>OX380342.1:19397962-20794708 GCA_947425015.1 Pterostichus niger
ATCTGTTGTCTGACGGAATACTAAAGTCTGTACTAAAATGCCACCCAACAACTCAGATAATTCAACATTTTTACTTTAGTATTTTATATTTCTTGTTCATACGTATTGTAGTAGAATCCCTTAATTAGTTTAACTTAGATATTCAATTTGATTTGTAGAAACGTTCATTTATCTTTCCTTATTAATTTAACTTAATGAAGAAAAGTACGACCCTTCTTACATAAACTTAACCGTAACCATTCTTTTAGGTTTTCATTTGCGTTCTATATTCCACTCTACACTGGAATTCTACTTCAAGTTTTCATGGGCATCGCTGTGCAATTCTGAAATCGCCGATGTTCGCTTTCTAGCAGCTCGCTGCCAGCTGGCGACATTTTGAATTTTGGCGGAACGCAGCGCCACTAGACGTTTACGGTTGCTGTCAATTTTAGGACATTAGGAACCTTCGATCAAATAATACAATATAAAGTATGGCATGATTTATTATGAGGTGAACTTCATAAGTGGAAAGAGAACTCAACGGAACATTGCGGGTTAATTAATTAAATTATATTTTTTGATCAATTATCTTTCAAAATTATTTTTATTTATTTATTTATTATTTTTTCTAAGTCGGTTTACTTCATTTTTTAAATACTGTTTTTAATATTGTCTACAAATAAAAAATTTTGACATCTTCTTTTTAAAATATTTTCATTTAATTATAATTTTCTATATATTCTATCATTATATGTTTCAACAAATGTTATTATTTACCTAATTTTATTTGTAAGTATTTTATATTTTGTAATTATTATTTATTATTGTTAATGTATTGTAATTTAATAGAGTCCTGAAGAATGCCGAAGAGTCGACCGAAACGTTGACTAAATAGAAAAATAAAAAATAATATTGACTGAAATCCAAAAATAAACCTGTTTTCATATTATTTAATTATCACTTACTTATATTGCAGCATTGTGTCAAATAATAATTATTAAAAAAAGAACATAAATTCATAAAACCTGTGAAATCGTACTGTTCAAAATGAAAAATAAACCACAAACTATCAATCTCTATGCATTTGAAAAGGACACAAATAATGTTCAAAATACAAATTTAAACAATATACACAAGAGCATAAACTTAAAATCAAAACACACGTCAAATGAACGCTAGTTATCAAAGAGAATGCAATAAGCAGTACTCCGTTATAGGGGCATCATCCTCCCTTGGACTTTACTATGTTTGCTTCAAAACATTGACTCCACCAGGTGGCGTTTACTTTATCCAGGATTATACTTTGAATAAAGACACTTTTGCTAGAAAGAATCAGAGGTCCTACATCCAGAATTTAGAAAGTATATAGATATTTTTTTGAGGTCGTTGATAATATTTTATATTTTTAATTCAATTGTGTTCAAATAATAGTTATTTATGTATTAAGAGCGGTAAGTAATGTTTTAAGGTCGAATGTTTTGTTTGGGACAGCCGACGGTCCCAAAGAACCTAATACCTCTAAATAACGCTCGTTGTACATACATTTTTATTCTACTAACAGCGAAATTAATTTCAAATGTTTTAAATAGTTTGAAATATATCTTTCAAGTGCGATCATGTGTTGTTACCATAACAATACTATCAAAGTTTTTTTTTTATATTTGCGATGATTCTATAACAATAATGTCAAATTTGTCTTTACCGTTCATAAGCGGTAAATGACTTATATCCTTGTTGTGAAGGATGTAATGATGTAGGTACTATGCTGGTGGTAGAAAAAGTAAGAGTAATGAAAATTAAGGAAATATCCAAAGAAGTTCTAATGTTCTTTACTTAAGCATCCATCTCACCTGTCATAATCCGGGCGGCAATACAGCCTGGAGTCTCTGGCGAAGCATGATCTGTTGAGCCTGTCTCCACAGACGGCGCACTGGAGACAACGCTCGTGATAGCTGGTGTCCAGCACGCGCATGATGTAGCGGTCGCAGATCGGGCGACAGCACATGCCGCACAACGGCGCCACCATCACGCTGCCGACACCCGCCACACCACGAGCCAGCAGCGTGCTGGGAGGTGGTGGAGCCTCGGACACTGTTGTTGACATGTCTGTAAGATTACAGCAGAGAATTTTGTGAAGAATAAATGTATATACAAATTGTAATACTTTAATATAATAACCAAGAAAGTATAAGATTTGCGAAACGGAATGAACTATTATAGTGATGCTTTGTTTGTTGGAGAATTTCTAATATATAAGTAAAAATATAATTTCCAGCACTGTCGTGCGAGCTATTTCACTGAGAATTCACCACACGTCACTGTCGATCACGAATTTGTTTGAAAATGAACCAATGAAATGTACATTTCGTCGGAAATTCATCACTAGTGAAATTGATATCGGAAATACCACTGTTAATAATATCCTTGGATACGAATAAAATAATTGATATTTTCAATATTTTCATAAACGTCAATTCTACATTTGTTCAGTGTACATTTAATATTCAAAATTTTCATCACTGTAATACCTAATTAATAATGTGCAAATAAATACCTAACTATTCTTGTTAATTAACTCTTGTTTGGTAAATTCTCAAGCCGAATACAACTCGTAGTATGAAAATTGACAGATAATATTTTGACATAAATATACATTCGTTGTTACGGAAATAAGAAACACAACTCGTGCTTCGCACTCGTTATGTTTCCATTTCCATAACAACTCATAATTTATGTCAAAATTTCAGCAATTTTCATACTACTTGTTATATTATATATGACAAATCTACTTGTAGTTACAACAGCAGGTACTTTCCCAATTAACTCGATATAATTTAAATAACTTTCGAAAAAGATGACCAGTTAAATTTTATTTTTAATATTCTTAATGAAATTCTCTGCTCTACAACTTTAACTTAATTTTGCAGAACTTTTGAAAAAACAATTGATAGCACACGTGTATGAAGTTACAATACGAGACGTATACAATATGGAAACAACGAGTAGTTGAACTGCCTGTTTTTTTTGTGACCAAAATATTCGTCCTTAAATGTGTCAGCTCCACCTTAAAATATACACATCGTAATTCTACCACTATAGTTAAATATCATTACTAAGTTTCTAAATATTTAAAACTATAATTCAAATATTTTGTGCTAAAATATTAACACAATAAAAAAATACGTAGCATGTTATTCTCAAGGTGTATTACTACTAGCGTGTGAATTTGATATTTATTTGTTTTTGCCCAATTTTTATACTAAGGGCCGGAGCTTCATTGACGGGTAGACTGATCTGTACTAGAGATGAAAAACTATCGGTAATTTCAAGTATTGATTGTTCGATAGTGCTATCAGTAAACTGTTGATAGTACTATCGATAGTCAATTTAATTACTAAACGATAGACTTAGTTACTAAACGATAGTTTTAGTTACTAAACGATAGTTACTGAACGATAGTTACTAAACGATAGTTACTAAACGATACTTACTAATTAATAATTAATAAACGATAATTACTAAACGATACTATCGATAGTTTTTTTCTTATAATTACTTATCGATAGTACTTTTTTAAAATCTATCGATGTATCGATAGTACTATCGATAGTTTTTCATCTCTAATCTGTACACGAAATCAAAAATGCCGCTCGATAGTGAAACTATTGGTTGTATCTACACTGTGCCGTAGTGTCGTAATTCATACAAGTATTTTTTCTACCAAATCCAATATACAGAATTAGTAAAATAAATGGCAACATTGTCAATAATAAAAAACATACAATTTTATTGAGTAAATCATGGAAACCATGGTATCAATAAATGCTGTGCTGTTATTGATCAATAGTCTGTAACTTAATGAAAACCTGTGTCTTAATGAGTATCATTAAAATACAGATAATACATATTCAATAGATGTATGAAAGTAGAAACTGTAATTTTTGTGTCATAAGGAATATTTATGATTTTCATAATTTTAGTTCTTCACATATTTTACAAAAAAAAAACATTTTTTTTAAATTTATTAAAATGTTATTACTTATAACAAATGAACCAATTATAATTTCATAAAATGTTTCAAGCAAAAATTATTTTAAATCAAGTTAGGGTTCTTTTAAATAGTTTATTTCCAGGGAACCACAAAATAATTTTCTACTAATAACAAGCTGCCTTGCTGTCTACCGTCCTTCACTATACAGGGTGTATCTGTACTTTGGGAAAAAAATAAAGAGTTTATACTATAAGATGTACTGATCACAGAACAAATTTTTATTTTAAATTCGCAAAATAAATTGCATCGTATTTAAAGACAACATTTTGTTAATCACTGATTGATAGTTATTTTTAATAATTTTATTTAATTCTTCTTGTGTCTGATGTTGTGTAATTAATAATTTAATTTAGTTACATACAGCAGGTGAAACAATAAAGTAAAATGTTCATTTCAAGTAATTCATCCTTAATTTAGCGAATTAAAAAAATATATATTTTTGTTCCATGATCAGTAGATCAGTACGTCTTATAGTATACACCCTTTATTTTTTTTCCGTAGTACAGATATACCCTGTATTTATGGATATTCTATATCATAGGTATGATTATATAATAGGCCATTAATGAATTTAACTTCAATAACTTTAATAAAAAGTTTCAATTAAAAATTTCACCGAGTTTGTTATTCTGCATCCAGACATACAAACCGACTTTTTTGGGTTTAGTAGGATCTAAAATGTGAAAATTCATAAAAATTTAGAGATCCAGGAAAATCATCACAATACTTTCCCTATTATACAGATCAGGAAAAAAACAAATGTCGTATATATTTAATCAAAATTGTACGATAGTAATAGAAATAGCCATAGAAATATGTCTTGGAAATTTTTCATTATTTGACCTAACTAAGCAAAATTAATAAGTGGAAATTTTTGCATGACAAAATATTAGTTTGACTTTAAAAAACAAATATATTTAATTGTCATTATATCAAAATACATGTTTTAGAAATAATAATAACCTTTATCATTTTTGCGTTTCATATTAAACGTCTACTCCTTTAATATGTATACGAGATCAGTTTCTTTCTTGAAATTGATGCATCCAATTTGTAATTTTTTTTTGACAAAATGTTAAAAACTAGCCGCATAAAGCAGTTGGCGCATATGGCGTTCAAAGAAAATAATCAATAAAACGACGGCTTATTTCATAAATAAATAAATAAATCATCACGTCTTTTACCCATTACTGGGTGTGGCACGCCTCCAAAGATGTTAGTGAAGGGGAAGCCACAAGGGTAGATTTAAATTGGTGAAAATTGTTTGTTGGCTGTGGGGATCGAACCAGGGTTCCCAAGATTCGACTTGATTATAAAACTTATATATAAAACAACAATAAAAATATTATTTTGGTTAATTCAAACATAAATAGAAATTTCAAATTATGATATCGAAAAATATACATCATTTAAAATAATGTTTCTATCAAAAATTATTCTATATAGCTATTGAACTAAATATAAAATATAATTTTTGTCACCTATTTAATTACGATTAAATATTTTTTGACCGTACAGTGTGATTGCCAACTGTTATATTACCACGTGTAGTGATATTGGCTGTGAATTTCAGTGCAAATATAAAGTTGCACAATAGATTCGATAAAGATATTCGTAATATAATATTTATTATAGCTACTTACAGTCCATCGTTAAGTTCTCAGGAAAAATGGTTGTCGAAGTATTGTTAGTGTGTTAGCAGAACGTGAAATAGGCACTATTGATGTGGAAACAACTCAAGTATTTAAACAAAGCTTAGTAGCATTCTTAATCTTAATTTTTCATTTTTATATTGTAGGTAGTATTATTGCAATATTTTATCAAGCATGAAACATGGTATTATTATGTACCTACACTTATTAATTATTACTGAACCTTTCTGTTCCGATTTTTAATATGTTTTACATACTCCATATCGTGGCGTCGATACTGAAGCAAAAAAAGAATTTGAAAACTTGGACGTTGGAATATTTTCGACAGATCCATTTTAAATGTACCTACAAACATATCATTCGTTTTTAATATAAAATAAATAAAAATAAATAAATATATCATCATGCCTTTTACCCATCACTGGGTGTGGCACTCTGCCTAAGCAGATCTCGGTAAGTGATATATAAATATAAACATATTTCAGTAAATTAAGAAATTACACTAAATTAAAAATACAAAAACAATTATTTTTCATTTATAAGTTTATCGGGTGAAATAAAAAATTAAATTAAAGAAATTTAATAAAAAAATCTGGTTTTTAGTCAATTTTTTAATTGTCCTTTTGAGCATCTAAAAGAACTATAAATAGAAAAATACACTTATAAAAATTACTGAAATTTAATTATTTTTGTTATTTTATTAGGTACCTACATATATACCCAGTTAAGAATTTATTTATCTTCAAAAATAATATTTTTATTAATAATGACAATAGTGATTATTAAATACAAGTGTGAAAAAAAATTATATATGTATGTAGCTCCCCACAAGTTAAGAATCGTTGATCTAGACACTTACAAGTAACATTACCAACTGTCACTCACCGATTTAAATGAAACTTGGCACACTAATAGAACTCTAAAAAACATTGAATCCATATTTGTTTCTTCCAGAAGTTGCTTTTTAAGAGTACAAACCACCTCTGAAAGGTGGTAAAAGCAAGAATCGCCATAAATGAAATTAAATAATACCAACATATTACGTGTTCAACATTGGTTATCCAGGGGTTTTTGAGATCGCCAAAATCTATTTTCGGGGTCATTTTGATCATATGCACTTTTTTAAGAGGTTAAAAAGGGGATGGGGGATGAAATTACGATATTCAACTGAAATAGACTTTTAGGATCAAAACTAGTTATTTGAGGGTATTTGGGGTCGCTGAATCTATTTTCAAGGTTACCTCTAGGTAACCAATGTTGAACGCGTAATATTTTGGTATTATTTAATTTCATTTATGGCGATGTTTTTACCACCTTTCAGGAGTAGTTTGTTCAACTTATTTTTAAATTTATAAGATAATGATTCACTTTGAATTAAAACCAATTTATTTTGAACTTTCATTATCTTTATTAGTGAAAAAAATACTTTTAACAATTTATAACACAACGTTTCGATAGCGCAAATCTGCTAAGTTCAAAATAAATTGGTTTTAATTGAAAGTAGTTTGTTCCTTTAAAAAGCAACTTCCGGAAGAAAAAAATAGGGGTTCAATATTTTTTAGAGTTCTATTAGTGTGCCAAGTTTCATTTAAATCGGTTAATGACAGTTGGGTAGTGTTACTTGTTAGAGTAATGTATTTAAATGACACAAAAAACTATATTAACGGTCATTTGTTCATGGTATTTTCACTTATATCATATAAGTTATATGACATATTAGCTACCCACTTTAACCTAGCGTTGATAAACGGGCCATAACAACATTTAATTTCTAACTGGTCAAAATATTATAGTTATGCAGAACCAAATCAGATTCCTAAATTAAAATATTCGACTATTGTCCAATATTTTTGCTATAAATAATTATTTAAATCTTTCAGAAACAATTTATTACGAATCGTGACACACACTATTAAGAATTAAACCTGTTTGTGTTTAGCTAAAGGATCATAATCATATTAATTGAATAGATACGACAGCAGGGAAGCATTGAATGCAGTTACTAAACGGTTACAACCATGACGAAGCATGAAATTGTGATTTAAAGAGTTAAATAGCCAAGTGAAGATTTACATTTGAGATTAGTGCCCCACATATTGCACACTTGCTCAGTTCCCGCGCCGCGCCAGCCAGGTCAGGGCTACTAATGGTGCGTGCCTGATATTTCAATGAGCTTCTAACTTTTCGTTCGTGAGTGCATATGCAAGTGTATGCACCTTGCAGAATTTAGCCAACTGGCTGTCTGTATCATTACTACAGTATATGATTTAAGTATTAATAATTTTTTATAATTGCGAAAAGAGATTAAGGTCTGTATCTGTATTTAATATCAGTAGCATTACTCTTTTCTAGGAGCAATTAATAATTTGCCAGATTAATGAATTCTTAAATTGTAAAATTATTATTAAAAGGATCGTAGCGTAAATTAATAAAAAAATATATTGCTCAATAATAAAGATTATAAAAATATAGTGAAAATATAAAATTATAGTTTATGAGCACTTACATATTTTGGAATAATCACATTAAAGTAATAAATATAATCAAAACAAAATTTTATTATACGAAAACTAGTACTACATAATTGCTTAAGCCTTTTCTAGTAACACGTGATGAGACGTCAAGTAGGAAATTAACAATTCGTTAAAATTTTCCAGACGAGAAAAGGAAGTACCATCGTCTCGGACATTGCTCGCCTAATCATATTTTATCTGTCTTATTTAAATAGTCTTTCTTAAGTTTTTTATTTCCTTGTACGAAATAAAGGAAGTATTGTAATTTTCGGTTTTCAGATTTCAGCGGAAATATCCATTTTGATCATCCCTGAATCCATTTTGACTAATTTCGTCGTGACGTCTGTACGTACGTATCTCACATAACTCAAAAACGGTAAGCCGTAGAAAGTTGAAATTTGGTACTTAGGACTGTTATAACATCTAGTTGTTGTTGTTTTTGGTCATTATATAACTTCCGGAAGTGGTACTTTACTTGCAGCCTATAATAGATTTTAATGAAAAACTATATTAAAATATAATTCAAAACTTTACAAATTTGGTATATAAGACTGTTATATCAATGGAAATAACATAATAGATTTTGGTTCAAATGGACTAACCGGAAGTGATACATTACATGAAGCTACTAACAGTTTTTTGATTTTAGAAATAAATGCTGCAAATAAAAGTTTTAGAGAATTAAATTATGCGTCTAGCACATTAAGAATGATTAAATTAGCCTCTTGTATAAGCGAAATATGTAAATTTAAAAATTATATATTTTTAGTTTTATTTTGAATTAAGTTTGCTATAGATTAAAAAAAAAGATAAACATTAAAAATTTAATGTCAATATCAAATTACGTCAAATATGTGCAATAAAAAAATGTAGGTATAGTATTATACGCGTACAAGGAAGTAATGTGGTGTCCACATCAGATTTTTTAAAAGGAAAAAATGATTAAAACTATTGCGAATAGCCAATATTTTTCACTAGTTGCAAATGCTCAATAATTTGTCTTTTCTCGAATTAGTTTCTCGTTTCGTGGCAACTAATTCTAGTTTGATCTCGAATTTTAGTCTAATAATTTCGAAACGAGATGGTAATGAGGTGAAATATTTTCGTCTCAGTGGCATCACTGTAATAATCAAGTCAGTCAGAATTATTATTATTTTTTTGTTATACAAGGGAAAACAAAACATCTAATATGTATTTGGATTCATTATTCTTTCTATAATAGGCTATTCAGACTTTACTTCCAATTGGAAGTGTGGTTAGAGTTACGATATTCGAATCCGAAAATTCCGAGTTAAAAACCCACTTAAGCTAAAATAGTTATTTACATACCAAGTGCGGGAACGATTGGTTCCCGGATGAGTGTTTGGCGGCGCGAGCTTGCGAGCGCTGCCATAGAACGAATCCGGGAACCTAGTTCACGCAAGAGGTTTGTACAATATTTTTTGTACGAAAAGTGTAAAACTGTATAATCATCATCATGTGCAAGTACTTCAACAGAAAATGCTGCTGCTGATATAAATGTTCATGTGCCGCCAGCTTAACAATCCATTCAAAGAAACGAAGTTGTGCCAGGAGTTAGTATTTCAAATTGCCAAAGTTGTACTATAAATATAAACATTCATAATAACATTCCACAACACAATAATTAACATAAACAATAATATACCATATACACATAACACTGCTTTGTAACCATTTTATAACTAAGTTAACAGTAATGTCAAATTTCAATTGATTTAATTTTAATGTAATGAAAATAGAGACTTATATTATTTACTAATTTTATTTGTAGTATACAGTAAATTTCATAAACTTGTTTAATTTCATATCTATGTTGTTACAATTTACCTTACGTTTGTAGGTTATGTGTTTCCACTGCTGTCGGCGCTGTCATTTCGTTGCCAACATTGTGAACCAAATGCACTAAATTTATAATTTTAAAATTAAATTTCATTCAATATTTAAACATTTTCTTTTATTATTATTACGTTAAAGGGTGTTTGAGATACTATACTTTTTTATTATAAATATAGTTTTTTAATAAGTGCTTTAGAAATTGGAGTGTTTTTTCTAAAATTTCCCGAACGAGTGTGGGAAATTGACGTTTCGGTCGTTGCGTAGGCAACGCGAAACAACATATTTTAATGTATGAGTACAAAAAAATATATGAATGACCACAATGCAGCTCGGTGAGTCCGGACCTTGTACTGTAGTTGGGATTAAGTTCATATTACACAGATCCCTATAGAGTAACATACATAAATTAATTAATTAATCCTTTTACAATTGTGTACTTTTATTTCATCGCGATCAATACTTTTAAAAATTAAAATCTATTTATAATGGCGCAGAGAGCAATACATATAATTGTAATTCATGTAATTGCAATGCAACAAGACAAAGACTAATTTATAATTAAACACACGTAGCCAGCAAACGCAAATGTAAAGCAGCGCAAAGAAATAAGGTCAACAATTCAAGTTACTATTAAGTATTTCAACCTTATTTTTAACGCTATTTAAATATAAATATAAAAACTATGATAAGTTATACATATAATTTAAAAATATCTAATCTTAAAATCAAATATCAGATGAGAAATGTTAAACTAAGGCACCGAATATTCAAAACGATACTGTACGCGATTACTTTTCTTATGGTACTGTTTTCATAACTTCTGCATTGCATTGCTTTACATTACACTGCCTTTCCCTTTATTATAAATTCCGCTTTATTAAATGTGTTCACACTGATTGAAACATGAAATAGGACTAACCTATGTTTGCCTAATCGGTAAGCATCATTCATTAGATATTTTTAGCGTCATATGCTTAGATAAATGAACAAATAAGGGAAATAGGCATAAATAATATAAGTTATATTAGGTACCTACCTATCATTTATTGATACAATATGATTTTATATTCACTTAATAACGATTGAAGATTATATCAATCGAAACGTTGTGTAACATATTTCTATCAAAATAAAGACAATAAAAGTTCGAAATTAGTCTTTTATTAATGATTTTATATATTTGACTAAAAATTTGTCAAATCTTTTATTTTAAATTCTTATATGCGAAAGTTACAAATAAATTATTTTTTCTACAACTTTCAAAAAATGTTCATTTTTTTCACTGATATCAATACGCGAAATACGTGATTTTTTCACCATTTACATTATCATGACTACGCGTATTTTGCGCATTATTTTGCACTTAAGTGCGAAAATGAGCATTTTGCACACTGTTTCGTATTCTAGTGCGCAAAATGAGTATCTCGCGCAAGCTCCCGAATTATTTATTGTCAGGTTTCATTAGTTACAACACATCAATAGTATCAAATTAATATTATTGTTGATTGTTTACCTCCAACTTACTTAAATGAATCAATAATTTATTGTATTATTATTTATTTTCTTTACAGTTGTAGACAAAATGTTGCTTGTATTTCGTGGGCAATATTCTTGTTTTTTGGTGCGTTCGAATGACTTTTATTGTCTCGACCTGCGGTCTCGACTAAAAGTAACATTCTCACGCGCAACAAAAAATCACTCATTTTACGCACTTAATACTATAACAACTCCCTTACTTTTGTGGAATCAAAGTTTATAACAAATTGATTTTATAATATGTTACAAAAATAGAACCACGATTTTAGAAATCATTAAAGAATAAGTTTTATATTAAGAACTTTGGTATAGTTTTTACTTAGGTATAATAGATCGGAGAAATGGAATAAATTCTTTAAGTCTTTGAATAAATAATTTAATTTTTTTTAATTTCTAAATAGTATTCGGCGATCTATCAGGGAGTCATGACACACAATGTCTTTCGCATTTATCTTGTGCTTCTATGACCTATCTACCTGTGTATAATAAGATCCCTTCTTAGAATTCTGTTTCCTGAATCTGATCTTAGTAGTCCACTACAGGGACACTGTTCATATTTCTTCTTCTTTTTATGGCACTACAGCCCAAATCGGACCTTGGCCTATCGGACACACCGAGCTACAGTTTTTACACTGCCGTACTACCGGTATTCGTAGTCAGATACTATCTTATTTAAGGCGTATAAGTGACTAGCTTATAGCGCTTGAGTCTGATAAATACAAGTAACTGTATTTTATATTTTAACATCAAATCACACATTATCGGCAGGCGAATTCGAACTGACGAACCTGGGTTCAGGTGACGTCACAGTATTTCATGAGATGTGCATTAACACGCTAGACCACCGCACCTGTCATATTTAGATAGATTAAAATGTTTGTAAATAAATAAATAAATAAATGACACATTCAATAGAATTGACCAAGTAGTGTTATTTTTTTTTTGTGAAATAGATCTGACAAAATCTTATGGATGTGACACCCGTGTAACAAGTATTTTTATATTCGGTATAAGCAAAGAAATAAACCGAGGAGTAACTTATGATTACATTTTACTTTCGTACACGTTCATATACATATAAAGAAAGCATTATAATCCTGGATAACCCAGTTACCTGTCACTATTCCAAATTTTATTTTTAATTATTATTACCTTACTTTGTTTAAATCTAAAATATAGCTCTATTCCATTTTTATTTTTATAGTAAATTAGTAAAAAATAAAAATAAAATAAATATATCATCACGCCTTTTACCCGTTACTAGATGTGGCACTCTACCGTAACAGTTCTCGGTAAGTGATATAATTATTCGCCTAAAATAAAGTTACCAATTGTCAAATCACGTCCCCCAAAGAAGTTAGTGGAGGGATAACCACAGGGATAGATTTAATTTGGAAAAAATTGTTTGTCGGCTGTGTAAATCGAACCCTGGTTCTCAAATACACAGGTCTACTCGATACCACAGAGCCACCTACCCCGTAAATTAGTAGAATAAATGGATTATGACAAAATCAATTCTATTATATGTTTTATTGATATATTTATTTGATTTCAAACATTTCAATCTTTTTAAATATGAAACGTATCTTTGTAGGGGCCATGTAAAATAATTTTTAAAAGGGCTCTTAGTAGATGGACCATTGGCACACGATTTGGAGTTTAGAACATAGACGCATGAGACGTCACCGTGACGCACACTTTGAAAAAGACTGAGTTATCGCATCAGTTACATGATCCCAATGTTTATTAACCAAACATTAACAAAATAAACTTTAAAAATTGAGGAAAATAGTGGAACTAGATGTACTACCAACTATTAATCTCAACATCTTAATATCAAATCACCATCTACTGCACATAGCCTAACGCACATCACGCATCATGCAAGCGGCAAGCGGTCATGGAAGCATGTAATCGCATCGGAAGGGGATCAACGCGGCTTAACTCTGCCGTGATTAATTGATTCATAAAGCGTGTGTATATGCCTCGCGTCGCACCAAGAGTCGAGATATTGTAGTAACTGGAGCCGGGGGAGGGGTGGCTGACACACTGTACCGAGGGGACGCGATATAGAGCGAGGGTGCAATGCGATTAGGGGACGATATTACAGGTGTGCGGAGAAAAAACACAGGAAGATGTAAGATGCTATTCAAGTTGAAGGTGAAGGTGAGAGTGTTGTATTGACAAGAATAGATGCTCAACTTTGAACTGTTCAAGTCCCTATGACATAATACAATTTACACAAATTGCAAAGTCAATTTTTTTTACCAAATTTAACCATACTTTTAGAGATCATGTGCCGTTATTAAACAGGTTTCTGAAAAATGTAACCATAGTTACTCTCGTTCATTTTTCTATACTTTACGTTCAAAATCGGTCCATTATTATACTGAAAACAGATTAATAATACACGCTATTTCTAAACTTTTTTTGGTGACTTTGTATTTTGTAAGATTGGTACTACTACACAACCATACGTGAAATGTCATTTCTAAATGATAACCTCAAATATTTTTAAATGTTCTTTTATTTAATTTGAAAACATTTCCAATGTCAGAGAATTATTTTATAATATAATTAATAATAAAACCTAGTAAAGTCAATTAAAAAAATTTTATTGCATTTAATAAGCGAACTTAAATCATCAACATATTTTTTTAAAATTTTATATGCATAGTTTACACGAAAATTACTAAATTACTCTCTATACACATGTGAGATAAGAAGAAAAATGAAAATTTCTTATGCCTAAAACGTCAAAATTTATTAGGCAGGCACATGAATTCCTAGATTTTCCTTTGATGTTTTTTACAACTGAACTTGCAAATTTTCGATAAAATAAATGACGTGAAATAAAAATATTATACTCGTTTTATACGATATGTTATCACACTCGTTTCTATAGAGCATTCCTATAATAATATATTAGAATTTATCTATGGTCTGATTATTAAAGTAACTATACTAAACACTGTTCAATTTCAATTACTGTGGTTGTCATTATGTCAAAAACCAACAATAATATTCAAAAACATGTCCCCGTTAGGGGTGATAAATTATCGATATATCGACGATATAGACACATCGTACAATCGATAGTTTTTAAAAACTATCGATAAACTATCTAAAATGCACAATTATTAAAAGATTTAAATTTAATTTATAACTTTATCAAAATGTGTAGAATATTCTAAAGAATATACACTATTCGAAACTCGAACGTATAGCCAAGCCATAGAGTACCGCGTACGCGCCTGGGTTCTAGTTGTTACACCTTGCGAATATCAAAATATATTTTACAATTTAATTTTTTGTATTTGTTGAATTCAGAATAAAATTCCCTTTCGCAGAATAAAATAAAAAAATATGTTCCCATTTAAAATAAGAAAGTTGTGTCCCATAAACCACTGGTCGAAATTTTTTTATTAATAGTTTTGTAATAGATTTACATAATGGTACTTCTTTGCAAATTTAACCAAACTTGTAGCTCTTATAGTTTTCGAGATAGCAATGGTGGCACAATTGAACACTCCGTATAATATAAGTGTACTTTGCAAAATTAATTTATTTTTGAAATAAATATTCTATATTGTAATTGAATTTTCGTTTTATTATTCTTAAATGTACATAATACTATCGATATTTTGCGATAGTTTTATAAATTTGTACTATTGTAAGTACTATCGACATATTAATAGTTTCTATAAACTACTATCGTACTATCGATGGTAGCCACTATTGATAGTTTATCACCTCTAGTCCCGGTATTGTACCGTTATACTCGTATGTAAAAAGTAATCACGATTATTCTTGTTCGTTTAGGAACTAATAAATACAATACGTTCCAGCTATATGATCCTAAACAATTTAAATATTTTACTAAATTTTCTAGTAAAAGATGATTATTTAACAAGTTGAATATCTATGAAAAAAGATTGACACCAAGAAATATGTTATTTGCTAAATATTTTAAAAACCTAGTTTTTTTTCTTTTTGTAATTATGATAAGTCTGTGATCTCAACTTTCTTTTCTTTTTGTTTTTAACAAAATAACTGTTATAATTAATAACTACAGCAGTTAGTACCATCAGTCATAAAATATGTATGGTTTTTAAATTACAAAATAAATTATTTTTCCTTTTAGCACGTAAATAAAAATGTCCATGAAATCAAATGCACAACAAACATATACGAGTATGTATTTATTTATCTATGGTACTCCGTACGACATGAACTTATTCCCAATTACAGTACGGGGTTCTGACTTACTGAGCTGCAGTGTGATAGTTCACATATATTTAGCTTGAGTGGGATCCGAACTCGAGATTCCCAAATTCGAATGCCGTAAATCTAACCGAATTCGAAGATCCCGAGTTAAAACTCCTATGCTATAATTGATATTAGGTTCTTGGTATACAGAGTAGCACAAATAAATAAATAAATAAAATGTACGGCTTGGATTAATTTATTCGTCTTCAATTCTGGATAAACTTACAGAGAATTTATTTTAGATAAATGAAAACTATAAAAATTAAAATAATAAGATCAAATTACAAATTGTGTAGGTATAGTGATAGTTCAGTCTATTGATGCCTGTTTTAATCTCAGAAACTATTTCAGAACGACAAACTCATCACTCATCTCTAATTCACTCTCCACTAATATTTGTGGGTGAGGCAACCTCAAATTCCACTATATGTCTTATATTAAGTTACTGAACTTCAATGCATGAACAGTTATAAATATAAAACCAATATGATGATCTGTATTTATTTTATTTATTGCAACAACAAGTATAATATTAATATTACAAACAACTTTTTGTAAAAAGGAACTAGGGAAATAAATGCAAAATTCAACATAACATTTTGAATAAATCTTCTTCTAATATCAAAGTTACTAAAAATAAAGAACGTAGACACTTGATGTAGTTTCACAAAATTATTTATTAACAATAAGTTGATCGATTTCGGCTTATTGTTAATAAATAATTTTGTGAAACTACATCAAGTGTCTACGTTCTTTATTCTTATTCATAATGTTTCACCAAGTGCCAACGGCTCATACTTTTGATATTATTTTCAAAGTTACTATATCATTGGATATAAAATCATATTTATAAGTATAAAACGGGTTTTAAATTAAAACTTGTAATGAATTTTGAATTTTTTTAAAATGTATATAAAAATAAAAATATTAATATTTATTTTTCATTAAAATCTTACGAGACAGATACTTGAATAGGTCAATATCTTATATAATATTGTAACAAACTGTCCATCTTATTCATTCGTGAAATGTGTTTGGCGTAATCAAAATGGCTGTCTCAGCTATCGTCTCGGCCGACAATTATATTCTTTAAAATTTCACGGCCTACAAATAGGTAAACAAATAATTATTATTTCATCTGTATTAATATGTTACTGAAACACTAAATTTTTGTATGAAACTAGTAAGTAACTACCGACATCCAACCTTCAAAAGAATATTGCTTCCTAAATCTACTGTTGTGATGAGTACAAAATCTGTTTTATACAGAAACATAATCGCGTTACAAACGCCAAACACTTCACTTATCTGACAAACAGGTCCCATGTTCCATGTATCACCTGTTCATAATCCAATAAAACCAAATATAGGCTTAAATCATAATCTCAATACACGTGTTGTGCTGAACAAAACAATGCCCCTCGTACTACGCTCAGCGTGAAATGATTTTCGCACAAAAAAGAAAGAAAAACACAGCAAAACCTCACAGTGACATCTATAGCAACAGAGCAGGGGTAGCGCGCTGCGCTCGGTCAACACCTGCACTATCGCTACATCAATCTTCATAATGCGGTAATTTGATGCATGTCCCCGTTTCACGAACGCCCCTGATCCTGAGTTACAGTCCCCCAGTGACGTGGTAACTTACAAATAGAATGATCTACAAAGTATAGGTAATATAACGCTAAAATGTGATCAGTGGATTTATAAAGAATACATAATTGTTTTTGTGATGAAAATCATACCGCTCTCTGGGAGTGCAAGCTGGTGACTTATACGAATATGCTGAAATATTTATTTTTAGATTACAATATTGTGCTAATTATTAATAATCGATTCTATTCAATTCTTTACGGGAAATTTTAACAATGATACTTCAAGTCATTTAAAAAAAACTTCAAATAAAAATGTGTATTTTACCAATTTGATATACACATATGTTAAAATTGTTTGGAAATGTTTTCATTCACCGTCATTACTTTAGAAAAAACATACAGAAATGCTAATTGTTGTTACATTACTCCATTCCATGAATCATTACAGTAAATAGTACTCAAGATTTATTTTTCGCTGGATGTAATGTAAAACGACTCGGACAATTTAATATTAGGCAAAATTTATCCATCTTCAGAATCTTAATTTTGTCATGCAATTTGCTCTCGTTAGTCGTTATCAAGCAATCACGTTCTCGTAAATATTAATATCTCCTGTGGTATACGATAGGATATCATCGATTCAGGCAATTCATGTCATAAATACATTATCACTATAACAATGACACTGTAAAAATGGATTAGTATTATTTTTAAATCATTGCTAATAAATAGCGCAATATACTCGTATTGCCTCATTAATACAATTCACTGGCTAATAAATTAATTAGAAGCTCTTCGCTTTGTCGTTTCAGAGCTTTCAGCACATTATCAATGAACAACAAAATAAAAATTTTAACAAAATAAAACTAGAAGTACAATATTAACATATAATATTTATTAATATTTATACTCAGTGTTGTCAATAGCAAAAAATAAAAATTTAAATAATTACAAAAATTAATGTAAAATAACTTCATAATAATATTTACAAATATAATTAATTATATTAATGACTATAAATGAATATTAATAATAAAAAACAAACAAAAATTCGGTTAAATTAATATGTACGTACTTAAAAATACATAGACGACATAAATTTTTCGATTCGATATATAGCGTTTATTACGCTCGATTAAATTTTTCGGAGAATATTTTATTTATTTAGCTTCAGGGTAAAAGCTGTAGTTCAGTTGAGACCTGTTTTTTCATCTAATTTCAAAAATAGGTATCATTTAACAATAAATTAATATAATAAGGCATTTTTCATTTAATAGTCTCTCATGCTCACATCACCAATTCTGCATATACTCGTAGATTAACCAGACAACTGACAGATTATAGTGTTGCAAACAATCAGTTCGGACCATATTAATATATAATACGGCCTTGTTTTCACACATAATTTTAACTACAGAATTAGATTCTTTCATCAAATTTCTGATAATACATTAATTTTATTTGTTTGCTAATAGTTATTTACGTAAAAAGTCAGGAAAGTGTTCAATTACAGGATGAGTAGATAGTTTCATGCCGAGCGATAGCGAGGCTTGGAACAGTCTACGAATCCTGTAAGACACTTTACTGACGTGTTACGAATTACATTTTACCTGAAACTTATAAATAAATAAAAAATATTTTAAATTAATTTAAATTAAAATAAATATATGACTTCCATATTCAGTCAGTATTTTATGTTGCTAAGTAACTAGACACTCTCGTTTCTTTCATTACCTGCCTAGTCACGCAATATGTTATTTTCCTGCCTAGACATGCAAAGCGAAGCTTTCCTGATTCTTCACTAGTGATGAATTTTCGACGAAATGTACATTTCATTGGTTCATTTTCAAGCAAATTCGTGATCCTATTGGTTGACAGTGACGTGTGGTGAATTCTCAGTAAAATACGTCATTATAAACACTAAAGTTTTTATACTTACTTTTCTTTGCATAAATTTTCTTTAAAAATATTTCAAAATGGTAATGAGGTAATAATGACGATGCCACATGTCATATCAGCTATATGCGATATATCATATTATACATTCTAAAATCTGATTGCAGACGGGTACACGTGTTTTCTGTGTTTCTAAATGCGCAAGATTTTGAGGAAATTAAGTGCGACAAAGCGAACTAATGCTAAGACAGAAGTGTTGAAATCTCTAGTACTTAACACAGCTATTTAAATTTCCGCTTCTAATTATTTCTTTCATCTGCTACACCGCCCCATTCCCCTTTTGTTAACATTTCTAGCTCTATTCTCAGTTCACTGAAACAATATTTGTATAGGTACAATATTAAAACCTAACTTAACAATAACAAGCAATTTTGCTAAATAAATAAATTAAATTTAAGTTTGAATCAATTTGTATTCGTTTATAACAAATAATAATCAATCAAATTATGACAGTTCGGGGCTTACGTAGTCTAGTTTAGATAACTCTTTACCAGAGCTAAAGAATCCCAGGTTCAAATCCTCACGTCGGTTAAGTTTTCTCTCTAAAATAATACTTATATATAAATTAACTTTTCGCGAAGTACCTTCTACTATTAAAAGTCTAAAATTCCCAATGATTTGCAAAAAGAACAGATTCGTGGAGTTTTTCTTTCTCAATTCTCAAATATACCTTTTTCTACGATTGCTATGAAAAGTTGACAATTACGCTCTCATTTATTATCGTAAAGTTGACGTTTTCGAAAAATATATTTTTTGCGCGTCTCCAATGGCAACGCGCGAAAAAGATATTAAATACGCGCTTATTTCAATAGTTACCAGCGAGGTTACCAGGGATACAAACAAAACAGAAAGTTGTCATATTGACAGTTGACAGAACGAATTTATTTTCAGTACGCATACGTTTTTTAATAATTTAAAGATGCAATCGTAGAAAAAATTATGTATGTATCACGAGCGTAAAGTGTCTTTGTTCCTCTTACACTATTGCAGCTCTCGCCTTCGGCTCGCGCTGCAATTACCGTGTTCGAGTAACAAAGAATCACTTTACGCTCTTAATACACAAATAACTATTAATGTATTTTTAAAAATTAATTAATTAACAACATTTCCCATTTAAGGTGTATCTTTAATTGATTAAATCAATGATTTATTAATTTTATCAATGTTATGTCAATTAAATAGATCATAAATAAGATTTGAAGATGAAATAGCATTTATTGAAAAGTACTCTTAAACATACTTTATTCAACGTAAAATATACATTTTTGTCTATATTTACAGTGTGTTAAATAAAATGCACATCGTAAGTGTTTAACATGGGAAATCAGGATTTCCATGGACAAAAAGTACTTAATTAATTTTAGATAAAAATGCTTTAAATAAAAGTTGTAGATAAATAAATTCAAAACACACCCAGTAATGAGTAAAAGGAGTGATAATATATTTATTTTTCTAAATACTAATCATATTTGATTGTATATATTTTGTAACACTTAGAATAGATTTTAATGCTTTACAAGTAATGCTTATTTGTAGTTATTGAAGAATATTGGTTGAGAAAATAATTGTAAACGTATGATTAATTTCAAAATGAACTATTGTTTTGTGATTAACTATAAGGAAAATTAAATTGTTTACTATCATTGTGATTACTTTTCAAATTTTGATGAATTTAAAATTAATAATTAACTTAATAATTAGTCGATTATAGAAATGGATTAATTTTAATCGATTATTTTTCAAATATGGCGTATTTATTAGGAATAACACAATCTTTTGATATTTATATAAAATACTTTCGTTAAAAAAATTGTATTTCGTTCTGATATCAGTGCTAAACTTGCTTTATGATTGTATGATTGACTAATATATCAAAACGCACTCTTTAAAATAATTGAATAATTATGTATTTGGGTAGGTATGTTTTCATTTTTATAAATAGCATGCTCGCCAGTTTCTAAAAACAACAGCAGCAAAATTAGTGTAAAAGACAAAGACAGAACGTAATGATTTTGACACGTGTGATAACATGTGTCGCTTGTCTTGTCGATATTGAATACCATGGTGACACGTATACGACTTGACGACTTGGGAACTCCTAAACTGAAGCTGCAGGTAATTATCTCTGTCGTCGCCTCAGGGCATGGGTTTACTACATGCAGATCGACCTTAATAATCAGCTGTTTCAACTCTATATTCGAAGAATGCAATATAAACAGAGTATTCTATAATAAAATAAATAATTAAGTATTAAAATCATTGACAGATATGAGGTTGATTAATTTATAATTAGTTTAAATGGTGGCTCAGTGGTATCAAGTCGGCTAGTGGATCTTGAGAACCCTGGTTCGATCCCCACAGCCGACAAACTATTTTCACCAATTTAAATCTATCCCTGTGGCTCCCCCTCTACTAATATCTTTGGAGGTCGTGATTTAACGGCTGGTAACCGCACTTCACGCGAAAAATATATTACTTACCGAGATCTACTTAGGCAGAGTGCCACACTCAGTTATGGGTAAAAGGCGTGATGATATATTTATTTATTTATTTAGCTAAGTAAATTTTAATTTTCGAAAAAATATAAATGTATCATTATCATGACCAATAAAATAAAATATGAGATTTTTATTTAATTTATACTAACAAAGTAATCTTTGGCAAGTAGTTATAAACATAATAAACAGTTTGTTCTTTCAAATACAATTCACATGGGAGAAATGAAGCAAAAGTAATATTAATTGTTATTTATTTGGATGTAAACCAGTTCGTAATAAGAGCAATCACAACCCTATAAATAAATATAATCTTTTCCTGAAACTAAACGAGAAAATATAAATTTAATCTCATCTGGAATATATTTATCAAAATGACCAATAAAATAAATTATGAGATTTTTATTTTTGGTCATAACTTCTTGATGGTATTTTAGTTCACACATTTAAGAAACTCATGACGAAAGATTTCCATTTTTTAATTTGTATTAATTCAATTAATTGTTTACATCGTTAAAACAAGTTTCTTTTGTACTTTTTCATTAAATAGTTGTAGATACATATATGATATAAGTTTGATATTCAATATTATTTTTTAAATAATCTTTTTCAAACGTCAAATAAGGAAAAAGCATATACATTTAATAACTATAACTATTACGTATAATCATATTTTAAAAATTAATATTGATAACTTGCAAATAGTAAGTACCTAGTAGGTATTAGAATTATTATATAGGTAGGTATCTACCTAAAGATTTCATGAAAATATGATTTATGAAAGTGCAAATTAAATCATGCATTTCAATTACATCATGAAATTACATAAAAGGTATGTTTTTACTTCCTTGTACGAATTTTCGGTTCTCAGATTTCAACGGAAATAGGTATTTTGGCCTTTCCTGAATCCATTTTGACTAATTTCGTCATGCCGTCTGTACGTACGTATCTCGCATAACTCAAAAACGGTAAGCCGTAGAAAATTGAAACTTTATATTTAGGACTGTTATAACATCTAGTTGTGCACCTCCCTTTTTGGTCATTATACAACTACCGGAAGTGGTACTTTACTTGCCTATATAGATTTTCATGAAAAACTATATTCAAATATAATTTAAAACTTTCAAAATTTGGTATATAAGACTACTATTTCAATGGAAATAACATAATAGATTTTGGTTAAAATAGACTAACCGGAAGTGGCACATTACATGAAGCTGCTAACAGTTTTCCTTGAAAAAAAATGGTATTATTTTAATTTTAGAAATGAATGCAGCAAATAAAAGTTTTAGAGAATTAAATTCTGCGTCTATCACATTAAGAATTTTTAAATTAGCTTTTTGCATAAACGAGATATCTAAATTTAAATATTATATATTTTTAGATTTAAAAAAAAATTAAGTTTGCTATGGATTAGAACAAAAAATAAAAGATTTAATGTCAAATATGTGCAATTAAAAAAATATCTATAGTTTAATACGCGTACAAGGAAGTCATGTGGTGTCCATATCAGATATTTTCTATAATAATATATAAAATTTATATACTTTGAATTCTTCAAGAACAACGTAAACATGTACCATAGTATATTTTTCGCTGTCAAACGTTTTTAAATTATTTCTTTCTACGACATACGATAAAGACAATTAAATTAACCATTACACTTACATTTGAATAAATGTTTCTAAAACAATTTAGTAATACTCAACAACATAAAATATGCGATTCCAAATATTTAAACTATATTGAAAATACCTTAAGTAACTTTTATTATAATTATTATTAAAATATAAGATATCAAGCTATTTTTAAGGTGCATTTTCATTATGTGCAGCGACCAGCAAGCAATTAAACATTTGATTCAATAGAAGTAGGTAATTAATATAATTAATTTTGAAAATTTAAATAATATTGTAACTGACCATTAAAGGTAACTCAATCTGAAAAAAATGTGATAAACAATCATACCTAGCTATTCTAACTATACCTAGACGTAATAAAATAAATGCATCACAAAGAGAAATTAATTTGACAAAATAAACATTTATAGTTCGGCACCTACTCGTAGTTTATTTTAAATAAATACGTATTGTGTCTGAAAGACTAAATAAATATATAACCTATTCTTATTTATATAAATGTGTTATAACAAATAGGAATTATCATGTTAGCGACTACGTGATGATGAATCAGCAACTTTACATGTATTTATAATAAGTACCTAAATATATTATTAGGTAGGTAGATTTGAATAATTATTTAAAATAAAAATAAAGTAAAGCAAAACAAAAATATGTTGTAGGTATATTATTATTTATGCATGCATAATAATTGCAAATATAAACTTATGACTTACCCATTACAAATCCACAGTCTAGAATTAAGCACGTCCACTTTATTTACAAAAAACAAAACCAGTTCGCTTCACATAAAATTTTAACAACAAATACGAAGAAGTGTTTAGTTATCTTTTCGATCTCCAGCCGCCAGCCGTCTTTCGCACCCTCACGCTGTCTTTCCGCTTACGCCATCGCGGTGTATCTCTCCGCGGGGCGGAGCCACTATGCGTGAACAAGCCACGTCCACTCGCCCCGCGCAACCCAATCATAGACGATGAGAGGCAGATCATTAGAGTGGGGAAACTCACAAAATTTGAATTGGTTTTTTGCCCTTCTTTTTTCTTCTTTGCTCTTTGATATGTGACAAAATAAAAAGTAGATAAAAGTTTATTAAGAGTGCTTTTGTAGTTACGATGTAATTTTTAATATACCTACCTAGTGGATATAATACTTTTTGTAATGGCTGTATCTTGATTTCGTTATAAGAAGATCATAAAATAGTTTGTACTGTGGTAAGGTAGTCTGGAAGTTATATTGAAGTGCAAGAGGATGATATATCGAAGCGTTAAAACCAATATCTAATGACGTAGTGCAACCTAAACACGCTCTTAAAAAATATTTTAAGCGCCTAACAATATCTTATTTATTTATTTATTTATATATATATATATATATATATATATATATATATATATATATATATATATATATATTTATATATATATATATATATATATATATATATATATATATATATATATATATATATATATATGAAAATATAATAACCGACTTAATTTAACAAAATAAAATATAAAATAAACGAAAAATTATTGAATTCCGAATGTATATTATTTATTAAGTTGTTAAGAGCAAAATTATATAAACTAAAGGAAAAGAAGGTATAAATAAATAGTTCAGGAATATGATTGTTATCAAACATAACTTTAATTAAAACTAAGATAAATATAATTTAAATTTTGGTTGCAATAAATAAAAACGATTAATACGATTTTCGGATACTAAAAAACCGGATAGTCACCGTATAGAAATATTAAACAAAAAATATCAAAAAAGTGATAATAAGCAATTAAAACTCTTTTCAGAAAAATATGCAAAAATATGTCGAAACAATTAGGACTAGTTAAACCTTTATGTCTGCATGAGCATATTTTTGGTTGTCCAACATAGTTAGGAATACAGATAAGCTCAGTGCTGTCTTTAACTATGTTATGAAAAATAATTTATTTTTATTATTTGAATTTCGAAAGTTACTCGCGATTAATGCGAAACGATACGCACTAAACGGAAAAAATTAAACTAAAATAGTTATTTACGTATCAAGTGCAGAAATATGGGCTTTTTTGAATGAGTGGTCCGTTGCTGCATAAGCGAAGCGAATGCTGCAAGACCGCGAGTTATAAAACACTTTGTTCTTCCAAATACAATTCACTTAGAAGAAATGAAGCAAAAGTAATATTAATTGTTATTTATTTGGATGTAAACCAGTTCGTAATAAGAGCAATAATAACCCAATAAATAAATATTATCTTTTCCTGATATCAAACGAAAACATATAAATTTAATCTCATCTGGAATGCAAAAAATGTGTGATTTATAATAAAAACGATTCAATAAGTTTTGACTACTTTACGAGTACTGCTCATAATTTTTATTAATAAACTCTCCGGAGTCTCCACTCTAGCTCTATGTCAGTAAGCTACGAAGTTCATTCGCATTCCTAATTTTACCACCTTGTTGCTGTGACTAGGCCAGGCACGGGTAATCTTGATATTCCCATCTTGTTGTGGCTATGCCAAACACGGGTGATCCTGATTTTCTCACCTTGTTGCTGTGACTAGGCCAAGCATATACAATCCTGATTTTCCTACCTTGTTACTGTGGCTGGACCAGGCATGGGTGATCCTAATTTATCCACCTTGTTGCTCTGCCTGGGCCAGGCACGGGTTATTCTCATTTACCAACCTTGTTGCTGTGGCTAGGCCAAGCAAAGGTGATCCTGATTTGCCCAACTTGTTACTATGGTTAGGCTAGGTACGGGTGATTCTCATTTACCAACCTTGTTACTGTGACTAGACCAAGCACAGATGATCTTGAGGTTATCATCTTATTATTATAGCTATGCCTGGCACGGGGGATCCTAATTGACCGCTTTAAAACTCTGTTAAATAAACTTTCGAATTAATGACATACGTAAGTTTTAATCATTGTGTTACTTTCTCACAAGAGTTTCCATTCGATCTAAGATTAAATTATAATTGTTTATGAAAGTTGCAACTAAATATTTGAATTTAATAATAATACTGAAAGGCAGTTACAAAATATTTGTTGCTGATGCATTAGTTCTCTGGTAAGGAAGCCTTCCATGCTTGATAATTACTTCATAATTGATAATGTTCACATACAAATAATATAAGCAACAAACACTGACTCAGGGATTTAAAAATCATTGAAAGCTATCGATAATGCAAGTATTAATTTGTGATGTTGTAAACGAGAAACATGGAAATCTGTAACACTGGTCGAATGAAAAATATTTTGATTTAATTTGATAATATGTGATAATTCATATTGTTTCTCTGCTTTGTTGTGTTTTTTTTTCGATTTATTTCACGACAACTTTGTGTTCAAATAATAATAATAATATTTGTCAACGGCCATGGCTCAACTCGTTGGAACTGATCTATGCGTTGCGCGCGGGGAGTATTTGGATGGGTGACCGTCCCGAGAAACCCGTGTTGCTGTTGACTCTAAGATCTAAAACGCAGGATCAGGGCGTAATGGCGGCATATGATCGCCAGAAAACAAAAAATTAAAAAAAAATAATTTTATTTAGCAAAAGTTCAGCCAAGGCTGTTCTTACACTTAACTTTTATAACTAATACAATAAACAATAAGTACAGTGTAAACATAATTTCACAATTAGCACAAACAATTGATAATTACGAAATATATAGATCACATAAATACGTTATACAAAATGTCAGAAAATTTGTCACATAAGAGTTGAAGAATTAGGGATTTGATACAATTAAAGATTTTAATTTAATGGAGAATAACTTATTACTTAGAAATTTGAATTCATCGGGTATTGGGTTAAATATTGCTGGATAGTTATAATCATTCTGTTCGCTCTAAATTTGCATAAATAATATTTTGTTTATTATTTGTCTTTCAATAAATTTATAATGTAGAACGTCATACTCAATGTCATTTGGAAGGCATATAATTCTTTCATTTAATTAAACTCTTCCTATGTTCCCCCACGATTGAGAGCTACTTCGTATTACGGACAGTTTAAGGGTTACATTTTCCATATTCAAACACAACATAGGTCAACATAACGTAGATCCCAAATTATACATTTGTTTCACATAAAACGATTCCGCTATATCTGGATCTAGGATGAATTGGAAAAAAATAAATGTATTGTGTTAGCGTTATTCAACTCCACTTCCTTGTCAAATTAAGACGGACTTATTCTTATCCAATATCAAATGGTAATTTTTTTATAAAATAACATGTTGTCATATAAAATACTTTATTTAATTGTAAGTATGCTGTATTTTTATTTACAACAAAATACATTTTTTTATAAATTAGAAAATTTTAATAATAAAATGAAAAATGGCAAACTGACTTCTTTAAATATGAAGTAAAATTTCTATAGCAAAATATTTATTTATGAACAGATAAAATCTTTAATGTAAACAATTGTAAAAAGGACTCTAAGTTTGTAAAATAATTTGGCCAGGAACTAAATGAATTTAGAGGATATTTTTTTTAGTGTTTTTTACTTTAATTTATATTTTTTCACTAAAAATTTATATTTTCCATGACAATTTTAATTACTATTTTGAAAAAAATTACTTGTTAATTTTTTATTATATTATAAAAAAAAACAAATCATGGCTAGTTTATAAAAAATATATTTATTTTATTGTCTAATTAATTAAGGTATTTTATAAGACAACGATATGTTATTTCATAAAATATTTATAATTTGAATTTCTAAAAAAATATCCGTATCCAAAACTATTCGAATACCTTGATAGTGGAACCACTGCTTAGATCCAGATAATAGAATTGATGTTCAGATACAAATAGAGGAATCGATGTTCGGATCCGGGTAATATAACCGTGCTTGGATCCGGATAGTTGAACCGTGCTCGGATCAAGATAGTAGGATCGATACTTGAATTCAGTGGCGGCTCATGCTGTAAAATATTGGTAAAGCAGTATTTCACAGAATTGTTTTTTAATTTTTTTAATTAATCATTATAATAGAAAATTCATTGCAAATATTTAACGAGGCATGCCTACTTGATATGATAGTGGTTTAAATGTTACCTTTTCTATTATAATTTTTAAAGCTCAAAATATATTTAAATTTATAACTGTTTCAACGCTTGATAAAAATCGTAAGTTAATATTTTAAAAATTAACAAATATAATATTTTGAAAATTTATATTTGTTTTAATTTTCGTTGCGATTTATTGCCTTATTTTCTTCCCCTCCCACGTTGCCACTGCTTGAATTCACTAATTTTAAAAAGAGAAAAATGAAAACTGAGAATAATTACATTTCTATCTCGTTTGGAGCAAAGTGAAACAATTCAGAATTCGTTTTTGTTACAATTAGGATATTTCACTATTAACTCAACTTTGATAGATACAGACTAATTAAATATTATCTTAAGTATCCTTTTTTAATAGGTACCTGAACAGCGTTTTGTTTATTATATTTGTTAGTGGATATGTTTGTAATAATTTCAGTATTCCTTATATTATTATGCTTTATTTATAATTAGTAACTAAGCGTTAGTGTGAAAAAGATTTGACCTTTATACTTCATCTCTTGCAAGTATATGGGTTTTTTATGTAAACTCATGCACATAAACGGTTATCTTGAATCAACACAACGATTCCACCCTCTCACTCCTTGTCAGCACGTCCCATGGAAAACAACAACAATTAATCAGTGGTTCTTTGGCTTTTAGCGAGACAATTCAAGTCTCTTTTGGATGTGCAAGATGTAGTCTTACCATATAACTTAGTAAATTTAAGTAATAGTTTGTTCATACATTGTTGGTGTTTGTCATCTTCAGTGAATCTGTTTAGTTACTTTAACATTCATGTGTAAATAATTTGGTAAATTTTATCAATTGTTTTTATATTCAATATATATATATATACAGGGTGTTTCAGGACTAGTGTAACAAACTTTAACAGCTTATTCATGAGGTCATTTTGAACCAAAAATGTAATATGAACATAGGTCCTATTCCTTCTAGTTACCAAAATACAAGAGGTTGAAGTTCTATAAATAACACGAAATTTTAAAATTTTTGTAATCAAGATACTTTCGGAAAACAATAGATTTATTGAAAAGTCATACCTTATTTGTCTTAATCAATTTTATTTATTAATATTAACGAATACGATTTAGAGAACAAAACATATGAATGTTTTTTCTCTATGCGTATTATTTTTTTTATGTTATTTAATTTACATTATATGCATTTCTCTGTACACTTATTACATGTAATATTATTCTGTAATTGGGATTTATCCTGTAGAATAATAAATAATAATAATAATAATAATAAAATGAAACAATTAAATACACACAGAACAACATAACCAAACATGGAATAGGTTAACATAATATGAAATAAGATAACAAATTCAAAATGAGCGCCTTGAACTCGTATGCAGGTTATTATTAATAAATAAAATTAATTAAGACAAATAAGGTATGACTTTTCAATAAAATTCTTGTTTTCCGAAAGTATCTTGATTACAAAAATTTTAAAATTTCGTGTTATTTATAGAACTAGAAGGAGTAGGACCTATGTTCATATGACATTTTTAGCACAAAATAACCTCAGGAATAACCATATTTTATAAATTGTCAAGTCAAAATGTCAGAAACGTCAAATAATTCGCTTGCAAGAAATCAAAACAAAACAGTCACAGGTAACGATATTTATTTTCGTAAAAATTGAATAAATCGGTGAATTTACAAAACTTAAAAGTTAATTTACGGGACCAAATTACTAGTAAATTTAAATGTATTTTACATCGTTTGATTCAGAAAAATGATATCTTTCGATTGACACTTCAATCTTTGTTGTCCGGTAGAACACCGAGCAACAGCATGCAAAAAACTGATTTCCCATGTTAATCTCCTATGTACACTTTTAAAACAGACACCCGGTATATACCGGGTGTAACATGAAAATCTGGCCATAGGCGTTTAACATGGGAAATCAGTTTTTCCTTGCGCAAATGTGGCCAATTGATTTTAGACAAAAATGCTTCAAATAAAAGTTGTAGTGCTTGAAATTATGGATCTAAATCAGTTTTCAGATTTTATTTTGCACGTTCTGTAAGCGAAATAATCGCATTAATATTTTATAAGAATTTCTACTTTATAGTGATAGCCATGGAATTGAGACAAAATGATAAACAAATGTATGACGTTTTAACTGTCAGAAAAGTTTAGTTTGAAATGCAATAATAAATTAACTACATATATAACAATTGAAATAAATATCGTTAGAAGAGATAACCAGTGTTATATTTTCTTTACAGGGCTACTTAATAATTAAAATTATTATGTACGTCTTTATTATATTTTTTTAATTTTAAGTGTACTTGTATCCGTTTGGTTTGTAGATGTTTTTTTCAGTTTCCACGTCTCTCTAAGTTCAGGCCCAAATATTTATCGACGACTGCTTGGGGGAATGGGTTATTGTTTATGTGCACTGCGGGGCATGTTTCTCTTCTCGTGGTGAATGTTACATGTACCGATTTGGATTCATTTAGCTTAAATCACAATTTTTGGTCCAGTTTTCGATTTCTATTAGATGTATTTGTAAAGTAGTACAGGCTAGTTGTGGATTTACAACGGATGCCAGAACGGCCGTGTCGTCTGCATATGTGGCAACTGTGACGTTTGCAGAAGTGGGAATGTCAGCCATGTAAAACACGTGTCCTTGTGGTACGCCGGATTTGATTGGGTGTAACGAGGTTTGTTCATTATTCAGTTTAATTTAGAAGAGTTTATCTGTGATATAAGATTTGATTATTAGGTAGATATTATTTGGATGGGTTTTTATAAGTTTACATAACAGCCCAGTATGTCATATTTTATCGAAGACGTGAACGACGTCTAGGAAAGCAACTCAGCAGTATTCTTTATATTGTATTGTTCCGTTGATTCTGTTTACTATTCCGCGCTACCTCCTTAATACTGAACTGATGTTCGGGTATTATGGTCAAGTCATCTAATATGCTTTTTATTTTATTATTGAAGAGTATTTCGAATATATTTTTTAATGTCGATAGAAGGCTAATGAGTGTGTACGAGTATTTTCAGAGGATTTTCCAGGTTTTGGGATTACGATAATTTGTGCTACTTTCATTGTGAAGAGAAGAAATTGTAGTTAAGGACTAATTAGATTATACCCTGGAGCTTTCTTGGAACTTATTTTGTATTTAATTATTGCTCTTATCTCTGAGATATAAAATGTTTTGAGCGGGGTTGATAGTTGATTCTGACTTTCGAGATATTAGTGTATCTATTTTGCTTTCTTCGTCCAGCGAGATTTCTCTTGGCTCTACTTTTATGTCGTTTAAATATTTTTAAGAAGTAAACAATTATTTACTGTTATTGAACACATGGTTGTTATTTCATAGAGCTTATATATTCTGAATTTGCAACATATTTTATCGTGCAAAATTATTTAAGTTTGGGTTTATAATAAAAGTATCCATTTGAATATTTGGCTGACGGCTGGCAAACGCACTTCACATGCGCAAAGATCTGCTACGACAAAGTGCTACACCCAATATTGAGTAAAAGGCGTGGTTTAACAGTTAAGGAGGACAAACAGTTCATAAACCTAAAAAATATTGAAAAGTGATAGTAACGAATAGACTTTGCCAACGAGCTTCTTTTGCTCTAAGAAATTATTTGGCAGATTGTATCTTCATGTGCTTATAAGTCTCTTCTAATATACTTTTTTACGAGTGTACGTATTTCCGCTACTTCTATTTTCTGTGCTATGGATTTATTTTGTATTCTTTCTAGTTTAATTATATTCTGTATTAAAGTATTTTCTTGTAAATGGGAGTTTTTGTTTTTTGTGATATAAATTATTTCAAACGCAGCTTTCAATTGCACTATCGTATTTTCATCGACTTCTAGCGGTATTATTAACTTTATTCTTAGTTTGTCTTTATATAGTTCTTCGTGTTTCTTGGTATTTTCGCCAGTGAGTAGCTTGTTTAGTCGTTTTCTATCTTTGATTATATTAATTTTCCTATAACTAGCCTGTGGTCACTGTTGAATTCGAAATTGTTTAGGACTTTAATGTTTGAAACCAATTTTATGTTGTCGGTGAAATCAAAATGTATCCATGTCCATTTTCTTGCGATTGTCTTAATAAAGAAAGAATTTACTATTTTTAGTTTGTATTGGCATGCAAAATTGACTAATAAGCTGCATCTCTCGTTTCTTGTACTGCATGAGGTTTACTATTTCTTCTTCTGGTTGTCTTTCGGCAATTTTGGCATTAAAATCGCCTATTATTATCGTATGAGATGAATTATGGCTTGTGTCTTCTAAAGCTGTATCCAATTGGAAATAGAATAGTGAGATTTCTTCTTTTGAAACTTCACTCATTGGTGCGTGGACTTATATTAATTTAAGTGTTGATGTTGCGTTAATTTGAAGAAGTAATTTGTAATTCTTTCATTGGAAGTTTTGAATTTTAGTATTGAATATTTCCATTTGTTTATTATGATGAAACCAACTCAGTACAGACTACTACTTGTATGTTTATGGTCGAAAAGTAAACCTAACTTCCTGGCTATAATGGCTTTGTAATTCCTACGTATTTTGGATAGTACTAGGATATTTCAATTTATCTTATTTAGTGCGTGTTCTAGTTCTAGTAGACTTGATTCATTTTTTTAAGGTTATTTAGTTTAGTACCATTATACATATGAATTCAATTTGTTATGAAAATTATTTAAACTCCAGTTGTATGTTTTTATATAGGGTAGGTAGCTCAGTGGTATCGAGTCGGCCTGTGGATCTTGAGAACCCTGGGTCAATCCCCACAGTCGACAAACAATTTTCACTAATTTAAATCTACCCCTGTGACTCCCCAGCTTCACTAATATCTTTGGGGGGCGTGATTTGACGGCTGGTAACCGAACTTCACGCGAAGGAATATATCACTTACCGAAATCTGCTACAGAAAAGTGCCACACCCAGTAATGGGTAAAAGGCGTGATATTTATTTACTTATATATTGAGTTTAGTGTACATATATGTACATATACTTGATTACAATGTGGGGGACTGGTCATTTTCTCCCTAGGTGACCAACGTTTGTGGGAGAGTTCCCGAGATGATCTGCTCTTTGTATTTGTATCCTTTTCTTCGTAAGCTTGGATCGTAGCTGTCCGTATCGGTTTGATTGGTACTTTTGTTTTCTTTAGTTGCTACCTCTTTGTATTTACAGTAAAGACGTCGTTTGTGGTTAATGAATTATCAATGTTACGTGATGATTGAGATGTGAAGTTTGACTTACCTCTATGGATGTAATTTAGTAGATTACTCTCTTTAAGATGGTTGCTTTTATCATTCTTCGAAGCAGTTGATATGGTACTGGTTCTAGATTGTTTTAGCCTGATATGTGTCGTCAGAAAGTTGTTGTGTATTTGTGCTTCGGTTATATTGATTGGAACTACTTCTCTTTTAACATATAGCTTATTATACTTGATAAGTGCGGGGTTCCTTATTCCCTGTACTTTTTAATTATAGGTATTAAACATGTTCTTTCCGCCATTATTTTTTTAAGAAATCATTCCACATTTGAATAATACTGCTCTTTAAGTTTTTTCTGTTTGAGAGTATATCAAGTTTATTTTCCGAATATTATAAATTTCACTTCAATTAGAGGGTTTTGTTGTTTATTTTGTGATCTAATTTGCATATAAAATTTATTTCATTTATTTTAATACGAGTTTTCAGTATGCTATTGTAAACATTCATTACTATTTCCTCTAACTCGCTCCTGTTTTTCTTTGTGTCTTCTAGACAACTTAAAATTATATTGTTTTGACGTCTTTTCTTATCATGTTCGTTGAACTTCTTCTCTATGATTATTAAATGAGCTTCGTATGATTAGAATTTTATATTATTGTTGGTATTCGTTTGTCTTACTCTTCCTTTAGTTGCTCAAAGCTTGGTTTAAGATTAATATTTAGTTTATTAATTACATCAAGGATTGTGTTAGTATCTGCCAACTGATTAGCCCCTCAGGGTTACTATATGATATGCATTCGTGTATAGTTGGTTGTTGGGTTTCAGAGTTCAAACAATTAATTGTTTATTTAGTACGATAACAGATGTCACTACCTTGCACAATTTTTGAGTTTCTCTTGATATTGTTTAAACGACTTTAAAATTAAGATATTGTTGACTGGAAAAGTATACGATGAAGTTAAAGAGGGTAAAGTTTTATAATAATTATACAAATTTCAAATATCTTTCCTTTCATAAATGAAAATTTAAAATTTATTATGCCAAATATAAATTGTATTTACTCAAAAATGGGTGACACAATCTCAATAAAAAAATATACAGCATATTATAAATAATTGTAGTAAAGATGTAAATTTAACAAATAAAATTGTACTCCTTAATGTTTGGATAATTTAGCTATTCTTAAGTGAAAAAAATACGTGTTACATAAAGGACGACGTTTCTTGTCTATAATAAATAATCAGAAATAAAAAAAAAATAAGTTAAACTAACATAAAAAATATGTTTTCATGTTACCAATAACATCAATCAACATAATTTTTTAAGAAACATCAAATTGATGGCCAAACATTATTTTTAAAAATAAATTAACAAGTCAAAAGTTAAAAGCAGTGATGACTCCATCAGAGTCCAAGGTAGTCTAAAAACTAACAATTCAAATACAAAAACCAAAACAACGTAGTCATCTAGCGACAAAAACAAAAATTGATACAAATCTTAAAATATATAAAACAAAACCAACTACAAAAAATTAAATAAGAAGGGTATCAAAGATATTTAACTCATCTGATATAAGATGTTTTTAAATTTTTTAGTCGAGAGCATGCCGTCAGTTTTAATTTTCACGGTGTTATTCAGCATGTTTATGTAGCACCAATAACTTAATATTAAGTCATTGCGTAGCACCTTTCTAAAAACAACCATTTGTATCTACAAGATTCAAAATGTAAAATTTTGTAGTTCTTCTAGTTGATTGTTATTTGACAGTGCGTGTTTTGCAACAGCACTATGGTTACAGTTATAATTCTTGAGGCGACCAGTAACAAATTTGTTTATATTTGACCTAATGTAGGTCTGATACACGTATTCAGAAGTTAAGTCCCTTCTGCACCACCAGCAACTCTAACTGGGATGTACGTTTTTGCATAATTGATATTTTATAAATAATTTATATATAATAGCTGTAAGAAAATTACATGAAAATTAATTGCGGGATAAATATGATGAATAAGGACAAGCGTATGATTCTTGATTTTAGATTCATTGAATGCTCCCTTCCTTTCTTATCTTTTTGATTCATTTTCTGTTTTTACTATAGTGTCCAACTGCAATTGTGTGGAATTCAGTTTCAAAAACAAGCGCAGATAGATGCTCCCTTTCTTCCTCATCTTTTTTTACTCATTTTCAGTTTTTACTATACAGCTTCTAACTGCAATTGTGTTATATGTATTTTTAAACAAGCGTAGGCGATGCTGCCTTCATTTCTTTATAATATATCCTAAATTAATTTATTTAATTAGACTCTATCTCGTCCGACAATTTCCTGAATTCGTACGAAAAATTGCATTTTTCATTACAAAACACATGTCAGGCCTACACTATGTCAAAAAGAAAGAAATCTATTTGATACTAGTCGCCGAAGTTGACATCTACTTGCTTTGATATTAGACGCTGTCAAATTTTACTAAATTTCATGTTAATCGAATCGTAAATTAAACATGAGCTGATAAGCAACACACCCATCGTATGATTTGTACAATTTCACTCAGTCAATGTGAAATCTGGCAATGGGCAACATTTCAAGATCTTATCCAGCAATTGACACGAGAAATGTATGTATAGTTTCACCTCATAACAGAATTACAATTATGCTGATTTGTGTTGCGCATAAATGTCGGTAGCGAAACATATCACTTATAGCTTTTCGGGACGCATCCACTTCACCTAGATGTGTTACTGAATCACGGTAACTGTATTCAATTGCATATAACTGTCACAAACCAAGTAATTTTGAAAAATCGGCGTTATAGATGATGTACAGTAAAGTTGCAAGAACGTCACCTTGGATATCTTATCACTGGGTAAAGCTGTGCCAGGTTGCTGTATCAGCTTCATTGATTGGTATCAGTATACAATAGTTTAACATGATACCATTATTGCAAGCGATCACGACAACGCTTTAAATTCATCGTATTGGCAACACATTAAAGTTATTGCAGCGATTAAGTATATATATATATATATATATATATATATATATATATATATATATATATATATATATATATATATATATATATATATATATTTGTACAAAATTATCATTGGCTGGTACCACAAGCTTTATTTTTGGGTGTTTTACGAGTAAGAGCACGGTTTTAACATGTTATAGATAGCTAAAACACCCACTGCCCTTAAAACAGGCAAAAACAGAGCTTGTGGTACCAGCCAGTGTATACATATACATGTGCGGTACTGGAACAGTAACTAAAATATTATGATTTTAGAATCGCCGTTCTCATGGAATTTCTAATCATGCTTACATACTGTAGCTCTAAAATATATTGAAAACTTATAAACGCTTTTTTCACTTGATCATACACATGCAATATCATAGTTGTACGTGCTTTTATTATATATCGTCATATGAAAATATTTTTTTTCCACAGGCATTCGTGATTATAAATTTATATATGTATTCTCAATTTTGCATGGACGAGGTATATTTGTTCTGTTCCTGTTCACTCAACTTATAATTTGTGAGGAATATAACAAAAATATAAATAATTAATTCCTACTTCTTTTTGTGAAATATTTTAGATTAAAATAAGAATTATTCTCTATAATCGTAAAATTAAAATTTTTGTTAAAAATATCGTTTTTTAAAACATAAATAATACATTTCAATATTACTAACTATTCTGTTCTACTAGTATGCTCTGTTAAAATTGATAAAATGTTTTTTATGAAACCTGTTATATTGTACTGATAGCTTCGAATATTAATTTACTATAACACGAAAAACAAAATAGATATATCTGAAACCAGAAATTCTGAAATACTCATTCATTTTCATGTATATAGCTATATCGAGAAATATATCATTATGTATGTCAGCTGTCAATCTTGATGTTCATTCATGCGCTCAGTGTATGACAAAGCATACATCAATTGTGTAAAATGAGTATTTCATAAATTCAATTTAAAAAAAAAAATTATAAACTTATTCACATAACAGATTTATGATATATGTTTGTGACTTAAACATCTTGAAGAAGAATGAATTGCATTCGACTTGTTAGTGTGTACTTGAATGACAAATAAACACTGTTCTTTCCAAATATTTCTTTAATTATTTAATAATAATTTTAAATATTTTTGTTAAAATATTTACATAGAAATGTCAAATATGTATTTTTAACCTTAAATCTAGCATTTGACGTTTAACAATTAGAGCTTTGAAATAGTTATTTACATTGCAAGACCGTTATACAGAAATTTACAGGCGAGCACAGAAAGGTAACGGGCGAGCGTCAGCGAGCCTGTTATCTGTGTGAGCTTGTAAATTTCAGTTAACGGTCGAGCATTGTACAATGTTTTATGTGCATTTGAATCGCAATATATGTATATTTATTAAAATTAATTGCAATAGTATAACGTAATAACTAAAATGTTCAATCAAGGTAGACTTCGAAAATCTGACAGATTTTGTTTAATCAAAAAATATTTAAGTGTCAAACGTTTAAAATTAGATATGTTGTCATGATAACCAATGTCAGCAGCCCGTTATAAATTTTACACGGGCTAGCACGTTATAAGTCTCGTAACCCCTAGAGACAGAGTTAAGTAAACAGTTCATTACGATTCAAATGTACGTAAACATATTTACCATGTTGACGGCATATTGCTCTTTCATCTTTATCCCTTTAATAAAAAAGAGATGCACTGATTAGGCCAACATTTAATTTTAATAAGAGACGCAAACATGTGTAGAACAAAGATAATATATTTAGTACTTTGTCCGAAATATAATGACAAGAAGTTTACCACAAGAAAAACAAAGTAAATAATAACTAGTTATAATAAATTAGTTTATTCAGGTAACGAAATCGCCATTTAGAAGATATGTTGCAATACGGATGTTTAGTTTGTGATACATATACTTGCATATTTCCTAATGCCTTCATTCCAACTATAAATTATCATGTCGTGTTTCACGGAACTCTCAAAGAATAGAATACAAAAAAAAACTAATTCGTCTTATCTTTAATCAACACATGAAACTTATTTATTTTTTTTCGTTCATGTTGGAAAAACCCACAGTTATAGTAGAGCGTAGTCATAAAATGTCTGTAAACAAAACACATATCGACGTCATCAGGGTTCAGAATTTTGATTAAAATTATTGGAAAAGGTTTTTTACTACCATAAAATCATCAGTGGTTTTTATATTTCAATAAAAATAAAACGATATCTACACCACTGAACTATGCATTCCTTACTATTTGTTTACTATGCAACCTAAAGATATTTTTAATATTTGAATCTAACGGATAAAGCAAACCAGTTGTCCAGTCGGTTCGAAACTTTCGTAATATAAAGACGTATTAAAATAGATTCTTAATAAAATGTTTTGTTCTAAAGTCATAGTTATTTTCATGTTAATTTTCAATTTAAAATATTCAGAAAGTAAATGTGTCGATTCATTTGCGAAAATCTGTGAAAGTGTGTTTGATGTAATAAAGTATGGACGAAAACATTGGACAAATTTAATCATTCAATCAAATCAGTGTGAAGATTCTATAGGACAAAGAGAAATATTGAAAGAAGATATTCTAAATAAATGTCCGAATTTGGAAGAACTGTATATCATTGACAGAATGGATCAAATCGACACAAAAGCTTTTCAAATGTTGTCTAATTTAGTTTATTTGAATTTGTATAAAAACAATTTGAAAGTAATACCGGTTGGAATGTTTTCTAATCTAGAAAAATTATACAAAATGGAGTTAGAATATAACAACGTTCATAGTATTTCACAAGGTGCTTTCACTAACATGCCTAAGTTAAAGACAATAAATTTGTCTAATAATAAAATTAGTAATATTCTTGATAAAATGTTTAATAATATAAAAAATTTGAAGAAGCTAATATTAGCAGGAAATTTAATATCAACAATAAAACCAAATTCGTTTCCGAGTAAATTAGAAGTACTCAATTTGGATAACAATGGTATGAGTCAACTTGAAGAAAAGACATTCTCCAATTTAAACAATTTACAAGAACTGATTTTATCCAGAAACAATCTAAAGAAATTGATAAAAGGATCATTTGCTGGACTCGGAAATATATTTAAAATAGATATATCCCACAATTTAATTGACACAATTGAAGTAAAATTATTTGACGATGTGAAGGAATTGAAACTTTTACAAATGGCTCATAATCGACTGAGAGTAATAAAAGCTGATATATTCCCGAAAAACAACGCAATGACTTTACAAGGGTTGCGACTTGATCATAACAGGTTATCGTTTTTGTCAGAAGCCATATTTCTAAGACTACCAACCTTACGACGAATAAGTATTGGAGGAAATCCATGGCAGTGTGTTTGTTTAATAGAAATTCAACAAGAAATGAATAAAAGAGGAATCAATTATACGCCTTGTGATTTTCAACATTATTTTAGTGGAGGTCATCCCACTTGTATGCAGTTTAGAACTGACGAATGTGTCGAAAACGCAGAGTTTGTTGGTGATGATTTTCCTAACTCGTATTTCGGTGCCTTACAAAACTTCTCTTATGATTGTCCTTAATACTACACCGAGCCGTGCAGCATATTTGATATGTCCAATATTTACCAATTTATTTTCTAACTTAGGCGAATTTTTTCCTAAGTATCATTGTAAACAATCTGCTACATCCTTATGAGCATGGGCATAAAGCTGTTTATTGTGTGATGACAATTTATGAAGACTAGAATTCGCATATGCGAAAAATAAGTCGACGATTTTGTCATTCTAGATTTTTTCCTTGCATAATATTCTATTTTAGATGATATATATAAATCACGGAATGTGAGGTTAATAGAGATAAAATATGTTAGATAACAATTAATTTATATGTTTATTAAATAATAAATTATTTTATTTTATATATTAGTATTTATTTATTCCTTCATTATCAATATCGTATCTAGTTTTATATTTGGTGGGTATATATGTATTTTTTTGTGCTTAGAAATAAAAATATGTTTACTTTAATATAGTGTGAAATTATGACAATTTGATTTTAAATAAAATATTACAAAATATAATATAGCATATTATTATTATTAAATAAATAGAAGGCCTCAGGAACCAACATGTTTTAAAAAAAAATTATTTGCGAACGTTCCAAGCACCTTACAAAACATAAAATATAAAACAGATATTTGTAAAATGTCAATAATAACTAATAATAATTATGCGCTGATGTGAGCTAAATTTTTCACTTGAAACGTTCGCAAATACATTTAAAAAAAAGAAACATATTGGATTATAAACTCTTGTATTTATTTAATATTATTATAAATTGGATCCTTTTTAAATATATATTTTTATAGCATATTAAAATCAATTCTCTCTCTCTCTCTATCTCTCTCTTTCTCTCTAAATATATATATATATAATAGAAACATTAAACAATATTATCACGCCTTTTACTCATTGCTGAGTATGGAATTCAGCCGTAGCAGATCTCGGTAAGTGACGAATTGTAATTACCAAATTCATAGTCTGACTCGATACCACTGACGCACTAAATCCATTAATGAAAAATCGTATGTATCAGTAAAAATTATTATGTTTTTTTAATAAAACCAAAATTAGAAAATATCGTAGTAAAAGTAATTACTCTATTTTTATAAGTATAAATATGTTCCCAAATTAAGCAACCAAATTTTACAAAAGAGGTTAGGACCTCAACACAAAAAGTTCCTCTAATATAAAGATACTCTTGCAAATAATGACTCGCTGACCTGTGAACTTGTAGATAAGAATGCATCTTTATTTTCAAATCTTTGTTTTAGATATGCATTTATGACATTTGACTTTTGTTCAACTTCAATGAAACTTGGTTTATTTTTACACCTACTAAATTATTAGTAATAATTAATAGTTTTGCAAAATGAACAATTAACATTTTCTTGTCCCCTACTAGGAAAAAATCCTGGCAATGTTGTTGTTTTCTTTTTTTGTGATATAATTGCTAAAAAAGATTCAACATAATACTAATAAAATAATATTAAATTGGTATCTTCTGAGAATGCAAACAAGTCATGTGGCGTCCACCTATGACACTCATGAAATTAATAGGGCCATTGTTAGCGTGCATGCAATACGTATTTCGCATCCCACGTTAAGAATTAACATAATAAACAATGAATAAATAGTTCAGAAATATACAATGTTGCAATTACAAGAAACTTTTAAGCTGGGTTACATAAAGCGTTGTCAGTTAATTACGTTGTTAACTACGCGAAAAAGATCATTTGGGATAAAAAAAATGCATCTAAGAAATGTCAAAATTTTTGTTGGTTCAATATTTTAAAACGTCATAATTTCTATAGTATGCATTAAAATAATTATTTGTTGCGAATATTGTTTTACCAGTGTTATTTAACTATCAATGTGTATTTTAATATCGTTCAATCCCCACCGTCGACAAACCATTTTCACCAAAGGGCCGTGATTTGACGGCTGGTAACCGCACTTCACGTGAAAAAATATATACCGAGATCTGCTACGGCAGCGTGACACACTCAGTAATGGGTAAAAGGCGTGATTATATGATGATTATCAAACAGTACACCATCTAATACTGGATACGAGCGCTACAAAAACAATAGCTAGGGCTGATTGGGCGAATGTACACGGAGAGATGTACGCCAAATTGATCATCGGCAACAAACACCGAAATACCAGTGCGACGGACGAATATCAACCATTACCCCGTATTATTGAAAAAATACAGTTCTGGGCTACTGTTCAGCAGTTATCTAAATTATGCAGCCATTTCAAAATGTTAAGATACCTGCAGTATCGTCTGAACAACTCGACAGCCTATTTACCATCGTGAGTGTTAAGCAGAAGGCGAAGGTTCGAATTAAAGAATGGTATTAAGGGAAAGACAAATATTGTCCAACACAAGATTGATACTGGTGATTTGAGACCCTTTGTCAAGTACCTAGAAGAATAGCTCTGGCCAAACGTCAAGATACCGACTCAATAATTAATGTAATGAAATTAAACAGAGTAATTGAAGAGTCAAGTAGTCCATAAGCTTCACCTGTGGCGTTAGTGAAGGAAGAAGACGGTTCTACTCGCTTCTGTGTCGATTATCGACACATAAATAACGTCACCAAGAAGGACATTTACCCTCTTCCCCGGATTGACGATACGTAGGATACACTTGCGAGATCTAAAATCTTTTTGATTTGAAAAATAGTTATAGGTATCATTGAACGTTTAATGGAATCCATATAAAAGTCTGCCTTGGCAAACTTGTCTGGTATATCTGGATGATATAATCGTGGTCGGTAAAACATTTGACCCCATATTAAAAATTTAGACGAAGTTTTTCAGATTTTAGGAAGCGCCAACCTGATGTTAAATCCTAAAAAATGTAACCTGTTCATAAATAAGTACATTATCTTGGCCATAGTATCTCTGGTAAAGGAGTAGCTGTAGATCCAGAAAAAGAAATAGCTGTCAATGAATGGCCAGTTCCAAAGGATAGACAAGAGATCAGAAGTTTCCTTGGTCTATGTATGTACTACAGGAGATACGTAACTCGACTAATAAAAGAGAGCCGAAAGAGAGATGAAGATTGCAAGAATGCTTTTGAACATCTAAAACGGGCATTAGTAAGAGCTATCCATAGTCAGACGGCAAGTTTATTTTAGATACAGTCCGGTGGACACTTAGGGGTTAAGAAAACGTTGTGAAAGATTAGTGCCAAAAAGGTACTATATGTGCCACAAATAATAGATCACACCAATATATTCATTCGAACATCCAAGCCGCGAGCAACCGAATGAAGGAAAACTATGACATCAAAGTGGAAGAAGGTGGGTACCAAGCATAAGACTTAGTAAGGCTTTTCAATCCACACCATCGTCAAGACTACTCACCAAAACTTTAAAAATCCTTGGACGGTCCGTATAAAGTTTCAAAAGGTTTAACGATCTTATTTATCGTATAAGGAAGACTCCCAGTGGAAAGCCAAAAGTAGTGCACTTCAATCATTTGGCTTCATTTGCCGGAATAAACTCAGAAGAGACCGTCCGCGTATGTAATGTAGATAACATGGAAGCGTTCTTTGAAGAATTTATGAAGCAGTACGCAGCGTGAAAGAAAGTGTGTTACAACGTTGCGAACGAGTTTCAATAAAATCTATTCAATATTCCAAAGGATTATTCATTGGCCCATTGTGTAGCTAAGGACCTAATAATTTCCAAAGGAATCGCGGTTATCGTCCGAGAGAAGTTTATCAAAGTAGAAGAGCTTCGGACCAACATCCGACTGTGGGAAAAGTCATGCAGTTAAATCACCAAGGGCCTCTTATCAACTACTTGGTCACGAAAGAAGCGTCACAGCATAAGCTCTCCTATGAAGCTCTGTGGATCTGCTTTAACTGCCTTCGGGATGAGCAGCTTTGGTAGGACGTAAAGAAACTAAGCATGCCGAAGATAGGCTGTGGCTTTGACGGACTAAATTGGAGGGTCGTGCGTAGTATGATCGAAATGATCTTGCATTTGTTTTCATATACACTCAGGTGCAATAAAAACGGTCCATTATTTTTTTCTTTAATTTTTGTTGACAACATTGTTCTAGTAGTACTTTTAACAAAACTTTTGATGTTTTACGATGAAATAGTGTATTAGGGGGTAAAAGAAAACAACATATGATATTTATCAATTTATTTAATGAACAAGAATAACAAAAAATGAAATTAAGGATAATTATGCTTTTCTGCAAATGGAACTTAAAAAAGATTATAAAGAAAAAATTCGCCAGAATAGGGTTTAATACTTCGTAATGCCTCCTCTAGCCCGGACTATTGCCTGCATACACCGACTCATACCACTAATGAGCCCACGAATATCATTCTGCGGAACATTCCGCCATTCTTCCTGAAGTACCGCTCGAAGCTCATTAATTGTGGTCGGTGCAACTGGGCGATTTCTAACACGCCTTCTCAGCATGTCCCAAACATGTTCTATGGGGTTTCCATCTGGGGAACATGCTGGCCAGTTTAGTTTTTCTACATCACCAATAAAAGGAGCAAATGGGATGACGTAGTTTGCCAAAATCTCTTCAATATATCGCTGTGTCGTCAGCGAGCCTTCAGGAATAACACACAAGTCAGTGCAGGCCTCCATTGAAACCCCTGCCCAAACCATCACTGAACCTCCACCATGGCTAACTCTAGGGGTGAACGTGCACTCCGCAAATCGTTCTCCCGTTCGTCTCCACACTTGTTCCCGTCCATCTGGTAAATGTTGACAGAACCTGGACTCATTCGTAAAAAAAACATTACTCCATTGGGCTAAAGTCCAATTTAAATGTTGCCGAGCAAATTGGAGTCTAGCTACTCGGTGACGTGGGAGCAGTTTGGGGCCAGCTGCTGGTCTGTAAGCTTTTAAACCATGCTCTTTTAATCTTCGGCGTACTGTCCAAACACTAATATGTGTGCCACGAACCTCACGAAGCTGATTATTGGTTTCAACAGAAGTTAGATATCGATTTCTTAGCGTGTTAAGGACAAGAAATCGGTCGTCATTGACACTAGTCTTGCGTTTCTTGCCACTTCCAGGCCGTCGCGTATTTGTACCAAGCTCTCTGAATCTTTCCAATAATCTTCGGATGGTAGAATGGCTAACATTTAGGACTCTGGCCACATACCGCTGACTTCTTCCATCTTCTACAAGAGCTACTGCCTTTGCACAATCTTCAGAACTTAAAACCATTATTAAGACACAAATTTGAAGTGAGAATAATAGTAATTGTGAAAAAAAAAAACAAATAAACAAACAGTTGAAACAAGTAGGCACCTTGATTCTCGACGCATAAGGTCAGAAGGGCAATTTGCAAAAAACCATGATTATCCTTAATTTCATTTTTTGTTATTCTTGTTCATTAAATAAATTGATAAATATCATATGTTGTTTTCTTTTACCCCCTAATAGACTATTTCATCGTAAAACATCAAAAGTTTTGTTAAAAGTACTACTAGAACAATGTTGTTAACAAAAATTAAAGAAAAAAATAATGGACCGTTTTTATTGCACCTGAGTGTAGTATTTGTTTATTTACTTTTACGTTGCTGGGACAATTGAAGGGATATATGAGTATTGTTTTTATACATTAATTAAAAAATCTTTTAGAAACATCGATTTATTTGATTCATAGTAATAATCAGCGCCATCAATTAAATATTTTCTATACTTACTAACAACGTGAACGGCAACGCAAAGGAAACTTATACGACCACGATTTATGCGCAATGAACATTGTAGATGCAGGTGTTGACGACGTAGTGGTTTACCGATATCATGGACTTGTCGACTATGGGATTTAGACGCCCGGATTTATACGCCCTGGCATGCTTTTTCTTATTTCATGTCTGTTAATCCTATGCGTATACTTCTGGTAGGTGAATTTAATTGGTACTTTGATATGCAATAAACCGAATATTAAATCTTACGCCAATGCAAAAAAACCTTTTACATTAGTTTTGAAAATCAACTTTTGTCTCCAGAGATCACACTGATTTTCACTTTCTTACAAAATTGTGAACCATGACGTAATTGGTCAGTTTTAAGAGGCTCTATTTCTTATGGAAAGCATGTTAAACAAAAATTATTGCCAGATTTACTATCTATATGGTCAGTTCTAACATCGATTAGGCGTTGGTCGCTTACTTAAATAACACTGTATTAATACATATAACATATACTTGTAAATCACCAGACGTCTTCATAGTGAATATTAAAATTTGCACTGGGATTGGATATTTTCCAATCAGTGTAAAGTGCACTTTATTTCTCTTCTTACGTAATAACCACAAATAACGATTACTGTTACTGAATCGCAAGTTCATTTTGTAGTTGTTATTTTCAGTTAATATCATAACAAGTTCAACTGATAGCAACTGAGTTACAGAATCTCACCCCACTTCTAGCACGAACAACTTTTGTTGACATTAATTCATTTTGAAAAAGACAAATAACAGATTGACACTTAAGGTAAGAACAAACTATGATCACGACACGTGAACTCACATAATTTCACGTGAAGCGTCAAATTATTAAGATCCATATTTCCCATTTATGTAAATTACTAGTAGACCACCAAAATCCGCAACGAGTGTTAAGTGTAAAAATCATTGCGCGAAAATGTTCTCGATTTAAATTCATGTTTCCACTTTCTTTTTATCTTTGACTTGATATAAAATCTAAATCAACTGACATCTTATTGCTTTATCAACGTCTAAAAAATGTTAAATATTACAAAAATAAATGTGTCAGCCAGTGGCGTAGCCAGGAATTTTGAAAGGGGAGGGAGGTCAAAATTAGTTTGGGTTGCATAATATATATTTATTTTTATTTAGCAAAAATTTTGCAAAAAAAATAATTTAGACCTACACAAAAACAATTCTTAAATCAACATTTTCGTAGTTTTAAATAAATAGCAAATAATTAGGTTATAACAAATTTAGATTTTAAATTTAAGTCGTCTTGTGTTTTTAGTTAAAAAATTCAGTACTTCGTTAGCCGTAATTGAAATTCCTCGATGTATATTTAACATTGCCAGACCATTTAGTCTATTTTCCGACATTGAACTTCGTAAATAAGTTTTAATTCTTTTAGCGTTGAAAATGTTCGCTCTGCAGTGCTATGTTACTGGAAATGTTACAAATATCTAAGGATACAATATATTTTTAATTCTGAAAAAATTAATTATTTAGATATAAATGAAATTTCTACGAATATTTTATTTTGAAATCGTCAAGGGAGAGTCCGGACCGAAACCCCTCTTCCCCCACCTTCCCAACGCCACTAGTGACAGTTCACTGGCGACATTAACAGTATCAAATTCTCGATTTTTTTGCAGAAACCTTCGTATCAATTACATTTGTTTTAAATTATATTAAAAAAAATAACTCCAATCAAATTCGCCATCCAAATATTCAAAAACGCGGGAAAATGTAGAACGATCTACCAATCAACCTACGGTTTGTAATCAAAACGAGCTCGCAACGAGTACCATCGGTGACGTCATCATATGACGTTTCGGACATTGACAGTAACAATCGCGGCCTTGAAACGAAACACAGGCGTTGGGAGCGATTCAAGCGTTAAGTAAAACGCATCCTTCATACAGTGAGGTTCTGCAGAAGCAGGCGGTGGTGACAGTGCAATTTTGGCGCCACCATTACCCTATCTTTATCGATACAGTGGCGTTTTCTTCATGCGAGCAAGGCAAGCGACGCTTATAATATATTTTCATTATATTTATATATTTAGAACTTGAGTCTATCAAAACTTAGAAGCAAACAGAATTACACAAATGTATTTGCTGTTGTCTAGTACACTGCTAATCAAATACATTCATTGGCATACAAACTTTTACGATCGTGCCTTGTCTTACAATATATATAGGTATACTATTTTCATTTTAAACTGGAGGGATCGCAATAAAACGATTAAATGCACCGCAATTACGTTTACAAAGGAACTCGAAAGGTTCGCACAGCCTCATTCGCCGGTACGGTATAAGTAGACTTCTATTTATATTGGAAATAGTGGGCTCTATACGTTGAGATGAAAACCGTTTTTATAATGCTTGCATAAAGATAATATCTTAGTAAATATAAAATAGAATAGTAGCAATATTTATTTATGGTATATGGTACGAGTATATTTCTGTATTAAATTTGGTTTAATTAAATTTAAAAAATAATAATAATCTTTTTTTAACATAGAATAGACGACATTTTCCATAATTTTATTCTTATGTATTATTTATTTGTCAATACTTGCTTTATTACTAGCAGTGCCGGATTTACACTAAGCGGGGCCCTAGGCAATCGCAACCGAAGGGCCCCCTGTATCATATGATGAGTTCAATTTAAGTGATGAATTAAGCAATTTTTTTCAGTTATCTATTAAATAATAACTATACAGTTTTTTCATTAGAAATTACTTCGTGACGTTATTAGAATCAGAGCCTTACTCCTTATCAAGTTCAGAAAAAAGTAAAATCCCAACGCATGTGTTTGTTAAAAATAGAAAGGCGGAAGTTTGTCAATTTAAATCATGTTATAATGCAGTCCATCTCAATATTTTTCAAGCTTGATCCAGATTTTTCAGAATCAAGTCATGTTATTTTATAAAAGTTTTCTGTATTTTTCGTTGTTACTTTTTGTGCTTATAATCGTTTATGTGCATCTGATGATGGCTGTCGTACAGCCGAAACGTTATGCTATGTAAATAACTTCAAATATAACTCGTAAATGACTGAATAGCTAGTTGTTTTTATTTCATTATTACTACGAATAAGGAAAAGGCCGGAAAATATAAAAAGATTAAATGATAAAACACGGCGGTGGTGCCTTAAACCTGTAAATCAAAAATTGAAAAAATAGTAATATTCTTAAATGAGACCACGATCGTTTGACAAGTTATTAAAAATTGTGGAACCATCTATGTAGAATAAATCTACTGTGTCAACCACAATACTTTCCCGACCATAAGTTTATTAATTTAAATAACTTTTAAAAAATAATTGACGATCAGTTCATTGTCATGCTTTAATTTCATTTCGAATACGGCTTATATTTAAACAAAGTTTAAAAAAGCAATTGACAATCGCTTGTATATCATTTTTGATACTTTTAATAGAATTCGATACAAAATTCGACATATTTAGAATAACTTTGGAAAAAACAATTGATGATTAAGAGTGTCGTTTACCTGATTTAGCGAAAACATGGTTCACTAGAATTGAAATATCTTTTGTTTAACAAAATACTGTGTTTTATCCAACAGTGTCTTCGATAGAAAAAATATCAAAGAATGGATTGGGTGGAACACATTTTTTAATTTTTCATTTATTTGTTGTTAAATGGGGCTCAAAGTTTGCATGATTTTACACATATAACTCTCACTGAAATTTATTAATTTCCATTAAAAAGCACTTTAAAATTAATTCTTTCTGGTGTACTTATTATAATAAGTTATATTCATATAAGTAGTATCAGAAAACGATGATATATTAAAATTTTGATTTTTATTTATAGATATTTGAACAAAAATAGTAAAGTATAGCTTTAAATCTAGATTTAAAATTCTGCCTATTCTAGCCGCCTGTTCATGTAAAGTTTTTTTTTATTCATTGTTTATGATTATATCTATGGATTCATTGGAACAAAGTTTTAAAATTGTTAATAGTTTTCGAGTAAATAACACTTTTTCTGATTTAAACAAATGAGATTTTATCGGATTCCTGCACGTCATATATTGCGAAAAAATAAATATATGTACCTCCAACTGTCCTCTGCTAGATGTACAACATGGATTTTCTATCACTCTATTGTAATTATAGAAACACGCAAATTAATGTAAGAAAATCTTAGGAAAACGTCATTCAAGTTTAAAAATAATATTACTGTGAAATTCCAGTCCAGCAACCTTCACGACACTATACCTGCTCCTGTCAATATTCAGCGACATTCTATTTACTACCCTGTTCCTTTGTTATCTAAATTGCAGTAAGTAGGGTTCTCAAATAAAGACGAAATTTTTCCCAAGCTGGACAAGAAATATAAATATGGAATGAAAATACTATATTTAAATATTATGTTTTATTAGATTTTTTAAATAAGAAAAAATTTATAACAAATAATAACTTTCTTAAAAACATAATTTTATTGAAGTATTCTTCTAGACTAAATTAAACTAATGGTTGTATAATTTTAATGACATAATAAAACAAAACACAAAAAATTAAATTAGCCACGTAATTTCATATTTCTTATTTTCCGAGGATCAATGATTTCTGGAAGTAAATAATTAAAATAAAAATTTCCCATGATAAAAATCAATTCGAAAATCCGTCAAACAAATAAAATCACAATCACAGCAAAATAACGAAAACAAAATACAAATAACAACGAAACAATGATTGCCAAGTTATAAACAACAACACAACCCCTCAATTGTAGCTCACAAATGAGAATGATATAATATCACGCAAATTACCGCTATTTATACGTTTACCTACCGTGTAAACAACCCTTTCAAATTCTCAGAAAAATTCTTTCCTAATACAGTTAGACCTCTTTAATCCGAACTAATAATTGCACAGGTTGATCTGGATTATCGAAATGTTCGGATTAACGAACTAATGACAGAAAATATACCTTTATTTTCAAATAAAATTATAGCTCCGAATTGTCGCTGTGCGGATTACTGGAGGTTCGGATTAGAGCATGTTCGGATTAAAGAGGTCATACTGTATTCATTTTTCTATTATTTGTGTAATTATTTACTTCCCTAATTATATATATATATATATATATATATATATATATATATATATAGGGTGTTATATTTTAATAGACCCAGCAAATATCTCGCTTATTTATCAACTTAGCAATTTCTTTCATATAACATGATTTATACAGCAACATGTAAGCTAGTTGATGACGGATGTAAATTCATGATATCATTTCCGGTTTATTAGTAATTAATATCAACTTTGAAATTTCAAATGGAACATACTATATTTTTTTACAAATTTGGAAAGTGCATCAAATTTGCTTTATAATCATGTAAAATAATCCATATGTTACATTATTAAAAAGTAAAATGGCGGGCACTTTAATATACACCAAATCGGAAAGAGAATAGTGAGCCATGACTGTGTTCTGAAATAAAACAACTAACTAAAACAATTGTAATTATTATTATTAAACGAAATAATATTTTTTTGTCATAATAATACAGAAAATAAGAATAAGGCACACTGAGCATAGAAGTAAAAAGCCTTCAGGAACAATGTTTAAAATACGTTTAGCGGCTACGGAAGACTACCTGGAAATGTAAGCCGGGGTTGGGACCAATGTCATAAATCTTTCTATTACCAGCTACCAGCGATTCAGAAAGAGCATCTAGGTTGCATATTTTACAAACCCACTTATTTACAGAAAACAGAAATAAAATTTAGGTAAACGACACTCTTAAAGGTCATTTTTTAGTTTTGACATTCAATTATGAGTCATGAAGACTACTTTTAAATAAATGATTTTAATAATTGTTTTACACATGTTTTGGGCTCAGTACAATCTAAAACATAAAGATTATTTAAAAGCTCGAGATCGAAAAAAATCTACATTACAATAATTTACTTATTAATAGATCGGGAAAATAAAAAGCATAAGAAAATAATTATCACCGGCACAAAGACTTGAATTTGATAAATGTGTTATTTCTTTCCATATATTTACTTTATGTAATCTTTGTAATATGTACTTTTTTATCATGCTCTTACAAACATTCATTTGACCAGACTAAATTTGTAAATCAATCTATTTGAACAAATATAATTATCTTGGTGGTTTAAATGTTACTATAATTAATAAGATTCAAAATCATATATTTGAAATTATTTATCTCTCACAATAGACAAATTATCTGTCATAATTGACAACGAAAAATGTCACCAACTGTGATAAATTCAGACATGGTCATTATATCTATCTTTGTTTCTCATGGTACGATTTGATGCCATTTTTTTAATCGCCCTATACCAAAGTATATGTATATGCAAATTAATTCAAAAATTGCAACATGTATACATACAATTTAAGTTAAATATGTCTCCTTATTTAAGAGAAAACAGGATAAATTTTATTTTTAATGTGTTGGTAACAATCTTATACGAGGGTAGACTTGAAAAGTAATCCATACATGCTTGTCGAGTGCGATAAAAACAAATAGCAACATCGGGCAAAAATTACATGAAATTACAATTCTTTAGCATAAAAATCATATATTTATTTTTCAACATAGTCACCGTTAAGGCTAATATATTTCTCGTAACGTGTAACAAGTTTTTTTATTCCGTCATTGAAAAATTCTTTCGACTTTTCTCGAATCCAGGACTTGACAGCTGCTTTTACCTCATCGTCTGAGGTGTAAGGATTACTCATAGAAAAAAGAGGTCGAGTGATTACCCTTGAGGTCTCTCTTGAATAGAGGATAAAAATAAAAATCGCAAGGCACAAGATCGAGGGAATAAGAAAGTTGGAATCGGTTCAAACTTCAGGTTTCGCAGAGCCTCTTCAGTTGCGTGCGAGGTGTGTGGACAAGTGTTGTCATGTTGCAAGATTATTGGCGCCAGGCTGCCTCTAACACGACAAACTCGACGTCGGAGGTGTTTTAGGGTCTGTATGTACCGAGAAGAATTTACAGATAACAGCACGCTGTTCAACTCACGTTGTCATAGTATTAGAACAAGTCTCCATACTTCCTCTTCTCGAAATACTCTGGATAAACGCAACGATCTCAAATTGCGCATGCGTATTGAGGGGGAATGTGACTTCACATGCCACCTAGCGCTCTTCTGATGGTCATTTCGTTCGTGCTCTGCAAGCATGTGTGCATTACTTTTCAGTCTATCCTCGTATGTCAGAGAGAAACTGTTACACAAAGTATAACAGTTCGTGAACATATTTAAATTATATTGGTGATACTCAGTACATAATTCATTTTAGATAGATTTCTTCTATTAAACTGCAACTTCAAATATAAAATACGTCAAATATGATACTAACAGAATATTCGGATAAATTACACAACTTGTCTACGGCTCGTATCCAGTGGCGGAACTATCGCCGGTGCAGCCGGTGCAATTGCCTGGGGCCCCTGAGTGCAAGGGACCACTAATTTAGGTTCTTTTTGCGGTTTTGATTTGATGGTTTTGACACTTTATTGTAAGTTGTAATGGGGTTTTAATGTAATGCAATAAAATATTTGGGGTTCCCAATATCCCACTATTTTACAAAACTTGGGTTCCCCAAATTTACAAGCAAAATCTGATGCAGTAGAGTTAGCCAAATCGTGGGGGGTAAGAGTCGAGTTTTGCCAAAAACGAGTAAAAAAAAACAAACATTTTGATGTACTCTGCGAGGACCAACGTCTATCTGACGGCGAAAAACGCTTTAAAGTAAATGTTTTTCTCGCATGTTTGGACATCGCGATAAGTCAGATGAACCACCGATTCGTTGGATTGAATAAAATCGTTGATTAATTTGTGATTATCCAGCCACAAGTTCTATTGCAATTGACGGCAGAAGAGCTTGCGAAGGAATGCGACAAATTCCGCGAGAAATGTTATGACGAGGTGACCGATCAATTGTTCAACCAGTTGTTGTCCCTGCGTAGCTGCCTGAAAGACCAAATCTCCAAGATCAGTTCCATCAGGGAGTTTTCTGACTTGATATATATTGTCAATAGAGAGTAAGGTAACGAATGCGATGAGAGGCAACCTGGATGGAGTCATCGAGAAATTTATTAAGAGCGAGGTTTTGAACTGCTACGTAGATAACTTTTAAAAATAGATTGTAAGATGCACAATGTACAGGTAATGTAAATATAAGATTGTAAAATAGCAAGATTGTACATGACTTTAAATACCCCCAAAAAGTTTTTGGTCCGACCTTTTTTTAGCTTGTACATTTTGGGGGGCCCCGACTATGTCGTTGCACTAGGGCCCCGGAAGACGTAGTTACGCCACTGCTCGTATCGTTCATCCTCAGATGTAATAGCTATCATTACACACTCGTCGAATAATATACCATTATCATTCGTTGCTGTACGAGAAATAGCATTGCGGTAAACTTTTAGATTGCGCTCCATGGGTTGAGCTACACTGTAATACCGGAACAAAGTTTCGTTCGTAGCAACTCATATCAGTTTATACTAAAATGTGCGACAACAAAGTGAGATACAGCTGAACGTAAATATTAAAAGTATATATTAGTTCTGGGTACGTAAAATGTTGCATTGACTTTTTATTTATCAATTTCTAGCGGAATACTAAAATAAGGATATCATATTGTAATTTTGATAAATATAATATTTTTACAGTTTAAAGATTTTTTTTCTAAAATTTATTATTGCCTGACTAAGGAGCATGTCATCTGGCAAAAATGTAAATTAAGTATAACTATAAAATAAAATATGTCAAATTTGACCAATTATAATTAGTAACGTAGATAGCGCTGGAAACAGTAAAATGTTGACAAATTTTGTTTCTATATGTACTGCAATTTGAATTGTGAAAACATGTAGTTTATCGCTATGAAGTTAAATATAAACAGAAAAAACAACTATATACTAAGTTATATGTTATACTCTTTCTTATTATTTTAATTTAGAGAATTTTCTTTATAAAGTAGGTAGAACCGGTTCTAGATAAGCGGCCGTCGTTAACATTTCATAGTTTATCTATCATTTGATTTTTTAATTTTCTCTTGCTATCCGTCAAGAGCACTATATCATCTGCATATACTAAGTTTAGAATATTTATTGCTATCATATTCCAGTAACCTATTTTTGTACTTAATGCATTCTGTCTGCTATTTCTGATTATTTGACCCATTACTATTATAAATAAATAATAGACGGAATTAATCACCTTGTTTGATTTATCTTTTCATGTTGAAACTTTGATATTCTTGTTCTCCTATGCTAGTTTTCTTCGTAATCTCTTCATGGCTTCTCTTGACTGTTCTGGAATGCCACCTGCTTCCTTATCTTTCCATAGAGAGAATTTTGGAACAGTATCAAATGCTGCTTGTAGATCAATTAATGCAAGATATTTAGCTTTCCCTTTTTTTCTTTCTTCTCTATTGTTGTTCTGAAAGCACAGACGTGGTCTTGTGTTTGTCTATCTTTCCTGTATGCTGCGATGTAGTGTTGGAACTTTTTTTCTATTATAGTAGAGTATTTTTTTTGTATGTAAGCATATGGCTCTGTAATTGTTGTATTTATTCATGTTTCCTTATTTATGTCAGAGTATAATAATATTTTATTACCAGTCTTTAGGTATATCCTCTCCATCCCATCTCTGTTTACATATTTTTTTAATCCACTTCTTTAACCTTAGTTCTTCATATTTAATCATCTCTGTCTGGCTCTAGCTGCTCTGAAGTTTTTATTGTAATATAACCTCCCGGTATCTATTATCTTGTTTGTACCTGCAATTACTTCTCTCTTTCATCCTTTATACTCCACGTTTGTGTGTCATATTTCCTCGTGGTCCTTTGACTTTAGTCCAGAACTCCTTCTTGTTCGATCGTCCCTAAATTTCTCTTTTTTCTCTATTTATTTCTTTTCCATATTCTTCCCATGTATCATTCTTAGCTTCTTCGACTATATCTTTCGCTTCATTTCTTTTGGTAATAGTTTGTTGTTTATTCCTTCTTCAGTATTTGATTGTACATACTTTTTCCATGCTGATTTCTTTTCCTTGACCTTTCTTCTTATGTCCACCATCTTGTTTGTTTTTATCCGCAGCCTATTTTCTTGATGCCACATATTTCTGTAGATGCTTCTATAATTGATGTTTTTAAAATCTTCCATCTTTCTTCTATGTTCCATGTATGCCCCTGTATCTCTTCCACTCTTTCATATTGTTTCAGTCTTTGGTCCAGGTTTATATTATATTCTTTTTTTTTTAGGAGTGATTCTAATTCTTCTATAATAACTTTTTTATATTTATAGATTATAAAGTCCTCTTTCCACTGTAGCATGAAACCTATATATCTTAAATAAATTTTAATCAAATAGTTGTAAACAGACATAAATATTTTAAATAAAAATTGTAGATACTAAACCCCTCTGTACGCTGTATTTTTGAGATATGTCGTTAATTTATATCTTTAAGTAGAACGGATAATGAAAATTATATATTTAAATAGCACATGTTTCTCCTTTTCAACGATGTTAAGTTTGTTATGTTTTTTTTAATTTTTAAATTCATTAGTAAATATATTTAATAGTACCTAATATAAAAATTTTGATAAAAATAAATTTAATAATTTATCTTGTGCTTATAAATGCATCATACTTTTTTTAGTTGAGCAAAGAAACATCAAATTCATTGGCTACTTAATTAACGTTTAATAATTTATAATTTATTGATCCTGTTAATTAAATCAATTAAACTTGGTACAAATAAAAAAAAATTGTTAATATCGTATTTAAAAATATTTTCTATATTAAATTTAAAAAATTGAATGCATATACTTCTTAAATAATGTACTTCGTTTATATTGTTAAATAATTAATTAATTATAGCAATAAAACAACGAGTGGTTTTATAGCAGATTTCGTACTCTTGCATATCTATTACAAGTAAATTTTCTGCAACTCTGACAAATCAACAAGATAATTTTTTTAAAAATGTATAACTACAATATGTTTGATCCGATTGGGTGAAGCATTGAAATGTGGAAATTTACTGATGTACAATAAACTAATCCTTCCAACTTTGTCTAATTGTCACAATTTTCTTCGCTTACATTACATTACGTAAATTATAATAGTAAAATGATACATTACACAAAATTAAAAAGAAAAACATACCATTACATAAAAGAAAAGTATTTTTTTCTAGAAAATTACAATCTGTTAACAATTATCATAATATGTATTACAATTTTAATACAAAAACCAAACTAATAAATTACACAAATAGTGCCCACGTACAGGGCCGTCTTTACCGGGGGTTCAAGGGGTGCGGGTGACCCGGGCGCAGAGTCCTAGGGGGCGCACACATGCTGAGCGCTAGTAATTTCGATATTTCATTAAAACCTAAGTCATTCAATAACAACGTCATTGCACTGTTTCGTACACTGTGCATGTTGTAGCTATTATTCCTTTTGATAACAAATTAATATCTGGAATTAGAAAAACTGTTGGTAACAGCAATATTAAAATTATAACTACTAACTTCACTAATATTAATTCGCTTTATACACAAACTAAGGACAAAATTGAAAAATCTAAATATAAAAATGTTGTATATAAAATTCCATGTGGGTCTTGTGGAAAATGTTACATTGGAGAGACTTCACAACCGTTAGAAAAAAGAATATATCAACATAATTATTATTGCAAGCTTCTAGATCCAAATCATAGTGCTTTAACTCGTCACCATCAGGAGACTGGACACATTTTTAATTTGTCTGAAACCAAAATTATTGATGTTATGGAAAATAAAAAGCATAGACTTATTTTAGAAACGTTACATATAAATTTACACCATGATACCTCGATTAATTATCAAACTGATGCGTATAATAATTTTAAATATGCTCAAATTTTTGTAGGAAATTTAACAATTTAAATTTTATATATTTTATTTTAATTATTTATTATTTTTTGTTTTTTCTATTTTTATTTTTCATTCTTTTGTCTTTTCTGTTATTATTGACATTTTACAAATATTGTTTTATATTTTTACGTTTTTTAAAGGTTTGACATTTTGATGAATTTGCTAGTTTTATATTATAATTATTGTATTTATATTTTAAGGTGGTGATGATGAGCTAATATTTTTGCTCGAAACGTCCACAAATAAATATTTTATAAAAACATTGGATTCTGGAGCCTTTTCTTTATTTAATATATTATATAATTGAATCTTTTTTAAAATATAAATTATAAATAATAATAATCAGAATAAATGGGTACCTATTAAATAATAATATAAAATAAAACATTACTGATGTATTTTCTCCGGGCAGCAAGTGTTGATTTTTAATTAGTATAATTTATTATTTTATTTGTATAATTTAAGAATTTTGAGAAATAATTAAATGAAACATTAAAAATTATATTGCGTTTTTTGGTTGACAAGAGCTGGGGCGCAGGCTGACCACCCGGCACCCCGGCGCAGAATATGATTAAGACGGCCCTGCCCACGTACATTCTTAACTACAGAAGTTATCAATAAAATAAAGTGTATGTTATACAATACTGGCAATATGAGATCTATTAGTTTAAATATACATGAAAGAGTGAGTGTAAAGATTTGGTCCAGCCTTCTTGCTACCGCGTCTTTTAATATCTTTACATTATGGCTTGAGGTTACTTTACAATCACCTTAATATAACATATTATTCATACGTATCTTTATATTTTCAGGATCGACAATATATGTCAACATGATACCAAGAAATTCTCATACTGACATGATCAACTGCACTGGGATCCAGAGACAAGGAGGATTAGTTGAAATTAGTCAGAAAACAAATGAATTAAATGAGTTTAACTTACCACCGCAAATAACTACATTTGAAGGGCGCTCCGAAGAAATAAAGCAACTTGACTCTTTATTCTTTAAACAAAAAAATAACAAAGTTGCCATATGTGGAAAATCAGGCTACGGCAAGACTGAATTGGCAAAACGATTTGTCAGACAATGCCAATTAGAAAATACAATTGACAATTATTTTTGGATAAATACCGACAACTTTATTAATGTTATACAATTTTTTGAGAAGCTTTCAAAGGTCTTGGGTGTATCTACATCAGAAAATATTTATAAATATTTAAAAAAATATAAATATATGTTTATATTTGACAATGTTATAAACAGGAAAAATATTATCAAATTTGAACCATCAATTGATGATAATCATTTTGTTTTAATTATCAGCCAAACAATAGATTTAGGAAATGATATAAAACAATTAAAATTAGATGGACTTGACTCTGATGCTGCCGTTAAAATTTTAAAAACTAATTTAAGTACTAATTACAAGAACGAAGATTACGAGTTATTTAAAGAACTTGCAAAAGTTTGTAGAAATGTACCTTTTGTTCTACGCATATCCGGTGCTTATATCCGACAACAGATAAAGAGTGCGCGAGACCTTAAAATATATGTTGACAAAGTAAAACGAAAGCAATATGAATTGTCTCTCTATGAATTAGTAAGAATTTCAATAGGATCAATCATCTATGAAAAAAATTCTCTTATACGTGAGCTCGCATTAAACATAATATTTGTTTGTGCCTTTCTGGATATAAGACATATATATTTTGAAAACTTATTGAATATTCCAAATATTTATGAAATATTGACGAGATATGTAACAGGCGAAAACACACTGAGAGAAGCTTTAAACTTAATCGATAATTTATCTCTTATTAGCTTTGACTCCAATACAAATAAAATTAAACTTCATGACTCTATTCAAGAAATATTACAAATTTATTTGAGAAAACATGATTCACAATTAAAGTCCACGAATTACTACGCATGCTTAGAGTTCATTTTGAAATTAAATCAAGCAATGGAATTTAATTTGTACAAACATAAATGTGTTATAAAATATGCCGATGAAAACGTAACTACTTTTTATAATTTCTACTTAAAACATGAAGAACAATTCTGCAGAGATTCATTGAATGGTGATGAATATCTTACATGTCGAACCGAACCAGACTATCAAATATTTAAAGAAATTATGAAATTGCTTATTGAATTTAATTGTTTAAAATGTTTAAAAAAAGTATTTAATAGATCACTAACACTAACAGATAATAGTAATTCAATATGGCACCTTTTTCAATGTGGGATAAAGCAAGAAAACTGCATCAATACAAACAAATATTTAAGTAATTTTAACTTATTACACACAGCTGTAAAATGCAATAACTTTAGTATTTTAAAATTACTTCTGAAATACTTCGATGTTAACACTAAAGACAAGATCGATGATACACCGTTGCACTGCGCTGCAAATTATTGGAATTTTCAGATGATAAAATTTTTAATTAGCAATAAGGCAGACATTAATGCAAGAAACAGTGTCTGCGAAACACCTATATTTACATTTTTCAAATATGCTCCACATTATGAACCAATTAACTGGAATAACGTAAATGAAATTTTGGATTTGTTCAACTTTGAACAAAATAAAAATGTTACAAACAAAAGTGAGCAAACTCTACTTCACGCTGCTGCTAATTCTTGCCGTTCTGATGTAGTTTCACTACTCGTCACAAAATACAAGCTGAATGTCAACGCACAGAACAAATTTGGTTCCACACCTCTACATACTTTAATTACAAGTTTGCGTGTTACAACGTTGTTATCAACAAATAAAAAACATATAATTGAAACTGTAGAAGCATTAAAACGATGCGGTGCTTGTTTAGAGATCACGGATTCGCGAGGTAGAACACCACAACAATTAGCACAAGAGGAAAATATTCAATATTTAGTTCCATTTCTTCAACGACAATCTAATGTTGTACTAGAATAATATTATTATTGTAATTATATCATTTAAAATAAATAAATAGTAGATACTTTTATATTTTTTCAATTTTTGCTTCACACTTTAATAAATTGGATAATATGGATGATTTATTTTTATTCAGAATGTTACTGTAATGTTTCTGGGTTTCAACACTTTTTATTTAAACCAAAAAAATGTTAATAACAACAAAATAATAATAATTGTAATATGGAAATAAAAGTTTACACTCTGTTCATAATTAAAATAACTAATACAAAATAACGTTAAACAGTACACAAGCAATACACTATTATTTATTTAAACTAAACGAGCGACATTGATTTAGAATGAATTTATTTTCAACTGCACTGTATGGTAGCTAGCAATGAACTGACCCGCTTTCCAGCGCGCCGCCTTTTCATCTCTCCTCATCTGTTACTGGAACATTCTAGAGACTTCTCGATTGCGAACACGTGAGATGACGCAGACCGGCCAGTACAGACTTGTCCGTTACGTTCGTTACACTGCCCCCTCAGATCTGTTTCGTCCCGAAACTTTTTTACTGCTTTATCGGGATTGTGGAGGTATTTGCAGTGTGCCCCTTTCTTACATATAGAGGTCAAGTAGAAATAACAATTGTAATACGAGCAAGAGCTGGGCGAATAAGTTAATCACAATAAAAATAAATAGAAAAGTTAGTAAATTACAAAAGTGATAGATATTAAACGAAACATATTAAATCTCTATTTAACAACTTGACCGAAGATGGCAAACAACAACAACATATGAACTAAAGTTACTACATGGCAATTCAAAAGGTAAACCACCACTGACTATTTGTTGTTGTTTTCCATGGGACGTGCTGTCAAGGGGTATGAGGGTGGAATCGTTGACTTGGTTAGAGATAACTGTTGCCATGCATGAGTTTACATAAAAAACACCAGACGCTTCTAAGGGATGAAATACAAGGATCAAAAGCTATCTCAGACCAACGCACTGTTAATAATTTACCCAGATATGTCATCACATAATAGCTAACAAGCGCGACAATTCAGAGAAGCCATAAACTCGATAAATAATGACCAAAGAATACTGAAATTATTACAAACATATGCACTAATAAATTTGATAACCAAAACTCTGTCAAGTCAACTTAAAAAAAAGATACGTAAGATAGTGTTTAGTTTGTCTGTATCTTTCGAAGCAAAGGTGATAGTGAAATATCCTAATTATAACAAAAACTAATTTCGAATTGTTTCACTTTGTTACACAATATACCGTCTTCCACGGTTTCTCCAGTTTTCGGCGGTTGTAACAGCATATCAGAATGCAGATGCCTGTATATCAAAAGATCACTTCGATCATATTACATCCGACCCTGCAATTGAGTCCATCAAGAACACAATCGATTGTGAAGGAAAGTGACACGCAGAAAAACTGGGAAAATCACGAAACAATACAAAATGTGATGGTATTCTCGAAATTGTATAACAAAAAGCAATATAAGAAGAAAATTATTCACAGAAGAACCGATACCGCGAAACGTGTCGGGAAAAACAGGTTGAATGACAAGACTTTTCAATTCAGATGTGACAGACGTCGCGAAGTCAGACACAAAGCAAGCGATTGTAAATTTAAATGTCAAATCGCGACAAAAGCGGAGGACGCGAGTTTCTTCGTGTGTGTACAAAGCTTTTCCGTAAGGGATCTGCGTGAAGCTGTCAGGGATGAGACAATTCAGGGATTGGACATTACTAACGTCAATTAAGAATTTGATTGTGAGATCTGCATCTGATATAAGATGACACGTTCTTCGTTCCCGAAAGAATCGAAGAAAGAAACGAAAATCAGTGATTTCATCCACTCAGACGTATGCAGGCCAATGACAGTGTAGTTAAACGCAAAGTCTCAGTATTTCTCGTCTCGTCAAGGTGGTACGAGGTAAAGAACAAGGATGACGTCTTGAAAGAATTCGTAGATTTTAAAGTACTTATTGAGAAGCAACATGGAGTATAGGCGAAGTGTTTCCAAAACGACAACGAGAATGAATACGTTCACTCAAAATTCGACGAGGTTCTGAAGAGTCATGGCATCCAGCGGAGATTGACGGCCACACATAATCCAGAGTAAAATGGGGTAGCGGAGAGAAAGAACCGCTCTCTCGTAGAAACTGTACGATGTTTACTTCTCGAATCCGAATTATCCTCATTCGGTTTACACTGCGAACTACATTCGGAACCGGAGTCCCACAGACAAATTAGGAGATAAAACTCCTTATGAAGTACTCTTTGGAGAGACACCTCTTGTAACAGAGTTCAAGAAGTTCGGTGAAGAGTTGTAATGTCTCGGCAGGTCGCAGAAGAAAATAAATTCTAATCAAGTTCTCAAAAAGACGTGTTTTCAAGTTTCTTCGAAGAATTAAAGGCCTACAGAATTTAGGTACCTGAAGAGAGACGAGTCTAAGTGACCAGAGACGTGAAATTTCTGAAGAATTCATCAACATCCTAGAGAAGAGATTTTAAAGAATTTTACTCGAAGAATCTCGGCTCCGATGAATCCCCAAATCTACCAAACGAAGCGGACGATGGAACACATTTCTACATCGAGTTGGGTCGGAGCACCGATCTGGGCGAAGTCAATTCTCTAGGTGAAGATTCCGATTTTCCAATGGACGGTTTCCAGCTTCCATGGATTCATGAGATTCATCCACAAACAGCAGTTAAAACGAGGCCGAGACAGATTCAGAAAATGTTTGACAGACAAGGCAGGTAGACCGAGGAAGATGTACCCGAAGATTCAGGAGCAGAATTAAGACGCCGAGTATGGGTTTTCGACAGAAGTTCAAATCGAGCGCGCCAAATTTAAATATAGATAGATAAGGCTAGATTTAAATACGTTGAGAGCCTATTTTATGATGATTTAAAGTCAAATTATAAAATGTTGTACAAATTAAAGTCCGAACATTTCAATTTCAAGGATTCATTCATTAAAATGAAAGTTAAAGTAGCTGCTGCCAAATTGACCCACACAAGACTTTTTCCTATCGAATCTCTGCAAACTGCAGAATTTGTTCAAATAATCGATGATCTATTCGATTCATTGAATGATTGGTCTCAGTTTTCCGATGAGGGAAAATATATCGTTGTGCATTAAAAGACGGGTCACTTCATTTACAGTTATGGGAACAATTGTTGCCACAAATATCTAAATGGAGATTAATTAAAATCAAGTCAAATAAGTATGTCACCAATCAATATTGTTTTATTAAAAGTTGGATTTTAACGATCAGATCGATTAGATATTTGTGGTTTAATCTCCAAAATATTGGTTTTAAATATTTTAATTTAAGATGTTTTAACCAAGATATTATATAGAACCAGTTTTGTCTTATTCGACAACATGGAATTTCCAATACCAATCCAACGGCACACAAATTTACCGCTGCTCTAAAAACTGTTGTCTTAAATAATTTGGTGCTACCGTTATCAAAGAGTAGCAATTTTTTTAAAAGCTTCTGAGAAAGTGGAACATAACAATTCAGATGAACAAGAAGCTACATGCTCTACGGAACTGATTGATTTTAACAAAATATACATTGAAAATTGTCAAGCTGTAACTTATACATACATACATACATACATAACATCACGCTATATCCCATTAAATGGGGTAGCACGAACCCGTCAACATTCTCGTCCTGACACACGATACTCGATTCGACCACATTAACACTTCCTCCATACAAACTCTTTCTTTTCTCACAACCAAAATCCATCAACACGCAACAAACATTCATCCATTCGCTCCTGTACACCTGTTTCGTAAATCTTCACTTACGCCCACTTCTCTAACAACGAATCTATAAGAAATGAAGGCAGCATCGCCTGCGCTTGTTTAAAAATACATTTAACACAATTGCAGTTACACACTGTATAGTAAAAACTGAAAATGAAGTAAAAAAGATGAGGCAGGAAGGGAGTATCTCCCTGCGCTTGTTTTTGAAACTGAATTCCACACAATTGCAATGGACACTCTATAGTAAAAACAGAAAATGAACCAAAAGATAAGAAAGGAAGGGAGCATCTCCTTGCGCTTGTTTTTGAAGGTGAACTCCACACAATTGCAGGTAAACACTCAAAACATCTAACCAATGAATCTAAAATCAAGAATCATACGCTTGTCTTCATTCATCATATTTATCCCGCAATTTATGTATTTAAAAAATAATAATTTTCCAGATCAAAACTGTTCAACTTGTTTAAATGATTTATTTATAGATGATTTGAGTCATAATCATTTGTTTACATATTTTAAAGAGTATTCAAATAATACTTCATTGAATTATGCCAGTGATCAAGTCGTAGTCATAAATGAAAATTTGCATACAATGTTGTATGCATTTAAGATAAAAATGGGCATAGTATTCATTTAGAAGATAAATTTAAAAATTTATTTTAAAAAAATTATTCAAGTTCATTTTGTAATATCCATAAATATGATTTATTAATAATAAATAGAGCTATTCCCTTTTTATTACATAAGTATGTAAAAGATAGAAAAAAAACCTACCGAATATACTTTTGGTCATTAGAACAAAACTAAAAACAAATGTTTATAATTATTTTTCTCCGTGTATATTTTAGAATAATTTATTTTGTTTTCGTATATTTCATGATATATTTTTGTATTATACTTTTTTGTTATACGTATCTTTTTAAAATTTAATTTTCCATTTTTTATAATCATATGTGCAATAATTTATTTTTCTGAATACAGTATATTTCTTATTATTAAATGTTATTTTATTTCGCTATAAAATAAAAAACCCTGGGCCTATATTCTTAACTTAAAATCATATACATACAGGGTGTTTCATAACTTCAGGTACATACGTTAATGGTATATGTTGTTTGATATGCTGATTACGAATCTAATTTTTTTTTAATTTGAAAAATTAAGGGTTGTTAACCTAAAACATTTTTTGTAGTACTGCACTGGATTCGCTTTCCTACTAAACACAAACAATGAAGTAGGTAATCAACAATTTAAATTACATAATACTAGTAAAATAAACAAACAAAATTTAATTATTTTTAATGAAACGATAACTATAGTTTATTATGTATTCAAAATAATTGACATGTCAAAATAAATAAAACACATACAATTCGAATAATTTTTACAAAAATTGCTCAAAATTGTTGCCATTCTCTGCCATACATAATGCAGCACGGTGAATTAAAGACACGCTGCAAGCTTCGTTGAACGAATTATGATGTCTCATAAAATTAGCAGCGTTTTCATCCCGTTCCCTCAGTTGTTCCAAAGTTTCAGGAGCTTCCTGGTTATCATAAACTAATGATTTGAAATAGCCCCAAAAATAAAAATCTAATGCATTTAGATCCGGAGATCTAGGAGGCCATACTACAGGACCACCACGTCCTATCCACCTATCTTCAAAGGTTTGAGTTAAGTATTGCCGCACATTCCGTGTAAAGTGCGGCGGTATCATTCACAAAAGAAACAATGGCTGGTAGCACAAGCTCTGTTTTTGGGTGTTTTAAGAGCACGGTTTTAACATGTTAAAGATAGCTAAAACACCCAAATACACTGCTCTTAAAACAGGCAAAATCAGAGCTTGTGCTACCAGCCAATAAATTGACCTATTACGAAAGAATAATTACACAATTCAATTATTAGCAGTTATTTATAATAGAATTTTATTTAATTAATAACTTTAACATAACCATCCACCCAGTGGCAGTGGCAACGAAAAATTATGGACTGGAAAACATGGAAAATAATTTTCCGATTTAAAAAAAAAAATTCTTTTTGATTCGTAATCAGCATATCAAATAACATATACCATTAACGTATGTACCTGAAGTTATGAAACATCCTGTATATGATGCCCGGTTTCACCAATGTTGAATAAAGTGGAGAATAACTATCTCTCAAATAAAGAAAAATTATCACATCAAAATCATAGCACAAATTAATATTTTTATTCTACATGTCAATTTTTGATGCGATATATTTTTTTTTCGACAGATAGTCACTTCCATCTTCAGATATTTGGTCTGTGGTCACTTCATTCGGCAATGGTGAAACCGAGTGTCAAATAAGCAAAATTTTCCCGCATATTCCCAATAGTATATTCAGACGAATACTAGGTGCGCTACGATCGCGTTTCTGTAGCAGTACAAGGCGCTTGCACTTCTCGTGTAGTTCTGTTCTGTGGTTTGGAAAGATTGTTATGACATTTATTGTTATGTGTGGTTATGTTTATAAGTGCAAAATCCGTTGAACAATAAATTATTTTATTCTGCTATTATCCATTAAAAAATGTCTAAAGATATTTTTAATATCGGTTCAACGAAAAAGCAAGTAAAAGAATCTATAACACCACATAAAATATGTGTAGCCATTTTAATAAGACAATTTTGTTTATTTCGAGAAATTAATCCTTCTGTTAATTCAGAACAAAGTAAACTTTTTCTTATGATTAAATATAGATAACTTTATATGTTATATGCTTTACAGGTCGATTTCGTATGCTACCAACTGCAATGACTCCAATTCATAGAAAGGATTTTTGTATTTTGATTCTAAAATTAATACAAAGTCCAGATTTAACTTTACCAGAATTACGAGATTTGCTTTTATCAGGAAAATACAATATAGATCCAAGATTTGCAACTAAATTTGATATAGCTATACGAGATTTACACACTGTAGGAGTAAGCAATTTACTAGATTTAGCCGAATATATTTCCCGGCTTACAATTGATCTTCAGCTTAATGGAATTTGGTGTCAAATTAATAAGAACAGTATCTTAGGTTTGTGTTGCACAAATTTAATTAAGAAACATAGTTTAATAAGATTATTGTAGGCTGTTACCTGAGAAGATTGATGGTGTTTTTTGATAAGTTAACATTCTCAGAAGTAACTGCTGTCTTTGAAGCTTTTAAAGAATATTACAAACCTTGCGAACAAGAAATTAAATCACGAAGAAAATATATTCCAAAAACTGATTTACAAAAGACGGATATGCAAAATACTACAGAATTATCTCTTATTCGTCCCTTTTCACTGTAATTTTGTTCTTCACCTTTGTAAATATACAAGTTAATTTATAAAGTATTTCAGATATAGCAAAGCGAATCACTGGTCTAAAAGACAAGCAGAATTATTTATTGCAACTCAGTCAGCTTTAATATCAAATAACGAAGTAGCTGCACAGAGTCCTATTGAACTAAGTAAACAAATAAATAGTTTACTAAAATCGAATTCAGATCTAGCAGAAGCAGTAAGAATATGAATATCATAATGTAATATGCGTTTTATTAGTTAATACTCATTTTATTTATAGCATTTTTTAAATTATATGAACTATCTGCGAGTGAAAGAATTTTGTGGAGCAGTAGAAAGTTTATATCATTCTTTCGATAGAAGTACACCAATAAGTGATGGTAAAAATAATAATGTAGATGAGAAATTTAAGGGATTTCGGTACGCTGCCCTTAACTTGGCTGTTTTACATGTTCAGTTTGGACACAAGTATGGATTATTTTTGTTATTTACAATTGTATATGTGAATCTAATTATTATTATTATAAGGGAAGAAGCACTACAAGCATTGAAAGAATCTGTGAACATGGCACAAGAAGCAAATGATAATATCTGTTTACAACACGCCCTCACCTGGATGTATAAACTCACAAATTCCAATAAAGAATTACTCATGCAACATTCTATTCTCAAAAGTAAAAATTTGAATCTCACATATATTGCATCACTGGGTGTTCAGTCATACGCGCAATATATTGGACTTGCAGGAGTTACTCCAAAATATATTTTTGAGGTAAAATAAGCAGATTCCATTATGTATTCACTCACTGCTAATGTTTAAATTTTATTTTTATTTACTTTGTTTATGTACATCAAGAATTATAAACTAGACAGTAAAATTTATAAAAATAAGGACACGTTAAGTGATTTAGAATTTTCAATTCTATATTATTTTCTAACGCAAAAAAATGCCCAAAATATTTTGTTTTTATTGATTTTTTTTTTAGATAATGATTAAAAGTGATATACTAAACTGCCAAAACACTTATCGAGATTTAATGTCTAGTAGCTACTCTCAAAAAGCAAGTCTGTGGTTGCTGTATGGGAAAACAGAAATGTCTTCTTTATGGATCCAACTTCTCCTTCATTTGAACTCTGATTGTTTGAGTTCCGGCAAAATCTATAATGGCGAAGGAACTTGTCAAGCTATTTGCCACATGGCCAGCAATCTACTTCTTGATGGAGAATACCGACAAGCCTTAACAGTTATTAACTTAGGTCGAAAAAAGTTCCCAAATGAACCGATTTCTCACAATTGGATGTTGTGCGAATGTTTATTTACATTTGTAAAAGCGTTAAATAATGGAGATTGGGTAACTGCTGAAGTTTCGGCTTCACAAATGGCGGCAATTGATAAATGGGAAAGTTGTCTAAGAATGGCAGAGCTTCATATCGCTAAAGAAGATTATCAATCTGCCCATGTATGTGTCAATAATGTGTTAGATCATGTTGAAAATGATCCTGATGCTAAACTAGAACGTAGTTTCAAAGTCAGAGCGATAATTTTATTAGCTGAATTACAATGTGCTAATGCTACTTTTAATATACCTACAAATATAATTACAGCTTTAAATTCCGCGTTGTTTACTGCAAATGTATATCATTTAGAATATTTGTCATCTATTATTCACATGCATCTAGCAAATTTTCAATTATTGATGGGTCTTCCATCTCAAGCATTGAAAATTATGGATAAACATTTAGTACAGGTTTTAACTCATGGAGGAAAATTTGATATCGCCAGAGCTATGTTACTATATGTAAAATGTATAGTTGCTGACGCTGGATTAAATTCTCAAATAGATCGCTTTTCTGTGATATTACAGTCAACAGAAATTTTGAAAAAAATTAAAGATGATTTTCATAAAGTTGAAGCGAGATCAAGAGTTAAAGATGTTTTATATCTCCAGGTAATTTTTTTTTATTTGTTAATTACTATTTCATAATTATTTTATATTTTAGGCTCAACTATATAATGAAATAGAACACTTTGAAGATAGAAATGACTGCGCTTTAGAATATAAACAATATCAACATGATTATCTAACTAAAAATTCTAGAAACTTATTATTTTTATTTTGATATTTTTTTCAAAATAGCATTGTAAAAACAAGAAATTAAATAGTTATTTTTGTAATTATTTATGTTACATTAAACTTTTTCATAAAAAATGACTCATTAAATTATGGGGTAGGTGGCTCAGTGGTATCGAGTCGGCCTGTGGATCTTGAGAACCCTGGTTTGATCTCCACAGCCGACAAACAATTTTCACCAATTTAAATTTACCCCTGTGGCTCCTCCTCCACTAATATCTTTGGGGGCCGTGATTTGACGGCTGGTAACTGCATTTCACGCGAAAAAATATATCACTTACCGAGATTTGCTTAGGCAGAGTGCCACACCCAGTAATGGGTAAAAGGCGTGATGATATATTTATTTATATTAAATTAAAACTTTTGTTATGAATTTAATAAACTATTCCAAATATAATTATATATTTTATTCATCAGGTACTAAATATACATTAAATTGTTTAGTTAGATAACTACTACTAAAAATATATCAATTAATAATAAACATAATATATATTTATAATAGTTGATTGGCAAGCATAAACTTTTCGAATTTTTTACTTCCCCAAGTAGGAATTTTTCGAATATCGTTAAAATCTTTAAATTCTCCGTTAAGTGATCTGCAAATACAATGAAATTAATCAACTAGCAATAAAAATATATTTACTACAATTTAATGTACCTGTAAGTCACAATCTGTAGGGCTGTTTTTATACCAACAGTTGCCAAACTTTGTAAATCTCTCTGAGTCCCAAAATTTAATAAATGTAATGTTCTTATTCGATGTTTTTTGTGAGGATTATCTGATAGTTTCTTTGGTGTTCTCACTTTTAATTCAATTTTTTTAAGCGGAGTTTTTGTTTTTTTAGTTTTAGATTTGACAATTACTGACTTCCGTGGGGCAGGTATTGGCAAAAAATCCAATTCAAAGCTAAAACAAATTTACTGAAATTAACACATATATCACAATTGTTTATTTTAAAATAACAATATATCTACTTTTTCATTTATAAATATAAACTTTTTAAATTCTGTGTAATACTTCATAACAAATTTGATTATACAGGTATACAAATTTCGAATATCACAATTTGTATCTCAAGAACTAGAAGAATTACTAGATTAGTCTCGAGATTAGTATATTTGAATAGATATTGGATAATTTTTAGAAAAAACTATTAGTATATAACTACAAAGTACCAAAATTCGATGTTTCAAATTTTTTACTATATACAAAAAGTAAGTGATATTTATTCAATATGTTTACTGAAACCGGCATTATTAACTCTAGTAACGTCATATTTTTGACAATATGCATATAAAATTTCAAACAATTCAACATCATATAATGAAAAATAATATTTTTTAAATGGGATGCCAAATTGCCTATTTGATGGATTACCATCTTGTTAAAATTTATTTATACTACTCTATACAACAGGAACCTTAATCCCAATGAGGTCTTACAAATTTTTATAAATATGCAGTTTTTATTCCAGAATACGTAATTATATTCATCATACTATCATAGGACATAATAAATTGTTCCTTCAGTCAATATAAATAAGTCAGTAGTAAATATATAATATGCTTAATGTACGTATAGTTCATCAATGCATCTAATAACAATTATTTTGTTTTGACGTTTACATACACAGAACTGATAGCGAAACTTTTCGTTGTGATTTTGCTTTCTTTTATTACTGTTTTATATTAAATATATTACAGGGATTTTTAAAGAAAAGATCTGATATCAATACAACAGATAAACAAGCTAATGAAATAATAAATATACATTTTTTTTATTTCGATTCAATTAAAGAAAATAAATTTCTGCAAGACCTCATTACAGTACAAATCTAAAATGTATACCAGGTATAAGAATCAAAAAAACAACAAATTGTCACTTTTATGTTAATGAAATAGATGATAAAAAATTTAGAATAATTTCTATTGGGCTATCAATTTACAGAACGTAATTAATCACAACTGAAAAATGAAAACAATACCTTGAATCCTCTTCAGCAACAGGTCTTGGCTTAGGAGTTGGTGTAATTTGTGGAAAAGATGCAGCAGTAATACACCTCATTGATAGTCTAACGCTTCTTCTTGTAGGTTTAAAAGGAGAAGAAAAGTTAGAAGCAGAATTAGTAGACGCAGCTAATCTGTTTATAGACTTTGAAATTGTATATCTCGGAGCTGGAGTAGGAAGGATAGTAGTATCAGGATCTTTAATAGAAAGTCGCATGCTACGTCTAACTTTAATTGGAGAAGTTCCAATACTTTGCCTCTCGGAATCTTTTAATCTTTTAACAGTTTGATGAATTGGTATTGGAACTTTAAATAAATGATCTTCAGGTTTTAGTACTGGAGATTCCGAAAAACTATTTTCTCGCACTGAAGTCAATGAACTATCGAAATCCTGGAAAGCACACATAAGTATTAATTAAAATGAGAAAGTCGGCTTGTGAAAATAAGAACCTAAATAAAAAATCTCCCAAACAACTGATATTTGTACATCACAAAAATTCTCTAGGACGTATATAGCTCAATAACAACGCGTCTGATTGTGGATTTAAGAATCCGGGTTTGATTTCCAGAACTAACATTAATATTCACCGTATTAAAATTATCTGTGGCTACCCCTACACTGAAATTCGTGAAGGCCGTGATTTGACGGTTAGTAACCGCATTTCACACGCTTTAAATATATCACTTACTGGGATCTGCTACACCCAATAATGGGTAAAATGCGTGATTACTTTATTTAAGAAATTGACCTTTTCAATTAAATCTACCCTTGTGGCTCCCCTCCACTAATATCTTTGGGGGCCGTGATTTGACGGCTGGTAACCGCACTTCACGCGAAAAAATATATCACTTATCGAGATCTGCTTCGGCAGAGTGCCACACCCAGTAATGGGTAAAAGGAGTGATGATATATTTATATTATATATATTACGCAAACACAAATATTTTCTTTATAAAAATCTAGTATAGCAGAGCTGCCGTACAGAAATGGGTAAAATTAAATGATGACAAAACTTTTTTATAATGTACAATAAAAATCACAAAAAACTGTCTTACCAACTGTCTTCTGGTGAGAGGACTGGAAATCTTATTAGTTCTATTTAAGATAGTATCATTTCCTGTTAATTCTGCAAGTTCTTTTCTAATAATTGCAGTCATTTGTCTTTTAACAGTAGGCCAATGAACAGCTCTAAAATATTTCATTACAAATAATTTACAAATATAACAGATGAAAACTTTTAACTTACACTGGTGAACTACTATTTTCTTTATTATCTTCTTTTGTGAACAATGCTGGTGCGGCTATTATTTTCTCTTGAATTATACTATTGACTTGTTCAATAATAGTACTTTGAAGAGCTTCTGTACATCTTCGAACCAGTGGACTTAAATTAAAAGGCTGTTTAGAAGAATTAATCGTTGTGCATGTTGAAATTGATAACGAATCCATAGTTGATGCATAATTTGGACTGGAAGTAAATCTATCACTCCTAGTATCCACTGATTGTATTGATGCATTTTTCTTTCCAAATAAAGGTTTTTTAACTTGTGTTGAAGTGAATATTGAAGGCAACTTTCGTTTCTTCTTGATAGTTGTAGTTACAGGTTCAATATTACCCAAAATTCCTGGGTTTGCTTTATCATATTCTGAAACTATATTTTCTAATTGCGGGCGACTTTTAACAGATTTGGCTTTGACGGCAAAACGTAAAGTTGCCAAAGTTTCAGAGACATCAGATTCACTAGGACTAATACAAGCCAATAGTGAAACATAATTGTTTGTACTAAGTGAATCATGTAATATTGTAGTTAAAGTACTGTCCCGATAGGGTATAACGGACGTGTGTTTGTCTGATAATGCACTAATTACCCGGCCTACTGCCAATAAACCTCTGGAAATACAAAATAATTTAAAATATTAAGCTTCAGTGATTAAAATATCAATTTTGATTAAATCAGAGTTTAGTACGAAGAATAAAATTTAAAATCTTTTAAAATTCCTATTGTTCGAAAGAGTTCTACATATAAATGTATCAAAAATTTATTTTTTAATTATTACATAATATCATTCAGCTTATTATTATTTTTTAAATCGCATTAAAATATGAAGTTTAATATATTGTTTACCTATTAATTGTGACACCCTCTTGAAAAGCCTGGCCTTGGTTTCCAGTACGTCGTACACTTTCTGAACCCGCTAGATCTACAAGATGTAATTTAGAAGTTATACCAGTGTCCGTTCTCGTACAATATATAGTAAAAATAGCATGAGATCTTGAACTGGAGGCATTAAGGGTGGTATGTCTTACATGTCGACCTTTTCCACCTACTAATAACCAATGACGAGCGTCTTCATTGCATTCAACAGGAACACAAGTCATTCCATTGACGCAAAAGCCTTTTACGACAAGAGCTGTTTTACTGGGACGAAGAAGATCATACACTTTCTCATTGTAAATTTCGATGAATGAAATAGAAATTGTCATATCAGGATCTCGAATAGATAAGTCAAAAAACTCATCTAGTACTCGTGGAATTAACCCGGAATCAGTGTCGTGATATTTCTAAATAATAAGTGTGTTAATATATGACGTTAAGGATTTGTTAAAATGATCTGTTACCTCTGAATCAGTACCCATAGTATATGTTTTTCCAGTACCGGTTTGACCATATGCCAGAATTGTACAATTGTATCCATCGAGAACTTTAGAAACCAGTGGTTTAACTGTGACATTATAAACTTCGCACTGATGAACTGCCGACGAAAATACGTGATCATATGCGTAAACATTACGTTTATCTGCTACCATCAAAACCTGTAAAATATATTATATACCAGTGTTTATTTCTTAAATATATAATTACTAACTGGAGGTTCTCCTTGTTCTAGTATATATTTGATAATATTAGTGTCTTCTCGTGATAGAATAGGTCGTACTCTCACCGCAACGTTTACTGCTATGTTATTTTCCATCATAAATAATACTTTGTTGTATTATTCACTAATATTAAAAATAACTACATAAACTATATGAATACATTTATTAATATGTATAAAAAAAAGTAACCACAGCGATTAAATACCACAAATGTACACAGATATCAGATAAACAACAAACATGTTACAACTTGTTTCAAATTCAAATGACGGTTAAAACCGCATGCGTTTTTTTATTTTTTGTTTACATTTCATAATTCTCGCACAATTATTAATATTTTTAATTTAAATATATATTAAAATTTCACTAAAGTCATAATTTATAATAAAATCAAATATAAAAATAAATGTATTTATTTTTAAATAATTAAAAATGGGTTCGTCAGTCGGTAAAAAAGGAAAATTTAAATGGCGATACTCATTTGTTGATGTTGATGTTCATTTGTGACATATCAACAGGTGGTTGAACTTTGCCACGTGTTATAAATTTATACAAACAAATGCATTATATATTATATTATACGAAATATGATTTTCGGAAGTAAAGGTGCCTCTCCTGAAACAGCAACTATGAATTTGACGACGGATATGTGTCGAGTGTGCATGATGACTAGTGAATATTTGAAAGACGTTGTTAGTTTTGAGTTAACTCCAGAAATAATCAACATGCTCAGTTCATTTGCCAATATCGATGTAAGTCATAAAATTGGTAGGAAATATTAAAAGTTTAATTTATTTGTAAAAAAAGAGTATTTTCTTTGTTATATTCAATGGCAAATTGTTTTCAGGTCTCTACGAATCATTGTCTTCCATCTCTCATTTGCAACAAATGTTACACCCGTCTAATGGATTCAGTCAATTTTAAAAACTTATGTATAGAATCTAATAATACTTACAATAATTTCATAATAAAATTGCAGAATGAGACTATAAATGTGGCCCAGGAAAATAAAGAAATACCTCCACCAAAAAGTGCATCACCATCATCGGATATTGTAAAAGTTGAAGAACTAAAAAAAAAAGACAATAAATCGGAAAATATCATAGAAATTGTAGACACTAACAATATCGAATTTATTACTGTTAAAAAGATAGCTGATATGATTGAACCATCACCAGAATTACTAAGTGCCTTAGGTCTTATGAAAGCAACTGATAACAACAATCTTGGGAATAATAAACAAAATGAAATAAAGAATTCCAATGAATCAATTAATAGTATAAATAAAGATAAAAAAGACTGCGTTAGTTTAAATGTAACTGAAAACATAAGTAATAATAATAAAGACTGTGGTAGAAAAGAATACACATGTAAAATATGTTGTAGCGTATTACATGATTATGGAGTTTATAGACGCCATTTAGCTACACACGGGGAATGTCCTTATACATGTAAAATTTGCGGATCGCGCTTTAGCAGAGCTCGTGCACTAAAAGAGCATACCATCAACACACATTCTGGAAGTAGACCTTACGCGTGCACTCTATGTACTTCAAATTTCATTACCTTAAGCGACTTAACAGTTCATTTACGAAAACATGCTGGAAATTCCGAACCACATGCCTGCCAAATGTGTCACAAACGTTTTTCAACCTCAAAACAGCTTCGCGAACATTCTGCGATTCATGAGAATGATAGAAAACCCTATGAAAGATACAAAAGATCAGCAACTGGTTTTGGGGAACATTCTTGCAGTCAGTGCGATCGCAAATTTCGTAAAAAGTGTGATCTAGAACGCCATGAACGTGTACATTCGGGCGAGAAACCTTATGCTTGTTTAATTTGTGGTGGAAAATTCCAACAAGCTCATAATCTGACAAAACACATGGTTACACATACTGGAGTTAGATCTTTTACTTGTGATATTTGTCAAAAAACTTTTGGACGCTCAGATGTTTTGACTCGACACATGCATGTTCATGAAGTAAGTAAACCTTTCAATTGTTCACATTGTTATAGAACTTTTGCTCGACAGTCTCAACTCAATTGTCATGTGGTGAAAAAACATCCAAAAATGGAAAATTAACACTACTAATGCCCGATTTTATAAGGACAATAAATTTATTTCCATCTTCCATAGAAAATGTATTTAAATTAACAAATTCGAATCAATTTTATTTATTTTATGGCATATATAGCATTATTGTCAAAAGTTTGACTCATTTAAAAGGATAACTTTATTTTCTTCTGATGTAAATTAATTTGTCGTATATAAAACCGGTCATAAATGATGTCTGGCTACAAGAAATTGAAATGTCGTATTATGTTGATGAGTTTAATCTTTAGGGAAATGTAAAAAAAAATAATGATTGAAACTATAATTTTCAGTGCAGATTGAGTTAGCCTAACACTGATTCAATTTCTATAAGCCAGACAATATATTATTTTAATGCTAAAAATTATTACATCTCGTAGTTTATTATATCGTATTACTAACATATAATATTAACTTAATTTTTAATTTAACTGCCAATATTTTACAAGTTTATTAATGAACAATCAAAACAAAAGTGCAATATTGCGCGTTATATTTATTTAGCACTTTATTTTAAGTTTTTCATATTTTAGTAGAGTTAAAGTACTCCACAGTTAAACATGTAAGATATATTATATTATATAATCGTTATTATATTTCTACTCAGATGGTACGTTTTACATATTGTCGTCAGGATATTTTTAATCGGTTACTATTGTTGCCTTATTCAAATTCGCACAAAAGTTGCGACAAATATTTTGTATACCATGAACTATTACAGTTTATTTAGATTTAGGATGAATTATTATATTGTTTTTATATAACAATAATTTAGACTGAATTTGTATCATCAGATTCAAATAATTGTTGATACAAGACAAAAAAGTATTAAATATTAAAATGAAACAATAAAAATATTTCCTGTATTAAAATATTAATGTTAAAGATATACTTTATTATATTAGTGTAAGTTGGATAAAATATTTTATTAGGTATACTTGATTATACATCAGACTTTTTACGTGCCTTCCTAAATATTGTAAAGTGATTTAATAAGTGCATTCTTTTTATAAGAAAATAAATTTTATACAGTTCTTCATAATAGTTTTTATTTTTCCCTTATAACGTTACTCTTCAAATGCATCATATTTTTTTTCTATATTTCAATAAAAAAAAAGTTTTAACATCACATCATGATATAAATGTATTAAAATATTTGCTTACAATATCACTGCTGCAGTGATTGAATTAGTCTTTACTAATTGAATTTTTGAAATACTGCAAATGTTTTAATTATATTAATTACTTTTTTTGTTTATTCATTAAAATAATTATAATACATAATAAAATACTAAAATATAGTAATGAAATATTTGGTATCTGACACCTGATAACATAAAATTACAATCCATACTCTTTAATTAAAGATCCAGCAATGACTAATTTTTGAATTTCCGAAGTTCCTTCATAAATTTCAGTAATACGAGCATCTCTGTAGTGTCTTTCAGCCGGCATATCAGAAACATATCCCATTCCCCCTAAAACCTGAATCGCTTGGTGCGAGCAGAATGTAGCTGCCTCGCTAGCGGCCAATTTAGCCATTGCAGCTTCCTTTGTAAAAGGTTTCTTATTGTCTTTCAGCCAAGCTGCACGCCAAGTTAATAATCTGGCAGACTCTAATTTCAATGACATATCAGCTATTTTTTGTTGAATCATCTGTAATTTGATAATTGGCTTCTCAAAAGCTGTTCGCTTGGCGGCATATTCCATGGCTACGTCTAAAGATGCTTGAGCTATACCTAAAGCTTGAGATGCAACACCAATTCGACCTGCGTCTAAAGACATCATAGCGATTTTGAAACCGAAACCTGGTTCGCCAAGAATATTTTCTTTCGGGATCGGACAATCTTCGAAGATGAGAAGTACAGTAGACGAGCCTCGAATACCTTTTTGGTAGAATAAAAGAGTTAAAAATGTCTTTTATTTCAAATTGAAGATACGAAAGACCACTCAAACAAATAACAATAGCACAATTTCTCACAAAGTTAACGAAATGTATTATACACCCAAAAATATTCGTACCATGCCATGGGCTTCAGTATTATTAAAATCCTGCAGAAACTATCACACATTTGCTAACCATTCATTTCATAATATCATTAGTATCCAAAACATTAATACAGTAGCGGAAATATAAATATAATCATCAAAAAGTCAAGTATATTTTCAATTACTTATTTTTTTTAAACGAGATACGAAGTTTTTTTAAAGTATAGCAGAATACTATTTTTTACTATTTAAGCACATTTTACTACGTAGTTTTTCGTGGCCCAAAGATCATGAAAAACAAAGATTTGAGATAAAATATTTACTCGATTGCGATATTTGAGTAGGTGTGTGAAAAAATATATATTCATAAAAAGTTTATAACACAACATTTAACAGAAAGATTTGGAGCAAAAGATACAATAACGATTCATATGTTAAATATTAAATTACATGCGAGAAATCGAATATCGGTTAGAAGTTGCAGGAGCACAAAAGTTGAGTTATATTTATTGCTATTTTATTTTTGAAAATTGTTCATTGTTGTTCTCATATCTGTCAATTTTACACTCAATGATTTTAATTACCAATTGCGCCGTAAAACTCTTAGTTTAAATTTGTATGTAAATTGAAATCCCACCATAACCAATCATTTTACTAACAGGAATTATAGTTATTAGATTTCATAAATAAAATATTAACAGGTTTACACTGTATTAATAAGCATCACACATATTTAAATGTGGAAATTTTAAATGCTCTTACCTAACTTATCTTCCTTCTTGCCGACCTCAAGTCCTGGAGTAGGTTTGGAAACAATGAATGCTGAAATACCTTTATGCTTTTTCGACTTATCTGTCGTTGCAATTACAATACCAGCTTCGCTCTCATATCCGTTTGTAATCCAAGATTTCGTTCCGTTTAACATGTAATTATCTCCTTGTAATTTTGCAGTAGTAGAAGCGGCGCCAGCATCAGAACCATTGCCTGGCTCGGACAACGCGAAAAAACCGACCTTTTCTCCAGTTGTAAAGGGTCGTATATATTTTTCTTTTTGTTCTTTAGTACCAAATTGCATTATAGGACCCAGATAAAGAGAATTGTTTACCGACATTATGATACCGGCACTTGCACATCTGTTGAAAATATTTTAATATTAATAAAAACTATTTTAAACAAAGCAAATCATTTCTGAATAAATTATTAAAATCAATATGTGTTATTAAAGTAGAATAAATACTGCTAGTTATTAAATTTAATCAGGTCATGGCAAATATAGAATAAATTAAAATTTGATGAAATATTCCAATTCATTATTAATTTAATTGCAGCGGTCCTAAATTTTCAGTCACGTAAAAAGCCTTATATAATTTTAAGATTCAATAAAAGTACTACACATTTTTATAAATAGGATTGTATAAATGCAATTTAGTGTTAAATGATGCTCAAAAACATATCTCAATTTTACAGTTACGTTAAAAAATATTAATAGCCAAGATTATGAAATTTTTCATTACACATTTATCGCTAACTACATATTCATTGCTAATATTTTTCTAAGTGTTTCGTAGTTGTCTATATAAAAACTATATTTATAAAATAAACTAATTATTTTAGTTGTACATTTACCCTCTTGATATTTCTTCCATAGCAATGGAATAGGCTAAATAATCAAGACCTGTGCCACCCATTTCTTCAGGAACAGTAACAGCCATAAGACCAAGTTCACCCATTTTTTTAATTTGATCTTTTGGGTACAAATGTTCTTTATCTATTTTTGCAGCTATAGGTTTTAATTCTCCTTCAGCAAAGTCTCTGCATGTTTTTTGTAGCATTTGATGAGTCTCAGACAGGGCTGCTAAAGAAGCTATATTTCTCTCTTGACGTAAAGGTGAATCTTGGGTAAAAATTTAAGTATATTATAAATACATAAATTAATAATAAAGTTAATTAACTAGCATACAAAACATTAAAAAGCTGTATACTTACATTTTGGTAACAAACGAATGCATTTTAATAAAGACATTTTGCTTTTATTTATTTTAAGAACTGTTCTTGTTGGATTTCACTTGGTTAGTGAATTAATTTTGAATGAACTTTGACTTTGTTATGTGACAGGATACTGGCGTTAAAATGCATTTTATCTTTCCCTAGGTAAAATTACTATTTTAATGATATTTTTAATAGTGTGATTCTGATAAAAAGAAACCTAACATTTAACGGATAAGCACATAAAAAATGTTAAACAATATATATTTTTTTAAATAAATGAAGATAACCTTGTTTAAGTTATACTCTTTACATAATTTAAATGTAACATAATATACATATGGAAAAATATTTAATTGTACGGTAAAACCGCAGTGTACGGACAATCCTGAATTTGGCTGCGAGTGGCTAGTGACTTTTAATGAAATCGGCACAAGTCGGACATAGAAAACCCGGCAAATTTGAATGTCAAGATAATTTAAAAACGTTTTGTTAGCAAAGTCGGATGTCTTTTTTAAATAATAAACACCACTAACCATGCCTGACCTAGTATAGAACGTATTTTTATGGTAAAAACGGCAAATTTGAATATCAAGATAATTTAAAAACGTTTTATTAGCAAAGTCGGATGTTTTTTTTTTAATAATAAACACCACTAACCATGCCTGACCTAGTATGGAACGTATTTTTATGGTAAAAAGTAACAAATCGCTTGCTTCTTATGTCGAACTTGTACCGTTCGAACTGCCGTTTTCCCCAGAAGTCCCTAGTGTCCTGCGGCCAACTTCAGGATTGTCCGTACAGTACGGTTTAGCCAATTGTACAACAATAGTATTAAAATAATTTTGTCAGGAAAACACTAAACAATTATTTAAAAAATGTATAATAATTTATTCACTAACATAAATACACAAATATCCCTATTTTAAGATGTCTCTTTAGAAATGTCAAATTCGAAAATTCACTGGTTCGGGTAATCTATACAATCAAGAGAAAATATGAGATACGCACAGTTAGTTATTGGCCCCGCGGGTAGTGGCAAGGTAAATTCACCATAAATATGCTAAAAGTCAATTCGATATTAAATAACGAAAATATTTTTAGTCCACCTATTGCAGTACGCTTGTCCAGCATGGAATCGACAGCCAAAGAACAATTGAAGTTGTTAATTTGGATCCAGCAGCCGAATATTTTGATTATACACCAACAGTTGACATTCGGGACTTAATAAATCTTGAAGATGCCATGGATGATGAAGAATTAAAATTTGGTCCGAATGGTGGATTAGTGTTTTGCATTGAGTACGATCTAGAATCAACAACATTTAATTAAATCTAACTTTTATTTTTATTTAGATATTTATTAGAGAATTCTGACTGGCTACGAGAACAACTAGGAGAATCAGATGACGATTATTTTTTGTTTGATTGTCCAGGACAAATCGAATTATATACCCATTTAACAGCAGTCAAAAGTCTAATTAGTTTATTACAAAACTGGGGATTCAACATGTGTTCGGTATTTCTTGTTGATGTACAATTTATGGTAGACGGAGCTAAATTTCTCTCAGGTACTATGGCGGCTCTTAGTGTAATGATTAATTTAGAATTACCTCATGTTAACATACTTAGTAAAATGGATTTGCTAAGTAAAGGTGCTAAGAAGCAATTGGAAAGGTTTTTAGAACCGGATGCTCATAGTTTATTAGGAGATTTAGAAAATAGTAATACTAATTGGTACGCAAAATATCGACAGTTATCAGAAGCTATTGGCCAATTAATTGAGGATTATAGCCTTGTAAGATTTTATCCGCTAAATATTAAAGATGAGGAAAATATTTCTGATATACTGCTTACGATTGACAATATTATTCAATACGGAGAAGATACAGACGTAAAAGTTTCAGACTTCGATGTACCAGAAAATAATGATGATGAATAGTATTAAGTTTATTGTTTTTATTATACTATAATAGATTGTAATTTTATAATAAAAGAATAATGAATTTAACTTCTTTTGTTTGAGGGTTTTCTTGTTTTCCCCACTTTTAAAATAGTTGTCAACATAGACCAGACATTTAATTTCATAACCTAACATATATGTTCAGGATGGCTATTTACAGACAAGGTGCTTTTATCTTACGAAATTTAATTACACAAACTGCAATTATTTCTCGTGCAGGTACAATAAGATATATGAATATAATATTTGTAAAAAATTGTAGTTTAGCAGTAAAACATTTTGAACCTGTCCTATATAACCTAAAAAAAAATTAAACATTTTTTGCAGAAACACGTAATATTAAGCGATGGGTAGCTCCAACACTAAAAGAACTCAAAAGACGCAAAGACAGATTAGGTCCTCAGCCAGAAACTCCTAGATCATCATACCTTGAATGGAACTATGATGCAGAAATCTACGCATTTGGCAAACGACTTAATGAACAATTTGATAAAAATTCATTACAAAATGCTTTAACAAACCGCTCCTATATAATTCGAGAAGAAGCTAGACAGCAAGAAGCGGGAATAGAAAATGTAGTTATAAACATGGAAGACAACACAAGTTTAATTCATGAAGGCGAAAACTTTTTAATAGACTGTATAAAAAATCAACTAAAAACAGCCTTACCTAAATTTCCCTCAGAAGGTATTAATGCTATTTGTAAACATTTAACTTCCGACGACGTTTTGGCAAATGTTGCTTTCTACATAGGTCTTAAAGATATCACATTGTGCTCTGTAAGTATACAATAATTAATAATTACTTCATAATATCATTTGAGTTTATTACAGGAATATCCTCCAGAATCATCAACTCTTAGCAGCACTTTTAAAGCTGTTGTCGCTGCATTATGTCGTTCTTCAGGATTGGAAAAAGCTAGTGAATTTGTTCAAGATTTTGTAGTGCTTAGACAGCTTGTCGGACAAGATGTAAATGAAATGTGGTCCATTGAAAATCCTTTAGAATTGCTAAATAAGTTATTAAGTGGCAAAACAGAACCAAGATTATGTAACCAATCAGGTGCTAATACCATACTTGCCTCATATCAAGTAGGCTTGTATTTGAAGAAAAGTTGTGTTGGGTTAGGTAAAAACTAAACAAATTATTATTTAATTTAAAAGTTGACTTTATCTTTGGAATTAAATATTAATCGTATACATTAATGTTACTTCTTAAAAAATTATAATTTAAAATATTCTTTTTAGGATGGGGCGAGAGCATCGATATAGCCACGGAAATGGCAGCCAGGGACGGATTGAAAAGATTATTTGGTACAACAGAATCAATGCCCGCAATTCGTGTTAAACAACTCGATACCATAGAACTTTCAAAAAATCGAGCCAAAGTACATAATTAATGTTTTATATATTAAATAATTGAAATAAAATCTATTGAAACACTTAATATTATTTACACTGTTGCTGAATCCATAATTAAATTTCCTTGTTTATCTTTAAGTCGTATCCTACCATTTGCGTATCGTGTTTCTTGCACACCGTCAGGATAAAGAAGTTTTACAGTTCCGTCGGGATATTCCCGTCTTTTATGATCTCTGGTGTGTATTTCTCGCTGTCCGTTGGGGAGAGTAAGGATTCTCTCACCACTAGAAGCTCGAGTTAAAAGCAAGGTACCATCAGGAAATGCTACCTCCTCGGTACCACCGGGTGAAGTACATCTGCGGCATCCGTTTGGAAAGAGAATTTCGCTTGCACCGTTGGATAAACGTTTCTCTACTTGGCCACTGAAATATAATATTTTTCAATTATAAAAGAAGCTAAAAAGTGTATGTATATATGATTCAATAACAAAATCATAACGTTTATATAATTATATAATAAAATTTATTCTGAAATTTTTCATTCACTATTAATTAAATCGCAGATTGATGATTATATACATGATAATTATGTTTCTTTTATTTTTATTAAGCATTGGCAAACAGGAAATATTAAATAATAATCTCTATATTACAATTCACTTACTTGGAAAATTCTAGCAGCTCCATTCCATCAGGAAAAGTAGTATGCCACGTCTTAGCATCCGAATACAAATATCTGATTGTACCGGTCTCCTTACAAGTTTCTTTTACATCTCCATTGTGATACTGCATAATAATCATTTGTCCATTTGCACTTATAGTTCTCACGTTACCATTAGGATATGTAATTCGAACACTACCATCTTCTAAAACAATTTCTTCACGTCTTCCTGACATATCTGAACATGAAGATGCTTCCGCAGCTGGAAGTTCAGCGTTCTCATTTTCATTAAGAGATGATTTGCCAAATAATTTTTCGTATTCACGTTCAACTGATTCAAAACTACGTTCAGTTGAGGATTTTAATTCGTCGGTAGTATTGAGAGAATTGCCACTATTTTCTTTATTTTCTTCATTATTTCCAGGAAATATTTTTGGAGATGATGAATTACGATGGATACTTCGATCACGAATTCTTTTTGAAGTGTCTGTAAATAAATAATAAAAACACATTACACTTTACCAAGTAAAATTACAGTTTTAAATTACCTATTTTAGTTTTATCCAAACTTTTTCTCTCTTCAGTTGCTTCGGTTTTTTCTTTCGTTTCTTGTGCAAGTTTCGTTAAATTCTTGTTTATTTCATGTAATACTTTTGTTTCTGATGGTCTTCTAGATAACAACTGTTTATTAGTTGCTTCCAATTTACCATTTTTAGTACGAAGTTCATTGTTTTCGGTACGTAAGGTAGCATTTTCTTTTTCTAAATGCTTTAATTGACTACGAATTCTTGCTTGTGTAGCACCCCATTTAGATTCTTTTAATTTTACTTCTTCTTCAATTGTAGTAAGCCTTGATCGTAAAACATTTATTTCTTCTCGTTCCTTTTGGCGAGCAGATTTACCTTCTTTTAATTCTCGAACATATCTATCATATACTGAGCGATCTTTTGCTAGTTTTGCTCTTTCTTCATCTACCTGAATTTTCATTTGTTTTTTCTGTTCTTCAATTTCTTTTTCTAAATGGCGTTTTCGTTTTTCATAACTACGAGTTTCAGTTTCTAACTGATATTTTAATTTATTAACTCGAGCATTTTCTGATCGGAATGTGTCTAATTCATTTTCCAATTGTTCTAAACGTGTTCTTAATAACTCACTATTGACTACAGGTTGATCTGTATTTGTAGCAGCATCTTTATATAACTTTACCGATTTTTTGTTTCCTGGAGTAGTAGGTTTATGATTTTGGATGTTTGTTGGTGTTATCGTATTTATATCACATATATCATTAGAATTAATACTGGAAAATGAATCACTAGAAGTATCACTGTCACTATCGTTATCACTAATTATTATTTGTTCTACTATTTCTTTTTGAAACGAAGGTTCATATTGTATCGCTTGGTCTGAGAATGAAACAGTTCTTTTTGGTGGAGAACTCATCTGTTTTATTTCATCAATCTGTTCTTCGGGAATTTCACTTGATAATAAAGTAAAATTCAATTGTTTTCTAGGAGTTGATTTAATTGGATGTTCCATAAATCTTGTAACTAATGAACTTGTAGAACAAAAACTACTATTTGAAGCTTTTTGTTCCAAAGCTTCAAAAAGTTTTAGTTCGTCGAGAAGGTCTCTTTCAAATAATTGTTGATCATTTTCAGCTGATATATTTACCAAAGGACTATCAAATAAAGCTGGATTCCGTTGTCGAACTTGTATTAATTCTGTCAATAAAGTTTGATAATCTGTTTGTTTCTCTTCTGGAGCCGTTGTCCAAGAAGCTCTCGGTTCAGAACATTTCAACTGAGGCGACATTACTTTTCTATTCATCAAATTATTAGTATTAAAACTTGAACTTTTTCTACTAATAGCCAAATTTTCAGTGTTTAAAACTAATGACTCTATGTTAAGATTACGACTGGGTGAAGCATTTTTAATTTCAAATTTATGTTTAGGATCTAAGTCACGTTTAACGTTATTAGATTGAGTGTGTTTAAAAATGCAATTTTTACTTGTTTCCCTTCTGCGTTCCTGTTCATCAACAGGTTTTTGTTTACTTTTGGGTGTTGACTGATTGTTTTTATTTAACTGTAGTTTCGGTTTGAGTTTTTTATGTGCTAAATCTTGAATTGTCATTCGAAAACGATTGAGCCCTGTTCCTTTCTTTAAAAATTTTCTTTTCGGTTTTCCATGTTGATTTAATACTGGAGTATCGTTTTCTTTTAACTTTTCTTCTAGTATTGCAGTGAAATCTTTCATTGGTGATTTGATTGGAATTTCGTCTAAATCATTTTGATTTCTTCGTTCAGAACAGTAAAAATTATTTTCCGCCTGTTCGTCAGAATATTCTAATGCTGATTCATTATGATAATCGTTTGGAAATGAATGTTTATTCGTTTCTAGAGAATTATGTTCATGTTTGTCATGTACTGTATTTTCTTCTGCCTGTTGTATACCTAAAGCTTCATACATTCGTTTGTGTTCATTTGATAAAAACTTAGTTTGTTGCGACTGCTGTTGAAGTAATCTTTGTTGTTGTTCTATTTGCCATTTTTTCAAATATTCAATACGAGAAAATAGACTTGTAGGAGACAATGGAGTTATTTGTGACATATTTTACAAAATTTATTTACACTTAAATATAACTAAATCTGCATTTCTAAATGAGTAATAATAAAGTATAAACGTAAAAATTAAAAGTAATTTGTTAACTGAAAATTCAAATGTCACTCTTTTACATGAAGTTAGCGATTGTAGTTCATAAAATAATTGATCTGTGTTAAAGCAGCAATACTTTTCTCAAGAATACCACCTCAACTATAGTCCTACCATTCAAATGTATTGCTGTCTCTGTGACAGTTTCGCGACATAGGCAGCAATAGGTCGCGGGCAGTTACTTGACGAAAGCAACTTTCACAAAAAATGACAACAGCGTAAATAGCTGTTCGAGTGCACATCAAATTTTGATTTTGAACGTGACTGCCCGGCAATCATGTGAAGAAGACAATTACATTTGTCATCGTAAAGTTGACGTTTTCTGTTGAACAATTAAAAAATATCTTTGTCACGCGTTTCCAATGGCAACGCGCGAATAAGATATAAAATGTGAGCTTATTTCAATAGTTACCAGGAATACAAACAAAACAGAAACTTGTCATATGGACAGAACGAATTTATTTTCAGTCTGTATACTTTTTTTTAAATAATTTTAAGATGCAATCGTAGAAAAATATGTGTGTATCACGAGCATAAAGTGTCTTTGTTCCTTTGATGTAAAGTCATTGGTCTATGTTCAGTGTTATTATTTTTAATCAATTCATGCAACTCGCAATGATAGTTCTAGCTTTATCTAGGGACTTTAATTACTCAAAACGTCAAATCGTGACGAAACGGAATCTGATAAATGCACTGTTCACTCTGCCTTTCTTACGTCACTGACGGCAAGAAATGTATTTGAACGGTAGGACAACAGTTGAGAAAAAGTATTGATGCTTTCAGATAAATACTTGATAAAAAATCACTATTCTAGTTTTTCTTTGCCCAGGAAGTTCAAAAATAAAAATATATTTTTAATATCATAACTTATCTTTTTGTTCATAATTCCATATTCATAAAAAACAAATACAGAAAAATATAATTATAAAAATTAATATGTTACCGAAGAAAACAAATAAATACATGACATATAATATTTACACTTATTTAAATATTAAATAAAGCTAATATTCATTATGTGACTAATATGTGAGAATACAGAGATTCTTCTTGAATACTATAGTTGAGTGAAAGATCAGATAGGGAATTTAAGCCATCTACTTTTAATCGTTCTAGGGAAGAACGTAGAAGTCTAACTCTATTTTCACTGCAACATACATTATAGTTAAAAACTACCAAAAATTATATAATATTGCATATTTACTTTGGTATAGCCTGTTTATGTTTCAACATTGTATATTTACTCAGATGTGGTGGAAATCTATAAGGTTCCAAATGGTATTCATATAACCGGCTGAAAATTTTGCAAATCTTAAAAATGATAATTACTTTTATATTCTTTTCATACCTAAATAAGTCATCATCTTCTCCGCCCCAGCCCTCATACATATTCGACATACCATTAATTTGTTTAAATTGTTTGGACTGTACAGATACGACACCACCAAATAAACCTGTATATGGTAAATTAAATCTGCAAAATGAGTACGAAACTGATTAACATTTATAAATCATCTCAAGTTTATATTTACCTAAACGTATCTAGAGAACTAGACATGTGTCTTGGTTTTTTGGAACATGCATAAATATTACCAGTGGTTAGAGGAATTAAATCTACATCATGTAAAATTAAACATGGGTATCCTGCAGCCATAGCTTCAACAGCGCCAATATTAAACATTTTTGCTCTATTGAATGGAGCAGAATCTTGCTGATCAATTACATAAATCTTATAGTGAATTCTTTGGGTTTGTAAAAAGTTGTGGGCATAATTTAAAAAGATTTTCAGTTGTTCTTCTCTTTTCCTATAAGGAATTAATACAGCTACTTTAAATTTAGGCTTACAGTATTTAGGAACATATTCACCACCTATAAAATAATGTTATATTAAAAGATATAGAGTTATAAAGTGAAGTGCTATGTGGAACATACGTGTGAGTTAATAGTAACTTAGGTAATATAGCCAAATATTAATATATTTATTTCTATGCAATATAAACTGAATTTTGATACATATGACCCGAAAAGCATTCATTTTTACCCTAAACACAAAAATTGTCTTTATAAACTATGAAAATATTTTATACACTACTTCTATCAATTGCAGTTGTTTTTTCATTGTTATTTATAGAGTAAATTTTTTTTAGAAAAGAATTTGAATTCGGTTCCCTGTCTTTTATTACTTTTAATTAAGTTATAAACAGAAAAATAAATATTTATATACGTATAATACTGTTTTATTATATTAGATACCATTCTTTTTTTAATATCTATTCCGTACGAACAATGCAAATTTAATAATCTAAAATAGCACTTCCACTTGGTATCATTTAAATTTTTGTAAAAATGTATATTTACCTCTATATGGCAGAATATAATCATACTTCTTATATATATCTTTTATCCTTATTTCTTTATTATTTAATATCACATCTTCATATGAACAATATTTCAAGTTTGAATGCATATTATCATCATTTTCAACTAATTCAGACAGCACACTGTCTACAGGAATATAATAATAATGTTTGGCATGTCTTTCGGGATGAAAAACAGTTATTAAACAGAAAATTAATAAAACTAATGCAATTAACCTATAACTAGTACTAAAAGTCATTTTTGGAGAAAAAATGTATTCGTGACCTCCACAAATTAGTAATCATGAAATAATAATTTTAAGCTATATATTAACAGTGGTATTATGCTTGAATAATCTGATATCTGATTTCAGTCTTTTTTGACTACTTGACACTGACAGTTTTCTTGTAAACAATCAACCCTCAACCTCAATTATAAGTTTCAAAAGAATCATCATCATCAAGCAACAATAACATCCATGAAGATAAACACAATTGGAAAAGAATGTGAGTTTTAAAGGATAAATATGGTTCAAATTTATAACTACAGCTAAATATAAGGTATAAGTACGAAATAAGATATTATTAATTACATTCTAATTAATATTGTGTAAATTTAGGCAATGTTTTTCAAATATTAACTAACTTCAATGCAATAAATACCTGCCAAATACAAAACCAATCAAGAGATTGACGTGGAGTTTGACCAAGCATGCGCCTATCAGCCTTACGTGGCATTAGTTGTGGATGGTGTAAGGAGTGATGCCTTATTTTCAGTAAAATATTAATTGATTAGTTAAATTGAACCAGGTAAGTGCAACATTTGAAACTCTAATTTAATCTTTAAATGCAGACATATAAATCCAACATGTTGTTGTTGTAGTTTTCAAAATATGTGTCATTTTTAATGAGGTCATCAAAAGCAATTTTGGAAGTTTTATTTATTGTCATATTAGTGTCTTTATGTTTTTCTAAAGCTTAAGAAATTACACGCATTCGTAAATATTGTTTTAATAATACAGAAAGATGAATCCACAATATTTACCCCCTACACAATTTGGGGGTCCCCCACAAGGATACGCACCTGGGAAATCAGGGCCTGGAATGCCTCCACCAGGTCCCTCAGATTCTTTTGGTTCAGCTCAACCATCTCCGGGTAAGTTGTGTTATTTAATAGTAAATAAATGTAACTTTGTAATGTAAACACATCGTGCAACGTAAGCATATTTTAAATGACATTTGTTGCACTTATGTTATTGTAATTATAATAACGGATAATTATCCATATTGAACTATTTATTTTTAATACTACAATGTCATTTTAGTGTTAATATATTTATTAGTTTTATTTTTCAATTAATTTCTTTCTTTATTAAATATTATTAAAAGTTTGATACTTACAAATGTACATTATATATCTGGTTTAGGTGGCTACATGCAACTGCAATCACCATTTGGATATAATAAAGGACCAATGGGACCACCAAATGCACAAAATAATGTAATGCCTCCACAAATGCAACATGGCCCAGCCATGCAAGTACCTCCCACAAATATGCCGGGTTTGCCGCCTAGACAGATGGGGATGGGACCACCCGGAATGCCTCCCACCAACTTTACTGCACAGCCACCTCAAGTGCGCTATCCAGGACAGACGCCACTCATGTCAACAGATTTACCAACATCAACTCATCAAATTCAGAATGGACCTACAACGAATCAGGGCTCACCACAAAGTCATTTAGGACAATTACCACCAGGTCAGTCGCCACAAAGACAAGTAGGACCTCCTCCTGGTTTACCTCTAGGGCCCGGACAGATGGTGCCACCAATACGATCTTCTACTCCCGGACAAATTGATCAGCAGCTTTCTGGTCCTGGATCAATGGGACCTCCACCTACAAACATGGGACAAATGGCTCCAACACAATCAGGTTCAGGTATGCCGCCACCTTCTTCTGGAGCCGGTTTGTCACCTGCTTCTGTTCAAATGGGACCTCCGTCCAGTCAAGTTGGACCTCCATCTGGGCCTATGGGACAAATAGGCCTGCCACCTACTTCTATGGGACATTCAATGGGACAGCCTCCTAGTTCTGGTCCAATAGGTGGTCTACATTCTGCTCCAGGTCAAATGGTACCTCCATCTGCATCAGGACAAATGCCGACTCTATCTGGCCCACCGCAAATTGGGCCAGCAACTGCAATGGGGCCGCCAAGTTTAGGCCCAATGGCTCCTCCTTCTGTAGGCCCACCACAAGCTTCTGGTCCTGGGATGCCACCTTCTTCTGGAATGCCGCCAGCTGGTCTAAGAATGCTACCACCTACCCCTGTAATTCCATCAGTTGGTTCTGGAATGCCGCCATCTAATGTTGGTCAAGTGGCACCTTCACTTGTGCAAGAATTCCCACCACAAGGACAATTACCGCCTACAAGTATTCAAGCAAAATCACCGCTTATGCCCCCACAATCCAGCAGTGTCATGCCTAATCTAATGGGACCGCCACCAACAAATCAGGCTCCGCCTCGAAGTACTATGCCTCCCAATTTGCCATCAGGACAGTATTTAAATAAGTCCGGCGGTCCTACTCCATTATATCAGGGAATGCCACCACCTGTCAGTTCTCAAGGACAGATACCGCCGCAACCCAATCAAATTTATAATCAGCATGCAATGGGATCGGGTTATCCTCCTCAGCCTAATCAGATGATTAATCAGATGAACGACATGCATTTGGGCGGCAACAGACAATATCCTGGTGCACCTATAAAACCAGCGATAAATGGAGATAATTCTCCACATATGTCTCCTCCACTTTCTCATAATCAAGGGCAATATTTGAATGGATCGCAGAATAGAGGACCGCAGCCTCCTATGGGCTATCCGCCAATGCAAGGGCAACAACAGATGCCTGGTGGACCGTATCCACCTCAGTCGTCTTATCAGCAACCTCAGCAAGCTAGAAGGTTGGATCCCGATCAGATGCCTAGCCCGGTAAGTTATTAAAACTTTGTATTTATATTACTATACATTAATTTTAATTATTTAGATACAAGTGACATTAGATGACCAGAAAACTCGATCTGGAATATTTAGCACCAATCAAAAAGGTCTGGTTCCTCCTTTAGTTTCAACTAATTTCATCACACAAGATCAGGGAAACGCTGGTCCTAGATTTATTCGTTCGACAATGTACAACGTTCCAACAACTTCTGACATGATGAAACAAACCGCAGTACCTTTTGGACTGGTTATCAGTCCTCTTGCTCGGCCGTTAGATCAGGAGTACCCTCCTCCGATTGTCGACTTTGGAGAATTGGGACCAGTGCGATGCATTCGTTGTAAGGCATACATGAGTCCATTTATGCAATTTATTGATTCTGGACGTCGATTCCAGTGTTTGTTCTGCAAAGCTACAACAGAAGGTAATTTTCTTAATTCCATTATGGAGAACATTGTTTTATTGCTTTATTTTATAAATAATCAATATTTATGAAGTGTTGCGTGCATATTTGGTGCAAAAAAAATATCTAGTAGTATATCAATATTTTTTATATTAACCTATATCTTATTTTGTAAATAATATTTTATTGTATTAACGTAGCTTCTTAATTTTTAATAGAACTTTGTCAAGAATTTTTATAATATTTGTGATAAGATTTGTTTTCTTTATAGTTCCGACTGAATATTTCCAACATTTGGATCATACTGGTCAAAGAGTAGATCGTTATGAAAGACCAGAATTAATTCTAGGTACTTATGAGTTTGTCGCAACAAAAGATTATTGTCGCAATAACACATTCCCGAAATCACCTGCTATTATTTTCGTTATTGATGTATCGTACAACAATGTGAAATCAGGTCTCGTTCATTTGTTATGCGCTGAAATGAAAGAAATTTTAAAACATTTCCCTATCGATCAAAATCAGGAAAAATCGAAAATGAAAGTTGGCTTCATTACCTACAACAGCACCGTTCATTTTTACAATATAAAAGGGACATTAGCTCAGCCGCAAATGATGGTAGTCGGAGACGTCCAAGAAATGTTTATGCCGCTTTTAGATGGATTCCTATGTGATATAGAAGATTCAGCAGCAGTAATTGATTCTTTGATGCAGCAAATTCCAACCATGTTTGCTGAAACTCGTGAAACTGAAACAGTTCTTTTGCCAGCTATTCAAGCTGGTCTTGAAGCTCTTAAGGTAAGAAAATTATTACTTAAATTTAACAATTGTGCATTATAATAATAACTTGTGACATTCTAGTTCTGCAGGTACACTATTAATTTACATATAAATTAAATTTAATCATCATGAAAAAAAATGAACGCTATTTTGGTTACTAATTCACATTTATTATACATTTGAAATTATTTAGAAATTTCATTTTCGTAGTTTAAATCAAGAATAATTTGTTTGTTTTAGGCGTCAGAGTGTGCAGGTAAACTATTAGTTTTCCATTCAACTCTTCCAACTTCAGAAGCTCCTGGTCGATTGAAGAATCGCGATGAACGAAAATTGTTAGGAACCGATAAAGAACGTACGGTTTTGATTCCACAGACACAGGCGTATAATCAACTTGGCCAGGATTGTGTTGGGGCTGGATGCTGTGTTGATTTGTTTATCACCAATAATTCTTATATTGATCTCGCTACGATTGGTCAAGTATCGAGATTAACCGGAGGAGAAATTTTCAAATACACATACTTCCAGGTGAGTGCGAGTGTTTTTAAATTTTATACCGATTTATTTGCTTACGTTTCATTTTTAATATTATCTGTTTAAAAAATAATTAATATTTTAATTTATAATTAATTAAATGCCTCCATAAATACTTTAAAAATTCATATTAATTTTAAAATCTTAAGCCATTATTATTTATGGGGTAGATGATATACTGGTATTGAGTCGGCCTTTGAATATGAGAACCTTGATTCGATTTCCACAATCGACCAACAGTTTTTATTACATTAAAATTACCCCACTAACATCTTTGGGGCCCGTAATTTGCCACCACATTAATGGGTAAAAGGCGTGATGATATACATATTTTTATTTATTATTGTTGAAATCTGTATTTATCAGATAATTATAATGGCAAAAGATAATATAAATGATAATTAACATAATTGATGTTAATTAAAAGGGTTCATTTGAATTTTTCAGGCTTTTTAAAGTTTGGTTAGATTTAAACAAAATATTTAAAATGAGTATCTATATGTTTAAATGACAGATATGTGTTAATATTGGTAAATAATTAGCTAAATATGTTATATTTGGTAACAAAATATAAATTTGAATAAGATTTTCGCGAATCTAATAAAAAAAATGCATAATTAACCATTGTAAATTATTAATTTCATTTAACCGGTTTATTAATCGGTTAATCAACATAATTATAATTAACCGGTAAATGCCCAGTACTAGAAAATTATAGTTTTTATATTTTTTTTAAAACAAAATATTATGGTTATATTTTTCACAATTTTAAATTTTTGTTTCTTTTATTGGGATAAAATATATATATATTTTATATGTATTTATATCGGACAAAATACTTAGGTCATATGCAGATATGTCCTTCACGCGGGACGAACAAATATTTTATCATGCCTTTTATCCATTATTGGGTGCAGCAGTCTGCCATAGCAGTTCTCGATAAGTAATATATTTTGCGTGTAAAATGTGGTTATCAGTCATCTATTCACGGTCCTTGTAGACACTAGTGAAGGGGAAGTCGCAGAAATAGTTTTTATTTGGTCTTTGTCGACTGTCTGTAAAGTAATTACGATATAACTATAGGCATAAAACAGAAAATTAGTAATTTATATAGACCCAAAAATTTCGTACCAGAGACGATAATAGTTTCATAAATGTTATTAGTATGAGTTTTTAATGCCATTATCTCTGACGTCATTGCATTGCGATCTTTCTTTAACGCTCTCTCTTGCACATATACTCCATTTAGAATTCTTTTTATTTTTTGTCTTCTGTCTTCAACTATCTGGCAGCTAATTTTGAAGTTATTGTTTTACTTCCGTCGTATATACAGAATATAAATATATCGTAGTAGTGATAGTCAAACCTTTGATAATCTTACAGTTTATTTATTTTTCTTTTTGAAATAACCGGTACCATTACACATATGTATTCAATTTGTTATGAAAATTATTTAAACTTCAGTTGTATGTTTTTATATGGGGTAGGTGACTCCGTGGTATCGAGTCGGCCTGTGGATCTTGAGAACCCTTCATCTGCCATTCCTTTGTACAATAGAATTAATTAATATATTTTTAGGCTGACGTGGATGGCCAGAGATTAGTAAACGATGTTATAACTGATATTAGTCGCCCAGTTGCATTTGACTCTATAATGCGCGTAAGAACATCAACTGGAGTGCGACCTACTGATTTCTATGGTCATTTCTTTATGTCAAATACTACAGACATGGAAATTGCAGCTATTGGTAAATAACTAATCAAACAAATCGATTACATATTTATTAATTCAATATTTCAGACTGTGATAAGGCTGTAGCAATTGAAGTCAAACATGATGATAAGCTTACGGAAGAGGAAGGAGTGTATATTCAAGTTGCTTTGCTATATACATCTTGTGGCGGTCAAAGACGTCTACGAATTTTGAATTTGTCCTTGAAGACCTGTTCTCAAATGGCAGATCTATACAGAAGTTGTGAATTGGATACTATTGTCAATTTCTTTGCAAAACAATGTATTATTTATTTATTGTTTATGTTGAATGTTTTTTTATGGGTGCATTATTGTTTTAGGTATTTATCGTTTATTAGAAAATAATCCAAAGGCTGTTAAAGATTCATTGGTTAACCGTTGTGCTCAGATGTTAGCCTGTTACAGAAAGAATTGTGCTAGTCCTTCATCTGCAGGACAGTTAATTCTTCCCGAGTGCATGAAACTGTTGCCTTTATATGTCAATTGTTTAATGAAGAGTGATGCAATTTCTGGAGGTAACATTTTAAACTTACATTATTTCTAATTTCAAAATTTTTTGTTTAAATATTCAATTTCAGGTTCGGATATGACACTGGACGATAGGTCATTCGTGATGCAGTCTGTTACTATAATGGATATTCCTACATCAGTTGTTTACTTTTATCCTCGCTTAATACCGTTACACGAAATTCAAAATGGTTCAGAAACACCAGAAATTCCTAATTCCATTCGTTGTACGGTTGAAAAAATGGTCGATAATGGAGTTTATTTATTAGGTACGCTAAACTAGCAATTTATTCTTAGGAATTGAATTTTATAACTGTTTTCAATTATAGAAAACGGTATACACATGCTTATATGGATTGGATTGAATGCAAATCAAGATTGGATTCAAAGTGTTTTTGGAGTTCCCAGTGCTGCACAAGTGGATATAGACCACCTTCATCTTCCAGAGTTAGATACTAGTTTGTCTGTTGCTGTTAGAAATCTTGTAGATCAAATTAGGGCACAGCGACATCGTTGCATGAGAGTAAGTATTACTTTATCTATAAGTTAATCGAAAATTAAAATAAATGAACCGAAAAAGCCAATAATTGGTGAAAGATTTATTTTCAGTTTAATATTTGATAGTTCCTGTAATTTGGTAAAACATAAAAAATCAGTAATGATTTATATTATAAAAAGATAGAATAATAGCTGATGATGACTCGTTTCATAAACAATTTTTGTTAATGAGTACCTTGTGTTAATTTAATTTTAATGTGATATTTTTTATTTATTCGATCGATAAGTCATCTACCACTTTATCTGAAAATGAAGAAACAGTCCGTAGTGTAAACCCATTAGGAATGTAAATAATAATTTAATATCAAAATTGTCCCGCAATCATCCTTTGCAATATATTTTGTTATATTATCTTACAATTATTATTTTTCAGTTGACACTAGTGCGGCAACGTGACAAATTAGAAACAGTGTTTAGACATTTCTTGATGGAAGACCGTGGCCACGACGGCAGTTCAAGTTACGTGGATTTCCTGTGTCACATGCACAAAGAAATTCGCCAGTTACTTAGCTAGCAATCGGCTCGCGGCAGATGAAACGGAAGTACGGACGCATTTGTTAACGCTCACTTCACAATACGATTTTTACAAACATCAATTTTGAAAAGTGGATAATGTGTTTTCCAGATGATGATTAATAATGTTAAATAAAGTATATTTTAATCTACTTCCGGTTACTTAATATGGACATAGATTTTGTTACTTGAACGAACAATCAGTTTTATTTTTTCGAAATTAATTGATAGAATTCGTATACTGTAGACATATAGCGATTCAATTTATTTCTTGTATAAATATTGTAAAAGTATATCATTGCCTGTTTGTTGAATGCTACTTAAGTATTAAAATATCTAATAATGAAATACGAAAATTGCAGACACTTTATATTATTTTACAATACATATGTAATGAGATAATTCCTATACATTCGCTGAATGTCGTTACATCATTTAGCAAGTAACAAAAACTGATTAATTATTAAGTAGCCGTGTTCTAATCACAGAGTAAAGTATTGAACAAAATATATGATTTGAGTATAATGTGATTTAAAAAAGCTTATATTTTACCTTAACTCCTTTGAAATTGGCCTTTGTAAATTTTAAATATGAAAGATTTTAATACATACTGATTAGTTTTTATTATATTTAGGTTGTAATGGGTCATATTTACACTTGAATATAATCGAATTAGGCATTAATTATTGTGTTATGTAAATATTAAAACTACAGTCAAATGACACGAAATTGTATTATTTGTATGTTTTCACCGTTTGTGTTTATGACCTGTTGGCAATTTTTCTTTTGCTGAAATTTCGATTAGACATCATGATTATAGAATTATTGAATTTATTACTCTTGGCTGTAGCTATAGGTTTAGGTTTGTAAACTATGTATCAATCTTATATAATTAAATGGATAAAAAATTATTTGTTTTCATTATTTAGTATATTTAAAGGTATCATTTATTTCCATCGAATTTCAAGTTTATTTTTCATTCATAGAAACATATAATACTCATACATACTGGAGAGCGCTGGTTAGGGATGAACATAGAGATTTTACACGTGATACTAGTTTTACGCAATTTACTACTCTTACTCAATTTACGGCAAAAACTAAGGAGCATAAATTGTTCAGAATGAGGTTTTACAAATTTTTGTAACATCCAGAATATGTAATTATATGGATCATACTATCATATGACATAATAAATTGTTCAAAATATCTTTATATTAAGTAGAAAAAAATCATTTAAAACTAAATATAGTTAAAACGACGCCAAAACTTCTATGTTGCTGAAGTAATATCTCATATAACTAATGCGAAACGAGTAATTACGTAATGACTGCTAGACCTATTCTAGATTTTTCAGTCAATATAGATCGCTCAGTAATAAAATAAGTAATATGCTTAATGTACGTAATAAAATTTACTTTTATGCATGTATACAATCAAATGGTGAATGCTCTCAGCAGCCAAACATATTGCGCCAGAATCTAGTGCATCTGCATTCATTTCTGCATTAGCCGAAAGTTGTTCAATCCGAGTACAGAGTGTGGAACCTTACCGGTAGAGGCAGTATAATAGTACATTAAAGAACGAGTTTTATAAGACATGTTTTTTTTTCGCACGGGTTCAAGTTTAGAAAACAAGCCGCAGGCGAGTTTTCTAAAGGACAAGTGAGTTATTCATAATATTTTTTCTATTTTGCATCTTTTATAAATTAAAATTTATAAAAAATCTGTGATATTTTAAACCGAATCAATTTAGGGCAATTTGTATATGAATTGAATATAATACTTTTGCAATGAAATACAAAGCAAATATTAAATAATAGAAAGAAGTAAACAGGTTTAACGTTCAATTTACAATGTTTTGTATATTAATTCTTCTGCACGTTCATGAATCCGAATAAAATTAAGTTTAATTATATAAATATGTTCGTACATAAATGATTAAACTTTATTATGATTCTATTTTGTAGGCAATATGTGGTGTCGAATAAGTGTTTCAGCGTTGTAAACCTGCTATAAAATGTGAAAAAGAATTTGTATTAAGGGAGTATATATTAATTCTAAGTACATGGTAAGTTAATATATGTTTTGGTAAGTTTAACATACATATACACGTATTTTTGATATAAACAGTAAAATAATGTTTGTTTTGCATGCTTTCCTCCAAACTTGTTCCACAAAGTGTTTCAGTAGAGTGTACTACTCTTCTCTTTCTGACCAAATACTTTCTCTCTCTGCGCAGCAGCAATCCTCATCCGCCAGTAGAAAATGGTTTGTTTGGTAAAACTACAAGACTGTGTGGTAATAAGAGGGAGTAAAAATTAAGCTGATCTTTCATCTCTTTCTTATCCATTAGGGTCAAACTATAGCTAACTATAGGTACATAAACCAAAGCACCAGACGCACCACCACCATGGATGAGAATTCCTACAAGAATCCAACGAATGAAAAAATATGTATGAATTTCACCCTGCCAAATCGTTCCGAATATTTGGAAACTGCACACGACAATTAAGAGGGAGGGAAACGAAACAGGGATAATAATTAGCTTACTCTGCTGCATGAAAACCTCGATCTTTTCTCCCTCTCCACGCCAAGATAATGCTAACGAATAAGAGTACCGTAAACAACTGTGTTTTCCCTGAAATATGTTTTGATGTTATGGAATATAAATGTTGAACCCTGGTTCGATCTCTACAGCCGATAAACAATTTTCACCAAATTAAATCTATCCCTGTGGCTTTCCCTCCACTAATATCTTTTGGGACCGTGATTTGACGACTGGTAACCTCACTTCACGCGAAGAAATATCACTTACCGAGATCTGCTACGGCAGAGTGCCACACCCAGTAATGGGAAAAAGCCGTGATGATATATTTATTTATTTACAAATTTCTGGCTATACCACTGAAACAAATCAGTATATTATCTACAAAAATAAATACACTTTAAATGTTCTAATAACCAAGAAAGAAAGAAAAAAGATAAAACAATCTGATGTGGTGTCCGAGAAAACCAACTTTAAATTTCATTATTCCTTCAGAATATCTGTAAAATTGAGCAATTGTTGGAAGTAAAGTAATATAAGTAAAGCAATAAAATACCATTGATAGATTTTATTTTTATTTACTATTATTTGAATTGTAAAAGTTGAAAACGTCAGCATAATTTTTAAATAAATTCTTTATTCGGTTTAAAAATATCCTAATAAAAAATAATTTATAGATATCGTCGTGAAAATAGTGAAAACATACTAATTTACAGAAAATGTAATATTTAAGTACATATCTTTCAAACATGAATTTAACGTGGAATTTAAGCGTACTAAAAATTAATTAATTACAGAATATCATAATAAATCTCTTTCACTTTGTCTTCCTAGTTCATGGTAAAAATATACTAGAGGTTTCGTGCCTTGTAAAACATGAGCTCCCGATGTATGCGAATCTCTGTACGTGACCTGATTCTTGTATTTCTCTTTATGACTGGAATGAGGCAATTTCTAGCAACACTGCGGATTTTATTTTTTATTTGCAGTTTTAAATATTCATGCAAGTATATGAAAGAGCTACGCCGATAAAAAATGTGAACGTCATTGTTTGATGTAAGTATTCATTTTTGTTATTTTGCTTCCTGCATAGATTGTTTTATTTTGTGTTATTAGATACACCTTGTCAGACTGGAACGTTTGTAGAATTTTTAATCATGCCATTATGATGTAGATTGTAATGTAATTAAATTAAAATTGCAATTTAATTGGATTATTATATTTCATGTCATTGTAATTGTAATAATTTTATGAATATTTTGGATCTGTTATTCATAATAATTTGCATTTGGAATGAAAATTTCATAATCAGTGGCTGCTTTATAATTATACCGCAGTGATTTTTTAAATTTTAAATTCTAAAAAACAGTTTTTATTCTTTATTTATTATTATTTTCCTGATCGATTGAATGTACAAGGTAGATCTAAGTTGGAAAGCATCTAAGTTAAAAGTTACTTTCAGTAATTTATTTACTGTAACAAAGTTCCTTTATTTTTCAATAACTGTAACTAGTTTTCGTTACTTTTCTAAAATAATTTGTTACTTTTAAAATAACTCTCTTAATTTTTAAACTAGTTTCTTTGAAAGTAACCTGTATGTAATTGTATATAAAATCATATATTGTTTTTCGTAACACATGCACAAGAAACACGTTTTTATACCCTGATTTTAGAGAAAAAAACACTGCTTTTTTCCCCTAGGGAGAGAAACATTATGTTTCTCTCTCTAGGTAGCATGTTTCTCTCCCTAGGTAAGATGTTTCTCTCCCTAGAGACTACGATTATTAGCTGTTTGCGGCGTTTCCTAGGTAACTAGTTACGCAACCCATATTTGACATTTGTCCCGATAAGACGGTAATTTTTGTGCACTTGTTACGAAAAGTATAATATGCTTCACGGGAGGGCGCGATTATCCCTTGTGTGAAGTTGGCAAACCGAGACGTAAGCGAGGGCCTCCCTTGATGCATAACATACTATTATATGCATTTAAAAAAAAATATAAATAAAATAATTATTTATATAATAAGTATTATTTTTGTCGAACCAAAACGAAAGTAGCAGCCTGAGCGAAAGCTGTAATGGTATTCGACAAACCACTGTCAACATGTATACATTATACACACTATTTTTCTACTCCTGCAAAATAACGATATTCAAAAATAAGAAAATAAAGATACCTATAATTTTGTGAAAATTTTATATTTATTATGCATTTTTATCACTCTGGTGCGCTTTTATGGCAACAATGAACATACAATAGTAGAATGCATTGCTACTCGTATGTTACTCAAGTGTGCTGCAAAGTTCTTTGCAAAACATCGTGGTGTGAACAGTTGCGTTCAGCACTAAAAACAATCCAGGAAGATAAATTTTCAAAACAAATGTCGAAAATAGTTATTTTTGATTCTAGATTGCGAAATGTTACTTTTGCATTCGAGAATGCAAAAGCATTTCACAATCGAGTATCAAACAACGTTTTTTCGAAAACTATGTCCCAAAATTAGTAATAATGTAATAAAAAAAATTTGACGTTTAGGATTAATTAATGTGACATCTAATGTCTCCATGACAACAATGTATGTAATATAATTTCTATCAAATCTGGTATTCTCTGACCAGCAATTGACAGCTGGTTGGCAATAGAAACCAAACAAACGTTCTAATTTTTTTCTGCGATTTATTGGGATTCGCATTACATTTCGCATTGTATTTAGAAACTATTTTAGTACACCAGTTAGCTTCCTCAAGCGGGATAAATATGAATAAGTGCTCAATTGGAACGTTAAATATAAATTTTGTTAAAGAATAGAAGTATTGTTTCTAAGCAAAAAAATAAAGTGACAAATTTGATTAAATTGTGAGCCTTTCTTCTATCAAAAAATGTTGTTTGTATTTCGTGAACAAAATTCTTGTTTTTTGGCGCGTTCGAATGACTTTTATTGTCTCGACCTGCGGTCTCGACTAAAAGTAACATTCTTAAAAAAAAACACTAATTTTGTGCACTTAATACAGAAATAACTATTATAATAATTTATTTTATAATTACGTAACTTATTTCATTTATTCATTATATAAATACAGGTAATTTTAGTAAGATACTTTTTAAAAGTAATTAAGTTGTAGAACTAAGTGATTTTCTTCTACGTTAAATTATTTTGATAAAATATCTCAGTAACTTTGACACAGAAACTTCTAAAATAATACCATCACAAAATAATTTAAATTAATTAATTAATAAATTTTAGTATGTATTTTATCTTTTGTCTATTTATTTATTCTAGTCTTGTAGAGTACCACGAAAATTAGTTAGAAAATTAAATAGTAGTTAACTGCCGAGCGCAGCAATATTTTGGTTTTAGTAATACGCCACTGGCCACAGAGTAATAATGTTCAGATTTTACAAATCAATAAATAACTAATTATATATAAATTTGTATAATAGAAGAAGTTAAACATATAAATATTGTTGCATTTATTAATAAAAAAGTTAATAAATTCCTAAAACGTTTTAAATCATAATTTTATCTTGCTACAAATAATGTAATTTGAAAAATTGTTAATACATCTACTCTTCACTTTATACCAACCACTCATATATGAATAATCTATTGAGCGTAATTAACCTAGCACTTGACTAACTCTATATGTCGCTGTCAAGCATTTCTAAACGATTACAGAGGAAAAATAATCTAATAGACTAATGGCCAATTGCACCAACAAAACTTTATCTTAAACTTGGTTTACATTAAAAAAGCAAATCGAAGTTACATGTCATAGAATAATTGATATTACTGTCAAATATTCGATATACTTTTATTTTTTAAACTACTTAAATTATTTGAAGGAATTTTCTATAAAAGAATTTAGAACTGGTTGATAAGTGAAAAATAAAGTAAGTTAACTACAAGTTAAATTAACGCTGCCAATCTTGTTCATAGAGTTTAATTTAGGAATATTTTTATTTAATACATGTTTCGTAAAACTTTATCCGGAACGAACTTTAAACGAGTATATCTAAAATTTGAAAGATTTGTATGTTTAGATTGATTGATTTAGATTTATTTAACCTAATTATAAATTATCAGGATTCAATATTAACATTATTGTAATGTGAAAAATAAGTAACTAATACAATTTTTTACAATATACTACTTGATTTTCAAATTTAAAGTTATTACAAACATCTCATTTAAATAAAACTTTGAGAGAAATATATTTATTTCAGAGAAACAGACCGTCAGACTTTTAATGAGCTAAATAATTTGTTATACGTTGGATTTTAATTATATATATGCTGTAATCAATAATAATAATTGAAGATACTTTAAAGTTAATTTACATGGGTATTAAATTCATAATATGCCCAAGAACAAAGTACAACTTTGTAAAATATTACAATAGCCAATGCAGTGTGCAGTGAAACATGATACTTTTGAATTTTCACCATCACTTGGTCTTTTAGGCAAAACGCGACGTGCTTAGGGGTTGTAGAAGGTGTGTTGTAAAATATTAAAGAGGGATGACAGATGTCACCTTTAACCTTCATGTTAATTAATTACTGCAGGGTCAGCAGAGGGACAGAATACGTTTGTGCAAGGCTGAAGGTACATCTCTTGTTCTTAGGCATAAGTAAAGGGGCTAAGACAATTCTGTTTACTAATGGTGTGCTTTACGCAAAGGTAATAGGATTATGGTTTTCAAAACAGAGTCATTATTTATATTATATTTGGAAGAAAGAATTTGCATTCCATGAGACTGGAATTGTAAATATTACTATTTTAAAAGAATCATTGAAGAAGAATAATTATCTGGAGTATAGGTGCTAATTTCGATAGTATCTGGATCGTATTTTTACTAGTTTATTAGCCGACACAAAATATTTAGATATTGCTTATATGGTGATAATAAACTTTTTTGGTAAGTTAAAACGAATCAGACGGTATCATTTTCAATATTTTAATGTTTTTAAATCTTATTTTTTATTATAACTTGCTTATTTGAGACTCATTTGTTTTTAATTTTAACCAATAAATTTGTTTTAATCACCTCTATATTTTAAACAAAAAAGTGAGTAATGGTAAGTCGCTTACGATAGCAGACAAACTGTTGTTAGTCTGTGACAATAATTCTTTTGCGTCAGACACGTGGGAAGTTGCAAAATAATTAAGTTTTATAATCTGAATTTTGAAGAGATTTTGGTAGTGAAGGTCGTTACTGTCGGATAATAAAAATTTAACTGGAATATAATATAGTTATTTGTGTATTAAGAGCGTAAAGTAATTCCTTATTACTCAAACATAGTACTCGTAATTGCAGTAAGAACTGCTGGTAATTACTCGTACTGAGGTTTGTTTAACTATTTTTGTGATTGATTTATATTTATTTTATATTTTTTACATTACATGACATAAGATCATAATTCATTTTTTATATTCAACTGTTACTCTTTTTCTAAAAGTAATCTCCTGGGAGACGTCATGAATCCAGTACACTCCGTTGTAAAATAATGTTAACCATATACCCCCCACCTTGAAGAACACTTCAAGATCCTATACTTCATTTGAGACTGGTAGTGGGCACAATTTTGTAATTGCGCGCCTGATAATTCCCCGGGTTGTCTTTATGGATGCAACACGAACAATCCCATCTTTTCCTGGGAAAACTTCAACTACTCTTCCAAGAGGCCAATGAAGCGGAGAGGTGGTTTCATTCTTAACTAGTACCATGGAATTAACTGCTAAGTTATGCTGATTTGTTTTCCATCTGTACCGTACTTGTAGGCTTGTAATATATTCATGTTTCCATCGTCTCCAGAATTGTTGATGGATCTTCTGCAAATATTTATATTTTGACAACCTGTTGCTCGGTATGTCTTGAACATTTTCTTCTGGAACAGATATTAGAGTTCTACCAATAAGGAAATGACCTGGTGTGAGTACAGTTAAGTCATTCGGGTCTGGTGATATAGGTGTTAGAGGTCTAGAGTTAAGTATTGCCTCTACTTGAGTAAGGATAGTGTAGAACTGTTCATAAGTCAATAAAGTATCACCAATCAATTTCTTAAGTATGATTTTTACTTGTTTGACTGAAGACTCCCATATGCCACCAAAATGTGGTGACTGCACAGGAATAAACTGCCACTGAATTCCTTCTGGTGCTAAAACAGTAGTGATGTCGTCATTGTTTTGTTCTAGGAACTGCGCAAGCTCGCGTAACTCTTTATTTGCTGCAACAAAATTTGTAGCATTATCTGAATGTATTGCGTATGGTTTACCACGTCTTGAAATGAATCTTCTTAGTGCTGCCAGAAAAGATTCTTTGGATAATTCTGTTGCTAATTCTAAATGCACTGCCTTTGTACAGTAACATACAAACAAGCAGATGTAAGCCTTTGACAACTTACACCCTCGGCCTTGTCTGTCTTTTATGTTGAATGGTCCAGCATAATCCAGTCCACTGTGGTAAAACACTGGTGCAGGAGTAATGCGTTCAGCAGGTAGATTTCCCATGATTTGATGTTGTACTTTTGGCGCTGTTCGAAAACATCTAATACATGAGTAAATGATGGTTTTGATTGTAGTTCTTGCTGAGAGGATCCAAAATCTTTCCCGTGCTGCTGCTAGTGTCATGTTAACTCCTGCGTGACCTAGTTCTTCATGAAATTTCTGTAGTATTAGTTTAGATAATTCAGATTTACTCAGTACAATTGGATTTTTTGTACTGCGCTCTCCTTGAAGTAGACTTAATCGACCTCCCACTCGTATTATGTTTTCTTCATCCAGAAATGGATTTAAATGAAGTAACTTGCTTCTTTGATAGACATGACTTCCTTTTTGTAGATCAATGAATTCTTGTTGAAAGTTTATAGCTTGATCTATTTTTACCAATACGTTAGTTGCCTTGTTTAATTCATCTTTTGATAATGGACCTTTCATTGAATTGTCTGATGACTTGCAATTACAGATGAATCGGTTGCAGTATGCGGTTGTTCTTTGTAGTCGTTGAAATGAGGAAAATCGATTGAAATCAATTATAGGAGTCTTTTCTTGTACTGCAAGACATTTGATAGTTTTACGTCTTTCAGGTATCTCGTCTGAGAAAACAATATCTAATTTTGGCCAATGTTTTTCATTCATCATTAACCAATGTGGCCCGTGCCACCATAGTTGGTTTGACATTAATTGAGCTGGTGTTAAACCTCTGGTTACCAGGTCTGCTGGATTATCTTTGGAACTAACATGATGCCAATTGTCTCGTTGAGTGAGTGCTTGAATTTATGCAACTCTGTTTCCCACAAATATATTTAGTAAACTTGATTCTGAGTTCACCCAATGTAAAACAACTGTACTGTCTGACCACAAGTAAATCTGACTAAATTCAAGTTTCATTGATTGTTTTACCTTTTGTACTAGGTGAGCTAATACTAATGCTGCGCACAATTCCAGTCGGGGAATTGTTTGTTGTTTTAATGGCGCAACCTTAGACTTTGCAATTAAAAGGTTTACCTGAATGTCATCGGTGATTGTAACGCTTCGTATGTAAATACATGCACCGAATGCTTCTTGTGATGCATCCGCGAAGCCATGAAGCTCTACAGATATTGAATTTCTTCCAAGAACGAGTCTAGGAATTTCTAGACTGTTTAGATATGGTAGTTGATCTCTAAACTGTGTCCATTTTGCATGAATCTCTTGTGGAATGGTTTCATCCCATGACAAATTATATGACCACAACCTTTGAAGTACAATCTTGGCATTAATTATAACGGGACTTAATAATCCTAATGGATCGAAAATCTGTGAGGTTTGAGACAAAATTGTACGCTTTGTTACTGTTGTATTTCCAGTTGTGATATTTATTTTGTATTGTAGTTTATCATTGTTGCTATGCCAATACAAACCTAACGTTTTTGTGCTATGATTCTCTCCAAGGTTTATTAACTGTGTTTCTTGGGCTGATTGGAGATTCTCTAGTATGTATGAACTATTTGATACCCATTTCCTTAGATTGAGACATGCTGATTGTAGAACATTCGTAACTTCTTTGACGTCATCTAATAATTTTTGTTCACATTCACCACCTGTTATCATATCATCAACGTAAAAATCACTTAATATGATTTCAGCCACTTGTGGCTTATTCTGTTTGTGCTCAACACCAAGCTGTCTCAAGCACTTTACAGCTAAATACGGTGCAGAAGCTGTACCATATGTAACAGTATTGAGAAAATAGGTTTGTAAGATCTGATTTGGATTATGTCTCCATAAAATACATTGAAGATGTCTTTGATCTGGGTGTACAAGGATTTGTCTGTACATCTTTTCAATGTCTGCACAAACAACATATGAGTGACGTCTGAATCTTAAAATGATTGATAATAATTCATCTTGAAGAGATGGTCCCACCAACTGAATGTCATTAAATGATCTTCCAGATCCTGTTTTTGCTGAACCATCAAAAACAACACGCAGCTTCGTTGTGGTACTACTTTCATTGATTACCCCATGATGTGGTAAATAGTTGATTTGCTGATAGTGATTTTCATCTTCCAGCTTGCTCATATGGCCTAAACTCTCGTATTCAGCCATGAATTGTACATATTTTTCACGAAAGTTAGTATTACCATTTAATCTTCGTTCTACTGCTTGAAATCGTCTTATTGCTATTGATTTTGATTCTCCTAAATGATATACAGATTCCTTCAGTGGAATTTTCACCACAAACCGTCCATTAAGATCACGTTGATATGTTTTTTCAAAGATTTCCTCACATTTCTGTTCATCTTCAGACAAAATCTTTGCAGTTGGTGTTTCTTCAATTTGCCAAAATTTTTCCATTCGAAACTGCAATACCTGATCTGCTTCTAGCTTGCAATGAACTTTACTAACTTGAGTTTTTGTTGCCGCACCTGTTACAAGCCATCCAATTCTTGTTTTCTGTAATACTGGTGCCTCTGGACCAAGTTTATGTTGTCCAATACACAATAACTGCCAAAATATCCCAGCACCTATGATTATATCAATTTGTGCAGGTGATGCATATGCTGGATCTGCCAATCGCAAATGTTTTGGTATTTCATAACTTGGTTCAATTTTCGTGCTAGGTATATCGTCGCTTAATGTTTCTAATACCAGGCAGGATGTTGTAATTTCAAAAGATTGATGTAACGAACTTATTTTTACTTGACATGTATGTGTTATATTGCATGTAGCTTGACCTATGCCTACAACAGACATATTTATGTTTGACAATTTTAGATTTAATTGGTTACACATATTCTTCGTAATGAAATTTGATTGAGCACCACTATCTAACAATGCACGAGCGGTGTATGGATAACCTTCTGAATTTACTAGTTCAACTAGAGCAGTTGACAGAAAAACTTGTGAATGATGCTTGTTGCTTACAGTTCCACTATATGTAATAAGTTGTCCTGTAACCTTTTCATTTTTGTCTCTGTGTAGAAGTGTGTTGTGTGAAGCTGCACATTTTCTGCAATTGCCTGACTTGCAAACTGAATTTATGTGGCCTGGTTTAAGACAATTTATACAAAGTTTTAATTCTTTTACTCGTTGTAATCTCTCTTCTTGGGTCAGCTTCAGAAACTTATTACAATTGTAAATTAGATGATTTTCTTTACAAATGTAACATGACTTGTTATTTGTGACAGAATAAGCTTTTACTTTCTGTAGTGGTTTGGTTGTTGATGTAGAAGGGTTACCTGGTTTATTTGCTTCAAGAGTTTCCAGAATATTTGCTTTCCTTTTAAGAAATTCAAGCATTTCATCTAGTGTAGGTAATGTATTGCTATCCTCTCTTTTTTCTTCCCATTCTCTGATGGTTGTTTTATCTAGCTTAGAAGTTATTATGTGAATAAGTAAAGTATCCCAAGACTTGGTAGGTTGCTCCAAAAATTGCAATGCACGAATATTTTTTGTTATTATGTCTATGAACTTTCTCAAATCTTTGGATGCTTCATTCACCAGAATAGGTGGGTTTAACAAGGCTTTGACATGTGTGTTGATTAATAAAACTTTGTTGTCATACCTTTCTCGAATCAACTCCCATGCAATTGTATAATTTGCAGCTGTACATTCCATAGAGTGAATAATTTGAGCAGCTTGTCCTTGCAATGATGCCCGTAAATAGTAGAATTTGTCAATCTCACCTAGTGAAGCATTGTTATAGATTAGTGACTCAAACGTATCTCTGTATTGAAGCCAATCTGAATATTCTCCTGTAAAATTTGGCAATGTGATTTGAGGTAATTTGATATGAGATTGAAAGTTGGGAACATGGGACCCTATTGCGCTCCTTTCTGACATGACAGTTTCTTCGATTTCTTCTAAATTGTGACTTGACTTGACTTGAATGAATTGCTTGTACAATGCTAGTACCTTGAAGTATTGACTTTCAAACGTTTCACGCTCTTCTAATTGAACATCAAAATCTTCTGCTTTCGACTCTATATCTGTTTGAACATCTTGATATTGCGGCCATGTTTCTTCTAGTTTCACTATACGCATCTGAAATTCCATCAGTATTGTTTCCTTTGTGACTTCATCACCTTGTTCAAATTGTTGTTTGGCTTCAAGAAAATATTTTGTTGCAGTAGTGACTCTTGCCTTTAATGCACCACGTTTTCTCTTTAAAGATTCCAACTCTGCCATCTCGCCAATTGTTATTGTATTTTGAGCCTAATTGCAATAGTGCTGACGTTTAGTTATCTAGCATATAATTACTGGCAACAAAATATGCTCCTTTTGTATAGTTGCTACTATAGACTTCTTTCACATTTGCTGTACACTGTTACTGTCTCGTCACGCTTGTGAATATCCGGCTCGAAGGACCAATTTTTATGGTAATTACTCGTACTGAGGTTTGTTTAACTATTTTTGTGATTGATTTATATTTATTTTATATTTTTTACATTACATGACATAAGATCATAATTCATTTTTTATATTCAACTGTTACTCTTTTTCTAAAAGTAATCTCCTGGGAGACGTCATGAATCCAGTACACTCCGTTGTAAAATAATGTTAACCAACTGCAATAGTGTAAAAACTTTATGTTCGTGATTCACATATAATTTTTTCTAATACTGCATCTTAAATTATTTAAAAATGTATACGCACTGAAAATAAATTCATTCTGTCCATATGAGAAATTCCTGTTTTGTTTGAATCCCTGATAACTATTATGTAAGTGCGCATATAATATCTGTTTTCACGCGTTGTCATTGGAAACGCACACATTTATTATATTTTTCATGTGATATTATTGAACAGGGGGGTGTCACTTATATGGCAAGTTATGTTACAGAGTTTTTAATTCGCCGTTGAGTTCATAGATGGCAGGACGGTAGTATTTTGGAACTCAGTCGGTAATGACAGAGAAAAATAATAAATAACCTAACCTAACCTAATGAAGCAGAGAAAAAGAAAAAATAGAGAAGCGACAGTTCCGTGTTATGATTTGTGAATGCGTTTAACTCCATCTATGAACTCAACGAAGAACTATTCCAAAAATTGTACTTTTTTCTCTGTTTGTACTCGCGGAATTCTATTTAAAATGTTATAGAGTAAAGAGTATTAAAATATAAAAACAATGTTATTTTTAATTTGTTATTTTTATTATTCAAAATACATAAAATACAGAATATATAACTTTCATCGTATTTGAAAATAAATAGTTGTCAATGTAAAAATGAACACATATACATATAATATCAACAAAAAAATAAAAAACACAGGTATCACAAGATTTATCCATTAGTCTACGACATATAAATCCTGCAATATAGTTACTGACATTTTCTCTAATTTTAATTTCCAATTCGTAATTGGCACTGTCAGTAGAGGAGTGTGTGGCCGGTGTATTGAGTGAAATAGAATTTGATGGACCTGGTGATATATGAGAATTATAAGAACCTCGATTTAATTTTTTCCGCTCGACAGTTTGGAAAGAAGGGTCATCAACATGCACAAACTCGTAAATGTAAACAAGTACTATACACTTTGTCTTTCAAATCTTCACGTTTGACACGTTTTAGCCATTCTTTGCGAACTGCATCAGTCTTTGGCAGGGTAAAAAAGGCATCACCAGCAGCTGGTTCACAGCCAGGAACAATACACTTGACTCCAACCATAATCTATAAGAACAAATAATACAATAAATAACCGTTAAAATATAATACACAAATGGTACTTACTTACCAGAAAGAAAATATAACAAATAAAAACACTTAAAACAACGTACTATGCACAAGACAACCGAAAACAGAGATAATAGAGGAGACCGAAACGAACACAATAAACAATAAACGCAATAAACTTCATTACAGGGGGGTGTCACTTATATGGCAAGTTATGTTACAGAGTTTTTAATTCGCCGTTGAGTTCATAGATGGCAGGACGGTAGTATTTTGGAACTCAGTCGGTAATGACAGAGAAAAATAATAAATAACCTAACCTAACCTAATGAAGTTTATTGCGTTTATTGTTTATTGTGTTCGTTTCGGTCTCCTCTATTATCTCTGTTTTCGGTTGTCTTGTGCATAGTACGTTGTTTTAAGTGTTTTTATTTGTTATATTTTCTTTCTGGTAAGTAAGTACCATTTGTGTATTATATTTTAACGGTTATTTATTGTATTATTTGTTCTTATAGATTATGGTTGGAGTCAAGTGTATTGTTCCTGGCTGTGAACCAGCTGCTGGTGATGCCTTTTTTACCCTGCCAAAGACTGATGCAGTTCGCAAAGAATGGCTAAAACGTGTCAAACGTGAAGATTTGAAAGACAAAGTGTATAGTACTTGTTTACATTTACGAGTTTGTGCATGTTGATGACCCTTCTTTCCAAACTGTCGAGCGGAAAAAATTAAATCGAGGTTCTTATAATTCTCATATATCACCAGGTCCATCAAATTCTATTTCACTCAATACACCGGCCACACACTCCTCTACTGACAGTGCCAATTACGAATTGGAAATTAAAATTAGAGAAAATGTCAGTAACTATATTGCAGGATTTATATGTCGTAGACTAATGGATAAATCTTGTGATACCTGTGTTTTTTATTTTTTTGTTGATATTATATGTATATGTGTTCATTTTTACATTGACAACTATTTATTTTCAAATACGATGAAAGTTATATATTCTGTATTTTATGTATTTTGAATAATAAAAATAACAAATTAAAAATAACATTGTTTTTATATTTTAATACTCTTTACTCTATAACATTTTAAATAGAATTCCGCGAGTACAAACAGAGAAAAAAGTACAATTTTTGGAATAGTTCTTCGTTGAGTTCATAGATGGAGTTAAACGCATTCACAAATCATAACACGGAACTGTCGCTTCTCTATTTTTTCTTTTTCTCTGTTATTGAACACGCGCGCCTTAGTTATTTTTCGATTGTTTCACAGAAAACATCAATTTTACGATGTCAAATGTGAGCGTTGGTTCGTTAGAAATATCATTCTACACCAAGACCTAAAAGTAAAGACCGTCCAAGAACAAATAAAAACGGAAAAATATGAAAAAAGGCTCAACAACCTTACTATCAACCTTCTAAACAACTCCGATGAAGTAAGAAGACTTACCAGAAAAAAACCATTAGAACTATAAACCAATTTTAAACAAATTATTTTAAGAGGAACCATCACTGCATGGCAACCTCACGCATATCATGTATATATTATTTGTTACACTAGATCAGATTTGCTGATTAGCTTTTATAGCTAGTTGTAAATATAAGCAACAATAAAAAAAATCTGATGTGGACACCACATGACTTCCTTGTACGCGTATTAAACTATAGATATTTTTTTCTACGATTGCTATGAAAAGTTGACAAGTACGCTCTCATTTGTCATCGTAAAGTTGACGTTTTCTGTGGAACAATCGAAAAATATCTTTTTTGCGCGTCTCCAATGGCAACGCGCGAAAAAGACGTTAAATACGCGCGTTTCCAATGGCAACGCGCGAAAAAGATTATAAATGCGCGTTACCAGGGATACAAACAAAACAGAAACTTGTCATATTGACAGTTGACAGAACGAATTTATTTTCGGTACGTATACGTTTTTAAATAATTTTAAGATGCAATCGTAGAAAAAATTATGTGTGGATCACGAGCGTAAAGTGTCTTTGTTCCTCTTACACTATTGCAGCTCTCGCCTTCGGTTCGCGCTGCAATTACCGTGTTCGAGTAACAAAGAATTACTTTACGCTCTTAATACACAAATAACTATTTTAATTGCGCATATTTGACATTAAATCTTTTATTTTTTGTTCTAATCCATAGCAAACTTTTTTTTTTAAATCAAAAAATATATAATATTTAAATTTAGATATCTCGTTTATGCAAAAAGCTAATTTAAAAATTCTTAATGTGCTAACCGCAGAATTTAATTCTCTAAAACTTTTATTTGCAGCATTTATTTCTAAAATTAAAATAATACCATTTTTTTCAAGGAAAGCTGTTAGCAGCTTCATGTAATGTGCCACTTCCGGTTAGTCTATTTTAACCAAAATCTATTATGTTATTTCCATTGATATAGTAGTCTTATATACCAAATTTGGAAAGTTTTAAATTATATTTGAATATAGTTTTTCATGAAAATCTATTATAGGCTTCAAGTAAAGTACCACTTTCGGTAGTTGTATAATGACCAAAAAGGGAGGTGCACAACTAGATGTTATAACAGTCCTAAATATAAAGTTTCAATTTTCTACGACTTACCGTTTTTGAGTTATGCGAGATACGTACGTACGTACAGACGGCACGACGAAATTAGTCAAAATGGATTTAGGGAGGGCCAAAATACCTATTTCCGTTGAAATATGAGAACCGAAAATTTTCGCGATTACAATACTTCCTTTACTTCGTACAAGGAAGTAAAAATGTGAGGGTAATTGTCAACTTTTCATAGCAATCGTAGAAAAAAAATAAAATAAGAAAATATATACCTATATAGACATTGAAGATTAATACAAACTGATAATTGTATAATACTACGAACAGCAGATATTCTTTTAAAAGAATTTTTTGGACTTCAGTCTTTATCAACATAACCTCGAAACCTTAACTCAAATACAGTACAACAAAATCTGATGTGGACACCACATGACTTCCTTGTACGCGTATTAAACTATAGATATTTTTTTAATTGCTCATATTTGACATTAAATCTTTTATTTTTTATTTTTTGTTCTAATCCATTGCAAACTTAATTTAAAAAAAAAACAACAAAAATATATAATATTTACATTTAGATATCTCGCTTATGCAAAAGGCTAATTTAAAAATTCTTAATGTGCTAGACGCAGAATTTAATTCTCTAAAACTTTTATTTGCAGCATTCATTTCTAAAATTAAAATAAAACCATTTTTTTCAAGGAAAACTGTTAGCAGTTTCATGTAATGTTCCACTTCCGGTTAGTCTATTTTTACCAAAATCTATTATGTTATTTCCATTGATATAGTAGTCTTATATACCAAATTTGGAAAGTTTTAAATTATATTTGAATATAGTTTTTCATGAAAATCTATTATAGGCTTCAAGTAAAGTTGTATAATGACCAAAAAGGGAGGTGCACAACTAGATGTTATAGCAGTACTAAATATAAAGTTTCAATTTTCTACGACTTACCGTTTTTGAGTTATGCGAGATACGTACATACGTACGTACAGACGGCACGACGAAATTAGTCAAAATGGATTCAGGGAGGGCCAAATACCTATTTTCGTTGAAATCTGAGAACCGAAAATTTTCGCGATTACAATACTTCCTTTACTTCGTACAAGGAAGTAAAAATGTGAGGGTAATTGTCAACTTTTCATAGCAATCAAAAAAAAAAAATAAAATAAGAAAATATATATATAGACATTGAAGATTAATACAAACTGATAATTGTATAATACTACGAACAGCAGATATTCTTTTAAAAGAATTTTTTGGACTTCAGTCTTTATCAACATAACCTCGAAACCTTAACTCAAATACAGTACAACAAAATCTGATGTGGACACCACATGACTTCCTTGTACGCGTATTAAACTATAGATATTTTTTTAATTGCTCATATTTGACATTAAATCTTTTATTTTTTATTTTTTGTTCTAATCCATAGCAAACTTAATTTAAAAAAAAACAACAAAAATATATAATATTTACATTTAGATATCTCGCTTATGCAAAAGGCTAATTTAAAAATTCTTAATGTGCTAGACGCTTCTACGGCTTACCGTTTTTGAGTTATGCGAGATACATACGTACGTACGTACGTACAGACGGCATGACGAAATTAGTCAAAATGGATTCAGGGAGGGCCAAAATACCTATTTCCGTTGAAATTTTAGAACCGAAAATTTTCGCGATTACAATACTTCCTTTACTTCGTACAAGGAAGTAACAAGCAACAGTAATCAGCTGACTAAGGTACAGTTTATTATATCCTACCTAAACAAATTGCATGACATTAAAACACATCGAGATAGCAAACAGCTCTTGACAAATAAAAAATTACTTCTTTTTACGCGTATTACTATACGTACATTTTTTTATTGCACATGTTTGATGTAATTTGAGATTGACATAAATTTTTTTACTTCCTTGTACGAAGTAAAGGAAGTATTGTAATCGCGAAAATTTTCGGTTCTCAGATTTCAGTGGAAAAACGCATATTGGCCATCCCTGAATCCATTTTGACTAATTCCGTCGTGACGTCTGTACGTATGTACGTACGTACGTACGTATGTATCTCGCATAACTGAAAAACGGTAAGCCGTAGAAAATTGAAATTTTATATTTAGGACTGTTATAACATCTAGTTGTGCACCTCCTTTTTTGGTTATTATATAACTTCCGGAAGTGGTACTTTACTTGAAACCGATAATAGATTTTCATGAAAAATTATATTCAAATATAATTTAAAACTTTCCAAATTTGGTATATGAGACTACTATATCAATGGAAATAACAATAGATTTTGGTTAAAATAGACTAACCGGAAGTGACACATTACATAAAGCTGCTAACAGTTTTCCTCTAAAAAATTGTATTATTCTAATTTTATAAATAAATGCTGTAAATAAAATTTTTAGAGAATTAAATTCTGCGTCTAGCACATTAAGAATTTTTAAATACGCCTTTTGCATAAGCGAGATATCTAAATTTAAATATTATATATTGTTGTAGTGAGAATTCAAGAGAAAATGTTAGAAGTGATGAATGGGATATAGATGAAAGTGATGTTAGTTTTGCATTGTTACATTTGAATAATGGTAAAGCTCCTGGTTTGGATGGTATATCGAATGAGACAAAATAGGACTAAGTCTCAAAATAATAAAGGTATTCTGATAACAATGGCCTCAATATTAATACGCAAAAAACGAAAATAATGAGATTTCATAAGTGAAGGTCCAGAAAACTTCCCAATGCTAACTTCAAATGCCAAGGTGAAAGCATCGTTATCAGAAAAGAATATTTAAATCCGGGTTTACTAATAACCAGCTCTGGGCTTTATAACAAAGCGAAAAAACACATGATTAACAAAACATGATCTACTGCAACATGCGTGAAGAAAACAATACTATCTACAGAAATCAAATCCTGGTAGGCTAGAATTAAATCATGTAAACGACATAGAAAAGATCTAAACTGGTTTCTATAAAAATTTGTTCAAGTGGCCAAGATACACGCTAAAATACGTATGGAAAGAAACAGAAGAACCTAAACTGGAGGTTGCTGTTATTAAATTGATACTAAATTACCATTAAAAACTGTGGCTAATGAACAATACTAGATATCCGAAAATATGTTATAAAAAGTTAATAAAGTTACACTATAATAACAATAACCTACCAAAATAAAACTGGATCACATTAGTCACGGAAATGTTCGCAAAAATAGACAGCACACATATATGGGCCACTCAAAATTATATCATCCTAAAGAGTAACTCTGAAACGCTGGTAGATAACTATATAAACCATGTAAATGCGAAAGATATCAAGATGTTAATGGTCTATATATATATATATATATATATAATTTGCAAAGATGTACTAAAGGCTGATACGCGAAACTTATAATCAAGATCATCAACCAAATCCGAGTCGCAAGAACTAGAGATAAAGCCCAAATTTACGTAAATAGAATCGCCCACAAATTCAACAATACTAATATATCTACATGCAATTGTTTAGAAATAGACAGCCTGTTCCACTTCCTGGTAGCCTGCCCATTCTACAACTCGCCACGCACCACCTACAAGGAGTCCTACCTACAAAATGAAAGACAAAATACCTTTCATCTACAACTATACACATTCGAAAACATCAACAAAATGTATAATCTGTACAATTATGTTATGTTAGCCTTACATTTTAGAGCTTTTGCTTTAAATATGTAAATATAAAATACAAATATTAGCATTAACTATCAATCCAAATAGTTGTAAATGACAGTACACAATGTAATTAATTCAAGTGTATAAATACATCACTTACTGAAATTTGTCACGGCAGAGAGCCTCCCCCAGTAATAGGTAAAAGACGTGATAATATTTTTATATTTATTTATCTTTTTACAATAGAGTAACTAAGTACAATCGTGTGGAATTCACTTTCAAAAACAAGCACAGGCTGACACTAACTTCTCTCCTTGCCTTTTTGATTCATTTTCAGTTTTTGCTATAGAGTGTTAAACTGAAATTGTGTGGAATTATCTTTAAAAAACAAGTGCTCGGTGACCCTTTCTTCTTTTCTTATTTTTTTAGATTTGTTATTAGAGAAGTAGGCATAAGTGAAAGATTAATGAAACAAGTGAATAGGAACGAATAGATCGATGTGATTGAAAGTTTGTTACATGATGAAAGATTCCGAATATGAGGACTAAATGAGCTTATATCGAAGGAACGTGAATGTGGTTGAAGCAAGGCTGGTATGTCAGGATGAGAATGTTTGGACGAAGACAGATTCTTTGACAGATATGATGAGTGGAAGTTTTGTGAGTATTTCCTGTTACCTACCTCATTTGATGCCATATAGCGAATGTTTATTGAAAAATGAATAAATTATAATATAATTATAATTTTATTTATATATTTACAGTAAATGAATTTATAATGATTATTTTTAGTTTAAGATAGGTATATAATTTTTTAATTTTTACAAAATATGTAGATATATGTGTATATAAACAATGTATGAATATAATAATTTTTTTATGATCGGGGAATAACATCAATGTTCGATTCTAAAGTAACAGGAAAAAATAATATATTAAATAATTACCTATTAAAATAACTAAACAGTCTAAATAATGAAATTGTTAGTGCACAAAAAAAATTTTGACATTCTCTTCAATTTCTCAGGTCTATTCAGCGGTGTAGAGAATTATTATTATCATTTCTGAGAGATACATACGAGATATAATATAAATTTAAGATTAATAGCGTGTAAGAAATCTGAATCTAGTTGTTTTTGGGAACTCATTTGTGCTCGACTATCAATCAAACAACGATGTCCTGATTTTTATTTTGTTAAAAAATACCAGTTTGACATTAGTTGTATAAAAATGTTATTAGAAATAGAAACAATATATTTCATAAAGGATTTATCATCTGTGTGAGTTGATGGCACATTAGCCTTTTTAATTAAGATGGTCCGGAATATGGATGAATGCATTTTCTTATTTTATATTCAACAATGTTTGGAAGATGAGTTTTTAAAGATGTTAATTGATGTTTCAAATCTTTCATTTCTTGGAACAAATTTTGCAAGATTGGAGAATCACAAAAAATAATAGATAGGGATGGTTGTGAAATATGTACTAAGAAGTTTATCCGCAATTATAGTCTTTTCTTCTATGATATTATTGGTTATGGAAGATAATATTTACTGAATGTTAATTGGTAATTTCTGCATGAACAGTTATTGTATTGTCTCATCCAACAATTTGTTTCCAATGAAATTATAAAGAAAATAATTGGAATTTACTTTAATGAAGTATTTCATTAAAAAAATACTAATTAAATAATTTATTACCAACGTGTTAGAGCTTAGAAGTAAGACACCTATTTAGTTCGATAAGTGTGAATTCCGTTAAAATGTCGCACTATCCGTTATTTTGCCACAAAATTTACTGTAATTGAGATTAAGTTTCTGTTGTTTAAAATAACAAATATAAAATTTAAAAAATAATAAGAAAACAAAACAGACTGTATTTAAAATGTAAATACAATAAACTAATTATCGTTAATAATTTATTATGAAAGTAGATATAAGAATAATATAATAAATAAATAAATATGTATATTATCACACCTTTTACCCATTACTGGGTGTGGCACTCTGCCGTGGCAGATCTCGGTAAGTGACATATATCTTCGCGTGAAGTGCGGTTACCAGCCGTCAAATTACGGCTCTCAAAGATGTTACTGAAGGGGGAGCCACAGGGGTAGATTTAATTTGGTGAAAATTGTTTGTCAGCTATGGGGATCGAACCAGGATTCTCCAGATCCACAGGCCGACTCGATACCACTGAGCCACCTACCCCATATGATAATAATAATAATTCTCTACGCTGCTGAATAGTCTTGAGAAATTGAAGAGAATGTAAAAATTTTGTTTTTTGTGAACTAAAAATTTCATTATGTACAATAATAATATTTAGACTGTTTAGGTACTTGAATAGGTAATTATTTAATATATTATTTTTTCCAAGTAACCAATCAATCGATTGTTTTTCCCAGCACTAGACCCGCCGCGATTTCTATGTCAAGTCAAGAGTCATAAAATTAATGACATTATCAAGAATAAAGAAAACTGTACTACTTTTATGTTTGTTGTTATATTAATGTGACCGCTTTCGTGCAAGTTTTCGTATGATACGAGTGCATCATATTTTATGCGTCTTTTAAATAATACGTAATTGTAAAACAATACAATCTGAATAGTTTAAAATTACCATAATTATATTTTTAATGAATGTGGCAACACATAATCCGGAACTCCAAAAGCCAATTTCATTTTCTTTAGCAGAAGAGGCCTTAGAATAATCCAAGTCTAAAATCTACGCTGGCAGTGATTGCTTCAAGTGCACTGAACGACATCAGATCGATGAAGTCGGAGGCATTCAAAGTTATATTCATGAAAATAATTACAATATCATTAAAGAAGTTTATGAAAGTTCTTCATGTAGAAAATTCCAATTTAAATAGCGTTATCCGAGACGACGATGATAGATATGCAATGTGCGTCTTATTCTTTGACCATAAAAGCTCTATTGAGATATACTAATCTTCTTATTTTCAATAAAACTCAGGTAAGTCAGAGATATTCTTTACAAAGTAAATAATTACACAATATGTGCAATCAAAAAATCATTTTAAATAGTTTCGAATTCAGTATTTACAGAAAGACAAATAGGAAAATATAATTCGTTTCCGGTTTTTGAACAATCATATTCTATCTTAATACTTTAGCGCCAGTGGCAGACTGGATATGTTGGCAAGTTTTCAACTATGAATCAGAGTTGGGCAAGCTACTTAAAAAAGCGAAGCTATACATACCCGTACTCTTTAAAAATGTAGCGAAGCTGCAGCAAAATCTTATGTTAAAATAACTGCTAAATTTGTACTCTTTTCAGGTAATATGTTAGAGCTTACAACAAGTAATTATTTTGCGTGGGTTAGAAGTGCTTCCATAAGTAGCTTAAGCAATAAAAAATAGCGTTATAGTACATATTTTGTTATTTACATTTATTTTATAATATAAATTTATCATAATGTATTTTTTCTTTTTGATAAACATTTATTAAAATTATTATTTTTATTTGACTTGAAGTAGGAATTAGAGTCGGTATAAATATCCCGATTAAGATTATAAATTTTTCGAAAATAAATTTAACTTACTATTAAATTTGAAAATGGACTACGTTATAATATTGTTGTTATAAATCGATTTCATTTCAATAAATTATATTTTAAATCGGAGTCAGAGTCCGAGTGGAGTCAGTCGAACATTCAATTTTTTTGACCGATTCCACAATCCTGTTTTTTTTGTTATTTTGGACGTAGGGCTCCTTTTCTTAACTTAGCTGAGCAACATGAAAGTAGCTAGTCCGCCACTGTTTAGCATTATAATTTTAGGTACGTATGGAAGTACCTACTGACGTATTCAGAACAATAACGATAATTTTATAATGGTTAATAGTAAAAAATCTGATGTGGACACCACATGACTTCCTAGTACGCGTATTAAACTATAGATATTTTTTTAATTGCACATAAAATCTTTTATTTTTTATTTTTTGTTCTAATCCATAGCGAACTTAATTTTTTAAAAATCAAAAAAATATAATATTTAAATTTAGATATCTCGCTTATGCAAAAGGCTAATTTAAAAATTCTTAATGTGCTAGACGCAGAATTTAATTCTCTAAAACTTTTATTTGCAGCATTTATTTCTAAAATTTAAATAATACCATTTTTTTCAAGGAAAACTGTTAGCAGCTTCATGTAATGTGCCACTTCCGGTTAGTGTATTTTAACCAAAATCTATTATGTTATTTCCATTGATATAGTAGTCTTATATACCAAATTTGGAAAGTTTTAAATTATATTTGAATATAGTTTTTCATGAAAATCTATTATAGGTTTCAAGTAAAGTACCACTTCCGGAAGTTATATAATGACCAAAAAGGGAGGTGCACAACTAGATGTTATAACAATTATAAATATAATATTTCAATTTTCTACGGCTTACCATTTTTGAGTTATGCGAGATACATACGTACGTACATACATACCAGGGCCAAAATGCAATATTTCCACTGAAATCTGAGAACCGAAAATTTTCGCGATTACAATACTTCCTTTACTTCGTACAAGGAAGTAAAAAACTAGACGCAATAGCAAAGCAGTCGTCAGCACTGGAGTAAATATTATCACTAAACATACAGTAGTAATGCCAGCACCAATTATGTCTCATATTTTCATATCAAGGCTTGCAGTCGCAGTAAAGTCGATAATATTGAAGATTATTTGAAATCCTTAAAATTAATCATTTTACATGCCTACCTTTAAAATCAAAGTTTAACTCATACATACCTTCAAAATTAATATACCAGCGTCATTTTACGATAATGTCATTAATCCAAAAACCTAATCCGCAGGAATATTCCTAAATAAATTTTATTCTGAAAAAATATCTTCAAAATTTATGTAAATCTTTAAACTTGGAAGAAATTATACACAGTCCAACTAGAATAACTACAGAAAATGTCATTAATTTGATATATGTATTATCAGCAAGGAATCTACGTTCTTTGAAGCGTATGAAAATATCAGCTCATCAGATCAACAGGAACTTTGAAGTTAAATGTTTATCTAACCTTTCGAGATTACAGCAACTTTAATGTGGATATTTTTGTACATGATGCAGCTCTTATTAATTGGAACGAAATATTTGAATATGATGATATTAATAAGAAAGTCGAAATATTGAATCATTATATCTTGACAAATATGTACATGTGCTCTATATAATAACCACCCCGAAGGTACATTATGTTTAATATAAAGTGTATAATAAAAATTAAAAGAAAATTGCTATTGACATATATAAAAAAATATGATGTGGACACCACATGACTTCCTTGTACGCGTATTAACTATAGATATTTTTTTAATTGCACATATTTGACATAAAATTTTTTATTTTTTATTTTCTGTTCTAATCCATATCAAACTTAATTAAAAAAAAAACAAAATATATACTATTTAAATTTAGATATCTCGCTTATGCAAAAGGCTAATTTAAAAATTCTTAATGTGCTAGACGCAGAATTTAATTCTCTAAAACTTTTATTTGAATCATTTATTTCTAAAATTAAAATAATACCATTTTCTTCAAGGAAAACTGTTAGCAGCTTCATGTAATGTGTCACTTCCGGTTAGTGTATTTTATCCAAAATCTATTATATTATTTCCATTGATATAGTAGTCTTATATACCAAATTTGGAAAGTTTTAAATTATATTTGAATATAGTTTTTCATGAAAATCTATTATAGGCTTCAAGTAAAGTACCACTTCCGGAAGTTATATAATGACCAAAAAGGGAGGTGCACAACTAGATGTTATAACAGTCCTAAATATAAAATTTCAATTTTCTACGGCTTACCGTTTTTGAGTTATGCGAGATACATACGTACGTACGTACGTACGTACAGACGTCACGACGAAATTAGTCAAAATGGACTCAGGGAGGGCCAAAATGCGTATTTCCACTGAAATCTGAGAACCGAAAATTTTTGCGATAACAATACTTCCTTTACTACGCAAGGAAGTAAAAACTAAATATGAATAGCTGGAACAATTATGGAAAAATGAAAAATTTAGTTAACTAAGCGATAAAGCGAAAAAAAGTCAACACACTCTGAAACTAAATATTAAAAATAAAACAATAAAATGACACTATTTAAGACAGTGGGGTGTACTGAACAACATGAACAATACTATATAAATGAGAATAATTTTTCCAATGTGAATGAACTAAACAATTATGTCTATCAATTATCTGGAAACATAAAACCACATAATGACACTATTCAGCATTAAAATAATAATAAGTGTCTCAGTACAAACTCATTTCATCTGTCGCCCATCTTAATGAATAAACTATATGAATATACATGTATATCGAGACGCATGATACTGTTAATAATACCATTTACCGCGTATCATCTGAGGCATGTAATAAATTATTCGATAAATACCGGCACGGTACCTGAAGTATGGAAAGTAGCTATAATAAAACCTATTTCAAAAACAGATTATGCAGAAGTCTTGTTAGATCTTCGCCCTATAAGCATACTATCAGTGGTTTAAAAACTGCTGGAAAAGTGGTAAATAAAAAACTAAAGCAATACATAGAAAACAATAGCATACTGCCAGATCGACAATTAGGTTTTAGATCTAATTATAGTATAGTTGCTGCTTTATAGAAAGTTTCAGCAGATCTCTGTATTGCAATGGAGAATGGAAAATTGTCCATACTGGTACTTCTATGGGGTAGGTGGCTCAGTGGCATCGAGTCGGCCTGTGAATCTTTAGAACCCTGGTTTGATCCCCACAGCCGATAAACAATTTTCACCTAATTAAATCTATCCCTGTGACTCTTCTTCCACTAAAATCTTTGGGGGCCGTGGTTTGACGGCTGGTAACCGCACTTCACGCGGACAAATATATCACTTACCGAGATTTGCTACGGCAGAGTACCACACCCAGTAATGGGTAAAAGGCGTGATGATATATTTATTTAAGGTACTCTTAAATTTAAGTAAGGCGTTTGATTCGCTGAACCATGATCTTCTAATTGATATGCTAAGCTATTACGGAGTTATTGAATCATGTAAAAAATGGGTTATAGAATATCTCAGAAATAGAAAAATGTTTACTCAGATTGGTAATAAAAAATCAGACTTCTTATTCTTAATCAAAGTAGTGCCGCAGGATAGTGCACTATTTTTAATACGCTCTGCCGGTCTAACTAAAATCATAAATACAAGTGACAATGATTTATGCGGATGATCTTCAACTTATATGGTTTTGCAATCTGCAGAACTTCCAACACTTGTCACTGAAATAAATCATGAACTTGAGAAGGTAAACAGCTGGTGTAAACCCAAATAAATCAGTGATTTTGTTAGTGGGATCATCAAATAATTTATTCCGTGTTGGAAATATGCCTATTGATATAGTAATAAACAGACAATCCATAAAACAAGAGTCCGCGACTAAAAATATAGGTACAATATAAACTTTGATACAACTTTGATACAGCTTTGAACTTTGAAATTCAAATTAATAACCTGCTATCTTGTTTATATATGAGAATAAAGTTCCTATACCAGTTTTATGAGCTTCTTCCCAGTGATCTAAAATGACAACTTACAGGGAGCTTAATTCTATCACGAATAAACTATTGCGATGTTGTATACGGCTTTATGCTAACAGAGTCATTTAAAAATAAATTACGAAACGTACAAAACAGTTGTTTACTGTTCGCATACCCGGAAATCAAAATCATATTACAATAGACGTGAAACTTTAAAGTTAAACAATGTAAGAGAACTGCATTACACGTGTCATGTCTGTAAAATTATTAAAACGAAAACGCCAAAATACCTTAATGAACTCTTGAAATTCAGATCAGTGAATAGCAATACTAATCGCAATCTTAGGAATTGTGATAATTTATCTAATAAAATTAAAATATTATTTTGTATTTAAGGCTCCTATTGCATATAATGAATATTTTGAATCTAGGTATAAATACGGTAAAAATGAAAGTTAATAATAAACTTATGTCGTTTCAACTAGCATCATAAGTATATAGGTACTTGTAATATTTCTAAATGTTTAAATATAATGTATATATTTTTATGGAAATAAAAATACGTTGGAACCCAGTTAATATTATCAATGTATTTTCCTTGCAGTACAGAGAAGAGTCACTTCAAACAGTCAAACATTTGCGACACAATTGTTCTCCAAAATAATAATACTGGTGACCGTGACCTACATATAAAATATTACTCTATTCCGAATGTAGGATTGATGGCGCGCAATTTGAAAAAACTTCTAGAAGGATCAAGAGAAATTAAGATAAGTTTGAAGAATAAAAAAAGTATTGGACATTTATTCAGCATGATTAAAGACAAAACAGATACATTAAAGAAGTCTAATGTGGTTTACAGGATTAAATGTAACGATTGTCCTGGGTGCTACGTCGGGCAGACCAAACGTTACGTATAAACACGTATACTTGAACACCAGCGCAGTATACGGAAAGGAAACTCTTTCGGTAAATGTGCACTTGTCCACTATTGTGCTGAAAGAAGCCATTTCTTCGACTTCGACAATATTTCTATTCTTCACACTGAGGCTAACCTAAACAAGAGACTTCTCCTGGAAATACTAGCCATCCAGGACAGCAAGGATATTGTAAACTTTAGGACTGATATAACATCTACTGCCATATTCTCAACAGCTGCAAATAAGAAGAAGACATCACTTCTTTTTAATGACAAAAATTCCAACTTCCAGCTAGATCCTACTTGCTCTTCAGTCGACCTGTTTGTAAGACAAACATATTTTTTCATTGTTTTCCACTGCCATATTAGATGAGGCTTTTGGACGTTATATTGTTTTTATTTTTATTGACTACATCCAGGAGGGTCATGGGGGTCATGGGGATCATGACGCCCCCCCCCCCCCTAAGCATGGACTTTTTTTTTAAATGTTGGCCCTAATACATAATAATAGAAAATATTATCTAAGAACTTAAAATTCTAAGATAATTAAAAACTATTGTTTGATTTATTATTCTAATAAATAGCCAAAAACCAATATTTTGTGGGGATATTATTTCGACCCGCAGATGGGAGAGGTATTCTATTTAAGACCTAGTCAAGTATGTGACTACCGACATTTGCACTTAGAAAATCAACTTTTAATTCAATAATTTTTGTATTTTATCGAAGAACCGTTTATTGAAACTTTATGATTTAAAAAGTGTTGGTGTTCTTAGAGGAAATTTTTGAGGTGAAAAAATTATTTAATGTGATTTCATGCGATTCCAAAGACGAATATAATATGAGCAAATACAAATGTTTTTTATATTTAGAAGATGGGCAATTCCCCCTCCCCCCGAGACAAAATTCACTCCATGACCTCCCCAATTCGAAGTCTGGATCCGCTCCTGACTACATCGTGTTTGATGTTTTGTATTTTTTACAACTCTTTAATTATTTACACTTGTTTTTGGTTGTAAGTATTATTTAATTAATTGTTTTGTATTTTCATTTGCACTTATGTATTCGTGTTATAACTTCCTGTTTCTTCACAGTTGCCCTGAAGAAGTTGCATTTGGCAACGAAACGTCGGCTTAGAACAATACATTGATAATATTGACTGGATTCCTACGTATTTGTATTTCCATTCCAAGCTCACAGTCGCATATTTATAATACCTTATATATTTTTATGTTTATTAAGTCATGTAAGTGCTATGTTTTTATTTTTGGAGCAATGTAAAATAGCAGTCGTTGGTGGTTTTTGTAACATGGTCTGTTTTAGGTGCAATAAATATTATTATTATTAATCGATTGTGACGATTTAAAAATAATAAGTCAAACTTTTCAGTAAATTATACCTACATGTTTGCTATGCTTGCTAGGTGATGGTCATTTTATCATTAAAAAAATATCTGAATTATAAAATATCATAAAAAACAAATTCCTTACAATCGAATAAAAAGTAGTGTATAACCGCTGACGAAAAAGGTATTCATCCTCATACGGTTGCCGCAAGTGCCTTCGTCTCGTCCGGCAATATCCATGTCATGCAAAAAACTTTATTTTTTGTCATTGTGTCATAAACAACTATTATTTTGTATGACTGCTCGGTTTTGATTGCATCGTGTACAGACATCGAGAAGCTAGTATTCATAAATAATTTTTTCTACGATTGCTATGAAAAGTTGACAATTACGCTCTCATTTGTCATCTTAAAGTTGACGTTTTTTGTGGAACAATCGAAAAATATCTTTTTCCGCGTCTCTAATGGTAACGCGCGAAAAAGACGTTAAATGCGCGCTTTTTTCAATAGTTACCGGGGTTGCAAACAAAACAGAAACTTGTCATATTGACAGTTGACAAAACGAATTTATTTTCAGTACGCATACGTATTTTAATAATTTTAAGATGCAATCGTAGAAAAATTAATGTGTGTATCACGAGCGTAAATAATCACTTTACGCTCTTAATACACAAATAACTATTGACTGAAATACAATTAATTACAATTAACCGGCTGGGTTGAAAGTAATTTAGGATTTGTGGCCGAAGTTGTACATGAGGGAAAAGTAGCTTAACAAATGAGCATATCACACACACACACATACACTTATTTACTGACTCGAAAAGTAATGTAAACAATGCATATAAATCAAAAGAAAGCAACAAAGGTAAGTCTAAAACACAAGATATCTCAAAATAACAGCAAACGGAAGGCGTGGGACGCAACCCAGCTCAACTGTTAATTATCTCACACTTTATCTACAAAAGCTATAAAATAATAAGTATTAAAAATCAATTTCATCAGCTACAAATTTAATCTGTAAAAAGTATCATTTTCAACAATTTCTTCTTATTGTACGACTTGCCACAATTGAGGTAGTCGCTGGAATTAAATCGTCTAAATCTATCCCAGTCTTTCACGATGTCGCAATGTAGATATCTCTGCCAGAACTGGTGAGATTCCTGTAATTAGGTGTTTAATATTTTAAAATCTGATTAAATTCTCCGCAAATAGCACAGCGGAAATGCTTTTTTCGGAATTTTGTCGGAATTTGGACAAATAAATGAACTGTTATGGATAATTCGTTAACGTTTCGGCAATTTTATTAACCTCTTCAGAACTGTTATAATAGTGTGTTACAAAAGAAAATACGTATTTTTTACAAAATAAATATGTTCATGTGTTTGAAACTTATTAATTTTCTCAATATTTACTGTCATTCTGTTTGAATTTCAACAATTGAATTATATGATAATCTTTAAAGTATGTATTATAGATTGTTATTTAAGTCCTCATTTTTGTATTTTCTTTTGTAACCTACTATAATCTGATTTAACAGTCTGAAGAGAGTAAAAAATAAGAGTTCATTTATTTTAATCCCGAGAAAACTTCTATACATTTATATTTTATATACTACAATATTACTGAATTCTGTGTAGACTCAAGTAAATTATTAAATCATAATTTTTTTTACTTTCAAATCAAATTTGCTATGGAAGAAGAAATCATAGATTTATACAAATAATTTAGTCCAAAATATAAGTATTGTCGATATTCGGAATTTATTATGAACAAGTTATTATTTGTATTTATTAAAAAAATAATAATAATACAGAGAAATTAAACATATATGGATTCATGCCTATAAGTAAATTATTCAAATGTCAATATTCCATTTGTTTACATAATATTTAATAAGTTTTGCATTTTATAAAATGTTACTTAATTTACTTATGTATTGTATAGGTAGCCAATAAACAATTTGTATCACATTAAACTTATCTCTGTGGCTCCTCCACCAAATCATTTTGGGGTCCGTGATTTGACGGCTGGTAACCGTACTTTACGCGCATAAATATATCAGTTATAATACGTTCAGCGATTATTTGAAAAATGCCATTTAAATCCCTCCATTCACACTAATCGATGCTACTGTAAAAAATTCTTGCTTTTAGGTAAATGTATGCTCTACGTAGATTAGAATATATTTAGGACAGATGAAACTTGCTTGAGTGTTATTTAAAAACAGATAGAATTTATAGGGTCTGGCGCGACCGCAGCTACTCAGTTAAAATACTTATCCGGTGATGCTATTCTTGGATAATTAGATAATTCGTTTGGTTATATCTATTTTGAATTAGTATTGCCTGCTGCTGAATGGAACATGTTATAACAATTGAAAATTAATACACTGTAAGTGTTGAATCTATCCAGCCAATTATTATTAATTTAAATTTGTCAGATTCTTGAACATGATAGCGAAAAATCAGATTAAAATGAATTATTTTTGACATGTGAAAATAGGCCTTTTAGGAAAAACGGCCACAATAAAAGGGTTAATGGCTGATAGTAGTACCTCTCGGATAGTTATGGAAATCTACTAATATATTATACATTTATTTTATTTCAAAATAACGTGCATTTTTATGTTAATAATTCTAAATAAATTTAATACAATCCTGTAACTTTTGCATACATTGTGACGAAGTGTGCTCGTCACAAATATTGTTATGTAGATCACGATCGCGGAAACGTCTGTATCTCGCGAACGCAACACCTGAGAGACGCGAAAAAACAACACCGGGTTCACAAGTAAGACGCGCATCAGAAAATTGCTATTTAAACTAGATCACGGACCGGGTAGTCCAGTTTCCGTTTATAACCAATCCGCCCTATATGTTAACATAGGACGGACTAACTTTGACACCCTAGGACTCGTTTAATTAACAAAACAGTATATAAACCGCGCTGCCGAGACAGCCAGGACAGTCAGATTTCACCTGTGAATTTATCGACATCTCCGCTACCGTCTTCCAGTCACCAGGCCACTCAGACTTCTAGGTAAGAAAAGCACTCCTGTTTATTTACCGTACCGTACTGTGCTTCCTCGAGGTCTCGTGCCACTTTCCGTTTGGAACTCTTGTGCGATCACCGAACCACCCACATTGGCGTCTGTCGTGAGCAATCCGAGACGTTGCTGTGGGCCGTTTGCGTAACCGTAATTTCGCGATTTCGTCGCGTGCCACCTTCCGTTTTAGGAACTTTTGTGCGACTACCGGACAAATCACTTTGGCGTCTGTCGTGAGCGAATCCGAGACGTTACAGTGAGGCGTTTTGCGTGTACGGCCGGAGTTCACACCGTAACTTCGCGACTTCGTCGCGTGCCACCTTCCGTTTTAGGAACTCTTGTGCGACTACCGGACAAATCACTTTGGCGTCTGTCGTGAGCGAATCCGAGACGTTACAGTGAGGCGTTTTGCGTGTACGGCCGGAGTTCACACCGTAACTTCGCGACTTCGTCGCGTGCCACCTTCCGTTTTAGGAACTCTTGTGCGACTACCGGACAAATCACTTTGGCGTCTGTCGTGAGCGAATCCGAGACGTTACAGTGAGGAGTCTTGCGTGTACGGCCGGAGTTCACACCGTAACTTCGCGACTTCGTCGCGTGCCACCTTCCGTTTTAGGAACTCTTGTGCGACTACCGGACAAATCACTTTGGCGTCTGTCGTGAGCGAATCCGAGACGTTACAGTGAGGAGTCTTGCGTGTACGGCCGGAGGTCACACCGTAACTTCGCGACTTCGTCGCGTGCCACCTTCCGTTTTAGGAACTCTTGTGCGACTACCGGACAAATCACTTTGGCGTCTGTCGTGAGCGAATCCGAGACGTTACAGTGAGGAGTCTTGCGTGTACGGCCGGAGTTCACACCGTAACTTCGCGACTTCGTCGCGTGCCACCTTCCGTTTTAGGAACTTTTGTGCGACTACCGGACAAATCACTTTGGCGTCTGTCGTGAGCGAATCCGAGACGTTACGGTGAGGAGTTTTGCGTGTACGGCCGGAGTTCACCACGTCGAATTTCGCGAGACGCGTCGCGGAATCGTTTCCGACACACCAGCCGTCGTCCAGAGAACCCCATCGTCGCGACGCCCGGCGTCGATTTTCCGGAAAAGTGAAAAACCACTCATCGCGATCATTACGAGTCGACCAGCCGCTATTACGGGAACCCCACCCCCGCGACGCCCGGCGTCGATTTGTGACCAACCCGCGATTTCGCCGTTTCCGAACCCGCAGGCCTACACCGCGGGCCCCGACCGTCGCTCCGGACATACCGGCGTCCCGACGCCCGGCGTCGTTTTCCCAAAAACGTCACCCCTATATTCCCCGATCCCGCCTCAGTATATCCTACACCTGCCGTTAATCAACGACATTTCTGTAGTGACACCAGTGCTCAATAAAGACTCAATTCGTCATTTTTTTTACCAACTTTGTGTTTCTTTTTGAAAACCCTATTGTCTCCGAAACCGCTATCCGACCGTTGGCGCCCGAGCAACCTCACGCCAACATTTTGTCGACGAGTCCGCCATAACTCGTCACAAAATTTGGCGCCCGAGCAGGGACACAGAAGAACACAACATGACGGAGTCTACCACGGCGAAGACGAGTTGGGTCTACGAGCTGACCAAGGAACCACTACAGGAAGAGTTACGACGTTTTGGCCTCAGCTCCGAAGGCACAGTTGCCGAACTCCGGGAACGAATGGCAGCTTTTGTCAGAACCGCTACGGCCGAGAAACTGGCCACTAATCCACCCGTCCCACCAGCTCTCGACTCCAAAGAAAGCGTCCGTACTAACGCGCAGGTCTGTGAGACAGTACGCAAATGGAACGTGCAGTTCGACGGGAAGACCGACCCCATTATGTTCCTCGAACGGCTGGCAGAACTCCAGGCCAGCTACGCCCTCACCGGGGAAGAATTGCGCTCCGCCCTGCCCGAACTCCTCCGAGGTAACGCAATCCTGTGGTACCGCAACCACCAGGACACGCTTACCACCTGGGGCGATTTCCTCATGCAGTTTCGCGAGTACTATATCCCCGACATGAACGACCAGCTGATGGAACAAATATCTCGACGGACGCACCGAACTGGGGAAACTGGCCAGGATTATGTCACCGCGCTACAAACCCTGATGCGACGCCACGGAGGCTTCAGCCCCGAACAACAACTCCGCCGGCTATACAAGAATCTACGGCCGGAGTACCGGCAACACATCCGCCGCCAGAATTGCCCGACCGTCATCGCCCTACTGGATGAAATGCGGGACTTCGAAGAACTACAGAAGGAGCTTAAGACGACCACACGACCAATCCCCGAATTCTCCCCTCGTGGCCGGACCCCCGCCAATCACGTGGTCACGTACGAGGCGCACAAAGTGTGCTGGCGATGTGGGGAAGTAAACCACTTCCGACGAGACTGCCGAAACCCTCCCAAACGGTTCTGCTCTCGCTGTGGGAAGAACGGTATCCTGTCCCGCGACTGTACCTGTCCGGGAAACGCCAGACCGGCTGGAACACACGACGGCCACCCCAGTCGGCCCTACCAGCACACCCAGTAATACCCGCCGTCCACCAAGGCGACGACGGCCGACTCTACCTCCCGGTCGTTGTCCGTAACCTAACGATCAACGCGCTCCTCGACACCGGATCTTCCTTGTCATACGTCGATGCAGAAACCGCCCACCAACTTACACTACGAGGGGTGGCACACCGGCCGCCACCCGTCCGTCAAGCACAGATGGCCAACGGAGAAACCACCAGGATCACGGGTCAGTACCACGTGTCCGCCAACATTCAGGGGACAAAAACCACAATCTCCGTACTGTGCCTGCCGACCCTGGCACTTCCAATGATCCTGGGGATGGACGCACTGCGCGCGTTCTGCATGACCCTCCAAGCCGGGCCAGACCGGGTGCACTGCCACGTGCCCACTCAGCTGGGAACCATCAACACGCCCCGCACGGGGTCTCCAATACTCGACGCCTTGCTCCAAGAGGAGCTCCCCCGGTTCGAGGAGCTACAGGGCTGCACCTCCCTCGTAACGCATCACATCCGTCTGAAGAAAACTACACCTCTAAAACAACGATATCAACCGCGAAACCCCAAGATTCAGGCGGTGATAAATGAGGAGGTAGATGAGATGCTCCGAGCCGGGGTAGTGGAGCCCTCCCGTAGCGCATGGAGCTCACCCGCCGTGATCGTGCGGAAGAAAGATGGGAAACCACGGTTCTGCATTGACTTCAGGCGACTTAACGAGGTCAGCGAAAAAGACGCGTACCCCCTCCCGTACATCAACAACATCCTGGAGAAGTTACGTCAGGCGACGGTGTTCAGCACCCTGGACCTAAAACAGGGGTACTGGCAGATACCTTTGTCCGAGGCCAGCAAACCATTAACGGCATTTACGGTGCCGGGTAGGGGGCTCTTCCAATTTCGGGTGATGCCGTTTGGCCTCCATGCCGCCCCCGCAACCTTCCAACGGCTTTTGGACACCGTCATCGGTCCTGAGATGGATCCGTACGCCATCCCTTACCTGGACGATATCATCGTCGCCAGTCGCACCATCGAGGAACACGTGATCCATCTGCGGGAAGTCTTCCACCGACTGCGTGCCGCCAACCTACGGCTCAACCCCGACAAATGCGAGTTCGGGAAGACCAGCATCCGGTACTTGGGGCACGTCATTAGCCAAAATGGCATCGAAACCGACCCCGAGAAAGTAGAGGCCATCCAGTCCATGACCGCCCCAAGCAATCTGAAACAGGTACGCCAGTTTCTGGGAGCCGCATCCTGGTACCGCCGTTTCATCAAAGGCTTCTCCCAGATAGCTCGGCCACTGACACGTCTCCTCCACAAGGACATGAAATGGAGATGGGGGCAGGAACAGACCGACGCCTTCAACACGCTAAAACAAGCGCTCACCACCGCCCCAACGCTGGGTTGCCCGGATTTTACCCGGCGTTTCTTCCTCCAAACCGACGCTTCCGACGACGGACTAGGAGCGGTCCTTGTGCAACACGGCGATCAGGGGGAACAAGTGGTCGCCTACGCCAGCCGAACGCTCCGAGGAACCGAGCCTAAATACTCCGTGACGGAGAAGGAATGCCTGGCGATAGTCTGGGGAATCCAGAAGATGCGACACTACCTCGAGGGGTACGCCTTCACCGTCGTCACCGACCACCAGGCGCTGAGATGGCTCAACCGGCTGGAAAATCCCCCCGGTCGACTGGCCCGTTGGGCCATGTTCCTACAGCAGTTTGACTTCCAAGTACAGTATCGGAAGGGCAATCTGAACCGCGTCGCAGACGCTCTCTCCCGTCAACCACTGACGACCGACCAGCCCTCCGCCACCATCACCCCGGTTCACACACTCGCGGCCGTCTGTCCCTGGTATCAAAAGCGGGTCGAAGCAGTACGAACCCATCCACGCACATGGCCAGACTACCAGCTACGCGGCCAGGAACTCTACCGGCGCATCGAGACGTCCAGCGACACGGAGCAATCCGCATGGAAACTCTGTGTACCCCGGAGTGAACGCCACCGCGTGCTGCAGGAGAGTCACGACCACCCCACCGGAGGACATGGGGGCATCGCCAAAACCACCGCCCGGGTCGCCACCCGATACTACTGGCCCGGGATGTTCCGCGACATCACGGCCTACGTCCGTCGATGCAAACCGTGCCAGCAGTTCAAAACCTGCCAACAAGGGACAGCGGGCAAGATGTACCCCCCGCACATCTACGAACCCTGGGACACCGTCGCCGCAGATATCATGGGCCCTCTACCCCCATCGAAGAAAGGGCATAGCTACCTGTTGGTCCTCCAGGATAGGATGACGAAATGGGTCGAGTGCCGGGCCCTTCGACGCGCCACCGCCGCTACCATCACTCGCGCGATTCAGGAGTTGGTCATCTTTCGGTACGGCTGTCCCCGCGCCATCATCACTGACAACGGGACGGAATTCTCAAACCGGGTGCTCCGTGAGACCCTGGCCGCATTGGGGATCCGGCATCACCAAACACCTCCGTACACGCCGCAGTGTAACCCGGTGGAGCGAGTAAACCGGGTGTTGAAAACAATGATCGCCCAATACTGCCAGGAGAACCAGCGCACTTGGGACGAGCACCTGCCGGAACTCACCATGGCCATCAACACCAGTCGTCATGACTCAACCGGCTACTCGGCCGCCTTCCTGAATTATGCTCGGGAACCCGTACTCCCCGGTCTTTACTACGAGACCACCCAGAACCGCGAGTCCAATGACCCTCTCCCCGCCAGTAACCATGTCCCTGACGACCTGAAAACTCGCCTCATCCGTCTGGCCGATCTGCGGAAGCTGGCTAGACTCCACCTCGCCAGAGCTGCCCAGCAGCAGTGCCACTACTACAACATGAGGCGGAGGGAGTGGCAACCTCAACCCGGGGACCTGGTGATGCGTCGGGAACATCACCTGTCCTCGGCCGCGCGGGGTTTCGCGGCGAAATTGGCTCCACGGTATTCCGGCCCGTGGACCGTCCAAAAACGGCGCTCGGGAAACGTATATGACCTCAAGGGAACCCGTGGCCAACTCCTACGAAAGATCCATGTTAAAGATCTAAAACCTGTGATTCTAGACCATGGAAAAGCCGACAACAGCCGCTCCATGGATCCGGCAGCCGACCCGACCAGTTAGGGCGGGAAGTCACCCTTACGCCCCGAGGGCAGGAGCCCCTGTAAGGGTGGCAGGTTGGGCTGGCAGCGGACCGTTGCCGCTGCCAGGTATCCGGCGGGTCGGCCACCACCGCCGCGGATCCCGGATTCGCCCAGTCATCACCGTACTAGCTAGCCAGCTAGTACGTCCCGCCCGCACTGCACCACCACCGGCTCCAGCACCCGAGTCACCACCCGCACCGTCCTGGAAACCTGGCGACGGCGACGAGGCCCTGCGAGTGGCCCTGGTCGCCAGGTTTGGATCCTTCCCGGTAAGGATAAGCGCCCCGCCAGTAATCCGGCCCTACCGGTCGCCTTCTCCGGAAGGCGACACCTTTGACCTGGCCACGTCGCCCATACCGTCCGACACCGAGGACGACGTGGGTCAGGTCCCGTCCAGGCCCGGAGGCACCCTGGCGCGGCGGGCCCCAACCCCGGCGCGGAGTCCAGGCGGACTCCCCTGTCCAGCGCCGACGGACCCCATCCCGACCCGGAACAGCGTGGTGGATGCCCAGCAGGAGCTGGTGGACCTTCTCGCCTCCCTCAGCCCGGACCGCAGCCCCCCACCCGAGGACAACAGGACCCAGAGCGTCGCCGCCCCACCCGGAGCCGACTACGGAAGCTGGCTCCAGTCCATACGTCCCCCGCGGTCCTCCCGGACCAAACGGCTGAGGGTACGACTCCCCAACGGGCAACGGGTCTCTATCCCCCGTAGACCCCCCGCCCACTAGTGCAGTGCCCCCCCCCCCTGTTGCCTAAGTTTGACATTCGTGCCGCTTACGGACAAGTTGTTAAGTTTTAGTTCATAAGTCTAGTTGGGTTAAGTTAGTTAAGTTTTTTTGTTAAGTTTGGTTTATGTTATTAAGTTATGTAAGTTTTTATAGTCATAAGTTGGTTTGTTAATTTTTTTAGTTTGTAAGTTAAGTTTATTGGTAAGTTTTGTTAAGTTAATTAGGCTAGTTGATAAAAATTTAAGTTAAGATAGAGTGGTAATTTAACAATAAAAGACCCTGTAGCATTCCCTCTTTCTTCATCCTGAAGTATCCCGGGGATGTGACGAAGTGTGCTCGTCACAAATATTGTTATGTAGATCACGATCGCGGAAACGTCTGTATCTCGCGAACGCAACACCTGAGAGACGCGAAAAAACAACACCGGGTTCACAAGTAAGACGCGCATCAGAAAATTGCTATTTAAACTAGATCACGGACCGGGTAGTCCAGTTTCCGTTTATAACCAATCCGCCCTATATGTTAACATAGGACGGACTAACTTTGACACCCTAGGACTCGTTTAATTAACAAAACAGTATATAAACCGCGCTGCCGAGACAGCCAGGACAGTCAGATTTCACCTGTGAATTTATCGACATCTCCGCTACCGTCTTCCAGTCACCAGGCCACTCAGACTTCTAGGTAAGAAAAGCACTCCTGTTTATTTACCGTACCGTACTGTGCTTCCTCGAGGTCTCGTGCCACTTTCCGTTTGGAACTCTTGTGCGATCACCGAACCACCCACATTGGCGTCTGTCGTGAGCAATCCGAGACGTTGCTGTGGGCCGTTTGCGTAACCGTAATTTCGCGATTTCGTCGCGTGCCACCTTCCGTTTTAGGAACTTTTGTGCGACTACCGGACAAATCACTTTGGCGTCTGTCGTGAGCGAATCCGAGACGTTACAGTGAGGCGTTTTGCGTGTACGGCCGGAGTTCACACCGTAACTTCGCGACTTCGTCGCGTGCCACCTTCCGTTTTAGGAACTCTTGTGCGACTACCGGACAAATCACTTTGGCGTCTGTCGTGAGCGAATCCGAGACGTTACAGTGAGGCGTTTTGCGTGTACGGCCGGAGTTCACACCGTAACTTCGCGACTTCGTCGCGTGCCACCTTCCGTTTTAGGAACTCTTGTGCGACTACCGGACAAATCACTTTGGCGTCTGTCGTGAGCGAATCCGAGACGTTACAGTGAGGAGTCTTGCGTGTACGGCCGGAGTTCACACCGTAACTTCGCGACTTCGTCGCGTGCCACCTTCCGTTTTAGGAACTCTTGTGCGACTACCGGACAAATCACTTTGGCGTCTGTCGTGAGCGAATCCGAGACGTTACAGTGAGGAGTCTTGCGTGTACGGCCGGAGGTCACACCGTAACTTCGCGACTTCGTCGCGTGCCACCTTCCGTTTTAGGAACTCTTGTGCGACTACCGGACAAATCACTTTGGCGTCTGTCGTGAGCGAATCCGAGACGTTACAGTGAGGAGTCTTGCGTGTACGGCCGGAGTTCACACCGTAACTTCGCGACTTCGTCGCGTGCCACCTTCCGTTTTAGGAACTCTTGTGCGACTACCGGACAAATCACTTTGGCGTCTGTCGTGAGCGAATCCGAGACGTTACAGTGAGGCGTTTTGCGTGTACGGCCGGAGTTCACACCGTAACTTCGCGACTTCGTCGCGTGCCACCTTCCGTTTTAGGAACTCTTGTGCGACTACCGGACAAATCACTTTGGCGTCTGTCGTGAGCGAATCCGAGACGTTACAGTGAGGAGTCTTGCGTGTACGGCCGGAGTTCACACCGTAACTTCGCGACTTCGTCGCGTGCCACCTTCCGTTTTAGGAACTCTTGTGCGACTACCGGACAAATCACTTTGGCGTCTGTCGTGAGCGAATCCGAGACGTTACAGTGAGGAGTCTTGCGTGTACGGCCGGAGGTCACACCGTAACTTCGCGACTTCGTCGCGTGCCACCTTCCGTTTTAGGAACTCTTGTGCGACTACCGGACAAATCACTTTGGCGTCTGTCGTGAGCGAATCCGAGACGTTACAGTGAGGAGTCTTGCGTGTACGGCCGGAGTTCACACCGTAACTTCGCGACTTCGTCGCGTGCCACCTTCCGTTTTAGGAACTTTTGTGCGACTACCGGACAAATCACTTTGGCGTCTGTCGTGAGCGAATCCGAGACGTTACGGTGAGGAGTTTTGCGTGTACGGCCGGAGTTCACCACGTCGAATTTCGCGAGACGCGTCGCGGAATCGTTTCCGACACACCAGCCGTCGTCCAGAGAACCCCATCGTCGCGACGCCCGGCGTCGATTTTCCGGAAAAGTGAAAAACCACTCATCGCGATCATTACGAGTCGACCAGCCGCTATTACGGGAACCCCACCCCCGCGACGCCCGGCGTCGATTTGTGACCAACCCGCGATTTCGCCGTTTCCGAACCCGCAGGCCTACACCGCGGGCCCCGACCGTCGCTCCGGACATACCGGCGTCCCGACGCCCGGCGTCGTTTTCCCAAAAACGTCACCCCTATATTCCCCGATCCCGCCTCAGTATATCCTACACCTGCCGTTAATCAACGACATTTCTGTAGTGACACCAGTGCTCAATAAAGACTCAATTCGTCATTTTTTTTACCAACTTTGTGTTTCTTTTTGAAAACCCTATTGTCTCCGAAACCGCTATCCGACCGTTGGCGCCCGAGCAACCTCACGCCAACATTTTGTCGACGAGTCCGCCATAACTCGTCACAACATTTAGTACAAAATATTACCAGTTGCACAGTTCAGTACTGTGTACACGTTACTAACTCAAGAATAGCTTCACAGGATAAGTATTTTACTGAATAACTATGATCGCGTCAGGTCTCATGAACTCTATCTGTAATTGAAAAGTTTTCAAGCAATTTTCATCTTTCTGTAACAGTGGCTAATCCTACTCGATTGTGCCAATTGTAATAGTGGCCAATGTATGTGGCTGTACAAAAGCCACTTTGGCAGTGACACGCGAAAAACAGGGCACAACGGCCTTAATTCGCGCGGAGCCTAACTAATATTAGAGGGAACACTCCCAATAATAGTTCTAACGTTTTAACGAACAATCTCGGAAATGACAGACGAAGGGATATCGGATATTAACAACAAGGGAAAATGTACTTTAACTTCAACCAACCTTAATAGCTGTAGATGATGGCAGGTTGCTCAGGAGTCATCAGCGGCTGGTGGGTCTCGAAGTCATCTGAGTGTCAACGAATGACAAACACACACACCACACTAAGGTAGTTTGGATAGGTACACTTTCCTCAAGAATCACAACCACTCTTCTATTACGTTTAACACTATTTATTATAAATATGAGATATATAGTTTACACAACACAGGACAAACAAATACAGAATTTGAGCACTTGCTCGTAATTAAATTATAACAATATGATTTAATTACTCTTGAACTAAAAACAGTAGTTCAAACAAACTATAAACCAAAATAGTTTGAGACGATGAGTTGAACTTAAACACTAAAGCATTTCTAGCTTTTCCAAGTGATTATCAATCTACTGACCAGGTTCTTCTCAAGAGCTGGAGTCAACTCCCTAAGCTCAGAGCAACCAGAAGGGTGCTGAGAAACTTACGGGGAGATGTATTAGGTATCTTTATCAAGAACTACGCGTCAATTCCTTCTAGAAGGAATAGAATTTGCATCATCTTGTCGGCAGAACAAAGACCTACCGCAGACGCTGAATATGCAAAAGTCAATCTATATTGTTTATAGCTGAGGCAATTATCAATTAAAATAACAATTAATTCCAAGAAATTGAAGCTACAAATATGTTCATTCTAAATCAACAATAATAATTTAGTCTACAACTCATCAGCTAAAAACAATTATGAATGTGCATGATGAAATGCATCAACCGCGATACCGCATTGTTACATTTCCTAGATATATTTTGTAATCTACGTAGAGCATACATTTGCCTGACAACAAGAATTTTTAACAGTACCATCGATTAGTGTGAAAGGAGGGATTTTTAAAAGTATTTTTTTCAAATGATCGCAGGACGTACTATAGCGAGATCTGCTACGGCAGAGTGTTACAGTCAGTAATGAGTAAAAGGTATGATATATATATATATCATATATTATATATTACTTACCGTTATGGGTAAAAGGCGTGATAATATATTTATAATTCTAATGAATCAAGTCATTTAAACATTTTGTACACTTTGCTTTACAAATTTTAAGTAAGCAATATTAAGTTTCTATAAGAAGAAAATCGTAAAAAAGTAATGCTAAATGTTATCTATATGAAGGAGATTTACTTTAAACTTAAATGCTGTTGGGAGGAAAATACCAGTCTTTTAAAGAAAATAAAAGGATATACTGTTCTTTTAAATAGAGGAAAATGCAAACTGTGAATTCTTAGCACTAGCCTAATTTCACCACAAATAATTTAATTCACTTTAATTTTTAAATTATGTGTTTTTTTCTGGTAAAATGCAAAAGAGACAATAACTGCCATTAATTTTTTTCAATACTAGCTCTTAAATCCTATTCAACGAATTTTATATTAATAATAACATAAGTATTTTGATATGAATACTTGTTAATATCTATCAAAACTGAGCAAGCAGAAATTCAATCGTTTTTAACATTGTTTTTATTATTTGGATCCTTGAGAAAATTTGTCTTGGTAGAATCTTTTTGGGTTGAAATAGTTAAAAAATATCAAAGTAAGGGGCCCACTCCTGACGGCAAAATTACAAGACAAAATATAAGGCAAAATACAATCAGCAAGGTGCCAAAAATAGTTGCAATATCTTCCTGTCCAAGCCCCATACCTCAACCAATGATGCCAGAAATTCAACACGCAACTATCAATTTTCCCGTGGGTGACCTTGCTGCAACTTCATTAAATATATGATTAAAGACGGGATCTGCAGCAATAAATATGACTTGCCACAATTGCACAATCAATTTCTACTGTAAATAAGTACGAGTAATAAATACTAATAATGTTTTCCGTTTTTTTAATATAGAAATGCAATTATAACTCTAAAAAAACAAAACTGTAGAATGTAAGATTATTATATGATATAATAAACATTTACTTTGTCGAGAATTTAACAATAAATATTACAATAAATAAATATTTAAATGCATATTTCAAAATGTAATTGTAAAGCACTAATGTGATAGGTATAAAGATAATTATTCCTCAATCTAAAATTTGACTGGAATGAGGTCTTGCACAAATTTTGTTTCTTTATTAAATAAAATATCGTAAAAAATATATATACCGTATTTTTTCATTTTTGTTAATTACATGTCAGTAAGCTATTATTAATTATTAAAAGGCAAACTGTTCAAAAAGCGACTTTACCCCTTGTTCAGTGACGTAATAATGCATTCGATAACAACACAGCAAGAGCAAGTATATCTTCTATCTCATTACATTACGTTGATACCTGTCAAATGTCAAATTTTGTTTACATGTTTTGTTGATAAAAGTAAAAGAAAGCTGAATAATGATGAAAAGTTTGTTTAAGTAAACGTCAAAACAAAATAATCATAGATATTAGATGCATTGATGTGCTATTGAATAGTGTAAAAGATCGTAAATTATTTGAGAAATAAAATATCTAAATTATTTTAATAATATTAAATAAACAAAAGACTTCAGAATCCAATATGTTTATTAAACGTTTCGAGCTAAAGTACTAGCTCATCATCAGCACCTTAAAATACAAATACAATAAATTATAATATAAGACTAACAAATTAATCAAAATGTCAAACTTTTAAAAAATGTAAAATTTAAAACAGATATTTGTAAAATGGTATAATAACAAAAAAAATACATATGAAAATAAAAATAGAAAAAACAAAAATAATTAAAAATTAAAATATAAAATATGTATAAAATTAAATTATTAAATTCCCTAAAAAAATTTGAGCATATTTTAAATTATTATACGCTTCAGTTTGATAATTAACCGAAATATGATGAGCTAGTACTTTAACTCGAAACGTTCACAAATAAATATTTTAAAAAACGTATTAGATTCTGAAGCCTTTTCTTTATTTAATATTATTATATAATTGAATCCGTTTTTAAATATATATTATAAATTATTTTAACTATAATATTTCAACATAGACATATTTCATTGTATTCCTGCATAAAAGTAAATTTTATTACTTATATTAATCATATTACGTATTTTACTACTAACCGATTTTTATTGACTGAAAGATTTAGGGTAGCTCTAGCAAATTTTGAAAGCTAAAAATTTGAATGTAATTAAAGCAACAATGTAAATAAAAATTCAAACGAAAATTAGTTTGACATTTTCTCAATTTTATGAAAAAAAAAACACTTGATAGCTATAGATATTGTAGTGAATTTAGATGAAAGTGATGAACACCTTCCGATATTGTGGATGCTGGAATTTGTACCTTTCAAGTATGACGCTGCATATGCAAAATTAATGTAGTGCTTTAATGAAAAGGGATGCAAATAAATAATAGAAAATGAAATTTTAGCGTATATTTCTGAAAAAGCCAAGATTTTCAAAGTAACCTCGCTATGGCCGGATTACTCAATATTGAAAGCTACTGAAATTTAATATCATTACGTTGATATTAGCAAAGTAATAGCCTTTAAAAAAAGAAAATCCGACAGTTATATTAACAAAAGAGCAAATTGAAAGGTTTATACTGGAAGCTACAAATAAATCCTTTTTAATGATAACGGTAGCTTTAATTCTTGCAATATCAAAAGCGTTACGTCCTGACGAATTAACAAAAATTTTAATAGATGATATCGAGGACGTAAAGTCAGCTTTAATAGTAGAAGTATCCGATACTAAGACGAAAACGCAACGAACGTTCATAGTTGTTGCAAATGAAAACTGCATAATTAATTACCTAGATATCTACCGAGAACACCTGGCGCTCTGATCTAAGAATACGGATCCTATTTAATTTTATTATAATTATCAGAATTTTATACAAAGACTTTGCAGACCTTTGCTATAGTCTGCAAATAGTTTTGATCGGTAATTATTAATTTTCTGTTCCTAAATGACGTTCGATAGCTTACTTTTTTGTTGATTGTAGAAAAAATTATTTTCAAGTAATCGTGATAATAATTCGATAATTTTGTTCATGAGTGTAATATTTCTTCTGCAATTCAGAATATATTACGTTAAAAAAGGATTTTTTTTCGCGACCGGAAGTAGAAGTTAGCTTTAATGACATAAGGAGAGAAACGTGTCATTTTATCCCTAGAAAAATAATGTGCACATCATTTATTTTTATTTTTTATGGGGTAGGTGGCTCAGTGGCATCGAGTCGGCCTGTGGATCACCAATTTAAATCTACCTCTGTGGCTCTTCCATCACTAATATCTTTGGGGGGCGTGATTTGACGGCTGGTAACCTCACTTCACGCGAAAAAATGTATCACACCCAGTAATGGGTGAAAGGCGTGATGATATATTTATTTATTTATTTATATTTATATTGGAAGGAATTTTACTAGCTAAAATCTGTTTGTTGTAAAATGCTGAAGATATGTTTATAATTTGATTGTTTATGCTTGAGCCGTATAATTCTTCATTTACGATTATTGTTTTGTTTGTGCTTGAGCTGTGTAATATTTGATTAGAGAGGGTTGTTTTATTTTCTATAGAATTTTCAATATACCGTTTGCAGAATTCCAACTGCCTTGCCTCTTTGCAGTTGTAATGTTTGCGGCTGCATCCGTTAGTAGAGTTGCGGAGGTCCTACGTAAATAGTGGCAACTTTTAAGATGAAGTATATGGTAATTTTAAATCATACTTCCTAGTTTTTCCAATGTTTTTCCAACTGGCTGCGAAGTTGGTTGAATTCAGAAAAAAATACTTTATCGAATAGGTCTAAAAAATATGTATAATCCCATTTGAAAAAATATAACTTTGTGTTGTAACTTGAGAACCACTAGTTTAAAACATTATTTTATTCTTTAACCAGATGTCCCCCTTGGTCTTCTACAACCTTGCTTCATAATATTTTTTTGTAACTATAATAAAGAAAATATAGGCGGTGGTTGGTTTCGCTGTTACAGCCTGTATATGTATATATATATATATTAGGGTGGGTCGAAAATTTTAGATTTGAGACGGGTAGTGAAAAAATGATAGTTTTTATGATTCTATGTAAGGGAGCGACCGTGGTTTCGATCATGGGTTTACCCCCAGCTCGCACAAATGCCTCAAAAATGGCCATTTTGGTAGTTTTTTCATATTTCACCCAATAGCTCATACTGTACATGTTATATGTGCGACTTTTTGGTCACAAATTACTCATGGGTCTTCAACCTTTAGATAAAGTCCATTGGGACTATATTTTGATGGTAAACCGGTAGAGTTATTGCCCTCTGAAAATATCGATTTTTGGGGGTAAAACTGCGAGATGCTTGTTAAAATGATAAATAGGTAATAATTAGATTCTAAACCACTCCATTTACTAATTTAGACTCTAAACTGCACCGCAAGCGCATGAAGTTGGTTTTCGACCGAAGAAAAACTTTGTTTTTGACATTCATTTTCGATTTTTTACCTCAAATTGGGGAAAAAACACGAGACTCTTATTAAAGTGATTAATAGGTGATGATTCGCTTCTAATCCACTCATTGTATACGTTTAGAATCTAAACTGCACTGCAAGCTTATGTAGTTAATTTTCGACCGAAAAAAAATTTGGCTTTTGACGTTTAGTTTCGACTTTTTGGCTGAAATTGACAAAAAATGTTGAGATTAATATTGCTGTGATAAATTGCTTATAATGGTATTGTAAATCAATCTATGTACAAATTCTGCATTTGAATTTACTTGTTAGCATATCAAGCTGATTTTTTACCAAAAAAAATCTTTACGATTTATAAGTCTACTTTTTAAGCATTTTCAAAATTTCGTTTTCAATTTTTTTTAATTGTGTGCCTCTGCAAATGTATCATTTTCCTTGAATCCATATCTTATGAATCTGATATCAAGTTAATGTGCTCAATGAGTGTAGAGAATTAGTTTAGTACACTATATTCAACATTTTGTTAACCAAACCTGACATAGGCACATCAGGAAATAAAAAGTCGAAAATAGGCTTAAACAAAAGTTTTCGTTGGTCGGAATTCAGTTTAATGAGCTAACGGTGAAGTTAAGATGTTAAATTAGGACAGAGAGTGGTTTTTAAATCCACATTTAGAAAATTTATCACAGCAATAATCATCTCAACATTTTCGACAATTTAAGCTAAAAAGTCGAAAGTAAACGGCAAAAACAAAGTTTTCCTTCGGTCGAAAGTGAACTACATAAGCTTGCAGTGCAGTTTAGATTCTAAACGTATACAATGAGTGGATTAGAAGCGAATCATCACCTATTAATCACTTTAATAAGAGTCTCGTGTTTTTTCCCCAATTTGAGGTAAAAAATCGAAAATGAATGTCAAAAACAAAGTTTTTCTTCGGTCGAAAACCAACTTCATGCGCTTGCGGTGCAGTTTAGAGTCTAAGTTAGTAAATGGAGTGGTTTAGAATCTAATTATTACCTATTTATCATTTTAACAAGCATCTCGCAGTTATACCCCCAAAAATCGATATTTTCAGAGGGCAATAACTCTACCGGTTTACCATCAAAATATAGTCCCAATGGACTTTATCTAAAGGTTGAAGACCCATGAGTAATTTGTGACCAAAAAGTCGCACATATAACATGTACAGTATGAGCTATTGGGTGAAATATGAAAAAACTACCAAAATGGCCATTTTTGAGGCATTTGTGCGAGCTGGGGGTAAACCCATGATCGAAACCACGGTCGCTCCCTTACATAGAATCATAAAAACTATCATTTTTGCACTACCCGTCTCAAATCTAAAATTTTCGACCCACCCTAATATATATATATATATATATATATATATATATATATATATATATATATATATACCTTGGGAGACAATGCTATTTTTATTTCTCTCCCTTAATACATAATATACTTTTTATTAATTATTATTTGGCTCTTAGGCTTTAATAAAAGATAAAAATGTAAATTTAAATATTCATTTTAATTCCTTTTTTTATTCTTGATAAAGGCGATGTTTCGGCACTTTATTTAGGCCATTTTCAAGCAAAATTAATAAAAATTAATATTGAAACAAAGTTAATTTTTCAATAAAAAAAAACATTTTTGAAAGTAAAAAAAAATGTGCATTTCAAGAATCAAAATTTAGTTTAGTTAAATTAAATAATAATGATTTTGAAAATTTGATTGTTTTTTAGTTATTCTTATACTTTTATCAAATGAACAAAAGATAACAAAATACGTATACTGCAAGTTTAATAATGCCATGCGCAATTACATTTGAGCGCAATACCATTTAATAAGTAATATTATTTATTAAATGGCAATATTGATATTTGTCTTTGAGATGTAACAAAATGTCGAATTCGTTTTAGTTATAATTAGGATTTTTTAATTAAGCCCTCATTTGCGATTGCCTAGGGCCCCGCCTAGTGTTAATCCGGCACTGCCATAAATACACTTGCATTAACAATTAGATTAGTTCTTTCATAATTATTACTTGCTTCTCTCACTTAGTTTATCATAATTAATGTAGTTTGGTTATGTAAAAATTAATTTTACGAAAGACGAATAAGTTAACATGGCATTATTCTTGATGAATTTTTGTATACATTTTTGTGTGATTATTTATTAATAAAAATATGAATAAATTCTGTACTTATCATTTTAGGACTATGATGAATACGAACTGTTTTAAAGAGAAATAAAAAATCTTAAAAATTTTGCAAAAGTATGTAGGGTATTTCAGTTAAAAATATAAAGTTGCATATCATTCCACGAAAATGGAAATTGAAACGAAGCTACATGACTAGAAGATAATAATTAAATAAAATCTTCTTGTAATATTTATATAAATAGTAACTTAATTTTTTTGAGGTGGGGATTAAAGGTCATTCGTTTGTAAACTTAATGCATACATGTTCAACTTGCTAGTATTTTCCTTAATTACTTCACATAAAATTACATGTCCTGTATTTACAACTTATTCGCTACCATATACTGTTTTTTAATTTTCATTACCATTAACATATTGCATGTATGTAACCTATTAATAAAAATCTTAAATATTATTATTATAATAATCAGAATGAAAAACTGCATCCATAGAGTATAAGTTTGTTGTTCAATTGTTTCTTATGTCCGAGTTAGGAGCAAATACACCCTTTAAAGCAATTATCAGAGTGCCATGAGAAATAAAACAAATTAGATAACTTAATAATAGGTATTTATTTGTCTAGATTATGTAGAAAAAAGAAAATAGTAGTTGCAATAATTCATTTTATTATTAAATTAAATGCTCGAATAAATAAATAAATAAATTAGAGTAAGATTCCAATTCTGGTCCAATATGTCAAATAATGTCAGACACAACAAACAAATTATTGTTTTATTTCTCATGGTACTCTGATAATTGCTTTAAAGAGTGTATTTTCTTTTGCTTATAACTCGGACATAAGAAACAATTGAGCAACAAACTTATACTCTATGGATGCAGTTTTTCTTTCTGAACATTTTTCTTCAGTACAATTTTGTTCTAAAATTAATAGGTAAAGAGATATCACTAAATCAAAATTTTAACATTGAATATCCTATGTTCGAAAAAAAGTAGACACCCGATATATACCGGCTGTAACACGAAAAGTGAAACATAGGCGTTTAACATGGCAAATCAGTTTTTCCGTGCGCATTGCTTCCCTAATTATTTTAGGAAAAAATGTTTCAAATAAATGTTGTAAAGCATAAAATTCTACATCCGAATCAATAAACAAAATTCATTTTGACTACTTCATAACTGCAGAAATTAAATTTGAAAATTCACGTAATTTCAATTTAATAGTAATATCCATGGAATTAAAAACAAGAGATGAACGAATGCGTAACGTTTTATACGTCAAATTATTAGTATTTTATTATTATCAAAAATGAATAATTATTCAGATGAAGAAAAGTTGCAAATAATTAAATGGCATTATTCTGGCCATAGTTTACAACTAATTTGTGACTATATTAGCGCTATTTGGCAGCATCATGATATTCGGATGTAGAATTTTATGCTTTACAACATTTATTTGAAATATTTTTTCCTAAACTAATTAGGGAAGCACTGCGCACGGAAAAACTGATTTGCCATGTTAAACGCCTATGTTTCACTTTTCGTGTTACACTCGGTATATATATATATATATATATATATATATCCAATAATATTATACAATACTTTAAAGCTAAAAACAAAACAAAGAAAACCACGTGTAAATAATATTATTACAATATGTTATATAACTAATTTAATAATAGAGCACTATTCTTTGTGGTAGGAAAATAATCAGCAATTAAAGGTAATTGTTAAACAGATGTGCTATTCAATAAAATCTCATTTTCCGTGAAAAAAGTATTTTAAAAGGCGAATAGCATAGGTTTAATTGTACATACGGTTGGTACCTGCACAGTGTATGTACCTGTAACGTTGTAACCGTCTAAAATAAGTAGAATCACAGAGAAATTCAATTACTCTACATGGTAACCGATAGGAAAATCTGTGGAATCTCTAAAGCTGATCGCAGATACCACTCTCGTGATTCTAAAATAAGTTTAATCCACTGAACGCTGAAATGCTCTCAATCCACATAAAAGTTTCAATTGCTATCATTTTCAACATCTTTTTAAAATGAATTCTTCCGTACAACTAACTCTATTTATTATTTCATTTTTATATAATTTAATATGTAAAACAGTTCTTTTGTTGAAATTAATTAATAGCCCTGAATTCAATATTGTTTTAAAATTTTATAAATTGTTCTGGGTATAACTGTTGTAACAGGTTTTCGTTCTCGAGATTAGTACATCTGAGTAAATTACAAAAGATATTTTAATGATAATTATTGAATACAATTTAAACAAAAAAAATACAAGTAAATACATTGTGTGTTGCTCGGATTCTCTTGTGATACTATTCTATGCGGTCTTATTGTCCAAACGTAACATATCGTAAATATAAATATTATTTAAAGCTGGAAATTATTATATAAGAATTAATATCAAATACAGCGCGGTTTAAAATATACATAAAGAATAGTAAAAAACGCGATGTATTGAAAAATTAAATAAATGTTACAGCGAAAATTTAAAAAAAAATGTGTGGCTATATTTATGTAAATATTTATAATTTAGGCTATTATTGTTATAATTGTGTATGTGTTTTTTAGTTTTAACTAATTTACAATTATTGGTTTAGGAAATATTAAGTATTGTGAGAATGATATGTTTGGGGTTGTGTTTACGTTTGTAAACCAATAAATTTTACTCAAGTGTGTCTGAGTTCGTCAGAGTAATACCAAATATGAGTTTATGTTGGAATGGGTGAGGACTAAGGACACGTGTGTGAATGGTGAAGAGTGCTTGCGACTTTGTAGATAGTTTTAAAAGTAGTGTGTATTCGGCGAAGAACGATGAAAGTTCAGAGTAATTAATTGTAATTATATATTTAAAATAACTCGAATGGATAGCTCGGAATATCGTGTATTTCTCAGTTCGTTATTTCGATATAAAACGATGTATGAATTAATAGAGGCAAATCAAAGTGTTGATGATTTCGGAAATAAGGTAAAAAGTGACAGATATAGAGTTGGGTGTGCTAGAGACAGTAACAAAGAAGCACATAAAATTAAAAATAATAAAGAAAATAGCCGAGAAGTGATTGTGAAGCGCGTGCGGTGAAATAGGACACGTAGCGAATCAATGTGAAAATAAAACAAAAGTAATAAAGTGTTTTAACTGTTCGGAGAATGGACAATATTTGTATGAATGTTCTAAGAAACAAAATAAGAACAATTTATGTATCTCGGTCAAGAAATCCAAAATAGAACCTGCAACCATGTGTGAAATTCGTGAAACCATTGCTCACGAAAAATCCTTGTCGTGTCGCGAAATTCCATTTCGCGAAGGCATGGAGAACATAGTATTGGAGTCGCGATCGGTGGAAGTGTCGCTGATCAAGTCATCGACGAGGATGAGGTCCAATGTTGGTGTTGATAAGAATCACTACATAGCTAAATGCGAGGAGGTAATGTTTGAGGCAGAAGAAGAAAGTGTTCCAGCTGTCGAGGACGACATAGTGAAAATAGTTCTAGGTGTGACAGTAATGAGGTGAATTTGGGAGTCATGTTCGATGGGGTCGAGCGGAACAGGTTTCGAGGGTTTTGCGGTGAGGACAGAAGGTTCACTGACGCCGACTATCAGAACGACGTGTCCGAAGATATGAAAGACGCACCTGAGAATATTAGCGACGAAGTGGTCGCATCTGACGAGGCTACGAGTCACAATTTGGATGTCATTTATGAAGAAGTCGAGCGGAACGAATTTCGAGGGTTTTGCGACGAGGACAGAGGCTCCAGTGGTAACGATTACCAGAACGTCGTATCCGTAAATGTGGTTGACTCACGAAAATGTTGACGATATGATGGTCGCATCCAATAAGGTGTATGTCGTTGTTACTTTGAACGTCGAATCTAGTGAAGTTTATGTGATTGAAAGCATGTACAATGAATGTGGCAACAACGTTAACGTCGGAGATGGTGAGACTGACGTCGTGACCAATGGGGTTAGCGACATGGTCAACGTAGTCAACAGCACGGTGAACGAGTTCAACGATTCTGGTGCATCCGATAAAGAGGGCTACGCGTCAAATGGAGACACCAGAGTGAATTTGAAGTGTAGGGTGGATAATTTATTGAATAAAACGTTTGATGTGATGCATGATAAGCAGGGGCGCCGAGAGAAAAAGCGGGCCCCGGGGAAACAAAATTCGGGCCCCCTTTAACTTTGAATATTTATTAATTAAATATAAGATACAAAAAAAATATTTATAAATATATGTATGGTTTTGCTTGGTTTTCTTCCCTTGCAGCTTTTTCTTTTCGTTTTAAAGCACCTGATTTATGGCGGTAACTCATTTTTAATGTTTAAAATGTATTTTTCGTTATCTGCTACAAATTTATGTCTGCATAAGTATGTAAGGGCAGAATCTACAAAAAGAGTTAAAAAGTATTAATACTGTTAGAAACAGATGTTTTATAAAACTTTATATTCATTTACAAAGAACTATTAATTACCTTCATATATGTATGTTATAAATACTCCTTCGTAGTACTGAAGTCTTCAAATTTAAAATTTATTGTGCGCACTAAAATCGAGGCTAAAATATGGTAAATTTTCGGTAAGAGTTAATTGGTGCAGCGATGTGTATTGTATACTCACTGTATGACTATCTAATATCTAGTTGTATATTCGATAAATGCAGGAGATACCAAAACAGCACAACGCACAAATGTATAGAGCCTTTGCCTATGTGTGTTGTATACAATGTAGTAATATAAGAAACAAAAATGCTACAATGTAATAATGTACTTTTGAATAGTGTATAAATTTATTTAAAATTTGCAACTGGGGTCCTTGATCAAGCATTTCGTCATTTTTATACAATGTAATAAATTGTTGGAAACGTGTATCAGACATTTCGTTATACATGTTTTAGTAAAGAATATAAAAAATTGGTGAAATAGAAAATTAAAAGCAATTTATAAAATAGCATCACATCCGGGCCCTTTGAATTCCACGGGCCCTGGGTACTTTCACCCCCCCACCCCTACCCCCCCCGTCTTGTCGGGCCTGATGATAAGTGTAGTAAGATTCGAAATAGTAAGAGAATAAAAATCCGTAATACGTGTGTGAATATGTGCCTAGTAAAACTGCAAGTGAAACAGAAAAGGTTATTGGACATCGAGTGTGTACCCCATAAATAGTTTTTCGTCCACCATGTAAATTTTGTATATTATTTAATACATTTTGTTGTAAATTAGCAGAGAGTTGAGTTTGCACGAGAACTAATGATACATTATTCCATCAGGATAACCGAAATATGGCCATATTTTATTTAGGCTATTATTGTTAAAATTGTGTATGTGTTTTGCTTAATCTTAGCTAAATTATTGTTATTAGTTTGGGAAATTTAAGTTTTGTGAGAATGATATGCTTGGGGTTATGTTTGTGTTTGTAAACCAATACATTTTGTTGGAATGGGCGAGGACTGAGAAGACGTTTGTGAATGGTAAGGGTGCCTGTGACTCTGTAGATAGTTTAAAAAGTAGTGTGTATCCGGCGATGAACAAGGAAAGTTCAGAGTAATTAATTGTAATTATATATTTAACATAAAGCTGATGTACATATATATACAGGGTGTTAAAAAAGTTCCGGGACGGTGAAATATCTCGAGAAATACACATCGAATCAAGAAACAAAAAAACACGTGTTTCATATTTTGCTAAAAAATATCTAAGTACACCAAACACAAACCCCAACTCCCACCCTCAGGGGGTGGGGCGGGGGGCAACTTTGAAACCTTAAATGGGAACCCCCATTTTTATTGCAGATTCGTATTCTGCGTTAATTTTATCTGAAACTTTTTTTCCAATTTCGGAATAGATGGCGCTCTAATCGCAAAAATAAGTTTTAACATGATTCTGAAAGAAAAGTAAAAAACGGTCTAATATCACAAGAAATAAACATTGAATCAACATAATCACAAGTAGCCACAAGCCTTTCACCGACTAAATGCTTGAAATAAATCTGCAAAACGATTTTATAAAATAAACGTTATTTTATTCCTTTATTGTTTTTTTGGGGTGATTTTTTTTCGGTGAGTCCCCTTGCGATTGAATGGAGTGAAAAGAAAATTGCGCAACTTTTGGATGAATCATAAATAAAATGTAAATATTTGTTATTATGTACTATTTAGTTGTTGATCAAAAAAGTCCTCAATAGTTTAAAAAAAATTCATTTCATTATAAGGTTTTTAGTAAAAAATTATAGGCAACAATTTTTTCTGGGATACGCTTTATTAGGTTTATAAGAAATGTAAAATATTATGAACTTAAAGTCATAGACATCATTTCATCATTAGATACAATATTATAAAGTATGTTCTATAATAGTGTATAAAGAGCGTCAAGTGATTCTTTGTCACTCGAGAGCCTTTTGCTCGCGCTGCAATAATGTAAGAGCAACAAAGACACTTTACGCTCGTGATACACACATAATTTTTTCTACGAGTGCAGCTTAAAATTATTAAATAATGTGTACGTACTGAAAATAAATTCGTTTTGTCAACTATAAATATTAAATATTACAATTACCGTGTTCGAGTAACAAAGAATCACTTTACGCTCTTAATACACAAATAACTATTATCCACAATCAACTCATAATATGCATTTATTTGTGCTCATTGCAACTGTATAATGGGACCAATTATACACTAGTGGAATAAAGTAATTTTATTCCACTGTTAAAAGAATGAAGGAATAATGTACAGAAATCGGTCAAATTTATTGAATTACTTATTAATATTAACATTTACATTTATATTAACACTTAAATCATTCGTTTTATCTAAATTGATGTCCTTTCCATTGATAACAATCTTATTCATGAGAAGCCATCGTCAAAAATCGTTCGATATGTTCTCTTTCCAAAACGGCTGCTTTTTACGGTTTGTACCCCTTACATTCACTCTTCAAATAAGCTGTCAGCTTGCTATATTTTGAAATATCTATATTTTCGTTAACTTTTATAGTAGCCTTCAACATGGAATACTTAGACCACGGTGATGAAACCGCATACTTTTTCTTGATATTATAGAAATATGAAAGCATGACAATTCCTTAGACTTCGCTGGAAATAAACGCCGAGTTGCTTCCCGAGCTTCTTTAAAATCTTCTGTAGGAATAGAGTTAATTTCTTTAATTTTTCACCAAATTCATATTTTTTTTCAATATAATAAACGATAAACAAACATCCTGTCATAGCAACAAATGCCCGAGTAATGCATTTTTTTGACAGCACGTATCTAGAATAAGATAAATTAAAAATTGACATTATGTAAAATGAATTAATTTTAAATAAAAGTTTTGATTGTGGATAAAACGTTATATTGTATTCGTGTTTTAGTTGCGCATTATCCACTCAAGAAAATTAAATGCTCGAACTTCGTTCTCGCATTTAAACAATCTTTTGTGGACAAAACGTCACCTAAAACACTTATACAATAAATAACTATTTCGCGCGTTGCCATTGGAAAAACGAGAGCATTTAATATCTAAAGATATTTTTCGATTGTTTCATAGAAAACGTCAACTTTTCGATGACAAATATGAGCGTAATTGTCAAATTTTCATAGCAATTTCTAAATTTAATTCTTAAACACTTTAAGAATAATTCACGAATATTCAAAAACAGTTTGTTTTGCTTTTTTATATTGATTTATATAGTAGAAATATATAGTAAACTTTAATTAAGGAGTGCAACATTTTTCAAATTGTGAAAATAATAAATAAAACCTATAGAATAAAATAAAATTAGATTTCTATTTGCTGATTTGTTAAAGTTTTATAAATTATATTATTAGAGAGAGAGAGCGAGAGAGAGAGAGAGAGAGAGAGAGAGAGAGAGAGAGAGACTGTAATTTGTTGTAACTTCAACTGCCATTGAAAAATAAATTTTTATAATTCCAAAAAAATTAACAAAGATGATAAGGCAAGCCCTCTTTAAAAATCCTTGTTACGTCTTTGTATATGTTCTATAGTGCTCGTATATTTTAAATACCTTAATTTTAATTACAGATTATAATTTACTGAAATATAAATACAATTGTGATATTAATTGTTAGCTATAATGATTAAGAATTACCGACAAATAATCTATCTACTAGTTTGTTTTTATTTTGTAAATACTCTACTGTTAGTAAAACTCAAAGAAAATTTAATTAATAAGTGCACAAAGCAAACAAGGACTAAAAATAAAGTTTAAACATTCTGTGTTTCTCATTAAGAAGTAAATGAATATGTAGCACGAACAACACAACTAAACTAAAGCTCGTAGACGCAACTAGAAGCACTCAGCTATAAAACCAATATCCGTAACGAGTTATTAAAATAGCTTTGCAATTTAATTAAAATCAAAAAGCAGGAATGGTATTGAAATCAGTAAACGACTACCAATAAGAAAATAAAATATTATAATTTTTTTAACTTATTTGCTACTAATCATCATTTTCTGATATTATATAATTATTATATTTGTTGATTACAAATTCAAATATCTACGGAACTAATTATAATTTGCATAGTTATAATGAAAGATATAAGGGTTTGTTCTATTTTAAATTTAATAAAACTAATATCAAAATTAAAATTATGATACGAATATCTTTTTATAATAATTTATCAATTAGTTACAGGAAGAAATTAATACTATTTGAAAAATTTGTTCTATTCGAAGTTTTATTAGAACTGGAATAGAATGACACTTCCAAAATACAGGTAATAATATTAAATATCATCATCATCATCACGCCTTTTACCCATTCCTGAATGTGGCACTCAATGCCGTGCCAGATCTCGGTAAGTGATATATTACTACGCGTGAAGTGTGGTTGCCAGCCGTCATATCACGGCCTCCAAAGATGTTAGTGAAGGGGAAGCCACAGGGGTAGATTTAATTAGGTGAAAATTGTTTGTCGGCTGAGGGGATCGAATCAGGGTTCACCTACCGCATATTAATAATAAATATTATTGTTTCATAACTATTCCTAAAAGTATACAGGGTGTTTCATAACTTCGAGTATATACGTTAATGATATATGTTGTTTGATATGCTGATTACGAATCTAAAAGAATTTATTTAAAATTAATTAAAACATTTTTTGTAGTACTGCTCTGGATTCGCTTTCCTATTACAAACAAACAATGAAGTAGGTAGTCAACAATTTAAATTACATAATACTAGTAAAATAAACAAACAAAATTTAATTATTTTTAATGAAACTATAATTATAGTTTATTATGTATTCAAAATAATTGACATGTGAAAATAAATAAAACACATAAAATTCAATAATTTTTACAAAACTTGCTCAAAATTGTTGCCATTCTCTGCCATATATAATACAGCAAGGTGAATTAAATACATGCTGCAAGCTTCGTTGAACGAATTATGATGTCTCATAAAATTAGCAGCGTTTTCAACCCGTTCCTTCAGTTGTTTCAGAGTTTAAGGAGCTTCCTGGTTATCATAAACTAATGATTTGAAATAGCCTCAAAAATAAAAATCTAATGGATTTAGATCCGGAGATCTAGTAGGTCATTGCACAGGACCACCACGTCCAATCCACCTATCCTCAAAGGTTTGAGTTAAGAGTGTCGTTTACCTAAATTTTATTTCTGTTTTCTGTAAATAAGTGGGTTTGTAAAATATGCAACCTAGATGCTCTTTCTGAATCGCTGGTAGCTGGTAATAGAAAGATTTATGACATTGGTCCCAACCCCGGCTTACATTTCCAGGTAGTCTTCCGTAGCCGCTAAACGTATATTAAACATTGTTCCTGAAGGCTTTTTACTTCTATGCTCATATCTAAACCAATTAAAATTCAAAATTCTACTTTATATATATATATATATACTTTATATATATATATATATATATATATATATATATATATATATATATATATATATACAGGCGCGGTGGCCGAGCGTGTTAAGGCACATCTCTTAACATACTGTGACGTCACCCGAACCAAGGTTCGTCAGTTCGAATCCGCCTGTCGACAATGTGTGATTTGTCGTAAAATAATACAGTTACATGTATTTATCACACTCGGGCGCTATAAGCTAGTCACTTATACGTCTTAAATAATGTAGCATTTGACTACGAAAACCGGCAGTACGGCAGTGTAAAAACTGCGGCTCGGTGTGTCCGGTAGGCCCAGGCCCGATTTGGGCTGTAGCGCCATAGATGATGATGATGATGATATATATATATATAATTAGGGAAGTAAATAATTACACAAATAATAGAAAAATGAATACAGTATGACCTTTTTAATCCGAACATGCTCTAATGCGAACCTCCAGTAATCCGCACAGCGACAATTCGGAGCTATAATTTTAATTGAAAATAAAGGTCGTTTTATTGTAAGAATGTGGAAATTCTAACAGTATTAAGAAAATTGATATTTTTTGTCATTAGTTCGTAATCCGAACATTTCGATAATCCAGATCAACCTGTGCAATTATTAGTTCGGATTAAAGAGGTCTAACTGTATTAGGAAAGATTTTTTCGGAGAATTTGAAAGGGTTGTTTACACGGTAGGTAAACGTATAAATAGCGGTAATTTGCGTGATATTATATCATTCTCATTTGTGAGCTACAATTGAGGGGTTGTGTTGTTGTTTATAACTTGGCAATCATTGTTTCGTTGTTATTTGTATTTTGTTTTCGTTATTTTGCTGTGATTGTGATTTTATTTGTTTGACGGATTTTCGAATTGATTTTTATCATGGGAAATTATACGAAGAATAAGAAGACAAAAGGACATAAAAAACGAAACTATGAAGTACAAAAAAACACTTTTCGTCGTTTGAGGTAAGTTTCATTTTATTATATCGTCCTGAAAGTAATCAGTATTTATTTAGATAGATTTGAAATTCCAATCGTAATATTTTTATTTAGTGTGTTTTTATTTTTTTCACCCAGAGCTTCGAACCACCAGAAATATCAGTTCAATTCCGGTTTACTGTAATGGTTCAATTTGTGCTACGGTTCAGAGCGATTTTTGTTTTGGTTCAGGTTTGAAATATAAAAAATATTTTTTATTATTTCTGTAGCCTCTTTTCAATAATTAGTACTTTTCCTATATTTTTAATTTTTCAAATATTGTTCATATCATTTAACTGTAATATTTTAAATTTTTTGATTTTTCAAATATTGAACTCTATAAACTTAGTTTTCTGCGCAGTAATAATTATTAAAATATTTTCTTTTTTAGAGCGAAACAAACACTGGAAGAAAAACCCGACTTATCCGAAGAAGAATTTAAAAGTAGAAAGGATACATTTATGAAGGAATTAAAAGATACGAATCCCAAAGCGTTAGAAGAAAATACTAGAAAACAAAGCCATTCTGATTTATGGCTAAAAGAACGACTGAAACGAGTAACAGCCTCAAATTTTGGATTAATCAACAATATGAGAAATACAACTTTCCGGGCAGGTGCGGTGGAACGGATATTGTACAAAACTTTTTCAAATGCAGCAACGAGATACGGAATTGAAACTGAACAAGAGGCAATTAAAAAATTAGAGGATAAGATGAACATTAGTGTGAAACCATGTGGTATGTTTGTCGATGAAAAAAGGCCATTTTTAGCAGCATCTCCTGACGGACTGGTTGAAGAACATGGAATTATAGAAATTAAGTGTCCATTTTCAGCGAAAAATATGAATATAAAAGAAGCTGTACAACAGAAAATAATTAATTATTTGCAAATTAAATCTAATCAAATAAAACTGAAACAAAACCATAAATTTTATTGTCAGATACAAGGACAACTAGAAATAACAAACAGACAAATGTGTTTTTTTATGGTATATACTAAGTGTGATATGCACATAGAAATTGTAGAAAGAAATAGGGAATTTTGGAAACGCAGTGTGAAGAAATTAGAAAATTTTTATTTAATTATTTACTTCCAGAAATCATTGATCCTCGGAAAATAAGAAATATGAAATTACGTGGCTAATTTAATATTTAATTTTTTGTGTTTTGTTTTATTATGTCATTAAAATTATACAACCATTAGTTTAATTTAGTCTAGAAGAATACTTCAATAAAATTATGTTTTTAAGAAAGTTATTATTTGTTATAAATTTTTTCTTATTTAAAAAATCTAATAAAACATAATATTTAAATATAGTATTTTCATTCCATATTTATATTTCTTGTCCAGCTTGGGAAAAATTTCGTCTTTATTTGAGAACCCTACTTACTGCAATTTAGATAACAAAGGAACAGGGTAGTAAATAGAATGTCGCTGAATATTGACAGGAGCAGGTATAGTGTCGCGCGAGGGGTTAACCACTTCCCAAAATTTTGTACACCGAATTTCCTGTACTTCGAATTTCCTCTGGAATACCTGTATTATACATGGATTACCTGTATTTCCTGTGGATTACCTGAATTTCCTGTGGATTACCGGTATTACTTGTTGAATTACCTGTATTACCTGTGGATTGCCCGTATTTCCTATGGATTACCTGTATTTCCTTTGGAATATCCTCGTAGATATTTATTTATCTCTGGAAGCTATATTTCACCATATAAAATCAAACTTTTAATAAAGTAAAGTAATAGTGATTTTTTAGACAAGACAATAAAATTAGATTTTATCGATGAGCTGAAAGTGTTGTCACGAAAATTATTTTTCGCGAATCAATAATTTAATTTTATCGTCGTGTGTAAAATTCTATTTTTTTTCTATAGCAGATTCTAAAGAAAATAATATGAAAAACCAGTTATAAATTAAATTATTCTTTAATCACAATTTTTAAATTTCAGTAGTTTCGGTTGTTGTGGAGTTTGTTTGAAACAAGTTTAAAAATTAAAGGATTTTATCTATCCTTGCGGTTAAAGTGCTACTTATTCCACTACTTTGAGTTGAACAAAGCATACTTTAAAAACTGATATAGAAAAAATTAAATATATCATCATTCTTTTTTTTCATTATTGGCTGTGGCATTCGACTGTAGCAGATTTTTTAATTAGAAAAACAATAATAATTATAATTATTACTATAAGATTAAACTCATTTTTACACATGTATTTACTTTTGGGTGTTCATGTAATGATTATTAACTTTCATTATAAGGGTATTTCGATTGAATACAATTTGAAAATAATTTTTAAAAGATTATTGCAACCTTTATTATTGAAAAAATATATAAAATTTTCACAATCTTTGGTAATAATAATAATCTAAAACTGAAATAATAACCTAAATAATATTAAAAAAATATCTGTCAACGGCCATGGCTCAACTCGTTGGAACTGATCTATGCGATAATGCGAGTTAAGCAACGTTGCGCGCGGGGAGTATTTGGATGGCTGACCGTCCCGAGACACCCGCGTTGCTGTTGACTCTAAGATCTAAAACGCAGGATCAGGGCGTAATGGCAGCATATGACCTTAGCAGTTGGTCCGCCAGGAAGCCAGAAGGAAAAAAAATAAAAATATTAAAATAATAATAAAAAAAAACAAAAATAATCTAGTTATATTTAGAAGTTATCATGAAATTCTTTTTTAAACGATTTGTATAATTTTTGTATTTGAAGTCTGTCAGTACGGCGTATCTGCATTGGTCCTGAACCAATCATTTGAATGGGTCCAAAAAATACAAACTTTTTCTGTACAATTTGTATATCATCTAATTTTGGCAACGAAAAATTGTCCAATGTCTCTTTCAAAAATTTGATTTTATATTTAGATTCTGGTAAAATTTCTATAGTTCTTCCAACATACCATCGATCATCGTAAAAAATACTGTAATATTTCTCTTGTTCAATCGTAATCTCGGTCTCATTTGTTATTTCTGTGTCTTCTATAGTAAAATCTTCTAAATCTGTACTGTCATTTAATATTATATGATCATCATTGGATAATTCTGATGAGGAACTATCATCATTAGACTGTTTCATTTTATAATTTTTTATAGCTTTGCCTTTCAAAGATTTACTGAATTTTTTTTTATAATTTCTATTGAATTTCCTTTTAACTTTAAATTTGAAAACTCGTTATCTTGATCCTGATCTTCTTTCTTGTCTGTGATAGCTTTCACGTTTGATATGGTACATACGTAATATTTTATGTCTTTGAATCCATGCTCATTTATATCCGATAGTTCGATATTTCCTGTTTCATTTATACTGTACCAAGTACTAAGACAACCTATTCCTTTTTTTTCAGTTGATGTAGCATTAATTGGTGGTGTATTTAAGGAATATGCTAAATTTTTCCCTTTCCTTTCAAGTAACTGAAAGATAAAATTCTTCCAAGCAGAACATCTTTTATTGAAGCTTCTTTCAAACAAGTATTAGACAAAAAAATACACTAATCACCGATGTTAATAAATGATGTTTGATAAATTAAACTAGTATCATTTATTGAAAGATTCTGAGGTACTGAAATAGACGTTTTTTTATTACTTTCTATAACCCGGTATAGTCTGTCACTGCTTAAATTTTTATTTTTTTCTTCAAACAACCAACAGAGAGATGATTTTTTATTGTCATTGTTTGTTTTATTATCTAATGACACTCTAACAAACGGACCACTTTAAAAAAATTCGCCAGATATTTTGTCATTATACGTTTTAATATTAAGTGTTTCATTAAAGAAACCTGCGTTCTTTAAATTCGTAAAATCTTCAGATATGTCAAGATCTATATCTATTTTTGAATAATTTTCTTCATTATTAATAAAAATGTTGTCCGATCAATTATCAACTTCATTCATATCATAATCGAGGTAGTTCTCTTCAGTTATTTTAACAACAGGCATTGTAAAATTATTCCATGGTTCATCTATCGTCATACCCTCGGTTATACCCAGATCTGATGCAAGTTTAATAGCCTGGATTTGAGCATTTAATACAATCTCAGAAATGTAAGTGTCGTTATATTTATCAAAATTATCAAGTGACGTATTATTATAACGCAAGCGCGAACTCGAAGAATTTTCTCTCGGATATTTAAATTGATTTGATAAATCGTTTGTTATATTTTGTAATATTTGTATTTTGTTGAGTCTGGTAAGAATATCAAATATGCTGTAATTCACTACAGTTGAGAATGTAGATGTCATAGATCGCGTTGCTCTGAAAATCTGCTCACATGGTTGGCTACTAAACATCCAAGGAACAAACATTGAAAAATTTAAATTATTATCGCGAAAATGTCTTATTAAAATAATTAAAGCATGTGCATTCAGTTCTATTGATAAATAGCTATTTGAAGAAATAAAATTATTTGAAATAGTGTATCCAGATTGAGACACGATCCACGATTTCCATATTCTTAAAAAAAAATCGCAATACCATATGTTATAAATACGTTCTGATATCTGCATGTCTTTGCTGAGAAATAATGTAAGAACTTTATTTATTATAGATAAATAAACTCGGGTACCAAAACTATCTGAAACGTATTGCTCTAGAAGGTCGCATACATGTGCAGCAGATATTTTTTCTACCGCCTTAAAATTCATTTTATTCTCTGGATTGACATCTGTTTGTATAAAGCAAGTGTTTATCTTTTGATACATCACTGATTAATATTTTAAGGTGCGTAGCTGCCACCATATATTTTCCCAATGGTAATATTATTGATGGTTTTAACAATCTCGTTCTTAGTTTAGTTCCTATGTGAACTGTGTCTTGTATACATATATCATTACTGTTAATATTACAATAAAACCAATTCCAGGGTCGTTGCACATTGATTTCTGGTGGAAGCTGCATTACATACCTAAGAAACAAAATTAAATATTGATGAAGTGAAATAACCAGTTAATTTTAAACATATCACTCAGCTCAAGCAATTAGTATGAATATTTATTTGTTAAAACCGAGATTAAAACTGATATGTATTATTAAATATAAAGAAAGCAAACTATTTAAAAAAAGAATAGTATAATTGAAATTGATATTAAATTTACCTTATAGACTTTGTTCTAGTCAGTTATAAATCCACCTATATACTCGCATGTTTACGCCCCTTATTCTGTTAATGAATGCATCTGTTTTCACTCGTTTGATTAATTTTATTACTACTTTCTAGTAAGTTCCCTATAAAATTGGCCGGTAATCTTAAAAATTATGTAACAAAAATGAAAAAACAACAAAGAATGATAAGTTCTTCATAGTTATCTTAAATAAAACTTACCTGTTACAATATTATAAATTGATAATATTATTACATATACTGATCACTATAACTCGAGCTAAAAATAATAACTCATAAGCAAGCTCACACGTTATACGTATCACAACAACATCAGCGGGTCTAGCGCGGATTCTGGTGATCGTTAATATTCGTATGTGTTCGACATTTTTCGGTACATGTTGCACACTTCCCCTGTGCCAATACTACTGTTCATATACCCAAGGAATACCTCTCGGAATACCTGTATTACCTGTGGATTACCCGTATTTCCTCGTGGATTACCTGTGGATTACCCGTATTTCCTTTGGATTTCCTGTATTACCTGTATATTTCCTGTATTACCTATGGATTACCCGCATTACCTATGGAATACCTGAACCATGTACACCAAATTACCTCAGTGGTTATCCCCTCGGTGTCGCGAAGGTTGCTGATGAATAAAAAAAACTTTGCATGAACAGGCGGCTAGAATAGGCAGAATTTTAAATCTAGATTTAAAGCTATACTTTACTATTTTTGTGCAAATATCTATAAATAAAAATCAAAATTTTAATATATCATCGTTTTCCGATACTATTTATATGAATATAACTTATTATAATAAGTACACCAGAAAGAATTAATTTTAAAGTGCTTTTTAATGGAAATTAATAAATTTCAGTGAGAGTTATATGTGTAAAATCATGCAAACTTTGAGCCCCATTTAACAACAAATAAATGAAAAATTAAAAAATGTGTTCCACCCAATCCATTCTTTGATATTTTTTCTATCGAAGGCACTGTTGGATAAAACACAGTATTTTGTTAAACAAAAGATATTTCAATTCTAGTGAACCATGTTTTCGCTAAATCAGGTAAACGACACTCTTAAGTATTGCCGCACATTACGTGTAAAGTGCGGTGGTGCACCGTCATGCTGGAACCATGCATGCTGCCGTACATTTAAGGGAATATCTTCCAATAACTCCGGCAAATTATTTTGCAAAAAAGATAAATAATTTGCACCATTCATTCATTAGGTAGAACATAAGGACCAAGTAACGTTCCATTTATGATTCCAGCCCAGGTATTCAAAGAAAATCACTGCTGAAAATTGCTTCTTACAATAACATGCGGATTATCAATCGCCCAGTGATGTGAGTTATGAAAATTATAAACTCCGCCTCTCGTAAAATTTGCTTCATCAGAGAAGATTATGTGCGAGGTGAAATTTTGATTTAGGGCATGTTGTTGTAGAAGCCACTCACAAAAATTTACCTGAGCTGGATGGTCAGTTTGTAGTAGTCCATGCACTCTTTGAAAATGGTACTGATGATAACCATGATTCCGAATAGTTGTCCAAACACTGGAATGTGGAACATGTAAAAGTCGTGATACTCATCTTGTGCTAACTGTAGGGTCAGCATGGACGGCGTTTAAAATTGCATCTTCAACTATGTGACGATTTCTTACTTGGCGAGGCCCTCCCTCTCAACCACGGTTAGGTCGCAAAGATCCTGTGTTACGCAGGCGTTGTGTAATTCCAACAAACATACAGTGGTTAGGATGCCGTCTTTGAGGAAAACGTTCCGCATAAATACGCTCTGTTAGTCTCGCATTTGGTCTCGCCTCTCTATATGCTAGCACTATGTCTACTAATTCACTATCACTAAGTTTATAACTAAAGCAAATGATACAAAATGTTACACACTAACATGACGGTAAACAATATTCGACAAATACTCTATTATTTATTTAAACTAGCTGAGCGATATTTATTTATGACGATCAATTTATTATCAACTGCACTGTATGGTAGCTTCAGACAAATTGACTGCTTTGAACGGATACTGCGCATCCCAGAAGCGCTGCCTTTATATCTCTCTTCACTTGTTGCTGGAACCTTCTACTGGGTTCTCGATTGCGAACACGTGAGATGACCCAGACCTGCTAGTACAGACTTGTCCGTTCCGTTTGTTACACTGATCCCTCCTTAGGTCTGTTTCATCCAGAAACTTTCCTTTTGCTTTATCGGGATTGTGGAGGTATTTTCAGTGTGCCCCTTCCATTGCATCTTTAATTTAAACATAACGTAGGGCTATAAAATATTATTTTATGATAGACGGTCACACACTTATTGAAATTAGTTCATTATCGAGATTAATGCTATACGTAAAAGGCTACCGACTAATGGTAGTAGTATCGCGAACAGTACCTATATTTTATATTTAAAGAACGCGTACTGTTATACATCAAACGAACAAAGTCTAATGTGTACAAACATATACAGTTGAATACGATCAAGCACTAATATACACGAATATATACGTATGAAAATGCACAATAATTTTCGTGGTGTTCGTAAACATTTTCAGTAATCCGACTATTTACAAAAAAGGCACAATTGTGTGGTCCAGCACTTCATTTTAAATGACGTTCATCCCATCAATAACCAATTTAATTAGTATCATCCACACCGGACGAAAATGAACGAACCGGTTTCTTTGATGTTTCGACAGTGGGCGGAACACATTCGATAGTGTACGTATATAGTAGCTTGCCAAATCGCGTTCATTATAGCTTGTTCGTCTGCTTTTTATGTGGGTTCGTGTCCATTCACTTGATATAGCCGTGGTTTGACATGTAAGTGTTTTTTCTGTTTACTTATTATCAAAAAAAAGTATAGCGAATGACGACAAATAAGATGGTAATATTCTTTTTTTATTATTTTACTGTTAACTTGCATCTCTTTGAATGTTAACATTCAGGTTTTCTTCAAGGAAATTTAAATGCTCTTCGTTTTTAATCAAATTATGTAAAAGTTGAATTGTGTTTAACTTCACTTGAAGTTGAAACTAGTATTTTAAATAATGAAATTTAATACTTTCTGATATTTAAAACTACAGACTGCATCTAATATAATTGATTTAACTTTTTTTATCAAATACATTCACGAAATAATCTCAAATGAAATACTTATCGATGAAACTGTGAAAAAATTTCGTTCGCTATTAATTTCCTCAGATATATTTTGTTCGGCAGTTTACAAAATATATCAAAGAATTACAAATCGGCATTTTAAAAATATTGATATCCAATCTATTCCGATCCGATTAGATTTAAAATCCAATTCGATCCAATTCAATCCGGTATCCGATCTAAATTCCATTCCGACATCCGATTCGAAATTCCATCCGACATGCGATCTGAGATCTGATTCGAAATAGAACTTAAATCCGAGCTGAAATTTTACCCGACATCATGTTGGTTCGTAATCCTATTTGACATCTATTCGATTTGTACAGTATTTTTAATTTATATGTACTATAACCTAACCATTTGTAACGTTGACTATTAAAATGGAAAATAACCGTTGATGGATTGATTAATAATTTTATTGTATAAATTTTTTTTTTTTTATTGGTCAACGTTACATGTTACAACGTTAGACAAATTAAAACTGGTCTTATTAGACCAACCATTAATTTTACATTCTTAAATCTTAACCTACGTACTTAAAGTAATGTTCATCCAGTGGTGTCCAATAATTTCACTCTTATTACATCACCAGCTCGAATGGCTTCTTCCTCTTGAGCCTTCTTGTTATATCTTCATTGTTGAGTAGTTGAATTGCTTCCTCGTTGATGTGTTGGTGTAGTCGAGATTCATCGGCTATCCCTAGGTCACGGTGTAGGTCGGTGTTTCGTACGTACCACGGAGCGTTGACTATGTTCCGTAACACTTTGTTTTGGAAGGTTTGGATGCGCTTTATTTGACTATCTTTGGCACAACCCCACAGTTGTATTCCATAGACCCAGACTGGTTTTAGAATTTGCTTGTAGATTATGAGTTTATTGTGTAATGGTAGTTGTGACTTTCTTCCTATAAGCCAATATAGCTGTCTATATTTAATATCCAGTTCACTTCTTTTCTTTTTTATATGTTCTTTCCATTTTAGTTTAACATCCAGGGTCATCCCAAGATATTTTGCATGATTTTCATACGGAATGATGTTTTCGTTTACTCTAACTGGTAGGGGATCTATGTTTTTATTTGTAAAGTTAATATGTGTTGATTTTAGTTCGTTTATCTTAATCTTCCAGTCCTTCATCCACTTACAAATGCGGTTACTTGCTTGTTGAAGTTTGTTAGTGGCTTCTTGTATGTCTGAGCTGACTGCTAACAGTGCTGTATCGTCTGCAAATGTGGCGATTGTTACGTCTTCTAGTCTTGGTATGTCACTCGTGTACAGTAAGTATAAGATTGGCCCGAGGACACTTCCTTGCGGAACGCCAGCTGTTATCTCCTTAAGTTCTGAGTATTCGTCTTCTTGTTTTATGCGAAAATGACGGACTGATATATAGGAATTTAATAAGTCGGCATATTGTTTCGGCAATAATTTGTTTAGTTTGTGACTTAAGCCTTCGTGCCAGACCTTATCAAAGGCCTGCGCCACGTCGAGGAGGATGGTTGAACATATTTTTTTATCTTCTAGAGCTTTTTCTATGATGTCAGTTATGCGGTGTACTTGGTCAATTGTAGAGTGCTTTGTCCTAAAGCCGAATTGGTAATTTGGGATTATTCCTTTTCTTTCTATTATAGGTTTCAGTCTCTTGAGGAGCAATTTCTCAAATAGCTTTGATACTATAGGTAGCAATGATATTGGCCTATATGATTTGGCTTCGTCTGGCGGTTTCCCTGGCTTAGGCAGCATTATAACTTCGGCTATTTTCCACGTACTAGGAACGTGCTTTAGTCTGAATGCTCCGTTTATTAGGTAGGTCAGCTTGACAATTCCTTTTCTTGATAATTTTCTCAATATTTCTCCGGTGATAAGATCGTAACCAGGAGATTTCTTTGGATTTATGTTTGTTTTTATTTCGTTATCGACTTCTTTGGGGGTGACGAGTGGTATTTCTTCTTCTTCTTGGTTCATGATTTCTTTCATTACGATATCAGAGTGGATAGTATTAGGTTTAAAGGTTGCTTCCAAATGTTTGGCGAAGGTTTCGGCTTTTTGTTTATTGCTTCTAGCCCAGCTACCATCTCCGTTCCTGATGGGAGGGATGTGTGTAATTGGTTTTTTTATTTTTCTTGTCACTTTCCATAAGGAATAGTTGGTTGTTGCATCTGCTGTTAGATTTTCCAGGTAGGTTTGAATTGATTCTTCTTTTAGTTTTTTAATTTCTCTTTTCAGTTGTTGAGTTTTGTTGTTCAAGATTGTCTTGTTAGCAGGAATTCTTGTTTGCTGCCATTTTCTTCGAGCTTTTCTTTTTTCTTTGACTAGCTCTCTTATTTCTATTGGATAGTTATTAGCTGTTGTTTTGTGTGTGAGTTCTGTTGTATTGTTCCATGCAGCTTTCTGTAAGATGTTGATAAATATTTCTGCTTCCATTTCTAGTTGTTGTTTAGTTTTAATTTGGGTATTTAACTTAACTTTATTTTCTACTTCCATCGTGAAGCTCTCCCAGTCTGTTGTTTTATTTGTTAAGGTTGGTCTAGTTTTCTTCTTAATGATACGTTCGCTCAGAGTAAGTACTACTGCCGAGTGATCTGAGTCTAGGTCAAAGTTGTCTTCTACATCTATAAAGTTAGCGGACACTTTTCTTGATATGAAAAAGTCAAGTAAGTCAGGTCTCTTCGTCGGGTCTGTGGGCCAGTATGTTGGTTTTCCGGTTGAGTGGTAGTTACATCCTCTTTCTCTGATTGCTTCTCTAAGTTCTCTGCCTTTGGTTGTAGTCAGTCTTGAGCCCCAGTCTACGTGCTTGGAGTTGAAGTCTCCCCCCACAATGAATCTGTCATTCAAGTGTAGAAGGAAGCTCTTGTAGTTTTCTTTTTTTAAGTTATGCCTTGGTGGGCAATATAGCGCTCCAACAGTTAGGTTTTGTTTTGTAGATTTTACTACGATTACTGTTAATTGAATTTCGTCTCTTTGTAAGTGATTTTCTTCATAGTGGTTCAAGGTTTCTTTTATTACTATAGCACTTCCTCCCCTCGCTTGGTTTCCGGGATGGTTTGTGTTGTAGGTTTTGTATCCCCGTACTCGTAAGTAGGATTGGTTTGTCATGTGGGTTTCTGATATTAGACACAGATCGATATTTTGTGTGACTAGGAATACCTCTAGCTCTTGTATCTGGTTTAGAATGCCATTGGCATTCCATGTTGCAATTCTTAGATCTGACCTATCCATTTGTTGTTCTGAAAGCGTCGGTGTTATTAGTTTCTATTCTATCCAATCTTTCTGATAGTTTTTGCAATGTATTCGTTATTTGTTGCATCATCTGTATCATGGTCTGTTGATCGTTATTTTGTTTTAATGTACTTTGATTGTTTTGTGTTGCCTGTAAGTATGACATATTGTCGCTGGTTTGTTTGGATTGAAAGGTTCTTGGTTGATTATTTACTTTATTGTTCTTATTTATGTTGTCTCTTCTTTTTTGAAGTTCCTTGGCTACCATGCATCCCCGGTAGCTTGCGGGATGTTCTTCACCACAGTTGAAGCATTTTGGTTTTGTAGTTTTAGGTTTGATGCATTGAGATGTAAGGTGGTCACCTGCACATCTGACACAAGCAGGTTGTCGTTGACAGTATTTCTGCGTATGTCCATAGCGTTGGCATTTTTTGCATTGCGGTATAAGTTTATTTCCTCTTAGGGGTTCTATTTTGACTTTCATGTGACACAGGTATTGAATCTCATGAATCTTTTTAATGTCCTCTGTGTTATCGAAGGTTAGCATAAATAGTGGGAGTGGAGTAATTACCTCTATTCCATTTACTTTATTTTTCTTTATTTTATTAGTTACATCAGTGATTTTAAGGTTCATATTTTTTAATTCTTCTTTTATTTCTTCTGTATTGCAAGTTGGGTGCAAATTCCTAACCATTACTCTGATGGGCCTGGTTTGCTTGTTCTCGTATGTATGCCATTCTACTTTAGTTGTATTCAATAACTGGGTTAATTCTCTATATTCAGCATCTGTTTCTACATTCACCTTCAGCTGATTGTTGTTCAGCATGTTGGTTTTGTAGTTAAAATTCTTGTCTTGCAAATGCTTGTTCATTACTGAATAATCTAAAAGGTTACTTACCACTATCGGGGGTGGGTTTCGTTTTTTGGTCCCGGTTTGATTGTTTCCTTGGTTTGTATTTTTTTCCGTTGTTTTTGCTGAGTTTTCTATTTTCCTTTTCTTGTTTCTTTGTAAAATCCAGTCTGTTTCACTGGCGATTTGATCTTGCTCATCAGCTTGATCGATCTGTTTTATGGTGGGGTTTATAGTTGTCTTCTGTGGCTGTAGCTCCGAGATTATTTTCTTTAGTTCGGAGTTTTCCTTTTTCAGTTTTTCTAGTTCACTTTGCAGTGTTTTTAACTCACTCTCCATAGTAGGAGCTGGTCCGTCACTATTTTCTGGCATGATTAGTCACTATTATGTGTCACTGGTAACACAAGTTGTTAATTTATAATTAGTGAGATTAACTAACAGCGGTTATTTAATTTGTACGTTTGATTATTCGTTATTCTATATAGTCACTGTTAGCGCTCGGCACGTCCGTTCGCTTCTAGTGTCTGTTGTCTACTGTATAAAATTTAAGACACAAATTTTGTTGTAGCGTTATTTAATAATTTTGTATTATAATACGTAAGTACTTTTTAATTTTACGTAATATTATTATTTCTATAAAGTGGAATTAAAATTTATATGTTTTTAATAAGAGCGTATACAGAGTGTTTCTATATCTATGCACGAAACTTTAATGACATATATAATTTGATATACAGATTATAGAACAAAAAGAATTATTTTGAAATTCGCAAAAATTAGGGTATTTTATTCCTATCGAACATTTTTAGTGTCACTGGTTTAATAGTACATTTAATTATTTATAATTATGTTACTAATGAAATAAAAGTATAAACACTGCCTACAAATAATCATTTATTATTAATTAGTTATTATATAGGTACCTGGTATAATGTCTTATTTTTATTTTTATTTGAGTACCTAGTCTGATTTCGTATATGGTATTGAAAGGGTAAGCTGTTGTGGGAGAAATTTGAGAAAAATGTAAAGCAACAGTGACTTAGTGGATATGCTGTTAGTGTATAGAGAAGCGAGGCAAAATTCCGAATTAGCAGCGCGAATCTATGCACAGCGTTATCCTCAAAGACATCATCCCCATGTTTGTGAGGATCACGCAACGTCTTCGTGATGAGGGAACCTTACAGAGAAATGCGGGACGAGGTGAAGGCCGTTAAAGATTACGCAACAATGCTGAAAATGAAGTTTTGGAAATTGTGGCCGCTGAACCTACAGTCAGTAGGCGAAGAATATCTCGTGTTATGGGTGGAGTGTTTCATTGTTCAGTTTAAATAATTTTTAGAGATTATAATTTTAATTCCTTTCATTTCCAAAGAGTTCATGCACTAATTCCACGAAATCATCCTTTCAGAATAACATTTTGTGAGTGCTTGTTGGAACAACATGTTCTAAATGCTAATTTTACGTCAAACATAATATTTAGTGATGAGGCAATTTTTACAAGAGATGAAATACACAATAGTCATAATGCTTATCATTGGTCTCAAGAAAATCCGCATGTTGTTGTGAGAAGTAGTTTTCAACACAGATTTTCTCTAAATGTCTGAGCAGGAATGGTACATTAATTGGATCCTACATACTACCAAATAAAATGAACGCAAATAATTATTTACATTTTCTTCAAAATAATTTACCGGAATTATTAGAAGTTGTTCCTATAAATGTGCTTCAACAAGCTTGGTTTATGCATGACGGTGCACCACCGCAATTTACAAGAAATGTTCGGCAACACTTGAATGAAGTGTTTGAAGGTAGATGGATAGGTCGCGGTGGATCTGTATCATGTCCTCCTAGGTCACCAGATCTTAATCCAATAGGATTTTTATTTATGGGGACATTTAAAATCTCTAGTCTATGACAATCCTTGCCCTACCTAAACAATCAAAACATTAACTTGTTACTGAAAATTACATAATATCTTTAATTTTATTAGTTCTGTTTACTTTATTTCATTAGCAACATAATTATAAATAAGTAAATATACTATTAAACCAGTGATACTAAAAATGTTCTATAGGAATGAAATACCCTAATTTTAGCGAATTTAAAAAATATATATTTTTATTCTATAATCTTTATATCAAACTATATATGTCATTAAAGTTTCGTGCAGAGGTATAGAAACGCCCTGTATGTAAAAGCTTTGAATTAAAATTTCGAATTGAATATTTCATCTCAATTTCGGATCGAAAATATTATCCGAACTTCAGATCTGATGTTTTATCCAACTTTTGAATTGGATGTTTTATCCGACATTCGGATAAAAGATTTCCTTCGGATGAAATATTTTATTCGATCTTAGAGAGTTATAATCTGAAACGATTTAAAATCCGACTTAGAATTTGTTTAAATCGAATCGGATTCGTATATCGGATATTTCTGCAGACCTGTACTAAGAATAATAAAAATTAGTTGAGACTATTTAAATAAATATATGGTTTATGGGAGGTTTTTGCCAATAGTCGCAATGTATATACTTATGTATGTAACGGTTAACCTATGTACGGTGATGTGGGCAGCGTAACGGAAATCGAATCCCACTCAAACAAAAAATATGACATACCACACTGCCGCTCGGTAAATCCGGGTACTATACTATAATTAGGAAGACCCGACATTGTAAACGATATAGATAGGTTCTGGAGTGGTAAAATTTTACTTTGCGCATGAAATGTGTTATATGTTTCTAGGCCAATGATATGATAAACGGTAGATGTTTCAGCGATCGTTCCTTTTCGAGTTACAAATTATCAAATGTTTATACAGGGTGAGTCTGGGAAGACGAAATCCCCCTCCCCCCATTAACGGGTAAGAATAAAATGCTGAACAGTGCTGATCGCAAAAACGCTGACCGACGTTAAAGAGCGCTGAAACCCGCTAACCCATGGTAAATATCCGCTGACCAATACTAAATAATAACAAATAGAGCCATACAAGTAATATTTAGTATATTTTATCCCGGCATCGCGACGCCGACCGACGCTGATCGGCATTAATACACGCTGGTCCTGATAAAAAATGATAAATATTCGCTGACCAATATTAAATAATATCAAATAGAGTCATACAAGTAATATTTGGTATATTTTATTCCGGCATCGCGACGCCGACCGACGCTGACCGGCATTAATACACGCTGACCCCGCTAAAAAATGATAAATATTCGCTGACCGATACTAAGTGATATCAAATAGAGTCATATAAGTAATATTTAGTATATATATAACTTAGTATCGGTCAGCGAATATTTATCATTTTTTAGCGGATTCAGCTTGTATTAATGTCGGTCAGCGTCGGTCGGCGTCGCGATGCCGGAATAAAATATACTAAATATTACTTATATGACTCTATTTGATATCACTTAGTATTGGTAGCGAATATTTATCATTTTTTATCAGGAACAGCGTGTATTAATGCGGATCAGCGTCGGTCGGCGTCGCGATGCCGGAATAAAATATACTAAATATTACTTGTATGACTCTATTTGATATTATTTAATATTGGTCAGCGAATATTTATCATTTTTTAGCGGGGTCAGCGTGTATTATTGCCGGTCAGCGTCGGTCGGCGTCGCGATGTCAAAATGAAATATACTAAATATTACTTATATGACTCTATTTGATATCACTTAGTATCGGTCAGCGAATATTTATCAGTTTTTAGCGGATTCAGCTTGTATTAATGACGATCAGCGTCGGTCGGCGTCGCGATGCCAAAATGAAATATACTAAATATTACGTATATGACTCTATTTGATATCACTTAGTATCGGTCAGCGAATATTTATCATTTTTTAGCGGGGTCAGCGTGTATTAATGCCGGTCAGCGTCGGTCGGCGTCGCGATGCCAAAATGAAATATACTAAATATTACTTGCAAGTCTCTGTTTGATATCATTTAGTATTGGCCAGCGAATATTTATAATTTTTTAGCCGGGTCAGCGTGTATTAATGCCGGTCAGCGTCGGTCGGCGTCGCGATGCCGGAATAAAATATACTAAATATTACTTATATGACTCTATTTGATATCACTTAGTATCGATCAGCGAATATTTATCATTTTTTAGCGGATTCAGCGTGTATTAATGCCGCTCAGCGTCGGTCGGCGTCGCGATGCCGGAATAAAATATACCAAATATTACTTGTATGACTCTATTTGATATTATTTAATATTGGTCAGCGAATATTTATCATTTTTTAGCGGGGTCAGCGTGTATTAATGCCGGTCAGCGTCGGTCGGCGTCGCGATGCCAAAATGAAATATACTAAATATTACTTGCATGTCTCTGTTTGATATCATTTAGTATTGGTCAGCGAATATTTATCATTTTTTAGCGGATTCAGCGTGTATTAATGCCGGTCAGCGTCGGACGGCGTCGCGATGCCGGAATAAAATATACCAAATATTACTTGTATGACTCTATTTGATATTATTTAATATTGGTCAGCGAATATTTATCATTTTTTAGCGGGGTCAGCGTGTATTAATGCCGGTCAGCGTCGGTCGGCGTCGCGATGCCAAAATGAAATATACTAAATATTACTTGCAAGTCTCTGTTTGATATCATTTAGTATTGGCCAGCGAATATTTATAATTTTTTAGCCGGGTCAGCGTGTATTAATGCCGGTCAGCGTCGGTCGGCGTCGCGATGCCGGAATAAAATATACTAAATATTACTTATATGACTCTATTTGATATCACTTAGTATCGGTCAGCGAATATTTATCATTTTTTAGCGGGGTCAGCGTGTATTAATGCCAGTCAGCGTCGGTTGGCGTCGCGATGCCAAAATAAAATATACTAAATATTACTTGCAAGTCTCTGTTTGATATCATTTAGTATTGGTCAGCGAATATTTATCATTTTTTAGCGGGGTCAGCGTGTATTAATGCCGGTCAGCGTCGGTCGGCGTCGCGATGCCGGAATAAAATATACTAAATATTACTTATATGACTCTATTTGATATCACTTAGTATCGGTCAGCGAATATTTATCATTTTTTAGCGGATTCAGCTTGTATTAATGCCGATCAGCGTCGGTCGGCGTCGCGATGCCGGAATAAAATATACTAAATAAAACTTGTAAGTCTCTGTTTGATATCACTTAGTATTGGTCAGTGAATATTTATCATTTTTTAGCGGGGTCAGCGTGTATTTATGCCGGTCAGCGTCGGTCGGCGTCGCGATGCCAAAATGAAATATACTAAATATTACTTGAAAGTCTCTGTTTGATATCATTTAGTATTGGTCAGCGAATATTTATCATTTTTTAGCGGGGTCAGCGTGTATTAATGCCGGTCAGCGTCGGTCGGCGTCGCGATGCCGGAATAAAATATACCAAATATTACTTGTATGACTCTATTTGATATTATTTAATATTGGTCAGCGAATATTTATCATTTTTTAGCGGGGTCAGCGTGTATTAATGCCAGTCAGCGTCGGTCGGCGTCGCGATGCTAAAATAAAATATACTAAATATTACTTGCAAGTCTCTGTTTGATATCATTTAGTATTGGTCAGCGAATATTTATCATTTTTTAGCGGGGTCAGCGTGTATTAATGCCGGTCAGCGTCGGTCGGCGTCGCGATGCCAAAATGAAATATACTAAATATTACTTGAAAGTCTCTGTTTGATATCATTTAGTATTGGTCAGCGAATATTTATCATTTTTTAGCGGGGTCAGCGTGTATTAATGCCGGTCAGCGTCGGTCGGCGTCGCGATGCCGGAATAAAATATACCAAATATTACTTGTATGACTCTATTTGATATTATTTAATATTGGTCAGCGAATATTTATCATTTTTTAGCGGATTCAGCGTGTATTAATGCCGGTCAGCGTCGGTCGGCGTCGCGATGCCGGAATAAAATATACCAAATATTACTTGTATGACTCTATTTGATATTATTTAATATTGGTCAGCGAATATTTATCATTTTTTATCAGGACCAGCGTGTATTAATGCCGATCAGCGTCGGTCGGCGTCGCGATGCCGGGTTAAAATATACTAAATATTACTTGTATGGCTCTATTTGTTATTATTTAGTATTGGTCAGTGGATATTTACCATGGGTTAGCGGGTTTCAGCGCTCTTTAACGTCGGTCAGCGTTTTTGCGATCAGCACTGTTCAGCGTTTTATTCTTACCCCCCATTAACTTTTTTATTATAAGAAGTAGACAAATTTTCTTCATATCCATATGAAACTTCCAAGTTTTAGTATATTAAATATACTATTTTATGACACATACAGAATTTTTTTTATAAAGTCAGGTTTACATGATACGACTAGAAACTTTTATTTTTCAAATGGGAACCTAGAATTATTTTATTAAAATAAAAACCACATTTTTGTTAACGATGTATTACTTGTCATAAATGTAAAATAAAATAAATAAATATATCATCACGCCTTTTACCTATTACTGGGTGTGGCACTGTGCCTAAGCAGATCTCGGTAAGTGATATATTTTGTCGCTTGAAATGCGGTTACCAGGCGTCAAATCACAGCCCTCAAAGATATTAGTGGAGAGAGAGAGCCACAGGAGTAGATTACATATATCATTGTAAAGAGAGAAAAATGGCGGTTTTTATTTTAATAAAATAATTCTAGGTTTCCATTTGAAAAATAAAAGTTGATAGTCGTATCATGTAAACCTGACTTTATAAAAATTTCTATATGTGTCATAAAATAGTATATTTAATATACTAAAACTTCCACATGAAGAAAATTGTTCTATTTCTTATAATAAAAAAGTAAAAGGGGGGGTTCGTTTTCCCAGAATCACCCTGTATATAATATATTTAAAATAGGAAAGCGTTTACGAACTATAAAAAAATATGTAAAATTTTTTACTCTTCATGTGATAAATGAAGATATGAGTGAAACCAAAATATTGCCCATTTTATGAAAATCTTTGGCAAAGAAATAGTACATTTTTTATTACATTATATTTATATACTTTTCAGTGGAAACTGTTTCTAAATTTTAATATACACTTTACTGTGATTCAATTAAAACTTGTATGTATTTATTGCTTAATAAAAGTTGTTATTAAGTCTTTTATGTTTTCCGCAAATTATTCATTTTGATACTTATATCATTTGTCATATCAGGTCTTCATATCAATATGCAATAGTACTGTTAAATATTGTGAATACATTGCTAAGTCAACAGTTTGTGCATGGAACAACTATTTTACTGGGAAACTACTATATTATGAGCTCTCCATAAACCGTTTGTCTATTTAAAATATTTATTGCATAACAAGTGGTACCATTACACAATCAATATTTGTACATTTAGCAGCTCTAAATTCTCCTATTGTCAAATAAATAAGGTACAACAATGTCAATCTATGTCAAGGTTTTATTTTGTTATTGTATGTTTTGTTTTAAAAAATCTTGATTATAAAACTTAAAAATTTGCGTTTATTTATAAAACTTTGACCTCTTGTATGTTGGTATCCAGAAGGAATAATTATAGTTTTTTTTACTCAACTTGACCTCAGGTATAAGCTATTAAATTTTGTTACACTAGGTCTGGAAAATCCTGTATATTCACGAGAAATTGATAGCAAACGAAAAATTTATATAGTAACATTGATTACGCTGGATTAACTATCCCTATATGTTGCTTTTTTTGCTATTAGAAGGGGAGTATATATTAAAACTACTAATCAGTATCACTAGCTATATTTTTTTCCAAATAAGTTGGGATACTTCTTTTTGAAAAAGTGGATGGCCCTATATTCCCTATTCAAAATATCAATATTTCATTAGCCGATAACGACAATTAAAATTAGTATCGAAAAGTTAAAAATATATTTATAGATTTATATTAAAAATAAATTTTCAGATAGGCTATGATATAAAAGTGACAATGTTAAAACAAAAGACGTTATTGTTAATTTGACAATTTAACACATATAAATATTGTTTTTCTACGATTGCTATGAAAAGTTGACAATTACGCTCTCATTTGTCATCGTAAAGTTGACGTTTTCTGTGGAACAATCGAAAAATATCTTTTTTGCGCGTCTCCAATAGCAACGCGCGAAAAAAACGTTAAATGCGCGCGTTTCCGATAGCAACGCGCGAAAAAGATATTAAATGCGCGCTTATTTCAATAGTTACCAGGGATACAAACAAAACAGAAACTTGTCATATTGTCAGTTGACAGAACGAATTTATTTTCAATACGTATAAGTTTTTTAAATAATTTTAAGATGCAATCGTAGAAAAAATTATGTGTGTATTACGAGCGGAAAGTGTCTTTGTTACTCTTACACTATTACAGCTCTCGCCTTCGGCTCGCGCTACAATTACCGTGCTCGAGTAACAAAGAATCACTTTACGCTCTTAATACACAAATAACTATTTCGCTATTACAAGAAAAGGAAAATGATATATCATTATAATGATAATATTTAGGGTTATCTTTTTTTATAGAAAACAGTATCGCTGCCCCTGCGTTTAAACAACTAAAACCCTTCCTTCTTGCTTACTAAGTCTACGTATGTATTTTTTCTAAAGCCATTTGATAGTTTGAAAAACTGATTGGTTGTCTTACAAAATAAACCCCGTATTTCCTATTTACATAAGACAGATGAAGCGACAGTCGGTGTTTACATAATTATTATAGATATTCTAATTCTCCTTAATATTAAATATATTTGTTCAAATTTAGAAATTTCACAATTTTTCGTTGAAAAGAATAAGAGCTCTCATATTTGAGAGAATAATAACCGTGCTTCTGCCTCTTGATTCAAGAGATACCGCAGAGTTTATGCAAATATTATTTCATATTCGTGCCTGCTATATTACCATGATATTCTAAGCACACTCTATGAATATCTAATATAGATATTTTAATAATTTACTTTATTACTGTTTATAAAAGTCTCCTTCAAGTTGCGCGTCGGCGCTTCATACTAGCAGTCACAGCAATTTTTTAATTCCCTAAATTTTAGATATATCTTATTTCGGGAGTTCTTGGTAATCTCGGTCTTACTTAAATTTAATTAATTGTAAAAATGTAACCTTCGAAATAATGTTTATATTATTGAATATATTTTTCTTAATAGGTTTACTGCCGAAGACGCAGATTATACGGTAGGTGCATATGCAAAGTTTGGGCGTCACTAACGTAATATATAAACTGCTTGCCACTATACGAATACTAAACAATTTTCAACAAATTAAATCTACCCTTGTGGCTCTCCCTTTACTAACGTCTTTGGGGGCCATGATTTGACGGCGGGTAACCGCACTACACGCGAAAAAATATGTCACTTACCGAGATCTGCTACGACAGAGTGCCACACCTAGTAATAGGTAAAAGGCGTGATGATATATTATATATACGAGTGTATATATATATATATATATATATATATATATATATATATATATATATACAGGGTGAGTCTGGAAAGACGCCCCCCCCCCCTTTAACTTTTTTATTATGAGTAATAGAAAAAAATGGTTCATATGAAAGTTTTATTATTTTAAATATACTATTTGATGGCAGATGTAGATATTTTTTATAAAGTCAGGTTTACAAGATACGACTATCAACTTTTATTTTTTAAATAGCAACCTACAATTATTTTACTAAAATAAAAACCGCCATTTTTTTCTCTTTTCAACAGTGTATTAGTTTTTATTAATGTATCTGAAAAAATTCGAGAAAAATAAGAAAATTGAGAAATACTAGAAATAATTTTTATACAAATATTATAGGTGGCTATGTGAAAATAAACAAAATGTAACAGTGTAAAAATCCTCCTCAGTGATCTTAAACTCGGTTGCCGACGTCTAGGAAACCGCTCCCGGTAAATTCTTTTTGCCCTTCTCATGATTCCAGTCGATTCACCAATTATTAGAATCATATCTATTAATTCTTCTTTCGTAAACATTTGAAAACGTTTTTTTTATTGTTTGCAAAATAAGTTAAATAAAGTAACCAGCAAATGTAAATTTTTTTGACATTAATTTAACACTGTTACATTTTGTTTATTTTCACATAGCCACCTATAATATTTGTATAAAAATTATTTCTAGTATTTCTCAATTTTCTTATTTTTCTCGAATTTTTTCAGATACATTAATAAAAACTAATACACCGTTGAAAAGAGAAAAAAATGGCGGTTTTTATTTTAGTAAAATAATTATAGGTTGCTATTTAAAAAATAAAAGTTGATAGTCGTATCTTGTAAACCTGACTTTATAAAAATATCTACATCTGCCATCAAATAGTATATTTAAAATAATAAAACTTTCATATGAACCATTTTTTTCTATTACTCATAATAAAAAAGTTAAAGGGGGGGGCGTCTTCCCAGACTCACCCTGTATATATATATATATATATATAAATATATATATATATATATATATATATATATATATATATATATATATATATATATATATATATATATATATATAGGGTGTTTCACAACTTACAGCAAAAAAATAAAGGGTATATTTTGTACGACGTGCTGATCATGAAACAAAAAGAATTTTTTTTAAATTCGAAAAATTAAGGGTTGTTAACCTAAAACATTTTTTGTAGTACTGCACTGGATTCGCTTTCCTATTAAACACAAACAATGAAGTAGGTATCAACTACGAAAGAATAATTACACAATTCAATTATTAGCAGTTATTTATAATAGAATTTTATTTAATTAATAACTTTAACATAATCATCCACCCAGTGGCTGTGGCAACGAAAAATTTTGGACTGGGAAACATGGACAATAGTTTTACGATTAAAAAAAAAATTCTTTTTGTTTCATGATCAGCACGTCGTACAGAATATACACTTTAATTTTTTGTTCTAAGTTGTGAAGCTGTATATGTATTGTGTAAACTAGATAATTGTCAGTGTGTCAGTACACCGTGTAGTATATGTTGGCAGTAAATGTGTTAACTCTTTGTATGTCATCAGTTCATAATATAAAATTTTAAAAATAAATAGATAACAGAAAATCCAAATTCACTCATTTACTCGGTGAAACAGTTGAAATATTCAGTTATTTAGTCGTCTACCAAGCAAGAAGTTGTGTGCTTAAACATTAAAACCGTTTTAACGACCATCACTAATAACTACATAAAATATTATATTGTAAACGATAAATTTCGTGGACAGAATAGTAAATGTCAATTATTTTTGTTGTTATATAAAAAATATGTATAACTGGTAGGAATATATTAATAAAATTGTTAAATTATAAATATCCTTTTATAAGAACTATCAATATACTTTCTCGTTCCCCATTGATCTATTTTTAGATAAAATGTAACCATAAATTCAATTATTATTTATTATTTCATATAGAGTAATGGATATATGATAAACCGGTATAACACGCTACAATATGAATAAAAACGAGTGGCATTGTGAATACTTACTTCAGCAGTGAATAGAAGTCATAAATCATACGGCAAACTAGTCCACATTACACTCTCCATACACATAGGTCCACAGTTCACTATTCATAAAGCACTCATCACGCCCAAAACAAAGAAAAACTTACCAGATCAATAGTAGTTCAACTGAAATACATATTAAACGCTCGATTACAGTTTGCATTTTTAACTTTCGATATTAAACAATATTTCTATGAATTTAAGGCTATTATATATTTTTTATACAAATATATACATACTAGTATAGTAATAATACTACACTATTCTAACAGATGCGGTGATTTGATACCTTTTCCGCATCAACGTTGCCATTAGTTTTATTGTTTATTGTTTAGAAATTAATTAAAAACGAAAAACAGCTACTTAAATCAATTCTTAAACAACAATGATACATGATTTCAAGAAATCAAGTACATAGTGGCCAGTCACGAACTACCTTTGATGGTTTGATGCTCTCGAAAGCTGAGGAAAGTTTATATAATAATTTGATTCAGTAAACTTTAAACTAAAATTTAAATAAAATGTGAATAAAATGAAACAATATAGCGTTGGATAAATTTGGAGACAAACTTATGCTATTTGATAATATATTTTGTTTCGAAAAATTGTAAGTTTAAGTTGAATTTTAATAGGAAAATTAATCATTACATAGCGTGAATTGAATTAAAGCTTTCTGTAATAAAGTACAGGTGTCTATTGAAAACTATTCACCATTGTAAACTTATTTGTTTGAAGAGACAGAGAGAGAATTAAACGGAAACGAAAACGATATAGGCTTTTTTGTTCAATATTGAAAACAGAATAAATAATTTAGATTGTCCATTTTATTTAAATATGTGTATTTTTGTTGTTTAGTTATTCAGATGTAAGTACTTGACTTCCATCTCCTGGACGTTTGAATCACTTCAAGCTCGTTTGTTCGGTGCAATATGGGATTCCCTCATTCCCTGCACTTGTTACCATCTTAGAAAAAAATTCAAAAGTGATACATATTCTAATTTTGCTGGTTGTTGGGACTGTACGTCACTTTTTCTTTGCCGAGACTGCTGCCTCGGATTTTAAATAAGCTTTATTGCGTTTTAATCTTATTTATTTATTTTTTTACATAACATGTCAAACATGTATTCAGTTCTTCAGCTTCTTTTCACTGCCAAATGACATCGGTATTCGCTCTCCATCTAAGCAGCACATCATCTTTCGGTTATGTATACACTAACAATTTACACCAGCATATAGCGCGACATTTTTAGTCTAATTTTACAATTACTCCCTTTCAACACCATACAATACATTATGCCCGCCCTGCTAGGAAGGTTTATAATAATAAACGCAATTAATAATACAATATATCAAACAAGTAACAACTTCTTATAAGCTACACTTTTTTTAGTCAGAGGTGAACGTCATCTTCAGCTTGAATTGGTAGAATACTAATGACGTCATCATCATCAGGGTGCACTTCGACGATTTTGCCAAGTTTGACCACAACACCGGTAGGTTGTCATACCTCAAGATCATCAAGTCGCCAATTTTGATCGAATTGCCAGGATCTGATTCAGATGAACACCGTCGCCAAAAATGCTGCACAATGCTTTGCTTGGCAGGCACGAATGATGTTATCAAAGACAAGTGTCCGAAATGATCACCAACTTCATTATTATTATTGAAGATATAAATTTAGTAATATTAAAAAAATAATAATAAGAGTTTCTCAGTTATAAACATTTACTTCAGTTATGTTCAACAATATTGTAGGTGATTATTCTAAAAAAATAAATATGATATACAAGCTTTGTCCTAACCTGATCTCACGTTAAAACTTTCGATTTGTTTAGAATGTATCCTTTAGATTTTTGTCTTCAAAAATGGTATCAAATGAATAAAATAAGAAATATCACTGTTGTCTTTAACATACTATTTTTTTTAATACATTATCTTTACCGTCTCGTTGACAACCGTTACCTAAATTTTTCAACTTCCAGTAAATAAATATTTCAGTAAATTTCTTTGCTCTCTCTAAAATATCTTCCGCAGTAACAAATTCTTCCTTTATCGTCTCCAAAAATATACAATCTAACGCAATTGACATTAAAATTAAAATCGAGCAACTAACATTTCCACAGCTATCTAGCTTAAACAGTTTGTTAGATTAATATAAAATATCGTTAGGAATTTAAAGAATCTTTGGGACTAGTGCCGCTTGGATCTTTTTAATTTGTAGATAGTATAGTCCTCGTGAAATTAATTAAAATTTTTGGAAATTGTAAAGATCCAACAATATGCGTTTTTACACATATGAAACAAATTCTTTTAGGATGATAACATGAAAAGCTGTCGTTCTTGACATAACAATTTAATATTTTTTATACAAATATTTAAATTTCTAGGAAAATTAGAGCGATTTTATAAATAGAATTAGGTATTACATGCTAGGGGATACGTCGTTTGCTCTATTGTAAGCTTTTTCACATCTATTTAACAGTTTTAAGATAAAACGTTAAACCAAGCAAAATGTGTTCACAAAAATAATATACTGTAAAACAAAGTAAATTTGAGAGCAGCATTGCACATTGTAAAAAAGGTAGCTCGAATAAAATTATCATAAAAAATCATATCCGAGCGATTTTCAATAGTTTTGCGAAAAGTTTTTATAATCAAAACATATATTTTAAACCCCTAGATTATACAAAATAGTGCGAGTTAAGAGCATTTTTTTTCAAATTACACGTATAAATTCACTATTCAAATTAAAAAAGAATTCAAATGTAACAGTTTTAAGTATACGTGGGCTGAATCCTTAATGTTTAAAATTTTAAACAACACAATATACTCATGTCAACGGCCATGGCACAACTCGCGATAACACGAGTTAAGCAACATTGCGTGCGGGGAGTATTTGGATGGGTAAACGTCCAGAGAAACCTGCGTTGCTGTTGACCATAAGACCTGAAAACGCGGATCAGGGCTTATGACCTGAGTAGTTGGTCCGCTAAAGAAGCCAGGCAAAAAAAATATACTCGTAATACATCAAATTACATCGCATGGTATACTAAAATATATAAGATATGATGTTAAAAATGTATTCGGTCCTGCTGGGGCCAAATGCCACATAATGAGTTTTTTCGATCTATAATTTTTTTTTATTTCATTTAAATTATTCTGAAACATGTTGGGTTTTGGAATCATATGAAATGGTTTTAGAAGAGACTTCAAACAAATTTTAAAAATTACTATTGGAAATTGTTTTAACTCAATATGTTCCAAATTATACGTATTTGGAATCATATGAAGGGTCTTGGGAAGAGCTTCCTAGTGAAATAAAAACATTTGGAATTTAGGACTAGCAATCATATCATATAAAATAGCCTTAGAAAAGATGGTCCACATAATTTTTTTCCGGTCGGCGATTATGTATATTGTGTTTAATATTATCTAAAAGGGCTTAGGAGAAACATAAAAAAAATATTTCGAATTATATAGTATTTACTAGGTGCCTTAGAAGAGCGGACTTATAGAATATTTGCGTTTGGTATCAAATAAAAGGTTGTTTGAAGGGCTATTGTGCAGAACTACAAAATTATCGATCGGAAATTGGTTTAGTGAGATTGCTTCAAACTCTATCATCAACAGAAGTGAACTCTACTTGTGTCCGCAGAGCTTAACGTGAGACACAGTGAAACCGCGCTGACCGCCAGTTATTAATTATATACCAAAAGACTTAATTCACTATAATTTTATCTGGACGGCAACCAAATTTCGCACTCACCTACAACTTACACAGTTTGGACGATTTTTGTGATATGTTTGAGACTAATACTTTTTGATCTTTTCAGTTTTTTTCAAGTATAATTCTCGTGATATTGATAATTAAACTTTGGAAATTTTCAAGCGTTGTTGTGTATTTGAAAGTCGCCCTTAAGGTGAATAATATTGAAAGTTGTTACTTCTGACGTTATGAACTGTTACATTTTATTTAATGTTTATATACATACATACATAACATCACGCTATATTCCATTAAATGGAGCAGCACGAACCCCTGAAACATTCATAGAGCATCAGTTCACATCAACATTCTCATCCTGACACACAATACTCGTTTCGACCACATTAACACATTCGATACGAACTCTTTCCTTCCTCACAACCAAAATCCATCATCACGCAACAAACCTTCATTCACATCCATCCATTCACTCCTGTATACCTGTTTCGTAAATCTACACTTACGCCCACTTCTCTAACAACGAATCTATAAAGAAATGAAGGCAGCATCGCCTGCGCTTGTATAAAAATACATTTAACACAATTGCAGATAGACACTGTATGGTAAAAACTGAAAATGAAGAAAAAAATTTGAGGAAAGAAGGGAGTATCTCCCTGCGCTTGTTTTTGAAACTGAATTCCACACAATTGCAGTTGGACACTCTATAGTAAAAACAGAAAATGAATCAAAAAGATAAGATAGGAAGGGAGCGTCTGCCTGTTTATATAAATGTATTAAAGATAGAGATGGGCGAATATCATCCGCGAATAGTCGAATGCCGCGAATATTGACATTATTCGATATTCGAGATTTTCGAATATTAACGTCAGTATAGCGAACATTCGAATACCTCGAATATCGGGCCAATTTTTGACTATGTTTTTCTTTTTCATTTGTACATAAATACTTTGAAGTTATTAATAACAAAGATATTTTGTTTCAAAACTATGAAGACGTACCATATTTCAAATTTGTTTTTCGCCAACATCAGTCCGTACGTTTCACCTTAAATTTGAAGTTTTCGCCTTTTTCTTTTTTGTTTGTACTTTTTGTTTTAATTTTATTTTATCTTAACAATTTCATTCAAATAATGAAAAGGACATATATATATAAGGTGGCTTAACACCCCAAGTGGGGTTGTGCCGCTCCTTGCGGAGCTTTCTAGATCTATTTATTGGAGTAGATCAGTCTCCATTTCTCCTTCATTTCTGCTAAATTGTTTTTATTGCATTTCTCCATATTCGAGATCTGATTAATATTCGTATTCGATATTCGAATTCGAGAAATTTGATATTCGCCCATCTCAAATTAAAGATAAAACGCCAATTTGACAATTATTTTGTACATAGTAAAACCAGGCAAAAGTAGTCCTCAGTATTATTATACAGTAAAACCAAGAAAAACATGAGCGTCGAAATCTACATTGTAAAATAAGATAACTCGAATAAGAGATGTCATAAATAATATCTTAGCGATTTTCAATTGATTTATTTTCGAAAATAAAAGCGAAATGTAGCGCACTCATATTTCATTGAGATATAGTCATATTATATGAAAAGACATTAAAAAATTTGATGTGCACACCACATGACTTCCTTGTACGCGTATTAAACTATAGATATTTTTTAATTGCACATATTTGACATAAAATCTTTTATTTTTTATTTTTTGTTTTAATCCATAGCAAACTTATATAAAATATATAATATTTAAATTTAGATATCTCGCTTATGCAAAAGGCTAATTTAAAAATTCTTAATATACTAGACGCAGAATTTAATTCTCTAAAACTTTTATTTGCAGCATTTATTTCTAAAATTAAAATAATACCATTTTTTTTATGGAAAACTGTTAGCAGCTTCATGTAATGTGTCACTTCCGGTTATTCTATTTTAACCAAAATCTATTATGTTATTTCCATTGATATAGTAGTCTTATATACCAAATTTGGAAAGTTTTAAATTATATTTGAATATAGTTTTTCATGAAAATCTATTATAGGCTTCAAGTAAAGTTGTATAATGACCAAAAAGGGAGGTGCACAACTAGATGTTATAGCAGTACTAAATATAAAGTTTCAATTCTCTACGACTTACCGTTTTTGAGTTATGCGAGATACGTACGTACAGACGGCACGACGAAATTAGTCAAAATGGATTCAGGGAGGGCCAAAATACCTATTTTCGTTGAAATCTGAGAACCGAAAATTTTCGCGATTACAATACTTCCTTTACTTCGTACAAGGAAGTAAAAAGGTGTAAATTTAATAAAAAAATTAAATTTTTCCCTAGGCAATTATTTTACAAAAAAAAATATTCTAAATAATACGGTATTTGTTGTCATATGAAAGGCCTTTAGAATAACTGGCGTGCTTATTTTTTTTGCGATTGGAATTTGTTTTAATTTCATTTGCTTCAAAATACATTGGCTGGTAGCACAAGCTTTGAGTGTTTTAGCTATCTCTAACATGTTAAAACCGTGCTCTTAAAACACCCAAAAACAGAGCTTGTGCTACCAGCCATTGTGTTTGGTGAATGGGTTTGGCGAAAACTTTCAAACGAATATCAAATAATTGAAATTCACGAACGACAATTTTTTTCACCAAAATGAATTCCGAATCATATCATGTTTGATATCATATGAAAAAGGCTGGCGTGCAAAATAATTTTTATTATAAACTTTGACAGTTACTGAAATATCAATATTAAATGGTTATTTTGTTTCGTTGTCTTCCAAAACACTCTCAATCCCAAATGTTATTTATAAAAGTCATTTTTCGTTTGCTTATACTCGTGCATAAAAAATAATTGAGGAACAAGTAGATACTTATTAGATGCAGTTTTTAATATTTAACATTTTTGTATTTACACTTTTGGTCTAATGTAATTAGAAAAGCAACAATCATCATCATCATCATCATCATCATCATCACGCCTTTTACCCATCACTGGGTGTGGCACTCTGCCTAAGCAGATCTCGGTAAGTGATATATTTTTTCGCGTGAAGTGCGGTTACCAGCCGTCAAATCACGGCCTCCAAAGATATTAGTGGTGGAGGAGCCACAGGGGTAGATTTTTTAAATTGGTGAAAATTGTTTGTCGGCTGTGGGGATCGAACCAGGGTTCTCAAGATCCACAGGCCGACTCGATACCACTGAGCCACAATCATCATATTAAAAAAATACTATTGTATTTCCTGTTACATACATTGCTAAAACCTAGACGGATTGTCCGACTAATTTTAATTTATGTTGTTAGATAGACTTTTTTGGTGCAAAAGTAACTGAGAGTATGGTGGCTTTGGAATTATTAAGAATTTATGGACTTTTGACATTTGTCCGCGGACATGTCATATTTTAAATAAAAAATTACTTAATTATTAAATATTTTTAAGTACTTTTGAAATATTTTACACGTAGCCATGATGGAGGGATAGGATGAGAATGTTTGAATTATTATAGAATGAATCTATTTAGTGAATGTTTCTAGGATTCAAGAAACCCCATTTAATGGAATATAGCGTAATGTTATCCATATATGTTTGTAGAGGAATAAACAAATAGTTTTGTTACATTTAGATTTTTCAAATTGTTTGTCTTAAAAGTCTTTAGAAAACTATCGATGTTTTGAAAAGCTCACGTGGAGAATGAAATTTGTTTCGGTCGGCAATTGTTTTAGTGAAAGTAGTTTAAATCATTATGCATGATATTAAATGAAAAATGTTTTGAAGAGTTCGCGTGGAAAATGATTTTTTTTCGATCGGAAATTGTTTTAGTGAAAATGATTCAAATCATATCATGCATGGTATTAAATGATATGTATTTTGAAGAGCTCGTGCGCAGAATTACAAAAAATCGATCGGCAATTTTTTTCGTGACAGTGCTTTAAAATTTATCGTATTTGGTATCCAATGAAAAGACTTTGGACATAATCTAGAAACTTCAAGTCATATTGTGTTAATTGTCCTGCAAAATTAAATCCTACTTTAATATCCGCAAAGTCTAGTGTAAGGGTCGGCGGAAAAGTGACCTCTAGTAAATAAACTAAATAAAAAATATTCTTAGCAACACTACGCCATAGTTGATTAATACTCTTATACGCATTATTATAATCATAATTATAATTATAAATTAAATCTAATTCTACATAAGCTAGTGTAAAATAAAATCTTGTACGCACCATGGTCGTTATTAGATGACAAGCGCTCGAGTGACATCCAGCTCTTGAGCCACGGGCCCTCGGGTAGGATACCTTCACCCTCTGAGTATTATTATAACTAATATAACAAGTGATATGATAATTACCGATAATATTTTGACATGAATTATTAGTTGTTATGAAAATGGAAATATAGCGATTGCGCAGCATGGCTGTATTTCCTATTTTCGTAGTAACAAATTTAAATTGATTTAAAAATATTATCTGACAATTATCATAGTACAAGTTATATTTTGCGAGAGATTTTAACAAGCAAAAACTTCTTCTGTAGAAGCATTCCCCATCGGCAATTTGCCATTTCGATATATTTTTTTCTTTTGATATTTACCAAAATAGCATTTATTTTATTGGTAACCAAGAAGGTTTAACTGCAGTGAAAAATTATCATTTATTAATTTTAATCAAACTAGCTTTCGTTTCAATGGTTCGCTTTCAAACAAATTAGTGATTCTATTGGTTTCCTCATATACGTGGTAAATTCTCATCTAAATACGCCCTAGGCGCGTAAATAACTACTTTAGTAACGATAATTAAAAAAATGGTTTTACTCACGAAAAAGATTGTCGATGCCTGGTTTAGTCTAACCACTGAGCTATCTAAGCTGGTTATAAAATTAGACAGCTATATTGGAAATGAATACTCGAGTTGTCTCAATAAGGAATCTGTTATTATTATTAATATATTAAAATTCGTCATGATCATATGTTTACGGGCAATTATTTGATAACTAGTAATCGCATTTTTCGCGTAACATTATATATTTTTTTATAATACGAAATGTTCTACTAAATTATGATTTATGAATACGTAATTAACACATAGATAAATTTATTAATACTTCATACATAAACATTATTTGTTAACACAATTACATAATAGATTTGAACAATATGACTGCCCACTAATTGCTATTATTCATTAGCTCCTGAAATTATTTTTACTTTCTTCTGTAGTAGATAATCAATTTTTAGTAAATTCTCCGCAAAACCAATTACTTTACTTCTCACAGAAATTAAATTTCAATGCAAAAAGGAAAAGAAAAACCTCCAACATCAAAGTTCAAACCAAAAAAATAAATATTAAAAACGCAAAAAATAAAAACAAGCACCATGGCTACGTGGGATGCTTTATTGTTGTTTTTCAAACAGAGGCAGGTTGTGGATTGAATTTTTTAGTTCCATACGTAACCGTGCGATGCGCGATGAGCGGACACGAGACAGGATAACCGCCGTCAACTGTCCTAGCACCGCAACCTCCTGCGTCAGGGGTTTAGAGATACTGAATTTTGTCCTGTGCTATTTCGTTATAGTTATAAATAGTATATACCGGGTGTAACACGAAAAGTGAAATATAGACGTTTAACATGGCAAATCAGTTTTTCCGTGCGCATTGCTTCCCTAATTATTTTAGGAAAAAATGTTTCAAATAAATGTTGTAAAGCATAAAATTCTACATCCGAATCAATAAACAAAATTCATTTTGACTACTTCATAACTGCAGAAATTAAATTTAAAAATTCACGTAATTTTAATTTAATAGTAATAGCCATGGAATTAAAAACAAGAGATGAACAAATGCGTAACGTTTTATACGTCAATGTCAGAATAAACTGTCACAATCATTTTTACGTACTAAATATTTATTTTCTAAATAAAAATTTAATAATAATAAGGCAAAATATTTTTTAGATTTATTATTTAAGAATAAAAAAATAATAAACTCGATAAAATATTTAAGGTAGGTTGTTATTAAATATTTATTTAGAAAATAAATATTTAGTACGTAAAAATGATTGTGACAGTTTATTCTGACATTGACGTATAAAACGTTACGCATTTGTTCATCTCTTGTTTTTAATTCCATGGCTATTACTATTAAATTGAAATTACGTGAATTTTCAAATTTAATTTCTGCAGTTATGAAGTAGTCAAAATGAATTTTGTTTATTGATTCGGATGTAGAATTTTATGCTTTACAACATTTATTTCAAACATTGTTTCCTAAAATAATTAGGGAAGCAATGCGCACGGAAAAACTGATTTGCCATGTTAAACGCCTATGTTTCACTTTTCGTGTTACACCCGGTATATATATATATATATATATAATATGTATTTTTCTTGCGTGGTTTATAATTTTAAAAATGCACTTATTATATATAGTTGAATTCAGAATATTGTGTAAAATCCAAATTTTGAAAAATATACAGGGTATTCTATTTAAAGTAAGGAGTTGAGGCCACTTCCGGTTAAACCGGAAATATAATATTTTCACTTTTTATCTAGTTTAACGCGCTTTTTGTTATAGTTTCTAAATCTATAAAATGTATGTAATTGCTTATACCGGGTGTCTACTTTTATTCCAAACATAGGAAATTCAATGTTAAAATTTTGATTTAGTGATATCTCTTTACCTATTAATTTTAAAGTGTACTGAAGAAAAATGTTCAGAATGAGAAACTGCATCCATAGAGTATAAGTTTATTGTTCAATTGTTTTTTATGTCCGAGTTAGAAGCAAAAGAAAATATACGCTTTAAAGTAATTATCTGATTGCCATGAGAAATAAACCAATAACTTGTTTGTTGTGCCTGACATTATTGGACATATTGGACCAGATTTGGAAGCTTACTCTAATGATAATTGCATCGTCTGGTACCAGCATGATGGCTGTCCGGCACACAACAGACGAAATATTAAAATATTTTTAAATCAGTGTTCTGATGCGTGGATAGGCCGGGAAGGTACAATTAATTGGCCAGCTAGATCTCCGGATTTACTCCTTGTGATTTCTTTTTGTGGTCATATTTAAAAAGAAAAAGTGCACCAATATGGTACATACATTGACATTGCATCCTTAAGAAATACAATTATACAAAAGTGCAACAATATTACCCAAAGACAATTAATTTCCGTTCGTCGAGAATTCTACAATAGATTAAACCATTGCCCATCTGTCAATGGCGATTTATTCGAGCATTTAATTTATTAATACAATTAATTATAGCAACTATTATTTTATTTTTTCTACATAATCTAGATAAATAAATACTTATTATTAAGTTATCTAATTTGTTTTATTTCTCATGGCACTCTGATAATTGCTTTATAGCGTGTATTTTCTTATGCTTCTAACTCGGACATAAGAAACAATTGAACAACAAACTTATACTCTATACTCTATGGATGCAGTTTTTCATGCTGAACATTTTTCTTCAGTTCAATTTTGTTCTAAAATTAATAGGTAAAGAGATATCGCTAAATCAAAATTTTAACATTGAATTTCCTATGTTCGGAAAAAAGTAGACACCCGGTATATATATTTCCATTCGTCTATTTTTTATTACTTATGGCGGTTAACATTAACTTACTAACAATTGATAAATCACAGCTAGAGTTATTTACTGATTTTTATTCTCACGAGTCTAAATTCAGAGAAAAATATTTTAATTTAGAAAAAGGGAGCGAATCAAATTTACATCCTAAAAATTAAAAAAAAAACATCATTCCATTTTACTAACTAACTACTACGTGTGACACATTACGAGTATTTATTTATTTATTTATTTATGTTACTCTGTACAACAGGAATATAATCCCAATTACAGTACAGGGTCCGCACTCACCGAGCCGCAGTGTGGTAGTTCATATAATTTTTAGCTTGAGTGACATTCGAACTCGGGATCTCCGGATTCGAATTCCATATTACTATTCACACCACCGTACTGGCGGTATACTGTACTATATTTTCGTAAATTGTGTTAAGGAAAAGTTTTGTTTGTCCAATATGTAATTAGGAATTAGACTACCGTTGAAAAGTTTTGTTTTTTACCTTAATTGTCACAAAATTAATATTACCCTTGTTTCTAACGTAAATGTCAATATAAAATATCTTATTTACTATTGTAAAATGGTGACTATGAACTGTTTTACTAATCTCGAAAAAATGAATTTTACATATTTAAAGATTTTTCAATATTTATTAAATTGAGCAGTACTTAAATAATAAGATGCTATAAGATATTAGACCGGTAACACGTACCATATGATTTTTCAAATACATATTCTAGGTAAAATAATGGTCTCAAAAGTATGGTTTTTTTTTTGGAAATGAACAAATTAAATTGAAAGAAAAAATATAAAATAAGAAAACAGACTAGAATGTCTTCTTATAGTAATAATAAAATCTGCATATAATAAAATAATTATGGTGTTTTGTTTTGAAAATAAATTGTATACCTTGCCGTAAAATTACTATTGCAAATGAGGAGTAGCATATGCATGGTAAGACTACCAATGTAGGTCTACAGCTATCTGTTTCTCTCTCATCTTTATCTAATTGTACGAATTATATCGATTACCTCACATATTTCTTTTATAATATTTTTTATAGGGTACAAAGCTCAGTTGAAGCATATCGGATTATGAATTTACCCGTAGCCGACAAATTTTACTTCACACTAAAATTATCTTACCTTCTCTACTGACTTCACTTCAAACGCAAGAAAATATCAGTTACTGAGATCTGCTATGGCAGAATGCCATTTTTATTTATATTTTATTATTTTCTTGTCGTAGATTATAAATAATTAAATGATATAAAAAGTACCTATGTGGATTTTAGTTTCTGTTTTAGAATCACATATATAAAAATGTTATATTTCGTGCTTGATTAGACAAAAATTATCTTCTTTTGCGTCACTTCTTATTTTCTCTCCAAAAAAAGGAAATTTGAATTAACCTTGTTTTCGATCTTGCCAAACAAAAATCTTGTCTTGTTTGTATGTTTATATCAGTTATATTTTTTGTGTTCTTATAATACGTATATTTTGTTAATGTGTAAAAGACTATCTGTATTTCAATCATTTTTCTCTTTTAATAAAATTGGATTATAAACTACTGTAATAAAGAGAATAAATATGAATTATGAGATATAAGAATAAAGTAATATTATGATTTTAGCACTTATCTTGCCAGCCATTTTTACATCGAAATATATAATATATAATTCTTGTCTTGCTCTTATTTGGATTTTATGCAAAAATATGCAAGACTCTCGTAAAACGTAACAAATTTCACACAATGAACGAAAGTATTTCAATTTGTGAAAATTGACAGTGAATGTTTTGAAAATATACCTAACCCGCACAGAACAAATTCTCCTGCCTTCTGTATTGTCATTCCGCTCATGGAAACCCCTCCACGCTAGTGTGCGCCGGCCAGGTACAAATGGGGCCCGACGACGTGGACGTGGCTTTGACCCCCGCAACAATTAATCAACAACACACGGTTGCCGTAGTGTCGTGGGTCACCACGCAGTCACACACACCATCGCAACGAAACGCGAGATGTTGTTGTGCTGATACTGTTGTGTGCAGTGTGTCCATCACTCAGAACCATCCGGTCACTTGGATTTCTAATGTGGCTAGGGTGTTAATACGAGTGATGTTCAGCTACGCACGACTTCACAGTTGTTGGATTAGTTACAAGATACTATTATTGACTATAAATTTAATATGCTTTTACTAATGACAGTAACTTTTAAGTGAATTGCATAAACAAGATACAACGGTATCAGAAGCTTGTTATGATATCAATTTGAATCTGTATCTAAACTAAACATTGTTAAACAAATGGATTGTAAACTATTTCAACGGAGTTGTATTTTTTCTTATAAGTTACTAGCAAAATAGCGACATTTGATGTGGACACCACATGACTTCCTTGTACGCGTATTAAACTATAGATATTTTTTTAATTGCACATATTTGATATTAAATCTTTTATTTTTTGTTATAATCCATAGCAAACTTATATTTTAAATAAAAAAATATATAATATTTAAATTTAGATATCTCGTTTATGCAAAAAGCTAATTTAAACATTCTTAATGTGCTAGACGCAGAATTTAATTCTTTTATTTGCATCATTTATGTCTAAAATTAAAATAATACCATTTTTTTCAAGGAACACTGTTAGCAGCTTCATGTAATGTGTCACTTCCGGTTAGTGTATTTTAACCAAAATCTATTATCTTATTTCCATTGATATAGTAGTTTTATATACCAAATTTTGAAAGTATTAAATAATATTTGAATATAGTTTTTCATGAAAATCTATTATAGGCTTCAAGTAAAGTACCACTTCCGGAAGTTATATAATGACCAAAAAGGGAGGTGCACAACTAGATGTTATAACAGTCCTAAATATAAAATTTCAATTTTCTACGGCTTACCGTTTTTGAGTTATGCGAGATACGTACGTACGTACGTACATAAATACGTACGTACAGACGTCACGACGAAATTAGTCAAAATGGACTCAGGGAGGGCCAAAATGTGTATTTCCACTGAAATCTGAGAACCGAAAATTTTCGCGATTACAATACTTCCTTTACTTCGTACAAGGAAGTAAAAATACAATTCCGTTGAAATAGTTTACATTCCATTAATACCTAGGGATAACTTCATTTTGTGTGAAAGTTAAAATATATAATGTAATGAATTCCGAACTTGTTATTTAATTTGAAATATTTATTACAAATGGCGAAGTATGAATTATTAATATAGTTTCATTTAGAAAAAAAATCTGATGTGGACACCACATGACTTCCTTGTACGCGTATTAAACTATAGATATTTTTACTTCCTTGTACGAAGTAAAGGAAGTATTGTTATCGCGAAAATTTTCGGTTCTCAGATTTCAGTGGAAATACGCATTTTGGCCCTCCCTGAGTCCATTTTGACTAATTTCGTCGTGACGTCTGTACGTACGTATGTACGTATGTATCTCGCATAACTCAAAAACGGTAAGCCGTAGAAAATTGAAATTTTATATTTAGGACTGTTATAACATCTAGTTGTGTACCTCCCTTTTTGGTCATTATATAACTTCCGGAAGTGGTACTTTACTTGAAGCCTATAATAGATTTTCATGAAAAACTATATTCAAATATAATTTAAAACTTTCCAAATTTGGTATATAAGACTACTATATCAATGGAAATAATATAATAGATTTTGGTTAAAATACACTAACCGGAAGTGACACATTACATGAAGCTGCTAACAGTTTTCCTTGAAAAAAGGATTATTTTAATTTTAGAAATAAATGCTTCAAATAAAAGTTTTAGAGAATTAAATTCTGCGTCTAGCACATTAAGAATTTTTAAATTAGCCTTTTGCATAAGCGAGATATCTAAATTTAAATAGTATATATTTTGTGTTTTTTTTGTAATTAAGTTTGCTATGGATTAGAACAAAAAATAAAAAATAAAAGATTTTATGTCAAATATGTGCAATTAAAAAAATATCTATAGTTTAATACGCGTACAAGGAAGTCATGTGGTGTCCACATCAGATTTTTTTAATTGCACATATATTTGACATAAAATCTTTTATGTTTTATTTTTTGTTCTAATCCATAGCAAACTTAATTAAAAAAAAAACTAAAAATATATAATATTTAAATTTAGATATCTCGCTGATGCAAAAGGCTAATTTAAAAATTCTTAATGTGCTAGACGCAGAATTTAATTCTCTAAAACTTTTATTTGCAACATTCATTTCTAAAATTAAAATAATACCATTTTTTTCAAGGAAAACTGTTAGCAGCTTCATGTAATGTGCCACTTCCGGTTAGTCTATTTTAACCAAAATCTATTATGTTATTTCCATTGATATAGTAGTCTTATATTCCAAATTTGGAAAGTTTTAAATTATATTTGAATATAGTTTTTCATAAAAATCTATTATAGGCTTCAAGTAAAGTACCACTTCCGGTAGTTGTATAATGACCAAAAAGGGAGGTGCACAACTAGATGTTATAACAGTCCTAAATATAAAGTTTCAATTTTCTACGGCTTACCGTTTTTTAGTTATGCGAGATACATACGTACGTACATACGTACGTACAGACGGCATGACGAAATTAGTCTAAATAGATTCAGGGAGGGCCAAAATACCTATTTCCGTTGAAATCTGAGAACCGAAAATTTTCGCGATTACAATACTTCCTTTACTTCGTACATGGAAGTAAAATATCTGATGTGGACACCACATGACTTCCTTGTACACGTATTAAAATATAGATATTTTTTTAATTACACATATTTGACATTAAATCTTTTATTTTTTGTTCTAATCCATAGCAAACTTAATTTACAAAAAAATCAAAAAATATATAATATTTAAATTTAGATATCTCGTTTATGCAAAAAGCTAATTTAAACATTCTTAATGTGCTAGACGCAGAATTTAATTCTCTAAAACTTTTATTTGCAGCATTCATTTCTAAAATTAAAATAATACCATTTTTTTCAAGGAAAACTGTTAGCAGCTTCATGTAATGTGCCACTTCCGGTTAGTCTATTTTAACCAAAATCTATTATGTTATTTCCATTGATATAGTAGTCTTATATACCAAATTTGGAAAGTTTTAAATTATATTTGAATATAGTTTTTCATGAAAATCTATTATAGGCTTCAAGTAAAGTACCACTTCCGGTAGTTGTATAATTACCAAAAAGGGAGGTGCACAACTAGATGTTATAACAGTCCTAAATATAAAGTTTCAATTTTCTACGGTTCACCGTTTTTGAGTTATGCGAGATACGTACGTACGTACGTACGTACAGACGGCATGACGAAATTAGTCAAAATGGATTCAGGGAGGGCCAAAACACCTATTTCCATTGAAATCTGAGAACCGAAAATTTTCGCGATTACAATACTTCCTTTACTTCGTACAAGGAAGTAAAAAGGTTTAAAGTATGATTATATAAAGTGTGCGATGCATTAAAAAATATTAACTATTCCCGTTATTAAAATATCATGTAACGTACTAGTTTCCATGCTGCTAAATAAAATTTTAAACACATGTTGATAAGCTGTGACTTCAAATGTTTTAGTCACGGCTTGAGATATTAAGCATAGGGTGCTGCAATTGTAACTTAACCATGCTTTTTAAATAATTCATAAAACCAAAACAAAATTGTTGTCTTAATTTAAAATAAAAATGACAAGCTACCCTATAAACAAAAATGATTCAATGCCATTGACAAGAGGGAAATAAAAATAATAAGTACTCCCAAGGGAAATAAAGTGAAGGCTATTGGCAGTGCCACCTAGAAAACATTTTATTTTCTTAGTATTCAATTAACCTTTTTCATTGCTCTTATACGCTTGTCAGAGAGAGAGACATCCGAACTTCATTGTGAAATTATTTACATGAAAATTTATTTAGTTAATTCCATGGTAGTTAATAACATTTAAAAATAAATACTTTTTCGTTTCTAGATGTTTCATTGTTAACAATTTTAATAGTGTCATTATTTGCCTCAAATGATTGCATCCGTCGGGCTACACCCTCAGGATTCAAACTTCGCTTTCGACAAATATTGACGAACTTTACTATCTTATTATATAAACTACTATTATACAACTAAATAACAATATTTCAAAAACATAAAATAATTATTTTGTATATCTAATTATGTCAAAAAGTGACTTTATTGTTAAGATATTTGCACTAAAAGTTATTCATTTTGTTGAAGAATTAATGTTTGCTGTAGTTGCTAGGCGATGGTTATTTTTCGGCCGCTAAAATAATATTTCAATTAAAAACACTTTAAAAAAATTAATTTTCCTTACAATCGAATAAAAAATAATCTGATGTGGACACTACATGACTTCCTTGTACGCGTATTAAACTATAGATATTTTTTTAATTGCACATATTTGACATAAAATCTTTTATTTTTTATTTTTTGTTCTAATTATTTGCAGCATTTATTTCTAAAATTAAAATACCATTTTTTACAAGAAAAACTGTTAGCAGCTTCATGTAATGTGTCACTTCCGGTTAGTGTATTTTAACCAAAATCTATTATGTTATTTCCATTGATATAGTAGTCTTATATACCAAATTTGGAAAGTTTTAAATTATATTTGAATATAGTTTTTCATGAAAGTCTATTACAGGCCTCAAGTAAAGTACCACTTCCGGAAGTTATATAATGACCAAAAAGGGAGGTGCACAACTAGATGTTATAAGAGTCCTAAATATAAAATTTCAATTTTCTACGGCTTACCGTTTTTGAGTTATGCGAGATACATACGTACGTACGTACATACGTCACGACGAAATTAGTCAAAATGGACTCAGGGATGGCCAAAATGCATATTTCCACTGAAATCTGAGAATCGAAAATTTTCGCGATTACAATACTTCCTTTATTTCGTACAAGGAAGTAATAATATGTGACACGCGGACGAAAATTCTTTCCGCACTCATGGGGATGCAGAACTCAACTTCGTCTCGCCCGACAGGTAATCAATTCTTATGTTAGTTACTCTATGAGATACATAATAGATTAGATTAGAACTTCGTGTTCAGTCATCAAAGATGTACTCGTATGTAACTGACAAATAATTATGAGTGAAAGAATGTTTTTTACTTCCTTGTACGAAGTAAAGGAAGTATTGTAATCGCGAAAATTTTCGGTTCTCAGATTTCAACGGAAATAGGTATTTTGGCCCTCCCTGAATCCATTTTGACTAATTTCGTCATGCCGTCTGTACGTACGTACGTATGTATCTCGCATAACTCAAAAACGGTAAGCCGTAGAAAATTGAAACTTTATATTTAGGACTGTTATAACATCTAGTTGTGCACCTCCCTTTTTGGTCATTATACAACTACCGGAAGTGGTACTTTACTTGAAGCCTATAATAAATTTTCATGAAAAACTATATTCAAATATAATTTAAATCTTTCCAAATTTGATATATAAGACTACTATATCAATGGAAATAATATAATAGATTTTGGTTAAAATAGACTAACCGGAAGTGGCACATTACATGAAGCTGCTAACAGTTTTCCTTGAAAAAAATGGTATTATTTTAATTTTAGAAAAAATGCTGCAAATAAAAGTTTTAGAGAATTAAATTCTGCGTCTAGCACATTAAAAAAATTTAAATTAGCTTTTTGCATAAACGAGATATCTAAATTTAAATATTATATATTTTTTTATTTAAAAAAAAAAAAAGTTGCTATGGATTAAAACAAAAAATAAAAGATTTAATGTCAAATATGTACAATTAAAAAATATCTATAGTTTAATACGCGTACAAGGAAGTCATGTGGTGCCCACATCAGATTTTTTTGTATAATCATGCAAAAGAAAGATTTTGTAACATTTGAAACAACAATTAGTGTCATGCTATCAAATATCAACCATATGCGTAAATTAGTGAAGTCACCTAATCTTCGCATCAAACTTCACTTAAAACCAAATTAGTTTCAAATAAAAAACCCATAACCCCATCTACAACTTTCTCTTGTTCCTTCCACTCCCGTACACAACTACAAGCTAAAGCCCCCAGTAACAAAGGTTCTTTGCCCGCGCTCTCTTAGAATAACATTACACTACAACACACTGTGCACTAGTCGTGGGTGGCTGTGCGCTGCTCTGACTGTATTGTATAAAGACAAGCCTAGCAAGGCGGCGGTAGCGGTGGCGCTATGCAGCAGCCCTTGATTGCGGCGCTGAGTTGCGGTCTTACTGTGACATCACTGCTAACGTGGAGTACGACTCAAATTTCTTGTGGTCGATCGCGCCTACCACGTCTTGGAAATGGATTTTGTGATGTGCTAGGTGCTGATGAGTATTGTGATAGCAGCTTTAAAAACAATCGAACATACCAATTAGCTTAATTCATTATAGATTCATAGCTTACACGAATTGAGCGACTGTTGTGATTTTTTCTAGATTTAAAAAAATGTTCGGTACCAGTGCTTTTTGGGTATTTCAGATTTTTTAAAAGTATATTCCGCGTGAAATTAATTAAAAACTTGGGAGGTTTTTAAGAATCACCGAGTGGCACAGAGTGCACGCGTTGCTTTACAGTAAAAGTTGTTACTTTTGACGTAATTAAAGAAATTTTTACATAAATATTTCAATTTCTAGACAAGTGAGATACATTCTGTAAATTGATTTAGGTAAATATTAGAGGAATAAAGATATATGTTTAGAACTGTAACAATTGATTTCAAGTTTATTTAAAAGTTTTAAGACAAAAAGTCATTTGAAAAAGGTTTGTAAAATACGAGTATAAAGTAAAACCAAGTAAAATTTGTCCTCGATAATAATATACAGTAAACCCAAAAAAATCTACATTGTGAAAAAAGGAAACTTGAATTAAAGATGTCAATAGTTGTTAAATATTTTTGCAAATTTTGATACCGACAATCAAGTGTATCGATTATGCATTAAAAATTGCCAAATTTGTGAAAATTTTACAATAATTTGAAGATAAGGAACATAATTTTAGGGGCTCTATGAGATTCAATGTAACGCGGATCGGATCGGAACGCGTCCATATCTATATGAGAATTCTATTAGCATTTGTTTTAATTTAATATGCTCCAGAACCATTGTATTTGGTATCAAATCTTACTCCATGGAGCCTAGTGCGAGGCACAGCAAAGCCGGGTTGATCACTAGTTTTCAAATACTACTATTTGTATAACGTACTTTCGTCTATTTAAAGAAATTTTTTATGGTTAGCAATTTTGCTGTTCATTTTTAATTTATTATTCTGTCTGTAGCCGACAAAAATGAAAAAATTTATTGTCCACGAAGTTTATGTATAAAATGGTTTCTAAATAAAAATTTGTATTTAATTTTGCAAATTTTTATTGATTGCATAAATAATGATGAGTACACTTCGTTCGTGAAATATGTCTTCTCAGAATATCGCATTCTTCGGCAAGTTAATGCTTCAATACTTATTAGTTTACTAATGTTATTTACAATCACCATGATTACCATTTTGAACTTTTAAAAATAATATAGATTAAATTTTTGTTATTTTTGTTATCTTGATTAAGAAAAGAAAATGGTTCATCAGATCAAAGATTGAGTAATTTGTAATCTGTTATAAAACTGCAAAAACTATTAAATTAATTTTAACTGAATGTATTTAAACGTGACGTATTTGAGAATAAATAGACACATGAATATCATATAAATACTGTCCAATAATATTGTATTATAGACAAACAGTTCCCATTTTTTCGATCTCGTGAGTTTTATGAATTTTCATGTTTTAAACATTACTAAATCCAAAAAAGTACGTTAATGAGCTATATGTAACCACTGACACCACCACTTTATTAAAGGATCCTTTTAAGTATTTATGTTTATATTATAAACGGTGGTGTGTATCATAAAATAAGTAATACGCAAAATAGACCTTAATTTAATAAAACTTTTGCTTGAGTTATTTCTTGCAATGATTATCGGTTTAGTTGTATTACACAGTAACATTTTGATAATTTTGAAAATTATTATGTTATTTTAAAACATGTTAAAAATAACATTTGAGCGTTAGTCAATTAATTTATTTTCGAAAGTTATGAAATTAAAATTTAAACAAGAAATTCTTGTAGAAATGTCAAAAATTATATTTAAGTGATTCTCAATAGATTTTTTGATTTTTCCAATGGAGTCAAATTAAAGATCTCGGATATAGAATTCGAATAAGAATATAAAAAATGGCATTCAGTATTTCATAATTTTTTAATAGATTATCACAATTTAGATATTCTGTGACAAGAATAATTTATCCCAGCACTTTTATGTAATTTTCATATATTTTACTTATTCATAAACGTAGGTATTATAAAAAATAATGTAATGGCAGCTCACTGATAGTTTCGTAAAAGTTGAGGTTAAAATATATTTTTTTATATTACCAGCTTCACGAAAGCAAAATGTATTTCTTGTCTTGAGAAGTTGGTATTGAAATAATTTCATTCAGCAATGTTAATTATTTCATAAATATGTTTACTAATATGTAATCAGTATATTAAAATAAAATTAAGTACATTTTCAATTTATCGAAACATTTTCTTATTTTTTTACCTTCCTTGTTCGTGACAATGGACCTTTTTCACTGCACTTACATGCATGTAAGAGAGAGAGAAGGGTTCGAACCTCTGAAATTATTTTCATAATGTGAACGTCAGATGTAATCTTTTAATGTCAAAATAAAAAAATGATATTGTTTCAACAATTATATCATGACAACGTAATTTTTCTACGATTGTTTGAAAACTTTTTCATCATAAAGTCAACATTATCCGTATCGAAATATAAATTTGTCGTGCGTTTTCAATGGCAACACGCGGTAAAGATGTTAAATGCGCTCGTATCCAATGGCAACGCGTGTAAAAGAGATTAAATTCGTGTTCATTTTAATAGTTACCAGAGATAAAAACAAAGCAGAAACTTGTAATATTAACAGAATGAATTTATTTTCAGTACATATATTTTTAATAACTTAAGATGCAATCATATAAAAATTTATGTCTGTATCACGAGCATAAAGTATATTTGTTCCTCTTGTACTATTTCTGCTCTCGCCTTCGGCTCGCACTGCAATTACCATACGCGAGTAATTAAGTATTACTTTACGCTCTTAATACTTAATACCCATATAACTAATTTGAGCTTTAAAAATTTGTAACCCAGAATAGCTTTTTTATATTTTCCATCTTTGGTAGCACTATTTATTTTCCTTTCATTATAAATGTATACTACAAATAAACATTGTTTTAAAGATAAAAATAAAATATATCATTATTTATTTACTGAAATGTTTCATACATTTTTAAACAGTCATCGTTTCGGTGACATATGTAGAGGTCGCTTTGTTGCTTTATAGAAAGTAGAATTTAAAGTTTCCAAAATTTTCAATAGATGTTTTACTGTCAGAGAAAAAGGTCCATTAAATTACTATATGTTTAAATCTAGCCCATCCCAATCCCTGTCTTTAATATTAAGGAATTAATGCATAATTTCATGCGTAATCTGTTAATGACAAGATCACTTTCATATTATCACAATAAATCATGTGCTAATACAGTAATAATCAGTATATCACAAATCCAATAATTCAGATCACAATCACCACTCACCGCTGTCGCTATCATCATGTCCCTGTCCCCATTGCAAAATCGGATCTCAGTGCTCAAGTGCCGAAGTGTTACACTGCGTGTTTGCAAGACAAGGAAAGCTAGACGTGTGCGGAGTGAAGAGAGAAAGTGGCAAACCAGGGATTTAGACGGCCACTTCTTCTAGACCCTAATCAAAGTATCCGTTAATAACGTGCTTAACGTGATTGATTGATTGATGATAACCTCTGAAGAGTTTGACGAAAGAGAAGGTTTTATGTTGTGAGTGAAGTTTTGATAAGTTTCCTAAGTTTAAATTTTGTATATTTTTATAAATATCCGTGAAATAAGGTAGATCATAACAATAATGGTTGACTTAAAGAAATATTGTTCCTAAAATTAATAACTCAATTGCATTGTACATCAAATCTAATGAACTAAATATTTCACGTGGCAACTCCACCAGTTTTTACTTTAATCGTATTTCATTTGCCATTTCGTTAAATCTAACTTACACTTATTCAAACAAATTATTCATTTTTTATTTTGTTTTACTGATTTATTTTGCCTACTCTAGTTCCACAACTAGATTTATTGATTTGAATTCAGCTTTCTTCCTAGATTTTTTTAAGCACTTTGCTTTATCTGAACCGATATACGAGTAAGTGACTCAAATAGTAAATAATATACCATAGCAGTTGTGGCAAAATGCTAGTATATTCGCTCTATAAATGCAAACTTTGTAAACATTCACTAGTATCAAATACAATGACTGGGTTTTACTACTTCAAGGTTTACTATAAATTGTACAGCCTCTGTAGTGCAATGATTTTTTTAATTACTTACAAATGAGTAATTAAAAAAAGTAGGCGTTTTTGAACTTATTTTTATTATGAAAGTAGCAAATTTTTGCACTAGTGCAAAAAATGTGAATTATTTCTGCACTAGTGCAGAAAAGTAATTTAATATAAATAAACTCTATACCGTATACTTTCTATTAACTAATTATTTACAATTATTTACTACATTAAAATTAATAGTACAGCCAGTGATGCTGCTAATGTTAATTCCAGATCTAATATGTGTTCGCCACTCGATTCAAACATTTTTTAAATTGAAAGCACGGAGAAATTTTTCCTCTATCAACAAAATAATTGAGTTTGTGTGTCATTGGCAGTTGTCATGGATATATTAAACCAGGTATCTTTCGAAAGTTTCTAAATTAATAAAAAATTTCAGAGATGTTACAATTACTGAAAGTTTTATTATTTTTATCAAAATTTAGTTTATGGTTGTAGAAAAAATAGTGTACGCAACTCGTGCAGAAAGGTTTTTTTTAACTCACGGTCTTGCAGCATTCGCTTCGCTCATGCAGCAACGGACCACTCATTAAAAAAAAAAAACATCTTTCTGCACTTGATACGTAAATAACTATATTTGGCATATTGATTATGATAGTCGTTTTTTGAATGAAAAATCGGGTAGACAAGACAGTGACTCATATTTCAACTATTTTTAAAATCGTGAAAAAAGTAAACCGTACATTTTCATTGGTTTAATTTTACTTTTTTTGCTCTACTTTTATTAATTTATTTCCTTGCTTATGATTATGACATCTGCCAAAATTTGTATCTTCGTAATAAGAATCTAATATCAATTTAGTTCTGATGTGTTATATAATTGTGTTCTTTCGTATAATATTTGTACTATTAAATTAATTGTGACAAAAAAATCATTGTTATTTATCGTAACTTAGCTGTCAGTTTACCTCTTTGTTATAGTAAACAAGATGGAGGTAACAATAAATGTCATTTAAATCGAATAATAATAATAATAATAATAATAATAATAATTTCTTTGCATTCAAGCTAAGCTTATACAAAGGAGGTAAGTACCAAATTATAACGTAATTTACACATTAAAAATAAAATTTCGAATTTTGAAAGATACATGTACAAAGTTATAAATATCATAGGCCTTTTCTATAGTGATATTTGACAATAAAGTTGAAAAGAATAGTTCGGGATGACTTCCTTTGACGTATTTTGTTATATGATGTTGGCGTAGGAATTGGAATTGCGGGCAGCGAAAAATAAAGTGTTCTATATCCTCATCTTCATACAGATTACAGAGGGAACAAAGTTCATTTGCCTGAAACTTGTGACAATAGTTATCAAGATAGATTTTTGGGTAACTCATGGAAATAGATCGGAGTTGGATTAATAATCTGTGGACTTTGAGAGGGATTTTTAAGATAAGGTAGTTTTGGGTATAGTTAAGGAGTTTGTATTGAATATTGTAACTAGACGATATTATTCTCAGAGTGTCGATTTCTTGAAGAAATTCTCTGTAAGCTGTTATGATGTTGTTCTTCTCTGATTTTAAAGTTACAGCGTTTTGTTCATTCCAGATCCAGGAAAAGTTAACTCTTTCGAGCATAGCTTGTAGTGATTTTGTCCAGTTATATTTAATTTGTTTTTCTGGTGCTAATTTAACGTTTGTACTTAATGGCAGAAGTAGGTTATAACTATTTTTTATGTATCTGTTATCTGAGGCCACTAATACTTTGTACCACCAATTAAGCATTTTTTCTAAAACCAGAACTTCTAATTTCTGCTGTCCAAGTTCTCTACGTAGTATGTAGTGTGGGGTAGTGATTTGTAAGTGGTATATAGATTTGAAAAAATTAGCTTGAGCTCTTTCTAGTCTCTCAAGTACATTGACCGCCCATATTTCTGCAGCATATAGCGTTGATGGCAAAAGAGTCGAATGGTACAGTTTGAGATTGGTTTCCCAACAGTGCAGATTGGCTTTAGAAAGTGTCGTCTGAATAACTCCTGTGACTTTGTTTGCTTTGCTGATAAATTCTTCAGCTGTCAGGTTAAAAAGGCCAGAACATGAAAATGTCACTCCTAAAAAGTTGTATGTTTTTGTTATTTTAATATCATTCCCTTGACAAGTATATTTTTGATGTTGTTTGGGTGGTCTGCCAACATGAAAAGGTATAATTTGTGTTTTGTTTGAGTTCACAGTTAATGATAAGGAATTGCAGTATTGTTCAAGGGCTCTTAATTTTCGTTGTACGTCCACCTGTGATTTGGCTAAAATGACAATATCGTCCGCGTACTGCAGGGTTAGAATATCTGTGTTGTTGTTGATAAATATTCCGTCGAGATTCTGTACTCTAAAATAGTTCTCTAAATCTGAAATATAGAGTGCGAACAGCAGAGGGCTAGTGCATTCACCCTGTAATACGCCCTTGTTGACTGGTATGGGATTGGTGAGTTCGTTGTTAATGTTAATTTGCAATGAAGCTTCTTCGTATATGTTTTTGATTAAGCGTACCAATTTTCCACTAACACCAATGCTAAAAATTTTGTTGTATAGGGTATTATGCTGAACTGTATCGAAAGCTTTTCGGAGATCGACGAATATAGCGAAGGTACCTTCTTTATTTGACATCATGCGGGATTTGACAATAGTGTCAAGTACGAAAATGTTATCGATACAAGATCTGTCTTTTCTGAATCCAGCTTGTGCTTCTGGCAATATGTCAAAACTTTCCACCCATGTTTGAAGTCGGCTGTTTATTATAAATGTTAAAAGCTTTGTTAAGGAATTTATCAAAGCTATGCCTCTATAGTTGTCTGGTATTGTGCGATCTCCTTGTTTGTGGATTAGTGTGAGCTTTATTTTCTTTAGATTTTTAGGAATATCCTCTTGTTTAAGAAATTCGTTTAGCATAGATTTTATATATTGTAGCCAGTTGTAAGGGAGATGTTTAAGCTGTTCATTAAGTAGGTTGTCAGTGCCCGGAGTTTTATTAGATTTCAGGTTTCTTATTGCGACATTAAGTTCCGACATTGTTATATCTGTGTCTAGAAATGGATGTAAAGCATCACAAAATATTAATTCCGATGATATTTTGGGCCCTAGCAAGTTTATATAAAATTCTTCCCATAGTTCTTTCGCGATGGGGTTACTTAGTTTGATTTTTGCATTCAAATATCTTACAGTTTCCCAAAATTCTTTAGGTTCTCTAATGAATTCAAGTTTTTGTTTGATATTGTCTTTGTATTCCTTTTTCTTAATACTTATAGTGTCTTTATATTTCTTTTTTGATTGAATATATTATATCCGATTTAATTCATTTGTCGAGTTAGCTTTCATAGTTCTTAGAAGCTGTCGGGCTTCGATCTTAAGATTTTTGCAGTCTTTATCATAGCATTTTTTGTTTCTATTGATGTTTGTTGTTGTGTTTGTAGCAGTAGTTTCTTCCCTTATACCTATATTGAGTGACGTGTTTCTAATCTCAGTTATTAAATTTTCGTACAGTTCATTTAAGTTCGATGTGGATGTGTTAATCTCTTTCTGTCTCAATTCTTCTTTGTAGAGAGTTTCTTTCGATGGGTCCCATTTCGTTTTGACTTTTTTGATTTTTTTTGCATGTGGCAAACATGAATTTTGTTTATTTATGCTATTAGTAATAAATAAACTATATGTGTGGAGAGAGCAAATAAGATGATCTGATAATATTATTTCTGATAACACAGTAAAGTTTTCGATATATTGTATTGTACTTATATCAGTCCAAATGAGGTCGATTATACTTTTGCCGTTCGTGCTGACATATGTGTAGTTGGCGGGATAGTCATTTGTTGATTTTCCATTAATGACGAGTAAGCTTTCTAGTTCCATGATTTCGTTTAGATTTTTACCTTTCTTGTTCATTTGATAGTCCTTTGTTGTACGCGTGGCAGTTAAGTAAGAGTCCGCAAAAAGTAATTCTTCGCTCTGGTTTAGGTTCCCTATTCTCCCGTTGAAATCTCCTCCTATTATTAATGTGTAGTTTTTATAATTTTTTTTATGTTTTTGATGGTAATCTGGAAGAGTTCTAATAAAATATCATAATCATATTTTGGTGAAAAGTAAACAGTACCTAGAATAATTTTTGATTTAGAATTTTCTATTTTTAAGAATAACCAGTGCGCTTCGTTTTCTACAATGGAAATTTTATCTATGTTTTTGCGAGTATATATAATAATTCCTCCTATAGCACGCCCTGCAATATGTTCTTTAACAGCTTTTGCTTGATTTATATTATAGTTTAGTAGAAAATAAGGGTTGTTTTTAATCTCATAGTTGGCCCAGGTTTCAGTGAGGCATATTATATCGTGATTTGTTATTATTAGTTCTTCATGATTGTTTAGATTATAAAACCTTGCATATTCCAGTACATTATTTTATTGATTGTTATTTGGGATGATTTTTCTTTTTTCCCTCCGAGTTTTTTGGATCTTTAGTCTGTGAGTGAGATCGTGTGCGAATATGGATATGATTATCAAGTGATCCTTTTATGTTTCTTTTTTCTGTTAAATTAACTATTTCATTTGTTGAAGTATTAGATCTTGCAATCGGAGAATTTGTTACGTTTTCATTAATCTGAATGTTCTTTTTTTGCTTTTCCATTATTTTTTATTTTTTCCATACTCGTTGTTTATAACTGATTCCATTGTTGTTCCGTTAAACGGATTTTCAATCTCAGGCAAATGTTGTAGTGAGATTGATTTTCTTCTTGCAGTAATGGGCTCTTGTAGTGGGACATTTTCACATTCGTTTGACTCCAGATCTTGTAGAGAGAAAGCATTGTTGTTAATAATTAATTTGTCATATTTTAGTTGGACATAGTGACCCTCTCTTTTTGCCCTGTACATGTGAGATTTCAGGGCTTTACGTACTTCGGTTACTCTTTTTGTGAAGTCTTCTTCAATACGAATATTTGTATTTTTCAGAAGTTTGACATGTTTGAAGATACCAATTTTATGTCTTTTTGAGTTTAGTTCTGCTATTATTGGTCTAGGTTTATTAACATTGCTCTCCGAGTATTTGCCTATTCTTCTTATTTCTTCAATATTATTTATGGTTATGCCATCTAGTTTTAATGTCTCGATAGCAAGTTTCAGAAATGTCTCTTCGAGGTTTTCTTTACTGCTTTCTTTTATTCCAAATATAATAATGTTTTTTTCGCGGATTTTCCTTTCAAGATTTTCAATCTGTTTTTCTTTGATTATCAGTTTTTCTTCTAATAGTTCGCATTTTGCTTTGTTTTCGTTAGTTGTTTTATTGAAAGTATCTATTGATTTTTGCAGTGATGCAAATTTTTTGTTTGTTTCATCTGAATATTTTTCAAATAGTTTTTCTATTTGATCAATGCTAGCCATTATTTTAGATTTGCTATAGTTTGCAACACTGATTTTTATTTGTACAAAGTCAAGCAAGCGCGCGCCTAAATAGTTAATTACTCAAGGTTAAGCATAAACAAATTGCTTACCTGAGTAATTGTCTTTTGGATGATGTTTTATTCGTTATTATTGTGTTCCTCAGCTTGGCTCTTAGACGATTGGGAATGAGAACTGCTCTACTTTCACAAATACTATTTAATATAATTAATTATACACTATTTTTAGACTTATTTTTAAGTTTCTTCGGAGTGATCTAATGTTTGACTTTTTCTAATGGCAATCGTACCAACCTCCCATTTAAATCGAATATAACTGCTAATTTAATGAGATTATCAAATAAATATTTAACCGAAATTGGCGACAATGGCTGGAAGCACAAGCTCTGTATTTGCCTGTTTTAAGAGCAATGTTTTTGGGTGTTTTTGCTATCTCTAACATGTTAAAACCGTGTTCTTAAAACACCCAAAAACAGAGCATGTTCTACCAGTCAATGTCTCTAAGTTGTTTCACATGTATTAGTGTAACTTGAAAAGAAGCAACAGTAATATCATGTGTCTATACAGCGTTTTCGGGAAATCTGGAGCCATATGAAATTTTTTATTATTATTAATATCAGACAAAAACTTCAAAGAAAAAAAGATGTCGCTTTATGAGAAAATTATATTAGTATTATCAAACTTATGTAATATTTGCAGGTTATTCATAAAATCGGATTGAACTGAACATAATAAGAGTGAAGTACTATAAATATTTGAAATAGGAAGAAATTTTATTTAAAAAAGTGATAAAAAATTAAATTTTAAACATGTGTTAAAAAAAATATCATACTGAAGAAAAAAATAATAAAAATAATGAACTCATATTATGATTATGGGGTAGGTGGCTCAGTGGTATCGAATCGGCCTGTGGATCTTGAGAACCCTTGTACGATCCCCACAGCCGACAAACAATTTTCACAAAATTAAATCTACCCCTGTGCCCCCTCCGACCACTAACATCTTTGGAGGCACTGATTTGACGGCTGGTAACCGCACTTCACGCGAAGAAATATATCATTTACCGAGATCTGCTTCGGCAGAGTGCCACACCCAGTAACGGTAAAAGGCGTGTTGTTATATTTATTTATTTATTTATGTATATTATTGCTATTTTGAGAAACATATTTCCTTATTAACAATATAAATTAAGTAATTAATTAATTAATATGGTTTTTGGTTCAGGGAGACATACAAAATGATCGACAAATTTATTATAAAATACTTTTTACGGATGAAGCATTTACTGAAAATGATATAGTTAGTTTACAAAAGTGCAGGTTTTGGTCAAGAGAAACTCCTGATTAGTCGATAGAGTGCAAACACCAATATTCCTAGAAAGCAAGTATTTGGTGTGGCCTAATGGGAGAACGAATTATTGGGCGTTATTTTTTGACGGGAATTTAATTGGTCAAGTTTTTTTTTATTTGAAATTAACGTTCTTCACCGGTAGGTGTTGGCATTTACTTACATGGTCTGTTAAAATACTATAACATTAATTTATGGAATTTAATTTATTTGTAGGGTGTTTACATTTTGTAAATTACTCCAATGTTTTTTATGCAATTTATTATGTTGGTGCTGTTTCGGTTGTCTAGTGTTTTTTTAAACTTCATGATCCAAGAAATTATCCAATATTTAAAAGATGTGCCTCTTGATTTACAATAAAATATGCACTTTCAACGGGATGGGGCACCTGTTCGTTTACCATCAATTATCTACAGGTTGTTATATTTTAATAGACCCAGCAAATATCTCGCTTATTTATCAATTTAGCAATTACTTTCATATAATATGATTTATACAGCAACATGAAAGCTACTTGATGACGGATGTACATTCATGATATCATTTCCGGATTATTAGTAATTAATATCAACTTTGAAATTTCAAATAGAACATACTATATTTTTTTACAAATTTGAGAAGTGCATCAAATTTGCTTTACAATCATGTAAAATAATCCATATGTTACATTATTAAAAAGTAAAATGGCGGGCACTTTATTATACACCAAATCGGAAAAAGAATAGTGAACCATGACTGTGGCTTGAAATAAAACAATTAACTAAAACTAAAAAATATAGTATGTTCCATTTGTAATTTCAAAGTTGATATTAATTACTAACAAACCGGAAATGATATCATGAATGTACATCCGTCATCAAGTAACTTTCATGTTGCTGTATAAATCATGTTATATGAAAGTAATTGCTAAGTTGATAAATAAGCGAGATATTTGCTGGGTCTATTAAAATATAACATCCTGTATATTGTACACATAAAGTCTTATAATGCTTTATTAATAATAACTAAAATATTATTCCAAAGTATCTTATAGTCGTCAAAGCAATTTAGTGTTTATTTTATATTACAAATTTATCAGCTATAATATTCCTAAAGCAGTTATAGATATCACGAAATAATTGTATAGTTGTTCGATTATTTATAATATTATCTATAATTATAACACAAAAGTAAATTTTAATTAATGTACTATAGATTGTATAAAACATATTTCAAACTGTTAAATTTCATTTGTTTAAATCTCTGTTATCTTTAACAAAGGATGGTATTAGTATGAATACATATTATTCAGCGAGCATGTAATTATAGCAATTGGCAATCCATGCTAAGTGGTACACTATCTGGTGGCAAAAAATTAAACTATCAATGATATGATAAACTAGCGCAATTTATGTATTGTGTATATATATTTTTAGAATTTTGTATAACAGGTTATTGACAGATTTAATATATTACTAATTCAATATATTGTCAGTACATTAATGACAAGTAGGCTTTCTTTGATTTCTTCCTTTGTAATTTTATGTACTTCCTTATTCTCCGCCGTTTTTATAACTGTGTTTACGTTATACGTTTTATATTCTCTCCTTCCTTCATTTAATAATGTTTTATAATACGTTCCCCATTTGTTCATATTTATGACCTGCAGGTTACAAGCTTGTTTGTCTTTCTTCCTGATTTTTTGATAGTTTTCCACGCTTCTGAACTTTAGTGTCATCCATATATCTGTCCAATATATAACATATTTTTTCCCACATTTCATTTTTATTCTTTGTGATTTCGCTTTGTACCTTCTTATTCAATTGCACGTACATTTGTCTGTCTTTGGTTTCGTTTATATTTAACCACTTTTGATAAGCTGTTTTTTTTTTTTGTTTTCCACTAATTCTTTTAGTTCTTCTGATCACCATTCTGTATTTGGTTACCTATTTTTTCTTATAGATTCTGTTGCTGCTTCGTGGTTGTATCCTTTAATCTTTTCGTATATTTCCTTAGTGTTACCATCTTACGTATTTACTTCTTGGAACTTATTTGCTAGTTTAAATTTGCATAGACATTTAACTGAATTTTGTTGTAAACTGTCTAAATTATACTTGTACTTGTCTAGGTTTTCCTTATTGATTTGTTTATCTAACGTTTTCTTTGAATTCGTCCTTTTGTAGTTAATGATTATCTTGACTATCACTAAATGGTGATCTAACACGCATTCTGATTCACGGTATATTATATAATCGATTATTGAGCAAAGATTTCTAGTTGGTTGCTGGAAATAACCGTTCATTATTTTTAATCCTGTGCTTTCGCATAGATTCCTTAGTCGTATCCCATTTTCATTTGTTGTTTGTTCTCCATATTTTTCTTCTACAGGGTGATTTTCTTCTTTCCCGACCCAACCGTGAAGGTCACTTTTTATGAATACTTCTGTATTTTTGTTATTCTAGAAAGTGTATCCGTTAGTTGGTCATAGAATTTATCCTTGATTGTCTTATCTGCGTCTTCACTAGGGGTATATACCCCAATAATTATGAAATTTTGTTCATTGTTATTCAATTCTATCATTATGTTCTGCTCATCTATTTCTTTCTAGCTTCTAATGTTGAATATTTGTTGAATAAAAATCTTGTTTTATGCAACCATTTACATATAATTGCAGTCTTAATACTAGTTATTTTCAATTGTAAACCGCTTTATTTTAATATATATTGTTTAAATCAAATACTAGCACTATTTCGGAAGCTTAACCTTAAATTTTGGAAACGGTAATCTAAAAAATTATATTATTATCTGAAAAAATAAATATAATAAGAATGTTGCAAGAATAAGTAATAATAATAATAAAATAATATATCATCACACCTTTTACCCATCACTGGGTGTGGCACTCTGCCTAAGCAGATCTCGGTAAGTGATATATTTTTTCGCGTGAAGTGCGGTTACCAGCCGTCAAATCACGGCCTCCAAAGATATTAGTGGTGGAGGAGCCACAGGGGTAGATTTTTTAAATTGGTGAAAATTGTTTGTCGGCTGTGAATAAGAATAGGATATTATACATACATGATTTTTCATGAGGTGCAAATTGTAGTATTAGGGCGAAGTCAGAGGGCTACAAAACAACGAGTACAAGTTTTGCCATAGCCCTTTCCCACGTGTGGTACATACCATTTTTTTCAACATTAAATGTGAATACTAAATTTTTACGTTTGTGTTAATCGATATAAGAAATTAAATAATTATTTTATAGAAACATGGGGTAGGTAGCTCAGTGGTAAAGATTCGGCCTGAGGAATTGAGAACCCGGGTTCAATTCCCACAGGCGACAGACAATTTTCACCACGTTAAAACTACCCCTGTGGCTCCCCCTCCACTAGCATCTTTGGAGACCGTGATTTGACGGCTGGTAACAGCAATTCTTGCGAAGAAATATATCACTTACCGAGATCTGATACGGCAGAGTACTACACCCAGTAATGGGTAAAAGGTATGATGATATATTGATTTATTTTATATAAATCAAAAGAGTTATATTTGCAAATGCACATCTCATGTCCTTGATCACCACAAATAATAATAATAAGGTAGGTAGGTGTCAAATGATATTTCCGTCACTTAATTTAGTTGTGATAGTTCCTCTCATTAGTGAAGCTACAAAGCAACGAGTACAAGTTTTGCCATAGCCCTTTCCCAGATGTAGTACATACTAATTTTTTTAAATATTAAATGTGAATACTACATTTTTACGTTTGCGTTAATCGATACAAGAAATTAAATAATTATTTTATATAAACATGGAATAGATGGCTCAGTGGTATCAAGTCGGCCTGAGGAATTGAGAACCCGGGTTCAATTCCCACATGCGACTAACAATTTTCCCCATGTTAAAACTACCCCTGTGGCTCCCCCTCCACTAACATCTTTGGAGACCGTGATTTCGCGGCTGGTAACAGCAATTCTTGCAAAGAAATATATCACTTACCGAGATCTGATACGAAAGAGTTATATTTGCAAATGCACATCTCGTGTCCTTGATCACCACAAATAATAATAATAATAAGGTAGGTAGGTGTCAAATGATATTTCCGTCACTTAATTTACTTGTGATAGTTCCCCTCATTAGTGCAGAAAGTAAATTACTTGAGGCAAGCAGTTACTATGTCAACTAAATTGAGTGAAGGAAATGTTATTTATTCATATTCATATTTGAGTATAACGTGAAAGAAAAACAAAAATTGTGTCTTTTTCATGCAGAGTGTAAAGTGCAGAGTATTTGTCATCTAGTATGTAGATTATGTTTAAAAAGCGAGAAACATTTTAAAGGCTCATAAATTTACATGTTGAACATAAAGCACTACAATAAATGTGGAGAGATTCAAATAATCATCAACATCAACAAGTAATTTCGTTTCTAACAAAACAAAAATAAGGTACTCTTATTTATTGTTTATTAAAGTTTCTCATTTGATTCCTACACATTTATCAGTTTTGGCGAAAAGTCGATTTAAAAAAATGTAGTACCTAAGACTATTTTTTAACTACGATTACCTACTGGTATTTCTGCTATAATAGCTATAAAAAAAATAAAATTAATAGTTAGTCAAGTGAAAATCACTTTGAGATTCAGGCAACAGCAAGTTTGATATTAACTGCATTATTTATTTAGATAGTAATATGATATTAAAATGATATTTTGTAGATAATGGTGCTTTAAATTAGATATATTAATTTATTACTGGACTCCTATCTCTCGATAATCATCGCAGATTGCTTTCATTATTTTCCATTGTAACACAAAATTAATTAACAATATTATTCATGACATAAATTTGCTAACTTGTATATTTTGTTAATTATAGGTTATCATGTTTCAAATAACATTGTACTTATTTTATTTTGTAAGTTCTATTCATTTTTTAATATAGATAGTAGGATAGTATCTGTCCATATTGAGTGACATTATGATTAAATAAATAAATATTAGAGCTAATATTATTAAGTTGTGTGATTATTAAAGGTAATCATACCTGTAGTTTTTGACTAAAGTTAATGTATATTATGACAGAAAAATTCTGATGACGCCTGGATTCGAACCAGGGACCTTCCGCATACCGGGCAGAGATGCTAACCGCTACACCACGTCACCTGTGTTCGAAATATGGCATCAACTGAATTTTTCTGTCACAGTGTCTAAGCGTAGCTTCGTTCCGAGAGACTCCTATATAGGCATTGACAACCGGGTTCGTCTACAGTGACACTGTTTTTGATTATGAGGGAATCATACCCAAGCTTAGAGCTAATATTATTAAGTTGTGTGATCCAGGCGTCAACTTTAGTCAAAAACTACAGGTATGATTACCTTTAATAATCACACAACTTAATAATATTAGCTCTAAGCTTGGGCTAGTGTCATGTTATGTATGTAGTTCTTAGTAGATGCTGTAATTTTTATTGCGTGTTACTGTTATTTACTTTTGTACCTTATTGTAAAAATAAACAATAAAATGAAAGGTCAAATAGTAAACTGTCAAACTCTAAAAATACAACACTCACAAAAAAATCTCTTAGAATTTAAAAACAGTTCAATATTCATTTCTGTCTTGGTTCTTTACCGTTATTCCTTATTTATTTACTTCCCATGTTGTGTTTATAGCATCACATCTACCGTTGCACAGTCTACCGCTCTAGCTGCTTGTTCATCTATTATATTTCCTCTCAGTAACACGAAGTAAACCTGAACTAGAATCGCACTTCAGGTAGAATAGATAAACAACATTTTGTTGTAAATAATCACAAAATTAAGGTCAGCAAATATTTTTTTTTTAATAGTGAATAGAGTATTTCACACTAAAACTATTATCACAGTAAAATATAGTTCAGCGCATTATGTAATAATTTGTACCCTTGTGACTCATCTTTCACAGCATTTGTGAGTCGTGATTTATTCAATGTTATAAATTTGCATAATCGGACTTCTTAATAAAGAATATATCATCTATCGTGATTTTAAAAGAGATAATATATGCGCTTTAAATACATATTATTTTACTATTTTATTTTAACGAATTAAACCAGCTGGCAGAACAAAAGTCGTAAGTATATAACATACAATATACAATATAAATTTATAAAGAAGGCAGTAAATTAAAGTACAAATGTGCAATATCTATTCTATCCAAAGTAAATGGAAGGATATCAATAATAATAAGTGATATTTTAATAAACGTCAATTGAAAAAAAAAAATCGAAATGGTAAATGCTCAGTGGGTAACTGCTTCTATAAAATAAATTTTTGCTTGTCAAATTCGCACGCAAAATAAAACTCGTAATATGATAATTATGAGATGATATTATGACATGAATTTAAATTCGTTGTTACGGAAATTGGAAATGCATAACAACTTATAATTCATGTCAAAATATTATCGGCAATTATCATATCATTTGTTATATTGTATATGAGACTATTAGATATAAATATCGGTAAGGTAATTTAATTTTCGACAAAGTAATAATAATTATATAATTAATAATTCATCATCTGCACAACTTATATATGTCTTTTATATTATTGATTTCGTATACGTTTTATGATTTAATTGTTGATAATTAATTTGTATGTAATTATTTTATTATTTGGTAAAGCTTAGATAGAGCGGTTTGGTCCTGTTTAGACGGCTTAGATCCTCCTCATTGTTTAGGAGGTTAATAGCGACCTCATTTGAGTGGTTGTACAATGTGTTACCATAGTTTTTGACATACAATTAAGTTTTTTCAATGACGTATTTAGATCTTGAGGTGTAGGGTGAGGTTTATCACGTACCAGGGAGCGTTAGCTATTGTCCTTAGGGTTTTATTTTGGAAGCGTTCGATGAAGTCCCTGTTACTTCGCGCATCACCATAGCTGAATGCCTTAGGTCCAAATTGGGATAATTATGACTTTGTATAGTAATATTTTGTTTTCGAAGGAGAGTTTGCATTTGGAGTCTAGTAGCCAGTACATTTTTTGACCTTTGTATCTAGGAGTTTTCTCTTTGCTTTAAGGTGGTTTTGTTATGTGAGCCTTTTGTCTAGTTTCATTTCCCTAATTTGAGGGTTGTTTTTATTTATTTTGGTTCTCTATTTTGCGGCCCATTTTTTGGTTTTTTGGTGTGAATGGTTTTCAGCATATCTAAAGGAGAAGTGTAGTTTGTTGCAGTAGGACTTGATGTGTACGTACTTCTGGCATCTTATAAACTGCGGGATTTTTATTTTTTCCTGGGTGTTTTTTTTGTGTTTAACAGGAATTCAACGTCGTATATTTTTTTGTTCTTTATAGCAGAAGGCTTTTGATCGATGAAGAATATGGAGAGGTTTTTTTGGATTTCCAGCTTTGGATGTTTGTTACGTTTCTAATAATAAATCCTTTTTCTTCTAGAGTATGTTTAATGATTCTCCACTAGTTTTTAACATCCGCATCAGTTTTCGGTATGCCTCGATGAAGGTGGTGTTGATTTTAACATTATTTGCAAGCGTTTTGCATACGAATTCTTCTTTTTTATACTTACGAGCATAAGTTGGTAGTTCGTTACGTTTTCTATGAAAACTGGTGGAGGTTTTTCTTCGTTTTTAGTTGTATCTTTACTTGATTCATTTTGTAGAACTGAGTATCTTGATGACGTACCAATTGAGTTTGATTTTTGATTGCGTTTATCAGATGTTTTTGGGTAGGTATTTGGATTACTTGTCCTTTTCAGGGTACTTATAGTAGGTATAGTTTGCTACTCTAGGTCAGAGTTATAAAACGGTATTTGTGTTTCTAGATTGAGTTGGGAAAGTATTGGATTTATTGTAGAAGACGAAAGTTGTTCTGTTTCGTGCATTTAATTCGTTGGATTAATAAATAAATAAATGAAAAATAATTACAATTGTTTTAGTTAATTGTTTTATTTCAAGCCACAGTAATGGCTCACTATTCTCTTTCCGATTAGGTGTATAATAAAGTGCCCGCCATTTTACTTTTTAATAATGTAACATATGAATTATTTTACATGATTGTTAAGCAAATTTGATGCACTTTTCAAATTTGTAAAAGAATATAGTATGTTCTATTTGAAATTTCGAAGTTAATATTAATTACTAATCAACCGGAAATGATATCATGAATGTACATCCGTCATCAACTAGCTTTCATGTTACTGTAAAAATCATGTTATATGAAAGAAATTGCTAAGTTGATAAATAAGCGAGATATTTGCTGGGTCTATTAAAATATAACACCCTGTATACTCATATACATTTATTTCATTTTAGCTAAAATAGATTATTACATTGCATGCAATTGTATAAATAAAATAAATATCATTATTCTACAATTTTTTCTACACTAATATCAATACGCGAAGTGCCTGATTTTTTTATCATTTACATTACCATGACATCGCGTATTTTGCGCATTATTTTGCACTCTAGAGCGCAAAATAAGTATTTAGCGCACTGTTTCGAATCCTAGTGCGCAAAATGAGTATCTCGCGCACGCTCCCAAATTATTTTTTGTCAGGTTCCATTAGTTACAACACATCTATAGTATCAAATTCATATTATTGTTGATGGCTTTCCTTCTATTTACGTAAATAAGTCAATAATTATTGTATTATTCTTTATTTACAGTTGTAAAAAAATGTTGTTTGTATTTCGTAGGCAAAATTCTTGTTTTTTTCGAATGACATTATTGTCGCGATCTGCGGTCTCCACTAAAAGTAACATAACTATTTTATGTTAACATAAAATTAAATTTATTTACATAGAAAGATTGTTATTTTAAGACTTCGTTTAATTAGACACCATGAATATAATAATATAATCCCTGATAAATGAAATTTTATTTGACTGCAGTAGTTAAACTGTATTTAATTAATAAACAGAAACTTAATTCATTTAAAGAACTATTTTAGTTGCTTCTATATATTTGTTTTAATAACTATATTGCTATAACAATTTAATATAACCTTTACAAAGTTTATAAAGTTTTTTTCCGTGAGAGTATAATAATGAAACATCACCGTAAGCGTTTCAACATCCGAATTAATGATTGTATTTATGAAAGTTTTGGTATAAAATTGATTTGCGTGCAGATAAAATGCTAAGAAAAACGTAGTACGTAACTGATAAAGTGATGAAGAACTTTAGGGAAAAGATGGGTCAAATGTGGCACATTTATAAGGAAGATAGAGATTGCCTGGGTCAAGTTGATTCCTTTCATTAGATACTTCAGAAAAAAGTTAGAAAGATTAAAGTAAAACTCGGGCAGAAAGTCACTGGCTTGGCCAATCTTGGAACTGTCAGCTTACAACCAAGAACCGACGCGAACAAATCTTTATTCATAACGATATGTTTAATCTTTCTATCAATTTGGATTTCAATATCTAAGTCAAAAGTTTCATTTCAGTTTGAAAGACAATATTTAATATTTTCACAGATTCCATTGTATTTTATAATTAATATTTCTAAGTAAAATTATATATATATATATATATTACCCGAAGAAGACGGTTAATACCCAAATATAATCTAAAGTCATTTAGCTTCTACAGAATACCACAAATTCTTATGAAACTTCTTTGAATAAATAAATACAAATATATTTTATTGTTTTCTTGGTCATCCTGCAGTTTTTGGTAGCAGTCGTCGTCAAATATATTCAGATATTATTATTTAGAGAATTAAAATTAAACGTTCAACATAGCAAAGGTTTTTACTTTTACAGAAATCGATTACAAGGTATATCAGTTTAAGTATTTAACATGTTTCAATTTTATTTACTACATGAATGTTAATAGTATGTTATGCATCAAGGGAGGGAAACAAGCGATTATTCCCTCGACTTCACACAAGGGATAATCGCGCCCTCCCGTGAAGGATATTATACTTTTCGTAACAAGTGCACAAACATTACTGTCTTATCGGGAGAAATGTCAAATATGGGTTGCGTAACTAGTTACATAGGAAACGCCGCAAACAGCTAATAATCGTAGTCCCTAGGGAGAGAAACATTATGTTTCCGGAGATCCCGAGTTCGAATCTCACTGAAGCTAAAAATTATATGAACTACAACACTGCGGCTCGGTGAGTGCGGACCCTGTACTGTAATTGACATTAAAGTCCTGTTGTACGGCGTAACATATAATAATAATAATAATAATAAAATCGAAACTTGTATTTTTTCACTTATTTTTAATGTATAGAAAATAAGCATTTACTGTACAGCGGGCGAAAGTTCAGAAAGTGATGATGTACTATGTCATTTTACATATGAGATATCCGAAGATTGTTAACGTTTTTTAAAGGTGAATTTTAAAATTGGAAAACTGGCAATTATTATTTTTAAATTCTTTTTGAAGAGATTATAAATGGTCATCGATGAAATTGTGCACACAACTATACATGAAATAGAAAAAGTATAATAAACAACTTTTTCTATTTATAAATGCCGGAACCTCTAGGCGAACTCGATGTGTGTGCTACTGAAAAGTAATATCCTTTGATTACTTCCAAAAGAAAAGTTAAAACTACTAAATACATTATTTTTCACCCGTGTTTTCCTTTCTCTGCTATGGAAGTAAATAATTATTTATTACGAAAATAAGCCATTTCATTAATGTATACAGCGATATCTGTAATAATTATAAATTTACAACATATACAGGCTGTTATATTTTAATAGACCCAGCAAATATCTCGCTTATTTATCAACTTAGCAATTTCTTTCATATAACATGATTTATACAGCAACATGTAAACTAGTTGATGACGGATGTACATTCATGATATCATTTCCGGTTTATTAGTAATTAATATCAACTTTGAAATTTCAAATGGAACATACTATATTTTTTACAAATTTGAAAAGTGCATCAAATTTGCATTACAATCATGTAAAATAGTCCATATGTTACATTATTAAAAAGTAAAATGGCGGGCAATTTAATATACACCAAATCGGAAAGAGAATAGTGAGCCATGACTGTGGCTTGAAATAAAACAATTAACTAAAACAATTGTAATTATTATTATTAAACGTAATAAAAAAACTTTGTCACAATAATACAGGAAATAAGAATAAGAAACAATTAATAACAACAAAATGATTTTATAACTAATATTCAAAATGGCTCCTCTTTAATACATTTTGCACAACGTTTTGAAACAGAATAAGTAGCCCTTTATATTTGGTTAGCAGATAAAGATTCAATTGCTGCTTCGTTTTTATTCTTCAGTTCGTTTAATGTGTTTACTGGTTCATTACAAACAAAATATTTCACGAAGCTCCATACAAAAATCAAGTGGTCATATCGAGATAAAAAAATAAAATGCATTGAAGAGGCTGGGAGTCATTTTGAATATTTGTTATAAAATCATTTTGTTGTTATTAAGTGTTCCTTAAAATATTATTTCATTTAATAATAATAGTTACAATTGTTTTAGTTAATTGTTTTATTTCAATTCAGTCATGGCTCACTATTCTCTTTCCGATTTGGTGTATAATAAAGTGCCCGCCATTTTACTTTTTAATAATGTAACATATGGATTATTTTACATGATTGTAAAGCAAATTTGATGCACTTTTCAAATTTGTAAAAAATATAGTATGTTCCATTTGAAATTTCAAAGTTGATATTAATTACTAATAAACCGGAAATGATATCATGAATGTACATCCGTCATCAAGTAGCTTTCATGTTGCTGTATAAATCATGTTATATGATAGAAATTGCTAAGTTGATAAATAAGCGAGATATTTGCTGGGTCTATTAAAATATAACACCCTGTATAATATAAAATTAATAATTATATCAATATGTAGAATAAAGTTATTAGTAAGATATCGGTAAGTGCTCATGAAAAAAAAAATTATAAAATACAAAGGAATCTGTGAAAATATTAAATAAATATTGTCTTTCAAATTGAAATGAAACATTTAACTTAGAAATTGGAATCTAAATTGATAGAGAGATGAAACAAATGTTTTAAATAAGATTTGTTCGCGTCAGTTAGTGACACTATGCTCGAGTTTTATTTTAATCGTTCTAACTTTTTCTGAAGTATCTAAAGAAAGGAATCAACTCAAAATTCAAACTACGAGTAATCAAATATTTATTCAATATAGTCAGTAATAATTATTATCTTGCATCATAATTTATTTTTGATTAGTAAACAATAAAAATTATTAATAAAGGAATAAATTATTGTACTATCATAAAATGAAAATATTGACTATCATAGCCCTCTGACATATTAGAATATTGACACATTTCAATGATGGAAATCGAACGATAGAAAAAAATTATTTGTAATAAATGAATAATGTTAAAAATCATAAATTTAGGATGGCTGAAAATACATTGATTCTTTCTGCACAAATAAAAATGTACGCTCAATAGAGAGTTCCATTTTTCGTTTAGACAATACAACCAGTATTGCAAATGTGGAAAATGTTTTATATAATAAAACACATTATTTATTTTCACTTAATAAAATTGCACCAGTGTCGACCGAGCATAAAATCAATTTCAAACAGTACTAAGGAAATTTAATCCACAAACAACATAAAAATCACTGCAGTATGCAGCCCTAACCTGTTGAAATTACTAGCCAAGTTTCGGTACTTATTGGGAAATTATGAAAGTACACTGATTTTCCGATCATGCGCGCTAACTTTCAGCGCGTTTCATAGCGAAGTTTCCCGTCGCTTTTCAGTCGCTGGTTGTTCTTGCACGCAGCAGCACGATATTTGCCCTAGTCTAAACTTCAGCGTAAATACGCGATCGGTCTGTTGCTATCTTCAGGCAGACGGAGATTGTTTCAAATAATTTAGTGAATTTTACACACTATTTACGAATGATGAACTACTTCTAAAAGTTAATAAATGTTGTAAATAATTAATGTTCTAGTGATAAATGAATCATTTCGAGTGAATGTTTAGAAATAAATGGTTATATTGTTAGTGTAAATTATTTATACATACTATTCTACTAAAGGTAATTTTAATATCTTATAGCAATTAATAGTAGCTACTAAATAATTATAGTTATTTAAAAATATTTAGTACCGGATGACAATTTATAAATAAATCATTTATGATTATTATTATTGTGTAGCATTGGATAGTAAATCAATTATTTATATGTTTATATCTAATTTCGTTTAGTGCATGAAACTGATATTATTATCACGAAAGTATGCTTTACAATTAATTAAAAATATTTGAATCAATGAAAATTGCAAAATATTCCTTTTTTGAAAGTAAGTAAAGTGGGTTAAATTGTGCGGTTTCTCTGTAGAGGAAAACTGAGTATGCTAGACATAATAATAAGCAATATTTTATTTTCAGGCACTCGTTGAACTGTATTTATTCATAATATCATAAATTTATTTTGAATAGTTCCTTTATCAAAAATTATGATAAATAATTATGAATGATAAAAAAAAATTAAACAGATTTTTTGTTTTACTAAGTGATTGCTGCGGCATGTAGTAGTAAGGCGCCATATTATTATTTTTAGAGGTACTATATATACAGTAATCTTTTTAAAAATATCCGCGAATTAATTTTTTTTTTGCAAATTAGAAAATATTCTACGGCTAAGTAAACAGAAACATCAAGGGAAATAAACAAGTTTATTTAGTAATTACTTAGTAAAATGAAGGATTTATATCGGGTATATTTTAATATACTATTGATACCTCCAGAACCATTAGGTCTATTCTGTAGATGTATCACTAATGACAAATATACCGGTCGTGATATATTGATGACATTACACTATGATAAAGTAAGTGTTACCTAGATTACTTATCTCTCACACTATCACTTATCAGATTATTAGTGGTACCTCTACAGAATAGATAAGTGATACATAGTCGATTAAATTACTATGGAATATAAATATAATGTTAACCGTGTTTTTATTTTTCCTCAAAAATTTATAGATGTTTAGATAAAAAAGAAAATATAAAAATCGACGATTTTTTTACAAATAGTTTAAATTTTAGTTTTTAAAATGGAAGTAATGCTTAAAATAATTCAATTTTACTTCATTATCCATCGAAAAAAGTTATTATGTTATTGGATATACTTCAAAATTGTCTATATCTTTCAAAATTTTAATTTTCCTTAATTTCTTTGCCAAAAAGGAAATAGTTAATTTCGTATTTTCACTTTTATCTAGTTCTCTACTTACATATTTTGTCATATCAAAACACCATTCGAATCGTCGTCTAAAATATCATTATTAAGTTTATTTTGGCAACATATGAATTTTTACGGCTTATGATATGTCACTATAAAAAAGCACTCTGTAAAATTTAATTATAACATTTCCCAAGATACTATTCTTTATGGAACATCTGACTTTTAATTTAGAAAAATGCGTGATAATATATTATCACTTATATTAAATATCATGATAAATTAAGAACAAACAAGGTACGACGAAAAGTAAAACAAAAGAATTATGAAAGAAGCTCACACTTTTGTGAAAAACACTTCTGTTTTAAAAGAACAAGTTTTAAATTACCGGCCCATATTTTATCATCATTCTTAATTTTTATTTTTCCTTTTTAACTGCCAGTTCTTCATCCTAACTTTTCGTTAATATGTAACTTTTTCTGTAATCTGTAAGCACATTATATATTCAACTATTTGACAAATATCACAATTTTAAAATAATTACATTCTATTAAAATGTGATTTCAGGAAGATAACTTCCAACGTTACCACATGTTTAACGTAAAGGGAAGTATTATAATTGAGTTCGAAACTTATTTCATCTCGATTGAAAAATTTTACGGTTCGTAAGACTTTAGAAGTCGAAAAGTGACTTGTTTAAATCCATCGGGTTCTGTTTTTCGTCTGTCGGTCTATTTTCCGTGTCTCTAGATCTCACTCTATCTCTTAAATTAGTTAAACGATTAAGACTCATCGTATGAAAAGCAGTCACATCTACATCATATAATAACAATAAAGAAAGTTTGTATAACTCGTTTAATACAAATTTAGAAATAACTAAAAAATTTATACTGGATGTTTCAAAATTATTACAAAAAAAAAATGATATATATTATTGTATGTACTGATTACAACTCAAAAAGAGTTTTTCCGAAATTCGCAAAAGTAATTACAAGTAATAAAATAAATAAATATATCATCACGCTTTTTACCCATTACTGGGTGTGGCACTCTGCCTTAAGCAGATCTCGGTAAGTGATATATTTCTTCGCGTGAAGTGTCATCAAATCACGGCCCCCAAAGATGTTAGTGGTGGGAGAGCCACCGGAGTAGACTTAAATTGGTGAAAATTGTTTGTCGTCGGTGGGAATCGAACCAGAGTTCTCAAGATACACAGGCCGACTCGATACCACTGAGCCACCTACCCCATACAAAATAATTGCACATTACAAATATATTTCGTGTCACTGGTCTGATAGGTTACAGTAATGAATAAAAATATATCATCACGCCTTTTACCCATCACTGGGTGTGGCACTCTGCCTAAGCAGATCTCGGTAGGTGATATATTTTTTCGCGTGAAGTGCGGTTACCAACCGTCAAATCACGGCCTCCAAAGATATTAGTGGGGAAGGAGCCACAGGGGTAGATTTTTTAAATTGGTGAAAATTGTTTGTTGGCTGTGGGGATCGAACTAGGGTTCTCAAGATCCACAAGCCGACTCGATACCACTGAGCCACCTACCCCATAAAAATAAGTAAACATTTAACATTGAAAGAACCCTTACACAACTTTAATTAAATAAAATAAATTTCAATGTTTGCTAATTTTAATTCAATACTATAACCTATAAATCCAGTGGCTCAAAAAATGTTTGCTTCAAGTAATGTGCAACTATTTTTGCGTATTTCGGAAAAAATATTTTTGCGTTGTATTCAGTACTGCAAATAATATATAGGTACCCTCTAATTTTTTTGCAATAATTTTGAAACATCCTGTATAGGTACATATTGCTGTATTTTTTCAGTTATTGAAATAATTTATATATCGTTTAAAAAAATATTCAAATTAACTGAAAATATGTAGTATCAATTATTAATATTAAAATATTATCACGCCTTTTATTCTTGTTGGGTTTGGCACTCTACCGTTAAGTAATATTTTCTTATACGTGAAATTTATTACAATTCTTCAAATCTCCGCCTCCAAAGATATTAGTGGTAAGGGAGCCACATGGATTATTTTCATGTAATGTAAAGTTTCTTTACTCTGAGAATCGAAGTTCTCAAATCCACACGATACTACTGAGCTTTATAATATAATAGTATTTTGTATTTGGAAGTATTCTTGCTAAATGTGGCTTTCTCAATACAATATTGAATATTTACCCACATGATTGTAAATTACAATACAAAATATAGTATGGTTGCCAATAAAACTTGATATTACCTATTTCATTTTGAAATAAATAATTATGTAAATAATTGAAGCAATATAAATTTACTAAGTTTTAAACTAATGCAAATTATTACTGAACAATAATAATTTCTTGTAAATGACGACTTTGAACGTTAATTTTGTGTAAATTGAATCCTATTTACAAAACAGTTATGAAGTTCTATGACTTGAAGGAATACGGAATCGAATAGAAATTTAATTTTAACTTCCATAGCTTTGAGCGTTTGTTCTCATTCAAAATAAAATTTTCCATCGTTTAGTCTTTTTTGAATAGATCAAAAAAGCCAGCACTTTGAAAATATCTTTGTTAATATTGTACCGTAAGTTTTCTCAATAACTGTAGCTCAGATTATTAGAAAATACAGTTTGTAGTTATAACCGAAGTATCAGAAAATAAACTATTTTTTATTAAACATTAAAAACTCAAATTGTCACAATTATTTGGATATGTTTCCATATATTTCATTTTTATTTACTCGATGAAGATAACATGAGGTGTCGAGTTGACAATTGAAATCTCGTTTTAAATAAATATACATGCAGGAATAAACCCACTGGATTCTGAATAAATTGAATTTAAATAATTCAAACATAAAATTTTTGTAGTGAGTTTAATATTTTTATATATTGTTTAGCTTTCGTGTACAATTTGTAATATATATATATATACAACAATTTATTGATTTATTTAACACCAAGTGTGTTTGATACTTAAAGTTACTAACAATGCTATTTTTCATTTGTACGTTTAAAACATTGCATATCCTATACACAGAAAATAATATAAATTAGTAGCATATAGAGTTTTTTCGAAATTTAGCGGCAGATTCATTGGAGAGGTTGGAGATGTCATTTCACTACCTGAAATGAGCTAGCGCCGCTTTTATATATATATATATATATATATATATATATATATATATATATATATATATATATATACAGGCTGTCCCATTTTAATCTTTCATGGGTAATTTCTTTCAACGAGTACATCAGACAAAAAAACTTTCCGAATAAAAGTTTGATGGTTTGGAGGGGGACGTTTGATGCTATAACAAATTTCACCCCCCAACCCCCCACGGGGTGGATACTCGTTGATAGAAATTCCCCTGGAAAGATTAAAATGGGTATACTGCTCAAAATAGTACAGGGATATTTTAAAAAATTTAATGTAAAATTAAAACTATAAATTATATTATATGTATGTATTTACGAAGGATCCAATTTAAAATATAATATAAATTAAGAAAAATACTACCTTAGGTATTCTTACAAATATTTGAATATAATTTATAGTTTTAATTTTACATCTAATTTTTTTAAAAGCCTTGTTCAGTTTTGACTAGTATATATATATATATATATACAGGGTGAGTCTGGGAAGACGCCCCCCCCTTTAACTTTTTTATTATGAGTAATAGAAAAAAATGGTTCATATGAAAGTTTTATTATTGTAAATATACTATTTGATGGCAGATGTAGATATTTTTTATAAAGTCAGGTTTACAAGATACGACTATCAACTTTTATTTTTTAAATAGCAACCTATAATTATTTTACTAAAATAAAAACCGCCATTTTTTTCTCTTTTCAACGGTGTATTAGTTTTTATTAATGTATCTGAAAAAATTCGAGAAAAATAAGAAAATTGAGAAATACTAGAAATAATTTTTATACAAATATTATAGGTGGCTATGTGAAAATAAAAATAAAAATAAATCTTGAACATTTGTTTTAAGTTGTTTTTGTTACTGAATTTGTTGCTTTAGTTTGTTAAGTTGTATAACACTGTTACATTTTGTTTATTTTCACATAGCCACCTATAATATTTGTATAAAAATTATTTCTAGTATTTCTCAATTTTCTTATTTTTCTCGAATTTTTTCAGATGCATTAATAAAAACTAATACACCGTTGAAAAGAGAAAAAAATGGCGGTTTTTATTTTAGTAAAATAATTATAGGTTGCTATTTAAAAAATAAAAGTTGATAGTCGTATCTTGTAAACCTGACTTTATAAAAAATATCTACATCTGCCATCAAGTAGTATATTTAAAATAATAAAACTTTCATATGAACCATTTTTTTCTATTACTCATAATAAAAAAGTTAAAGGGGGGGGCGTCTTCCCAGACTCACCCTGTATATATATATATATATATATATATATATATATATATATATATATATATATATATATATATATATATATATATATATATATATATATATATATATATATATATATACCGGGTGGAACATCATACCTGTGTACATAGGCGATTAACATGAAAAAACAGTTTTTCCGTGCGCATTGCTCCCCAAATTATTTTAGCCAAAAATGCTTCAAATAAATGTTGTAGAGCATAAAATTCTGCATCTAAATCAATAAACAGAATTACATTTACATGCGTTGCAATGAACGAAATTAAATAAAAAAATATTAAAAATTACGTACAAAATATCAAATAGCCATGGATATGAAACAAAAATAAATAAATGCTTGACGTTTTTCTGTTTATTTGATATTTTACCCCCGACAAATTAATCATTCAATAAAATTCATACAAAAAACTCCATACCTATTATTACAATTTAATAATAAATAAACAATTGTACATTTCAATGAAACGTTTATTTCTTATAGGGTTGGTCATGTAAAAATTATAACCTATCTATTATAATTCAAATATCAAACAATAATTCTCTCAATAAAATAATCACTACAATGTATTATTACAATAAATATTCAAATAAGCCTCCATTTTCAACCATGCAATAACAAAGTCTATTGTAGAAGGAATGTCGTACATTAGCGAGCTGCCTATTTGTGATTAAAGCGCACTTATCCACGATAGCTTCTCTCAAAGATTTAATATTTGGGTGGCGTTGCTTATAAATTTCACATTTAAGATGACCCCATAAAAAAAATCGCTAGGTGTTAAATCAGGAGATCTGTTAAACGTCAAACATCTATCTATTTTTGTTTCACTTCCATGGCTATTTGATTTTTTCAACGTAATTTTTAATATTTTTTTATTTAATTTCTGTCGTTATAACGCATATAAATGTAATTCTGTTTATTGATTTAGATGCAGAATTTTATGCTCTACAACATTTATTTGAAGCATTTTTGCCTAAAATAATTTGGGGAGCAATGCGCACAGAAAAACTGTTTTTTCATGTTAATCGCCTATGTACACAGGTATGATGTTCCACCCATGTATATATATATATATATATATATATATATATATATATATATATATATAAATAAATAAAATAATAATATAATATATATATATATATAATTTCAATTACATGCAACTTCTTTAATCTCGTGTGAGATTACCAGCTGTTAAATTAGGGCATTCAAAGATATTAGTGGAGGAGGAGCCACATGTGGTGAAAACTGTTTATCGGCTGTGGGAATCGAACCCGAATTTTCAAATTCAGCTTGATGCCAGTGAACTACCTAGCCCTCTACATCATTCATACAGTATTATAATTAGTTAAATATTAAGGGTAGGAAGTGTATCCTACCGGTTGAGTATGAGTTTAGAGACCTTAACTTCGCCTCAATCTCCAATACATGCGACACTTATGGATACTTATGGTCCGCAATGACCCTTGCTTATTAGTCTGGGAAGACGCCCCCTCTTTAACTTGTTTATTATGAGTAATAGAAAAAAATGGTTCATATGAAAGTTTTATTATTTTAAATATACTATTTGATGGCAGATGTAGATATTTTTTATAAAGTCAGGTTTACAAGATACGACTATCAACTTTTATTTTTTAAATAGCAACCTATAATTATTTTACTAAAATAAAAACCGCCATTTTTTTCTCTTTTCAACGGTGTATTAGTTTTTATTAATGTATCTGAAAAAATTCGAGAAAAATAAGAAAATTGAGAAATACTAGAAATAATTTTTATACAAATATTATAGGTGGCTATGTGAAAATAAACAAAATGTAACAGTGTTAAATTAATGTCAAAAAAGTATACATTTGCTGGTTACTTTATTTAACTTATTTTGCAAACAATAAAAAAACGGTAATGTTCGGAATTATTTAAATAATCACTGGAGGGGACAATGGATAGGACGAGGTGGACATATTTCATGGCCAGCAAGATCTCCTGACCTTACGCCTATGGACTTTTTTCTTTGGGGATACGTCAAGGATCTTGTCTACCAGAAGATACCTACAGATGCAGAAGACATGAAAGAGCGTATTCGAAATGCTTTCCAAAATATTTCGCGAAACATGCTGGCAGATGTTCGAACACATCACGTTCAACGCTTAAATTTTTGTATTACAGAACATGGTCGTAATTTTGAACATTTGTTTTAAGTTGTTTTTGTTACTGAATTTGTTGCTTTAGTTTGTTAATTTGAAAAAAAATTATTTCTAGTATTTCTCAATTTTCTTATTTTTCTCGAATTTTTTCATATACATTAGTAAAAACTAATACACCGTTGAAAAGAGAAAAAAATGGCGGTTCTTATTTTAGTAAAATAATTATAGGTTGCTATTTAAAAAAAAATCTGATGTGGACACCACATGACTTCCTTGTACGCGTATTAAACTATAGATATTTTTTTAATTGCACATATTTGACATAAAATCTTTTATTTTTTATTTTTTGTTCTAATCCATAGCAAACTTAATTAAAAAAAACACAAAATATATACTATTTAAATTTAGATATCTCGCTTATGCAAAAGGCTAATTTAAAAATTCTTAATGTGCTAGACGCAGAATTTAATTCTCTAAAACTTTTATTTGAAGCATTTATTTCTAAAATTAAAATAATACCATTTTTTTCAAGGAAAACTGTTAGCAGCTTCATGTAATGTGTCACTTCCGGTTAGTGTATTTTAACCAAAATCTATTATATTATTTCCATTGATATAGTAGTCTTATATACCAAATTTGGAAAGTTTTAAACTATATTTGAATATAGTTTTTCATGAAAATCTATTATAGGCTTCAAGTAAAGTACCACTTCCGGAAGTTATATAATGACCAAAAAGGGAGGTGCACAACTAGATGTTATAACAGTCCTAAATATAAAATTTCAATTTTCTACGGCTTAGCGTTTTTGAGTTATGCGAGATACATACGTACGTACGTACGTACATACGTACATACGTACGTACAGACGTCACGACGAAATTAGTCAAAATGGACTCAGGGAGGGCCAAAATGCGTATTTCCACTGAAATCTGAGAACCGAAAATTTTCGCGATAACAATACTTCCTTTACTTCGTACAAGGAAGTAATAAAAGTTGATAGTCGTATCTTGTAAACCTGACTTTATAAAAAATATCTACATCTGCCATCAAATAGTATATTTAAAATAATAAAACTTTCATATGAACCATTTTTTTCTATTACTCATAATAAAAAAGTTAAAGGGGGGGGGGGGGGCGTCTTCTCAGACTCACCCTGTATACACACATACTTAACATTACACTATATTCCATTAAATGCCTGAACCCGTGAAACATTCAAAGAACATACATTAACAGATTCATAAAAATATTAGTCCTTGTCCAATATTCTCATCCTGACATACGAAACTCGCGTCAATAATACTAACGCTCCTTCCATATAAGTTCATTCATTCCTCACACCCGTAATCCTTCATCGCGCAACAAACCCTCAATCACATCCATCCATTCACTCCTGTACATCTTTTTCATAAATCTTTCACCTACGCCTACTCCTCTAGCAACGAATCTATGAAGATAATAAATGAAGGAAGCATCGTTCTGCGGTTTGTTTAGATTTAAATTCTATACAACTGCACTTAGACACTCCATAGTAAGAACTAAAACTGATTGATAACATTAACAAAAAGCAAACTGACATTTCTTACATAATTATAAACGTTAAATTTGGTTTTACGTAGTAACCGTTAACAAATGCAAAATACTCGTACCATGATGATTACGGCGATGCTGATATCATTAAAAAATATTGAAAATAATTACAAAATATATAATAATGTTCAACAGCAAAAAAATAGATACACTGCTTTGGCCACGTCCCGACTATGAAACTCTAGTTACGGTAGTAAATCCGCTACTTTTTTCCCAGTTAAACAAATTATAATAATTGTAAGTGCAGAACATTTAGATCATTTTTTGTACAAATTTTTCATTCAGATAAAAAATGAAATTGAAATTGAAATTCATGATATGGTACCATTCATGTTAGCAAATTAATTGAACGAAATATATTTCAATTTGATTATGACTAATACTACTTTAGCACAAGTATTGAACGCAACCAATAATTAATAATCTAAACGACATATCAATGTGTTTCTAAATTTTATATATATATACGAGTATATATATATATATATATATATATATATATATATATATATATATATATATATATATATATATTGAATTAGAAAAGTTTAAAATAGTTTATTTTCATTAGATAATTTAAATTAAAGTTAATACTTTTTATAATATGTTTCATTCTTACAAAATTAATCAAAATGCGATGTACCATAGATATTTGTTTGTATTTATTGTGTGTATATTTTTTTAATTAAATAAGTTATTTTACTATTTATTGAGTACACCATTTTCATTCATAAAGTATTCAATATCGAATGTTGGTACCTTTTTGATGAATGTACACTGACGCAATATTCCGGATCCACCATTGCCTGTCCATTTAAGTCAGGTAATTTTGCATGTATCAACGGTTTCATTCCGCACATAAAATAATATTATCAATAATAGATAACATTATTTAGATTCTTTATAAATTTTTTGTGTTCTTGAGCAATTTGTTTATCGACATAATATAGGGGTACGAAAATAGTAAAAAGAAAGAATGTTAGTATAGGTATAATATTAAATTTTGAGTACATTCTCTATAAATACAATAAAAATCCATAGACAAAGCAGTGAGTTTATATATATATATATATATTTGATTTGATTTGATTTAATTTGAAGGCTGTTTTATCGCTCTGATTTTTCTTTGCAGACATGTTCGCATCTTCCATTTTATCTGGCTGGAAACAAGTAAGTAAATTTTTTCAATTTATCAAATCCGTTTTCGCTGTTTGGGGTTACAGTTTCATCCAATGAATTCGAGCTAAATTTGATGGAAAATTTAGCAATTCCATTTCGGTTCGGAGTATGGTCACAGTAAATTCAAGAAATACAATAAAGTTTAATATTTTCAAAAAGGAAATATAAAAATTGATATAAATCAACCCTTTAACGCAGAAGTGACATTTACTATAACTGAATTTTTAAATAATAATAATGAAAAATAAAAAGTAATATAAATAAAACAAAATGCCTGATATAAAATTTTGGTTTTAGTTTATACTGGTCCCAATATATTACTTATTTTCATTGATATACTCGCATGCAAAAAAAAGTAATAATTAGAGAGAGGATCTTATACAGAAAACAAGTTGAAATATGCTTGCAATATTCACTGAAATCAAGCTAAAAGATACTGAACTTTATTTAATTTTCTTATGAATTAATACAAATAAAAGAGCTATTTTATCATTATTAAGTGAAATTATGAATTTAAATTTTGAATATTTTAAAGATTTTTAGCATATTTTAGAACTTTTCTATATTATAAATTTGAAACTTCATATAATCGATTCTCCAGTAATAATAAATCATGAGTTAATAAAAATTAAAAGAGATTTCTGGAATCCTAAATTTTAACGTACCTTAAAAGATTAGTATGATATGTGTTTAATTTAAATGAGTGATCAGTAGTTCCTAAACTTTTGTGGACTATCGTGCTTTTTGGTTAGGGATGTGGACAAGACGAGAAAATATATATCTCGTCTCGAGTAGAGTAAATCATGTCTCGTCTCGATTTATTCTCAATACTGGCAAGATTTCTCGAATATTTTTTTATGTATATTTTTATTATTTCTTCTTTCCTAACCTATTATATATAATCATTTCAGAAATATTTAATGTTTTATTTTTAATGGAAATTATAGAATAGAGTGTAATACTTTAAGTTTGCTTAGACAAAATAATTTATTTAAAACAATTTGTGAGTATATGATCCAACCAGATACGCTTGAAAATTGAATAATTACAAATAAATTTGACCGATTCAACTCTTAAGAATGATGTACAAAAAGAGCATAAGAATGACAATTTTAAAAGGGAAGAGCCCAATGACTGGTAAAACAAGAGTATCTTCCTAAAAATGACGGTGTGAGATTACATGGACAACATAGAAATAAATGGATGAAAATGATTAAAGATTTGTTACATCATCGAAATATTTTAAGTACTAGTATGAAGAAAAAACTGAAAGGAATGAGCAACGTGGATGCAACGAAAGTGGTGTGCCAGGATAGGAATATTTGGAGAAGATGAATCTGATGAATAAATATTCAGTGAATGTAAGGATCCATTCTAGCCCATTTGATAAGATATTGCGAGATGTTATGTGTATATATATATATACTTAAACAATCGGTCTAATAAAAATTAATTAAAGCATAACCCTGTTTGCAGTGAAGAAATTAATAAACATTTTATGAAAATTGATAGATATGTGGCATACAAAACAAAATTTAATAATTTATATGAACTACGAAAAGGCTTACTTCAGGTCATTGTGGATTAAATGTAATAATATTTAATTACTTAGTTGGAAGCGTTTCTGTAATACAATGGAATGTAACAAAGTCTTGTTAAAAATAGAAATATGTTACGTTGAGTAAAATACAAATGTTAAAATGTGTTTTTTTAATGTTTACTATTTCAAAATAATAAATATAATCATCCATAAATTTTTGGATACTCCCTTGAATAAAATCTTGTCTGCGCCACTATCTGTAAGGATTGATACTTCATATATATATATATATATATATAACGTGATAATGGGAATATTAAAGCGATAGAAGTAATAAAATTTTATAGACCCAATGAAGGTGTTATTTTAGGTTAACTTGAATAATCTTAATTTATGAATAAAACCAAATTGCGATCATATTATTCCCCTGCCGCTCCCTTGTTTCTTATCATACTACAAAATTGTTCCACCAATCCCAAGAAGATAATAATATGTACCTTAGGATACAGTGATTTAATAATAAAATATATTCACTAACAAAATACATTTTTGGGATTGTACCTACGTATTTACTCGAAAATGAAAATTTAATGACTTAAAGAACTAATTTATAATTACTCAGACAATTAATTACTTTAAATTGATATCTTTAACATAGCGTTTTAACTGACCTGCTGTTATCATCAGATACATAAATCTTTAGCTATACAGTTAACTTTGTTTATATCTAAGGATTTTTGCCTCTGATAATGACCGCTGGACAATGCTAAATCAATCAAATTAAAGTTAATCATTGTCTGATTGATTATCGATTAGTTGCTTAAACCATATAATTTTATTTCCAATTGTTTGCTTTTTGAACTAGGTTTCGGGTGCTATCGTACGGTCTGTTCCGCCATCAAGAGCGAATATTAGCTGTGGCCAGAGGAGTATTTGCATCTCCTCAACCCGTATCATCGTATTATATGATTGAAAATTAGGTGCGAATTTATCTGAAAGATACTAGTGTTAACAATCTCAATTTAGTTTTGATATCATGATAGGTTTCCATAAATATATTATACCTATATTTACCTATGAAGCAAAATATATTTCCTATTTGTTGACAAAACAAACAAAAAACTAAGTTAGAATATATATTTTTAGGTTATAAAACAATCTGTCTTCGCATCCGGCCGTTACTGTATTTACGTTCGCGCCAATTTATCAAATTTGAAACTAACCAACTACAAATTTCGACGGATGTGACAGAACGGACGAAACGCATACATGGAAACCTACTATTAGTTGTAGGTTTTCGCGGTGCTCACTTTGCTTGTTATTTTACCAATAACTTGCTTACATTCTACAAACCAAAAAAAAATTCATATTCGGTTTTAACACCTACTTACATACATATCACGAGAGGCTCTATCAAATTGGATAAGATTCATCCTGCAATAAATCTTCGTCAAACATTCCTATTCTGGCACACCACTTTCTGTTCAGAACATTTGTTTGTAAAGCAATCATTGCATTTTAATATTTATGTTATGAGATAGAACTGGGTTAATTGGCACAATTTAGAAAATTTAAATTCAAATCCAGATTTAAACGTTGAACGTAATTTAAAAATAATTAAAATATAAAACATATTTTTGAAAAAAAAAGAAGATTAATAACTAGGTACAGGTACTACGAATTAATACCGCAAGATACCACTGAAAATAAATATGTTAAAGTACAAAGTAATGTAATATAAATTTTTAAATGATTCATATTTTGTTTGCAAATGTTATAATATATTATAGATTTATTTGTAATTATTTTATTAGTGCTCAGTGAAAGCATATCAGTTTGTGGATTTGAAATCCCGAGTTGTATTCGCGTAGTCGATAAACTTTTCTCTACATTAAAATTACCTCTGTGGCTCTCCTATGGTTAAAATCTTTAGAAGCCTGATTTGTTGGCTGGTAACAGCAATTTTGTTATGGTAGAATGCCATGCCCAGTAATAGATAAAATGTGTGATGATATATTTTTTTTTGTATTTATCATTTTCTCATTGTTTATATTTATTAATTAAATAGTATTCTGAATAAGGCTAATGAAACGAATTTAAAATTATGAAAAAAAATCTGTGTTTTTTATGTTAAATGTAGTCATTTAATTTGTATTATTATGATGAACGCAGTAATAATATAATGAAATTAGAACCCTATAAAGTTTTCTAAAAAATTTAAAGCGGGCTACGGGTTATGCATCACAGATTTACAATCTTTTTCACTGTATGCTGTGTACGAATGCAAATCTCTATTTTCTAGCGATCATGATTTAAGATCATGCGGGTCTCCAGTGATTTGGTCACGCGTATTTCAACAATACAAAACAATTGAATGCGATGCGTCCATTCACTTGGCGTATGAGTTAGCGAACTACGAAGCGATTATAACTCATGATCCCAGAATTCGCTGCGCTTCATTGCTAAAACATCGTTAGGTTTTCAAATACAATTATGCTTATAATTTACCAGTGTCACAGAACTATTTGGGCTGTATGGATGCATCTATTTTCAGAATTATATATTATCTTCTACAATCTTATTAAGTCAGAGGAATTTTCGCGGATATTTACTTTTCATTTGTTTACTTTGTTTGTTACTAATTCAGTCATAAGTTTTCAACAAGTTTTTTTACAGACTCCTAAATTATGAGGGCCCTGGATCAAGATTCATCTTGTCTAGACCTAAAATAGGCTCAGAAATGTTTACAACTTTTTGAATAATGTTCTATGATAATTACGCCACTGATTTGAACAGAACATTCAAACATTAAAAACTTTCTACCATAAAATTACAACTTTAAATACACACAAAAATTATCTGTATGTAAAATAAAGTAAAATTAGAATCAAACATACGGCAGTCACGGGAAGTTTTCAGTTTTACATCAAAGAGACAATACAACTGAGTACAACCAGTGGCGGATCCAGGCCAAGTTGTTCTAGCTAATCTAAATATTGCTATTATTATAAATAATTTTAAATTTATTTGCATATTATTATTATTTTATTATATTATTTTTTATTTATTTGTGATAACTAATTTACATTCCATATAGCTTATATTTTGATTTATCTTTAAATATATAAATGAAGGGAGTACATTTGTACATGGGGCACTTTAGTACATGTTAAATTATGGGGGTACTTATGTCTGGAAAAATATACAAAAAATCCCAATAGATGGTGATGTAATGTGTAATCGTCAGTTCAAGTAGCAACTACGTCTCAACTAAGATAATAGAAAAAATAGTTTTCATCGATCTGAAGTAACAGAACAGAACAGTTCATATCAAATATAATAAGTGATTGTCGATAATGTTTTGACATTAATTATGAGTAGTTACATATGTGAATGGAAATAGAGCTAGTATGCAGCATGAGCTGTATCTCCTATTTCCGTAACAAAAAAAAATGTATAGATCATTACATATGACTGACAAAGTAGAAATAATTTTAATTCAAAAGTAAAGTAAATACAGAAAAAATATCGAATATAAATTGTAGATACTAAAGTTCTCTTTACATTAAAGAATCAATATCATCTTTCAACCATCCGTTTTCGAGATAAAACATAACGTTACATTTTTTTAATGGCACGGATAGTTGAAAATCATATATGCAACTAGCATATTTTTTCCCTTTCTCCAATTTTTGACAAAAAATAATTGAATAATTTATCATCCTTATTATATATATATATACCGGGTGTCTGTTTTAAAAGTGTACTTGCCTAACAAAAATAATTATGAATTGCAGAAGTAATATTGAAATTTTAAAGTTAATCTTATATTACAATTAGAATAATTATTATGAAAAGAAAATGAAAATACAAAATTCAATAAAATGACAGCTACTCTTCATTGACAGAAGTCCAACTATATGAAGATGTGTGGCATGAAAGTACGATTATCATACACTTCCTTATGTTCGCATTTTACTTTCATCAACCTGTATATACGAGATGCTTTGTATACAGGGTGTTATATTTTAATACACCCAGCAAATATCTCGCTTATTTATCAACTTAGCAATTTCTTTCATATAACATGATTTATACAGCAACATGAAAGCTAGTTGATGACGGATGTACATTCATGATATCATTTCCGGTTTAGTAGTAATTAATATCAACTTTGAAATTTCAAATGGAACATACTATATTTTTTTACAAATTTGAAAAGTGCATCAAATTTGCTTTACAATCATGTAAAATAATCCATATGTTACATTATTAAAAAGTAAAATGGCGGGCACTTTATTATACACCTAATCGGAAAGAGAATAGTGAGCCATGACTGTGGCTTGAAATAAAACATTTATCTAAAACAATTGTAACTATTATTATTAAATGAAATAATATTTTTTGTCATAATAATACAGAAAATAAGAATAAGAAACACTTAATAACAACAAACTGATTTTATGACTAATATTCAAAATGGCTCCTAGTCTCTTCAATATATTTTGCACAACGTTTTGAAACATAATAAGTAGCCCTTTTTATTTGATCTGCAGATAAAGATTCAATTGCTGCTTCATTTTTATTCTTCAGTTCGTTTAATGTGTTTACTGGTTCATTACAAACAAAATCTTTCACGTAGCTCCATACGAAAATCAAGTGGTCGGATCGGGAGAAAATGCATTGAAGGTGCTGAGAGTCATTTTGATTATTTGTTATAAAATCATTTTGTTGTTATTAAGTGTTCCTTAATATATTATTTCATTTAATAATAATAGTTACAATTTTTTAGATAATTGTTTTATTTCAAGCCACAGTCATGGCTCACTATTCTCTTTTTGATTAGGTATATAATAAAGTGCCCGCCATTTTACTTTTTAATAATGTAACATATGGATTATTTTACATGATTGTAAAGCAAATTTGATGCACTTTTCAAATTTGTAAAAAAATATAGTATGTTCCATTTGAAATTTCAAAGTTGATATTAATTACTAATAAACCGGAAATGATATCATGAATGTACATCCGTCATCAAGTAGCTTTCATGTTGCTGTATAAATCATGTTATATGAAAGAAATTACTAAGTTGATAAATAAGCGAGATATTTGCTTGAAATATAACACCCTGTATATGTAATGCAACAAAAATGGACGACCGGCTAAATTATTTATATGTTTTTTATATTTTTTTAAAGAGACATAATTAGCTTACTAATGTGACAACTATTGTCTAATTTAGACGAGGCCGTAGCTCTTATAATGGCGATTCATGTACAGAAGATACTCTGTAATATTTAAGTTTTCATGTATTTTAAAAAGGATTCTTAAACGAATATATAAGTATATACATAACATAATAGGATTAATTAAAAATAATATTTATCTAACACCCACTACTTATAAAGTCATTATTGTTGTCATTTTAGATTAGTAAAGTGGTTTATAAGTCACACGTGAGTTATAAGTCATAAGTCACGCATAAATTATGACTTATAACTCACTGTTGAGTTTAAATATACCAAAGTATTCGAAATGGAAGACGAGAATTTCATTCTCGAAATAATCATTAAGGAAGCGGAAGGAACGGTTGTTGATATTTTACCAAAAAAGTCTAGAAGTTCCTATGAAAAACACTTTCATTCATACCTTTGACGTTTCTAGTTGTCATCCAGTCTTCAAACATATGAGATTCTTTTTCATAGGAACTTCTAGACTTTTTTTATAAAATATCAACAACCACTTTTTCCGATTCCTTAATGATTATTTCGGGAATAAAATTCTCGTCTTCCATTTCCAATACTACAGCTGCAACCTTTTTTCAACTTTGTTTATTTAAAAAAATTGAGTAACCTAGACAACAAAACAAGAAAGTATGGCTAACTAGAATATTATTTGAAATGTAGACAATTGTGTCAAAATTTATATTTTAATGTCTTAATTGTAGTCGTACTCGTGTGTTATTACAAATAAGTCACTTCAGAAAATTATTCCCCTCGGCCTAACGGCCTCGTGGACTAATATTTTTCTCGCGTGACTTATTTGTAATATAACACACTTGTACCATAAATAACTATTACTTATGCTTCATTTCATAATAATTTCATCTGTTCTGTACTACAGGCATAAGCTTTACTTAAATAATACAAAATAATAACTTCAATGTTCAAATAACAGGTCAATTAAATTTCAACTTCTCATGTCAGAAAAATATATCTTTCAATATAAATGAATTTGACCTCCATCATTTTTTTTCCATTTTTATTACCCACGCCTAATGCTGAATCACTGCAATCAACAAAGTCCGACACTGAAAACAACAGGGTGCTGTAGAAACACAGGGAAACAGAAAACCCACGTCTTGCATACAGAGAATCGGGTAGTGAGTTATAAATGAAAATATGTCCGTGAATGAAGGTTTTCTATTTCTGGATTACTGAAATGGCTGCGAGCGGTTGTCCAGACGATGGGAATTGAAACGCGCAGTTTTGTGCTGTGCTGATTCGTCATATTATGCCCGTATATTAGTGCAGAATTAGATAACAAAGAAAGAATTAAAAAATATTACTTTTTTGTTATTTATAATAATTATAATTTGAAGATAAATACATGAAATTATTGCACTAATATATGAAATTATTGAATTATTCAATTAAAATTATTAGAAATTTTATATCTTCCTATTTATGATTAGTTTTGTAACTTGAACAAAAGTAATTTTTAGATCTATTACTTTATTGTAAAAATTACTGTGTATTATTTTTATAATACGATTGTCTACTAATCTGTGACTGATTCATATTTATTTTATTTCTCAGCAAACTTTCATTAGAACTGTAGAAGGTATATTTCGAATTCATAGACCGGAAACTGAATTAAACCTGAACCGAATATGATAAACATAGGGTTGAAATTCGAGACTCCTATAGGATAGCGGGCCACAGCATTTTCCAGAAAGGGTGTTTAGTACTAACTATATTAGAAAGACATTGAGAAGATAATCTAAATTAGCTTTTTAAATAATTGATTAAATTTCATTTTGCACTATTATAGTAAGATAGTATAAATACTGAGCTATTAAAATACGGAGGTCCACATATATGGTCTAAAATATACAGTCTAATCGTGAAAATATGGAAACAAGAAACAATACCAGAGGAATGAAAAGTTGGAATAATCCATCCCGTACACAAAAAAGGTGATAAATTCAACTGTAGTAACTACAGAGGTATCACACTGTTATGTGTAATCTATAAAATACTCTCAAGCTTACTGTATAATCAAATAAGCGAGTATTCTGAAGAAATACCGAGAGAATATCAATGCGGTTTCCGTAGAAATAGATCGACTAACGACCAGATCCATACAATGAGACAAATGCTAAAAAAATGCCATGAGCACAATATAACAATTCATAATCTTCGATTGTATCCAGAGGAAAAAGAAGCTACAGCAACTACGAATTCTAGGTATCCCAGAAAAACTCGTAAACCTAGTCGAAATGACTCTGAGTGGATCTAAAGCAACTGTTGTAATACAAACTAAATACACAAGACAATTCGATATTAACTCAGGAGTTAGACAAGGTGATGCCCTGTCGGCACTTCTTTTTAACTTATCCTTGGAGTCCGCCATTAGAAAACTTAATATCCAAGACCTCATAAACACGAAAAGTAAATAATTGTTAGCATATGCAGATGACATTGTTATCTCTACAAGAAACCTACCAATACTCAAAGAAACATTCCTAGACCTAGAAAAAGATATGAGAAAATATATGAGGAACACTAGAGAGAGAGTGTCCAAACTGGCTCAAATACAAATAAATGAACAAAGTTTTACTGAAGTCTCGCCTTTTACCTACATCGGATCTGAACTAAATACGAACAACCAAATCAGCATAGAAATTAAAACTAGAATAGTCAAGGGCAACAGAGCAAGATTCGCTCACAAACGAATACTGAACTCAAAAATCTTAAGTCACGCGACGAAACTAAAAATTTATAAAACTCTAATAAGACCAATAATCACATATGGCTGTGAGACTTGGACCCTCACGCAAAAAGAAGAGGATATGCTAAGGATAGCAGAACGAAAGATACTACGACATATATATATATATGGCCCCGCACAAGAAAGCGGAATGTGGAGAATAAAAATGAATCACGAGCTAGATGACCTAATCGGAGGAGCAGACATAGTTAGGTTCATCAAGTCATTGAGATTAAAATGGCTTGGCCACATAACACGCATGGAAGAAGAGAGAACAACTAAAAAGCTTACGAACTGGAAACTATGGGAGACTAGAGCGCGGGGAAGACCAAGGAAAAGATGGAAAGAGAACGTATTAGAGGATATCAGAAGAATGAACTCAAGAACTGGAGGGAGCTGACCGTAGACAGAAAGACGTGGCACAACATAACAGAGCAAGCCAAAACCCACCAAGGGTTATAGCGCTACAGAAAAAGAAGAAGATACTAAGGGTTGAAATTTAAGACTCCTTCCATTTAACGGGGCACAACATTAAAATAGAGTTATTCAAGAATGGTGTCTACTTACTATTTTATGGAAACATTGAGCAGACAATCTAAATTAGCTTCATCTTATAAAAAAGAAAAAATTTGCAATGATAAACTTAGGGATGAAATTCGAGACTCCTATAAAGTAGCGGGCCACAGCATTTTCCAGGAATGTTCAAAAAGGGTGTTTACTAACTATATTAGAAAGACATTGAGAAGATAATCTAAATTAGCTTTTTAAATAATTGATTAAATTTCATTTTGCACTATTATACTAAGGGTTGAAATTTAAGACTCCTTCCATTTAACGGGGCACAACATTAAACTAGAGTTATTCAAAAATAGTGTCTACTTACTATTTTATGGAAACATTGAGCAGACAATCTAAATTAGCTTCATCTTATAAAAAAAGAATAATGTAAATTTGCAATGATAAACTTAGGGTTTAAATTCAAGATAGCGGACCACAGAATAATTTTAGAGTTATTTAGGGTGGATATTTACTTATTATTTTATAAAGATGTTGAGTTTGAAAAAATTAAAGACTTATTATGTTGTTCGAAAAGAATATTTACCCATAAAGATATTAATAAGATAATAAGTAATAAATTTATTTTTTAAAGATCATGCCTTTATTTAAATGCACAGGAATAAACTTAGGACAGGAAATATATTTGAACGGATTAGTGAACAACATCAACTAGAATGAAAATGGATGGGTGGCTAAATAAATACATACACGATTATCAAGATTAAAAAACAAAACCCGATATTAAAGAAGGCGAGGGTAATTAATGTAGTAAAACAATGAAAGTTCGAAAATGATTTTTTATCATCTATAATATTTTCGAACAAGTTGTTTGCAAACTTTGCTAGAAAGAAAAAAGGGATAGTTGAAACATTTAGACATCTCACAGTAAACTGCTTCTAAATTATTTTTATTTTTGAATCACATGTTACATAATACCATTTTAAACACATAAAACATTAATTTGACCTGGTGACGATCTGTAGCGCGATCGCAATATGGACAAATATTTTTCATGTCATCTGACGTTTTTAAAAATATATTTTGTATTCTTTTGATGCAATGCACTCACAAACAGATTCATAATTCACAATTTTTTCCCCAAATTGTATTATGAAAATAACACAGTTATAGGTGTCTATTTGTAACGGATGATTAGAATTGTTTGGCGAAATACTTCCTATTGGATTATAAATATAAAATACGATTAAAATTTGCCTCAAGTAAACACCAATAATTACTTAATAATGCAGCAATACAGGCATTACAATAGTTTTATGTAAAACAGGCTTAAGTACCTGTGAAAATTTTGTATGTACGAGTATCTTACAGAAAATAAATTCCGTTTCATGTATATATTTCTATCCCGTAGAAGACCTGAATATTAACCCTTAATGTAAGAGTGCAAATTCATATTTCATTATTTAAAAAAAAGCTAATATACATTGTCTACTCGAAATCTTTTTAAAATAGTAAATAAACAGTCTCTCTGAACAACCCTAGTATGATGCAGTAAAACCGCGTAGAACACGTGAATTTCAACATTTATTTTATAACTCATTATATGTTATAAAGGTAATTAAACAAATCAGTATGTCAGTGTTTTACAACTCTGAACGGTTATAGTTATTAGTTACTGTCATTTGGATTGTTATTTTATTCCAATTTATTGTCTCATTTAAATATTTTGCATTAAAAACTATTGGATGTGACTTTATTAAACCGTACGATCTTAACTTGTGTTTCAACCCTTAGTATAACAATGTAAATTGAAATTAAATTATTTTTTTAAAAAGTTTATTTAGATAGTATAGTCAATGTCGCAATAAAATAGTAAGTAAACACCTATCCTGAACAACTTCAGCTTGATGCTGTGGCCCGTTAACCGATAGGAGTCTCGAATTTCAACCTTATGTTTATCATTGCTAATTAAAATTTTCTATTTAAAAAACTACAGGTATGATTACCTTTAATAATCACACAACTTAATAATATTAGCTCTATACTCAATGTCTGTATAAAATTTCAACACTTACTACAACAGTGCAAATTGAAATTTAATAATTAAAAAAAAAATCTAATTTATATTGTCTACTCAATGTCTCTGTAAAATAATAAATAGATACCCATTCTTGACTACTCTAGTATAATCAGTGGCCCGCTACCCAGTGGACGTTTCGAATTTCAACCCTTAGTATAACAGTTCAAAATGAAATTTAATTATTTTTAAAAAGCTAGCTTAGATTGTCTACTCAATGTTTCTATAAAATAGTAAGTAAACACTTTCCCTGAACAACCCTAGGATGATGCTGTGGCCCGGTATCCCGGAATCTTGATTTTCAACGCTAAGTTTATCATTGCAAATTAAAATTTGATTAATTTTGAAGAAAACTTATTTAGATTGTCTACTCAATATTGTCTATAAATAGTAAGTAAACACAATCCCTGAACAACAATTGGATGTTGTTGTGGCTTGCTATCCCGTAGGAGTTTTAAATTTTAACCCTTAGTATAACAGTGTAAATTAAAATTTATTTATTTTTAAAATAATCTAATTTAGATTGTCTACAGGTATATCTATAAAATAGTATGTAAACACTCTGCCTTAACAACCCTAGTATTAAAATTTAAATATATTAACTAAAGCTAATATAGATTTTCTACTTAATATCTCCATAAAATAGTAAGTAAACAACCGCCCTGAACAACTCATTTTGATACTGTTGCCCGTTAACCTGTAAGAGTCTTGAATTTCAACCCTTAGTATAAAAGTGCAAATTTAAATGTTTAAAAGAGCTAATATATATTGTCTAGTCGGTGTCTTTCTGTATAAAATAGTAAGTAAATAGCCTCTTTCAGTAAAGGATTTACGTATAACTAGCTTATACGTAAATCCTAAGCTATAGCTTAGAGCCCCCACTCTTTTGGGGCATCCCCCAAAAAAAATTGTCTGAGTGAGCAAGTGGCATAGAATATCTGAACTTATAACGGGCCCCATATCTCAAATAGCTTTGGGCTAAATCAGGCCCTGGCCTCTCTTCACAACCCTGATATGATAATGAAACCGTCAATTCTGTAGTATCGAATGTTAACCTTTATTTTGTAACGCATTATATGTTGTAATGGTGATAAAGCAAATCAATATATCAGTGTCTTACAATTCTGGACGGTTATAATTTTCAGTTACTATTATGTGGGTTGTTAATTTATTGTATTGTTTAAAGATTTTCTTTGATTAAACCGTACGACCATACCGTTTCGCAATTTTGCGACGCATCATAAACTTTACAAGCCCTTCTTATGCCCTTTCATATGATACCAAACGCAGTATGATTCGGGATAGTTTATATCTGAAACAATTGCCGGTCGGAAATGTTTAATTTTGTTTAATTTCATCTAAAAGTTCTTTCAATCTCTTTCATATGTCTCCAAACAGCGTACGATTCGTAATCATTTATGTTTGAAACAACTTACTATTGAAAAAACAAACTGATTATGGGGTGTTTTGATTCATCTTGCCAGGATATTTGTAACTTTTGATCTTCACTAGTTATAACGACTAGTCAGGCAGTTACCACCGGTTCTCACCCACCGTACCTGGCAGTATTAGTCCACCGCAGGAGCTCATAGGCCCCTGCTCCGTTTATTGACAGATTTGAATCATTCTAGACTCGGGAGGAAGAACTAATGTTCACTGGGATATAAAATCATTTATTACAACATCACTCCTGATTCACACCTGAACCATCATCATCAGGAGACATATTCTCCTCTTTAAGAGGCTCATCCTCTTGTACATGATTTTCCGATCCACGGGGCATCGATCTTAAATGCTCGTGAACATATTGTAAGACACTGTTACCGCGTATCGGTTTTAACTCGTACATGTCCCCATCAAGAACTTTTACGACACTCAATGGTGCTCTATACTTCTGATGAAGCTTAGTTTACGTTCCTCGCTTTATAACAAACCAAGATCATCCATTTTAAATAACTGAACTTTTGCTTTTCCTTTATCAACAACAGAGTTTGTTTTATTGCTGCAACAGCTTACTCTCTCAATTGATCTAAATCAATTTCGTCAACATTTTCATTGATCAACTCAAGAGCACTACACTTAGTGACTCTATTTTTGGTAGAAGACATTGTTAGTTGTACTTTATACAAATTGTCATACCATTTTATTTTTATTTAGTTCTATTGTAAATAATGACTTTAAAACAAACATTACTCACTCTAGTTGACTATTGGCGTGACTGCATACTCGCCGCAATAAAATGTAACTCAATATTTTGACTACAATACGCTCGGAATTCTTTATTGTCAAAACAGTTACCTTGATCAGCAATAACTATAATAGGAATTCTAAATAATGAGATATTTTTCTTCAATGCTCGAATATTATTATTTGTATCGGTTTTGTTTGCATAAATCAAAATTTAGTATTTTGTGAACGCATCAATGCAAAGAAAAACATAATCTTTTTTATAATTTTTACCACTTTGAGTTCTGCTTGAACTTTACCAGACGGTATTTTAGATAATTTACATGTTACACTATTATCAACGAACTTCTGAAAATGTTTGGACATATATTCAAACCAATAAAAATCATACATTTTATCAAGAGTTATCTCCTAGCTTAAATGCATTACAGATTCATGATCGTTATTAATTATGGACTATATATTCGTAGAAGCTTTTGTAATGTAGAACGTATGTCGAATGACAGATTGGTGAAACAGGTGTATGTTGGTGAAATTGAGGGTGAAAGTTTGCGTGGACGGCCTAGGAACAAGTGGATGAATATGATTGAAGGGTTGTTGCGTGAGCGAAAGTTTCTGAGCGTGAAGAATAAACGAGCTTGTATGAAAAGAATTATGAATGTGGTTGAAGCAAAAGTGGTGTGTCAGGATAGGAATGTTTGGAGAAAATTAATTGCGGGATAAATATGATGAATGAAGACAAGCGTATGATTCTTGATTTTAGATTAATTGGTTAGATGTTTCGAGTGTTTACCTGCAATTGCGTGGAGACCATCTTCAGAAACAAGCGCAGTGTACACTAGCGAATGGATGAATGTTTGTTGTGTGTTGATGGATTTTGGTTGTGAGAAAAGAAAGAGTTTGTATGGAGGAAGTGTTAATGTGGTCGATTCGAGTATCGTGTGTCAGGATGAGAATGTTGACGGGTTCGTGCTACCCCATTTAATGGGATATAGCGTGATGTTATGTATGTATGTATGTATTTCTTAGTTAGTCTGTTACGTTGAATTTTACGATACAATAAATTCTTGCACAACTCATAATTTTGTAAAACAACATCAAATAAATTTAGAATATTATTGACCTACTATATTATGTTGGAAATTTCAGAAACTCGCGATTACTTAGCGATAAGTCAATCTTGAGTAATTTTAACTAATTGATATTTTTAAACAACTTGATTAGCTTCATTTTTTGTTTGTGATTCTACAAAACTTCGAAAAATCAGTATGGATCATTTTTTTGTTTGTTGATAAATAATATCAAAATCGAATATCTGTAAAAATATCACCAACGGTGAACACGAGGAGTCAACTCTAATTTATTTTTAGATGACTTGAGAGAATTGTAATCGGTTACAGCAAGAAATTTAGATCCATACAAATAATGTCTATAATATTTTATAATATTTACAACCACCAACGTTTCAAATTCATACTAATGATATTTTGATTCGATTTTAGATGTTTTACGACTAAAGTATTCGACAGAATGTAATTTATTATCAATACGGTTAAACAAAATAGCATATATTCTTTACAAATTGCATCTGTATGCAATTTTAAATGATTTTCAGGATAATAAATACATAGTTAATATAAGTTTAATAATTAAATTAGAACTCAATTGTTGTCTAACATTCTCAAGATCAGAATTCCAAGTTATTTTATCTTTCATGGTTGTTCATTTATACAATGGTCCGGCTATAATAGAAAAAATTTGGAATAAATTATCTATGAATTTATTCCAATAAATTGTCTAACTTGAGTAACTGTATCTTGTGCGCCAAGGCAATTAATGCTTTTTTTAGGATTTGGTCTAATTTTAGCACTACGATTTACATGTTTTTCACGCATACAAAGATCAGCAGTAGTGCACCAGGCCTTAGCATTTTGACTGCATTTTTTCAAATTGAATACGATAAAGTTACTGACTTACTGTTTAAAGGTTGTATTATAGTTTTTACAAGTTCCTGCAAAATTGTATTCTATTGTTCCTCGACAGTATTGATTCTTGCGGTTGATTGTTCAGCGTGTTCATCCATGGTTGCAGATGCGAATCACGAATCCCACTTCTGATGTCGACGTTAACGTATAGTGATCACAATTTAACAATGTTTATTTAATAGTTCAATAACAAGTAAGAGTCAATACTAATTAACATTAAATACAATAATTAATTCAATTGTACAAATTACAACGGACACGTGACAATTTCAGAGACCCAATTCTATAGTATGTTGACAGATTAGTGATCATTCTCGCTTTAATTCTTCATTGCAGATTGATTTTGTTGACTGTTATTGATAACACGACGCTAACGTTCGACTGGCTTTGGTTCTGTTAGTATACATTCTTCTTTGAATACCTTAGACATATGCACTTACGTATCCGATTGTTGATACAAGGCATTCCTCGACATATGTGTATATATATATATATATATATATATATATATATATATATATACAGGTGTTTCACAACTTAGAGCAAAAAATTAAAGGGTATATTCTGTACGACGTGCTGATCATGAAACAAAAATAATTATTTTTGAATCGCAAAACTATTTTCCATGTTTCCCAGTCCAAAATTTTTCGTTGCCACTGCCCCTGGGTGGATGATTATGTTAAAGTTAATAATTAAATAAAATTCTATTATAAATAACTGCTAATAATTGAATTGTGTAATTATTCTTTCGTAGTTGATACCTACTTCATTGTTTGTGTTTAATAGGAAAGCGAATCCAGTGCAGTACTACAAAAAATGTTTTAGGTTAACAACCCTTAATTTTTTTTAAATTCGAAAAATTAAGGGTTGTTAATTTTTTTTAAATTCGAAAAATTAAGGGTTGTTAACCTAAAACATTTTTTGTAGTACTGCACTGGATTCGCTTTCCTATTAAACACAAACAATGAAGTAGGTATCAACTACGAAAGAATAATTACACAATTCAATTATTAGCAGTTATTTATAATAGAATTTTATTTAATTATTAACTTTAACATAATCATCCACCCAGGGGCAGTGGCAACGAAAAATTTTGGACTGGGAAACATGGAAAATAGTTTTGCGATTTAAAAATAATTATTTTTGTTTCATGATCAGCACGTCGTACAGAATATACCCTTTAATTTTTTGCTCTAAGTTGTGAAACACCTGTATATATATATATATATGTGAAGGTCCGAGGACGCGCGACGCACGGAGCTAGCGACTGGCAGCAGTTTATGATCAGGAGGAAACCAAGAAGGGTAACGATGTCTTTTGTAATAAATTTAAGATTATTATTCTAAATTATAATAATTGATTTGTTAAAATAATAATTTTTTACTATGCGTCTAATTGATTTCGTGTGATATCCATATAATTGGATGAGCAAGGAATAAATTGAATTAAAATTAGTGAAGTTGTCTATACAACAAGCGAAGTATTGTAAGTGAAGTGTAATCGACGCAGTCTCAACTTCTGAAAAGCTTTCAGCAAATAATAACGAATGGGTAAACCTGTATTTTAAATTTAAACTTACGAGAAAAATTTATTCCTGCACGGTGGTACTAATACTACGTATTTTAACTTCATTGATTAAATCTTCTGAAAAAGAGAAATTAATCTTAAAACGAACGATTATAAGTAAAATATTCAACACACGTGACCTAAATATAAGCATCGCTGCCGCGAGGAAGTGATGTGCAGTTATCTGGTCTACCGGTAAGAAAGTGTTGAATGCGGATAAAATACTACACTGTTAAAATAAATAACGAGCAGTGTATACTGTTAAAGAGAGAATACGAAGAAAGGAGTCGAAGACGAAAAAAGAAGTCAATGACGAAGACAACAAAAGAAGTGAAACAGTATCATTCAAATGACAACCCTATTAGACCTGTGAGCGACTGCAGTAAACGGAGACACAGCACCGTTTCAACTTATTAGGCAGTTCTACAAGCTCTTGCTCGAACGAGGAGGAAGCAGGTCATGCCGTAAAACAAGACATCGGTTTGGCGGATTTCAGTTTAAAAACGACTCAGATGAGTATAATATATTAAGAATAATTTCACGGTTATAGATCTGAAAAAGGATGCAAAAATTATGTTTGTCTTCTCCTAATAAATCTGATTCATTAAAAGAAGACGACGAGGGAAAAGATGAAGAAAACGACGACGGCGATGAAAACGAAAAAGATGATGTAAAAGAAAATGACGGCCAACAAAGAAACAACAACAAATCGAACAACTCAAAAAAAAAATAATTCAAGACTTCAGCAAGAGCCGAAGCAATTTTTCTTACCTTTCGCGACGTAGAAGACTCCATTCGTAAGTTTAACGGGAAATACAGGTATCCAGTAGAAAAATTGATTCAAGATATCAAAGAATTAGCTAACCTCATGGATTGGAATTAGTTACAGAAGTTAATTTTTGACAAAAAGTAATTGCAAAGAGACAGTAAAACTGAACGAATGTCGAAAGAGAAATTACATCGTGGATATTTTAAAAAGAACATATAACAAAAGAATTTGAAATGATAAATGTCATTTTCTGCAAAGAAGTATTGAATATCTTGGCCATCATATCAAAGAAAGTAAAATCAAGCCATTGAGGCTAAATACTGATTCAGTACCGTGTTTGACAACACCGAAAATAATGAAGTAAGTTCAAAGCTAATCTAGAATTTATCGGTTAATTTATATAATACATTAAGAATTATTCTATTAATGCACGATCCAAAAGTGATCTATTGAAACCAAACAAAACTTTTGAATTTGGAGAAAAACAACGAAGAGCTATCGAAATATTACAAGAAAAGCTTGCTGACGAATCAGACTTAGCAATTTACGCAGTAGACGCTGAGACTGAAATAAAAATCGAAGAATGAAAAAGATGATCTACATCCGATTCATAGGAGGCCGGAAGATTGGGACTCAAAATAAACCAGGAAAAAACACAATATATGAAGATGAGTGCTAAGAAAAATAACCTCAAGAAGACTTTAAAAGTATTTTCTGAAGCAGGAGAAGAATACAACTTCAATCAAGTATACTTTCACTTATTTAGGAGCCAAGATAACACACAGAAGTGAAATGAAAGATGAAATAAAGACAAGGCTAAATAAGGGAAGCAAAGCCGTGAGAAGTCTAAATAAGATACTAACAAGTAAAGAGGTATCTAGAAATGCAAAAAAGAAGATTTACAAAACAATAGTGAGACCGACAGTATTTTACGGAGCAGAAACCTGGACGTTAACAAAAGCAGAAGAACAAGAACTTAATGTGTGGGAGAGGAAAATACTACGAAGAATATATGGAGGAATCAAAGAAGAAGAAATTTGGAGAAGAAGGACTAACAAAGAAATAGAGGAGGCATACAAGGAACCCAATATTGTTACACACTCAAAGATGCAGAGATTACGATGGCTGGGCCATGTAGCAAGATTAACGGAAAATAGAACACCAAGACTTATTATAGACCGGAAACAAGAAGGAAAAAACAAAAAAGGAAAACCAAAGAAGAGATGGCTAGACGAAGTTGAAGCAGATGTCAAGGCACTAGGAATAAAGAACTGGCGGACCAAAGCAACCAATAGAATGGACTGGAGAAACGTAGTAAAACAAGCCCAGGGCCTGCAGGGCCTGTCGTGCTGATCTATATATATATACATCCGATTCATTGCATGAGTAAGAAGACAACACCGGCGAAGCAAAAGTATTACAGCTATTAAATGGAAGTACTAGCAATAGTAATATCACTAAAGAAAGTCAGACACTATCTACTAGATAGTAACCGATTGTGCAGCATTCAGGTCACTCTAGAGAAATAAGGACTTAGCAGCTAGAGTTTCTAGAGGGGCTCTGTTACTTGAAGAATTCAGTTATAAAATCGAACATCGAGTTGGAAATTAGCTGAAATACCCAGATGCATTGGCTCAAAATAGTGTAATGATAATAATTGAAAACAATTTCATTGAAACCATAAAGCCTACTCTAAAACAAGATGATAGTTTACAAATTATGATGAAATCTTTAGCAGAAAGACATCAACATGATAACTTCTTCATAAAGAATAATCTGTTGTACAAAGGCCATGATAGAACAAGGAAAACCAATAGCATCACGAAATAATCAAAAAGACAAACGAAAATATCAGATATTTCGGTAGCAAGAAGATCGAAGATATAATTTTGAGAGAATTTAGATTCCGCACTTACCGAAAAAAAAAATAGAAAATTGTATAAAATACATATCATTTGGGAAAAAAAGTCGAGGATTTTTCAATACGATGAACAAAGACGAATTACCGTTAACTACCTATCACATCGATCACTTAGGACCACTTCCATCAAAAAAGAAAGACTATAAATACTTACTTGTAGTTGTAGATGGTTTTACTAAATTCGTCTGGTTTTATCCTACGATAACAGTAACGATCGACGTGTTTGGTAACCCTAAACTAATTATGTGTGACCAGCACATTGCATTTACTTTAAGGATGTTTAAAAACTTGCAAGGACGATAAAATCAACCTTATCTACATTACTATCGGCGTGGCTCGGACGAATGGTCAAATAGAATGATTAAACAGAAACATCATCTCAATTATATCAAAATTAACATCCAAAGATAAAAGTAAATGGTTTAAATATGTCGAGAATTTACAACAAGCCTTAGATAGAACGAAGTATCAACACATCTTCCTTCCAACTGCTGTTTGGGGCAGAAAGGAACGAACCTGGAAACTTAATATTACAAAATGTCATTCCGATAGAATTTATAATATCTTTCGAAAAGAGGCACAAAGTTTTAAGAAAAACTATCAAAAAACAAAATTTAAAAGTTCAAGATGAGAACCACAAAAATTTTAACAAGAGATGCAAACCTGCCGTGAAATACGAATTAGGCGATTTAGTCGGCATCCGGAAAACACAGTTCGTAAATCTAAAGGTCCAAAGAAAACATCAACCGCCGCCGACTACATGAAGCCGTGGAGGAAGAACGAAGCGAATCTAGCATATGATCCGATGAACACGATGACGGTTTCGAGGCCAAAATCGAGGTCAGGAATGGCCTAGAAGTGTGTGCGAGGACCGACGCGCGGGACTGGCTGCAGGCTGTGACATGCGAACGGGTAGCAGTCCATGTTCTCGGGAGTGAATCGATTATTGTTCTAAATTACATTTAATTGTAATTATTATTTTTTAAATGCCGGATTGCACAGTTCTAATCATCTAGGAGTCCTGAAAATTAAATTTAAGCTTTATATTGATATTGAATTTTTCCTAATCGGTTACCATTTTTTATAAACCAGTAAATGAGAAATTTTATGAACTTTTTGGGTTATGAAAGAATTATTTTCCTAAAATTCAAAATAAATAAATTAAATAACAACAAAGACAAAATTAATTGTCATTCATGCACTTGGTGCAACTAGGTATAATAAAAAATATTAAATCAAACTCTAGGCAAAGTCTCACAAAATTCAGCCTCCGAGTCACCTTATGAGGGCATCGGCAGAGGCCGGCCAGCACAGTTAGTAACCATGGACGCGTTTCGCTCTTGTTAGAGCTCATCAGCATGGTATAACTCACTTCTTCACCTAGAACAAAGTTCATGTGAAGAAGCTGGTGACGAAGAACTGTGCCAGCAGAGAATAAGATCTCTAACAAACGGTAAGATGACATGAGAAGTTCTGTCGAACCAGTAATGCCATCTACCGAAAAAATGAAAAGCTACGCAATAGCAATTTAAATAACAACAAAGACAAAATTAATTGTCATTCATGCACTTGGTGAAACTAGGTATAATAAAAAATATTAAATAAAACTCTAGGCAAAGTCTCACAAAATTCAGCCTCCGAGTCACCTTATGAGGGCATCGTCAGAGGCTGAATTTTGTGAGACTTTGCCTAGAGTTTTATTTAATATTTTTTATAATAAATTAAATATTTGTTAGAATAAGACAAATTTCTCGGTTTTTCAAAATATTTATGGTTGCACTAGATTTATATAATCCGGATTATAGATTTTATTATTATTTTCACATCTATACTACTCGATTGATTTTGGGTACAATGATTGTCTTGATCGGTTTAGTTATCTTGGAGATAGATAGATACGAGTAAATAGATTCAGGACATTCAGTTAAATCGACCTAATAAAATATATCATCTTCTAAATTAACAATACAAAGCTCACAGAAACTGTGATATCTAACATTAGGTAAAAGATTTTCCTATGCTATAGTAAAATTAATATTTTAAAATATAAATTATACTTCTGGCGGTTCGAACGTAAATTTACAGGAAAGTTAATTTAGGTTCTAATAAAGATACAAGTTTATAATAATAACATAATTTCTTTTTTTAATACTACGTACATATGTACAAACAAACAAACAAATACTACAAATACCTTTATTCTTTGCAAACACCTATTTAAACAAAATTATTAAATTCAAAACTGACATCACCATACTCTTACTATCTATTTTTTTACAAACAGCGCAAAGAATGAATATACAGAATATTTACTATCTGCAAGTGAAAGACAATCTGAATGACAATGGGACATTGTCTGTGTACTTTGGCTTTCTGTATGGGAGAATATTCTATCTTCTGTTATCTTGTGTATAGTACCGTATATGTCTTATTCGCTTGCACTTAACACTATGATTTATCGTATATTCCCGACTTTATTCGCTTTATTTGGCGCGCAATTAAATGAAATTTAATAAATTATTATTTCTTATTTCAAAAAATATATATATAATTGCACTTCTTTACATATTTTTGAAGGGTTAATATCCTTTTTACTTTGTGAATGAACCGCCACTGAATTATACAGCTGTAGTGTATATTTTGTTAGGAAATTTTTAATCAAATGCAAATTTAAATACTTAAAATAATATTAGTAAATACGTATAATATGTTGATCCTTCTTTTTCATGTTTTAAATAAATTCTAAATAGAAAAAGTTTACATGTAAATATTGTCGATGTAAACTTGCTTGCAATTTTAACTACCCGGAGAACGATGTCAAATGAATTTTATCTTCCTCACGCAAAAATCACAAAAACTTTAAATAGAATAAAATCTTTAAAAATTTAATTTGTACGAATCAGCTTAGGGCAAAACATGACACTACATCGTCCTGAATCGAGACGGGGCCGAATCGGGACTGCAGTTGGGATTAACATCACATACGAGACACATATTTTCCATTATAATACATGTTCAATCCATTGTCTCCAGTATTACATTATCATACGCTTGGAACAACTAAATGCAATTATTTCTGTACATCTGCAGGAAATCTCTCGTTAGGATTTTTAGAGACTTTTATTTGCTGATAAAATTTATGTTCTGTTTTATGAAGTTATTGTATGGCACTGAGTTTCCAAGAATTTATAGGTCAAACGTGGAATATTAAATTTTTTCAAGATGAGAAACATATTTCGTTGATTTTAACAGGCTTTAAATTTATTTAAAGTTAAATTTATGACAGAAAAGTTCGGGTGACGCCTGGAATTGAACCAGGGACCCTCCACTGGCCGGGTAGAGATGCTAACCGCTACACTACGTCACCTGTGTCCGACGTATGGCATCGACCTAATTCTTCTGTCATAGTGTCCTTGGGGGCCGTGATTTTACGGCTGGTAACCGCACTTCACGCGAAGAAATATACCACTTATCGAGATCTGCTTACGACAGAGTTCCACACCCAGTAATGGGTAAAAGGCGTGATGATATATTTATTTATTTATTTAGCGTCTAACGTAGTATTGTTATCTATATCTATCATATAGGAGTCTTAGGATCGATCATCACTGTACTTTTAGTCATGTCATATGGTAAAAAATGCCTTTAAATTTAAGAAATAAATGTTTTGCTTTTAATAAATTTTTGTAGTAGTTATTGCGAATATTTAAAAAAAAAATTATTAATTGTTGAATTTTATTCCCATTTTAAATATTTTGGTTTATTTCTATACTTTTATACAAAGCTTTAAAATTCATAGCAAAGCATTGGCTGGAAGAAAAATTGATCTCATATTAAATGCCTATTATGTTATTATTGATATGTGTCGCATCCGTTATTAAATTGAATTATAATGAATTATTGGAATAAAATTTTATATACAATCGTATGTAAGGTAAGATTTTACGCACACAAATCAATCTTTAAAGTTAGGCATTATGACACCAGTGTGATTATATACACTCATGGCCGGATTCATCACCCAAAGTTACATTTTAAACTTTGTTTAAATGAAAGCAAATCAAAATTACATGTCAAATGGAATAACTACATTGCTGTCGTACATTCGATTTGTTTTTATTTAATTATACCAAGTTTAAAATCTCACAAAATAATAACACTGCTTATCATGATATCCATTGTTAGTGCATTAAAATAAGAATGACGGATAGATTTACGTCAGTAAATTTTCATATTTTTTGTAGCTGTTTTCTATCACAGATAATAGTACATTATTGTTGCCAACTTTACGCAAGTTATAATAGACGTTTTGGCATAAGAACGTACAGGATTTTTTACTGGCTTAACCTACATATGTAAATTTTCGACTTTTTCAAACACTTTACATAGATGTTCCGTAAATAATTAGACTAATTACTAAACAATAGATATGAAAATGGCAACAAAACCTCGTAGTATTTTTAAGTAAATACTTAACAATTGATGAAATAAAATTTAATTATAAAGAGAAAAATTGGTATTTGAACTCTAGTCATATAACTCAAATTTTATTTTATTCCGATGTTTATTACTATTTTATGTTTTATTATGTGCCACAGGCATAGTTTATATATTAAAAAACTTGATACCAACTAAATTTAATGATTATTTTTAAATAAATACTTGACAATTGATGAAATCCTGGTGGAATCCTAATTTTTATCTTTATAATTCAATTTAATAAATAAGAACTTGCGCATAATTATGTCTGAAGTTGACGCATAAAAACTGATCTTTCTGAAACAAGATATTATTGTTAATATAATTGAAATATAAATAAAATAAATAAATATATCATCACACTAGTTACTAATTAGTGGGCCTAGTATGCTCCCGGAGTAAATATCGGTGATATATTTTTGCAAGTGAAGGAGCAGTTACCTGCCATCTAATCACGGCTTTCAATTATATTAGTAAAAAAGAATCCACAGCGAAAAATGTCGAACCCGGGCTCTTAAATCCACAGTCCGACCGATACATTCGATTCAAAATTGTCGACTTTATACAAAATTAAAATTTACTGAAGTTGTAATATAAATATTTACAATTACACATAATTTCGTCCCATGCGTATTTGAAAAATTAAATAAAAATTTGGAAATCACTTTTTTGTACCCGTAATCTTCAAAATGAACACTTCCCGCAAGCAACACTCAATCTGGAAAAAGTGCTTTCCGATCGAATCGACTGTAAAAATTGCAATAAAACACTGGCCCTTTGAAACATTCTAAGATAAATCTGTCTTGATAATAATAAAATCTAATTTATAAAATACAATTTAGGTAGGTGATGATATTTGAATTAAAAAAATATATTTTTAGATTGGGAAGAGCCACAACTGTTACAAGTGTTATTATAAACATTTATAGTAAAATTTTGACAATTATAAATCGAAGTTCTTGGAGCAGCTTGGTTTGCAATTGATAAAGATTGTGCATAATTTGCAAATTCTGGTGTACTCACACAAGTTGAAATTAAAGATGTATTTTTTTTAAATACAAGTACTCGAACAAAAAATATTATACAAACTACGTGCGTGAAGACGTCTTCCGCTTATTCGCGCTATTAAAGCCACTCGCTCCTTGCAGTCGCTCGTGCTTTAAAAATGCACTCATGCGGGAACATCGTCTTCCCGCACTTAGCTCGTAGATAGCTATTCATTATTTTTGTTTACAAATTTAATGTTTTCATATTTATTACAATACTTTCAATTTTTAACTTGAAAAATATGTACAATAAATGATGATAAGTTTCATTTATAATAATTAATAAAAATAATATGATATTACTATAATTCAATGCTTACATACCAAATACAGATTAATTAGGCACATATTTCGCCTTAATAATAACTACATATTTACAAAATATATAAATATATCCTAATCATCTCTCAGAATTTAATAAAACGAATTTAATTTTCTGTCTATATGACAAGCATGGCAAGAACTTCTGCATGAGGTAGTGTTGCGAAAATAAAATTAAATATTTTTTTTCTATTTTACAAGTAAAATTGGAAAACGATTTATTTATTTTATAAATTAAAGTACCGGACTTTAGTAATTCCAGATTTAAACATAGGCCGTAATTATGTCAAAATTTGTTTAGCGCTGGAAATTATCCCTGTGGTTAGTGGTTAATTCTCTATTGAAATCTGTGGGTACCGTGATTTAACTACTGAAAACCGCATTTCACTTATGTGTAATTTACCCAAATTTGCTATTGCAGAGTTGCCACACTCAGATGCAAATTTGGTATATAGTGTGATGGTGATGTGACTATTTACTTTAATCTGGTGTTATATTTTATATAATTCTATTTATTGTTCGATGACAGTATGTATGTAACAGTGGTTTAAATAATTCGTCATAGTGAAATACATTTTATACAAATAATAATAATAATAATAAGTTTATTTGTATATAAAGTACATGGACTTATTACAAACGATTGGTATTAATATAAGGCACATTATGCGGTAGAAATAGTACAAAAAAAAATAATAGTAATAATAATATTAATACAAAATAAGATACATGTTGAAAACAAGCATAATGTGATCTAGAGTAGTAGCAACCGATAAATATGAAGATTCAGCAAACTGCACGCTATTATTGCTAAGATGAACTGTCTATTCATTTAAACAGAAACTTCTAAGTTTGAGAGCATTGATGGTATAGTAAAAAATTTTGTTTATGGAGTTATTGTCTAAGATTTGAAAAAGGTGACATAGTTTGACTGAGCGATCCCTTTCTCAAGTAGCAGTGATGCTAGGTATATTCTTCTTAACGGACTGTATATTGGACATATGAAATAAAAATGGTAAACGTTTTCTAATTCATTTATATTACACAATGAGCATAATTCATTAGTATGGAGTGAATATTTTACAAGATTATAATAGAAAATAATTTTATACAAATGATTTTATTTGTTGGAAATAACGATGGTTTTATTTTTGAAAAGTGAATACATAAAAAGTCTTTAAAATAATACAGCGTTACAATGTACTTCATCAAACATCAAATAAATCATATAGATTCACAACATTTCTGTCTTAATATTTTTGTACGATCAGGCTTTTATCATTTACCAGCATTTACTAACATAGCCGAAGTAATAAAAAGCTAAATTGTTTGAAATAACCTAGCTACTTTACAATAAGAATTTTGTTTGTTTGTTCATTATTAATTCATTGTACTCCTATATAAATTCTACTTCTATCGTGCAAAAATAGTAGGTATTGGAACGTTTATGTGTTTCAACACTTTTTAATTCGGTAAATTGTCTTAATAAATTTAACAAATACAACTTACATATTTTTTTAGTTCATTTATTTATCATTATCACTCAAGTTGGTTGTTCTGAAGTAAAACAATTCGTGCACATTTGATATTAAACAAAATCTCTTTACCTTGGATGTCCCAACTTTTTCATGTCAATCGTAAATATATTTTTTTTTACTATAATAACTAAACGTCTTATGGTATTAATCTTGAAAAATGATAGGATTCTTCAGGATTTAAAATATGAATCCCAAACCTCTCAGTTACTAGGCAGATGCTCTACGAATCTTATTACTTGTGGATCTAATATTGCTATGTAGAAACTCTGACGTGGATATACGCCTACTAATACTACTGTGTCTAACGACTCTACAGGATTGCTATCTCGATGAGGTGAGATTCGTGGCTAAATTAGTTAGAACTTCCGCCTAGCGAAGGATCTGGGTTCAAATTCAGTGGGTCTTACTATTAAAAGAAAGTATTGTGAAAAAAATATCTCTTGTTCATAATATTAATCTCATGTCACGTACGTTAATATAAATATCTTGTCAGAATGTTAGTAGGTAGATATATATCATAATATAACTATAAACCTATAAGTTAATAGTAAGGTATCAATCTGGTTAGCATAAAATAATTTAATTGATACTTTGTTATTAGTTTTTTTTTATATAAATTAAAAATTTTCTTAATTAAACTTTTTGTTCTACACTGATTGTTAAGAGTCTATAATACCGACACATATTTCAGGTTTGGCCTCACTAAAGTATTGAATAATATAAAAGTAATTTCGTAGCGAAAATTTGAAGTATTACGTATTATGAAATATAATATTTCGTTATTTATTTTATAATCAAATATGAAATTCTTATAAATTGAAATAATCTGCAATATTTTACGATTAATCATTAATCGTTAATCTAATACATTTTTTAATACAATGCTATTAATCAACTAAATGTGTCTTATAGATAATCACAAAATCTATGATTAATTCTTATAAAACTTTTAACTATCTCAATTTTACATGTTACAAAACATATATTATAATTTTTTTTATTTATATTTATTTCATTGGTGTTTCGACAACGTTGGTCTTTAACACCCGGTACAATATATTTTGGTTACATTGATTATGTTGACTTATTTATTTGTTACATTTTGTTTGTTGATATTTTATATTTATATTTTTGAAAATAATTGGGTCTCCTTTAGGAATGCTATCATTTTCGTTGTGCTTGTAGTGTCTTCTTTCAGTGCTTCTTTTAGTGTGTTTGGGATCTGGAATTTTTGTCTTGTTGCGGTGTACTGGGGGCATTCTGTGAGGATGCGGTTTACTGTGATTCTTGTTTGGCAAGTGTATCTGGATTTTCCTTCTTAAATATATGGTTGTGGGTAATTTTTGTGTGTCCTATCCGCATTCTTGTTAGTATGACTTGATTTGTTCGATTTTACTGCGGGTTATGTTTTCTTTTATGTCCCGTAGTTTGTTGTTAGTTGTATTTTTCCAGTCGTCTTCCCAATTGCTTTTTATTTCCTTCTTCATGAAGTTTATTATATCTGATGATTGGTTGTATTCGTTTTTTTTTGTATGGTGTTTAATTATAAATTTTGATTAGTAAATTAGATGCAGAATTTAATTATGTGTTGCTTTTATGTCAAATATTGTTGGCTTGAATTAGTTGGAAACTTTTTCATAAGGAAAAATTGATTTCCGATGTTATGGCGCGCTTTGTAATTAACAAACTATATATGTAGAAACAATGTATACTATACATTAACTAAAGTATTTTGTTGGGTTATAATGAAGTATTTACTAGCTGTGTTGTATATTATTGCAATATTTTTATTGTTGGCATTTCGGCCTATTATTAAAAAAAACTTGAAATAATTTGGAAACAAAAAATAATGTATTTTTAAATAAATGTTATTTCATCTATAAAACTTAATTTAATTTACATAATGTCTTTATCCGATCTTCATATCAATCATAATTATTTTTATCAATTAGATGTACGAATGATTTTAATAATCAATTCTATCGATTAAAATAAACACTTTTATTCTTAATTGTAGTTAATCTATGCATTTATATTATTTAAACATTAATTGATTTTAAAAAATAAACTCAATTTTTCAACCTTTGCTTTGAAAAATTATTAGTAAGGTAAAATTAAAGCCAGAAAAATTACACTGATTGTTATTTGTTTTCTTAAAAGTAAAGTGGTCACTTTACTTAATAATATGTGAATAGATAATATTTTTCGTATTTATATCTATATCAAGACTTCGTATGGTCCTAAACTACTAACCAAGGAACGGAAACCAAATCGAAATTCAACCGAAAACCTTCTGAACCTCTATTTTTTGTGAACATGAAGCCGAACTTGAACCGCTATTAATATTGACGACTTGAACCCAAACTGGAACTAACCCCATTGTTATCGAGGTTAGTAGCAGAAAATTAATGTAAGCTTGTAGTTTTTGGATTTAAATAATTATCAACAAAACAAACATTTTTATTAGTTTTATTACATTGTTGCACATCTTATTTTTGGTAATGTGGCAAATCTGGTATAGTCGGTAGCAATCATTCAAGACACTAGTTGCACAGTTAATGAGTAGATAACTTTGTATTTACAATATGTATAAAGTTTCTGATTTCTGGAAACAGAACAGTATCGGTGCCGCATCATATTTTTTTCTGAATCCAATTTTTTTTTCTTCTCTGAACTCGATCCCAAACTGAATACATATGCGGTTTCCGATCCTTGCTACTAACTGAATAAATATGAACCATTGAATTGTTTATATTATATTTGTTAATTTATGTTTCTAAGGGCCAATTGTACGAACCATGGTTACATTACTATTAGTAATTGGTAAGTAAAAAATCTGTTGTACGATGACAGGTTAGGCATACAATTGGTGTTTTTAACAAGGTGTTAGCTTAACAGAAGGTTACTAGAGATACTTACGGCCGTATTCACCAACGTCAGTTAAAAATATAACAGACTGTTACTGACTTAACGGCCTGTTAAACCAGTGTATTATATTCACCATGCCAACTAACAACTAACAGCCTGTTAAAGACTCTGTTAACTTAATTGCCCGAATTTGGGTAGTTATCTTCATTAACAGTTTGTTTGCGTCTGTCATAATTTTTTGGTTATACATGTTTGAGTTACATATCATGATTTTTTTACATGTATATTAAATCATTTTAATGACTACAAAACAAACAATTTTGATGTGAAACATCTATAGGCTCACTTGTAAACCGAATTGTTGGCGTGGCGACGCTTGCCGGGACGCCACGCTATACTAAGGTATACATTAGAGATGAAAAAACTATCGATAGTACTATCGATACATCGATAGTTTTAAAAAATAAAGTACTATCGATAAGTAATTAATAGAAAAAAACTATCGATAGTATCGTTTAGTAATTATCGTTTAGTAACTATCGTTTAGAAACTATCGTTTAGTAACTATCGTTTAGTAACTATCGTTTAGTAATTATCGGTTAGTAACTATCGTATAGTAACTATCGTTTAGTAACTATCGTTTAGTAATTATCGTTTAGTAATTATCGTTTAGTAATTATCATATAGTAAATATCGTTTAGTAATTATCGTTTAGTAACTATCGTTTAGTAACTATCTTTCAAATAAAATAATTTAAAAATATAAATAAATAAATAATAAATAACACGGGCTGGACTGTGAGTAATGACAAGCAAATTACCTTATGTTCCCGGAGCAATTCGAATACGTGTGTTTTTTACGGACCACGTGGTAGCTTATGTGTTAAGTATGACTTGTCAAGATTTCATCTACATTTAAATGATATAATTCAAATTATATTCAATATCGTTATTGCACAATAACTGTACACAAATGTTAGCTGTAAATCGATTGATTGTCGGAAGACTTTAAAGGGATGAAAGACAAAGTGAGATTTCTAAGAAATTTATTATAGGGTAACAGATAATTTAAATTCAATTGTTCTCTGATGTTCATTGTAGTTTGTGCTGTAGAGAATATTATTGGGTCATGTGGCGGCCAATACATCACCACACATACACAAATAATCACACACCTTGTATATATTCTGTAATAGTCTTAGCAAAACACTCTGTATATATTCGTTCATTTTCTGTAGTTTCTAAGCAACATTATGTACAATTTTAATGTTTCTCCACTACCTGCTATTGTACCCTCGCCCGCTTTCTCCGAACCTAACAACATCTGTATTTCAAGTACCTACATTCCAAACTTCTTTGTTCACCCCAAAATCCACCATTTTTTCCTTCTAACCAGGACAGTCTCCGCTTACCACTCATCCAGTATGCATCACAACTCCAAAAATACTAACACAACACCACATTTCTTTTTTATTTGATCTAAATTAATATAAAAGGTGTTTAGAATTGCAATTAGTTTTTCTAATATTTCGATCTCGACAAATATATAAATTAATGTAAGAAATGATATATACCTAGGGATAGAAGTACATATTTGCATTGGATTTTTATTTTTCACATTTGTAACTTCTGAAATCTTGTTATTAAGCCTAAATTTAAAAAAAATAAATTTTTGACATTTATTGTATATTTCCTTATTTTCTATTTCTCCCATTTTACATACCTTAGAGCGGGTAATATTAACTGTAACAAAACCATATTCACAGAAATTATTTAGCACATATCCCTTAATATAGAGCAATATCAACAGTTTAAAATTTTAGGGGATGAGGCTAACATTTAAAAAGTTATAAATTTTATTTTACCTCTCTCTCAAAAATGGAACAAATTTAATAAATGATTTTAATCTCTGTATAGGCAAAGATTTTGTAATTTTGAAAAAAAAATTATTTTATTTTTGTAAAAAATATACTATCGATAAGTAATTAAAAGAAAAAAACTATCGATAGTATCGTTTAGTAATTATCGTTTAGTAACTATCATTTAGTAACTATCGTTTAGTAACTATCGTTTAGTAACTATTGTTTAGTAACTATCGTTTAGTAACTATCGTTTAGTAACTATCGTTTAGTAACTATCGTTTAGTAATTAAAACTATCGTTTAGTAACTAAAACTATCGTTTAGTAACTAAAACTATCGTTTAGTAACTAAAACTATCGTTTAGTAATTTAATTGACTATCGATAGTACTATCGATATATCGATAGTTTACTGATAGCACTATCGAACAATCGATAGTTGAAATTACCGATAGTTTTTCATCTCTAGTATACATATATATATTTTATGAGTAGTAGAGTGTACGGTGTGGCGACGGGTCGCCACGCTATACTGAGGTATACATATATATATATATATATATATATATATATATATATATATATATATATATATATATATATATATATATATATATATATATATATATATATATATATATACAGGGTGAGTCTGGGAAGACGCCCCCCCCTTTAACTTTTTTATTATGAGTAATAGAAAAAAATGGTTCATATGAAAGTTTTATTATTTTAAATATACTATTTGATGGCAGATGTAGATATTTTTTATAAAGTCAGGTTTACAAGATACGACTATCAACTTTTATTTTTTAAATAGCAACCTATAATTATTTTACTAAAATAAAAACCGCCATTTTTTTCTCTTTTCAACGGTGTATTAGTTTTTATTAATGTATCTGAAAAAATTCGAGAAAAATAAGAAAATTGAGAAATACTAGAAATAATTTTTATACAAATATTATAGGTGGCTATGTGAAAATATACAAAATGTAACAGTGTTATACAACTTAACAAACTAAAGCAACAAATTCAGTAACAAAAACAACTTAAAACAAATTATTTTCACATAGCCACTTATAATATTTGTATAAAAATTATTTCTAGTATTTCTCAATTTTCTTATTTTTCTCGAATTTTTTCAGATACATTAATAAAAACTAATACACCGTTGAAAAGAGAAAAAAATGGCGGTTTTTATTTTAGTAAAATAATTATAGGTTGCTATTTATAAAATAAAAGTTGATAGTCGTATCTTGTAAACCTGACTTTATAAAAAATATCTACATCTGCCATCAAATAGTATATTTAAAATAATAAAACTTTCATATGAACCATTTTTTTCTATTACTCATAATAAAAAAGTTAAAGGGGGGGGCGTCTTCCCAGACTCACCCTGTATATATATATTTTATATGTAGTAGAGTGTACGGTGTGGCTTCTCACTCAGTTCGACGTTGTTGTTTACTACGGTACACATAACCTGCGTTTTATTTAATTTTTTATTTTAATTTTTGACAATAAAATATGTGTGATAGTGATAACTCAGAAGATCAAAGTGATCAACCTTGTGCAAAGAAAGTGAAACTACACTATGGCATACTACCAAGTCATCAGTAAGTAGAATTTTCTGTAAGAAATTCGTAATACTTCATTTTTTCATTAGGCTATATTTAATTCCTGTAATAATATTATCTTTTATGCATATTACTTGTACACACACGATGTTTCACATCTGCCAGGCGTCCCATGACGGCTCACATTTTTCTATATCATTTTTACAATATTATTTCTTAATAAAACAATAATATTGGTGACTACATACATAATAACTATAAAATTTATTTTAAATTTACAACAATTAGGAGAAATCACTAAATCCAGATTCATCTGTAATTTTCACAACATGAAAATGTATTTGCGCCCTTTTGTCGAACTTGTCTTTCATCATTTTTAATTCGAGAGCTTCTCTCTCCCTAATTATTTCTTTTTTTCATTATCTATTTGTTTTCCCCTTAAATTTTCCAATTCTACTTGTTTTATTACTTCCAAAACTTCATTATTTTTTTCGTAAAGGTGTTTCTCATATCATTTAATCTTGAAAATATTGTTTTTTTTTTCGTGTTTTTGCTGCAGATGAGGTATGTATGCGTTGAAATTCGCTACTAATTTTGCTGCTAGTTGTCGGAGTGGGAACTTCTGATACTTCTTATATTATCTAACAATAAATATTTCTCAATATCGGTATAGTTCTTACTGCGCTTTTTCTTGTCTTGTTTTTCCAAAATTGCTTCTGTACTTATCGAATACTCGTAGTTTTCTATAAAATGAGGTTAGAATTCATGGCAGGATTGCCAACATTAATGTTAACAGTCGGCTAAATAAAACTCTGTTAAAATCCGGTATCTAATTTGGTGAATACGATTATGTCCTAACAATTACATAAAATATAACTGTCAGTTAGTAAACAAACTGTTATTTCGCCAAATGGTGAATATGGCCGTTAACTGAGCATTGTACAACTGACCTGAAGTTATAAGTGTATGTAGCTAATTCATTTGTTATTGCATAACATATTATTCGGTTATTTTCTTTTAGAAATTATATTACAACTTTTATAATATTAACATATGTACGAATTTAAAGAGAGAAATACTACTATGTGATTTTTCATTAATACAAATTATATAAAAGAATAATATTCCGCTATTTATAATGTTTATATTTTTGTGATAAATTAAAATAAGTGAAGAAAAATTACATTGTTAATATAATCAAAATATGTAACTTTTTACTCTAGTGAGAATTATGAAATGAAACCCTATAGAGATTTATGTGAATTTGAATAATTCCTGACATTGTGACACAATAATTCAATTAAATTATTCAACGGTTTATGTCATTCAGGAATATGTGAAATAGGTCACACAGAAATGACCATATTTTATTGGTTATAAAACACGTGACAAGTGAAATAAAGATGGATATTTCGATACAGGAAACCCGTGGTATTAATTTGATTATTGGAAAGTTCAGACTTCAAATAGATTATTTTATAAAACAACTCATAAAACATGATTTTAAAACAGAACATTTATTATTGTAACTGTAGTTTTAATAACAGGTACGTAAACTTTTTATAGAGAATAATAGTTTTATTGATTGCACTTATTCATATTAGTTAATAGCTCACAATTGAATACGAACATTTGAGGACATATAGTACTATAATTTTTATATAATACAAGTATATATATATTTTAAATATTTCAAAATTTGTTGTTTGACATAAATTTTATTTATTGATCTTATTTATTTTGTATCATAATTAAATATATGAATAACTAAATAAAGCGCAAATGAATAACTAAATATTCATATTGAAACACAAATACAAAAATGACAAGTTTTAAATTTAATTTAATCAAAATGTGAATATTGTATTTTCAAAGATCTCATTTACGAATGGAGTTAATATCTTGATGCTAAAAACTTATATCTTTTACTCAGATCTGCTAATGCAGTACTGGTACTACCAGAAAGAGAGAAAAAGCATGATGATCATATAAAATATTACATTAATGAATTTACTTTTCTAATAAAATAATTACTTCTTGTTGATTCAAATAGATACGTTACCTATATAAAATGAAATAGGTACATAGAAAAAAAGAAGCGATTTTTTGTTTATTTGATGTATGTCATCAGTCTTAGATGGTTAACGCATTATCATCACAGGAACAAAATTCGATCCAATAACATGTTTCATTTTTCACATAGAAATACGAGGGGTCAACCGGTATATAAATCACGGCCTAATGGTTCTTCCGCATGCAATGCAATGAATGAAATAAAACTTCATATCCGGCTCGAATTGCTATGATTTTTCAAGGGTTCTATCAAATTAACAGCAGTGTGAACAATGCATGAGTTTCATTTACAATTGTTATGTAAAATTAAATTATTTTCATTTTGCGCGCTTAAATTTTACCGTTCACTAAATTTCAATTCTGTTTTTTTTTTCTTTATAGAGCATCAAGAAATAATGTCAGACTAGCGAACTATAATTTTACAAAGTTTAATTTGTATTGGTCGGAACTGAAATAAATATTTTATGTATTGAATGGAGAAAGCCTTAAATTGGTTAGATATGTAATTTTGCCATCAAAATACGACTACCATGATTGTTAATCGTAGTTACCCACCATCGACAAATAAATACGTAAAATATTTTGCAACCACTTCAATATTTACCTTTTAAATTAAATAAAATATATATTTTTTAAACAATAATCTCTTTTACAACTTTAATAATAATTTTAAGTTCATAACTCATCACTTTTATTTTTACCTAAAATTTTCTAATGTTCGCTCTAAGCGTAATTGCGGCTTTACAGGGATGTAGGTATAGAACTGCCATTTGCCAACTCTCACCTTAGATAATTGGCGTATTTATACAAATTATTATTATTATCTATACATTTAATGATTTTTTTTACTTATATGTTCTCAAACACGTGAGTTTTATTACTAGAAAGTACATGGGTGAAGAATCGATTTTCTTTTTAAATATCATTAAGAGCCAGTTCATTAATAAAGATTATAGTATTTGTACACTAAATATTTGCAAATAAAATAAATTTAATATTAATATCCTGAAAGATCATTCCATCCAAATATGCAATCAATTACCATCCTGAATTATTAATACGTCTCGTAAATTTAGTTATGAATTCCCAACAATAAATTTAAAATATGTGGAAAAAGTATTTTTGATATAAGTATGATCTTCACTACTATCTGGTAATAAAAATAGATGATTAATTTTGTTACATGCAATGTCTACTTGAAACTTAGGTAATATTTATAAAATGGACCCTCATAAGTTAATAAGGACCAACTTTCACTTGACCCGTAAAACTTAGTTTCTGATACAGCTGAGAAGTTTCGTGATTACCCAACTAATTATCCCAGAGTCAGGAGCACGTGTTCGGTTAATTTGTTACCCGCTCGCTGAACGAGTGTCTACCAAGTGATCTTCATCACTCACATCATCCATCCCAACTTATTTTCTGATTGAACTCATTATGTCATTGCTCTTTAATCAATTTCTATATTTTAATGGGGAGAACCCAGATTCGATTCCCACAGCGGACAATTTTCACTACATTAAAATTACTTCTGCGGCTTTCCCTCTACCAACATCTTTGGTGATCGAAATTTAACGGCTGGTAACATACCAAGAAACAGGCGCGGTGGCCGAGCGTGTTAAGGCACATCTCTTTACATACTGTGACGTCACCCGAACCAAGGTTCGTCAGTTCGAATCCGCCTGTCGACAATGTGTGATTTGTCGTAAAATATAAAAATACAGTTACATGTATTAATCACACTCGGGCGCTATAAGCTAGTCACTTATTCGCCTTAAATAATGTAGCATTCGACTACGAAGACCGGCAGTACGGCAGTGTAAAAACTGTGGCTCGGTGTGTCCGGTAGGCCCAGGCCCGATTTGGGCTGTAGTGCCATCAGAAGAAGATCCAAGATCTATTTCGGCAGAGTTTTATAAAATGGTGATGATGTATTTATTTTTTGTTGATTATATTTAAATAATATAAATTATTAAACAGAAAATATGTTTTTTAAAGATGAATTATTTTTCCAAATAACCATTTACCGTGTTGATATTAAAGGTATGTATGAAAATAATGAAAATAAATACTTTTGTTGCGTTTGAGAGTTTTTTAAACATTTCTTTGATTTCCATTATCCTGCGGGCCTCTTGCAGACGAGCACATTCCACAGGTTGAAAAACAATGTTTTAATTTGAACTGGAACAAATTTGGTTTAAGCCAATTGGGGAATTTTAATCGATTCGTCTTCTGGATTAAAAGTAAGATATATATATATATATATATATACATAGAGTAAAAAAACAGCGAAAAACGGCGGCTTTGAGGCACTTGCGCCCTTTAGATATTGAGAAAAAATGTGTTTTTCTTTTAAATCTTGTTTTTTTTTATCAAAAACTTGCTTTTAAGAACCCAGCCGACAAAATTTTTTTTTTCGATCCACCCTAATATATTAAACGAAATTAAAAATAACATTTTTTCAAAGGTCAGAGGGGCTATAAAGGTATTAAAATCAACAAGCGTACTTGCGTTTGGGATAAACATATTTTTGGATAAATTTTGTATAAAACTATTATTATATCCGACTTACTTATTGCATGTTTCATAAAACAATATAATGTAGTATATTTTGTACTTGTATATACATATTTTAAGCGCATAGTAATTAAATTTTATTGACCATGAAATGTTTGATTTACTTATTTCTGGGTTATAATATGTAATTGTGAATTTTGGAATGATTGTAAAATATACTTGTGTGAAATATATTTATATATAATATTTTTGTTAACAAATAAGTAGTAAATTTATTTTAAACGAGCTAGATTAATAGAATGGCATTCAATGCACGCGAAAATGCGCACTATTTTTTCCTGCATTTTAAACAATCTATCGTTCTTTGAGCCACAAGATAACACCATATTGTAAAGCCGACTGTAATTGGACTAAATACGTTAGTCTGCTTATATGACTGAATACTTTTTGAGTTAGATTACTTAATAGGAAGATAAGTTGGAATAGTTAGGCTTCCAAATCCATTATGTGGGGATGCAAGATCTTTTAGAATCTATTTTTGTCCAGCAATTAAATAGTTTCCTTATTTTTTTCTGGAACATTATTATTGAAGATGATCATATTATTATAATGAACCTAAATTTAGTTAAACTTTAAAATAATTAGAGGAGCTAATCATTATAAATGAATAATTTACTATTTAAATCCCTATGTTGCGTAGTCCAAGTCACTATCCTATATACAGAAAATGTATTTCAAACATACTATATCAAAACAATAAAAAAGTATGTAAACCTAAAGTATGTTTCTCTTTCAGTGCATAAAATAAACTTTGTGAAGCACAAAGCAGCACATACTGAGTACAATATGTTAACGATAATAATATATCGTTTCCGCTCTCATTATATCTTCCTAGACAGTTCTATTCTCATCAATTCTATGCACAAAAAGGAAGCGCATTAGGTGCGCTGTAGTAAATTTTGATGTTTGGAGATTGAGATTAGGTTGTTAATATTACGTTTGTACACAAATTATTACTGATACAAATGTCTTGGTTACACATAATAATTCTATATTTTTGTTTTCCGTAATTATCAATTTGTATACTTTATCCTAAATTGCATACTTTAATGTTCTATTCACCTAACTGCGCTTGTGCATGTACATAAAAATGAATCATGTCATATAGCCAATTTAATGGTAATTTTTTCGTCGATTAACAGTTTACATTTTTGTACATAATAAAAATGGATATAAACTATTTACTAAAAAATTGATCTCATTCGGATTTAAAAGTCTATCCCCTCTGTTTATAATGCAACAATGTAACTAATGGAATCAGCCCAATAAAAAAATCGAAATGAAGATTTGATGCAACAAAAGTGAATGGTAATATTTAACATAGTAGACAATTATTTATTGTAAACATAATAAATATTATTTGTGACACGTTTAATTCGGAACTAAAAAGAAATGAAGCTTATGATAAAATACTGGATATATTTTTAAAATTTGCCATGGTCAGAAATGAATGTAATTCATGTAATAAAAAACTTTTGTAATTTTATTAATGGTATACTATTGTGGAGGTGATCGAGATAAAGTTTATTTTTTGTAATCTGATAGACAAATTTAGATTATCTTAATACACCATTTCATACACAAAAAAATTATGATTGCTACTCGAAAAAGGTCTACCGAGTTCATAGAACCTGTTGGTTTATTAGTTTTAGTATACGAATATATCAGTAGGTAATACATCCCATTAGCTACATTTCAGTTTAATTCGAAATATGCAAATACGTATATTACATCTGTGACCAAAGCTTGCCACGTACAATAATACATTTGTATAATTATGTAAGTTACAGTAATTATTAGAGATACATAAACTTAATGTATAGTACGGAGAACATAGCAGAGGGAACACATGTAATTTACAACTTTCATAAATTACAGAATTATTTAACGTTAAGCGTGCAAGGAAAACCACGTTCTGGGCACATATTATATCAACTCTTTTACTGAGAAATATGTTCATCTCTGATTTAGCTTTGCAAGGAAAATTTATTATAGTACCATAACTAAAAAGCTTAATCGTCACACCAAACTTTTATAAAACTTCGTATTGGCTTCTATTTTAAATATCTGCTAAATAGACAGAAAGAGAGGTTTATGAGTTGTGACAATAAATTTAATAATTTTATTAATTATGTGAATGTAAAACTGAGTTTAAATGCTGGACTTTATGAGGGATGCGTTTTGCAGATTTACGATTTTATAATAAAATGCGAGTATAACAAGTTTGTGAGGAAATGTTACACAAATCTATTCTTTCTAAGAAGATTAATTTATTTCAGAGCAATGAATCTATAAATAATTGCATTTATTAACGGAAATAAGACAAAAATATAGAAAATTATAAGAATTATATAATCTATTTTATCACAATATAATTTTTGTGGTTATTATTTCAAAAGACATGAATAATTCAAATAATATTTAATAAGCCGTAGGTTCAAAAAGTTTGAGAAGTAATGTTATAGCTCTAGTGAATTTTCAGCCACTAAAAAAAAGAAAGGTATAATTAAAAGCTATACCTATTGAAAATAGAGTTTTCACTTACAAAAAAACAAAATAAATACTAAATATTTTTTATTAGAATTTTTTTTAAAGTAAACGTTTAATTTATGAAATCAAATTATATTATAGAGAAAACAATTTAAGTACGTGCTAATTACATGCGATTACATTCGTCTGTAACTAGAAAAATCACCTATAGAATTGTAAGTAGGCAATCAAATTTGCATGAGTGCTTCAGTCAAGGAAAACAGATGAAACGAAATTCAAAACAAATATGAGTTTTAATAATTATTATTTATGTTAATTTTTCAAATATTAATTTATGTCAGGGTTAGTTTTATGTGTTGAGTGCTTGTGCTTGAGTGTTACAGATTTATACCAATTTAGGACCAAATTGTTCAGTTGTAAACTCCAATAATTACAATTGAACTTGCTGTGTACAACCAATAAGAAATATGTATCCGAATAGCGGATGTTTCTAGCAATAAATTATTCTCGGCAACTTCTTTCATATATGCTAGAGCACACATTATAAAATATTAAATTTCGAATGTCACCATTTTTTTGTAAGAAATAAATTGTTTATATTAATTTAACAATCGCATCCTTGTTTACGAATGTCCTGATGTTGTCAAAATATAAAATCGCTAGTATTTAATATTTGACAAATAAATTAATAATTTCATTTAAATCGGTTCGAAAAATCTTGTGTATCACAAGTTCAGAAATTATTTTGCCAGATCTTTGTAAAAGTACAGTGTCTGTCCTAGTACGATAATACTAATAACCTTCAAATACTATTTACACACATTGCGTTTGAAAGGATTAAAATGGACATGTAAAAAACGAATGCAAAAATTGCATGATTTTTGTCCATAAACTTTACTGTTTAAATAAACTTGAAATATATGAAAATATATTTATATTTCAATTCAATTACAAACAATTCATTCGATTCAACATAACTATGTTCATAAATTTTATACACATACATAATTGGAGCCAATCACCCCCCTTCCTTCATCCGCCACTGAAAATTATCAGGACCTAAATCGACCAGAAATGTAAAGCATTTATTATTTATATTGAATACATTTGAATACTGTTAATAAATTATTTAGTTAGGTACCAAAATAATTTGATTACCTCTATAATAACATATACAATGGATATGTAAATGCTTAGTTTTTCTTGTGCTTAGTATTTAGGTCCTAGAAGACTTGAAGTACTTCTTTATTAATTTTTGATATAAATATATTCAAGCGTTAAGACATTGATTTTTGTCCCAAGGTTAAAAGATAATTTCCAGTTTCGAAATTTCTTATTTATATATTGTTTTCAAGGAAACATTTTTTTCGCAAAACCTGAGATTAATATAATAAGTGTCAAATATTTTTTTCTTATATTTTATCTAATAATTTATAAGGTCTGAATAAAAGATTTCAATTTCATGTTGAGCAGTCGTTAAGATGATGGTTAAGATCTGACCTTGTGCTTGGCATAAAAATAAAAATGAATGTTTACTAATTTGAAATACGACATTGAACCTTGTTCAGATTCAATCTAACGTATTTCCGTACATAACTTAATATTACAAAACAGTTGAATCATTTACGAACAGCCTAAATTAGACTTGCATCTCACATATTTTTCAGAAAGTTTTCAATGCTGCTTTGGTAATAAAAATGTTTTTATAGCAACAATAACAATGCAGAAGAAAAGTAGAATAAGTGTATACTGCTCACATATCTTGGTTGAAAGTACTTGCGGTAGTTCGTTGCTAAAACTAAGTGTTTTATTGTTCAGTTGCGAACAACTGCCAAAATCGTACGAGTGGAAGTTGTATTGCAGAATTTGTGCCAACTTAATGCATAATTTTGAATGCTACGTTAGTTTCACGACACGTTAGGATTGGGAATAAGTCAAATTCTTTTAAAATTGTATATATTTTATGCATAACAAAAAATCGAATAATCTTTATTTGCACAATATTTAATATAACTATAATTTCAAGGCAAGTTGTAGATACTTGAAACAATTTTTGAAAATATTATAAATTCATTTGTTATAGCGTTTCAAATTTATAGGAACAATATGAATTATTATTGATGAATATGTAAAATGATAATATATCAAAGTACAAAATATAGCGCGTGCAGAGGCAGTTTTACCGCAGAGTGCCTTCGAATTTCAGGGCCCTTAAAATAAAACACCGTGCAATCAGCTAAAATGTATAATGCGTTTATTAATTGATACGTTAAATGAGTGAGAAGTAGACATACCACGCAAGTTGTAGACTCAATTTTTTTAGTAGTGCGTTATTGTAGCCCTATTAATTTATATTTTAATAATAAAGACCTTATTCGTTATTCAAATATTTGCCAATTTATTTTCAGATATTAGAAAAACCACATTGTAATCGTGCCAATTATGCTACTTTAATGAACGTGTATTCGAGATAAAAAAAAATCATCATACGCTGTATAGTTGGTGCGAATTATAATACTTCTGCAAAGAATATTTTATTAAATTTAAAATTATGACATTTCCATCTTTATATATATTAGGGAGTTCTTATAAAAATAGTTTTACGTCATTGCTAAAATGATGCAAAATGTGATAAAACTAAGGAAACCCAACCTCATTTGATGTTTAATAGGCGGGAAATGGTGCGGCAAACGCGATAAAGGTAAAAAATTTATGTTTTTCACCTATTTTTTTAAGTTTTACTATTTTGAACTTGAAGGAGCTTATATAACATATTTTGGATGCCAGAATCGATAAATTCAATGTTTTCTGATTAGTATTACACAAAACTTCACGTTGATATGATGAGTTTAGCTAAGGTTATGGCCATTTGAAAAAAAAAAGATACAAGATTTTAGGCTTTTCATATTTTTTAACTATAACATTGCTTTATCGCTCAAAACCTGATCAGAGTTGCATTTTATTTTTATGGGAGAATGTTTGTAAGCAAACTAAGCTATTTTCTCATCAACGTGAAGTTTTGTGTAAAACTAATCAGAAAACATTGAATTTATCGATTCTGTTATCCAAAACATGATTAAAGCTCTTTTAAGTTCAAAATAGTGAAACTTCAAAAAAATACGTGAAAAACACCAAATTTTGACCTATATCGCGGTTGTGGCACCATTTCCCGCCTATTAAACGTCAAATAAGGTTGGTTTTCCTTAGTTTTATCACATTTTGGATCATTTTACCAATGACGTAATTTTTTTTTAAGAACACCCTTATATATATATATATATATATATATATATATCTTACACATTATTGTTTGTTTACAAAAATTTGCAAGAGTTATACAATTAAAAGATGTACACACGTATCAGACTCGTTTTAACAGAAATTAAAAATACCAGCTCATAGGGTCCAGCTATTTAAACAAAATCCGTATTACACTGGTTCTGATTTATCAACATTTCTTCTTGTCAAAAAAAAAATTGCTATCTGCCCAAGAAAGTGCTCGTAGATATAGGTTGTAGAAACAAATTGTATTTGTCTTTAGAGGTCACACATTATTATACAAAATATTCCTGTTTCAAGGCCCAAAATATGTTAAAATCCTCGAACACGTGTGGTATTAAATTCAAACTCTCATATTATTGTTATTATGAAAGTTCTGTTTTAAAGTACTCGTAAACTGCGTAAATATTAGAGCATTCTATTACATTTAAAAAGTTACGTAAAACAAATATTTATGGTTTTTATGCATTCATTTAAGTTATAATATATGTTAGCGACAAAGTATAAAACTCAGGGACTGTGCAGATATCCAAATGCGTAAATTGTATTTTGTATTTGTAATTTTTTATGTTAGGACTTCGCTATTACTTCTAGCCCGTACAATACCTGTTCCACATTCACAAGCCTTTATACTTGTTTCTGGCAACATTTACATTATTTAATACTGCATTTCACACTTTGTCTGATTTAGCATTTTGTCAGCGACATACATTCGATATTAAGCAAATTTTGTACAATTACAAAGTAAATTTCCAGCGTCCCATTCGCCATTATTCTTAATATATTTCATTATTCAAATTAAATAGTTGAATATGATTTAAATTAAGTAAATAATTGCTATTTTAAAATTAATACGCAAGACCGTCATTATTTCAATAAATTAGTAGATTTTTAAATACCTACTTAGTAACAGTATTCTGCAACTTCTTATTTTTCTTCGTAGACTGTAAACTTCTAAAATAAATTCAGGATGCATCTGATGATTTATTGGTCTATAAATAAGAAAAGCTGTTCATAAATAGATGGAGCATTAAAAAAGTGATATTTCAGAGTGTCAAGATATATGGGAAGTTTATCCAATATTAGCTTAGCACAATTATTTATTTAATAATGTCATCTACATAAAAAATGTTGACATTTTGTTCCAAGTATAAAATCGTTTCAATTTTCACAGATGCTTGCCCGTAACTTTGCAGCATTCCCTAAAGATTTATGGAGGTTAAGCTGATATATTACGTTTTATTCCGTATATTTCTCATGAATGTGACAAAAAGAAAAATTGCTCATAGTGAGACATAGTTTTTTTCAGATGACCCTTTATGATATAAAGAATCTTTTTGCTGTCAACATTTCTTTAGCACTCTGTGCCAAACTATAAGCTGTTGATTCTTTTGCTCTTATTTCTAAACATAAAACAATAAAAATATAAAATAAATGAGAATTTCGGCGCTCGTGTGTAGATCTCCAAGATGTAATTGAAAAACTAGGTAGAAAACTTGAAATAAACGCGTTTAGATGTTTGGTCATGCTAGTTTAACGTATTTTTATTTTTTAAATTAGACTTTCAGGAGGGTAGCACTTGAAATGTTTCACATGCGATTTTAATGGGAACCGTATTTTCTGATTCTATTTCTTTACTGAGTATAGAAAAAGATTTCTAATTACAGTTGTATAAATTAAATTTTGCATTTAAATCAGTTTACATATTTTATTACTGTAAAAATTGGTCGTAATTTCAGTTTCGGCCAAATCATATAACTTTTTGTTTGCAAACAGTTTAGTATTATTGATATAGTTAAATCAAAATATATTAATTAATGAAGGCATTTATTTAGTAATATATCCAATAAATATAAATTAATTATACAAGTAGAGAACTTTGATCGTATTTAATTCTCTTATTGTTAAGTTTGTATTTATCTATCGTCTGTTAAAATTTGTGTACGCAAATATTAATCAAAATTGATTAAAAATCCTGGCCACTAGAATTTCAGCGATCCAGTCTATTAAGATGCTGGAATTCCATGAACCGATAATCTGGTCTACAGACAATACATGCCATTATTAGTTGAAATTAAGTTTAAAATTTGTAAAAAAAAAATATTATTTATGTAGTTATTTATACATTCAAACAAACATAATAATACATGGATTTTAACATATCACAATCACAATAGATTTCTTGGACACTATTATAGTATCGTAAGATAATTGACAACCGATTTTTAAACATTCTGAATGCGATTTATTTGAAAGATCTTTCTTATTATATCAAACACGATTGATTTTGGAGCAGCGTATGCTAAAACTGGTTGAAAACTTTAAATTTATGCACGGTGAATCTTTTAAAATTAAGAAAAAAGCCATACCTTAAGCTAGTCAATTAATTGAGTAGTACTTATTTTTGGGTATTACGAAAATGAAAATTATTTTTGCACAAACTTCACAATATTAAAAAAAAGTATCTCGAGTATCTATAGGTTGAAACAAAATTAATTTAAAACGCGGGTTTGTAAGACAGAAAATGGCGACCGACCGAACGACCAAGTAAACTACCAAATGTTATAGATTCTACTAAACCAGTGCTTCTAAAAGTGAGCGATATCGCCCCTTTGGGAATTTGAATTATCGAAGGGCACGCCAGGCATGCTGGTGGGTTACATGGACTAGATATTAAAATATTATATTTTTTTTATATGGTTTATTAATTAATAACTCTAACTTATTAACTATTTGTATGACTTAATTTATGCAGTTAGTGTAATCAATAGATTTTTTTAATGTAACGTACACACATATGCATGCTGAGCCACATTTATTCTTTCGGCAGTAATCAATTATTTCATTTATTAGGCTTCACTTTCTATTACTTAATGGGCTTAAAATGTACCGTAAAATTGTAGTAAGTATAGTTTAAATTACAGTAAATGTTGTTCCGGTTCGTGAAATTATTAAAATTATTGCTGAGGCATCTGAAAAAATACTATTTTAATTTGAAAGGTCTGATGAGTCGCACCCTTATTTATTACTAATAAATATTATGGATTCGTCACCTAGAGACTCTGTCCTTTCTTTTTATATAGATAATTTTAATTATTGCTGATATAGAAGGCTCATCTATATTAAAGTCGACAAAATAAAACTGAAATGTGTAGATTTATTTCGGTTAAAAATTTAATCATCTACAAATTAAATTTGATATTATTGCCTGTGAAGTAACCACAGTACTTTTTTATTGTAAAATTGTTAGTAACGGTTGAGTAAATACAGATGCAAATGAAATAGTTTTCACACAATGCATTATTGAAATTGAACCCAGGTATCAAATCGTAATATATATATATATATATACAGGGTGTCCCAGGTTTTTTTGTCTGATGTACTCGTTGAGAGAAATTCCCCTGGAAAGATTAAAATGGGACATCCTGTATAAATAAATGCGTTATTTAAGACTCATATTCAACATGCGATATTATTTACCGCATTTCTCTCAAAATTGTATTATTTTTGTATATATCATACTATGACATTTGCATTCAATAATGTATACCAGTGAACAAATATAACATGTTTCTACATACAATTTTTATTTTCGAAACGGAAAAGGCAGAAAAAATCCATTATGTTTATAAACTTTGTGGATGAGTACGAAAATAATGAATTCTTTCATATTAATGCATTAAATCTACATAAAGCATTTGTATGGTGTACTTTATATGTACATACCCTTTATGCACAGCAACACCGGCCAATGAATACAAATTTTAATAAAGAAAAGTGCTGCAAAATTGTATATAAAATATTTGCGTGTATGTAGACGTATTATACTTGGCATTGTAGGCCTACATTTAAAATATTTATTTACTTAGTTCCGTGTTTTACCGATAATACATTTAAATTTATAAATATTGTTACCAATACCACTTCTTGAAATTTAGTAAAATTGTAGATTATTCAATGAATAGGTAGGTTTTAGTTGATTTACTTCTACTTAATTTTATACGTTATTAAAATGCCCTTTACCTGAATATTTTGAGCTCTTATCACGAATTTATTACTTCAAATTTAACTGACTGTGTTGCCATTAAGATAATATCTTAAAATTAATGTTCGTAAACATGTTAGAAGTATTATTTTAAAAAGGCTTAATTTATGATGTACGATTAAAAATACTGAATTATTAAACTTTACATGTGTAAAACCTACTTATTAAATTTAATTATATCTATGATAATTATATTTTTATTTAATTGTTTAGTATTTTAATGACTAAAGTTATAGTCGACTATTTACATATCATTATAAAACAAACACTTGTCTGAATTTAATAGAATTTCAGCCCCCGAGTCAACTTATTAAGCCTTCATCTGAGGCAATGAGGCACAGTTAGTAGCCAAAGACGCGTTTTGCTCTTATTAAAGCTCATCAGTATAGTATAACCAACTTCTTCAACGAGAACAAGGTCACATGAAGGAGCTGTGACGAAGAACTGTACCAGCAGAGAATAAAATCTCTAACAATCAGTAAAATGACATGAGAAGTTACATATCAATTATTGATAAATAGTCAAGCACATTAATAATTAATGGTTAAAAAAATGTTGCAGCGTTAATAAGTATATTAATATATTTTTTTTGTTATTATATTTGATGTATTTCAATTTATATATTAGGCACAAAAATTAGTAAAACATCTGGTTATAAATCTGGAACCTTTTAAAAATTTCCGGCCTAATAGTTGTGTAGTGTATTCACAACAATTACAGTTGTTCATGTTGTTCTTGTTCTTGTAAATATCAGTAGCTTCTCTGATCAATCTACCATACATATATTGTATGTTCATGTATTTCTTGCTGAGCAATCGAAGATTAATTAGAGTAATTCAGTCGAATGGAGCGCTTATATTAACTAAGTCTTGTTAAAATTGTTCTGCCCATTTATCGAATGTAAACTTTACCGTATTCACAAGAAGTACTACTCGTATATATACCTGAAGACTGAAAAGGGATAATATCTTTTGCACTCTTCAATACTTGCTGCAGTTTCATGTGAGGGAAAATGAAACTTGATGCCCTTCCTTGTTAATATTCGGCCTATGTTATCTGTAACATTTGGAGATTGTTTTAATGATTATTAGTTCGGAAAACTTTTTCCATATGTTATAATAGTATATTATTCAACAAGTTGGTTATTAAAAAATTGCCACGCCGTTGACTTTTTCCACAACCATTCAATAGAAACTTGCACTTTCAGATCGTAGTTTGAAGAAAATAAAAATTTTTAGAGGTTGAATTGAAATAGTTTCTAAGCATAATTAAAATGTGTCGTATAATGCTTCATTATACAACACATTGTTCATTTTTCTGCGCTTTTGAATAACGAATCATTTTATCAATCTAGAAACATATAATGAAAAATATTTGTATATTCACCTGCACCATACGAACATAATTTATGACATTGTTTACTGTCTATAAAATGGCACTTTATTGGACTAGTACGATAAATTAGCAAAATTTTTGAGACATTATGAATACTTTTTCCACATTTTTTAAAAACAAATTTGACAGTTTTATATTATTAAATAACATTTTTAAATAAAACCAACAACAAAGCTCAGTTTAAGATACAATTAAGTTTTTGACATTAACATATTTGATGAAAACAAATTGCTTCCAAGGCAGTCGAACATAAAGCTTTGTATGCAATTTGTACTTTATGTACTTATTACATAAATAGCTATTTTATATGACCGTATATAAAATATATACTTTACACACTATTTACAGTGAGTAAAGAGTCACTTTTCATAAAAGCGTTGATAATAGTAATTCTCACTCATTAGTCTGTGAGAAATGTACAATATATCCATGGATATACAAAAACCTAAATAAAAACTGTCAACAGTATCAAACTAATTTCAAAGTAATAAAACTGTCAATAGTATATTGTAATAACAAGTGTTGAAAGAGAATCATTGGACAATGTTTATGTAAGATAGAACAAGAACGCAAGCGAGTGTAACATCAATACAAGTTTTTTTAATGACTTTTTTTTAATTTTTCTTGATCCTATGATTCAATTTTGGATCCTTGAATAGTTCAATTAATTTCTTGGACGTATCGATGGTTAGCCCATCATCTTCAGCATGTATTCTTCACAAAGTTATTTTACAAATCTAATTAATATCTGTTTACTATTTACTTTTATGCTAAACGAGATTTTGTAATTTTTAGATCTTTTTTTAGTTTTTCAAATAATATTAAGGGATATTGCAAATTTATTGTCTCACTTACATTTTCTAATTTATGACAATCGAAAACGATAATGTCATTTTGTTTACATTACAGTAATCACTTTTCGAATAAAAAAGAATGCAGAAAGTACTCACTTTCCACATACTTCGTAGGAAAAATTATTTTTATATTCTTTATGAGGAGATTTTTAATTGATCGTATAAAAAATATTGTACGTAATAGTAAAGTGTCCTTTTGGATCTCGTAGGTCTGCGGCTTATGCAGAAAGCATTCTACTTGTTCCAAAAATAATCACTTTACACACTTGTTACGTACATAACTATTAAAATAAAGAGTAAAATATAAATAATAGCAACATATTAAATTTAAATAACAATTATTAATGTTAACAATATTAGCAACAAATAAGAACAAATCGTAGTATTAATTCGAACATCACAAATGACATTCCATTCGTACATTATCATTCACAACATTGACAACACATTGCCTCTTCAGCCTAGCCTAACCTTCATTCCTTCATCGTTCCATCGTTCACGAGAGCGTTATTTCAACCAATTAGACATATCCATAATTCGTACATCTCGGGTGAGGCCCGAGCTTCATTATTATGCACTGATAATGTTCAAAATAATTAATTTCATGAATAATTCATTAAAACTGATATGGTAACTAACAACACGACCGCTAATCAATAAGCCCAGTGAAACTCAAAGCGATAAAAGTGGGAATTAAGTGTACTCAGAGCAAGTAGGAAACGTCAGGTATTTATTTGCGGGAGATTTGGTGATTACGGTTTATCAACTTTCATAATTACTATGTCAACATGTTAAATAGAAACTCGGAAGGTAATATTTGATGAACGACAAGCAAATTGAGGCAAACAAATTATAACGGAAAATTGTGTTACAGTTTTATTTAAGGTAGATAAATAACTACTTATCTTTAGATACATTTTAGCGATATAATCATTCTCAAATATTAAATAATAATTATTTGGTCTGCACAATTTTTCTTTTTACTTCTTATTTCCCACGCGTCTAAGAAAAGTATTGTAATTGAGCTCAATAATTTATATTGTCGCGAAAGAAAATCTTTACGTTTCATAATCTTTAAAAAACATGAAAAAGTAATTAACTCTCTGATATCTATCGAACTATCTTAAAGTCTTGACCTCATTCTATCGTATAGTTACATGAAAATTTTATAGAAAATTTGACGCTCGGTATAGTTGTGAAAATAACAGATCAGTATAGTAGTACGGTGGGGAACATTATCCGAATATCCCGAGTTCGAATTCCACTCAATCTGAAAATAATATAAACAATCACACTGCGACTCGGTTAGTTTAGATCCTGTACTTGTAATTGTAATTAACTTCTTGCAGTACAGAGTAGTACAAATAAATAAATTTGTATAACTCATTTTCTAGTAAATTTGATATTAAATCCAAAGTAAATGTTTCAGTAAAATTTTATTATTTAACGTTTCTATTAAAAACTTTGTGCACTAAATTATAAATACACTTATAAACACATAAATAAATTTAATGTAGGTACTAGGTAACTGTATTATGTTTAAAAGTACAAATTAGTTTGAATTTAAACAAAATTCTTAAATAAATATATCATTACGCATTTAACCCATTACTGGGTGTGGCACTCTACCGAAGCAGATCTCGGTAAATGATATATTTCTTCGCGTAAAGTGCGGTTACTAGCCGTGAAATCACGCCACCCGAAGATGGTAGAACAATTCTTATTGCACATAAATGTTAACAGGATATATTTATATAAAATTTTTATAGTAAAACAGTGAGTAAAGCGAATTTTCCAAAAATAATTTTTATATTCTTTTTCTTACAATGGTACTACACTGTAGTAACTACAGCCCAAATCGGGCCTGGACTTACCGGGCATACCGAGCTGCAGTTTTTACGCTGCCGTACTGACGGTTTTCGTAGTCAAATGCTACATTATTAAGACGAATAAATGATTAAATTATAGCGCCCGAGTGAGATAAATACATGTAACTGTATTTTTTTATATTTCACGACATATCACACATTGTCGATAGACGGATTCGAACTGATGAACCTTGGATCGGGTGACGTCACAGGATGTTAAGAGATGTGCCTTAACACGCTCGGCCTTCGCGCTTGTAGTTTGTATATTAAAAATAAAAAATATGCAATTTATCTAATATATGAATTCAATAGCTGCGCCCCTCAGATTTGTGCGTCCGGGGCAATTGTCTCATTTGCCTCAATCTTATTGCCTATATAATTAGATTGAAGTGAAATTTTACCGTTCAAATTAAATGTAAATTTTAATGATAGAAAGATAGCAGTATATTTTTAGTGTCACGTGGGATGTTCCAATAACATGAATATGATCATTTTGCCAAGCGAAGCGCTATTTTACTGTAAAATTTGACATGGATTTTGTCAAAGTTATTTTCATGGTATTACCATAATAATTATGATTCTTTTTATGAAATGATGTTATATAATAATGGTATTTTCAGATTTAGAAATAAATTCCTTAGTAACTTATTTCAGATTATTTTTAAGGACAAGCATGTTTAATTACCTGCTATTAGAGATAGAAATTGAAACTGTTAACCGAACAAAAGTCAGAACAGGAATTAAAATCTGTACCGGATTTTGAGTATAATAAAGTTATTTTTTTTTAAATGGTTCTTCAGCATCTCTGATTAGAACCGGCACAATAAGTTACAATAAATAAATTATAATTAGTTTATGAAGTTGATGTCCTTAAGATAGTTGATTATTTTTGATGTAGTTAAACGATTTCTTGCAAATTAAATGCAAATTGTAAAGTATAAAAATAATTTTTAAGTATCTTTATTATATATTGATTTAATTTATTCTGTTATGTTGACATGCTGTATGATTTTGTATGGGTTAGACAAGTTTAGACCTGTGTATGCATAATGAATTTTTGACAGTCACAAGAGTTAAAAAATCCAAAACTATAACAAATTTCTAAACATCTGCTTACCGTACCTAGCATCGAAGTGAACGTAGAAAGATTATTTTTTAATTAGACATTCAAACATTCCCCGGTACAATCCAGTATGACAAAAGTCACTAAAAGATTTTTTTTATTATTAGTTAAGTCAAATGTTAATTATATAACGAACTTTTACTGTGTAAGATTATAGGTTTAGTTTATTATTATATTATTTCAGTACGTAATTAGAATAATTTGCATTTCTTTAAGTACCTAGTTTTTCTAACTGTATTTGAATTTTAAATGTAGTACTTATACTACAATCTAAAGAATAAAATTAAAATAATTTAATAAAAAACTGTTAAATTTCTTTTATAAAATCAAAACCGTATAAACATTCAAATCTAATTCAAAACCAAAAACTTTCACGATGATTAAAATCGAAACCTGGGCCTATAATTTTTATGGTTACCATTTCTGCTCGCTATAATAGTTTTAAAAAAAATATCATAATTTAACAAACTTCAGAAATTGTAACAGAGAATTAGTTTTTTTTATAAGTAGAATACAAGTAATTAATGTCTAAAGTAACGGACAATAGCTCCATTGCTTGAATTTCATTTATACATTTGTTCTTAAGAAGGGTTTGAGTTTATTAGGCGTGTCCTTATCCTTATGGGTTAAGAGATTTTATTGTCAAGAAACTACTAGCGTTGCGAAAGTGAAACAAACTCTAGGCCACTAAAATATTTGTTGAGCAATAACGTTAACAGAAATACAATGAAAACTGAAAGATCAGTGACCATACCTCGGGCGTATTATATTCGTAATTTATGTTACAATAGTGACTAATATATTTGGCAATCAAATTGATGCACTTCATGCAAAAAAAATATCACTTCACGAAATCTACTATAACGCATGTGTTACACTTAAGAATGAGTAAAATTTCGTGATGGCATAGCATATTTCTTTCAGATATGTGAAATTATTTTTTTTGCATAATAAGCATCAAAATCAAGTCCACATAAATTGTTGTTTTACCCTTTTTATAATAAAACATGAAATTTTGCAGCATAAAAATATTTTTTTCCTTTTTATAATACCAGTGACTCAGTGGTATCGGCCTGTGGAATTGAGAACCATGGTTCGATTCCCACAGGCGACAAATAAATTTCTCCACGTTAAATCTACTCCTGTGGCTCCCCTTCATAAAAATATTTTGGGGCCGTAATTTGACGCCTGGTAACCGCACTTCACGTGAAGAAATATTTTACTTACAGAGATCTGCTGTAGCAGAGTTCCACACCCTGTAATGAGTAAAAGGCGTGATGATATATTTATCTATAAGAATAATCAGAACTACATATATGAAAATTAAATTTAATTTACTTATTATTTCTTATGTTATTTAGCAGGAATTAAATCGAATTCCATTACGAGACACCAGTGGCGGTTTGTTCAGAAAGTGAATTATACATTGATCCTCCAAAAATACTGAAAGTATATATATATATATATATACAGACGCGGTGGCCGAGCGTGTTAAGGCACATCTCTTGACATACTGTGACGTCACCCGAACCAAGGTTCGTCAGTTCGAATCCGCCTGTCGACAATGTGTGATTTGTCGTAAAATATAAAATACAGTTACATGTATTTATCACACTCGGGCGCTATAAGCTAGTCACTTATACGTCTTAAATAATGTAGCATTCGACTACGAAGATCGGCAGTACGGCTGCGTAAAAACTGCGGTCGGTGTGTCCCGATCTCGGGCTGTAGCGCCACAGATGATGATGATATATATATATATATATATATGAAATAATTGTTTCATTGAATTTTATTTCATTGTGCACTGAATGTTATTTGAGCGCACTACACGTACCAATTCCTGAAGGCTGGACGGGGACATGGTAAAATTGACTCAGAGAAGTGAATAAGATATATATGGCACGATAAGCGAAAAACGGCAGATATAATTCTCCCGTATAAAAGCACTCAGACAATGTACCATTGTCATTCCGTCTTGCAATTGCAGATAGTAAATATTCTGTGTATTTATTCTTTGCATAGTTTGCAAAAAAGTAACGAAAAATATAGTAATGCCAGTTTTGAATTAAATAGTTCAGTATAGTAATAACAATTTATTGATATTTCTGTTTTTCTTAAACAAAGAATAGGTCACTAGATTTGAGTAAAATGACGAAATAGCGAAATTTTTCAATTAATTTTAATTCTTAAATACTAGTAGATAAAAAAGAAAGTTTCGAATAAAAATTAATTTTTTTGTTGCTCATTTTTTAAATATAACATAAAATTACTTTTTTAAACTGACATTACAAGTAAATATCATATTTTTCCTCTATTCAATGATGCTAAGCTTGCATTATTTTTTCATTCTTTTAATTCATGATTAAACTAGAAATGCAATAAATTTGGATAATTCAAGATACACGCATGAACACATATTACAAAAAACAAACCCAAAACACTGCGACACTTGCAACACAGCAATAACAGTAGAACACATTATCACACAATATCACAAATACACAGTTCAGAGACAGATGTACAATATTCCAAATACCCTTCAGGCAGCACTTACAAACAATAACCAAAATGTAATAAAATATCTCAAACATATACAAATCTACAAACAAATATAATTAATACCAAACCTATGTACAAAATCATATTTATTATAAGATAATATACTGTACCAGAGATTAGTGACCTACGTTGTCGAAATCTCTATAATTTCTCTAAATAAAAAAAAATAAAAAATTAATTAAATAACTTATTCACCTTATTGGTTAGTATCCCAGGCTTTGTTTTTGGGTGTTTTAAGAGCACGGTTTTAACATTTTACAGATAGCTAAATCACTCAAAAACAATGCTATTAAAACAGGCAAAAACAGAGCTTGTGGTACCAGCCGTTATTTCTATGGGGTAGCTCAATGGTATCGAATCGGCCTGTGGATTTGAGAACTCGGGTTCGATTCCCACTGCCAGTAAACAATTTTCACAACATTAAAACTACCTCTGTGGCTGCCTTTAACATAATTCATCATCATCATCATCATCATCTGTGGCGCTACAGCCCAAATCGGGCCTGGACCTACCGGGCACACCGAGCCGCAGTTTTTACGCTGCCGTACTGCCGGTTTTCATAGTCGAATGCTACATTATTTAAGACGTATAAGTGACTAGTTTATAGCGCCCGAGTGTGACAAATACTGTAACTGTATTTTATATTTTACGACAAATCACACATTGTCGACAGGCTCGGGTGACGTCACAGTATGTTAAGAGATGTGCCTTTAACATAATTGGGGTCTGTGATTAGACGGCTGATAATCGCATATTATGCGAAGAAACTCACCGAGATCTTCTACGACAGAGTGGCACATCCAGTAATGGATAAAAAAGCACATGGCTACTTGATTACCGTTTAATAATTTGTAATTTATTGATAATATTAAATTAAATCAAACAAACTTGGCTTCAAGACAATAAGCTTTTTAAATATGTATGTAAGTTTCAACTATTATGTAACTTTATGCTACATCTAAAAAAATATAGGTGACTAATAATATATTTTAATTCACCAATGGAAAGAATGCTTTAGTATCAATAATTTTTATTTAAGATTTTTCTGTCTATCTACTACTATTTATACATTTCCACTCATGTCTAGTGACAAATGCAATATTTTGGAAAAACAAAAACATTATTTAATTGTCGTAGTAATGTGCCAACTCGTGTCTAATTTAAGATAAGTCATAGCTTTCACAGTTCTCAAGATGTAAATGGCGGTTTTCGTAGAAGAAACACCATGTTCAGGTATTATTAAACAAAAAATGGTTATCATTATTAATTAGTATTTCTATTAAAATATCATTTGAAACTGCAAGAAACATGTAAGTCTATAGCAAAATTTAAATGACACGAATACAGTTGTATTATTGTTATATCTATATTAAAGTGGGATATGAACATGAGAACCCTCGTTTGTGAAGCGATACTTTCACATATTTAAAAAAAATAATTGTTGTCATGTTCTAATTTAGTAGAAGTAGAGCGTAGGCTAATGCATTAATTAATCTGAATGCGTATACAAATTTACATTAATGACATTGGTAAGTGTTCATCAATTTTGTAGATAGTATATTTTTCATTAGTAGATTGAGTTTCCCGCTAATATTGATGAGACAATGAAATTGCAAATCTAAGCATTTTAACGTTCGCGCAGTCTCAATAACTTTCCAGAGATTTGCACCGCCCACCGCGGAAGTTTGGAGATTGGAGCGTGTTTTTTATATTTTATTTTCCCATCAAATTTCAATTTATGAGGGTGACAGATGGAAATATACCTATACGTCATGAACAGATTTCGTTTAAGTATTCGAGTGAAAAATTGTCATTCAGCAACGGAAATACATTATGATGTTTTATAAACAAAAATATTTCATCTTCTTTGTTTTTCTCTCTATCAACAGACAAAATCGTTTTTAATCTCCATTTTATTGGAAAATACTTTTAATTAATTTCCCATTATCATTACTATTCATGTACTTTTGCAATATTTACTTTATTTGAATAATTGATTTCTTATAATTTTTTAATTAAATTTTACTTACCGTCACATTGTAACACATAGTAATCAAGCTAATTATTAACAATTCAGTAGAGTTTTGAATATACAGAATGTGTTACGAAAACTGTGTCATAGAGCAATTGCTAATGTTGCTTTTGTTTTTAGTGGCTAGTTTAGCAGAAAAGCAAAGAGACTGGGCTACAAACGGTTGTTAAAAAAATGGTTCGGTTTTAGTTTGTAATTCAACATATTTTGTCTGTTTGGTTTTTGTTCCGGTTTAAGTAATTAAATTTAGGAGCAGTTTATAAACCGGTTCACAAGATTGATTCGATTCAATATTTTTATTCATGCCTACAATGTTGCAGGTACATACTTGTACGTATGTTATGTAAATATTTAAGTAAATATTTAAAATATAGCTATATAAAATTTAGTTTCATTTTCTAGTAGATATTAAAATACTACTAACGGTTCTAACAGGTTAAATCTGGTTCATCTGTTCGGTTTTGTTCAATTAGCCGTTTCTTCGTGAACGGTTCACTTCAAGAAAAAGAGCCGATTCGGTTCTGTTTGCAGCTTTGCTTTGAAATGTAATTTATGTATATAAATTATAAAATTCTACATATATGTATTAGTCTACACATTTAATTTTCTTATTTTAGTTATTATTAAAATCAAGTTTAAAATATGTAGGTGACAGTTAAACGTTAAACATGTTTTCACGACTAGAAAAGTACATAATATAAATTTTTGATACTAATGATATAAATAAAATGAACGCCCATAGCAGGATTTACATTTGTTGAGACAATAACGACAATCTGTAGATATCTTTAAACACCTTGGCTGGTACCATAAGCTTTGTTTTTGGGTGTTTTAAGAATACGGTTTTAACATGTTACAGATAACTAAAACACCCAAATACACTGCTCTTAAAACAGGCAAGAACAGAGCTTGTGGTACTAGCCCTTGTGTCATCACATTTTCGACAACGAGTAACCGAGGCGACATATAATCCTTCTAGTTGAGGCAGCTTAAAAAAAAACAAATGAAATCTGTGAACTGGTTCCGTGTAAAAGAAATAAAAATTTTAATCTTGTAAGACATAGGGACACTTTGCATAAACTTGTTTTTAAAATACGATTATTGCAATTTCGCGATGATGTACAAGGTCTATTAGAAAAGATCCGACCTTATTTTTTAATGTGATGAAAATTGTGCGATTCCCGAATTCAACTCAATTCCACTATGCCACCTACCTGATATAACACTTAGAATAAACTGTGTATGTGATAAAAATTATTTGAAAGCTATCAAATTGACAAATGAATTGGGCTATATTCATAAATTATCTATTTTAACTCCAAAAAATTTGAAGCTTTATTTGAAGGGGCCAAAACATCAAATGTTAGAGTTGAATATGGCAAATATATTTCATCTAAAATTCCATGGAATTAAAAGAGTCTATTTCAATGTCGTTTCGGCATGATCAAAAATTTTGGCATATACTCGTATCTCCGATATGTATTATTTATTTATTCAGACGAGTTATTTATTTGGTGTGAATTTAGACACCTTGTGTTGTATAATTTATTTGATTTTTATTTTTTTAATTAACTTGAATCTTCAGTCGGTAATTAATTATCGTGAGTGAAGCTGCACTTCTCGCTCTTTCAACCTTACCAGCAGTAACCAATTCACCAATTCATTCACTCGATATTTGCGATTGTTTGCGCACATTTCGTTAATTGTTCGCTGTTGATACGACATTAGCACAGGCTTAAAACGCCGACAAATTTACGGGGAAACGCTTTCAATCGAAGATGTTGCTTTGTTCTTTTGATTGGAACAGGAAGTAGGAACTCCGGCGGACGTAATTCGTTACCGGAACACCGGAAGTCAGCACAGCAACGAGCAGAATTCGTAGAATGAAAGTTAACCGCAAAGGAAAGATACAATTAACAAACGTAGAGGAACGAGAAAGAGTGAAATTTAATTAGGCGCCGAGCTAAAGTGAATGTAGACGGAACTATAAAATTTTCGGGATTTCAATTCGACATTTAATTAAGAATGGTACTTTTCAGATAGCTGAAGTTATGCGGTTAATGTGATTAATAAAAATTCTGAGCGAGCAATTATTACTGACCTTGTTTGAGATGGCTGTATAGGTTGCCTTCACGAAATAAAGAAAACTTAATTTAATTTTTTTAAAGATTGATGGGCTTGATAACCTTGTACGTTGGGCAATGAGTTAAGGCTCAAACGATCCGGGTTGAATTATAATCTCGTATAAGTATCTCCCTTGTTGCATTTCCTTTATTTAACGTTTGTGAGATTGGTTCAAAAATTTAATAACAAATAAACAAAAAATAAGAATATTTTGTGTACAAGTACGGGATAAATAATTCTGCCAAAAACAAAGTTTTCTCCGCACATACATAGATGTTAATTTTTATTTAATCTGATGAATTACCTAATTAACTATTTACAACCAAAATAATATAGGTTAAAATTATATTGAAGATCATATAATTCAACGAGGATTTATAAAGTCAAAAGTATTTGTTCGTACTGCTAAACATGTTTTTATTTTGACATTTTGTCAACTAATCATGATTAAATACATCCTATAATTTACATCTTTCACACTGTAATCTCTCCCAGGACAACTTATACTCGTATATTAACGTACGAACTAATGATGAAAATATTTACATATTAATAATATAAGATTTCATGAATATTAAGAAACTGTCATGAAAAGTTTTGTTTAGGACGGTTAATTTCGTAACCCATAAAATTAATACTATTGACGTATGAAATGCAATAAAAAAAATTAGTTAAGATTCGGTCGTAAAAATAAATAGTGTATATCACTCGTGGTGTCTTTATTGCACTCATGGGTGCTTCCCACTTGTGAAATAAAGTTACTTTTTAACAATATTTCATTCGGCCAATAGAATGTCTTGGTTCTGCTTGCGAGTTGTTTCCTACTCGTAAATATATCACATTTACAAGTATATCTATGACAACTCAAATTCATTTTCGGTCAAAATCAATCAAAGTACAATTTTAGATATTAGATTTTCATAAAATTTTATAAAACTATCTAATATATAACTACTTGATATTATATCCACCTAATATTTTTGAATCCATATCCTCGAAATAGGTATGGTGTTAATTTCGTGAGGTAAACATGTATTGAAATTAGATTTGTTTGTTTCATTATTTATTAGAATTTATAACACCGTAGTTTAATGTCACAAAATGTATTACCATAAATATTATTACAACGTATAATATTAAACATAAAAAATAAAATCAATTGAGTTTATGAAAAATTGTGTTTGGTTTTGTACAGATGTTGCTGTAAAACAAGGTTGTGGAATGTCTCCGTGGTTGTTAAATTTGTATTTCGATATGTTGTTACGAAAAGCGCTGAATGAGGTGAATGGTGTACGTATTGGTGGTAGTGTAGTGCCTGCGTTAGCTGATGATGTTGTTGTGATGGGTGAATCTGAAACGTATTTGCGAAGAATGATTCTAAGTATAAAAAGTAGGAAAAAGGTTAAATTTATTATTGAATGCTAATGAATGTAAAGTGTTAATGTTTGAGAAGAGCGATTTGGTTACTGACTGCATTGTCTCGGTGAATGGTGTGAGAATTGGTCAAGTGAATGAGTTTGTATACATGGGTAGTATGTTTTCGATGGATGGACGTATTGATCGAGAGATTGAAAGAAGAGTATCTGCGGGATGCAAGGTATTTAGTGCTCAGAGAACCTTTGCCCGCAACGTAAATGTATCCAAAGATGAGCGGCATATAACTGCTGTAGAAATGAGGTATTTGCGAGGTATCTGTGGATATACTAGAAAAGACCATGTACGGAATACATTGGTGTATGCTGAATATGAGATTGGGCAGAATGTTGTTAGAAGAGTGGTTTGGTAATGTGGAACGTATATTGAATGATAGATTGGTGAAATCGAAGGTGAAAGTTTGCGTGAACAAACTAGGAATAAATGGATAAATATCTTTAATGGGTTGTTGCGTGGTCGAAAGGTTCCAAGTGTGAAGATTAAACTTGTATGAAAGGAATTATGAATGTGGTTGAAACGAAAGTGATGTATCAGGATAGGAATATTTCGCTAAGATTAATTACGGGATAAATCTGATGGACTAAGCATGGAATAAGCATGTGATTCTTGATTCATTGGTTACAATTTTTGAATGTTTATCTACAATTGTGTGAAATTCACTTTCAAACAAGCGCTGGACCACACTCCTTTTCCTTCTTATATTTTGATTCGTTTTTGTTCTTACATAGAGTGTTTCACTGCATTTGTGTGGAATTTACTTTCAAAACAAGAGCAAAGTGACATTCCCTCCCTTTTTAATCTATCTGATTCATTTTCAGTTCTTACTGCAATTGTGTAGAATTTACTTCCAAACAAGCGCAGGGCCAATGCTTCCATAATTTCTTTATAGATTCGTTGTTAGAGAAGTGGACGTAAATGAAAGATTTATGAAACAGGGGTACAGGAGCAGATGAATGTGATGAGGATTTATTGCGTGATGGTGGATTTAGGGTGTGAGGAATGAATGAGCTTGTATGGAAAGAAAGTTAGTGTGGTTGAAGCGAGTATCGTGTCAGAATGTTTTACGCGGTCTGATATTTTGATGAATTTGTTAGTGGATGTTCTGTGAATGCTTCAGGGGTTGTTCATGCTACCTCATTTATGGGATATAGCGTGATGTTATGTATGAATTTTACAAATCACGGATTAGTTATCATGGAATTTATTCTTGATGAGTTTTGGCATACTTTTTGTGTGTCATTATGTATTAATAAAAACATAATTAGTGTCTGTATTGATTATTTTAGGACTACAAAGATCTGTTTTAAAGAGACACAAAAGATCATTAAAATTTTGCATAAATATTATTTAATGTGTATTTGAACTGAAAAAAAAAATATAAAGGTTAAAACTTGTAATCGAAATTATTTATTGCGTATATTATTACAAAAAGGTGTATCATTTTCGATTTTACATAAATTTCGTTTTCATTAAATTTTTAATCCCTAAATATGAATATAAAAAATAAAATTAGTAACGAATGTTTAATGATGTAATTGTCAAGTCATTTGACATGAGCTATGTAAGGTTTACGAAAAGTAAAAAAAAATATATTGATTACTATAGCACTATTTATATTAAAAATTCTTTAGTTATAAAATAATACAAAATGAATATCGCGGAGTTTTCACTGTCAGTTTCACCTGCATGGAGATTTATTTTTCGACCTATCAGCTTTAATCCCGATGAGTAATTTATGAGGTTAAAGTCACGTCAGACACTGTACTAATTACAACTGTATCATTGGTCGGAACTTACACAGCGTGCATGAGTACATTCAGTACATTGTGTTTGTGTTGGTAGATATCATAAAATGCAGTTTTCTGTCTAGTTATGACGTTTCATGTCATTTTCAGTAACAAAACAATACCAATTACGATTTCGTTTATTTTGTGAACTGTATACACTCATGAAATTAGGTAATTGGAAATTCGTTAATGTTCAACTTGATCTAATCTAATATTTATATGATGTAGAATATTTTAAATTAGTACAATTTAAGTAAATACTAAGTATTAAATTTGTTTTTATTAATTAATAATTTTAACTTAATAACTATTTTATGATTAAATTTGTAATAAGTAGCTCTATTGATTATTAAATAAATAGACTTTATTTATTAAATAATTTTTTTACCATATAATTTTTTTTTAATTATAAATAGGTTTTATTTAATTGCATATATATATATATATATATATATATATATATATATATATATATATATATATATATATATATATATATTGCACACACACATGCTTACTGGGACGCCTTCACACTTTTGGGGTAAATATTTATTTAGTATTTAAGTTCACCTTAAATAAGAGACAGAGCTCGAAATCGTATCCAAGCAACTGATCCACTACGTGTAACAGCGATAATGAAATTATGGTAAATATTTTTCCCGTTTGTGAAATAACTAATTTTTTTTCGGGTTCTTGAAACCCATTATGATTTTGTCGTTCTGGTTCATCCAAAAAAGAGTACAGGATTCAAAAAATATACTATAACGAACGTAACGGACAAGTCTGTATTGGCCGGTCTGCATCATCTCACGTGTCCGCAATCGAGAAGTCTCCGGAATGTTCCAGTAACAGGCAAGGAGAAATAAAATATCAGCGCGCCTGGAAAGTGGGACATTTTCATTGATAGCTACCTTACAATGCAGTTGAAAATAAATTTATCATCGTAAATAAATATTGCTCAGCTAGTTTTAAATAAATAATAGTGTATTGTTTGTGTATTGTTTAACGTTATGATCAGTGTTAGTGTGTAAGATTTTGTTTTAGTTATTTTAGTTTAGTGTAAACTTTTATTTTCATTATTACAATTATTATTATTTTATTTTTATTAACATTTTAAAATTAAATAAAAGGTGTTGAAACCCACAAACTTTCCAATACTACAACCAAGAGACGGTGATCCAAATGAGTTTGAACTGCACTAGTATAGAGCCTTTGACATAAGTTTAAAGGTCCTAGATTCAAATATCAAAATTTCTCGCTACAATATGACAAGATTTTTTTAGATAATCTTCCCGATATATCTCTAAGAGCCGTAATTTGACAGCTGACTACACAAGAAACAATATATTATTTACATATATCTACTGCAATAGTGTGCCACACGCAGTAATCAGTAAAATAATGTAATGATATATTTATTTATCTTTCCTGAGATTACCGTCATTTTACCTACAAAATTTACTTACACTCAATCAAATCCAGAAATTATACAGGTAACGTAAAGTAAATTTTTTGATTTTAGTTAACTGGTAAAAATATTAATTTATATAATTTGCGAGGATAATATATTATTTTCTCCCGCGGGTGACATTTGAGTAATCACACAAGGGAGGTAATGAAACTTTACTCTTGATATATAGGATATTTTCTACAATCTACGACTATTTTATGTCATTTAAATAAAAATTAAACAAAAACTTAAGATATATAAATGAATAAATATTTCGACTGTGCTAACGGTTAGTATGAAATCAACCATAATTCCGGGAGGAAAATTGTTACTTTTCTGCCTAGAAAAGAAAATTTTAATGCCTCTCGCTGGAAAAGAATTTCCTATTTTAGGTCGTAGAAAAACATGATTATTTCTTTGGTTGATTGGAACTGGGCGTTCCCTTAAGAGTTGGAAATTCGAGTCCTTTCTAAAGTACATATAAATACTATTATGAAAATTCAAACTTCTATCGACGATTTTTTCATTTATATAACCTCAAGTTTTGAATTTAGCCAAAAAAATACATATATTTTAAAAATAAAGTGTATCTACGGGAATAGGTAGCTATTTTAAAATCTCTTTCACTTGAAGTTCAAAAAATTATAGTTATTATGTTCTTATTTTCGTTTGCCTGGAGTATTGAAAATAATCGGTGGCCATTTTAAATTCTTAAATTTGAAATAATGGTTAAAAAATTACAATTAATATTTATGAAAGTAGTTAATATTTACGGACGTGTACCAAACTATTTGTGCTTCTTATTATCTTTCGCCTAGAGTACTGCAAAATGTAAATATTGAGAGGTGACAATATATTGACTACGAAATATTACGAGTAATGTGCATCAAAGAAAATACGAGTAGATTTATTAACTATTTAAAATGGTGCCGATGCAAACGAAGATTTATAGTAAATTAATTATTCAAATTCAAAACTACGAGAATATTTACATTCATCATTCTTATAATTTAATATGCCAAACGTTTCAAACTATTGAAATAAACATGAATGTCTCAAACAATGACTCATAAATATTTCCACGAAATATACATTTTTCATTCGTGCTTTTGTATGAAACTTCACAGACAAACGTAAAAACTGCACTGTCATTACCATTACCATCAAATCATGAAAATCATTTCGAGATGAAGATCAAAGGCATCTACAACTGATGTGGAGCCCTCAAAATAGAATAGTACGGAAATACTGCGAGAGATGCCGCTAGTGCTGCTTACCCCGTCAACTCGGTTTACCGGAAATTTATTCTACCGTTGCGAATATATTCGATTTTCATGGCAACTCGAGCGAAGAATCTAACAGATGATGGACAGATATTTGATATCAGAGACGTATTACTTATATGTTCCCAATGGTTTATATATTAAATATGATAAAAATTGATATAAACGATATTTGATTTTGATTTAATTAAATGTCAATCTTGGAGATTGGTAAAAAAATGGAATAAAAGCACAACAAAATATGGTTTTATTACTATTTAATATTGTCCCTCTTAACTTATATGCAAATTCTTACCACCGTCATTTGTACAATAATTAATTTAGATTGCTATATGATTTTTAATGTGTTTTGTCTATCACGGCTTTTATTTGTTTTTTCAGTGGAAAGGAAACAAATATGGTAAATTAATACATTATTCCCAAAAGAATTAAAATTTGTAATATGATTACTGAATAAAATTTATAAATATTTTAGTTTTTAATGATTATGAACTCTTGAAGTAAAGTAATACGTATTTTTCAAAACATGTGTGAAAATTCAACTTTATTCTCTTGAAATAGAAAGAAAAAGTAATTGTCTCCCTCTAGATGAGTAAAATAGCAGTGTTATAGAAATTAATTTCCTAAAAAAATAATAATAATAATAATAAATATATATAAATAAAATAAATAAATATATCATAACGCCTTCTACCCATTACTGGGTGTAGCACTTCCCGTAGTAGATCTTGGTAAGTGATATAATTCATCAAATCACGGCCCCCAAAGATGTTAGTGGAGGGGGAGCCATAGAGATAAATTTAATTTGAAAATTGTTTGTCCGTTGTGGGGATCGAACCAGGATTCTCAAGATCCACAGGCCGACTAGATACCACTCAATATCGCGCCAAATCAAAATTATGGTGTGATTAAAAATAAAACTAAAATTAATATGAGCGAGAAAATGCGTTTCAGTTCGAAGATAACTTTTGCTGCTGGTTTCAATAATGTAATTAGTTGTTCATATTTGTCTATCTTTTTTAAAAATAAATATAGTATTTTTTTAAATGCCGGAACAGATAAATTTTAATGTTTTTGAGGAACCAGAACAATAATTTAAATAATTTCACTAACCGAAACAACATTTACCGTAATTTCACAACCCAGAACAATATTTACCACAATTTCACGAAACGAGACACTATTTTAGTTTACTCCGGTATATTTCGAGCGCTGTCACTAATAAAAACTGAAATAAATATTTACCCTCAAAACTGTACGTGCGACTTTGGACGCATGAGTGTGAATTATAAAAAATATAAAAGCAATTTATTGATTCTTCCCAAAAAATTGTTCTTAGTTAACATATGTATTGAAAAATATTGCTGCATACTTGTTTCGCAGATATTATTTTATTACTTTTTTGCAAATGAGAAAAACTTTTTACACTCAACATGAGTACATAATGCCTCACTTTACACACGGTTATAGAAAACACAGATTTATATCAATAACTAATAAATTTATTTTTAATTTGTTTTAGTCTAATGTGTTTTATTAAGTGTTATTTTTTGTTTAATATTAAATTATAATTAATATAATTATTTAATTTAGACTTTTTTCAAAACTCTAGATCGAGACGAGCTTAGGTCGTCGAGATCAGACGTGACCATAATATTCGAGTCCAAGTCGAGACCGAGACGAAACTGACTCTAAGTCTCTTGTCTCTAGTTAAAAAGATCAAAATAAAGTATATTAATACAAATATTTTAGAGTTTTATAACAAACTTTTATAGCTTTTCGAAGTACAAATGACGTATCTGTTAAAAAAGTACAGTTTAAATCATGATATCTCAGAATTTATACAGTTTATCAAATTAAATTACATAAATAAAAATTGGAATATCGCCAGAATTCGAACCTGGGACGTTATGAACTGCGGTCATAAGTTTTAACCGAGTAAGCCACGCTAATCTATGAAAAATTGGAATAAAATTAAATTTGAATCACATACGATCGTAGCTTAGTTATTTAAAGCATATGGCAGATCTCAATTTTTTCCATTATACAATTTAATTTGATTGAGTATAATGTAGTACTTACTTGAAAAATACTAATTAAATATTTCCACAGTTTATTTTGAACCACAGATTTTTATTTTTAAACCTCGTTTAAAATATGGCGCAATTGAATTTATTTTTAAACTAAACTTTTTTGTTTAATTTTAAACCAAAGTTGTGCACTCGGGCATTAGATAATATTCTAATTTGATTGAAATGATTGATTAAATCACAGCTGGAATTGGAATATATCAAATAATAGCTACATTATTAATTTTAAAAACCAAAATAATGTAGTTCACATGCATTGTTGATATTTCATATTTGGTCAGACAGGTAATTTAAGCAACTTCAATATTTATGAACTCAGGAATTCAAATATGTAACCTGTATGCTGAAATATGTATATGCCGTTTGAATTTGAATCGTCAGTAGAAACAGCAGTAAGTACTTAATTTGTTCAGTTAAAGTTCCACTAAAATTTAACTGGCATGACTCCAAAAGTCATGAATTTCATTTTAAAAATCAATCTGGGAGTACGAAGCATTTTAACTGCGGAAATATAATTGAAAGTTCATGTAGGAACCTTTGTATAATTGCTTCAATAAATTTTAATCAAACACTGTACGAGTAAAGTGAAGTACATCCGAGAAGTTTTGATTTCCGTATTAATGTCTTGTTATGTTCAAAATGTGGAATTTATTCAATAAATCTGCTATTTCATATATCTATGCAGTAAACTATAAATTTATATCTCCTTAACCGCTAGAAGTTACTCTTTAATAAATTTTTCGAATATGTAAATGTGTTCTTAAGTTTTATTCTTAGATTAAATTTTCAATCAAAAAGTTAAAATAATATGAGGTTATCATTTAAATACTTATATTTTAATTGCTTATAAGTGTATAAGTCCGCTAACGCAAAATAATATGTATTGTGATAATGACTGAGTTACAGTTCACTTATCTCATTTACAGGATACAAACTAATCGGTCCAATTCTTTCCAAAGGATGCGTGGAGGATAGTGTATAATACTTTTATGTCTAGGATGCAGGCTCAGCCTGACAATTCTGTTTATGTATTAAATAATTATTATAGCAGAATGTGAATAACTCAGAATAACAAAACAACATTTTACCTATATTTACCAAGTCTCAGTAAGTTTATTTGTATGTGAAGTGCGATTATTTTTTGTCAAACCAAGGCTTTCAACTATGAAGAGAATGAAGGTTAGCTTAGGGACACTTTTAATATAGTGATAATCAGTTTTCGGTTGTGCGATTCAAACTTGAATTTTCATTATTAATTTTTATTAAAAAAATTCATAATTTTCACAAATTTTTTTGGTTAAAATATTAGTTGAATTATATAGGTATATCATTTTTATATTAAGATATTTAAGAATAAGGAGTTGAGATTTTAAAATTAGTTATTAATAAGTACCTAATAACATTTTTAATAATTATGTAACAAACGTAACGGACAAGTCTGTACTAGCCGGTCTGCGTCATCTCACGTGTTCGTAATCGCCAAGTCGGTAGAACATTCTGGTAACAAGTAATAAAAAGGCAGCGCTTCTTGGAAATTTGGTTGGTCCGTTAGAAGTTACCATACAATGCTGTTGAAAATAAATTAATCATCGTAAATAAATATTGTTCGGCTAGCTTAAATAAATAATAGTGTATTGTTTGAGTATTGTTCAACATTATGATAAGTGTTAGTATGTAAGATTTTGTATTAGTTATTTTAGTTATAAACAGAGTGTAAACTTTTATTTTATTATTACAATTATAATTTTTTGTTGTTATTAAGATTTTTTTAGTTTAAATAAGAAATGTTGAAACTACTTTTAGATTTTATTTTTAACGAAAAAAGTAATATTTAGAATAATACACGTGTTTAAAACGTGAGTTTTTAAAAGCAACCAATCAATTTTGTTAGCCAATAATAAGTTTAGAGAAAATATCTATGACTGCTCATTCATTCGTAATGTTTACATTCGTTTTCACTTTATAATAATTTTCAGGATTTTAGTAAGTTAAAAATATAAAGAAATAAATAGTAATTACATATCTTTATAACGAAAAGTAAAATTTTCAACAATAATATTGCTTCTCATTTTATATTTCTCGTTTCCATCCTTCATATTGTCCTATCTTCAGTTTATATCCACTGGTATAATTTACAAAATCCTGCTGATTTCGGTCATTTATTACCGTAGCTAATAATTGGCGAGCCATCGACACGTTTCAATATCTCTGAGATCTAGGGGTCAGTTTTTCTGCCACCGCTTTCGAGTTGTAGCCGCAGAGCGTCTGTACGCGTGGGACTTGGTCAGTTGGCTCTTGCCGTCCCCGTCGCTACTGCTGCTTGACATTTCTAATAAACTGAGCATTTGGGTAATGGATCGTCGGAAAAGGATAATTGATCATGTAATTCTCTAGGGGAGGTTTCTGTAATGAATATGGATTTCGTTATTGTATGGTTTTTATTAATTAATTTTCAACGAAGGCTGTATTATTTTATAAAAGTTATAACCCGGTCGTGCAAGACCTTTTTAAAATACATATAATATTTTTAGACTGAAAACGCACTTTACTAACAATATATCATACGGACAACGAACAGTATTAGGCCTGTTAAATTTAATTAAAGTGTGGAAAGAGGTTTTTATAACGATTTGCTTGATTAATGGTTGATGTGGTGCAAATTATTTTATTTGGACCTACAAGTTTCGATATGCACACATTAACACATTTTGAATTACAATAAATATTTGATAATTATCATAGGCGTGCGAACGATGAAAGCTATGGGTGCCCTAGCACCCCCTAATATTTTAATATTTTTAAGATATATACATAAAATTATAAATTTTATTGGAAAAATTATTACTTTTTATCTAAATTAATAGTTATTTTTGTATTTATAGCAATTGCCGATGAATTCAGCATATACTTCTTTGAAACGGTTAATAAAATTATTACTGATAATAATAACAAAATGGAAAATACTAATCATAAGATTCATAAAACAGCTGTCTTGAAGTCTTCCTGCATGTATGTTGAACCAACAAATACCTCTGAAGTCTTTAGTACAATTAATAAATTAAAAAATTTGAACTGACAATATCTCGAATAAAATAAATAATAAATAGTGCAGCTGCCATAGTAAAGCCACTAGTGCATATCTTTAATGAATGCTTCACGCAAGGTGCATTTCCTAACGCACTAAAAGTATCAAAAGTTATTCCAGTACATAAAAAGGGTGACTCAATAGAAATGTATAATTATAGACCTATATCTTTATTATCGAGCTTCTCAAAAATAATAAAAAAATTAATTGCTGACCGCATGATATCTTTTCTGAATAAACATAAACAACTTGCAGAATGTCAACATGGATTTCAATCAGGGAAATCAACTACTACTGCACTGACTGATTTAGTAAATAACCTATACAGCGAACTAGATAAAGGTAACAAAGTAATTGGTATATATGTACACCAAAGCATAGCCTTTGACCTAGTGTGTCACGAGAGATTAATAAACTAAATAGTTATGGTTTAAGAGGTAAAATCAGCGAACTATTAAAATCTTATCTATCCGGTAGACTACAGTATGTAGACATAGATAATGTACTATCGAACCCACTACCAGTCACAAGGGGAGTCCCCCAAGGCTCAGTTCTTGGTCCACTGATATATATTTTATACACTAATGAACTAGCTAGTATAATATCCCACTCTAAAACAATTCTTTACGCAGATGATTCTACTATTATTAATATTTTATGTAATCTAAATAACTGGTTAAAAAAGAATGATCTTGTACTTAACTATAAAAAAAGTGTTTTCATTAAACATCAGACAACAAGTGACACCCCTGATCATAGTTTACTAATAAAATATAAGGGTACTTCACTTAAACAAGTATTTAATACTCAAGTATTAAGGGTTGAATACAAAACAATTTAAGATGGTCCTACAACATCAATGACATATGTAAAAAAATTTCGCCAATTTGTTATGTTATACTAAAACTTAAATACTATGTAACATTTGAACATGTAAAACTATTTTATTATGCGCATTGTCATTCTGTAATAAGTTATGCTGTAATATGCTGGGGAATATCTAGTGAAGCAGAGAGGGTTTTAAAACTGCAAAAAAAGCAGTAAGAAACATGACTGGTGCTTCATACAATGCTTCTGGTAGAGACTTGTTTAAAAAACATAAAATTATGACTCCCACTTGCATTTATATATATATATATATATATATATATATATATATATATATATATATATATATATTTAATATTTTAACCTATGTGGCAACAAATTTCAATATTTTCCGTACTCACAATAATGGTTATAATAGATACAACACGAGACATCATTCGATAACTATTCCTAAACATAGACTGCATCTCTATGAAAAAAGTCCATACTATATGGGCATAAAATTATATAACAGTCTACCTCTAAGTATGAAAAAATATGTAACTTTAAAATATTTTAGCAGCAACTAAGACATTTTTTAATTGATGAATGTTTTTATAACCTAAGTGAATTTTATGTAAAACTATGTAATATGTGTATTATACTAAATATTTTTAACTATGTAATGACCTATCGAATTTGCATGTGATGTATGCATATACTCGATCAATAAAATATCTATCTATCTATCTATCTATCTATTAAGTGCGCAAAATTAGGCATTCGAACGCGCCAAAAAACAAATACAAACAACATTTTTTCTATAACTGTAAATAAAGAATAGTACAATAATTATTTATTTATTTCAATAAATTGAAGGAAAACAATCAACAATTTGATACTATTGATGTGTTGTAACTAATGAAACCTGACAACAAATAAATTGGTAGCGTGCGCGAGATACTTATTTTGCGCACTAGAATACGAAACATTTAAAAATAAATTTCATATCTCTCTGATTGATGTGATGTGTACAGTCTCTACATTCATTAATTTATTGAACAAGACAATAAGCAATAAGGAGAGCGACAACTAGTTTTTAAATACTCCGCTCGAAATTCACGAAGCTTCAAGTACGTTACCCAAAAAGAAATAATTAATTTGTTATTTAATTAAACGATTGGTTATAGCGGCCGTGAAATAAAAGCAGCTGTGAAGTTAAAGCGGCGAAAAAGTAGTCTTTGACAAATGTCAAAAATGAAACAGTTTACAGTATCAAAAGACGCATAAAAGAACTATTTATGTATCAGCCATCTAAAAGACGATTAAACCTAATTTTTGCTTAACGAGTAAAATTAAATGGTGCCGAATTTAAAGCTCTACAACTGTTATTTGCAAAATTTTGATTTAAACTAATGTTACGAGCAATAACGGGGAAAAATTTTATGTCTCAAGTTAATTGACTATATTTAGAAGAAGAATTATATTTCTCTTTAATTACTTACAATTATATAAAAATCTTTTTATGTTTTATGGGCATTTGAATAGTAAATTATTGTTTATTTAGCTCTGTCTCTAGGGGTTACGAGACTTTTAACGGGCCAGCCCGTGTAATAGTTATTTACATTGCAAGCCCGTTATACAGAAATTTTTAGGCGAGCATAGAAAGGTAACGGGCGAGCGTTAGCGAGCCTGTTATCTGTGTGAGCCTGTAAATTTCAGTTAACGGTCGAGCATTGTACAATGTTTTATGTGCATTTGAATCGCAATATATGTATATTTAATCAAATTAATTGCAATAGTATAACGCAATAACTAAAATGTTCAATCAAGGTAGACTTTGAAAATTTGACAGATTTTGTTTAATCAAAAAATATTTAAGTGTCAAACGTTTAAAATTAGATATGTTGTCATGATATGTCAACAGCCCGTTATAATTTTTACACGGGCTAGCACGTTATAAGTCTCGTAACCCCTAGAGACAGAGTTAAGTAAACAGTTCATTACGATTCAAATGTACGTAAAAATTATAACGGGCTGTTGAAATTAGTTATCATGACAACACATCAAATTTGAAACGTTTAACACCTTCATAGTTTTTTATTGAACAAAATCTGGCAGATTTTCAAAGTCTACCGGGATTAAATAATTGTTTCATTGAATTTTATTTCATTGTGCACTGAATTTTATTTGAGCGCACTACACGTACCAATTCCTGAAGCCTGGACGGGGACATGGTAAAATTGACTCAGAGAAGTGAATAAGATATATACAGCACGATAAGCGAAAGACAGCAGATAGAATTCTCCCGTATAAAAGCAGTCGGGCAATGTACCATTGTCATTCTGTCTTGCAATTGCAGATAGTAAATATTCTGGGTATTTATTCTTTGCATAGTTGGCAAAAAAAGTGTCAGTAGGACTTTAACATGTAAAATCATACTTTCTTAATTTCCTGCTTCCCTAATTATTTTAGGTAAAAAAGCTTCAAATAAGAGTTGTTTTATGCTCTACAATTCTTATTTGAAGCTTTTTTACCTAAAATAATTAGGGAAGCAGGAACTTAAGAAAGTATGATTTTACATGTTAAAGTCCTATGTTCCGGGGTCGCGGTATATATATATATATATATATATATATATATATATATATATATATATATATATATATATATATACAATTGCGAATAACATCAATTAAATGGTTTTTTTATTTAATTTTGTTTTCCAATTGACATAACCTGACCACATAATCTAACTTAATTTAAAGGGTTATATAATTGATATACTGCTTATAGAACAAACAGAATTTTTTGAAATTCCCATAAAAAGGTATTTTATTTGAAGAGCACATTTTTAGTATCACTGGTATGATATCAAATTTAAATATTTAATTATTATGTTAATAATAAAATAAAATAATAAATACTCTCTATAAGTAATCGCTTATTATTTAGATATTTAATAAATTTGCTATCCAACCAATGATAAATCCAGGTGAATACTCATGATTTTATAAATTATTTTAATTTATTATTTCATTTAAAGTTTATTATTGCAAAAGACTATTTAGAACACATTGTATTGTCTATTAAAAAGCACAATATTATACTCTGACAAAATTGTTTTGTTGGTATTTTGCAAGGAAATTAATCATATTTTCTTTGAAAAAGAAGACCATATTAAATTTCTATGACAATGTATAAACTGGACTGGAAGATTAATCTTTTACATTTTAATATATTGCAGTTTATTGCAAATTTTTATTATTATGAAAAATTATATATCAAATATAAGCTCTAAGCTTTATCTATAAATTATTACAGAATAAAAAAAGACTTCGTCAAAGGTCATTTAAAATTTTGTTCTAGAAATGTGCTTATTTTATTATAGTTGCCATCATTTGGAAAAATGACTTTTAAATCCCTGTATTTACACTAATCGATACTACTGTTAAAAATGTTGGTTTCCAGGCTATCTAACAAAGATGAAAATTGCTTAAAAACTATACAAATACAAATAGAGTTGATGGGGTCAGGCTCAACCATAGTTACTCAATCAAATACTTATCTCGTGATGCTATGCCTGACTTAGCAATTGTATGCACAATACTGAACTGCTCCGCTGATTATATTTGCCTAATTTTGCACGAGTTACAGGATTGTAGTAACATATAATTTTTAATTCTTCTGTAGATATATCAACCCATAATATTATTTTTAATATTCAGTTGGTTTAAAAAATAATAATCTTCATGATATTTTGAAGTGAAAATTATATAATTCGTTTTTATCTCTTCTTTGAATTAGTGCTGTCTGCTGCTGATTAATTTTCTGGAATATGTTATAACAATTGACAATCAATATACTGTGAGTGTTAAATCTTTCCAGCCATTTATTATTAATTTAAATTCAGATTAAAATTAATTATTTTTTACTATGTGGAAATAGGCTTCTAGGGGAACTGCCACAATAAATAGAGTTAATGGACTGATAGTAGTACCTCACGGGTGGTCATGGAAGTCTAATAATAAATCATATATATTAATATTATAAATGGTTAGGCAGAGTGCCACACCCAGTAATGGGTAAAAGGCGTGATGATGATGATGATGATATATAAATGGTTAAATATATAGTTTCTTTTAGTTTGAAACAAAACAGTTTATTCTTAAAATAAAGCGGCACGAAGTAATAATAAACAACTCTTGTGTCAATAACAATCTCTTGGCAAAGCTTTCGGCTTTCAAATAATAGAAAATCTGTTACGCAGCGCCCAACTTTGAAATATACATTCTTCTTCGTTGGTTGCGTTCGTCGGTCGTCGTGAAGCCGTGGCACGGCACGGTGGCGGATTGTACAAGTTTCTTGTTGGAAGCAGAAGATATATGTCGTTAAGTTTACACTAGGTAACAATTCCAGTATAATCCTCCTGGGTGGAATTGGGTGGGAATTGCGTGTTCAACTCGTAAATCGATACTTTCAAGAACCACACGCTTTAGATGCGAGTCCACGACGAAAGAAAACTTACAACTTGTGTAAAGCGACACTCACTTCTGTTTTTAAATTAATATGGTGGCGTGAATTCAGATGGGTGGTGATCGTATTCGAAAATTAGAGTTTTCAACTAGTGCAGAGAAAGGTACTTAATATATTTTTATAGTGTTTCAATGTAGAAGAATAATATACAGAATTAATTTTAAATATGAAATAGGTATAGCAAATATGTGGAACTTATTAATAGAGCAATTTTGGCAAAACTTGCAAATAATCTAGCGGATGCATATTTGGGAAATAACTTGTAATAGAACATAATTTATTCTTTTATAGATTTTATAAATAAATAGATAAGTCACATTTGTTTTAAGAAAATACAAAATAAACTGTCTTATAAAAATTTGAATAACGTAATAATATAGAATTTCTGAATAGACATTTATTTAAAAGAGTTAGTCGTAACTAAATTACTAAAGGAATATTTCTCATAAAAATAATAAAGTATTACTTAATATAATAATTTCGTACCACCATCAAAATTGTTTATGTCAATGTTTTGTTCTATAATTTCTGCAATCTTTATTGAATTCAATATCCACGATTCTATCATTGCAATGTGTTTAAAATTTGTAATCTGTAAACTACAAACTTGAAATCTGTTTTTTTTTTATTGAAAGATTTGTAAAATTTCATATATCCTTGGGCATTTTAAATAATATACAAAAATAATTTATTATTTTATAAAATCTTAATGGTAAGTAAAAATGATTAATACATTATTGATTTGTATTAACCATAATCATCTCTATTAGAATACAAATTTTATAATATTAGTCATTCAGCCGTTTTTCACGACTGGGCGATATTTTATATCGTACGATAGAAAAATATAATTTCTGTATATGTATAAATCCTGCCATTCAATTCAATGCATTTAAAAAAGATACGGTCTTACCTGAACTAGTGATGCAAGATACCCAGGTATTTATTTTTCAAGGTAAATACCCAGGGTAAATACCTGGCTATTTACCCACACTTGGGTATAAATTTAGTAATTACAAATAGTAAGAATATGGGTTTGCAATATCATTGTAAAATATTTGAAGGCACATAAAAGTACGTTATTAGCATATATTTTCTTTATTAAATAAAATAAATATATATATTTAGACATGTATTATGTTATATTCATAGTAATTATTTTAAAAGGATTGTAGACTTCTAGTTGTAGATTATTTCTGTTCAGACTTAGTAAATTACATTGTTCGACACTGACAACAAATAATCTTTCAATTTTTACAATTGGATAGGTAAATATAACCTCGGGTAAATACCTAAATTTTATTTACCTACTCATTGGGTATTTACCCAACTCACATCACTAACCTGAACGTACATGGACGGAACTACGAGTACATCAGTACGGTGGTGTGGATAACGATACGGAATTCGAATCCGGAGATCCCGAGTTCGAATCGCACTCAAGCTAAAAATTATATAAACTATCACATTGCGGCTCGGTGAGTACGGACCCTGTACTGTAATTGAGATTAAATTCCTGTTGTACAGAGTAACATAAATAAATAAATAAATATGGAAAGTTTCAACTACACTTAATTTTTAAATTTTGTTTGTGCCATTTGAATTTTAAACAATAATTCAATTGCAGTCAATTGCAATAAATTTAACATTTTTCATTGTGGGTATAAAACCATGTGCGTCAAAATAACATACTCGCACATACACTTACATTTGCAGACAAATATATACACTGGAATAAAATATAATTAATGTAAATAATTTGTTGATATTTTAGTCGTTAAGATATGTTCAATATGTTCCTTGTAACATGTTTGTATCTTTATATCTGCTCTTTTCCGTGTGCAGTCTTTCCAAATTGTTGCTAAACTTTTCTAACATCTGGCATCCGCATGTTTCCTAAAATCCAGAAGTGTCTTTTGTGACTATGTTCTCCAAGGCAGGCCTGTCAAGATTTGTCCCCAGTCCCAGTTATTTGCGGACCACTAACTACACGCGATCTCCTTTCAAGTCAATTTTATAAAATAAAGAAACAGTTTAACATTTTTTATGGGGTAGGTGGTTCAGTGGTATCGAGTCGACCTGTGGATCTTGAGAACTCTTGTTTGATCTCCCACAGCCGGCAAACAATTTTCACCAAATTAAATATACCTTTGTTGCTCCCCCACCACTAACATCTTTTCGGGCCGTGATTTAACGACAGGTAACCGCAATTCACGCGAACAAATATATTTTGTTACACTATTTTACGAGTATATACATCTCCAATAAAAGTTTGAGACAAAATATTTGACACGACGGATGATATACATATTTATTTGTCCTTGTACAGGCTTATAGTTCTCGAGATAGCAATAGAATAAAATAAATAAATATATCATCACGCCTTTTACCCATCACTGGATGTGGCACTCTACCCAAGCAGATCTCGGTACGTGATATATTTTTTCGCGTGAAGTGCGATTACCAGCCGTCAAATCACGGCCCTCAAAGATATTAGTGGAGGGGGAGCCACAAGGGTAGATTTAAATAGTGACACACTTAAATGTATCAACCTATATATAATCTTTCTTCTACTTTTCACGTATCGAAGTGTTATATTATGGCTTCTTTCACTTGAGGTTATGCTATTCTTTCTTTTTTCTTGATACATTTTTCATTTCTTGTTTACTGATTCCTCTATCGTCTAAGTCGTCTTTTTTTTGTCTCATTTCTTCTCCAGTCTTCATTTTTGTCTTTTTTTGTTACTTTAGTTGTCCATTATGCTATATCTTTTTGGTTAACTACTATTCAAATGACTTAATGTAACTGCTTATTCGCGATTATTTTGTTTACTGTCTTAATCTGTTGTTCTTCTCTGATTATCCTAATTTATATTCTTATTTAGTTTCACTACCTCCATTACTTACCTCAAAAATTTCATTTCAACAGCTTGTAATTTATTCTTTTCTCTTTTGTTCAAAATCCAGGTTTTGCTTCTGCTAGTTAATGTTGGTAGAAAAATTGTTTTATAGATTATAATTTTTGTCTGTATTCTATTATAAATCAGCATTTTTATTCCGCTATTACTTTCTATTTGACAGGTTATCAATAACATGAAAAAAAATATCAATGTTTATTTCATTTCCATGTTGCCAACATAATTTATAAGATAAAATTTGTGTTTATTTCAAATGTAGTTAAAATGAAATGAAAACTGTAAATTTTGTCATATATGCACCAATAAAAATGCTTTAGGGGTTTGGGGTGTTCAGAAAATTTGTGTTTTGCCAAAATAAAATATGAGTATCGAAATATTGATTTACACTTAAATTTACAAATGGTATCTCGCGATGCAGGTTAAACGAAAATTGTATATTTCCCCATAAACGAATTTCCATGTCATTTTGAGATTGACAGCAATATTCAATAAATATTGAAATACAACGTACCTATAAATTATAAATTCGAGTGCTCATGATTAATTATATTATATCAATAATTAAATAAATCAATCATGTAACAAGTAGTAATATAATATGGTGAATAATTATAAATTATCTAATAAATATATTCGTAATTAATAATTAACATTTATCGCAAAATTTAATTAATAAATGCTAATATTAATATTTAATAAGTGATAATACTGTACTAGAACTAATATTAAAACATATTCAAATATTTTCTTTGATATTAACAGTAATTAATTATATAATTAATTTATTAACAAAATAATAGTTGAATGGTCGAGAGTATCGAATTTAATAATTTGTTTAACTGAAAATAAGTATTCATTCATTTCTATACGATAATGTATTCATGTTATTTTAGCTAAATTGTATAAAAAATGAAAAATTTACTTTTTCTTTGTATTGCATACTAATAATAATTAGCTATTATTTTTTTCTGAATAAGTTAGATTTCATCAACTGATAATAAATATTCACAAATTTTAATTTTTACTTAATATTTACAAGACTTGCCGATAAAAGATTTAATAATGCGTTATGTTATATTATAAAATATTTATTGTTTAATGATATAATTATTTTTCATTATTTAAATTATTTTCTGAATAATATTCTGTGTTAAATATCTATGTAAAGATGAGAACCAATTTGATAAAAATAAATAAATATATTTTCACGCTTTTTATCCTTTACAAGGTGTGGCACTCTGTCATAGCAGATCTCGGTAATAATATACTTATGCGCGTAAAGTGCGGTTATCAGCCGTCGAATTACAGTCATCAAAAATGTCAGTAGAGAAAATGCCGCAGGAGTATTTTTAAATGCGATATTAATTTATCGATTGCGGGAATTGAACTCGGGTTCTCAAATGCGCATTTCGATGCGCTACCATTGAGCTATCTAGCCTATAAATATATTTTTTATTTAATAATTTGTGATCAGTTGTGAATTAGTTCTGAATCATTTAAGCGTACAACAAAAGCCAGAACAGGGAAAACTACTTAAAGGAAAACTATTTTTTTCTCAATTATTTCTTAACTATTCGATAATAATGAGAAAATTTATCGTTTATTAAACAATTTTATTTAATGTTATTATGGGGTAGGTAGTCGGCCTGTAGCAGGCGCAGTGGCCGAACGTGTTAAGGCATATGTCTTAGTATACTGTGACGTCACCCGAACCAAGGTTCGTCAGTTCGAATCCGAATGCTGACAATGTGTGATTTGTCGTAAAAATATAAAAATACAGTTACATGTATTTATCACACTTGGGCGCTATGAGCTAGTCACTTATACGCCTTAAATAATCTGACTAAAGAAACCGGCAGTACGGCAGTGTAAAAACTGCGGCTCGGTGTGCCCGGCCCCTATGTTCCGAAAGGGAATGATGGGACTCATTATTAGTCGGCCTGTGGATCTTGAGAACCCTGGTTTGATCCACACAGCCGACAAATAATTTTCACCAAATTAAATCTACCTCTTTGTCTCGCCCTCCACTAACATCTTTGAGAGCCGTGATTTGACGGCTGGGCACTTCACGCGACAAAATATATTTAGCTACCAAGATCTGCTATGGGAGAGTGCAACACCTAATAATGAGTAAAATGCGTGGTGATATATTTATTTATTTATTTAATTATAACAAATTATGGAAAGTATAAGTTTTCCCGAAGTTAGTAAAAAAAATACAGTTAGGAAAGTAGTTTACAATAATTAGATTTCATAATGACTAATTTCTGCAAACAATTGTAGTTAAAAGTTGTTTTAACTTGAATATTTATTTAGTTGATTTATCAAATAATGATTAAATTACAAAAAGTTAGTCAAAGTACTACCAAAAAAAAAGTTCAAATTGATAGTTTTTTACTCCAACTACAAACTATGTTATATATTTTTACCAGTTACCAACTAAACTACTCTCTAAAAAAAAAAAAAAACGAAGACAAAATTAATTGTCCATCTGCTTAGTGAAACCTGTTTTAATTAAAAAAAAAAATAAAGCCTTGTTAAAGTTTCACAAAATTTTTCAGCCTCCGAGTCAACTTATTAGGTCATCATAAGATGCCGGCCAGCACAGTTAGTAACCATAGACGCGTTTCGCTCTTCTTAGAGCTCATCAGTAAAGCCCGGATGTTTGGGCAATTGCCTAGATTCAAATTTTAATATACTTCAGGCAATTTAGTTTTTCTATACATAGATAATATGTTTACGTGTAATGGTAGGTTTTTTTTCGTGCCTTAGAGCCTATTTTTCCTATATTTTGGTTTTTGTGCCTATTTTACCTTATACAGCCTATTTTGCCTATTTTTGTTGCTAATTTCAACTTTTATTGAGCAGACAAGGCTTATCAACGCCATCTATCATCTATTTCGTTGATTAATTCAACACTCGGCAAAGTGTTCCATCCTAACCTATAATATTTAAAGTACTTATTTTGTCTTTAATCAAGTTTTAGTCAAAATTTTATGTGGCAATTCAATTGCTTCTTTGCCATTAATCATTGAAGCTGAGGTAACTTTAGACGATATAGCTAAATATATGAACGCCCCTGTTACATTTTATGATGTCGAACGAAGTTTTCAGCTTCAGTTTCAAGCAAGTTCTGACTCACCGAAGACAGTCCCTTTTCGAAAATTTCATTCCGCAATTGCTCGTAATATTTTGTGAATCAAAGTATAATACATAATTTGAATTTATATAAATAAATAAATATATCATCACGCCTTTTACCCATTACTGGGTGTGGCACTCTGCCTAAGCAGATCTCGGTAAGTGATATATTTTGTCGCGTGAAGTGCGGTTACCAGCCGTCAAATCACGGCCCTCAAAGATATTAGTGGAGAGGGAGCCACAGGGGTAGATTTTTAAATTGGTGAAAATTGTTTGTCGGCTGTGGGGATCGAACCAGGGTTCTCAAGATCCACAGGCCGACTCGATACCACTGAGCCATCTACCGCATAATATATAATATAATAGTTAATAAAATGAGAACCCTAAATATTTTTTTTAGATTGCGTTTATTTTTGTTTAAAATGAATATTTTTTCTAATGAAAAGTAAGAGTACCAATATTAGAAAAAGAATTAGTTTATAATTTTTATTAAAGAAACTATTTATATTTAGGCTGCCTAAAATCCCGCCTATTTTAGAGTAATTAGCGGCCTATATGCCTGCTTATTTAGGTGTTTTTAAGTGCCTAAATATCCGGGCTTTACTCATCAGTATAGTATAACCCACTCCTTCCCCTAGAACAAGTTCACGTGAAGAAGCTGTGTGACGAAGAACTGTGCCAGCAGAGGATAAGATTCTTAACAACTCAGTAGAATGACATGAGAAGTTCTGTCGAATCGGCAGGCACTCTGATGATGACCTAATAAGTTGACTCGGAGGCTGAAAAATTTTGTGAAACTTTGACAAGTGTTTATTTCAATTTTTTTATTAAAACTGGTTTCACTAAGTAGATGGACATTTAATTTTGTCTTTGTTTTTATTTAAATTGCTATTTTCTAGCTTTTGCTTTTCTCGTTTTTTATTTGTTTTCTTACCTTCTTATCACCTAAATAGATGTATCCTGTTCAAATAGAAATTTGTCTGCGTGTTTCTATTAATTTAATAGTAAAACAAAGTTAGAAAATTTGCAAGGATTATTCTTGTTTCATTGTTTAAATATTGAAATTTCGCGACAAAATATTTATATTACTAATAATACGGAAAATTTCAAATTGCAATACTAATTTACAAAATTTGATTTTATGTTTACATCACATTTTTATTTTAAATTATTTGTTCCGTTTCATACTGACAACGCATGCACACAATTTTACAATATATGGTGGGCAGAGACAGTCTTTATACGTCTATAATCTAATCTTATGTACACTCACATCTCATTAGTAATATAGGAAGGAGCATTAGCAGTATATACTTGTATTTAGTAAATATATGTCCAAATACTTACGATATATTTTTTTGTTATTTATTTTAGTGTAACTTCAAAATTGAACTCTTATGTTTCAGGATAAAATCAAATCAAAATTGATTTAGTTGAAACCCACATCCGATTTTTTTATTTTTAATTAACACGATTTCAAAACCCTAAAAAGGATTTTATTTGAAGTTTTGCAATAAAAATCCTTTGTTTCATATCAGACATAGATGTTACCGCGTATTTCGTACTTGCATTAAATAATGTACGCAGTGGAGCTGAAGGCGTGCATATGGGACAGAATGCGCCGCCGCCGCCATGCCGCCTCGGAGAACTCATTTTGAATAAATAAAAAGCAAAAAGACTGCCAGTGCCAGTGGCAGTGGCTGTTTTACGATTTCCTTTGAAACGCGCATGTAAAGTACACTTTCCCTGTTATATTTATTTTAAAACTGTGGCGGTCTTGCTAAATATTTAGCTAGTAAATTTATTTTAGCTCGATGTTTTCATAGAGTTTATTTCATGTAAATCTGTAAATACACTCTAAAGTAAGGAACTGAATGATTAATAGTTTTTTTGTGGTCATTTATCTTTAAATATCTGAAATTTTCATTCAGTTTTACGCCATAAAAATGAAAACGAAAAAATCTACAGATACTTACATAGTGCAAAAATAATTAAATAACGTTATAACTAAATTAATTTCTTTAATTTATACAATAAAATTATTACTTTAGTTTCATTTCCATGGATTATTTTTCATTCGAATATACAACATTACAATTGGTTACATATAATAGGAAAAACAGTACCTACATATCTAATGGAATGGCGAGTGAGATATTAGATCCGGTCTCGTATCAACCGGATCTCTGATCAAATTTCTGTTTTGATCCGATCTCTGATCGAATGTTGGTTGGATTTCGGATCGGGTGCTATGTTGAATCGATAACTAATTAGAAATGTGTCAATCTGTGAATTTGAGAATCCGGTTAAAATGTTAACCAGCTGACAAACTGATTTTTACAACATTAAAATTTACTCTGTACTCATAACTTGACGGCTAGTAGTTGCACTTTCCGCGCATAAATACGAAGTCTGTTAGAAAAGTATCCGACCTTTGATCGGGGAAAAACTGGCATATCTCTTGAGCCAGAAGTCATAGGGGGGCATATCAGGAGAGGAAGGAGCCTGTTGAACTACAGGAGTCTGGTTTTTTGTCAAAGAAGTCTGAATCTAGTGCGAGGAATGTGCTGGAACGTTGTTGTGATGGAAGCACCAATATACTGTTGACCACAACTTCGGTCTCTTGCGCCACACAACATCAAGTAGGCGACGGAGGACATCCTTGTAGTACTCTTTGGTGATTGTTTGACCCTGTGGTGCGTACTCGTGCTGGATCTGGTCATTTCGCCTGGAGCGTGACTCACTCGACAGGCGGGAAAAAATTTACGCTTGTGCACCGAGGTTCTAGGTCGGCTCATGCAACTGCGCTTGATTCAAATCCAGCAGACTTCCGCAAAAAAAATAAGGTCGGATACTTTTGTAACAGACTTGTTTGATGAAATTAAGCTTGTAACTAATCATATCAAAATAATTTATTATTTCCAACTGAACTATATAAAAACTTAGGAAAAAATAGATAATACATTTTTAGACCAACAATGGTATCAAATTATGAACCTAATAGGTTAATGTTAGTAAATAAGACACAAGGGTAACTTTAGTTATAGTTTAAAATAAATATCTACCTACAGAAAATATATAATTATTATCTAGAAAACATTTGAATGTTTTACGTTTGAATAATAATGATTTAAATTTTTATGTTATAATAAATTAAAATTTTAGGTAGAATTTAAATTAATTAAAAATTAAATTATCGGTTTAATATTTACAGCAGATTTTATATTTCAAATATCGAATAAAATAATCTATCAAATGAGATATTAAATATTAATTTTAATCAAATATTAAAAATAAAATGTCATTGTAATGAATTTTGTGTTTTTTATAAATCTGAATGTATAAAAAAATCAATACTATGCGAGTACAATTTAATTGAATAATAATAATATTATACAAAATTAACGATGTACTTTGATAATTCAAATAATTTTAATAAAAACTTTATCGTTCGCAGGACTATTTGACCTTTAAGATATTAGCATCGTTGAACCGTGAAAAATAGCGCTTCAATATTAAAATCAAATTTAAGCAATTATACAAGTTTGACAATGTCGTCTGCTGAACATCATTATTAACATTATACGTTAAAATATAATACCGAATTTTTAATTATGTGTAGAACAGCGGAAAACGATGCTTGTCCAAACTTTCGTTATTAACGGTTGTAGCCTCTGTGCACTCAAATTAAACTTGAACAATTATATTTAATATAAATTATGACTTGATGGTGTTTTAAAATACTTTGAGATATATTTTATTTTTTATAGACCATTAAGAAACATTTTCAAAACATTTAAGCGAAGAATTAGCTAAATTTAAACTGCGTATTTTAATGAGTACTTTGATGTAAACATGTTTTTCTGATTCTTTAATGTTTTGTTATATAAACTGACTTAAGTGAATTCAATTAATACTCTTCAAACGATTATAATATTTCGAATGCGAAGGGTTTTTAAAATTTAAATATTCATTAGCTGTTCAAGTAGTACACTTGTATACGTTCTTTATCGTTGATGCAAAGGTATAAATATAATTTATAATAATTATGCAAAAAAAAATCTTTATGAATATCATCTAATCGTAACGTTCACACTTTGAAAATTCCAAATCCTCCTCATTCTCTGCTAGCGCCGATCAAGAAATTATACTTTTTTTTTACTTCATTATTGATTACTTAGTTATTTTGTTTGTTTGTTACTAAGCTACTTAGCTATAGTTACATATTGTTTATTTATTCTTTAATTTTCAATTTTTCCTAAAATTTGTTTTAATTATTTATAAACTGACTTCTAAAAGCCTTTTCCATGAGAGAAAATATTTATAACAACATTAAAATTAATATCTTCTCGCAAGCGCACGCATAAAGCACTGCGCTTAAAATAGTTAAATTAAGATTATGTTTCATCAAGGGTTTAATTATTTTTTTGTAGCCTTTTAGCTTAATGGAGAAGCTAGGAGACACTGACAATCGGTGATTTGTGCTCTTAAACTTCTACTGCGTTTAACTTTGCCAACACAACTTTAAGATTAGTTTTACAAGCTCTTGGTACATGTGATCTTATTGCAACATAACAAAACACTAGCTCTGTTATTTATTTTACGCTAGTGGTAACTTAGTGGGATTTTTGGTGTTAGCTCAAGTAGATATCTTTCTTGTCACGTAATATTGTACCGTCAAACTTCGCTTTAGAACAACAAAGAAAAGTTTCTCCTCTTACTGATCGTTCGTTCGGTTTTCTTGACAAGAGTTTATTATTTACTTCTGTAGTGGTCAATCAATAACTATTACCTTTTATAAAAGATTAAAAAATATTGATTGTTAGATTCTAGGAAATTGCATTTTATAATGTAGGTACGAAAGTAACTTTAAGATGTAGATGTATGTATATTCTTTATTTATAATTCATGAGTGTTATTAATGATGCTAAAAATATTTCACTAATTGTACAAAAAATTTATCTAGTCGACCTGTGGATTTGAAAACCCAGGTTCGATTCCCACGGCCGACAATCAATTTTCACCGCATTAAAACTAACTCTATGGCTACCCCTCCATTAACATCTTTTAGTTTCGTGATTTGACGGTTCGTAACCGCACTTCACATGAAGAAATATATAACTTACCGAGATCTGCGGCGGCGAAATGTCACATCCAGTAATGGGAAAAATGCGTGTTAAATATTAATTTTTTTATTTATATTCATTTCAAATTGAAAGAAATATAGTTTAGTTTAATAAATTTTTAATTTAATTACAGACTTAATTGCTCAGATAAGTAAATGCACTAATTATTATTATATTTTAATCTAACTTTAACTACTATTAGCTACAAAGATGTGGGGAATATTTTACTGATAACTATGATACTGGTGTCGGTTTGATATGAATGACTTAAAAATATTATAAACTGTATAAACCGGACTAAGTTTTTCTAAAGATGGAATTTCTAATGGAATAAATGCATTATATTTCATTCGAAAGTATATAAGTTTAAGACCACTAAATGTTCCACATAATAGATTTTTACATTTAATCGCTCTGGAAACTATTCCTCACAAGAGGACCTAAGCCGTAACAAAACCGTAACCGAAAACCGCACCGATATTCATTATAAAACTGTAACTGTAATTTTTGTTTTGATATATGAAAATTAAGTTGATTCTGTATCCGAAAACGTAACCGAACCAAAGTAATTTCAGTTTTAAAACCGTAAATTTAAACCAGTAACAAATAACATACTGAACCGAAAATAATAAGAATACAACGAAGAAATATAAGTTATTATTTTTATATTATTATAAAGTTGCAGTCTTTGCAGTCGTAATAGGGCTGACAACACTAGATATGAATGATAGTGCAAAAGCAAGATTGACACTGTGGCGTACGTAGCAATTATTTTTGAAGATTTGCAGGAAACAGAGATACAAATAATTTCAGAAAATTTCCGAATTAGTTACTTTAAAAATATGTAACTCCATAGTCCGCGTAATATATTATTTGTTTGATATACGATGTAGTACCCACCACCTATTTTAAGAATTATATTTTTACAAATATACAAATTTTATTTATATTGCTATTTGAAATAATGTGTTTATTTTGAACTGAAACTGTAAAAAAAATCGTAACCAATAAATACCGAAACTGCAACGAAACCTAAATTTATAATTTTAAAGAACTGAACCTGACACCTATATAATATGTTCAAAAAACCGTAACCGATAAACGAAACTGAAATTTTACTGTTTCACAATTAGAATTAATATATTTTCTAAAATATCCAGCAAAATAGCAGTATTTTTAAAATTAAAAAATTGTTCCGCATACTATGGACATACATTTCGTAGAACTTTTGCATCTTTATTGGTTGAAGAAAGTGATGACATTTAAGCTTTAAAATGCCATGGAGGATGAAGATCGTTTTCCGTGACAGAATGCTACGTTGATAGCCCATTACAAATACAGCACATCTTATTTTATATGGTAAGGATTTTCCTAGCACTGCTACATCAGAAACAAGTCAGAATATTCTTGTTGTTGCTAATATAAACAGAACTAAAAACTCAATCAAAACAATCAACAATACTCGTAGTACTGAAAATGTTCCTCCAAATGTGAATTTAAACAGTTGCACTAATTGTACTGTCAACATAAATTATTTTGATGCAAATAAAAAAATATTAGCTTTGTTCTACTAATCTTTTCTTCAAATTTATTTAATATTTGAGCAAATCGTTTTTAGAAACTTGTGATCAAAATGTTATGCCAAACACGCTACATTCGATTGAATGAAAAAATCTGATGTGGACACCACATGACTTCCTTGTACGCGTATTAAACTATAGATATCTTTTTAATTACACATATTTGACATTAAATCTTTTTTTTATTATTATTATTTGTTCTAATCCATAGCAAACTTAATAAAAAAAAACAAATAATATATAATATTTAAATTTAGATATCTCGCTTATGCAAAAGGCCAATTTAAATATTATTAATGTGCTAGACGCAGAATTTAATTCTCTAAAACTTTTATTTGCAGCATTTACCGTTTTTGAGTTATGCGAGATACATACGTACGTACGTACGTACAGACGGCACGACGAGATTAGTCAAAATGGATTCAGGGATGGCCAAAATGCGTATTTCCGCTGAAATCTGAGAACCAAAAATTTACGCGATTACTATACTTCCTTTACTTCGTACAAGGAAGTAAAAAACAGACGCTTTCTTCTCTAGTTTGACTTATAACTATTTTCATTACAACACGCGGTACTGCAATATTTACATCATTTGTGATTAATGTATGGTACTTTAAAGTTATTAAAATGAGCTAAGTATCTTGCAAAACTTATCTTTGCAACTTTGCTGCTTATTTAATTTTATAAATAAATAAATAATAGCATTCGAGGGAATTGTTACAAACTATTTGGTGAAGGAGTATTAAGTTCTAAATTTAGAGAATCATTTATTCATGGAAATTATAACTTACAAGATTTTATAATATTGCGTAGTACGAGAGTCAGTATCTGTATGTTAATAAACCTAAATTTAAATGTAGCAGAATTGTAATTTCGATAAGTAGAAGATTTTTTATTGTAAAAGTAGTTACTGTATTTTCGAAATAATCAATAATGAACTAAAATAATATACCTAAAGACAATTGCTAAAATAATTCTATAGTATATTATCATATTTAAAGAGTAATGATGATATATTAAATCTTTTATAAACGGACAATTATGGTGCAATAATTTTTATCCAATTTATATGGTGTTTTTTTTTCATGTTAAGATAGTACCTTACTATTTACACATAAATGCAATGTAACGAACAAATTCTGTCTACTTTCAAACACATGTAGCAGTGGTGGCAGGTGAAAAGTTTTAATGCTGCATATACAAAATAAAGTTTATTTTAGCAGAATAAAATAGGGTTTATCATAAACATTCCATCTTCACTATCTACTCACGTCAATAATAAAAATAATGCACGCAAGCATACAATTTATTTGTGACAACAGTGAGCAATATTGAATTCACTTGTTACTGGCAGTAATAATTCCTACACAGTATATATTTTGTTTCGTTATAGCGTTAAACGAACAATTCTCATTATTATCACTTATTACGAGTGCAGATTACGTTCTCGGAATGCATGATAAAAAATTCCAGATATGAATTAATGTTCGTGGGCAGACTCGGTAAGAAAATCGTAGCACCAATAAAAAAAGTAAAAATAATTTAGATTTTATCGCATATTTTGCTTCAAATAATCAAGGGTTGATAGAATAATGCAGTAAATAAAAATAACAATAAAAATAAGTATTAAATGTTAATCTGACATTTCTGACACGAAGACATTTCCACTTACAAATTTTGCTTAGTTCTGTCAAATAATGAGAAAATGTACAATAATTTTTTGGTAAAAATGCATAATACAATGTTTCTATTGACATAATTATTGTCTTACGATTTTCTAATCAATTAACATCGTTACATGAGCTGTAACCTTTAACAAGTATTGCATTTGTATAATATTGCTGGTAACTGCACTTCACGCGTATAAATATATTACTGCACTTACCGAGATTTACTACGGCAGAGAGACACATCCAGCAATGGGTGAAAAGCGTGATGATATATTATTTTATTTAACATTGTATACTAATTTATTAATATTAATATTATTTATAAACAAAATTTCATTTTTGTTTTTCTTTTGGGCTTGTTGTTGCTGCAGTATCGCAGTGCTTATGCACAAGCCGCCTTTGGTTTGTAAACAAAATTGGAAATTAAAGTTTACAAATTTACGTTGCATATAAATAGATAATTCCACTACTCACGAAATTTAAACTGTTTATCTACGCAAGAGGTAAATATCTCAAAATTAACCTAATCATCATGTTTGCGATTATTGTACGAAGACTCATGTATGTTTAACGGAGATTTTTCTATTTAAAATATATTGATTTCAAATGGAGCTAAGAAATATATCCGTTAATTATAGAGGATGGCTTAAAAACTATCCCTTTTGAAATTTATAATTGTATGTTTTCTCTTTTACTTTTTAATTATATTTGTGTAGTTTTAAAATTAAAATCAGATTGTATTTTTATATTGCTTTCTTTTCCAATCACTATGTAATTGGTATATATATATATATATATATATATATATATATATATATTAGAGATGGGCGAATATCAAATTTCTCAAATTCGAATCTCGAATACGAATATTAATCAGATCTCGAATATTCGAAATACTCGAATATTCGAATACTCCTAAAAGTTAATTTATTTATTATTAATAATTATTTAATTATATCCTTTTCATTATTTGAATAAAATTGTTAATATAAAATAAAATTAAAACAAAAAGTACAAACAAAAAAGAAAAAGAACGTACGGGCTGATGTTGGCGAAAAACAAAAAAACAAATTTGAAATATGGTACGTCTCCATGGTTTTGAAACAAAATATCTTTGTTATTAATAACTTCAAAGTATTGTAATAGCTTTAAGTTTATGTACAAATGATAAAGGAAAACATAGTCAAAAATTGAGGTCAACATATGGCGCGATATTCGAGGTATTCGAATGTTCGCTATACTGACGTTAATATTCGAAAATCTCGAATATCGAATCATGCCAATATTCGCGGCATTCGACTATTCGCGGATGATATTCGCCCATTTCTAATATATAGGTATATATATATATATATATATATATATATATATATATATATATATATATATATATATATACTTATTTCACCTATTAAAATAACTATAAGTATATAAACTTAACTTATGAGATGTACAACCTATTGCTTTAAAATGATCCAAGAGATTCTTGGTCCGATTCCTACCTGAAGCAATTACTCAGAAACTTATCTCCACTAAAAATCATCCTCTGTATCTGCCCTTTCACAAACATTACTGCTTTCAAATATAAAATTTACTGGAATCTGTAAATGCATAGCTTTGTTGTCTTTTATCTATAATTGGATAAATGCCTTGGTGATATATTTATTTGCTTAGTGATGTGGACGAGACAAGACGAGATGAGAAATATTTCGTCTCGTTTCGTGTTGAATAGAATAAATCATATCTTGTTTCTTTTTTTTTTATTCAATGAAAGTTATATACACAATACAATGAAATACTTTTATTTGCTTAGACAAAATTTCTTACTGTTTTCTACCTATAATATGTTTCAAAATTAGTTTTTACTATTTTTAAATTTTTAAATAGTTGAAATATGTGTCACTTTCTATATAGATTTTCAGTTAAAAATACAAGTTCAATGATCAATATGAAAAAAAAAGATTTCTGATCAAATGCTTATGACTCGATTCTTATGTAAAATTGTTAATCGTATGATAATTAAAATTACTTTTTTAATTTATTAAGTTTAAACTATAGCTTTAAACGCAATAATTACAAATAAATTTTATATAAAAAAATGCGACTGTTAAAAATAATGAACAAAAAGAGCATTAGAATGACAATTAGTGAGGGAGAGAATGGTGAGCCCAGTAACTGGCGACACAAGTTAATGTTTTCTTGGACGACCTAGAAATAAATAGATGAATACGACTGAAAATTTGCTATGTTAACGAAAGATTCTAAAGTTAGATTCATATAGAACGTTCGCACATATATTTTCCTCGACGTGTTTGCCATGTCACTTTCATTGCAACTGAAAAGAGTTATGTTATATTTATGTTGACGTAAGGTAAGAAAGATTTTCGTCAATTTCATCAAGGAGATAGAAGTTTTCATTTAAATGGGAGATTTTCGTTTGTGATGTATGCCATCTATCGGATTGGGCAGCAACTATAATAGTTTTAATACGAATTTAAACATCTAAGACAGCGCATAAATTCAAATTTTTAATTTAATTAAAATCATTGTATGTCAATATTTTTTTATAAATAAAGAACAGATTTTGTATAATATTCAAGAATACAGATTAACATCTTGTTCAAGATTGAAAAAGATAAATTGTACTTAAACTTCGCAGTCAGTATACTTGTTTAACAGTAAATAATTGTTTGCAATACGCGTGGAATCAATGATATATGCCAGGAAAGCCCTCCAAAAGACGGAAGCAGTTCTTTCGATTGAAACATTACCAGAACATATCCTGATATAATAATAAGAACATTGAACGAACTGCCAAGACATGGCACACGATTCATGTACTCGTATAATGTAAATGAGACTATAAAAACGACATTTACGAGTACTTATTACTAAACATAGTTTACCAGAAGGACTAGAAAAAACAATTTACAATATGTAGATACGATCTTATATTTGACACGACTAACGTTTGCGATCCACGGCGTCGCGAGGACGTTTGTCAAGTTTACAGTCTCATTACGTTTGGTTTAAATGCATAAATACATACTTGACTGGACAAGACAGCCATCCTCACGCTAAATCATCATCATGTGTGGCGCTACAGCCCAAATCGGGCCTGGGCCTACCGGACACACCGAGCCGCAGTTTTTACACTGCCGTACTGCCGGTTTTCGTAGTCGAATGCTACATTATTTAAGACGTGTAAGTGACTAGCTAATAGCGCCCGAGTGTGAGAAATACATGTAACTGTATTTTATATTTTACGACAAATCACACATTGTCGACAGACGAATTCGAACTGACGAACCTTGGTTCGGGTGAACAAGTAAATAATAAGTATTTTAATATAAACATTATTTTATTATTATAATTAAATACAAACTATTTCAAACACCTTTCTGAAACTAAATTCCAGAAAACACGAACTATACTTTTTTTGCTTGAAGATTTTCTAATCTTCATTTTCAGTTAAATTCAAAAAATATATGCTTGAAAATTTTCTGATCTCCATGCTCACTTGCATAAAGAAAACACGAATTTTTTCTTTTACATGAAGATTATAACTTAATATTAATAGATAAATTATATACCTATGTAATTTAATTTATATTTGTATAAGATGCATTTAAATTGTATTTTATTTATTTATAATATCTAATGAAAGTAATATTTGTAACTTGCCTTGCTTACTACTTGAATAATAAAATAAATAATAAATTTTAAATTTGAAAATTATGCATGACGATCACTAGCGCTTATAACGGATTGGACAGCAACTAATAAATGCTGTGCCATTATGATACGATTATTTTAACATTGAGTGGTAACTCCATTAATAACCCCCTTGATTTTCATTGTAAAATAAAGATAATATACCTTGATTAATTTTTAACTGTATTTCGTTGTCAAACAAAAAATGATTACCAGCATACAGCTATTGGATAAATTAGTAATGCAAATTGAAACGAATTTTAAAATTAAAACTACAACACCTGCGAACATACATATAATTAATTTGAATGGAAAGGAAACAGTGTTAATAAAGATATTCGGAAAGGCAAATATAAATATTCTAACCAAAACTATAGGAAAAAATAACACGAGAACAAGTGCAGAAATAGGTTGCACTATACACAATCATTAATAGAGTGGAAACAATGTGAATTTTGCCAAATTGGTTTTTTTTCCTTATAAATTTCTTATTTCTTGAATTGAATTGAATTAAACGGAATTCTCTGACAACTTCAAACTTTTTTATTTTGTAATGCTCACGAGAAAATTATATTAACTTTCAATTTATGTGTATATAAAGTGTTAACATATAGGAAATAAGTGTAGTATTGATCCAATAAAAAATTATAAAATAGAAAAAGATTAGTTTCTCTTAAAACTCATATATCAATCATGAAATTATATTTATCATTGAGCGGATGTTCAATAATAACATTTTTTTAATTTCATGCACTTAAATTAATTGTTGAAATATGAAACGGATCGTCAAATATTTTTTATTTTAAAAGTTTAATTGAATCAGAAAACAGAAATTGCTTAACAGACGAGAAAAGTATTTAATTTTAAAGAAAAATTTGTAGACTGCATGATATCCGGATTTAAAATTTTTAATATATACAAAAAAATATCAATATTTTGTCGAGAAATCTCGAGATAAATCCTGAGAATGGTAAATATCGACATGCAAAATTCGTCTCGTCTTTCAATCTCAAAAGATCGTTCGTCTCATCGAGACGTGAAATGTCGAGCCGAGACGCAACAAAAATCTAGTTTTGTCTGCATAACTATATTTGCTTAAAGTTAACATTAATAATATTCGTATATCAATAGTAAGAAGATAACATATCGCAAAACTATTCATTGTAGAATACGATGTAAACGCTATAAATATCGCTGTCATGTACGCTTTAAAATAAATACACAACAAGATGGTAACAAATTTAGCGGATCGCAGGATCGCCGTTCTAAGAAATTAGTGTAACTTCCACACGTACAAACAAATTTCCAAGAAATTACCGTGGATTCAAATAAGGGAGTAATTCTTTACGTCGTTTGAACAAAGCCCAACATGGGAATAAATTCCGCTGGTGATACTTTCACGCAACCCGTTTGTTTAATCAATCTAGATAGTGTCAGCGTTAAGTGCGACAGCGCATACGTCGTTTCGTCGTCGACGGTGGTGACGGTGGTGAAAGAGACAAGAATGTATTTATTTACGCGTGCCCTTCGACTTCTAAACGAATAACTTACCTTCTCAAAGGTATGTGTAAAGAGTTGTCAAATGGTTTAAAGGTTAGGGGAGACAATGCTGAAGATAATCTTGTTTAGAAGGAAACAGGATTAATTTCTTGATGAATATTTTAGTGAATAGTTAGTGAATTATTAAATTTCGTCACTCTTCTCTTTGTCTTCTTGCAGTAATTTGTGGGTGCTGTGGTATGATGCCTGATAATCTTACTTTGTACTTACATACATTTTAAGAGCACTTTCTAAAGGTGACACAATTAAAAAAATTAGCAAAGACTAATAATGTTGCACGCTACATACAAATTGTTGAAAATTTATAGCTAATTATCCTGCATCACAATCAGTCTACATGTAAACGGCAAAATATTAAATTAGTCAAAATGCGGAATTCATTGTTAAATAATGTTAATTTTGTAAAAATCAACCATAAATGCTTGCGTATGTGGATCGTACAGTTTCACGTCAGAACCGTATGTTTCTTTAAACGCGAACTTTCTCATTTATATATTTAATATAAAAAGAAATATATACTTGATGATGAGTAAACTTCTTAGATATGATATATTATGGAAAAATAATATTGTTGGAATACAAGCAATATATTGTTGGATCATCATCATCATCATCAATTTTAAAAATTAACATTTGTATGCGTGCATATTAATAAAATTTAATAATGCTTTTCACCCACTCGACCTTAATAGAGCTCGGTACGATATATATATTTATGCGTAAAGAGCGATTATTAGCCGTCAAAGCACTGCCTGCAAAGATGTTAGTAGAGGAATGGAGCCACAGGGATAATTTTAATATAGTGAAAATTATTTATCGGCTGCAGGATCGAATCCGAGTTTTTAAATTTTGATATACAGGTGTTTCAGAACAAGTGTAACAACATTTTAAAACTTATTTTTGAGATAATTTTAAGTATAAAATCTCTTATTCCTTTTTGAAGAGGTAAAAAGTTTATAAATAACACCAATTTTTTTAAATAAATATCAAGTTGTAATTGATCAAATAAGACAAAACAAAGGATAAAATAACACATTAAAATATATAAATTAATTATATTAAACATGGAATAAAATAACAAAATATGAAACAAGACAGGATAACACCATATGGGATAAGTAAAAAATTCACGCAGTTAATGTTTTCAATGTGAAATAAATAAGGTGCAACAATGTCAATTGAAATCAAGGTATAATTTTATTATTGCATGTTTTGTTTATTTAAGCATCTTGATTTAAAATATTAATTACTATTTTGGCAATCAAAAGAATAATAACTTTATATTCGTATGACATTTTTTCTCAAAATACTCTGTATATATATAATTAATAATTAATTTCAGCTCAAGTGTAAAATATTGACCTAATTAATTATTTATTTTGTTTACAAAAATTCATCATTCTATAATATTGGGTTTGTCACAGGTGGCGTTGTTGTCGCTATAACTATTTTTTTATTATTAATGGAATCCCCTATTTTTGATTGCAGATTCAGATTCCTTGTAAAAAAATAAGTAGAATTTACCTAATTCATTTTTTGTCAGTATAATAACGTTACAGAATTATAGCCCCCTGATATTCGACTATTTTTCACTCAGGTTATTTCTGCGTAAAATGTTTTATTTTCGAAATATTTGCGAAAAACACTTTAAATGGACCACCTAGTTTTTACTAGGTAAATACATAAAATTTTATACGTTAAAATCTTTTTTTTTCTGTTCGAGTCAATATTAATAACATAAATATAATCGTATGAAACTTGTATGCAAATAAAAAAAAATTGTCCCGATATGTTATAATTGAGAGTGCGAGGCTGAGAATGTATAAGTATGTCCATTATTAATGAAACAGAAAAGTGAAGTTGCGATATTCACAGGAAATTTCTTTATTTCTGCAAAAGAAAAACTCATTAATTACGAAACGTTAAAGAAATCTTTTACTTCTCTACTAACTCGACAAAAACTTTGCAATTTACATGGTAAAGAATAATGCAAAACGAAAAATTTGCCATTAACTTTAAGCAAAAGCTGTGCTACACTGGTGTATTAATTGCGACCTAAATCAAAAGCAATAATACTTTAAGTTTTCGGCATTTTTTCTTCTTAATAGTTAAGTTAAATTTATTTATTTCTCAAGATCTACTTATGTAGAAAATTGGAAAATGTTTAACATTAATTTGGAATCAATCTTTCCATATTCGAATAAAGCGAAAAACTATACGTCAGATAAATGACAATCATATTGATGTCTGATGAGTGTTAAAAAGTGGGTGTGTATCAGTAAAACAGGTGTAAATTAATGTAACTGAGCAAGAAAGTGCACGAGGACGATTAAGATATAAATGGATGAATGAAGGTGTGCTGCGTAAACGAAAAATTTTGAATGGGATGAGTAAACGAGCATGGGAGCGTAAGTGGTGTGTCAAGATAAGAAAGTTTGGCGAAAATTATTTGCAATATGAATGTATTGAATGAATAATTAGTGTGTAGAGTTCAAGCTATCGTATTTAATTCGGCATGATGTTACTTATGTATATAGAAATGAAAAAAAAAAAATATCACATCGAAATCACAGAACACTAAAAAAAACATAGTTAAGGATATTATTCGAAAAAATGCATACTTACTGTTTTCTTGGTTAGGTATTCTAGAAGAAACATTGTGAAGTAAAATTTGTAAAAAATTAAATTAATCAGTGTGCAGTTCACAAATGTAATTTTACTTTTATTTAGTAATAGTTAAAATTAGGTAGAAAGTATTTGTCTAATAGGCACACAAAAGATAATTATAGTGTATGTTATTTTGATAAAGATATATTAAAATTACCGAGATATGTTGCTTGATATAGCAATGCTAGAAAATATTAATCTAAGCAATTTTTGGGGCCTCGTAGCTTTATTTTTGCAAAAGAACTCCGCTTATAAGAAAATACTATGTGAAATAGTAGTAGTAAATAGTTTTAGATCCACTATGGGATAAGAAAGAATAAATAGATTAGCAATTTGAAATACACACAAAGATTTTATACGTTTATACATCTTGCAATTATTAAATATTTCTTTTTTTATTTAGTTTGATTAATAGTGTCAGTACGTAGCTGTAGATTATTTAAAAATTTAACAAAATGTAGTTTAATTCCTACGAGTATTAATTTTAACTTTTTATATAAATAAACCACCACATGAATTTTTAAAAGTCGGCGCTTATGGAGTAAGTAAAATGAAATATGTAGAAAGTTTAATTTCAAATATTTTTCTGTGAAATTAATTATTTGAAAGTCGATGGCTGTATTAAAAATTATTTTCCACATAAAAATACTATTATTATAGATTTTATTGGACATTCTGATATGTCACTAGATATGAACAAAAATTTAAATTTTTAGTATTTTATTTTTGATTATATGTTCTTTTTTATGTAGAAATAAATGAGTGCTATTTGAACTTTCTTAATATTATTGTAAATATAATATTATTAGTACATACATGTCTCGTATAATAAAAAAATTGTATAAGTGACACTAATTTTACTATTTAAAATTTTTATTTCATTTGCACTATTTAAATTGTTTGATGATAAATTAGTCAAAATATATAATGTATTAATAGATATATATCTCAACCAGACAAATATAAAATAGTTGCAGAGGAATATAGCTAGTTATTTACAACTCAAGACGTCAACTTACCCAAATCCTGCCTTAGCTGAGTAGTGAAATCGAATTCAGGACTTTTGGAAACTCAAGCATCTGAAACAACAACTGAATGCACATAAAAATAAACATGAAATTTTTAAAAAAAGTAACTGACTTTTATTTTTAAGTGTTAAGATTATCATAGTTTTACAATTTTTTAGTGGTATCAAACAAACGCTACTTAATATTCAGCTGATATTATAATGAAATACAAATGGACAAAAAATTTATGAGCTACGAGCAATAAAAAAGAAAAACGTGTTTTTCGTGTATGGATTTTCATGTGTTTATTCCATGTTAGCAGAAAATTGAGGGCTAATAATAGGTTAACATGCTCCTGAATGGAGAAGTTTCGCGCATGCGCCATAAAATAAAGATAAATTTTTAATATATTCACCCTGCAATAATTCGGTTACCTTGCAAGACTATAAATAAAGGATGGGGGTTAATTAATTATGAGGTTTATTTTTTGTGTTCTTTGTATTTTATAGTTTTTTTGCTTTCACAATACGCGTCTAATTGTATGGAATATTTAAGGTTTTAATTAATTATCATCATTAAATGATTGCATGCAATTTTTGGAATGGATTACATGAAGCAAATAATCATCCCATAATTGATAAATGAAAATTGAAATGGTAAAGTTAATCGATATATATATACGCATCTATAAATTGTCGAAATACAAGTATTCCTTCACATTTTAAAGCTCTATGTAATTACTTCGAACTATTAAAAATTTAATATTAATTATACTTAATAACCTTCTTCTGCTAAATTAACCATTAATGTGTAATAAAATACATATTTTGTTAATTAAATATATTTTTTTAAATACCTTCCTTCCAATATTTATCTAAATAGAATCATAGATCTATTATTAATGAAATTATAATTTATGAATGTTTTATTCTTTTATTGCTTAAAATATCATTTTCTTTTGATGGTATAAGGGATACAATAGACTAGAGTAAATATATGTGTAGGTAGTTCAATAAAAATGAAACAAAAAAAGGCACAATTCTCACGTCTACAATATATAGTTATTTGTGTATTAAGAGCGTAAAGTGATTCTTTGTTACTCGAACACGGTAATTGCAGCGCGAGCCGAAGGCGAGAGCTGCAATAGTGTCAGAGGAACAAGGACACTTTACGCTCGTGATACACACATAATTTTTCTACGATTGCGTCTTCAAATTATTAAAAAACGTATGCGTACTGAGAATAAATTCGTCTGTCAACTGTCAATATGACAAGTTTCTGTTTTGTTTGTATCCCTGGTAACTATTGAAATAAGCGCGCATTGAACATCTTTTTCGCGCGTTGCCATTGCAAACGCGCACATTTAACGTCTTTTTCGCGCGTTGCCATTGGAGACGAGCAAAAAAGATATTTTTCGATTGTTCCACAGAAAACGTCAACTTTACAATGACAAATGAAAGCGTAATTGTCAACTTTTCATAGCAATCGTAGAAAAATGTATTATTAAGTTATTAATAACTTCCATGCAATACGATTGGATTAAAACTTCTTTGTTCCATTTCATACATTTGTTTACCAATATCTTATATTTTATAGAAATAACATAACAGTTACTTCCTTCAATTAATACATATCAACAAATCAACTCAATCTGCATCAAACTTATTACTTTGTACCTAAAATATACTTATATATGGAGTAATTTATAAAATTATTACATACAATAATAAAAAATAAACATTATTTATAGTATATACAGGTGTCCCACTTAGAATGTAATATATGATGACATGGAGACCGTAAGAGATATGAGGTCGGTTAAATTAGACAAAAGTTGCCGCAATAAAAAATTACTTTTACCATGTCTTAGATATAACTAAAAATGTGAAAGGAATAGATTTTTGGCTTGACGTTTATATTTGAATTCATATTCAAATTTAACTTATAATTTGTATAGATATTTCTTTAGGAGCAAATAGATGGATATGATTCAAGGTTTATTGTATAATGAATGATTCTGAGTGAAATGAATATTTGAGCTTGTATGGCGGAAATTATGAATGTAATTGGAGCAAGAATGGTGTGTTACGATGAAAATGTTTGGAATCATCCCATAAATTAATTTTTAAAATATGAAAGAGGTACATAGTCAAAAGTCTTCTTTTATAAATTTGAATAGAAACAGGAAACAAAAATTGCTCAAGAGACGAGAAAATTATTTAATTTTACATATGGCGCTTAACAAATTTTGGGCTACAGAATACCTGGTGTTAACGCCAACTGGATTTTTTGTGGAGATATTTAAAAAATAGAGTTTATTTTAATTGATCAAGGACACAACAAGTTCTGATAAGAATAATTCGTGAAGGCTGAATAAGATTACGCTACAACAATTTAAAAAATGTCAATCTCAAATGATATGAATATTTCACTCTTGTCAGCAAATTAAAAAAATGTTATTATTGAACATGCGGTATGTGATAAATATGATTTCATGATTGATATATGAGTTTTAATACAAGCAACATTTTTTCTTTTCTATAATTTTTTTATCATATCAATAACAAACTTTGTATCTATATGCAAACATTTTTTTCACATGCATTGTATATTAAATTGAAAGTTAATATAATTTTCTCGTGAGGATTACAAAATATAAAAGTTTGGGGTTTTCTGTGAATTCCTCACAAAAAAGTGTGTGACAAAATACAAATTTAATATGAGTCGAAATAAGAAATTTATAAGCAATAAAAAATTCATTTGGCAATTTTCACATTTATGCCAATCTTTTAATGATAACTCCATTTCATTCTTTCTAATGCAACCTATTTCTGCACTTGCTCTCGCGTTATTTTGGACTCCGCCGTATAAAAGTATGTGACTATCTTTAATTTTACTGGTCCTTTTCTATCATTTTGGTTTCGGTTATAACTAAAATATCTAACTTGGCTTTTTGGTATTTCTTTATTAACTCTATTTGCTTTCCATTCAAACTAATTATATTCCATGTTCCTAGTTGTGTTATCGTGTTCGTATCCATATCCATTTTGTTCGTCTTCGTTTTCTTGCATTTTATAAAATTTTGAATCCTTTTGTACATGATTTACTTCCTTTTAGGGAAACTCCATTTATTTGTTTATTCCAGGTGTGTATTTTCTTCTCTTGCAGTGCTTCTAATTTTCTTTTGAATTCTTCTTTCTTCTCGTAGAAAATCATTATATATATACATTTACTGTTTACTGTTAGTTGTATCTGTTTTTCAAAAAATTGTTTTATTTGGATTTCAGGATTATTTAATTTAGTTCTTTTACGTCTATGTTATATTTTTTCTTGTCGTTTTTATTCAGCTTCGCTTTACTTTGATTAGAAATTTCCTAATAAAGTCAACGTACTAAACCCGTAATTGGTAGCAACGGTAATAATAAAACTATGTTTCAGTACAAACAAAATGTCTACATGTTTACATACTAAATAAAAATACTACTAAGAAACAAATTTCGGATTATCTAAAGGATACTTACTACACGAGTAGCAAATACTCAATCTGCTTGCGAAGTATTAAAGGTTAAAGGTGAATATGTTTACTTCAAAATCGGATATACTACAAATGAACATAATGAAATTACTCCATCCAAGTTTTTGCCTACGAGTATGCCCTTTTTTATCACGTCGAAAACATAATGAATAAAATAGAAGAAATTTTATTGTTTTTATATAAGAACAGTTGTTATGTGATGTGTTTAACCGAATATTTGTTTCAAAATGAAAACACGATAATTATTGCTAACTTATTAGCTATAGAATTACTAATTACTATGAACGATCATCGAAAACACACGGTGGAGTTCTTATTTGAAGTAAAAACAATATCTCAGCAGTGGAATGTTCGGAAATAAAACAAATTTGCTGTACACTGTGTTTTTGAATGTTGTGCAATTAAATGCTGCATCAATAATAGTTTCAATGTTTATATTATTGCAGCATATCCGAACACTCTCAAGTGATGTTAAAAACTTTTTGTAACAATTGGATTGCTGTTTAAACTATGTATTTTCAAAGACGGATAACTGTATAATTATAATTATTTGTGGAGACTTTAATAATTTTGACATTTTATCACATATAATTTGGATCACTAATGGCATACGTATTTCATCGTAAAAAATAAAATATATGTATAATATCTGCAGAAACACAAATGATGCAAATTTACTTGAATCCTATAAATATTATATAACAATTTATAGACAGGTTGTACAATCTGCTAAAAAAAATGAATTACAATAATAACGTTAGTCACTCAATGAATAATTCAGAAACTTTTTGAAAAATTATAAATAATGTAAGAAATAAAAACATTGTATACACAAATTAAAAACTCAAAACTAAAGAAGGATTGCTAATTGCTTAATTGCTTCTGAAGACATATTTTAATAAATATTTAGTTAATGTACAGAATAGTTTACTAAATAGTTCCTCGGCTTATACCTTTAACTTTATACAAGCACTGCGAGTAGCATCTTCATTGTACTTCGAACCGGGCTGTGATGAATGAGTATATGTAATAATTGAAAATCTAAAAAGTACTAATTCTGAAGGTATAAATGAATTAGGTTCTAAAATACTAAAATGTATTTCATTCGAAATAGTAGTCACTTGCGTATTTAATAATATGTCTTTAGACTTTGGTGAATTTCAAGACATATTTAAACCATCTATAATTACCCCTCTTCTTAAAGTGAGCTCGGTCTTATCTACTATTATTCACTATATCAAAAGTTATAGAACAAATAGTAATTCAAAAGTTAAGTTCCTTTCTGAAAACAAATATTCAGTGTGAAATATTGTTTTAAAAAATGGCTTTTTACTATGTCAGTACTTTCTAAATTTTTGAAGTGTATATACTACAACATAGATTCGTAAAACGAACATTGACTATATTTTTAGACCTTATAAAGCCTTTGGCATTGATATTCATAAAATTCTACTAGCTAAATTAGAAAATGTGCTTAACTGGTTCAAATTTTACTTGTAAAAAAGACAAGTTGTAAAAATAAATAATATGTGGTGCCCTCAGAGATCAATTTTAGGCCCTATAGCATTAATAATTTACACGAATGATTTACCAAATACGATTACTAATAAAAAATTGTTTATTTATTCCGATGATACTACCTTGAAATATATCACTTACCGAGATCTGCTTAGGCAGAGTGCCTCACCCAATAATGGGTCAAAGACGTGATGATATATTTATTTCATTTATTTATACTACCTTGGCAATGTCAACCAGAGATGAATGTAGTATAATGTTACGTTGCAACAGAAAGTAATTTACTATGTAATGATAGTAAAGCTTTAAGGTTTTTAACAAAAATAAAAAATGCAGATAATAATGTGTTTATTAAATAATAACTCAGTTCAATTCGTAGATAAAACATAATCATTATTCCTGTTTTTTGACAAATATCTCTCTTGGGTACAATAGTTGGATAACTTGTGTTTCAAACTTTTATGCTACGCTTTTAAACGGCTATATCATTTGGCCGACAAAATTGTACTAAAGATATTTTATTCTTCAAAATTCGAATCTTTTTTATCACATGGTATCATTTTTTGGGGATATTGTTCAGAAAGTGACAGAACCTGTAAACTACAGAAAAAGCTATCCATAATATAGCTGGAGTAGGTTGCACTATATTTTGTAAAAAATATTATATATTTTTCAAAATTTTGCTATTACCATGCTTGTACATCTTCCATATGCTATGCTTTGTTAAAAAAAAATACTACAGAATATGTGCAAAATAGTGGCAACCATTGTTATTGTACTACAAAGATTTCCAATTGCCATCATTTAAATTAAAATTAGTGGATCAAAATTCTTTCTACATAGGCAAAGTATTAAACAAAAGTTTTGCAAAATAGTACTAGGAATATAAAATACGCTTTTAACTCTTTCTATATTATGTACGTGATTTTTCAGAAATAATTGTGTAATAATAATTGTTTACTAGTACTACTCAAATATACTGTTTCCACTTTAATTGTACTGCACCACACACTCTTCAGTTTCACAAATATATTTGGTTGCTTCCTGGAATATATCTCTAAAAATCGAGGTTTCCTATCGGATGCACCAAAAACACACATCACTTGTGGGGCAGGTGGGTCAGTGGTATCGAGACGGCCTGTACATTTAAGAACCCGGTTTCCACTAACATCTTCAAGGGCCGTGATTTGACGGTTGGTAACCGCAATTCACGAAAAGAAATATATCACTTATTGAGATCTGCTGCGGCTGAGTGCCACACCTAGTAATAGAAAAAAGGCGTGATGTTATATTTATTTATTGTAGTTTTTTTTTACTTATCGATAATGTTACAGAGATAAAACAACATTTAAATAATATTCCAGGAACACAAGCATTTAATATAAATTTAAAATGAAACTGCTTCCTAATAATATTTATATTAAATCAATTAGTAGGTCTCAATAATATTTGGCTATTTTAAAATATTAAAATACATGAATTTTATTGTATCTAACTCAAAATAAATAAAATATATTAGAGCAGTATATTAAATTTCGGTATCTGTGGCAAATTAGGTAAATGTAAAATAAATTGAAATATTAATAAAATTATCGCCTTGATTGGTATTAATTTTATTTAAAAGGACTTTTTGATTTGATTACAATACGTCCATTTTATTTGAGTGTAGTAATTAGAAATATATACCATTGAACGAATACGCGTAGGTTGCCAATTTTAATTAAATATCAAAATAATTATAACTAGTGCTTTTTTACATAAGTGACTAGAAAACACAAAATTTGAAAAGTTAAATATAGGAAATATATATATGTTTTTAATTAGTGAAATAAAGTGACAACCATAGGTATTGTAATACAGATACTGTACACCAGGAGTTCTTATATAAATAATTAAAGACAAAAATGCTAGTTTTTTTTTAGATTCTTTCACGTACCTACATAAAGATTGTTTTTAACATATGACTTCGACTGAACGTACAGTAATGAAGATAATTTTAAAGTCATAAAAATTTAACTTTAAAAATAAAAATTGTTGAAAGTGTGTGTTTTTTTTTAAAATAACTAATTAAAACAACAAATAAAAATCATAAAAATAACTTAGTAACTTATTTTTTCAGTAATTATGATTAAATTATAAATTGTTTGTGGTGTCTGTAGATTGGGTTATTAATATATTATTTGAAGAATTCTAAAATGTAAGTGTACGTAGCAATATCGGATCTACTGTTAATATTACAAGAATTTTAACATTTTCAAAATCAAAAATATGCTCCTTGACAATAGAATGTTGTGCTAAAGTACAGTTATTATTATTATTATTAAGACAATTGTTTATGGAATTTCGACGATGTTCTAGCATTCTAGTTTGAACATAGCATTTACTTTGACCAGTATAATAACTTGAATAATCTGTACATTTTACCTTATAAATTACATTTTATCTATATAAACTATCAATTTGATCTTTAAGTTAGCTAAATAATAAATTAATAGTTTTACTTTTTAAATGCAACTTCTGCCACCTGGAATATATGGTAAACAAAAATAAATTTAATTAATAAGTTGACATGTTGGGTGTTCTGATCTAAATTTAATATATATTGTGGATGATAATAGCTTGCTAAACCATTTATAACTCAAAGTGATATCATTATTGTGAACTAGAAGAACATCTAAAAAAGCAATTTCATTATTAGTTTCTAATTCAATTGCAGACTGTAAATTTTTATTATAATTATTTAAATACTGTAAAATATTACTAGTTTCAGTAGAAGGTATGCAACAAATTATATCAACATATGTTTTAATGTATTGAATATTAAAAGATAAAGTAGGAATAATTATTTTTTAAAATTTGATCCATTACTAAATTTGCTACAGCAGATGAAATCTTTTGCTACATCCATTTTTTGTATATAAATTTTTTTATTGAATAAAAAACCTACTTTATAACAAAACTCTATTAATTTTAATAAGTTTACTTTTGGAATGCTTGTACTTGGAGTTTAATAATATCGCAGTTATAGTCAATAGCTGAACAAATTAAAATCAAGGGTATATTTGTAAATAAGGATTTTACGTCAAGAGAAATTAAAACGTAGGGCGGTTCTATAAAAAAATTATTTTATGTAATTGATTAATTTTTATTCATTAGGTACTGTAACCTATTAGTCCAGGGACACGAAAAAATTTTACTTCAAGTAATGTACAATTATTTTACATACATACATAACATCACGCTATATTTCATAAAATGGAGCAGCACGAACCTCTGAAACATACATGGAATATCCACTCATAAGAATAATCAAAGAATCAATCTTCTTCAAACATTCTTATTCTGATACTCCATCCTCGTTTCAACCATTTTACCATATAAGCTCATTTATTCCGAACACTCGACATCTTTCATAACGCAACAAACCTTGTATTGTATTCGTATTCCTATACACCTTTTTCAAAAATCTTTCATTCGACGTACATTCCATTTGCTAAAATCATATCAATTCACTTATGTCCACTCCAGTAACAACGAATCTAAAAAGATAAGAATTTAATAGATCGAGTCCTGAGCTTGTTGTTGCAGTTAGTCATTTTAAAGTAAATACTGAAAACGAGTGAAAACAATAAGAAAGGAAGGAAGTGTTTTCTGCGTTTGTTTTCGAAAGGAAAATTCTCGCAATTGCAGTTAGATATTTTATGGAAAGAACAGAAAACTAATCAAAAGTAAGAAAGGGCGGGATTGCTGCCCATTGTTTGTTTTTAAAAATGAATTCCACACAACTGTAGTTAGACACTCCATGGTAAAACTGAAAACGAAACCAAAAGATTAGAAAGGGAGGTAATATCGATTGCGCTTGTTTTTGAAAGCAAATTTCACGCAATTACATACTAACTAAATACCTAAATAACAAATATAAAATCAAGAATCCTGCGTTTGTGTTTATTAATTAATTAATTTCATCTCGAAATTATCTGCGCCAAAGTTCTTATCTTGACACTCTACTATCGCTTCAATCACATTTAATAAATCCTTTCATACAAATTTGTTCCTCACATTTGATATCCCTTGTAGAGAATGGATTACATGCATGTAAATATTTGTTAGCTTTTGTATATATTGTCAATTTCTTTAAAAATTTCTTTAAAAAAACGATCGTAGAATAAATATTTTTCGATTCTTATAAACATGTAACATTTATCCCATACAACTCTATTGTGTGCTTTTCTATATGAACTTTCCTAACTTCAATACATCTAGGATATGCATTTTTCAGTTTACAATATAAAGAGTGACATAAAATCTATGCCACGTTCATAAGTACGAGTATTGCATGTTCAGTATAAAATTTGTTATGTTGTATCTTATCAATGTAAGATAGTAAGTTAGTTTGATTACATTGTAGTATTTGAAATATACTAATCATAATTTCTACCATTATTAAACTAGAACATGTAGCGCAATTGATAGTAAATATAAATTAGTAATATTAGTTTGGGTTTTCGAGCAATTACAAACTTTTAAATTTCAAATTAAATATATTATATTTTTACGGGATCGATTGCGCAATGGTAACTCGGCGAAGTTTTGGATATGAAAACTTAATTCCCAAAGCAGATAAACTGATTTTCACAATTTAAAAATGACGCTTGTTACGAGGGTCGTTCAATTAGTCCTTAGAAAAAAGTAGAAAAAACACTTTTTTTGGGTAGATTTTTTTTTATTTTTCTACATAATCTCCTTTTAGCTCTATACACTTCTCTAATCGTTTTCCCAAATTTTTTAAGCCGTCCAAAAAGTAGGATTTCGGAAGCTCCTCAAAATAGGCTTCCGTTTGGGCGATGACCTCCTCATTGGACGTAAACCTTCGTCCGCCAAGCCATTTCTTTAAGTTTGGAAATAAGAAAAAGTCACTGGGGGCCAAATCTGGTGAATACGGTGGATGTTGCAATAATTGGAACTTTAATTCCATAATTTTGGCCATCGCAACTGCGCAGGTGTGCACACGTGCATTGTCTTGATGAAAAAGGACCTTTTTGCGTTTCAAATGAGGACGTTTTTCTTTTATTTCTTCGCTCAGCCGGTCCAATAACGACGCATAATACGCTCCTGTTATCGTTTTTCCCTTTTCCAAATAGTCGATGAAGATGATTCCGCGTGCATCCCAAAAGACCGTTGCCATAACCTTGCTAGCCGATTTCTCCGTCTTCGCCTTCTTCGGAGCCCGTTCGCCTTAAAAAATCCACTGTTTTGACTGCTTTTGTCTCTGGAGTGTAGTAATGTATCCAAGTCTCATCCACAGTTATGTATCGACGCAGAAAATCTTCAGGATTACGACGGAAAAGCGCCAAAACAGCCTCAGAGTCCACCACACGATTGCGTTTATTCTCCACTGTGAGCAACCGCGGCACCCATCTTGCCGAGATTTTTTTCACACCTAATTTTTCGTGCAAAATTAAAGCGACTATGCCTTGTGATATGCCTGTAGCCTCAACTATTTCGCGCACTTTGATTCGTCGGTCACTTAAAACCATATCGTGGATTTGGTCAATCATTTCGGGGGTAGACACTTCTACAGGGCGTCCGGAACGATGTTCATCTTTTGTGGATGTACGGCCACGTTTAAACTCATTCACCCAATTGTAAACAGTTGCAAACACAGGAGCAGAACTCAGCTTTAATTTCTTTCGGCGTTAAGCCTTTTAAATACAGATGTTTAATCACCGCTCGAAACTCACTTTTATTCATTATTATAAACAATCAAAAGTTTTTTACTACAATTGACAACAACAATGAAACTACGTGACGGCTAAAGCTAAAACTCTAACAGTTGACTAGTTAGGAGTGCTGCTTACTGGAAAAAATTCATTTTCGATACTACGAGCACCATCTCTTGGATTTTCTAAGGACTTATTGAACGACCCTCGTACCTACGGTAGAGTGCAAACTTAGTAATGTGAATGATCTATTGTTATTATTTATATTTTTGCAAAATAAATAATGAATAATGAAATGTAAATGGAGCAAGTTAGTTTAATTTTATTTCTATTATTACTAAAATTATGACATGTATCTATTTATATTTTATATTTTGTTGTAGTTTAAACTAAAAATAAAACCTTTTGCAATTATAATTTATCTTTGCTCATAATATTCTATTTCTATTTGTTTAGTCATAGTCTATATTTTACAGTTTATGCAATACCAGTAATTTAAATATTTGCGTAACATTTTGATCATCTAACTATTTGAACATTATTTGCAAATAATATGCAAGCTCAATATTTGTATGTCATTAACTAGTTAATCTTTAACGAAATTAAAGTCTGCAATAACTTAAAAATATTTATTGAACCAACATATTAACACTAAGTAAATATTTTACTCTGCTATAAACACATGCCTACAAATTTTATTGAAAAATACTATACATGTCTTTTGCTGGACACGTAGTTATTGAGTTTATTTAGCATTTTGCAGTTGTGTCCATAAATATCTATTATTAAAATATATTTACAGATTTTCAAAGCTTTTTATTTATTATTATTCAGAATTATTTTTTGAATAATGTCATTGAAATGGAATAAAAGTAATATTTTATTGAATGAAATAGTCGCAACTACTATTTTAATTTTTTTGGTGAAAATACTAAATTTATTAGGGGTAAAAAAAACAGGCGCGGTGGCCGATCGTGTTAAGGCACATCTCTTAACATACTGTGACGTCACCCGAACCAAGGTTCGTCAGTTCGAATCCGCCTGTCGACAATGTGTGATTTGTCGTAAAATATAAAATATAGTTACATGTATTTATCACACGCGGGCGCTATTAGCTAGTCACTTATACACCTTAAATAATGTAGCATTTGACTAGGAAGACAGGCAGTACGGCAGTGTAAAAACTGCAGCTCGGTGTGCCCGGTAGGCCCAGGCCCGATTTAGGCTGTAGTGCCATCAGAAGAAGAAGAATAAAAATTTGTAATTATACAAGTGTCACAGCAATATGTAACCAATTCTATTGATGCATTAAAAATACTGGATCAGTGGTTAATATAGCGTTGTTTTAGAGTCATTGTCGATTGATAATTGACGTATGGTATACAGATGGCAAGACGGGCAGGGGCACGTTCATACTACATGCGTGCCTAGACGCAATATGACTTTGGGTCCCTAGTTTCACAATTCAATTGTGTATAAAAACTAAATACCTAGCTGTATCATATATTTTTTTTTTATTAGAGAAATAATATTCTTAAATAGAGGTACAAATAAGGAGCTGAGCTGTATATCAGTAAATATCAATAATTTATCATGTAAAATCTCGTACACAGTATTTGATTAGCCTGCACTACAACTGACTGAGCGGGACGCGCAAGTCGCGCGGATATTAGGATTGTCCCCCTCATCACCGCTCACATAACAACTTCGTGTGTCGTCCTCTTATTTTGTATTACAATGTAAAGTTGCAATATTTTGGTACTCGGTGTTTGTAAACTATTTTTGTTTTTGTTTTTTAATGTAGATTATTCACTTTGGGGCCTCTACAATATGGAGCTCTAGATGCGCGCCTAGTACGCCTATGTCTAAACGCCACTGAAGACGGAAGTTATAAATGAAAATTGCAAATATTTGGTTCATCCTTTTTGAGATTAAATTATTTGTATTACAATATACATTAATATATATATATGGGGTAGGTGGTTCAGTAGTATTGAGTTGGCCTGAGGATCTTGAGAACCCTGGTTCGATCCCCACAGCCGACAAAAAATTTTCACCAATTTAAATCTACCCCTGTGACTCCCCCTCCACTAACATCTTTGGGGGCTGTGGTTTATATTTTCTTATAGAGGAACTGGTTTAAATTATTATTCAAAATTCACTGTAATTCTATATTATTACAATTATTTTGTACTCGTATTTAATTTGTTTTAATAACTTGCCATAAACAACTTTCAGTCAGTCAGTAAGATGTTATTCTGCTAGATTATATGTGTTCTCCTCTTCATTCCTCGCTGTCTTCTGCTAACCTTTTCATGTCTAAGTATCTTTCCTCAACCTTTAAGTCATTCAGCATCAGATATCTTCTTCTGACAATTCTCCTCTTGTTCTTTACCGTACATAGTTTCTTTCAAAAATCACTTCCTATTAACACTATGCCCAATCCATTACTTCATTATTGCTCTTATCTTGTTTTTCATTGACCTTACTGCTCCTACGCTTCTTAATATTTCCTCATTGTTTACTCTATTCTCCTATTTTACCCCCTCTATTTTTCCCCAGGTCCTCATCTCGTGTGCTTTTATTTTTTGTTCTTTTTCCTTAGTCCATGTCTCCACTCCATAGAATGCAATACTACACAGGAAACATTTCGCAAACGTTTTCCTTAGGGCTTTATTCAGTAGTCTATATAGTAGCTTCCTGTTTCGAATGCTTCTTCCTTGTTTAATTTCTATTGTGCTAGTCATGTTTTCTCTGATGTAACACTCCAAGGATTTAAATTTCTTAATCTGCTCTATTTCTTCTCCGTCCAGCCTCTAATTATCATATGTTTGTGGTTTACTTATTAATTATCATTATTTTAGTTTTTCAGTTTTTATTTTGTCATTAATAATTTTTAACAATTGTTCTTGCTGTTTGATATTATTGTATTATTTCCTCATTGATGACTGGGATTGTTTTAGATGGAATTTTATTATATTTGCCAAATAGTATTTCATTTGGAGTTAATTTCGTTACGGTTTAGTGTTAGTATTATTATAGGCTAAAATTGCTAAGTCGAGTTTTTCTAAAAATGTTAGTTATTATTATTTTCGAGGAGTCTAAGATGTTCTATAAGTGTTGAATGGAATCTTTCAACGTCGGTGCTTTTAGGATTACTTACGCAAATTATATGACTATATTTTTGATTTTAATAACTCTTGTAAAGCGTTACCTTTGAATTTAGGTCCTGCGTCCATAATTATTTTATTCGGTATAGTGTAGATTTGAAAGTGCATTGAAACTTGAAATTATTCGTCTATTTAGTTAAGCCAGTATGAACGTCATGGATTATTTCTATTTATTCTTCTTCATTTTCTATGGCTTCAACTATTTTATTACAAGCAACTAAGTTAATTGTATTGCTTTCAAAGTTTTCTTTTATTATTTTCGAAAATTTAAGATCTAAATCTCTCTCTTCAAAAATAGTTTCATATTTTATTTTGGAATTATGTATTGTTTGAGAAAGTTTAATATTTCAAATAGTTTCATTATTTCAATTTCGGTTTTAGAATTATGATTTTCGAATATGATTTGATTATCAACTATATTTACTCTATCTTCTATATATTTAATTCCATTTACTAAATTTTCTGGGTCTGAATGGACTGTATTTGGATTTGACGTAATTGATTCGTTATCATTACTGTGTAAGTTTACTATGGGTAAAGAATAAACGTTAATTTGAATATTTGCATCTTCAAATATTTATAGTATTTTTGTGGACACTTGAATCCAATTTAATTTATCTAAACCACATCCTAACAGGGGCAAATTTATTTCAAATATTTCATTACGTATATTTAAGTAATTTTATTGGGTTTGCTAGGCTTTAAATGATAGTTTATCTTTCTATCTTTTCATTGTATTTAAATGGATAATTGTTTGATTGACTTGATTTGCTAAACCTTGACCTATTTCTAAATCTTCAGAAATACAATGAGCAAATATTTTTTGTTTTTGTTACGTCACCAATTTTATCGTGAATTTGTGTTTTTAATTTTGAATTTTCAAGCTGATTCCAGAGTTATGAGCGCCCTTTAATATTATTAGTTTGTTTGCAATTTTTAAAGTTGTTTTTTCTTTACTTTGTATATTGATAGAATTTTTTACAAAGTCAATTTGGATATTTAAATTCCTAAATGTTTCGATACCTAATAATAGATTATATTCTTATGGAATTTATAAACATGATATTTTAGTGGAATTTTATTTATTTTCAGTATTAGAAAATGCGAAATAGTGAATTTGCCATTTATGGGTATGAACGTACATTTTTCGTCATAAGTTTTAGTTTTTTAAAATGTAACTAGATCTGGATGTATTAAATTTATACTTGACCCCGTGTCTAATAGAATAATATAATCTTGTATTTATAGTGATAGTAAATTGTATGTTAAACTAGACATTACGTATTTTGTTCCTCTATTTCTGTCTCTAATTCTAAAAAGAATCGTTTTCAAATTCATCGTCTTGTTCTACGTATTCATAATTGTCCGCGGTTTGCTCTAGTTGTTCTTTTGAATTGTCGTTGAGATTATAGTTTTGTCTAATTGTCTGTGTCGACGACATAGGCTTAGTAAATATTGTTTGCTGTGTCATCGGTTTAGGTTGGAATGTTCGTTTTGTTTCATAGTAATTTTTTTAATTTTGGATGGAAATTGTTAAAGCTAAAGTTTTGTTTTTTAACATGGATGATTGGTGTTAGCTTTGATTTGAGAAATTAATTTAATTTCTTAATAGACATTCACACTCTTCTCTGATAAAGGTAGGAGAGTTATAAAATGTGAAACTACTAGATATTGACTTTCTTATATTATCGCGAATTTTTGCAATTGATTATATTCTTTTAATAAGATTTTTTATTTATATTTTGAAATTTTATGAGAAATAGTTTCTAGTGTTTTGTCTGTGCTGGTTTTATTTCTCATTTGTAAAATTTCTAAAAAAATTGTCTCGTCTGTGCTTTTATTACAGAAATTTGTTGTTAGATAAATTTTTAAATCATTCCAGTCTTCAAATTTATTTACTGCTAATAGTTCAGCAGCTTTTTGTTTAAGTTTAGTTTTTATAAGTCCAAAAAGATATGTTTTCAGAATTGGAGTTAATGCAATGTTGGTTATAGTGTAGACTGAACGTCGTTTACGGCACTGATGACATTATTTAGTTTTTTAATCTCCATTGTATGGAGGAATAATTCTGAAAGTGTTGTAGTCATGATTAAATTATCGTATTTGAATTATTTGACACGTTTAATCTACTTGGCTTTAGAATTACGATTTTAATAGTATTATTTAAAGCAGTAGTATTTTATAATCCGATGTCAGAATTTTCAGATTCTGAACTATTATCACTGTAGTACATAAGTTATATTTTGTGTGTTTAGGACTGTGCCGGTCCCTCGATACCTTTGTTACTAGTCGTCTGCTAGAAGTATCCCTTTGTGTGATACAAAAAATAATTATTTTAAATTTTAACTGACTATGTTGTTGCAAATGGCACTAGCATTGTTTGATGCTTTACTGATATCACCGGATTCTTGAGTTCTTCTCTTCTTGTTGTTAATCTTCAGAAGGACAGCAGATGTCTTCAAGCGGCGTGTACCAGTTGCGGAACTGTAAGTTCTTCTCGTTCGACGAGGACGTGATCTCACAGTGGAACAGCAAGTCGCTAATCTAGTGATATCTTCTTTTAAAGATGGGTCGTGGATTGACCTTGGTAGGCTTGGGTTGAAGTCGGTTTTTGAAATTCTTGTAGATTCGTTATTGATTGATTTATTCACGGTAAAGTATTAAAATTCACTACACAATACATTTCAGGACTGCGCCAAGTAGATATTTTGTTTTAATTTATTTTTAAAAAATAATTTTATTATCAACGTGTTTACATATGTTGAAATAGAAGAATACAAGAACAATGAACATCTCATCTTAGTTAAAGAGGTTTTAATTACAACTCCTGGTCTAAATGAAAAGTAAGATCGCTCTTGGCCTCTAGCGTGGTTTACACGTCGGGTAACCTTGATCTTTCTTCCTAAGATGGCGAGCGAAACGTCGAGCCCTCACTCGCATTTTGACACGGTCCAAACCCGGAACTCGTTTAATTTTATTTAAATACATTTTTTTACAAAATTAAATAACAAGTTACGAGCGATAATATTTATATTTTTATATGATAAACTAGAAAGTTTAAAAAAAATGCAGGTTATAAAACTTTTCTGACGATAGAAAATTAAAATAATGTTTCTACTCATAAATTTTTGAAATATGGCATGAATTTAATTTTCTCCAAAAGAAACAAACAGTCGAAAATTACTTATTTGAAGAGCTTTTTTTCTCTTTACAATAACATATTACGAATACTCAATGCTATTTTTCCTATATCGCATTAATTTACTTTTTATTTAAAAATTATTATTGAAAGATATAATAAGTATTTTCAAAGTTTCAAACACTGACAGATGAAAAAAACATTTGAAATTTAAATTATTGTAACATTTAAAAATTAGGTTAGAATGTTATATTATTATCAAATAAAATAAATACCTTTAAATTTAAATAAAAAGAAAAGTGTTTTATTATGTCATGTTTTTATTTTATCATAAAAAATATATATTCCAATAGTAGTAAATAGGCGCCGATAGCCAGACATGTATGGAGTGCGAGAGAGACAGACATATATAAAAGTCAAGGCAAAGACAAAGACGGAATCCCTCGTGTATGACAAAGATATCTGCCTCTTCGTCCACTCTAAACAACTGCCATAGACGTGCGCCGTGTTCGCGGTGGGCTCTATTGATAGATCTTGTAAGTTAGTATTGTGTAGTGAATTGGCAATGTTGATCTCGCATTTGCAGATCTCGTGACGGGGGTGGTGGGATATTTGATGAATAGAATACGTTATAAGAGTTAATAATAATAATAATAAAAAAGAGAATCAGTGGCACCAACTAAAAAAACCATGAGCCCGTAGCCTATGTACTTATATTTATTTATAAAAAAGTTTTTATACATATACAAGAATTAACATATAAGTATATTTTATTGAAGAAAAAATATAAAATATAAAATTGAACATTAATACACACTTATATTTATTTATAAACGAGTTTTATACATAACAGAGTTTTATTAGAGCCACCATTTTACAAATATACACACACTCAAATAAAGTAGAAATTATAATAACTATTTTTAAAATATTACATACACTACTAATACTACTACTATTAAGACCACTACAGTAATATAAATATTATATTTTTTGTTTCTTATTAAATCCAAAAGGTTTTGAATTATGTTCACTGTATTTTCTTTTAAGATATACTGGTTGATAAGTTTTTATTTGTTCTCGACTCATTACTCGCCATTGATTGGTACGAATGAATTTATTTGGATATTTTAAAACTATTGGATCTGTGTATTCTGTGACCAAACGAATTAAAGTATCAAAATTAACAATATTTTCAGTGCTAATATTTATTGTTATACCTTTTACTTTATACTCTGTTTTAAGATTATTTTTATCTCCTTTAACTCGGATACGAAAAGAATAGTGCTTTGGCCCGCCAGATACAAATGTGTCAATGTAAGAAAGTTTACCGTATTTTTCAAGTTCATTTGTCATATCACCCAGATATATTCCATGCGTAGGCATCCATTCATTTGGTTTATGTGTATAAATAATACTGTCTGTGTCACAATAAAGAACACGAGTGTCAAGTTTATTTAGATATTTGTAAAGGTGAATTCGTGCCAACGCAGTAGTGTAAGTTGCAATAAAAATGTTTGTGGTAGGTGATGGTTGCAAATTTTTTTCATTTTCTTTCCACGTAATGTACATAATGTCGTCGTTGATGGGTATCGATGAAATAATTTCATAATTTGGGTTACAGAAATACGTAACAAGTTCTTCGTACGTGGAAATGATTTTAGTGTGTGTTATATCTTCTCTCATCCCAAAACGACCCCATAAACTATTTAATTGTAATTTTGATACAGATCTTAAACCAGGATTATATTGAATATTCTCTTTATCTAATTGTATACCCTCTCTATCAAAGAAATCTTTAATATATTTAGTTTTTAATATTTCATTATTGTGACATTCGGTTGGCCAATCACTTGCCTCTTGTTTAATTTTTAGAAATTTATTGACATAATCAACAGTTGATTCAAATCGTAAATTTATGGTATCACCGCCTGTATTATACAAATCATCGTCTCGATGTTGTGGAAAACAAGTTTTGCAACCATGAAACCAGCACCCATAATATTCGAAAATTATTTTTCTATCATCAATTTCTGTATAGCCATCTACTTTAAACCCAAGCACAGTATGTTCATTTTTACGAAATGCATGCTGTATTTTAATATTACGAACCTTTTCCTCCCACAATAACCAAACTGTTGCCTCATAAGAGAAATTATTACTTTGACTACATCTGTATCCGGTTGTTGGGACAACAGCAATTGTATTTTCTGGTAAATAATTTTTTCCTATAAGTATATAAACATGCACTAGATATAGTAATTGATCGTCTAAATATATCTACATTATCCTTTACCGACAGGCATGATTGTATGCGCTACAGATAACATAAGTTCTCCGTTAACGAGAAATGTCTTATTACTTTGCATTACACTTTCAATAGCATTCACAATAATACTAGTTGATAAATCCGAAAAATGTTTATAACTTATTCCAATAGGATTGTCCGGTGACGAGTCACTGTGAATTTCTAAACCGATTCGATCAAATGGTGCAATTTTCATATCATAAGAAAGATATTTTAGGATTTTATCAAACACAGAATTTAACCAATCCAAAGGATCAATGTCTGATGAATATTTGTCAATTGCAATAATAATTTCACGCCATGTAGATTTAAATTTTTTCATACTTCTTTGCCGAATATTTATAACTTTAAATAAATTTTTAGTATCATTAATATATTCTGTTGATGTTTGAGATTGTTGAGGCTGCTGTTGTTGAGATGTGGAGGACAATGACGTTGACTGTGTGTGCATTTCATGGTGGCCTGTAGTAGTTTGTGGTTTCACTGTTGGAAGTAAAATCTAATTAAGAAAAACTAATAATATAAAATTGTATGAAAGAATTTGTAACTCACATTATTTGATGGTTGTGTTACTGCAGACGGTCCTGGCTGTGCTGCTGAAGATGGACCTGGTGTTGGATCGTTTTTCAATAATCTCTCACCAGCGGTTTCAGCTGATGTAAATTCAACTGTTCCCGGAGTTATTATTTTAAATTCTATCAATGAAGCTGCTTTACGACCTGAACCCATATCCTTCTGGCCTAAATAAATCAATGCCATATTTGCCGTTTCATTAAATTCGGTGATATCATTTGCTGTTAAATTTGAAAATCTTTCAGGTAAAAATACGCTGAATAATCCTAAGTCACATATGATTTTTGCACCGAATGATTTTGTTTTAACTTGTTTTAGGTAATTTATTTTATATGGTTGATTAACAATTAACTCCGGAATACGTTTGACTGGCTTATTGTAGGTTGTCATTTGACCAATTTAATTTAATTTATGCATTTTTATTGCTAGAAAAAATAAAATTGTTGTAAATAATTGAAATAGTTGTATGCAAATTTAAAATTCTTACCTTTTTGTTGTTGATGTTGTTTATTAAAGAAAAAATCCACACTTGGTGTCAACGACGTCAGCGGCAAGCAACACAAGTTTACAGCACTAATATTTCACGTACATATGAACAAAAGAGATAATATAAAATCATATATATATCATCTTAAAAAATCCTCTCTCTCTTTCTCTCTGTGTGTCACTGCCATGATGTAATTGTTTATTTCCCTTTATAATTGATAAGATATCGAAAATTGCAGACACAAAAAATAAATATAATTGATTATTAGAACAGTACACGTATGTGTGTTGTTTATTTTATTTGCAATGGAATGCTCTTAATAATAATTTTTCAGAATTAAACCTTAGCTGAAATATTATTGGCTATAATAAGATGATTTTTAATTGGTTAAAATAATAATTTATTTTATTGGTTGACGTTATTTTTTAGTAAAAATAAAAACTCTATGAAATATATTATATATCTCAGTGTAAAGTGTGAATCCATGTGGGCTGCGTATGTGACTCCTATAAAAGTTGTAGATCTTGAATCTGCAATACAAAGTCTAGAACAACGTTGCTATTGTTTGGCCAAGGATTATGATCACGAAATAGTGTACAAGAAAAACTATTTTGACAAGGAGCATGAAGAGAAACTTAATAAATTTTCAGAGAACAAGCAGATTGTTATACTGAAGGAGAAATTATATGTGCGAGTTACCTCAATGGTGACATTAATATTGTTCAATTTCTCACTAAATTCAAAAGTATTGAGTTATTGCATGAACTTGACGACGATGAAATAAGGCAGTATTTAGACAAAGACGTTGAAGATTTTCTAGACTTTTTAAAATCACAAGTAGCAACTAAGAAAATCGAAAACAAAGAGGTAAATATATAAAATAAATTATGTATATTATAAAATATATTTTTTTCTCTCTTTCTTTTTTCAGAATGTCAATAATCAATCCGATGGATAACAATGAATCTCGTTTGTTGTTACAACACATGTTTCAACTTGATAACGAATATAAACATATATTAACAGTAGGAATTTACCCAATAAATTTAGAAGTTGTTATAAAAATTGTAAATTGTAAAGCCAAAAATAATATTATATTTAATGTGTCTGACTGGTGCAATTTTGTACAATATATTCAAACTATTGTAACTAGTAGTAGTGAAGGCAATAACAACTCTCAAATTGAATTTTATGCTATAAAGAAAGATTATAAAATTCACGTAAAATGGCTGCAATATCAAATTTCATTAAATGAAACTACGTTAAATATCATATGTAAGATACAAGATAATATATTAGATGTATCAAACTATTTAAAATCTATAAATTTTATAAAGTTTTACAGAGATATTAATACTCAAGCCTATTTTACACCTGGAAATTCTCTTGATAACATAAAAAATCTACTCTCTAGTAGTAATAGCAATACTAGTAATAATATTCTAGTTATAATATATAAAGAAATGTTAACATTTTATTCCAACTTTATTATGGACGATTTAAAATCAAATATGTATTATGTACCTAGTAATTATAATGAATTTAAATACTTGTTAGAACCAAATAATAATTAAAAAATAAAATAAAATATGTGTATATATAAAAATGTATTTTTATTACAACTTACCTCTATCTGTTAAAATAAAAAAAAAAAAACAAAAAATAAAATGGAATTACTAAATAATACACAAACTAATCATTTGCACTTTTTTCTTTATTTTATAATAATAATTGTGTGTCTGACATATAGACATTTGAAAAAAAATAACAATAGATGAATACACGTTATAATATAATATTGTCATTCTTCTATCTGCACAACCAAGATTGCAATGTAAATGCATTTCTCAATGCACACGATGGGATTGTTGATGTTGTTGCTGCTGTTGCATCGCTTGACGTGTATAGTTTCTTATTAAATATAGGTCTATGATGAAAACAAGAATATTTTGATGTATACTCATTGTTAACTCTTAGTAATGGCGGCCGTTGATCGTACTCATCCTCGTCTTCTGATAAATCGACAATTGTGCACATTAAATTATTTACCAGTATCTTTTCCATATATTGTTTCTTAACATATCCTTTTAGATATATTTTACAATAATTAGAGGAAAATAATTTTTTAATAATATTCTGTGCTTCGTAATAATGTATATGACCGTCAGACCAGTATAGACCATGGTAATTATTTTGTAACCATATTATTTGCTTCCGGAATGTAGAACTAGTAATTTCGCCCCATGTGCACGGAGGTCGAATTAGCATGTGATGAATTATTGATCCATTTCTATTAATCAGGGCAAATTCTTTAGCCACAAAACGATTCTTATACAAATTGAAACCTTGGATATCAACTACAAACTCGTCCATTCTTGTGCCTTCACTCCGATAACTCAAATTGAACTGACGTTATTAATGTTTGAATTACATTGTTTTAACAACATTCGTCATTGTATTATATTCTACCACTCTATCTTGTAATATGATGCAATACGCACTTGTTTTATCTGGAAACGGTTCCTTTGATTCAATTTCAATTTGAATGTCTACAGGTGCAGACTTTATGGATTCATTTTGTCTTGAACAGTCAATGACAAAAATTGGGGCAATTGTTTTAAAGTTATTAACCCCTAGTAATGGTTCTCCATTTCCACTGATTCGTCCATAATATGATGCTTGGAAACGTGCATACATGTCATACATTAATGCATATTTATTCTTATTCATATCTAAATTCCAATTGTCATAGGGATAATATTCAGAATTTAAATATAACTTAACATTCGTTATGTTACAGTTATCAAAAATGGATGTATCTTTTTTAATGGAATTTTTTCTGTCCGTTTGTAGAACAAGTAATACAAATCGTGTTTTTTCCAGTTGAGCACTTGTTTTCACTGTCCAGGTGTGTTTATTAGTTGCAGGTAATAAGGGGTATTCATATGTTGACCAACTTCGAAAGTTTATGTATAAAGGTTTATTTCGATCAAGTAATTTCAGCAATGCTAAACGTTCTGGATTTGCAACGTACACATATGGAACGCACCACTTTATTTTTGTAAGCTTAACATTTACATTATACTCTTCGTCTGATGTAGTAATTAAAGCATCATTGTCTGATTTTGATCGTACCAATATTAGTTCTTGACGGGCATTCATGATAATTTTATTGTAGTCTTCTGCAAATCCAAGTAGTGTTCTTAACGGTACACAAACATTGAAATTATTGTTTAAATAAATTGAATTTCTTGCATTCTCCATACTCCAGCCTGCATTTTCTAATGCTTTCACTTCGTTCTCTGTAAATGACGCATAGCCCTTCACAGTTGATGTTATGCCTAAACATTTTGTCTTGTCAATTTCAATGCCATTCAATTCATAACGTATTTCGTCAAATAAATACGATATTCCGTTGTTTATGAGTTTTAAATTCTGGTCTGGAATTGGATTCTGTCCTGCTACTACAACTGCCTTCACTTTACCCTCTATGTAAATGAAACTTTGCGACGGTAATGTGTATATGTCCTGTTGTTAGATCGGTATACGTATTTCATCATTATTATTATAAGTCGATGTAACATACGGCTGATGAGAATGCCATGCTATGCGAGTAATTGACTCATCAAATGCAACTTCATTGCCGACAGCCAGAATGTCACCTGTCACAAATGTATTAGTATTCATCGTCGTATTTTATTTTTAAATTGTAACCCAACGATTTTAAAATATATTTTCTGCTTGTTGTTATTGTTGACGCGAATGAATCACTTCTGATCTTAGATTCACATGTATTATTATATTTATATGGATCTTGTTGTTGTTCGTGTTCTTGTTTTAATAATAATAAGCGGTCTACCCCTCTTATTATTTTCCTCTTCTTCATGAATAGCATGTTATATTTGTCGAATGTGTAGTCTAACTGTCACGAGTTCGTCAAGGATATTAACCAAATTTCTATCTTGGTCTACCACTTTTATAGTTATATTGTCAATAGTATGGACTCGAAGAGGAAGATAAATAATATTTTTTGGTACTTCAACTATTTTGTATCCTGGCGGGACTATTGGTGTAAACTCGTGTATTGTATGTGATAAACGTCCATTCGTATACGAGCCTGTAGTTATATTGCATTCTATGTGAATTGTACTAACTTTAATAATTTGCACTGGCTGAGCAGATCTATGAAGTTTGTTCCCTTCAAGAGTTTGAGGCGTGAAACCCAGTAAATACCCCAAATTATTAGGTTTATTGAAATGTATCGGTTCACTACACAGTATCTCGCTCTGTAATGTATTATTATTTGCTTTCAACTCAAAATTAATATTGCTGGGCAGATTATTTTTTATGTATTTGTTTATATCTTTAATTTCATAAGAACCTACAGGAAGTGTTAAGACTGCGTCGCCATAATAAAAACAATTATTGGTCTTATCAATGTTCGGTATAGAATTATACGTTTGAAATAAAATTAAACCCAATGCATAATCATTGTCTTTTTTCAATTCGATTGACGGAAAAAAATTTGAACTTAGCAATGAGCTGTGTCCATTTAAAGTTACTGTTATCGACATCTTGTGCATGCGCGTTTCTCACTCACCGTTTATATTGGGAATACTAACATTATTCATCTATATAACTCTGTTTTTATTCAAAAGAAATTTTAAACAAAGATGTCCACATATTACAGTATTAGGTGACTGTTCACTATTATAATTATAATGAATATTATATTTGCCGAGGTACTTCATTATCTCTACAGGTGGTTGTAAATTACCTATGCTATCAAAGTAGATTACATTTTTACCACGTTTCTTATAAGCAACCCAATGAGTCCCACTACCTATATCACTATCTAAATTTACAATGGCAGATTCATTGTATTTTGGTCGCCGCGGTAATGTATTGCGCATGTAAACATTTCGAAAATATGGAATATTATAATATTTAGCATATGTAATTAAATCCACGGTACTCAGTGGTACGTTCGGCAAATTTAATGGTTTTTTGGATACGGTGAAAGATACAAACCATAACCTTTATTTGTGGGCGTTACTTCAAGGCCTTTTCCTATAGCAATAGCTTCCATAGTACGATTGTGATGTTTATTTTCATCTAGTTGTTTTTTAGCATCTTTTGCTTTAAGTACAGCGTTAGCAATGCTAGCTGCTCCACCTGATAACGCGCCAAGTGCTGACAGTCCCGCAAAAATAGGGATCAAAGGCAAAATGCCTCCTACTTTAGGCAGTGGTATAACACGCTTAGTTGTCGGTAGTAGTAGTTTATGTGATTTGTATTTTTTAACTTCACGTTTGGCAGCTATGAGCGCAGTTTTAATGACACTTCGTGCTGTTACATTGTCAATATTTGAATTTAACTTCTTTTTTGATTTTATTGCAGATTTTGCGATTTTAATTACATTTTTGAATGTTGGTCTTTTTCTATTTACCACTTTGAGCCCCATACCTAATTTACGTTTTATTTTCATTGTATTAGCCACAGCAAATGCTGATAATTTCTCTCCAGTCGAAGAATCACGCGCAAATACACGTTCCAAAGCTTTCTTTTCTAATACACTATCAGCGTCGTGTTAAATTATCTTTATTTTCAGAGTATACTACATCGTGTTCCTTGCAATATTCATCCAACTTGTTTATCCCTTGATCGCCACGTTTTACACGTTTACTAAGTTTAGTACCAGGCCCACAATATTGATAGCCGGGTATGTGTAATTCAACAGGAAGACGATTGATTATTGAATTCACCAAACCACTGCCAGTATTATATCGAGATCTTGACATTTCAATAGTCAGTAACAAACTAAAATAAAATATAAATGATTATATAGTTATATATGTAAATATAAATGTTGACACTGGAATAAATTTTTGTCAGTATGTGTAGAGCAATGAAGGTAGTTAAACAACCTATATCATTAAAAGTTCAAAATATAGATCCATATGAATCTATTTTTGATGATAAAGCAGATTCTTATAGAAGACACAGTTCCTTATTTCCAAATACATTAAGATGTATTATATGCGGACCGTCGAATTGTGGAAAAACGAATGTTATGTTAAGTCTTATCACTGACACAAATGGATTGAAATTTGAAAACATATATATATATTCAAAAACACCGTATCAATCAAAATATATTCTATTAGAGAAAATATTGGAACAAATTCCGAACATTGGTTATAATTGTTTCAGTGGCAGTGAAAATATAGTGAAACCTCAAACAGCAAAACCAAACTCACTCATTATATTCGACGATGTTGTATGTGACAAACAAAATATTATTCGCGAATATTTTAGCATGGGTCGACATAGTCTAGTTGATTCATTTTATTTGTCAAACATACGCCCATATACCGAAACATTTAATTCGAGACAACACAAATTTTCTAATACTCTTCAAACAAGATGACATGAATCTACATCATATATATAATGATCATGTCAATACAGATATGACATTTCAAAAATTTAAGGATTTATGTTCTCTTTGTTGGAAAGATAATAATTACGATTTTGTAGTAATAAGCAAGGATGAGAACTTAAATAAGGGTCGATACCGCAAAGGTTTTGACTCATACATAAGTGTGAATCATTAGTATATTTTTTTAGTATCACTGCGGAGCTATAACACGAGTAGAGAGAGAGAGAGAGAGAAAGAGAGCAAAATGAAGAAAAATAAGAATAATATAAAAAATACAGGTCAAAATAGTAAATTAAAATTACCTAACAATGAGAAACTCATCCTGGATATAGAGAAAACAGCTAACAACATCCGGCGTAAATACAACAATATAAAACGAAATAAAGTCAGTACGAACAATGCTTTAATGCAACGATTTAAGCCAATTCTGGATCCATTAAACAGCGTCATTGCTAAAATGGAGCCTGCTGTTGTTGTGGATAGTAATAAAGTTAAAAATGAAGAAATCAAACAATTTTCGCCACCCTTTGACGTCTTACGTCAGTCAGCAACTGGCCAAGAAACTATTGAACAATATCTACATGATTATGTCGGCCCAATTATGAGAGATTATATAAAACAATTAATTTATACCAACGGTAAAAACAGACAATTAGATCTGAGATATGGAATCAGACGTATTGGCGACAATTTTAAAATAGGTGATGCATACATTTCGTTGAACAATAATAATGACATTATCACTATACATGACAAAGAATATAAAGTTACACCAGGGCTTGCACAGCTGTTGTTTCTTGCTAATCCAGTGGATTTTACTCAAGATGACTTGGTTATTTATAAAAATATAATTATAAATACAAATGCAACCAAATCTAATTATTTACCGTTTGGTAAAATTGTGAAGAATAACAAGTATAAGAGAATAATAGAATCACAGTCAGCGGTAACTGGTAGCGGAGGGAGTAATTTGCTATCTGCTTCTAACAATTCTCTTGAATATAAATATTGGAACGATATTAATGAATTAGTAGATCGTTTATATTTACTTCATTCCGCACGGACAAGTGGACACACAGGCCTAAACAACGAAATTGCAGCCATCGAAGAAGAATTAAGGGAAGAGAATATTATTGAATAAAAACTCATTCATATCATGTCTATTGATAAGTTTGGACGTTATTTAAATTCAAGTACATCATTCGTCGCCGGGGGCGGCGGAGGTGGTGGTGGTGGCGGCGGTAAACTTCCATTTTCATTGAGCTATGATGGTAACATTAATTTCAAAAATAAACGTTTGTTTAATGTTGACCTTCCACGCTCGGATACAGATGTGACTACCAAAAAGTATGTTGACATTTTAATCAAAACATTGAGTCATCAGCTAACAGAAGATTTGAGAACAGTTCGAGATAGTGTTGCTATTTTAATTCAGAAGTTAGAACATGAGACACGAGAAGTAATTAAAAAAATTACTATAGTCGAGGATAGTCAATCTATGAAGAATATAGAATTAGCTGCACTAATTACTGAACAATTTGACAATAAACTTAAGTATGTAAATAAGGAGATACAAGAATTTCGAACAGTTGCAAGAGATCTTGCGGCTCTAAAAGAACAAATGGCTTATTTTATAAGTACACAAGACACATCATAATGAAAAGTGACAATATTAAAAAATCACTGACTAACGAACTACATAGGCCTGCTCGTCGCCATTTTCCACGACGTCAAGTTATACTACAAGGTTTTGACAATTTGTGGCAGGCGGATTTAGTGGACATGACAGCGTACGCTAGTTTCAATAACAACTGCAAATTTTTGCTCACAGTTATAGATGCATATTCTAAATATGCGTGGGCTGTACCCGTTACAACGAAATCTGGGTTGGAAGTTACCGCAGCAATGAATACAATTTTTAGCAACGGACATCGAAAACCACGAAATTTACAAACAGACGACGGGAAAGAATTTTTCAATCAGCATTTTAAGAAATTAATGCAAAAACACGACATTAATCACTATTCAACGTTTTCACATTTGAAAGCTAGCATTGTAGAACGATGGAATCGAACACTAAAGGAAAAAATGTGGCGTGAATTCAGTTTTCAAGGATCGTATAAATGGCTAAATATTATAAAGCGTATTGTGAAAGAATATAATAATTCTAAACATCGCACTATACAAATGAAGCCTATTACTGTTATGCCATCAACACATATAGCAGCATACAGAAAAAATGCAAATATGATTTTAAGTCGACTGAAGCCGGCACTGTTTAAAATGGGCGATCAAGTACGTATCAGTAAATATAAACATACATTTGAGAAAGGATACACGCCAAATTGGACAACAGAAGTATTTAAAGTGGCCAGTGTTAAGCACACAATACCAGTAACTTATATATTAGAAGACTTGCAAGGAAATCCCGTTGAAGGTGGTTTCTATCAAGAAGAACTGCAGAAAACAAAATATCCCGACAGCTATCTTGTGGAGAAAATTCTGAAACGTCGAAAGAATGAGTACTTTGTTAAATGGCTAGGATTTGATCATCAGTTTAATTCTTGGATACCAAAAGAAAACTTTTTATAAATAGAAATTATTATGTACGTTTGTTTTGTATGAAGAAAAAACAATATTATATGTGAAATCTTTTTTATAAAATATAAGTGTTTAATAATGTACAATTTTATAATGTTCTGTTCAATAAAAAATATAGTTTTATGTTAATTCTACAAACGTAGTTTCTCTTGTATATCAAGTATCATTCATTACACTAAAAAAAACAATAAACGATAACGAGCACAAACCAAATATTACTTATATATATATACACACACCGCTGCATTCAGTGGCGGCACACTTAAAGGTAATCTCTTTTTTATTATTATTATTATTAACTCTTATAACGTATTCTATTCATCAAATATCCCACCACCCCCGTCACGAGATCTGCAAATGCGAGATCAACATTGCCAATTCACTACACAATACTAACTTACAAGATCTATCAATAGAGCCCACCGCGAACACGGCGCACGTCTATGGCAGTTGTTTAGAGTGGACGAAGAGGCAGATATCTTTGTCATACACGAGGGATTCCGTCTTTGTCTTTGCCTTGACTTTTATATATGTCTGTCTCTCTCGCACTCCATAGGTGTCTGGCTATCGGCGCCTATTTACTACTTCCAATGATACTTACATGAGCAATGACAGCTAAAAGATGTTTGACATTACGACAATTACACAAATAAAAAAAGTTTCTAAAAACAGTTGTACACAATTGAATCTTGTTCCATCGTTTTTGATAAAAATAGTGTCGCAAAATAGGCTTTGAATATGCGTGAAAGGAAAAATTTTATAAATGTTTATAAATATTATTAATGTTTATAATAATATAATTTTGTCCCGCGTGATGGTCGCGCGAGTTGAGGGCCTGACTCGCAACCATAAGGTCGTGGGTTCGGGTCCCGCCCGTACGACCATACAAAGGACATATCGACATATGACCTTAGTAGTTGGTCCGATATATAAATTAAAAAAAATAAATAATATAATTATAAATGTTTATAAATATTGTTAATAATATTATGTTGGTTCACAGACAAGCAGTTTAAATAAAATTATAATAGATAAAGATAACTTGTACTTTAATCTAGATATGATACAACACTAATTAGAAAGAAAGATGTATCACACGTATATATATATACATAAATTAATATTATCAAAATGATTTATCTGGAGAATTTAGACTGCTCGTGATATGGTAGTTCCTGTTTATCAATACATTAAAACTTTTTCATTCAATGACAGATATTTTGTATTGAAACATTTTGATCTGAATCACAAATACTCGTAGTAAATATCAACTCATGTATCACAAATACATCAAAATCGAAAAGCACTTCTCGAACGACGCAATAATAAGACTGAATGTGGTTTCTTTCACGTAGGACACGTCTCGTAGCCATGTCCCGGAATTCTGCAGAAAGGAAATCTATTTTTATATTGTGCTCATACATTCTGTGACAGTCTCGCCGGAAATCGATAAGTGAAACTATTCATATACCCCGAATAAATTCGAAGGAAATTATATGAAAATCGTGCGTGTTGTATGAATATGTTATAATCTATGTTAGGGGCTTTCTAAGCCCAGCGAACAAAGGGCTGCTTTAACAATGCATTCGTCTGTCATGTCGTGCGCTATGTTGTGTCATATCATTCTGTAGCGCGGCCGTGGAAAACTTGATATAAATAGCCTTGCTTGTAAAGATACGCTTGTACATTTCAAATTCTTATTTTGTACCAAAGGATCCACAGAATTTTACTCAGGGGTAATGGAGGGTGAAATTTTATTTTTATATAAAGTTACTTCATTTGAGAACAAAAATTTGCCACTAGAGTAGCTTACTATAAATTGCTTTTTTCGAGGAATTTTAAAAAATATATCTTTATAAAAAGTATAAATTAAACACTTGGCTAGGTTTCACAAAATACAGCCTCCAAGTCACCTTATGAGGGCATCGTCAGAGGCCGGCCAGCACAGTTAGTAACCATAGACGCGTTTCGCTCTTATTAGAGCTCATCAGTATGGTATAACTCACTTCTCCACCTAGAACAAAGTTCACATGGAGAAGCTGGTGACGAAGAACTGTGCCAGCAGAGAATAAGATCTCTAAAAACAGATAAGATGACATGAGAAGACAATTAATTTTGTCTTTGTTGTTATTTAAATTGCTATTGCTTAGCTTTTCCTATTTTTCGGTAGATGGCATGACCTGTTCCACAAAACTTCTCATGTCATCTTACCTATTTTTAGAGATCTTATTCTCTGCTGGCACAGTTCTTCGTCACCAGCTTCTCCACGTGAACTTTGTTCTAGGTGGAGAAGTGAGTTATACCATACTGATGAGCTCTAATAAGAGCGAAACGCGTCTATGGTTACTAACTGTGCTGGCCGGCCTCTGACGATGCCCTCATAAGGTGACTTGGAGGCTGTATATTGTGAAACCTAGCCAAGTGTTTAATTTATACTTTTTATTAACCTAGTTTCACCAAGTGTTGGATGACAATTAATTTTGTCTTTGTTGTTATATATCTTTATATTATTTTGTTTTAACCACATTGTTAAAGTAAAACAACCACCTAGCTGAGTCTTACGTTCGCATTTGCATGATTACTTGACTAACTTGATTTTTTTGGAATAAGACATTATAGTTATTATAAATTAAATATACATGTAATTGAATATTTTTTTAAAGTTATAGGTTCTACAAGTATTGTATTACATTTGAAAACATTACATTTATTTGATAATAATTATGGAAAATTACTGGTTTCAAAGATATTAGTGAAGAAAGGACCAAGAGATAATTTTTATTTGATAAAAATTTCAGATTTTGGCAATGGGAATAAAACATAGTGTGTATCTCATACAATATAATAGCGCGCAATTAAACAATGACTTGATTGACTTGTATCATTGCATACATTAAGCATGCATACACCTTTAAAACATAAATTTTCAATGTGGCGTTGATTTTTGTTATATCTGATAAAAAATCATTTGATTTGATAATATCAAGTGAAATCAGATATCAAAATAGAGGTTTGTTGCTGCAAATAGGCATTAAATGTTAAATAGTCGCTGTTTAAAACTGTACAAACCTTGAATAAATCGTTCACTTAATATTTATGATTTGACAATTATGGCAACTAATTAATATTGTTTTATACAGCCATGGCCAAGTTAATTCAATTGCGCTATGCTTATAGCCGTTTCGTATCATTAAAATTCCTAGTTTCAAATTTATAGAGCGGGCGGGGAACGACAGTTAGCGCCTCTCACGAGATACGTTGTAACTTAACTAACAATATTAAATGTATAAATAAAATACTCAATTCCATTAAATGTATTTCGTTTGATCACATAAACTTCAATTTTCAAATATTTTAAGGTTGTTTTGGTAACTTGACAGCGTGGTCACTTTCATTCAATAAAAATGAAAATCACTAGATGGCATTACTTGACGTACCAAACATGTAAAAAACTCACGATAATTTGTTATATGGCAAAACGATTGAATGAAACGGCCATAACAAGCGTAGCGCAATTGAATAAATTTGGTCATGAGACAGCGGACCAAAAGGGGATATCTCTCGGCCAAAAGTTGAACTATGTTAACATTTAACGTAAGTTTGTATTCTCATATTTTGTAGTAAAATAAACAATTTGATAATGAATTGATTGAATATATTGTATTTCTTGATTTTTTTTACTTTTTCAAAACTAATTATTGTCTAATATTTTTGTAGTAAATATATGACATTCAATTGACAGCGTCGCTTAGGGGAATGCTGTTTTATTATTGTTTATTCTACATTCACAGCTCTTAACATACTCACTGCTTTTGTCTTTTTCTGTATACAAAATATATTTTTAAAATATATAATATTAGGAAACGCTAGTAATTGGTATCTATACTTTGCTATTATTTTTAGTTTAATGAATAATTGAAGAAATAAAACCAAAATAAACTATTATAGATAAAACATGGATAAGACTTCAAACTTTTATCCATGTTTTATCTAAAATAGTTTATTTTGGTTTTATTTATTTATTTTGTTGTTGTCGTTTTCAGAAATGGAAAAAAAACGTTAATATTAATGCCTTAACTCAAAATTTAAGATATTGAATTTTAAAATATTTGTTGAAGATCCCATTACGTTTTAAAACTTTGGTAGATGGAAGAATTATAATATAAATTATCTACAATACGAATTTCATTTAAACATGAATATTTCGTGTTGCAAATAGAGTACAAGTTAATATAGCTATACATAACTGATAAATTGATAGATAAATGAGAAATGCCGTTGTGCATAATATCATATTATAATTTTAAGTGATGAAAATGAAATGGAAATGTTTGATGGCTGATAAGAAGTGACTTTGTGGATAAAATTAATCCGTGAGTCAAATACAACATAAATTAATTTGAGTTTAATTACGGAATACGCACGCAAAGCATTCGTGTGAGGAATATGACTACACGCGAATATATCAGTTGAAACATTTCCAAATAACTTAGAATTTTAGTTTAATCGGTCCCAGTAGCGCGGCCAGAATTTTTGCATGGGAGTCGCATAATAACGAAAATAATAAAAATCATTTACAACTAATAAATACTTGGTAACTGTTTAACAAATTTTATTATATTTCTGACGCATTTCAACATTTACATCATCTTCAGTGCAACTGTGTAAACCATGTTGTGTGTTATTATTTATAATAAAATAGCAAATATCTAATCTTAATTTATTTAAAAACAATATTTAGAAGTGGAGAATTCGGAAATATAATATGAATTGGAAAACTGTTACCAAGTGTTTTTATTTATCTGTATTTAAACATATTTTAAAAAGTGTCAACAACATACTCCATCATTTTAATAAAAACAATTAATTCCTATATGGCGAAATTTATATTTTCGAAACCTAAAAATTTAATTGCACTCTTTTACTTTCTTATGAGTAATATTTTGTAGATATTAATTTTGTATCACCTTAATATGTGAAAATGTGTTAAAAATCAGTATTTATTTATTTTTGCGGACGATATAATAAAATTAAAAATGCATTATCTCTAGAATATACCCCGTTGAGACGCCCATGCTCACTACTAAGATGCTAGACGCGTTCACCATAACGTCACGCTATAGAATCTGTCGGCAGGATGCTAGTAAATTACTGTTTATTGAAATTACGCTCAGAGCAAATAGAATTTATCGTAAGTTATTACCTATTTCCTGCGACATTACCTACCTTCATGCAGTATAATACGTGCTGATTAAAAGTTTTGTTATTTTATTTTTATACAGCAAAATAGTCGGAAGAGCTATAGAAAATTTTCTTCTTGTCAGAATTTTCCTTTCATAAGTTTATTAAATATAATATTAAAATCTTAGTAAATTGGATTCTAGGTCTGTTCTATTAACTATATAATTGTATATTATTATAATTATTACAATATTATATTAATATGTAATTACGAAAAATCATGGGGTAGGTATACAAAATTCTTCTGTTCAATCTCTGACATAACAATTACGACTGCCCTAGTTCGAGTTATTTTGGTTGTATTATTATTATTATAAATTCTAGCTGTACGTAGTGGTGCGCAACCTTTTAATACTTCGATCCATTCCCATGCCGGAGATTATATTATTCATTTTAAATTTTATTTATTTTACAAAATTATTTTATCTAATTTTAAAATAAATAAAATAAATATATCATCACGCCTTTTACACATTACTGCCTAAGCAGATCTCGGTAAGTGATATATTTTTTTCGCGTGAAGTGCGGTTACCAGCCGTCAAATCACGGCCCCAAAGATATTAGTGGAGGAGGAGCCACAGGGGTAGATTTAAATTGGTGAAAATTGTTTGTCGGCTGTGGGGATCGGACCAGGGTTCTCAAGATCCACAGGCCGACTCGATACCACTGAGCCACCTACTAATTTTGAACATAAATAATTCTGTAGAGTAAATACGATGATCGACTGTTTGAATAATGACGACACTTTGATAATCGGAATATCAGTCTAATATATTTTGAAAAAGTTACAATTCCAACGTTTCGGTGAAACCATCGCCTTCTTCAGGGATATGTAACGTCTAGTAATTGTTTATATTAATTACTAGACGTTACATATCCCTGAAGAAGGCGATGGTTATCACCGAAACGTTGGAATTGTAACTTTTTCAAAATATATTAGACTGATATTCCGATTATCAAAGTGTCGTCATAAATAATTCTGTTAGCTACTGTGGTGGCCAGTACATCACCACACATACACATGTAAATACACACATGCTCACACAGTCATACAAACATATATAAAAACACAAAACACATGTATACACAAATAATCACACACCTTGTATATATTCTGTAAATAGTCTTAGCAAAAAACTCTGTATATATTCGTTCATTTTCTGTATACTATTTTCATTTTAAACTGGAGGGATCGGCATAACACGATTAAACGTCCCTGTCCCATATAACTACATTGAAATCTATTAGTGCGGCTACCACAAATCGCTTAACGATGGTCACAACAAGAATTTTGTAAGGGTCGTATTCAGCCTAAAAATATTCTTGTTTCTTCCTATGATTGACCATTTAAACATACCGGCGAATGAGCCTGTACAACCCTGTGTGAACCTTGTGAAACCAGTTATAACGGGTCATATTTTGAGTTCCTTTGTAAACGTAATTGCGGTGCATTTAATCATTTTATGAAGATCCCTCCAGTTTAAAATGAAAATAGTATGGTTTCTAAGTAACATTTCTGTACAGTTTTCATGTTTCTCCACTACCTGCTATTGTAACTTCGCCCGCTTTCTCCGAACCTAACAACATCTGTTTTTCAAGTATCTACATTCCAAACTTCTTTGTTCACCCTCAAATCCACCATGTTTTCCTTCTGACCAAGACAGTTTCCGCGTACCATTCATCCAGTACGCATCACAACTCCACACTACTAATATTAGTAGTAAGGTGGTAAATATGAGCTATTTTTCTTTTATTTTATTGATTGCATTAAAAAAGTTCAAGATTCTTAACGTAGTTTGAAAATGAATCTCTGAAGAAAGATTTCTTCAGAGCACAAAATTATCTGTTTATATATATATATATATATATATATATATATATATATAAAATCTGCGGATCTTGACCTACGATCCCTAGAGTGATCGGAGGGAGTGGGCTTGTTGTCCTCAAAGGGGGACCATATCAACTTAATAGTATCATTAATAAAAAATACGAATGAAATAAGAAAAAGATTTAAAAAGGAAATAAATCTTAATTTCCCCTATAAAGGTTTTTATGCATAATGTTAAAAAAATAGGTAGCAATATTTGAGGAATATATCAATCATAGATACCAAGATTAAAAACTTCTATATACACATGTCCTTTCAACTAACCATTTCGCGTTTAAACAGTTTTTCTTTCAATTTTTCATTGTAACTATGTTACTTTTAAAGTTAAATTTTTATGAAAGAAAAATTCGGATGACGCCTGGATTCGAACCAGGGACCCTCCGCTTGCCGGGCAGAGATGTTAACAGCTACACCATTTCATAAAAATTTAACTTTAAAATTATCTTCATTACTGTACGTTCAGTCGAAGTCATATGTTAAAAACTATGTTACTATTGCAATAACATATGCACATTGTACATTATTAAAACAAGAACTACTACGTAAAGTCAAATTAGTCCAAATATTAATTAAACAAATTAATAACGTGCCAAAGAATAGTGGACAAGATCGTAATCACATTGCAAAAAAAGTATTTAAATTCTAAACGGTTTGTTTCTAAACAAGATTATATTAGGATTTTTTCTTATCTTGCTAAGCTTGATACATTTCCCAAACATTACTCCCTATTTGTCGAACTCCTTTCCTTCCGTACATGAAAGCCATTTATAAGAAACCTTCAATAAATATGTGAATCACTTTAGGGTTTGAAATTCTGAGTTAAACCTTGGTAGTCCGAGGCAAAAAATTAAAAGTGGGCTTTTTGTTGACAATTAAGATGTGGAGTGCTACTTTTACAATTTAGGCTGTGGCATATGGAAAAACAATTAATTCGACATTTATGATTGAATTTAATAAATATAGTTAAACCGCATGCAACTTATTTAATCCTGGTTGGAGTTAAATTTTTTATGTCACTTGTCATTATATATTGTACATTTATTTAATATACAGTGATAAATAACATTTATGTAAAGCAGAATGACATTTATGAAATTATAAACGTCAAATTTGTTTTTACATAGCCACCGCTTAACAGATGGAAACAACATGGTGACTAAAATATAAAAGTAATCATAAAATTTATATTAATTTTAAACAATCGACAAAATAATTATGTGTACTTGGTACAGTACTTGGAAGTATGTTCATGTAAGCACGTACTAAGTATGATTTACTATTACTTAACTAAATTACTATTATTGCAAAATATCCTAAATTATTTTAAAGACAAATACAAACAAAAGCGGTAAAAAATAGTTCTCTGCATAATTGCATCTTCGATTTGTTGTACTTTTCTTTAAAATAAATTTGAATTAAAAACATTTAACATTGAAATATAAAGTTATCGAAGTAAGTTATTAGTTAATCAGTTTAGGTCATATGTAAATAATGTCAACCAGTATATTGATAAGTAATTATTAAATCATATAACGCAATTAAATATCGCTTTATAAATAAATTAAAATCGTTTAACTAGACTGGAAAATTTCATGATAAATATTCTTAAAATAAGTTCATACTTTTTGCCGAGACTTCTTTAATTCTTCATTTTCACATTACTCATTTTCGCTCGACGTTTTATGTTTAATAACCGAAACCGTAACCGTGCAATTCTATTTAAAATTTAAATTTGCAAAATTAACATCTTGTGGCCCTGTTCTGTCTCCCTAGTTTTATACCGACATTATGAAGGGCCAGTTTAGCAAGTATGCTAGCCATTTTCCGCGCAATAGCCTGTTATAGGTGAATGTCTTCTCTCCACTGCATATGCTTCGTTGAAATTCACGAATTCGTACCTTTGCCACCATGTCGCCCGTTAGCGTTATTCGAAACAGCTCAGACGGAAAGGCTGGAACCACGCTGGTTTAACGGTTTGTTACTTCGCTTATTGTCGGTAAAGTCGTAGCGAATTGCAGCCGATTGAGAATTAACCGAGTATGTAAATAATAACTTATTTATATGGTGATTGGATTCTGTTCCGCCTTCCGGTCATGGTGCTGAATTTCAATGTTCTTATATCGAGAATTCATATTCTTTGATAATAGAAACTTATTGGACGTTATGTTGATAAAAAATTGGGATATTGGAGAGTATTTTGAATTTAGTAAAGGAGCAATAAAATAAATTAAATATATCTCTTTATACCTAATTTAATTTCAAATTAAAAGTATTATATAGTTATACGGTTTTACTGTAGTTATTATTATTATGAGAATTAAGTTAAAGTAAATGTATATATATATATATATATATATATATATAAATTATGTAATTGCATTTCTCATAAGAACAATAATAATAAAATGCGCAGTTAGATTTCCTTATCATATAGTATCATATTCAAGCATCATGTTCAACATGCTGCAGTTATCTGTTGTACGTTAGTTTTTAGTTCAGTCTTGTGACACTCGCCTAAGTAAATACATGTTGTATTATATTCCTCAAAAATTAATAAAAAAAAATTTTATTAATAATTCAATACTGAATTATCTAATTGGCGCAGTCGGTAGAAGAATCACTCAAGGGTAAAATCTACAAATTTACTCGTCGATTTTAATCGTTTAATTATGATAACTGCAAAACATAAATTCTGGTGGCCAAGACTTGCTGTCTCTGAAGTAAGAGTCACGTCTGGCATAATACAAGAAAATATTCATCACACGGCAAAACAGTGCCCATCAGGGACTACTCAAACGTCCCATCAGACAACCAGCGATTGTTCCTGGGGACCTGCTGTTCGCATCCACCGCTCAAACCGACACAACGACGCCTTGCTGTTCCATCCTGGATCACGGCCCACATCGTTGCAGTCCAACACAGAAACCAAGCACTCCGTTCCAGATGTACGAAAACATCCCAATTTTACTTCTCATACTACAATGCGTCTCTGGACAGCTTCAGAATATAACAAATAATAATGGATTCTTACTATTTGAACTCGGTGAAACAAAAATTCAAATATCCCAGAGCATCCATTACTACAATTATAACATAACTCCTATATATGAAGAATATATCAAAATAACTAAATTTAAAAATTCAATTATTGAGCAAACTAAAACTAGTAAACATTTTGAAACACTTATTAACATTTTAAATTACTCTTACATCGATTTGAGTGAACAAATAGGTAAATTAATCAACAAAAGAAATAAAAGAGGAATTCTTAACGGGTTAGGCTCTATTATCAAAACAATATCTGGCAATTTAGACGCTTCCGATGGAGAGCGATACGATCGCTTGTTTGAACAAATAAAGACTAATGAAAAGAAATTACAAAGCCAAAACAAACAACTTTTAAAATATTCAGAAGAAATGGTTTCTAAATTTAATGAACAATTGAATCATATTCAACATAACGAAAATCAAACACTAGATCAAATTAATAGTATTAAGGACATTTTAAAGAAAAATTCCAATTGGCAAGGTTTAATGGAAGTAGAATCTAAATTTAACAAAATTATTCATATAACAAATAATTTAAACAATTTCTGTAAAAACATTGAAACAAGTCTCACGTTTTGTTCAATTCATAAACTACACAGTAGTATTATTAAACTAAAAGATCTCCAAACAATTACTAATAATGAAGATATTTTCCAAATTAATGAATTTATAATGACGTTTTGTCACAAAACCAATGATCAAATAATTTTTCTCATCGAGATTCCTATATTCTCCCAAAACCATTTCCCCCTATACCAGTTCAACCCTATTCCATTTTTAGATAAGAATAATAATCTTATAGTTTTAGAAAAAGAATCTTTGTTATATTTTAAAAGTGAAGACAATAAGTATATTGTAAATAACTTTAAGAAAATTAATAATAAATATTTTAGTGTAACTAATTATATTATAGTGGATCAATGTATTAATGATCTTATAGAAGGAAATAATAATAATAACTGTCACTTCCTACAATTAACTAAGAGTAATGTTTTGTATCAAATAAGTAACACCAATAAATTAATAATTATTAGCCCTTTTAACCAAAATATTAAAATTAACTGTTTAAACAAAAATATTATAAAAACTATTCAAGGAATATTCATAATTGAAATAAATCCTAAATGTTTAATTAATGACTTACAGTTTACAAATATTAACGATAACTTTAAAGAAATTCAATTTGATGATTATCAAATAACACAATATAACAAAATATTTAATAAAACAACTTATAAAAATTTGCATTGAATAAATATTTCGAAACCTATTTTTGACAAAATACAACCAATAATCGATACAAAAAGTGACCATTATAATAATTATATAATATATGTTCTAATTTGTATTATTGTAATAATGTTATTAGTTAAATATGTTGTAAAAGGAAACCTAATTGAAAAATGTAAAAGAAAGAAAATCAAAATTTCTGACATAGAAATGAACACTTTAAAATAGAATAAAAAATTACATTATTATTGTTCATATTTGGAAGGGAAGAATTATGTAATTGCATTTCTCATAAGAACAATAATAATAAAATGCGCAGTTAGATTTCCTTATCATATAGTATCATATTCAAGCATCATGTTCAACATGCTGCAGTTATCTGTTGTAAGTTAGTTTTTAGTTCAGTCTTGTGACACTCGCCTAAGTAAATACATGTTGTATCGTATTCCTCAAAAATTAATAAAGTTTTTTTTTATTAATAATTCAATACTGAATTATCTAATTTATATATATATATATATATATGTTTATATATCGGGTGTCTACTTCCTATTAATTTTAGAGCAAAAGTTTAAATACAAAAGTTTTTCAGAATTCAATAATTTAAAATATTTTTGCTTTAACGTAATAAAGAGAACTGTTATTTACCAATATTGAACTTTAGTAAATTCGTTTTATTTAGTTTTTAATTTAAATTGCTCTAAATGCAAATTGGACAGAATTTTGTATCAATTGCACAGTCGCAATTTGAACTCACTAAGCATGGATTTAATATTTTACTCGGACAATATTGAAGAATTATATATTCACAGCTGTTCAATACTGTTCAACTGGTACATTAAATCCTGCTGACTGTTATACCAATACTCGGTTTTCACCACACAATATGCAATTCCACATGCCTTTGTAACAATGCAATGCATACAACAAAGCCATTTATTTACTAAATACAAATAGCATCATTTATTATTACACTTTTAAATAATTGTTTGGTAACCAGATGGTTAATAAAAACCATTATTAATAAAGCTTATTTGTGAGTGAATAATAGCTGATTGTGATAGGATTATAATTATGTGATTTAGTTGAAAAAGTAAATAAATAAAATTTATACTTAATATAATAAGCTGATTTAGTGGTATAGAGTCGACCTGTGAATTTGAGAATCCCGGTTTGATTCACACAAGTGACAAACAATTTTCATCACATAAAAATTACCCCTATAATATCCTCTTCATTAATATATTTGGGGTAGTAATTTGATGGCTGTTAACCGCACTTCACGCGCATAAATATATTAGTGACCGATATCTGTTATGACAGAATGTCACATTCAGTAATATTATTTATTATTTATTATATTTTATCCAACACCCACTACTTATAAAGTCACTATTGTTGTCATTTTAGATTAGTAAAGTGGTTTATAAGTCACACGTGAGTTATAAGTCATAAGTCACGCATAAATTATGACTTGTAACTCACTGTTGAGTTTAAATAAAATATACAATTTTTTAAACATTTCATAATGTATGAAAGTTAAATTTTATTCACATTAACATTTACATTAAATGAAAAAGAAATACAATTTGATGATGTTGATACAGTGCAATTCTCGACCTGGCCTTTTGAAGTCAACTCAACCATTTTAGCAGAATTTGTTCCTATGAAAAAGAATTTCATATGTTTTGAAGACTGGATGACAACTAGAAACGTCAAAGGTATAAATGAAAGTGTTTTACTTGTTTATTTTTCATACTTACAAACGAAACTGGCTCCTTCTTCCTTATGGACGAAGTATTCAATGATTAGAACAACTCTTCATTTTTATAAGAAAATAAAACACTTTCATTCATACTTTTGACGTTTCTAGTTGTCATCCAGTCTTCAAACATATGAAATTCTTTTTCATAGGAACTTCTAGACTTTGTTGGTAAAATATCAACAACCGCTTCTTCCGCTTCCTTAATTATTATTTCGGGAATAAAATTCTCGTCTTCCATTTCGAATAGTACAGCTGAAACCTTTTTTCAACTTTGTTCATTTAAAAAATTTGAGTAACCTAGACAACAAAACAAGAAAGTATGGCTAACTAGAATATTATTTGAAATGTAGACAATTGTGTCAAAATTTATATTTTAATGTTTTAATTGTAGTTGTTGGATAAAATTTCGTATGCCACTCGTGTGTTATTACAAATAAGTCATTTCAGAAAATTATTCCCCTCGGCCTGACGGCCTCGTGGACTAATACTTTTCTCGCGTGACTTATTTGTAATATAACACACTTGTACCATAAATAACTATTATTTATGTAATTTTAAATTTTAAATAAAATAAAATAATTAATATGGACTGAAGTACATTAGATAATATTATTTTTGCTTAGGAACATACGAACATAATTGATGTTCTAATAATTATTGCTTAAATGAAATATTAAGAGAACAGTAATTTACGTAACAAGACCTGAATGTCATAATTTATTGGACGAGCAAATATATTCTTGAGCGAGCTGTAGGCGAACTTTGGAAGTTTATGAGCCCAGCATAGACATTGTGTGTTACATACAATATTTTCTTGCGACCATTAATAACAAATTATTCCTTATTTCACGCACAAATTAAACATGCCCATTTTGATCTGTTTTGCAATTTCCGGATCTGTAAAATTTTATTGATTCTTCTGGTTGTATTTATCTATTTAGATCGATAAAGCTGGATTTTTCAGTCTAAAAAGTGATCAGAAATAGCTATCTTTTGAGCGGTCACGACAACAATATTTAATCTTTAACTACCAAAAGCATATGCCGTCTCAATTGTTCGTTTTAAATGGTGTGACAACAATACGTGGAATTCAAAGTTCTGGCTTCTCGCCAGGCAGTCACTCATCCATTTACTATCTGAGCGCATTATTACTTTACATGATATTAGAACAAACGCACTTTACCATAGTAGTTAAATAAATACAATAAATATCATTTTGAAATACATATTAAAAGTTGTAGATATTATTGAAAATAGTAGGGCTTTTTTCTAAATTCTACAAAGTACAGTTGTATGAATGGTTTAAATAAGCCATAACTATAATTCAATCTAAATTTATTCAATCTATGTTTAATCAATGTAAACTGTTTTATTTTTTATGGGCATTTGAATCGTAAAGATCTGTTTATTTAGCTCTGTCTCTAGAAGTTACGAGACTTTTAACGGGCTAGCCCGTGTAAAAATTATAACGGGCTGTTGACATTGGTTGTCACGACAACATATCTAATTTGAAACGTCTGACAGTTAAATATTTTTTTATTAAACAAATTCTGTCAGATTTTCAAAGTCAACCTTAATTGGTCATTTTAGTTATTGCGTTATACTATTGCAATTAATTTTATTAAATATAATAATACAATGCTCAACCGTTACCTGAAATTTACAGGCTCGCTAACGCGCGCCTGTTAGCTTTCTGTGCTCGCCTGTAAATTTCTGTATAACGGTCTAGCAATATAAATAACTATTAAAGGGCTAGCGGCGTGAGCCTGACTAGGCGTATTTTGATTTAGAATATTATTGTTATTGTTGATAAGAGGTGTAAATTATATAATAAATAGCCATTAAGTTATTTATATATTGTAGGTTCCTTCCACATTGGAGCTTGTACTGCAGCACATTTTGCTTATGAGCCATAGGTTATAGGTTTATCCGACTATATCTAGAATTGCGCAAACAATGCCACCGTCACTACAAACTTTACAGATAAAATCAGAATTGTGCTCAAAACAGTCCCTGATATATATCATTCATGCAGATTTGATTATAAACATTTATATATACATCTTATTCAAACATGATCGTATAATTTATGGAAGTAAATTTGAATACACGAATTGAAAGATTGAAATAGTTTCATTCGTAAGTACCAAAATGGAAACATAAAGTTAGCATTAAAAGACGCTTAGCATAGTAATAACTATTTAAATAGCCGCCATCTTGATGTGAATATGTAAGCAGAATTTCATTCCCGTATGACGTTAGAATACGTAAACGGTTGTCACAGCTCTGCACTTTTCTCTCTCTGATTCCTGAGAGATTTCGACTACGACTTCCAATACATATTTCAATGGTTCTCCATATATCTCGTATGTAAACAGCACCGGCTTTTTGAAACACCGGAGAATTCGAAAAACAGCTTTTGAATGCCGGCAATAACTCATTTTGAAGCGTTCGCACAACAAAACCTTTGCGTTGCGAAATGTTAATAACGAAATAAACTTTTCTGCGGTAACTTGCAAACTGAAAACTTCGTTACGATAAAAGAGAATGCTAAATGCAATATAAATATTTTTAAACCGATTTTGTCAGTTTTTCTTTTCTTGTATCTGATGGTAAAAAAAACACAGACTGAAAAAAGTTTGATTTGCTAATGCTTTGAAACAAGTTTATTGTGTTTTAGAATACATTATAGTTTTGCTGCATAATTTACTTTTCATTGTGCTAATAATAAATTGTTTATTTGATTATTTTGCAGTGAAACAAATCGTTTAATGAAATAACAATATCCAAAGTAAAAATAACTCTTGTGGCTAAAATATATTGAATAAATTTACTTACTAACACTAGATTAATACGAGGATATAATTTCACAAAAAATGTTAGTTTACTAAAGATTCTCCTTCTTGGTGCAATGTATTTAATTTCTACTACATTTCAATTTTAAGAAGACAAATAATAATATAATAAAATGTCGATTATCCATAGTAATTGGTTGACAATAGCATAAGACAAGCATTGTGATAGTATTCAATTATAAAATTAAACATATTGATAATTACTTGCACATAATGTTTGATTTCTCTAGGATTATGAACAGAAAAGTATATTAAAGATGGTCACGGTTAATTCAATTCAGATATAATTGAGCCTCAAATTATCGGCGTCTTACTGTAATTATTATTATTTATTGAAATAATTACGTTCAGTTCCGATATTATCAGTGACGAAAAGTCCATGAAAACAAGAGAACTTGCTCTTGTCTTATTCCGCGTTAATATAATTATATATTTTGTCTGGAATAACATTTTAAAACTAATTTTATATCGTGGAGTTGAAGTAATATTTAATTTCTACTATTACCCCATATACTATCATCATCTGTGGCGCTACAGCCCAAATCGGGCCTGGGCCTACCGGACACACCGAGCCGCAGTTTTTACACTGCCGTACTGCCGGTTTTCGTAGTCGGATGCTACATTATTTAAGACGTATAAGTGACTAGCTTATAGCGCCCGAATGTGATAAATACATGTAACTGTATTATATATTTTACGACAAATCACACATTATCGACAGGCGGATTCGAACTGACGAACCTTGGCTCGGGTGACGTCACAGTATGTTAAGAGATGTGCCTTAATACGCTCAGCCACCGCGCCTGTGGTATGTACATATATACTTGCAAAATATTCAAAGGTTTAATTTTTCAATATAATATATTCATATTATATTCTTAACATAGAAAAGTGCCCCATACACTATAATATAGTTAATATTTCGGCAAATTTCCTTTTTTACGATAACGACAGCGTGGCAGCTATGTATCAAAGGAAGTATTTTAAATTATAGCGTCTATGATGTACATTATCGGGAATGTACATAATACTTCGACATAGTTCGGGGCTATGATTTAGTCGCGTATGTATAGCGAAATAGGGAAGCATGCATCTTTTGCGTGTATTTTCGCTATTCGTTCTGCAACTTTATAAATTTGGACTATATTAATAACAATATTTTGTTTGAGTTGTTAACTCATAATTTAATTTCATTTATACAGTAACATAAAATATAGAATATTCTCTTATATAATTTTTTTAAAATATTCTATAATACTATTTTATTAACAACAAAGACAAAATTAATTGTCATCCAACACTTGGTGAAACAAGGTTTATTAAAAAATATAAAATAAACACTATAAGAGCGAAACGCGTCTATGGTTACTAACTGTGCTGGCCAGCTTCTGACGATGCCCTCATAAGGTGACTTGGAAGCTGAATTTTGTGAAACATAGCCAAGTGTTTATTTTATATTTTTTACTATTTTATTAGTTTCCAATGTATGATAATATGAATAATGAACAAATCATAATTAACTTTATAATTTATTTCACAAAATTAAAATTAAAATCTTATTAATATTTTAACCCGTTTTTTGATCGCCGTACACTAATGAGAAACCAGTGGGCAAGGGAAGCGTGCATACAATTAGCATCTAAATGGAGGGAAACTTATGACACTCGTACCTGAAAATCTTCTAAACTACTACTAGAGCAAATATATTTGAGTAGTAAAACTAATTTTACAAGGTATTAGAATAGTTTTACAATTTATTCAAACAAAACATACTGTTGCAAAATGTAAGGTTATGCGGCGACTGTATTAGATTAAAATATGAAGTTTGGTCATTTTAAATAAAGTGAAAATCTTTTTGTCGGCAGTTGGAATCGAAGTCTGGACTTATAATTTTATCCTCATATTTTATATTATGCATATTGCTATAAAGTAATTTAATATTTTTAACAGTGATATAAAAAATTATTGATATCGGTAAATTGAATTAATTGTTATATGATTAACACGTGAGATACCTGCACACAGAAATCTAAGGAGCGTAGCTGTTAAAGAATATACTTAATTTACCCGTTTTAATTGCTTGAAGTAATGTTATGGTTATATTAATAGTATATAGTATATATGTTTCGGGATTTGAACCATTTTTGGTTATGTCCCTAGGGTGACTTCTTGGAACACACACTACTAATTGTTCCTTACAATTGCCACGTTTTACCTTACTGTAATGTGTGTTGCCAGCCAACCCGCGCAAGCCCTTGTTACATCCCCTAGCCGGTGCCCGATAGCTAGGGGATGCCAAGTTAATATGTCCCAACTTGGAATGGATGCGGGAGTGGATACCGATCAAGGCTGGATGAGAAAAATCTCAACCCGACCCGGATTCGAACCCACGACCTCTGTTTCCCTAGAGGCTAGCACTCTACCACTGTGCCATCCCGTGTTTTAATTAATTTGTTTATATTTACTGTACACAAGTTTTTTGTTTTTTTTCTTATTGGGTCAGTATTTCTATCTTTACTCCAAACTTCATGAGTCGCCTAGATATTAATATAATGATTCATATTACAATAACCAAAAAAATTAAATTAGTTATTACTTCTGCTATATCTAAATTTCCAAGAATATTTTTTTGTTTTCATGTAGATCTGATAAATGGTACTTGTTAATTTTCTTTTTAAAATTTTGTTATATTGCTTTTCGTTACGCTGCTCTTATTGTTTCAGAATTTCTCATGTTTGAAATAAATTCAAGGTTTAATAAAATGTGCAAATACAATCATATAAAAAATATTGCAGTACATATTTGATTTATCTCCGCTTTCCGTTTCACGAAATGAAATTTTATTTTTAATTCAAGTGTGACTGAAATTGAATTCTTTTCACTTTTATATTCGAAATTAAACGAGTATAGCTCTATAAAAATATTAATAAAACTACTAATAAAAGAGTATGTTAGAGCTGTTAGCTAATTTCAAAAACTTTTTGTTTGTAAAAAAAATAAAGAAGTGGGCAGCTGTTGTTAGACTTTTGTAACGTTTCTTGTTTCCGAGGAAATGATATCAACTTTTAAATCCATTGCTTGACCTCATTTCTTCAGATGAACTTTCTATCTAAGTTTTGTTTCCATTTTTATAAGTAGAAACTAGACTTCCATACTGGATAAACTACATTATTACTTACTAACTTTATAATTTTCAAAATTAGTCATATATGAATACAGAAAACCACTTCAGTTTATTATATGATTTATTCAAGTATTTCTATGTTCCATTGAACCATATTTACTTGATTTATAACATTGTTTAGCCTCCATAATATAATAACAATTTATTGCACTAGTACGACAAAATAATAAAATTGAATTTATGTCAGTGTAAAAAAATAAGGGTCAAAATAATTATTATACCTACTTAATTAATTCTTTTGCATTTCAGAAATTTTATCTTACCTCTTTTAGGATTTTATTCTAAATTTTGAAACATTTTAAACACATTTTCCGTTTTTTGGACAAATTTTTACAGTTTTGTAGTTATAAATAACATTGTGGTATCGAGTCGGCCTGTGGATCTTAAGAACCTTGGTTCGATCTCCACAGCCGACAAATAATTTTTGCCAAATTAAATCTACCCCCTGAAGAAATATATCACTTACCGGAGATCTGCTACGGCAGAGTGGCACACCTAGTAAAGGGTAAAAGGCGTGATGATATATTTATTTTATTTATTTAGTTAAGCAAAAGCAAAAACAAACATAATATGTTGATATACAGATGTTTTTTACATTAATATGTTTTTAGAAAATATATAATTAGACTATAGGACTCGCCTTATTTATCACACTTACATTTGTTCCATAAATAAAATAAAATATATTTTGTTTTAAGGGTATAATTCTGTACAGCAGATCTCGGCACATCATATCAGCCGAAAATTCACAAACCTTAAAAATATTAATGCAGTGTGAGCCATAATTTAAATGTGGCAGTTGGCGGAAATCAGTTTTCGATTGTGAGTATCGGATTTGAATTCACATTTTTATTGCCTATTTATTTTTGCTAATCTAGAGAATACTATCACAAGTGAACAAAATTTTAATGTAATATGATTATCCTATGTATATAAGCACAGAATATAAATTTGTACTCTAGAAATTTTTTAACATACGCGCGTATTGTTGTAACGCTTGGAGTTGGCCTATTTGGAAATTTCACAGCGAATAAATCTCTAACTCTACGTAAACAATTTCCACTATAAAAAGTTTGTATGATAAAAACTCTTTCTTCGTTAAAATAAACTGAATTCATTTTAATATTTTACCCGTCAAATTAATCATTCATCTGTCAAATGTCAAGCATTTATCTATTTTTGTTTCAATTCCATGGCTATTTGATATTTTCAACGTAATTTTTAATATTTTTCAATTTAATTTCTGTCGTTACAACGCATGTAAATGTAATTCTGTTTATTGATTTAGATGCAGAATTTTATGCTCTACAACATTTATTTGAAGCATTTTTGTCTAAAATAATTTGGGGAGCAATGCGCACGGAAAAACTGTTTTTTCATGTTAATCGCCTATGTACACAGGTATGATGTTCCACCCGGTATAATATATTAATTATGTTTATATTCTAAAAAAATATGTATCATTTTAATAAATATTTTATCTAGTTTTTGTTTCATTGTCAAGTTATTAATAAAATAAATTCGTACGTTAATGCGGTTTTTTAATGCTGAACTCGTAAAGAGAAGTGTCCATAAGTCACAATTTGCAGACACAAAAATTAATTTTCGTATATTAATAAATACAACAAAACATCTCTTAGTTAATTGTTTTTTTTTTGCAACTCTCCCCTTTAAATTATCAATGAATCAGCTCATATTTTTATACTGCATTTAGTTGCAGTTAAGGAATTTGAAGAATGATAAATAATATTACGTATTAATGCACTTTAATAAGGTTCTTACTTAACAATATAATTTAAATGAAGTGCATCAAATCGTAGAATCTACAGACCAGAGAAGTAAAATTGTTCGAAGAATTCAATTTTATCGTAGATAATATTAACAAGCGTGAAGATTTTTACTCCTATAATTCGATATTTATGTTAATAAGATTTTAACAATAGATATTATTGTTTTAAAAATTTAGTATATCTACAATTTTGTCAAAATATAAGTAAAAAATTATTTTATAATAAAAATTATTCTAAATTCCAATTGAAAATAAAGTATCCTGTTGTTAGGGTTAATTCATAAAATAATTTTGTTTTGCGAGCCTATTGTTTGCAATGAATTTTTATTTATTTATTATTTTTCATTTAAAGCAGCAGTCCCCAACTTGCGACGGGATTAGTCGTATGTCTGGTCCGCGGTTATTTTTGTACTGTTTTAAATGCTAGTGCAATCTATTTGTAATTTTCAAAAAATGTTCAGCTAAGAATGGGTTTTTGCCTTTATTAAATTTATTAAATGATTATTTACGTAACAAGAGAGGAAAAAAGTACTTTACTGGGTGAGCAAGCATATTCATTCTTGGTTTTTCTAATCCCTATATTCATAATTTCCTAAATACATCAAGAAAATCTGGGTGGCCAAAAAAAAAACTATTTCATTGATCTCCCAAAATATTATATGAAAATTGCAGGTATCGCACATATATACATATTTACGCAATAGATTGATAAGTTAAAATTGTGCTTCTTTACATTTATAATGTAATAAAATTTCAAATAAGAATGATTTACCAATCTACCATACATTTTAAAATTTTGTATGTGGTCTCCTCAAAGAATATAGTGACGCCCGATTGAAAGTAGTCACAGGAGTAGTACGTAAGTAATGATAGCAGAGATATTATATGCATGCTAAGTTTTTTCTTGTTGTTGGCTTGTTAAATGTTAAATTTTAAACTTGGTAAATAATAAAATTTATTTTTACTGGTGCACAATAATCTTTATAAAGAATATACACAGAAATATCATAACAAAATTGTATATAAGAATTTTCAGGATAATAATTCTTTGTTGTAGACCTTAATGTCTTAGACATAAAACTTTCAATATTACAAATAGTATAAAGAATGTAAAATCGCATGTGATCTTTCTTTCTAAATATACATTACTGACTTCAGCTTACAATGATGAGTTTACATTATCATGTTCATTCAACAGAAAAATTTCTATGGAATGTGGCTTTTATATATATTTTACCTGCAGTTGTGTGAAGTTCACCTACAAAAACAAGCGCAAAGATGCTCCCTTCCCTTCTTATCTTTTTGATTCATTTTCTGTTTTTACTATAGAGTGTCCAACTGCAATTGTGTGGAATTCAGTTTCAAAAACAAGCGCCGGGAGATACTCCCTTCCTTCCTCATCTTTTTTTTACTTCATTTTTAGTTTTTACTGGAATTTGGTTGTGAGAAAAGAAAGAGTTCGTATGGAGGAAGGGTTAATGTGGTCGAAACGAGTATCGTGTGTCAGGATGAGAATGTTGACGGGTTCGTGCTACCCCATTTAATGGGATATAGCGTGATGTTATGTTTGTATGTATCTATATACAGACTATAATTTGTACTCTAATAATAGTATATAATATTATATAAATTATTATTTATTTTGAGGAATATATATATAGATCAATTTTCAGCAGGAACTAAGTTTGTCTCAAATAACTGAGTCCTTCAAGTACGATACACCTTAAACTTTTATAGTTATTTTATTTTTCCGTTGAAGTGTCATGGGTATGGATCCGTATTCCACATTCACGTAGCCATTTGTGTGGCGTATTATTTAATAAAAAGCATCATCGATCTTGTGTTAAGCTGCTGATGTTTTCGCTGCAAATGAAAGAGCTGAGGCTTGCGTTGCTTGGAGAGTCTCACACAGGTTTAAGCTGACGATACGATACGATACGATTTCCTTTTATCTTTTCTGTTGACTTTTGAATACTGTGTCATGGGTTTATGCCTCTAGTGTTTGTGTTCACTCTCGTATTGTTACAGATGATTTGTTAGGAATTGTTGGGATTATTTTGTATTTACGGCAATAGATTCCGTATTTTATAATTATTGCCAAGATTTATTGTTGATGTATAGGATTATTATTATGAAATATACTTCTTCAAATTCTATCTATATTGTGCGCTGCATAGCGATGGTTCTGCTTTAAATCCTTGGATTAATTTTATTTGAATGAAAATTATTGCAAAGCTATATCATAAATAATAAGCACTTCTTATTCGCTTATGCGTGTTCTATTTTGACAGTTGGTAATTGTATGTCATTGTAATTATATTTTCTATTTTGATCTATAATTGCAGCGCAGTAGCTTTCGGACCTGAGTAAAGCGCATAGCAAAAAAAAAATATTTCGGATCGGGTACCTACGTAAGAAAATGTTAAATGAAAATTTAAGGTCATATTTATTACAGTTTTTTTTTAATATAATGGCTCAAATAGATGTAATTTATATATCTGTGCAATCGCTAAATATTCATGGTAGGTACGGCAATGACGGTATTAAAAATATTAAAATTTGCTTCTTTTTATTTAAATCTTTAAGATTTTTATTTATGTGTATTACAAATCGAACAATAAAATTCAAATACATTATTTATTTGTTTCCATATATAAAGGGTTTAAGCGAATAAAATGTTTGGAACAATATACTTAACTTTTTTACTATTTGACGTTATTAGATTTTTTCGGTGTCCTGAATATTTACTTATACAATAGGAAAATATACTCGTAAACGGTGGAAGATTTCATTAAAACAATTGTTTACTAAATATAAGGTAAATAATTGTATTATCTTTAGTCCTCACTTAATATTTCACATAATGTGCATTTGATACTGATATTTATTTAGCTAAACAGTTGGTACAATACATTATAAAAACAAAAGACAACAATATTCCCTTTTATTATTGTTGTCTTTATTTTTAATTGAATTTATTTTCTTTAATGCTACGGGAATTTTATTATAGATTAGTTCTAAAATCGCACAAAACATTGCTGAAGAAGTTCTTATTTTTCTAGTTTTATTAATCTGAAAATGTTGGCAACCTATTGTGAATAATTTTATGTATAAATATTGATATGTTAAGTTTAATAAATTGATATGATATTGCAACTATATTAGTTCTAGAAATTATTTATTAAATAAAATTAATTTCGTATTTTTAATTTTGGTCTATATTTGTAGGTTTATATTGTATCAATGCGTAATATGTTTTTATTGAGTCTATAGGACGTACTTGACATTCTTTAATTATATTAGGTTATCTGTTATGTGTGAAATGGAAGATAATATATTTATTTATTTTTAAGAAAGCTTTGTTTTTATCTACCTTGCATTCCATTAAAATTTAGTTTCTAGATATCAAGAAAAAGTGCTTTTTAATTAAACACATATTTTATCATTTACGATCTATGAAAAATAATAGAATAATAATGACTAATAAAATATATTCTCCTCCAGTACAACATGAAAATATCATAACAACAAAAGACACATCATATAAGATAAACAAATTAATAAAATGCGAATAGTTCTAAACCAGAATCAGGATACATAAATCTAGAATTTTTTTATTGAAATTTCTCTACAATTCTCATTTTACATTTCAAAGCCCCATTTTTTTATTCCACATAGAGGATCATCCAGTGAACAAAAACACTAATTCAAAAGAGAGCTCGTCATTCAAAATTCACCACGTTATTAGTGTGAATACCTAGTTCGTGGTAGTTACTGCGCGCTTTTAGAAAGAGAACTAAATACGGCCTCTTTGAGCGTCATTGCCTCAGTCTAAGTTTTAAAAAGTAAGATGTTATCGTGGGTTTTTATGCTGTCAGGTCATCAGATAGCAGAACAAAATTTGTTCAAGCTTTTATTACAAGAAAACTACCTTGAACGACTTGTTAATGGTTAAATAATGCTTCTTGTTTAGTGTGAAAGAAGGTAAATGAAACAACAAGCTATTAAACGATGTAAATTCACTTTCGGATAATAGGTACTCAGTGTTTCTCAATTATATTTTACTGCTTGTTTCCCTCATATTTTATAAACCTAGAAAGATTAAGTCGTGCAGCATGCTTATATTCTGCCATTATTTGTATAAAATAATAATTTTGATTTCGTAGTGAAATTGCAATATATATATATGACTAAAATATTAAGACTTTTCTTTTGTTTCTTGATTTAAATAAAATTATATTGTACTTATGATCCATATTAATTTTATGGAGAATTATCTTAATTATAGGAAATCATAACATGAGAAGAAAATTTAAAAGAAAATAAAAAAATAAAAAAACAAGCTATGAGTAAAGTCTTCCATAATATTTTATTTATTTCGAAAATCTGTAATTTTGAGATAATTTTAATAGCAAAATATATTAAATTTTCTTTATTTTGACTTGCACACTTATACGGAGTAGTGATTTTTTTAGTACTATCGCTAATCTATCCAATATAAATAACGAATATATACAAAATATTTTTTTTCTTTCTAAATTAATATATTGCTAATATTTAAGAACATTTAATGAGATCAGATTTTATGAAAACAAAATCAGTACATTTGTTTATTTCGTATCTTATTAAAAAAAATATAAATTTAAATTAAATTATTTCATATATTTTTTTTATGTTTTGTATGATATTTTATTTCCGAATATAAAACATAAAATAGTTTTTTGCAGGCAGATTCGTAAAACAAACTAGCAACCAATACTAATGTTAGGTCCGATTTTAATTTCTTTACTAATTTTTAGAAATAGGAATAATTATTGCCATCAAATGTGCAAACAATCATCAGGCCGGACTTTACACTAACGCACAGTAGGTACAATATAAGGGCGCCTTCAGAGGGAGGCGCTAAAGGAATGATCAAACGAAATTCATTTAGTCAAATTAATGAGATTATTTATTATGTTATTAACCTTCGCTGATCTTAAATAATAGTAAAACTTTGATACCGTAAATAGAGTCAAATTTTTCCGATTTATATTTAATTTATTGTATACTCGTATATATTAAGTACAAAAATTATGGTTCAATCTTTATTGATATGGTTTTATTAAAAATTTTAAAATGGGAAGGATCTAAATAATTGTATATAGAAAAGAGTAGACTTAAGGAATTATTTTTGTATCTTTATTATATGTAATAAGGACGTTTCGAGCTCTAAACATCTTCAGCTTTAGTAGAAAAGGTGTTATTGGTAACACAACTCAGAATATAATCAAAATATAAGATTAAAATAACCAATGTGATGAAAATGTAAGCCAAAACAATAGGTCATAATTTAACGTAATTTATTATAATAAATTTAAAACAATTTTATTATTTTAATTTCCACACATAGAAGATTAGAATATAAGAAATTTATCTTTTTACGTAATTATTGTTTGTATTATTACAATTTATCTTTGTAGACATGATTTTAAGCTCGTACTTTAATAATAAAAATGGGATCAATACTTATCTATTCAGCAAAAAGTGCCTGTAAATCTTAAACATAAGTTGATTTTTGAAATTTTGCAACTGAAAAATATTTGATGAAGGAAATTAAATTTTTAAAACTATATGAAAGTTTAAAAAAAACCATGATTTAGGGTCAACAGAGACTCCCTTGCGGGTTAAAAAAATTAAAGTTAAATAAAAATGATAGTTACTAAGCTCAAGCAACCATAATACTAATTAATATGATTAACAATATTTCAAAATTTGTCAGTTAACCTAATAATTTCAATCCGAAATAAATAAAACGGGAATTAGGTAGTTATTTCAAATTGTAATCTTCTTTACGAACCTGTCTGTATGAGTTCAACTACAGAAAAAATAAATACAGTTTCACGTTTAAACATTTCTCTCTGTACTAGTTTGCAACAAAATTAAAATTATCTCTGTGACTCTCCCTTCACTAACATCTTTGGTGGCCGTAGTTGGACAGTTGATAACTGCACTTTAGTCGCATAAATATGTAAATATTATTGTTACTTGTAAATAATAGATTAAGCTTATATATGTAAGTTATTATACTTTGATAATAAAATTGTAAATATTTAGTTTCTAAAGTGCCAAAATTTTAACCGTTTTATTTTTCAAGCTTCTAATACAATACTTTTAAAATAATACTTATTTATCAATATCACCAGGGGAAAGTAAATATTCATGTAACAAAATAAAAATAAATTACAAAAAATATTTATCGTCACAAATTTATCACTTGCCGAGATCTGCCACGGCAGAGCATCACGTCCAGTAATGGGTAAAATGCGTTATAATATCACGCTATATCCTATTATATGGGGTAGCACGAACCCTTGCAACATTCGTAGAACACAGATTTATTAAGAATCAGGCTTCGTCCAACATTCTCTTCCAGACACCTTACTTGCTTCAACTACATACGCATTTTCTTCATACAAGTTTATTCATTCCTCACACTCCAAATTCTTCATCTCGCAACAAACCTTCAATCGTATCATCCTTTTGTTACTATACAATTGTTTCATAAATCTTTCACTAACTCCTACTCCTCTATCAAAAAATCTGCAAAATAGAATTAAAAAATAATTCAATTATATTATAATATTAAATAAAGAAAAGGTTTCAGAATCCAATATGTTTTTTTAAATATTTATTTGTGTTTTCTTTTTAAAAAAGACGTTTCAAGCTAAAATACTAGCTCATCATCAGCACCTTAAAATACTAATACAATAATTATAATATAAAACTAACAAATGAATCAAAGTGTTAAACAAACCTTTAAATAAAATAAAAAATTTAAATAAAAACAAATAAATATAAAAAAAACATATTGAATTCTGAAGCTTTTTCTTTATTTAATATTAACAAATCTATAAAGATAAAAATGAAAGGGAACATTGGCCTACGCTTGTTTTTAAAAGTATATTCTACAAAATTGCAGATAGACACTCTATTGTAAGCACTAAAAAAGAAACAGAATGATAAGGAAAAAAGAGAATTTAACATGAGCTTGTTTTTGAAAAATTTCTACATATATTTAAATTTTTTGCGTTATACCTATTAATCAAAATTAATTTTCAATAATGCAAAAAAGTAAATTAATAAAATATTGTTACAATTCCAACTTGAATGACAGGTTTATAGATTTTGAATAGTCATTGTACAGTAAATTAAATAATATTTTTGAATAAATAATATAATTATCTTTTTGCGTTTATAATTATATTATTAATGAACACAAATGAAAATATACAATAAATTATACAGTGCATTACAAAAAATTAATTTAATGAATACAATATTATATGTTTTAATGCTGATAATATAGACCTTTGTATTTAATTCCTACTAGCGATTAAAGCCAAAGTTTTTACATATTAATATAATGAAATAAATATATCATCATGTTATTTGTCCATTATTAGTTTTGACACTTCGCCGTAGTGAATCTCGGTAAAGCTTGATATATAATGAAGTAACTTAAGAGGTAAAGCAGTTGGAGTAAAATAAGAAGTAACGCAAGAGAAATTGACCTTACTAAATGCTCAAGTTATTACCATCAAACAATCAAATGAAAAGATAGAATTTCGGTATCATTCGTCCCTTGTTTAAACTTCGGCACTAATCTGTCAATTGGTTAACAGTGGATAATAACAATATTTCGGTATTTATCATAGGAAGATTTATGAATTTCTACTAATTGTATAAATTTGTAATTAATTTCTATGTAACACCGAGCTAAACAAGTATACATACAGATCTGAGAAATATTAATTGATAATATTTATCATCGATTACTAAAGTAACAATGATTATCTCTTAGGTTACGCAAAAACGCTGATTTCTGATTGGCCAGAAGTGGAGTATTTTAGGTAACGCAAAGCAGAAAGATTAAAGTTGATTATTTCTTACTTTCCGTCTGTTACTTTACTGCTTACTTTACTGTATTATAAATCATTACCATCTCTAGTACATGCTGAACTTTGTACGTTACCGAAGTCATTCGTGTTTCCAGTTTGGTTATTTCTTTATAAAACCAGTTTAAGTGATGTGTTTTCTGCGACAAGTACGGTTGTCGGCTAACAAAGCAGGACCTTCAAAGATGATAATGGAAGGGGACCTACAGGAGTGGGCTTGAAGTACAACATTGCAAGTCGGTGAGTCCGGACCTAGTACTGTAATTGAGATTTATTTCCTGTTGTACAGAGTAGTATAAATGAATAAATAATAAAGTATAATAATAACAAAAAATATTGACTTTCTTCTAACTCTACTGCCCGGTTTTTCAGTGGTGATTTAAACTTCAGTTCAGTTAAACCTTGACCTTGAGCCTGAATTTTCTTTGTTTATTATTTGTCAAATCAAACTAGTTCTACAAAACCTAAACTGATTGTCAAAATAATATTATGGTGTTGCGTAATTTGGGAGACTCAAAAAATCTTAACCATTACCCCGGTTATTAAATTTATGTTCTTTCAGTAAGAAATATATTTATAAACACGTGATGGAAAATATTAAAAGAGTTTTAACTTTCTCCGCAGATGAAATTGAATTATTAATAGATTTAGTTAAGAGTAAAAAACATATATAAAATGAAAAAAAAAACTGATAAAGTATTTCTTGGTCATTTAATACTATTAGCGGCAAAATTATCGCAAGTTCTTTAGTTAAAAAAAAGAAAGTACAAGATTAAATTTAAGTTCTACATCAGATATGCGTTCAAGAAATTCTAACACTAAAAAAACAGAGGCAGACAATTAAAAATTGGTGAAAGTTGGCAGAAAAGAAGGAGGAATACGTAAAATTACAAACTGAATCAATAATAAATGAATGTAAATATTAAAAAAAAAAATTAAATAAAGGTTCAAAATGTATTAGAAGAAAGGGATTTGAAACGAAAAAAATTAAATGTGAATATGGGTTAAAAAACGCACAAAGAAAAATTTGAAATAGAATTAAAAAAGCAAAAATGAAATATATTAGATATGTAAAGAGATATTTTCAATTACTTTAAAATTTGTTTAATATATTTGTAATGTTATGGCAAAATAAATATAATAAATAATTATTTATTATTTGTATATCAATTAGTAAATAGATGAATTTATATTCTTATATTTCTAATAATATCCTTGTGACTGTTTCTTTACTGAGTCTAAATCTAACGAACAAATCGTAGTCGTCTCATTTTCAAAGTGATTTATTCTATTTCTAATTATTTTAAATCTTCTAGCACGATCAAGTAGCTCAATAAAATTTATATCATCCTCATCGTTCAATGAATCCATTTTTATAAAATTGTGACAAATAATTATGACATATAAACGTCAAAATGTACTGAAAAACAGTCGATTATGTTTTATAATATTAATGTAAGCGACGGTTGAACTTTAAAATCAATACTTAAAGCAAGGAAATTGACAGTTCTGGTTCAAGAAAAATCTGTACTGAGTTTAAGGTTCAAACTGCACTGAAAAACACTTTGAACCTTAAACTTGAACCGATTTTTGAGTTTAATCTGCCACTGAAAAACCGGATATAAGAGCAACGAGTTTGGTAAAAAACATGAAAGTTTTTGATTTGAACTTGGAGGCCCACTTGAGATGTGTCTTCTTTTCGTATAAATCTCATGTCACTAGATGGCAAAAATTCAATTTCAACAAATTTTACATGCTAAAATAATTATTTATGCTATATGGAGAATCGTTGGAAAAGCAAGAACACGTTTGAAGTTGTACTTACGAGCACACCACAAATCTTATATAACTGTATTCGTAGCTAATATAAGGTAGAAGTTTTAATTCTGAATATATCTAGTTTATATTCGTATACATTTGCAATAATATAAAATTTGTGAAACAAGTGAAAATATCTAATTTATTTTAAGAATAAACTCAACGTAATGACGTCCATCGGCAATTTATTTTTCTGCAGACAAAATAATTGATTCTCATGTAAAATAAATATTTAATGAATCAAAATAATGAGATGTTTACAGTAAAAAAATATTTATTCCCCGTTCGAATCGTGAAAAAAAATTTCCTCGTGCCTGTTCAACATAAACTGTTTACGTTCAAGCAATTTAACTTGTAGCTTTATAACATTTCCCGGATTTCACTGACATCGAATCACAACTAACATCCGCTTTTCCAGCAACCGGAGGATTTTTTTACGCAGTTTCGCCAACACAGGAACGCGACAGTCGTTTTGTTTCGATTTAATTTCGAAAGAGCAACGTTGCAATTATAACTTTTAAATGGAATAGTAGAAGTGCATACGTTACGCGTTACTTTTACATGTTCTGGTTTCTGTCCGAGCTTATTGTTTCACAAACTATTTTATTTTCTTGTATATCTAGCATTATTATTGTTGGTTTTTAGCTTTATGATATGTTTTAAATTGATTTAGATTGCTTTTGATTAGTTTAAGCATTCAAACAAATTTTCTACAGTTATGGGTATGCAGTCGGTTTGCGGTTCTTGAGGACCCGAGTTCGATTCCCGTAATCGATAAACTGGCTTTCACCAATTTAAAATCAACTCCTGTGGCTCCCCCTCCACTAACAACTTTGGAGGCCTTGATTTGACGGCTGGTAACCGCACTTCACGCGTAAAAATATATCACTTACCGAGATCTGCTACGGTAGAGTGCCACACCCAGTAATGGGTAAAGGCGTGATGATATATTTATTTATTTTATAAGTTTTTATTTTACAGTTAAAGAAATTATTTTAATCAGTAGTGTAATTGAAAATTTTCAAATAGATACTTCCTTTTTACTTCCTTGTACGAAGTAAAGGAAGTATTGTAATCGCGAAAATTTTCAGTTCTCAGATTTCAACGGAAATAGGTGTTTTGGCCCTCCCTGAATCCATTTTGACTAATTTCGTCATGCCGTCTGTACGTACGTATATCGCATAACTCAAAAACGGTAAGCCGTAGAAAATTGAAACTTTATATTTAGGACTGTTATAACATCTAGTTGTGCACCTCCCTTTTTGGTCATTATACAACTACCGGAAGTGGTACTTTACTTGAAGCCTATAATAGATTTTCATGAAAAACTATATTCAAATATAATTTAAAACTTTCCAAATTTGGTATATAAGACTACTATATCAATGGAAATAACATAATAGATTTTGGTTAAAATAGACTAACCGGAAGTGGCACATTACATGAAGCTGCTAACAGTTTTCCTTGAAAAAAATGGTATTATTTTAATTTTAGAAAGGAATGCTGCAAATAAAAGTTTTAGAAAATTAAATTCTGCGTCTAGCACATTAAGAATTTTTAAATTAGCTTTTTGCATAAACGAGATATCTAAATTTAAATATTATATATTTTTTGATTTTTAAAAAAATTAAGTTTGCTATGGATTAGAACAAAAAATAAAAGATTTAATGTCAAATATGTGCAATTAAAAAAATATTCATAGTTTAATACGTGTACAAGGAAGTCATGTGGTGTCAGATTTTTTATTTGATTAACATTGAAAATAAATACTTCCAATTAAGTTTTGGTTAGTAATAAATGTGTTAATATTTTATTAAAATTATTTAATAAAATATGTTTATGTAAATATTTAATATATTTCACATGAAATTATAAAATATTTTATTTAGGTATATTTTGGTTTATCACTAAAACTTTTATATAGGACGTATGGATACTCGAAAAAAGGGTTACGCCACCATTACTTCCCTGATTGGAAAAGATTTTAATAAAAAATATAGAGCACTAAATTCTGCATTTTAATAAGTATTGGTCTATACTGTTGAAATTAAGTTTAAAATTAGTTTAAAATTTACATTATTATGTTATATTCATGGAACGATACAATGCAAACAGATGTGAAACATTAACAGTGTAAACAAAAACATTTAACATTTAAAATAGGAAACAATGTCACAAATTTGTTTTATTACAAATAAAAATCTGATGTGGACACCACATGACTTCCTTGTAAGCATATTAAACTATAGATTTTTAATTGCACATATTTGATATAAAATCTTTTATTATTTATTTTTTGTTCTAATCCATAGCAAACTTAATTTCAAAAATAAACAAAAAATATATAATATTTAAATTTAGATATCTCGCTTATGCAAAATGCTCATTTAAAAATTCTTAATGTGCTAGACGCAGAATTTAATTCTCTAAAACTTTTATTTGCAGCATTCATTTCTAAAATTAAAATAATACCATTTTTTTCAAGGAAAACTGTTAGCAGCTTCATGTAATGTGCCACTTCCGGTTAGTCTATTTTAACCAAAATCTATTATATTATTTCCATTGATATAGTTGTAGTCTTATATACCAAATTTGGAAAGTTTTAAATTATATTTGAATATAGTTTTTCATGAAAATCTATTATAGGCTTCAAGTAAAGTACCACTTCCGGTAGTTGTATAATGACCAAAAAGGGAGGTGCACAACTAGATGTTATAACAGTCCTAAATATAAAGTTTCAATTTTCTACGGCTTACCGTTTTTGAGTTATGCGAGATACATACGTACGTACGTACGTATGTACAGACGGCATGACGAAATTAGTAAAAATGGATTCAGGGAGGGCCAAAATACCTATTTCCGTGGAAATCTGAGAACCGAAAATTTTCGCGATTACAATACTTCCTTTACTTCGTACAAGGAAGTAAAAATTAAACAAATATATCATCACACCTTTTATCCATTACTGGATGTGGGTACGCTGCCGTTGCAGATCTCGGTAAATTATATATTTCTACGTGTAAAGTGCGGTTGCCAGCCATCAAATCATACCCCTCGAAAGATGTTAGTTGAGGGGAAGCCACAAGGGTAAATTTATTTTGGTGAAAATTGAACCCGGGTTCTCAAAAACCAAGGCCGACTCGATACCACTGAGCCATTTACCTTATACTAAATTATCATTACTTCTTTCTTCACATTCGAAATAGAAAGATTTTTTGAACGCTACTGAGCGTTACTTTTTCTTAAATATTTTTTTAAACCAATGTCAAAAATATTATCATTTTTTTTAATTAGTTACGTTACTAGAACAATTGTTCATAGTATTTCGCGCAAATATTGTCACTCTAATTAATACATATTAAAATGTTTAAATTTAACGATATATAATAGCTATGCCCCTGCTAGACTCTCTGGCTTCAGAGGTCCTATACTCCTATTACAAGTAACACTACCCAACTGTCACTCACCGATTTAAATGACTCTAAAAAATATTGACACCCTATTGTTTTCTTCCGGAAGTTGCTTCTTAGAGGTACAAACCACGCCTGACAGATGGTAAAAGAAAGAATCGCCATAAATGAAATTAAATAATACCAAAATATTACGTGTTCAACACTGGTTACCCAGGGGTTTTTAGATCGCAAAAATCAATTTTCAGGGTCATTTTGATCATATGAAGGTTTTAAGGGGTTAAAAAGAGGATGAGGAGATGAAATTACGATATTCAACTGAAATAGAGTTTTAGCTTCAAAACTAGTTACTCGGAGGTTTTTGGGGTCGCTGAATCTATCTTCGAGGTTACCCCTGGGTAACCAATGTTGAACGCGTAATATTGTGGTATTATTTAATTTCATTTATGGCGATTCTTGCTTTTACCACTTTTCAGGGGTGGCTTGTACTAAAAAGCAACTTCCGGAAGAAAAAAAATAGGGTTCAATAGTTTTAGTGTACCAAGTTTCATTTAAATCGGTGAGTGAGTTGGGTAGTGTTACTTGTTAGTTGTGCTACATAATTCTATTATTATTTGTTAAAATTTTATTTGGAAACTATTTTATTACACTTTAACATTGTTACTGATAGTGTTTTCTTTATTTTTCAGAGTGAAATTTATTTTGGTGCTGGAATCCATTTGTGCTAACTATTTCAGGCAGAATTGGTAAGTAAAATATTAATTATTTTGTAATTAAATATATTCGGAGCAGTGGAGTATGTTGCGAATATAATATAGCATTTATCACCTAACATTTTAACATAGTACGGTTTACACAACTCAACTAAAATATCATTTTCGTGTTTTCTATTTCTGGTTAATTGCTTACATACGATTTTATTTCAAGATAACGAATTTTTTCAAGTTTCTTAGCCTTAGTTTTGGAGTTGAGAGTTTCAATGGTCGGACGAATAAACGAAAATATAGAGCTTTCATTATGCCATGTACAAAGGTCTAAAACTTTATTGTCATGACATTAAATCTATACGTAACGAGATAATAATCCAATAACATAAGGAATTTTTAACAAAGTATTTGTATCTAATGGTACACCTACATGCATTTTGGCAGCTTTAATATTTGATACCTTAACTTTATTTTCAATTATTATTATTGTTTCATTACTGTTGAGTACATATAGAAACATTTATTTACTTACACCTAAGTGTTATGGTTTGTCTGTTCATAGCCTATAAGAAACCCACAATTTTTAATAGTCATTTGGACTGCAGACAAGTATTATTTATCAATATTTATTTATTTTATTGGAATAATTTGTCAGTACATAAATTCATTACCCGCGAGCATGTTAACCATTTAATTGTTATAGTTATTTATGTTATTTATTTATTTGTTTATGCTATTCTATAAAACAGAAACTGTATCCCAATTACAGTACAGGGTCCGGATTCACCGAGCTGCAAATTTAGTAATATAGTATATTAGCAATGTACGATAAGCTATAAAATGATAATATATTCATTTATATTATTATTATTTTTTTATATAAAATGTAACTAAATCTTTCTTAGATCAAGATACAAAAAAAATACTATTTTATGAAGCAATGGTTTTCATTTATTTGATAATGGAAATATTATATTGCGAGATCTTATCCATAATAAATATCAGTATGTATGTATCTATTTTTGACCATTCTATTTCGGTTAAAGCATTAACCTCATAAAAGGAAATGCCCACTCTAGGCCACACCTTCAATCCTCTTTACGATAAAATGTGTCATAATGGTTCAACGATTAACTCCGCTAATAAATTATTCCCATTAATTTCGAATCGATGTCCATTAATAATTAGAAGTTATGTGGTAACGGTTGCGTCACTTAGGACCGAATGCTACGAATTAGATATAAATTTGACACGATTATGTACACATCAATGCAATGGTACAGTCCATGTAAAATTAACAGTAAATCAACAACACATTGTGGAAATACGTGTGCTGTTTTAATAGTATTTCTGTTTGTTTATCACAATTCATTCTGAGTAAATATTTCTCTGGTGAACTCATAAACTATGAAATGAATGCTTACATGCATACATAATTAAACATCCGTACATAAAATATGATATCTCTGACCGGAATATATATTTGTCATTATGTGCATTTTTGATAATGGGTTACCATGAAATAAATGTGTTATACATTTAATTTTTATTAAAATGAAACATGCGAGCCAACTTAAAAATGATAAAAATGGAGTAAATAAAAGAACCGCGTGAAACAATGTATACTAGTAATTAAATTGTCGCTGTAAAAAACTTGTTAAGTAATATAAAGGAGACTATTAAGAAATTGCATGCAGATAATAACTTTTTGGAATTTTTAATGAAGTTTCGCAGAGAACGAATAGTGTTAAAAAAATATGCAGACATTTTATTGCAATAATAAGATTATTTGTTCTGTTTATCAATGTTTTTATTTATGTATTAAGTTAAATTTTCCTGATTTTCATACCGTTGTAACAATTTAAATGTATTCAGATAGTAAAGAGAGCTGGAGATTAGGAAACTTAAGACTCAAAATGAAATGTATTATTTGTTTGGACCCGATACTGAGAAATCGAATGATTTTCATGATCCCGAATAATAGGTGTGATAATCTCACAAACTAGAATAATATTTAATATAATTTCACAAGCCGGGGTAACATTTACCTATCACAATTTCACAAACTGACACCGCGTTTTCTCCGGTACATTTCGAGCAATTTCAAGTAATTTATAATGCAACTGGATATCAGTGCAGGTAACTAATATATAATAAAAAATTATGTCAAGTAAATAAATAAATATTGCTGTTAATATTCAATTCAATATTTTTTTAGTTAAGTGACACTTAATATTTAAGAGACAGCGGTGTAATTGGCTAAAAAATATATATTCTCTGTGAGAAATTCCAATGTACTCGTCTAAACTGTGACTAATTATAGTAATGAATATTGACTTATTTATTATTTTCTACAAAAATATTATTAATAGTACATTTTGCAAGCATGAGGCAGGTAGCTCAGTGGTATCGAGTCGGCTTGTGGATCTTGAGAACCCTGGTTCGATTTCCACAGCCGACAAATAATTTTCCCCAAATTAAATCTACCCTGTGGCTTCCCCTCTTCTAACAGCGTTGAGGGCCGTGGTTTGACGGCTGGTAACCGCACTTCACGCGAAGAAATATATCACTTACCGAGATCTGCTACGGCAGAGCGCCACACTCATTAATGGGTAAAAGGCGTTATGATATATTTATTTATTTATTTATATTTTGCAAGCATAGAAAAATATTCATTTCTTAAGAACGTCCAATTCATGCAGCAATTCATACAAGTCAGAAATTGATATTTCATGCTAGTTGTACACTATGCTCTTTTATGACTACGATATTGTTGATCTATTAATTAATTAGTCAATTTGAACAATAATAGGTTTGTAATATGTTTCGATTTAATTTTTCCAAAGTGACAATCCTAAAATGATATCCTACTCATAATTCCTAACTATTTTAACAACCCGTGATATATGAAAATATGTGCAAAATGTACTGTATTTCCGTAGCAACGATAAGCATACATTTTAGTAGCCTTAGATAAATATTTTAAAATGGCAACGGAAGATGTAAATAATTTTTTTAAAATTCAATGATTCATCAAATGAAATAAATTAAAATATACTTTTCTTCCTAATGGAACGAGAATTGTGAATCTTAGTTTTGGGATAGGACGTATCATATCTGATTATTTGAATAGCAGCTCAGCAAGATAATAATCATGAAGTATTATTTGTGATACCCAGACGAGAACTGATGATCAGTTATTTAATTACGGTAGGCACACAGAGCGGGAATATAAGCGTCATTTTTGCAACATGACTTTTTCCCAAGGAATATAAAGTTTCCTTACTCTAAAATTACTAAGGTAATAAATTAATAAAATTAAAACATAACAATACATTTTGATTGGAATCACACCTACAAATTATGAAATAAAATTTTCAAAGTAATATAAATGAACTACGAGATTCCTAAGAAATAAATTTTCATAAACACTAGCTTAACACTTGTCGCAATAAAATGCGTGAATCATTACCCCTAATTATAGTTCGCATGTGAAGGGACACTTGTCAGCCTGATTTATGTAATGTATGCGTATCCATAACGCACTACCGCAGCACAGCATAGGTCGGCGTAACGTAACACTAAAAATATCAAAAGAGCCTTTTTCATGCATTACCGTGATTTCTATGCATAGTTCCTGGCGGACTAATTATCAATGCGGAAGTAACTTTAATATTTTGTTATTAATACTAATCTCATTAAGATGATTTATTTTTCTACTGTCATTATCGCAACGTGCCTGGTAGATATTTTAATGAATGCAAATTTTATTGAGGAGAAATGTAATACTTGCAAATATATTTTATGTTATTTTGTTTAGTAATTAAATAGTTATTTTATACAGTTATTGGAAAATTAAGCCAGATTTTATTTTTATAATATTTACTATGAGATCCGTAGGGTGGTTTTAACTATCTGTAACATGTTAGAACCATCTTCTTCATACTCCCAAAAACAGAGTTCATACTAGTATACTATTATCATTTTAAACTGGAGGGATCGGCATAAAACTATTAAATGCACCGCAATTAAGTTTACAAAGGAACTCAAAATATGATCCGTTATAACTGGTGTCACAAGGTTCACACAGGGTTGTACACTGTACAGTCCCATTTGCCGCTACGTGTATAATAAAAACAAAAAAATTACAATCTTTAAATACGTATATTTCCTTATTCATACGATACAAGTATAATATATTATAAATATTATATACAAACATAATCTAAACGTTTACATACATTACTCAGTCTGATTCAGTACAGGATATTTAATTTTCTTATTGAGTAACATAACTGCTAATTGGATAATTTAATCCGAATTAGTAATTTTTAAATGGTCAATCAAAGGAAAAAAACAAGAATAATTTTAGGCTGAATACGACCCTTAAAAATTTACCTATTGTGACCATCGTAAGTGATTTCGGGTAACCGCACTAATATATTTCATTGTAGTTATATTGGACAGGGACGTTTAATCGTTTTATGCCGATCCCTCCAGTTTAAAATGAAAATAGTATACCAGTCAATATTTCTAGAGGTCTGTGTTGTCTTCACGAAAATTGTGCCATGGGCATTCACATGAAAAACGTGTTTTCCGCTACTATTGATTACCTGATTACTTTACAGCGCATGGTGTGAAATAAAAGTTGTTTAGAATTAAATTCTGTATTTAAATAAATCGACACGTTCAACTTTACTTATTTCACTCATAAAATTTTATTTACAAAATTGAAATTTTACCTAGTAAATCATATTATAACAAATATAAATTAATGTGTAATAGTTAGGTATACACATAAATACATTTAACAATAACTAAATAAGATAATTAACAGGCAGATTCATAAATCAGATCAAATCAGTTGCTATTGCGATATGTAATTCCATTTTAACTTGTTTCTAATTCACAAATGAAAAGTGATAAGTATTGCAGCAAGTATTAAGGCGGAAAAAGTATTACCTAATATGACATGTGAAACAGTGGCATATCCAGACATTAACTTTGGGAGGGGATATAAATAATAAATGTTTTTAAAAAAAATATGATTTTGTATATCCGCCAGCCGGTCGCCAGGCCGTCTGGGCGCGAGCTCTGTACGCAAACGTTGAAAATATTTGTCCTCAAGTTCCACCCATTTTTCCAACTTGAAAATGTACAGACGCACGCCGGGTGGCACGCCTGGCGTGGATGCTCCCATGCAGGACTTTTTAAAAATATTGCAAAAAAAATAAAGATATATATATATATATATATATATATATATATATATATATATATATATATATATTATTGTATGTGTGATCACAACAAAGAAAAAGGAATTTTTCGCAAAAATAATAGCACATTACTTGAAACAAACATTTTTATGCAACTGGTTTGATAGGTTACAGTAATGAATAAAAATTAGTAAACATTAAACATTGTAACAATTATTACCCAATTTTAATTAAATAAAATAATTTTTTTAATGGTAACTAACTTTTATTCATTACTGCAACCCATCAATCTACTGGCTCGAGAAATGTTTGCATCAAGTAGTATGTAATTATTTTTGCAAATTTCGGAAAAATTCTTTATTGCGTTGTATTCAGTACATCAAATAATATATACCTTTTAATTATTTTGCAATAATTTTGAAACATCTTGTATGTATGTATTTTTATATGTAGATATTTATTTTTACTTCCGCTCTGGATCATGGGAGGGGATATATCCCCCTTATTAGGTCTGCAGTTTAAGATTCAATAGCCGCTTCAATTTTATTCTTCAGTTCGTTTAATGTGTTTACTGGTTCTTTATAAAGAAAATCTTTCACGTAGCCCCATAAAAAAACCATTTTGATTATTTGTTATAAATCATTTTGTTGTTAAAATATAATTTAGATTAATGGAAAACTATATTTTATTTTTTTCTCCAAAAATATTATTTTATTTACATTTTTTAAGAGCCGATATTTTTTTCTCCCCAAACTATTAGAAGCTCTGCAATACTCTCAAAAAATATTTTGTCAATTCAAAAGTCGAAAACAATTTTTATTGAACATTTTTTATAATCAGTTAGCCACAAACTTGTTTTCAGTTAATTTAATGCCAGAAATTATCTCTCATCATGCTATGTATTATTCTAAGCCTGAAATAAATTCACTTGTTTTCATAGAAATGAAGTGATAGATTTGTCACAAATAATTGATGATAAATGTGATTGTCTAGAAATACTATAATGTACAATATTTTGTTTTTCTGTTGCCTGTTACTTATTTGTCGGTTAGTAAGAGTCCATCTTCATAGTACATATAATATATCACATATTATGTGTGCCGTAATACATACATCATGCTATAACCCATCAAATGAGGCAGCACGAACCTTTATAACATTCACAGAATATTCACTCATTAGATTCATCAAATATTATCATCCTAACACATCATCCTCGCTTCAACCGCATTCATAGTTCCCCCATACAAACTCATTTATTTCTCACACTATAAAATTTTCATCGCGCAACAAACTTTTAATCACATCCAGCAATTCTCTCCTATACATCTGTTTCATTAATTTTTCAATCGATATAAGTTCCACATGCTCAAATCATCTCAACTTACTCACGTAACGAATCTAAGATAAATGAATGAAGCATCGACCTGCGCTTGTTTTTGAAAATGAATTCCATACAAAGTTAGACACTGTATTGTAAATATAGAAAACAAACCAAAAATATAAGAAAAGAAGGGATTATCATCATGCGATTGAGTTTGAATATAATTATTAAAAATATTTTACATTTGCGAATGTAGCCACATTCTTTTTTTCTTAGAGTAGATTGAAATATTTGTTAAGTAGGTAAATTATAGAATATACATAATATTTTTTTCTATAATAGAAAAAATATTATTCTTAAATACGGTTTTTCATATAATAATAAAACAAGTAATAAATTATTTTCCCTCCCCCTGCACACATCCGTTATAGGTACATATCTGTTTTTATCGCTTTAGAAGTATAAATACAAGCTAAATATTTGATGATTTAGTTAACAGTAATAATAATGTATGTCACTATCAGAAATTATTGGTATAGTAATTTTAAAATTTTGAAATTTTTACAATAAATCATAACGGTTGTTCTAAATAAAGTATCACAATTTTGCATGTATATCTATTAATTAAAAACTCATTAACCTAAAGTAAACGAACAAAAAAAGTCAACTAAAAAAACCATCAATCATTTGACCAAAATGCTTAACCCTGTAATTTAATAAAATTATTAATATTAAATCTGGTCATCGACTTTAAATATTAATGACCACTACTGCTAAATTTTTAGTGTAATTTTTCAATCAATAGTCTATTTGTTAGTCCATAATATAAATATTGAAATTTCAGCAACAAGAAAGGGTTTTCAAATGTATTTTTCATAAATATCAGTTGCATGAAACGACGTTATATTTCTAATAGATAGTATTCTGAAGAAGTAGATAGAATTGCCTCGTGTAAAGTATAACACACGTTAGTAATTTATACGCTAGGTTCGACGGACACTGAAACAGGATTTTCATCTGCAAGACAATTGACACAATACGAATGAGATCTTTTGACAAAAATAAATTGCCGATCGAAATCTTTTCTGTCACTGAAATTTCAATTCAGTTTACTCGATTTATTTTGTTTTTTTTATTGCTGCTGACATATTTGATTTTACTTCACATTTCACAAAATTGTTAATTTGACGTTTTCTTTAAAAACTTTTAAATCGATATGAAACAGGTTAAAATATGTATTTTAAATTTTTTTAAATTCACGATAATCAGTTAAACCGCCAAATCTCTACATTGGCAAAAATTCATAATGAATTTTTGTTTTTTCCACTTTTATTGTTTTAGGAAATGATGTTTTTAAAATTAAATTTTTGTTTGCAGCATTTATTTTTATTACATATCTATTTTGTTGTATTATATGTCTGTCTAATTTTTCGCCCTAATTTCTTTTCTACTCGTGACACTCACCTTGGCAACTGCTATAAGCCATTCCTGATACTATTTTCGATAAAATAATTTATATTCTTAATGACTCTGTCGTTTTATAATTTGTAGACAGCTGCCACTTGTCACTTTCATTTTATTTTTATTGTTTTGCTATGAAACATTTCTAAATTATTTGATAAAATGTGTTTCATTGTTATTATTATTGATGTTAAAACTATTTTCTCTAAAGTATTTTAGGGTTGACAGTGTAACAATAAATTAAATCAACTATTGGTTAGTATGTTATGCTTATCAATGTTAATATTAGAGGTCATATTTTTAATTGTCACATTAAATTGTAATAAGGGTTGTATTTCGTTAGGGAGATAACTGCCTAAAATGATCATAAATCAAGAGAAGTAATGAAATGGTTATTTACTTAAATTAACTACCAAAAGATTAAATAAACATTCACGATATAAAGCGAAATTACCAAACGTTAGCAAATTTTAATTGCTCATAATCGTTCTCTTTCCTTCCATAATATTATTTTTAATTAAAAGAACAACATATAAAAGTAGCTTCGCATATATGAATATTTCAAATGTGGAGTATATTTCGGTTGAATATAACAGTAAAAAATGAAATAATACACATAATAGCACGCATCCCAAACATTTACGGATATTTCCGTACGTGTCAGGAATTCATATCGGTGAGCGCGAAAACAACGGGAACAGAAGGCAAAAGGAGAGAATATTACCAAACAAAAGATGAAAGAGATTCGAAGTAGAAGGCGAATACCAATGTTACATTTTATTTTTTTCAAACAGTAGATTTATTCCATTATTCATGTAGATTGATGAGTTTTATATTACGCTTTTGTTTTCATATTAGATTAAAAGAGTAATACGATTATTTTTATTCATTACCCACACAAAAGCTATTGTGAAATATTGTGTAACTAAGAACAAAAACAGATTAAAATTATTTTTTCGAAATTATGCATTATAGTTGTGTTTACGATATTTTTATAGCTGATGATCTGTGGTTGAATGAAAAATTTAGCGCACTAGAATAAGATGAAAAAAATTACTCAATTTAAATAAAGTGTGGTAAATAATAAAAATAATACAGGACGCTCGAAGTTAACTTTATGATTTTAGGATAACTGTGAAAAAGACAGAGTTTTTTAAACGTTTACATAACTTGCTGAAATTATTTGTCCATTCTAATTTTTGTAAATATTTTTAAGTTATCACAAATTCAATTTAGACTGTTTTTAAATCAACAAAAGAAGAAATGATAATGTTAGATACTGCTCAGATTTGGAAATTAAAAACATTATTTTGATATTGAGCGTAATCAATTTTTTTCGAGTTTCTTGTGTTACTTATTTTAGTCAGAGATGTGCATCTACGTGTAATCTTTAATTGTCGACATCTACACGTAGACAATACGTCGACAATTCTAGCGACGTAGACAATGTAAATAATGTAGATAATGCATCTGACAGTTGTAAAATTCAACATAACCTAAATTTATTCCTTTGTAACTATTTTATGTATTCGTATTCGTGAGCTCGGGTCATTATCGGTCTTTATATAATAAAACTAAAAAAGCAAGTGCTCGTCCATTACTAGACGAATGTCTGTCTTGGGTCTTGGGCGAACTGTCATATTTTTAAAATCGATCAACGCGCCATCTCACCAGACGGAGTTTTCTTTGGCGCTATTTTTAACAGTAACCAGTTGACAAATTTTGAACGTTTTGACATGCACAACTAGTTTTTTTTCATGTAATCCCTAGAATAAAAATAAAAATCTCTACCAACATTTAAAATTCTCTAGTTCTAGGGATAAAATTTCTAATCTGACTTAAGTGAACACAAGTGTTTTCATTGTCTACATAGTCTACATTGTTTATATGAAAAATGAAGACGTAGACTACATGATTGTTTACACGTAGAGAATGGCGTAGATTACTTGCAGTAGACTACACGCACATCCCTGATTTTAGTATATTTATTTGTTTCAACTTCTTTTTGTTAAGATATATTTAGATATTTTGTATCTATATCATTGGAAATTATTATTACATATATTTCCTGGACAGAGTCCCCAGATGACCAATCCTATTTTGGTTTATTTGGTTTATACAAACTGGTAGAAATATGAAGAGAGTACGGACAAATAATCGTCTGGAATTTTGCTTGAAAAACTGGGATATTTTCTTTGTAATGTAATGGAATTGTGCACGAAAAAACAATGACCTTCTAACCACAGCAAAATGTAGTAAAAGGTTTAACAGAATTCTGATGGACCTTGTGAGAACTCAAAACAACGCTAGTTATCTACTGAATGCGGCTTGGGTTGAACTAATATGCACTGCAGCATAATTTAGGAATCGAATTACAAATAGTCACAATAATGTTAAAACGCTATATGAATTGTGGGTTGTTAGAAAACCAAATATTCACCACCTTCGATCTGTAGGAAGTGAAGTTTTTGTACATATTCCAAAGAAAAACCAATCCTCGAAACTCAAGATCAGAGCGCAAAGGGGTATGTTTGTGGGATACTCAACACATGGACGCGGATATAGAGTTTGGTTGCTAGAAACTAGACAAGTCTTGGAGTCACGCTATTGTACCTTCCAGGAGGAAAAGACGAGCAAATGTAGGACTCCAATCAAAGATCAACAGGCTACATCAGGAAAACAAACGCAAAAAGTTATTACCAATTGCAATGAAGAAACAAATTCGGACAGAGAGATAGAAGAATTGTCAATAGATGTTGATGACAGTACGTCAGATACGAGTGAACATGGATTCCGAGGATTTTCAAACAGATAAGACGCAAATGAGACAGAAGTAATTCCGGACGAAAACAACATAGAAGAAGAGGATAGCCAACAACATACAGTTCATCAAAGAAGAGGCATGTCACGTCGAGAAACCCATTCTACGAAAATTGGGACTTTCGAACATGCTGAAGTACATTTGCCTAAAATAATGATCATAAAATCGAACACAAAAATTAAAGACCAAAGTTGTTGAGTGTGAAACTTAAAATAACACATCCTGCCCAGTGCATATTTATAATATCTGGCTTAAAACAAGTCATTCTCTGCAAAATCTTACGCGTATAGTCTACGCGACTTGTCGACAAAACAAAATCATATTTCCCATCAGGTTGAATATGTTATATTGAAAAATTAAATCATTGAATATTTTGCAAGTGTATATGTATATACTAGCATATGCAATATTGTAGTGTATTTATTCGGTATATTAAATATAAATATTTAGTATTTTAAGTAAGTTATGTGAAGTATAATTCGAAAAAAAGTTATATTTTTAACATCGTACTACAGGAGAATTTGTCCCGCGGTGTCGGCGGCACCACTATGCGGTGATTATCTAGTTTACCGCCGAGCACCGCCCTTGGAATATGATATAAACTGATTTATAGAATTAAATATCTTTAACCAATTTCAATCAATATTATTAAACAGTTCATATAACAGTTAAAAATTAGCTCGTTTAAAATTGTAACAAACTTCAAGTTGATTATTAATACTTAGTATACCTTACAGAAATATCACAATTAACTGATAAGGCTAGCAGATATCTATCTTCCGGAAGTAATTAGTCTTCTTCGTGTACAACTTGGCAGTCCATATTTGATAACAATAGGTCAAGTAGTCTATCGTTATGATTACGAATGCCATTGTATTGTGGTACGTTTGTAATATTTGTAAAATCCCTGAAGCATTCAATGTGTTTCTTACTAATTAAAGTATTATTACGAACAAAATATAAATCAGGCATATTAAAATCACCAACTAATAGAGTGTTAAATTCATACATAAGTATTAGCAAAGCAAGAGAATCAAATAATATATCGTGATCATTTAACGACGCAACCGGTATTATGTAGACAACGATCGCATATATACAAATGTTTTGTTAACTGACAGTCTAACAGTAATTAATTCAGCAGCTGATAACTCACGTTTAACTTCATATAGTTGAGGATTAAACGTGTTTTGCATTGTTGCTATTTCTCCGGCAGCCCCGTCTTTATTGAGTCTTTATCATTTCGGAAGATAGAATAACGCGCATTTAATAGTTCAAAATCACTAACATGTTAGCCAAGATTAAGTCATGGCAATAACTTAAAAGTACACACATTCGAATAAAGTTGTTTGCACTTAGTTTTTAAACTGTGATCGTTCTGATAATTCAATACAAATTTATTCTGCCCTGCGCAATCTAGTTTTCTTTTTAACAATACGTGTAACATCATTTAAATCTATTATTGTTAAATTGGCTTCTCCCCTTTTAATTCTAGTTTTTAATTCTTGCTTAAGATTCATATACACATCTTTATTAAATGTAGTTACCAGATTTTGCTGGCAACATTTTAAGTGACCCCTTGGTCTTTGAATACTACCTTGATAGGTCTAGGTTTAAGTTTATCGCCTCGTTTATTGATATGAACAGTAGCAATTTTGCGTAGACATATGATATTTAAAGCATCTTTTGAAGTATTAGAGTCCGTGATACTGGTTATAATATTTTTTACTTGCACGATATCCTAAGCGGTGTTGTTTTCAGGTGAACCATAAAAAAATAAATATGACTTACGAATATTCCTACGCAACGAAACATATATCTTTATGAAATATTTTCTACAAATGTAATGTGATTTTGTACATTATTTGCAGATTTGTGGAAGTAAAAACTTATAAATTGGTCACAAAAATCTAATATTATTTAAAATTCGATACTATATGAACTAGTGAACGCAACTCGTGTTAAAAGTGTCTTGTACTGCACTCATGGGTTTGTAATACTAGCCTTCAACTCGTCCTGCAAGCTTTCACACATACTCAGTCGTACATGCTACATTTAAAAGCTTCAGAAATTTCATTCATGAATACCAACAAATCCAAATACGTATACAGTTTACCAGTTAACAATACAAAATCATCATCACATCTCTCGTATTTCACTATAAATACGTGCTAAAACATTCATTACAAGAATCAATCAAATGCAACAATACAATAAATTCCAGTGGTGGCCGCTAACAAATAGCGTGCGAATTCCTCCTCCGCCAACAGAGTGTAAACTGTGACACGGTTAATGAGATTCGATCGCACAAATGGAATTTCACCCGCCCGGTATACGAACTACGAGAATGAGCGTGAGGAGACACATGTGATTGGGATGGAGAGGGTGAGAAGAGACAGAGGAAGGCAGGAAACCGCAGTTAGAGTTGCAGTAAGAGGTGTTCTCTACCATGACTTCATTTGTGCTGGTGACTTGTAAACATATCTTTATTGGATTAACGAACTTGTTCGAGCTTATTTAGTGCGAATAGAGTAGAGTGATCTTAAATTTGGTAAAGTAGAGGAGTATACTTTTGGTAATTTAGAACTGTAATTCTATTTTTATATTTTACGTTAGAAAAGTGGTTGAAGAAATATGATTGAAGAATACCCGAAACTCGATTCCACCGCATACAATTCTATATTAGATCTTTTTAAAAATCTATATACCGGGTGTTTACTTTATTTTTCGAACATGTTAAAATTTTGATTTAGCGATATCTCTTTACCTATTAATTTTAGAACAAGATTGTATCTACGAAAGAAAAATATTCAGAATGAAAAACTGCATCCAAAGAGTATAAGTTTTTGTTCAATTGTTTCTTATGTCCGAGTTATAAGCAAAAGAAAATACACACTTTAAAGCAATGATCAGAGTGCCATGAGAAATAAAATAATAATTTGTTTGTTGTGTCTGACATTATTTGACATATTGGACCAGAATTGGAAGCTTACTCTAATTTATTTATTTATTTATATATTCGAGCATTTAATTTAATAATAAAATTAATTATAGCAACTATTATTTTCTTTTTTCTACATAATCTACCCAAATAAATACCTATTATTAAGTTATCTAATTTGTTTTATTTCTCATGGCACTCTGATAATTGCTTAAAAGCATGTATTTTCTTTTGCTTCTAACTCGGACATAAGAAACAATTGAACAACAAACTTATACTCTATGGATGCAGTTTTTCATTCTGAATATTTTTCTTCAGTACAATTTTGTTCTAAAATTAATAGGTTAAGAGATATCGCTAAATCAAAAACAAAAATGTTTTTTTTGAATTCGCAAAATTTTTGCATCGAATTTATAGGCAAAATTTTGTTAGCCACTGGTTTATAGCTATTTTTAATAATTTAATTATAATCAATTGTTTACACAACACCAAATAAATATCCGTTGTTGTGTAATTAATAATTTAATTTAGTTAAATGCAGCAAGTCAAGCAATAAAATACGTTAATCCGGTGGCCCTAAAAATATTCATTTCAAATAAACCATCCTTAATTTAGCGAATTAAAAAAATCGTTTTGTTCCATGATCACTCCCCGTCTTATAGTATCCCTTTAATTTTTTCCCCGAGGTACAGATACATCCTCTCTCGGATATATATATATATATATATATATATATATATATATATATATATATATATATAATATATATACTCTAATTACTGCTAATTGTCTCTAAACTATATCAAAGGAAAATACTTCAAATATAGGATTCTAAGATTTTAAGGACTAAAGATGCTTTCAAAACCTTGATACTCAAAGAGCTATTTAAAAGTATTGTAAATAAAAATATATAACAGTGTGCAGTAATAGACTTATAATTCTATATTTGACTTAATAAATAAAAGCAAAACGCAATGAAACATCATATGAAATAGTTTATGAATATTAGATTTAGTATTATAACTTTATGTCAAACTTAAATTTAAATTTCATTGATGTAACTGAGTACTGAGATTTAATCTTAATCCACTTTAATTACTTTTATTCAAAAAAATTATATATTTAAAACTTTTAATAGTGGAAAAAGAAAGTCACATTGAGGACAGTTAGACATCTTTAATTGGGGTCCATACTAGCAGTGATTTATTTATATCTTTGAATTTCCTAATAGAATGAAAAAGTAGTAAATCAAATATCACGGTTCTTATATTTGTCAGTGTTAGTGGAGAATGGAGCGTGAGGATGAGATACATTGGAGATTTTTGTGGTGAAAAGATTTTAGTGTGAGTTGAGACCGAATCGAATTCTCTTGAGGTTGATGCCATTACCTAACACGCTAGGCTATCAAATTCAATATAGTTACTTTGCATATAGACAAAAAAGGTTTTTTTATATTTGTTCTTTTCTTATTCTACAGATTTTATAAGTATTCATTTCATAATAGGATTAATTTCTAGTCATATTTAAATTACTTCGTGTTTTCTATTTGCACATATAACAAGAAATTTTGTAAGTTACCCAAGAATATTAAACTAAAGACCATATAGAATGGAGTAGGTGGCTCAGTGGTATCGAGTCAGCTTGTGGATCTTGAGAATCCTGGTTCGATCTCCACAGCCGACAAACAATTTTCACCAAATTAAATCTACACCTGTGGCTCCTCCCCCACTAACATCTTTGGGGGGTCGTGATTTGACGGCTGGTAACTGCACTTTACGCGAAAAAATATATCACTTATCAAGATCTGCTATGGCACAGTGCCACACTCAGAAATGGATAAAAGGCGTGTTGATATATTTATATTTATTTATTTATAGAATTTTATTTTTATTTTAAGGCATCGCTAGAAAAAGGTTTGAATAAAAGCAACGAGTTTTCTTTTTGGATATGGGTACAATTATATAATTCATAATTCTAATTAAAAAACAAAATGTATGATTATATTTAATATCAAATATATGCATGTTACTTCATAACAAAAATAACAATTTATAAATAAAATACCTAATTAAAATGCCAAGAAAGAAATGTTATTATCATTAAATTAGAATAAAATTAATAATATATGATTTAATTAATTTGCATTTGATTACCCTTTTTTGAAGATTTCACTTATAGTATATAGGTATACGTTCAGAATCTATGGACTTTTTGGCTCTGGACTCGATATTCACAAAGAAAAAATATAAAATTACGACAAATTTTATCCTGAAGAGAAACTAATATTAAATTTATAAAGGAAATAATACTATATATATATATATATATATATATATATATATATATATATATATATATATATATATAATACGGTTATATTAAATTTTTATTATAAATAGAAGGAAAAATAACGGTAAATTTTAAGGTTCGACAATAGACACGGCTCTTAGACATCAATAATGAATAAAAATAAAGTAGACGTTCTAACAACAATACTATCAACCTTCATGTTATTAAGAGTATAAGAATAAAATTATCCGTAAGCAAACTTGTGAAACAATTTACCTGAGCATATCAATAAATTGCCTTCTTTTCGACTAATTAAATAATTAAAATTCTTCACTATACCTGAAACTTGGAACATATTTCCAAGAATAATAATTTCCAAACCAATATAACGTGCGCTTAAATTTGCATATTTAAAGTGCAGGCGATGAAATTCCATTTATCTGATAATCGCTGTATCTCCGGGCCTGAATAATTACTTATTTTAAAATTTAGAACAATGCAAGCGCTGACTTAACAAAAAATATGAATACTTAAGTTATAATTTATATTCCTAAGAGCCGAATGGTTCGTATATACGCATAGTTAACAGACTTACACTTTAAACAAGAACGTGTAACTTTTAAATCAATATCAGGAGAGATTTTATACTGAGAATAAAATAAAAAAGATATACTGGACAAAAAATTAATATTTATGCAAGAGATTGACGTAGCAAAAACGGTTTCATCAACCCAGTTGGAACTTTCTGTGGAAGAAAATTAAAATGTCATTTCTGGGATATGAAGCATAGTTTTTATACGTGAATCTATTAAAATGCCAAGACTATATTGACTTTCATTTCAGCAATACGGATTTTATATTTGTTTAATAATAATTTGTAATATGTTTATTAAATTTTTTAATGAACAGTGAATTTGTATAAGACAGATTAAGGTTTCTATATGTTAGAGGCTATATACACTTTTAACTATAAAAATTAATATATCAAATAAAGTAATTTTATTAGTACGTACAAAAAATATATTTGACGAACAAACATTTTTAGGTTGATTCACTTTTAATTAAAAACTAGTCTAGCTCCTAATATCATAAATGTATCATAATAGTTCATTTATTCATTATGCAACATTCAGAGCCTATTAGTAGTGTTATAATTATAATTTAATTATTAATATATTAGAAATAATTTTCAAATCAGCGGCAGTAAGAATATTTACTTTATGCAAAGGGTAATTAATTTTGCGAATTTTGTCTGTTTCATAATCAGTATGTTGAGTACAAAGTTGGGTTAAAATAAGTGCCATAAGTTGTGAAACAACCTGTATAAACAGATATTGTTTAAACATCATCATAATTGAAATTTAGAAAATAAATATACCGGGTGGTGCTCGGTGAGTGCGAACATAGGAATTTAACATGGGATATTAGTTTTATGCAATTTCCTGCTCTCCTGTACATTTTACGGAAAAAACTGTAGAGGGAAGATTTGTTCAGAATTAAAAGTTACCCATGAAACTGTTTTTACATGTTTTATTAAGTTTTTGGTTTAGCCGTAACATTAAAAATAAATTTCGAAATTTCTGTTACTTTGTAGTAATAGCCCATGACTTTTCTTTTATTTTTATGACAAATGCGTTAAATGTCAATTTTTGATGTTTATTAAAGTTAATCTTATAATTTAAATTAAATCTTTGTGTAAGCTATAAAATGAATGTTTATTCAAACGAAGAACGTGTCTTCATTATTAAAAATTATTATGGAGGAAATAGTTATAGGAGGGTGCGGGATTTATTTTCAATTAAATATGAAGATAAACCAATTCCAAGTGTATCAACAATTTCAAAACTGGTTACAAAATTTGAGAGTACAGCTAGTGTAGCTGTGACCGATGGTAATGAAGGCAATAATAATAATAACAGAATACGTCATAACGAAGTGAATGAAGAATTGGTATTGGCTATGATATCTCAAAATTCAAGGTACAGCATAAGACATATTGCTTCTGAATGTGGTTTGCATCATTCAACAGTTCTGAGAATTTTAAAAACACATGGATATAAATCTTACAAATTTCAAACACATCAAGAACTTCTTTTGGCTGATTTTGAAACTAGAAGTACATTTTGTGAAATTATGCAAGAAAAGGCAAATCGGGACCAGCACTTTATTTCGTCGATTTGTTTTACAGATGAATGTACATTTACTTTAAATAATGAACCAAATGTTCAGAATACTCGTATGTGGACCACAGAAAATCATCATTTAACTGTGTGTACAGGTACCCAATATCCTGAGAAAATTAATATTTGGGTTGGAATTTTTAAGAACAGGATTATACCATTTGAAATTATGGGAAATTTAAATTCTGATATGTATTTAGAACTTCTGCAAAATCATATAGGTCCTGCATTGGATGAGGCAGCTGCAGTAGATGAGGATATTTGGTTCCAGCAGGATGGGTGCCCGGCTCATTATGGAATAAATGTGCGGGAATATTTAGATTTGGTTTTTCCTAATCGGTGGATTGGTCGTGGTGGTGGAATAAATTGGCCTGCAAGATCTCCGGACCTAGCTCCTTGCGATTTTTTTTTGTGGGGGCATCTTAAAAGTAAAATTTACTCTAAACACTACGAAAATTTAGATTTACTAAGACAAGCTATATTCGAAGAATGTGATAATATTACTGACAGGCAATTAGCCAATGTTAGAACTTCGTTTTACAATAGACTTGGTTATTGTCTTGCTGAAAATGGTGGCTTGTTTGAACATTTATTGTAATTTCTTTATTTTTTTATGTAGGTATATTAAATAATATTGTTACAATTATTACTTATTATTTCACATTAAATTATTGTAATTTAAAATTTTTTAAAAAAATTTAAATTGTTGATAAACTTGAAACTGATTTATTATTAAATATGAAAATAAAACTTTGTTCAAAGAATAAAAAATGTGATTTTTTTGATTTAATTTAAATTATAAGATTAACTTTAATAAACATCAAAAATTGACATTTAACGCATTTGTCATAAAAATAAAAGAAAAGTCATGGCTATTGCTACAAAGTAACAGAAATTTCGAAATTTATTTTTAATGTTACGGCTAAACCAAAAACTTAATAAAACATGTAAAAACAGTTTCATGGGTAACTTTTAATTCTGAACAAATCTTCCCTCTACAGTTTTTTCCGTAAAATGTACAGGAGAGCAGGAAATTGCATAAAACTAATATCCCATGTTAAATTCCTATGTTCGCACTCACCGAGCACCACCCGGTATAAATTAAAATAATGTGGCGCGGATAATAGAATATATTTGATCTTGATTCGGATTGACTAACCAAAGTACCAAAATTAAAATATATTTATACAGCTTAAAAAAACAAACTTGTTATAGTGGAAGTACGTGTATCTAAGGACGTTATTTTCATTTTCATGTTATAATAGTATTCAAAATATAAATTTATACCACATTTTATAGTATATTACATAACGAGAATTGTAACAAGCACATTACGTGCGAGTGAAAAAGAGTGCGGTAACTTCACGAGCAATGTAATTGCGTTACAATTCGAGTTGTGTATTATACTTTATCTACGACCATAAATAATAATAAGAACAATTACAGAATATTTGTTAGGTTATATCCGTAACATCAACTGTTAAACAGCAGTGTTACCGCCTAACAAATGAAAAATGTTTTGAGAACACTTACGTTATATATATATACATATATATTACGGCACTAGTGCAGTAAACCCTTAGCAATCGTAAACAAGCATTTACTGTTCTTGCAAATTTTTTTAAGACCTACTTACATATATGGGGGTAGATAATTTTATGGATTTACCTGTAATTAATGAAAACTCAACAAATTCAAATTCTTATGCTCTACTTTAGAATTACGGTCAACGTTCAGTTTTCAAGAAAAACATTATTTTTTTTTTATTTTTTTTATACAAATTCCAAATTTGTAATGCAGAAATTGTTAAAGATCAAGATAAACTCGAAAATTGAGGAGAAAATTTGTTTATTTTTTTATTTCTTATTTTTTATTTTAAATTTTTCAAGTACAAAACTTCATTATTGATTTGCGACCGAAATTTCGAAATAATTATAATCTATATACAAGACCAATAGTTGTAATTGTTCAGCTTACTTAATTACGTCTATTAATAATTATATTATAGATTAAGTGGCTCAGCGGTATCAAGTCGACTTGTGGCTTTGAGAACCTCGGTTTCAATTCCCACAAACAATTTTCTCCTCATTCATATTACGCCTGTGCCCTTGTCCTCTCCTTCCACTAACATATTTCGGTCTTGGAATTTGACTGTTGTAACCACATTTCACGCGCATAACTATATCGCTTACCGAGATTTGCTACGGCAGAGTGTCATACCCAGTAATGGGTTATGGTGTGATGATATATTTATTTATTTTATTTTATAATTCTAGTTTTAGAGTACCTATTTTTACCTTGTTCCTGTAGGTGTACTCAATATAGTTTACTAATTTAGTAGTATATTGTAGTCATAATTAATGTATTGTAATAAATTGTTATAATAAATAAATATTCTAATAATTATGGTAATACAAATGCAATATAAACAAAATTCAACAAATTTTCTAAGTTAGGAATGCGCTTAAATTTATGGGGATTTTCTTTACATTAAAAGTTTGTGTAAATCTTCTTATAGCCCATCCATATTTAGTATTCTTCTTATGCAAGCATTATATTTTTTATGAATGTAAAACAATGGATTTCTGGGCTTATATTTTGATTCAATCTTTAGTTTTCTACTGTTTCCGCTCGGTATTGGGCTATTATCAAAGTCTTTAAAAAGTTAAATCGAACTACAGTTTAGTTTGAAAGTTATTTACAATAATTGTGAAATCGCAATCATATTTTGTGAAATATTTAAACAATATGGTTCGACTTGACAAATATTGTAAATAACTTAAAATAAGATTAAAATATAGTTTGATTTAACTTTTTCAAGATTTTGATAATGAGCCATTCCTGGGCCGAAACAACAGTAAAATAAAGACTTTAATTTAGGCCCAGAAATCTATTCCAAATCATACAACAATTGAATTATATTTTTAAATTGGAATTCATGTATAATTTGTTTATTATGAAAATTGTCAATAAACGAGCAATAGACATAATAATTTACAAATTTCCTTCAATCTTTTATTTAGTATTCATAATTAATTTTTCTAATTAATTACAGGTAGGATTAACTACCAGATTAAATATTTCCAGAAATAAAAAAAGGAATAAATTAAACGCTCAGTAAGTAATTCATGTTGCACGGTATACTTTCTCGGTAAAAAATTAAAAGTGCTCGATATTTTAATTTCTACATGATATAATATTTAATTTATGATAAAAATAATAATTGCTTGATAAAAATTGTAAATTTAGAGTAAGCATCATGATTGCTTGGTAAAAATAATAAATGCTAAATAAGAATAATAAGTACATGATAAAAATTTTAGGTATGCATAAAAATTTATAAACGCTACCTAAAAGGTTTTATATACTTAGTAAGAATAATAAATGCATAATAAAAATAATAAATACTGAATAAAAATAGTGATTATCATTAAAAAGTTATAAACGTTCGGTAATCTGTAGGTTCAACAAAAATAATAAATGTTTCATATAAATAGTGAATATCTGATAAAATAATAATTATTGTGAATACTTTGGTAAATTATTAATACTTAATAATAATAAATGTTTTATAATAAAAATAATAATGCTCTATAAAAATTACAAATGTTAATTAAAAAATATGTTTTAAGCAAAAATATTAATTATACTGTAAGACGGACAAGAATAATAATAAATTTATTATTGAAATATCAAACTGTAATTTAATTCTACTAATCTGTACGATGTATATTATTTAAAGATTGCCTTTCTAAGAACATAAACTATTTATTATTATTATTATGTTAATTAAATTATAAATGTAATAAATATTAAAATATATACTAAGTGTCCAAAAAATAGGTTCATCCAAAAAAATTAAATTAATTACTTTTTTACTACAGATTTATAAATTAATTTAAAATGTGCGTCAAACTACATAAAAAAATAATATACGAATACACTATTTCCGGTTTAACCGAAACTTACAAACTTACATTAACTTTCTTATTTTGAATAGAACACTCTGTATATTTTGTAGAATTTGAGTTTTACTAATTAAAATTATTTAATTTAAAATTTAAATAAGGAGTTTAATTAGATTCTTTATTTACATTTTCTTGCTTGGTTTCAGAGAGAGTAGTGCATTTTCTTTTTTCCTCAAAATCACTATTACTACAACTATGATATAGCAATTAGCGATTACCCAATTAATTTTACTTGACAACTATAACTATAACTAGCGCTACCCATCAGCTAACATTATACTGCTTCTATTTTCTAAATTTCAATAGCGAACATAATGCAAGAATTTATTATGTAAAATTTTAAATAACAATTATGCATATTTCTTAAATTTATATTGAACAAATTATGTTACGTATACGAGACAAGAAATTTATCGTTCATTTATTATTTTATCGTGTGTAACTTACTTAAATATAGATCATTATAGAATTTTTGATTATTTATCTTAAAAAGTTCAATAATAAAAAATATCAAGCATTTTATTAGTACCCAATAAAAACTTTTCCATTAGGTAGGTACTTAAAATTAAAACATACCTACCTTTCAAAAGAGCAAAAGTTAAATAAAACAACGAAACCATATAACAAAATTAAGTAAAAATTCCTTGTATCACAAAGGCGGGACTAACAATAATAATGAATAAATGATCACAGTTGTAATACTACGTTTATGAAAACCACTGCTAACAGCGCCGCCACTACCACGGCGACCAGCGGACGAACCAATGTGGTCGAGCGCATATCCACGTGAAAATGAGTTTCCGGTTCGGTTCGGTTCCGTTCCGGGAGCGGCGCAAACACGGGAAATGTAACGCAGACATAAATCCTCATATTTGACTCGCCAGCGAAACGTGTCCCCGCCGATAATTCATTTTGCGGTTTATGATTTGGAAAAAAGATTTTGATATCCTACACATACGCGTAAATCATTAATGAAACTTTTTAATAACTAACTATATGGTGATACAAATAGACTATACCGAAAAATCATGTTGGTTCCGAAATGCAAAAAATAAATTAATTTAAGATTTAATAAAATGTTTATTAATTCTTGTTTAAAAATGTTACAAAATATACTTTTTCATATACATATACAGCGTGTTCAATTTAAATGTATCACCAATGCTATCTCGAGAATGAAACAATAAACAAATCATAATATATTTATTCATTTAATTAATTATTAAATGTCAATACGACTATGGCATAGAATTAAACTGTTTAAATTTTAACATTCATTTATTTTTTCAAAGCACGCTGATTTCTATGCGATTTGAATTTAATTTCTGTGTACATTTTCCTCAGAAATTTTGTATTGTGAAGGTACTGAACTAGAGTTGAATTCAGAATAAAATTCCCTTCCGGACAAAGAAATTAAAAAAATATGTTCTCATTTAAACTAGACAAGTTGTATCCGTATTTAAGGAACCACTAGTTGAAAAAAAAATGGGTTATTTAAGAAACCTTGCAGCTTTTACAATATAATTCTTGAGAGCAATGGTGGCACACTTGAACTGAACATAAAGCTCATTTTCAAAGTTACTTTTAATGCATACTTATAAAGTTTAAATTACTACATAGTGGTTACAGTTGTTGCCGTCTAACTGTGAGCTAAAAAAATCGGTGAAAGAAGAGCTGGACAACGAATAAAACAACCATCGTTATAACTTGGACACTCAAGGTTAGTCATCATACTCATCATAATTGAAGTAGCTAATTAAACGTGTACTCAATGCAGACTTGTCAGTTCATTAACGCAGTGTACACAACTGTAGCAAAAAAATAAAATAAACTTTTAATTAAAATAAATATAAAACGCGTTTAAATAAAAAAGTAAAATACAATTTTAAATAAAATAATATAACTTTTTAAGGAAGAATAGAAAAATGAACTTTTAGCAAATGGCGTCCATTGAAGATATTAAAAATTTGCTAGAACTTTTTAACTATAACATTGAAAAGCTACAGAAAATAATGGACATGATTAACAAAACTTCAAAGAAAAATGAACAGTATTACAAAGAAATAATAGGTTACTTAAATGCACAAGATATGAGATCGAGGCACTAAAGAGAAAATTTAGGAAAAAATAGTTTATTTATCGGGATTAATAATAAAATAGAAGCCATAAAAAATTAGGAAAATTCAACACCAATAGAACAAGACCTGTTATAGTTGACAATAAAAGCGAAATTCTCGCTAGTACCTACAAAATAATTAAAGGGCTCAAAAATATATGTTGAGTAGGATTTATCTCCGAAAAGAACTAAGTATACTAAAACCATTTATGTTAAAAGCAAAAAAAGTTATAAGTTTAATCCATGGTACGGCATACAAAAGCTCAGATTTCACTGAGAATATCAATGTTGTATTTGAAGAAGATGCCGAAAATTTACCTGCAAGAAGACACGCTGTAGCCCTTGTTGAACTATCCAAACTGCAAGGCTCTGTAGCAGAAAATGAAGAAATAAATATAAAAGATAAATGAACATAATCCCGAAATGTAAAGACGAAAAAACCCGCAAAGGCATCGCTTACCAAAAATCGAAAAGAGAAGATATTCATCCTCTGGAAAAAGTTACTCCAAACATTTACGAAAGGAAAAATAAAATATCCAAATAAGTAAAATTCCAAACTAGGGCAATATAAAAATCGTCGCATCAAAAAACTTATTATTAAGCATTATAATAAAATAATCCTTTGAAATGTAACAGAATTTGATATTTTTAAACTTACTATACAAGAGTAACTCATTCTGGAACATGAAATAATATTAAAAAAATTATAAGTATACGAACAACCTGTTATAAAAAAAAGTAGTACAGGAAGAGCTATAGGAGCGTTGTTAATTTTTTTTTACAGTAGATACTTTTAAAATTAAAATAATAGAGGAAGAAGCACACTGGTTTTTTCTTCTTGTAGCAGTCAGAGCGAGAAATTTCATTTTATGCTGAGTATATCTCTGCCCGTCTTACGATTATTCTACTATTTTTTAACTCTTCTATGACAGTCTCAGCACCGTAACGAGCGATCACCCTGACCATTCTCTAATCCTTGGTGGTAACTTTAACGCCCTAATTAGTTTATTAAACAACTGTCATACTATGATTGTAAATAACTCAAATGTAAAAGCATGACGAAGTACCAAAGATGATATTTTAAACGAAAAGGGAAAGATCTAACAAGAATAATGGATGAAAATTATTTACTCGTATTGAACGGTAGAACAGTAAACAATTCTCCCGCAAATGTAACATATGTTTCAACAATCGGGAAATGTATAATATAATATGGGTAGATATCATTACAACACAATTCATTCTGGACTTGCAGGTAGACATAATTATATCAGACCAAATGATAAGCTCTTAAAATCAGAAATTTATTGTCCTTACTAATAATTATTAGTAATCTAGAAACGATTTAAAGCAAAAGTCAAGTGGAACAATAAGTTAGCCGCAAAATTTGAAGGGGAATTAAAACAAATTAATATTTAATATAAATATCAATTGACAGTCAAATAAATAAAAACCTTACTACGACAGAATATGTACCCAACTCAATAGCGAGACTAAAAAAAGGCAATAATGTTAGTGAAGAAGGCATAACATTTTACATACAGGCAAAAAAATCCTACAAACAATATATTGCAAAACAGAAACAATTATCTAGACAAAACGTCAAATACAGATTACAGTCAGTGAGTGATCAAACATATTTCTGGAAGACTATAAAAGCTTTGAATCTCGCCAGATATAGTGACAATCCGAAAAATTTAGAATCGCGGAGTCGTTATTTCCATGAAAACTCCTAAATGAGATGAGATATTCTGACGTTCAATACCCGTACCTAGATTCATAGATCACAATGCAGGAGTTGAATTATGCTTTGAGCAAAACTAAATTAAATGAATCTCCAGAAATTAACAGACTTACTACCGAACAACTAAAAAAATTACCGCATAATTGGAAACTGTACCTACTTGAATTAGTGAACGAGTTTTTCACAAATGAAAATAACCTTTAGAAACAAAAAATTAATCTTAATCCAAAAAAGCGATCACAAGAATAATAATAACAACAGGCCAATTATTCTACAATAATAAACGTACTTACATTCCTTCTTCAAATTTGGACAAAAAACAATGACATTCTACCTGCAGGGCAGTCTGGATTCAGGAAAAAAGCTTATACTTACATCGATTTCAGGAAAGAATTCGACTCAGTAGGTACCGCATGACTTGCTGTGGAATAAAATTTTCGAGTACTACTTCTCTCACTTATGGCACAGAAATATAGTGCCCTTACCAATGTAACAGAATTGAAAAATAACAGTTTCAATTCTTTACGAGTATTGAATCTTGACAAAAACTTCCCCGGCTATATAATTCGTAAAGAACCTAGCATTAAATTACTCATCTGTAAAAAATGCTACTTTGGTGATACAAGATACTGCTGATGTATTAAAAATATACTTCGATAAGCTTATAATAATAATAATAATTCACGAATGGGACTACACGATTAAGAACAATTTACATATGGCATATATGAAATACTCTACAATACTCATCATATAATCCCCACTACAAAGTTACAACTTTAGGCTGAACTACTTGTCTTAGAACCTACCTCACAAAATTCTTAAAATTCTAAAAACAATTTTCATATGAAACATGAAACTAGTGAATAGTTTAGACATGATTTTGTACCAAATACGAGCCGAACAACTTAGAATATTTCCCTTTTCCTGGCCTATATTTTCCCCATTAAGAAATACATTTATTTTGAAGCACTACCTTACAGCGATCCTGGATGTACCAACACTGCTAGTAAAGCTATCCAATCAGAAGATGTACGACATTCACAATTACGTGTCCAGCTCGCACAAGCTACGTATGTTTGCCGTGAACTGATAATTTTAATAAAATAAATAAATAAATATATATATATATATATATATATACCGGGTGTAACACGAAAAGTGAAACATAGGCGTTTAACATGGCAATTCAGTTTTTCCGTGCGCATTGCTTCCCTAATTATTTTAGAAAAAAATGTTTCAAATAAATGTTGTAAAGCATAAAATTCTACACCCGAATCAATAAATAAAATTCATTTTGACTACTTCATAACTGCAGATATTAAATTTGAAAATTCACATAATTTCAATTTTTATAGTAATAGCCATGGAATTAAAAACAAGAGATGAACAAATGCTTAACGTTTTATACGTCAATGTCAGAATAAACTGTCAAAATCATTTTTACGTACTAAATATTTATTTTCTAAATAAAAATTTAATAATAATAAGGCAAAATATTTTTTAATTCCATGGCTATTACGTGAATTTTCAAATTTAATTTCTGCAGTTATGAAGTAGTCAAAATGAATTTTGTTTATTGACTCGGATGTAGAATTTTATGCTTTACAACATTTATTTGAAACATTTTTTCCTAAAATAATTAGGGAAGCAATGCGCACGGAAAAACTGATTTACCATGTTAAACGCCTATGTTTCACTTTTCGTGTTACACCCGGTATATATATATTGTAAAAATATGTTACCAATCTTTTGTTATAGAATTATTCTATTATATTAAATATTCACTTTGTCAAATAAAGTCTTAGTTTCCTTATTACTCAATAAAGTTATGGTATAAACCTCATATTATCATTATGATACTACCGCCTACGTTAAATTATAGTAGAGAGGATAGAGTGTCCTCAAAATGCACTGTTAAACTTAAAAGTGGAAATGTTTATTTAGATTTACGGTCTAAAGATATTCTCGCAAATCCTTCATTTAAGAAGCGATATTGATAGGTGAATAAATATAAGAATAATTCATTTTCAATTAAATTTTTAAACTTTTGCATCTGTTTATTTCTAATTGAATGTGAATTAATGTCATTTAAAACATCACGAAATAGACGTCAAGATTTATTCACACATTACATTCTTGTAAAAATTTATGTTCTTTGAAAACAATATTAATAGAGTTAAATCCGGATTTTCATATTTGTAAATACTTCAACAACTCTAGTATTTTCTTATTGTGGGGGCTGAAGAGAGCAAGCAAATGTTTATAATTTTACTAAAGTAAAAACAATATATTGTTTTCAAAGTGACGTAAATAGAATAATGCAAGGTACGCTATCGCATAGACGGCCGATCTAAGAATACATATTTAAATTAAAAAGAAAGTAACTAATTGTAATTTTTGCCTTGATAATAGCTATTTGTTAGAGCGCAAAGTTATGTTTTATCGCTCGAACACGAATATTGAATCGAATTATATCTTATGATGAAGGTTTCACTCATAATGGGTATATGAGGAGCATGCTGACAAGACTTATTATTTAAAATTTGCATTGAAGATATTGAAGTTAAGGCACTAATTATTATATAGTCAAAATTTTAGATTCGAAAACAAATATGCAAAGGATATTTATTGTTAATTATAAAAAATGTGTTGCTCAAGTTGTGAGCATGAATATTATTGCTAAAATACCTAGTAATATCGCCGAATAACTGACCAAAATAGTTTTACTGGTCAATGTTTTCGTAGGACTTTCGCTACGTTGATAGCGAACACTCCTACAAATATCACCTTTAAAACTTCATGGAGGATGGAGAAGTTCGACCGTGGCGTAAGAATACATCGAAGATTCTGTTCAAAATATAGTAAAAATAACCAATAAAGTTCTTGCAGAAGAGGATGAACAACAATATGGGCAAAATTCAAGCATTTCTTTCGTTAATACCAAAGTTAATGCGTTATCAACCTCCGGAATAAATATTAGTAATTTTAATAATTGTACGTTCAATAAAAGTGTAATTAAGCAGTAAATTATAAATTAAAATTATAAAATATCTTTTTGTAAAATAATAATACTAATAGGTACTTACTTGATATTAATATAGTGTAAATAAAATAATGTGTTGGATATGCAAATTTTTATTTCATTTCTAACCGACTGACAAAAACTTTGTTTCGTTACTATTGGAGTCAAGTGACAAAATAAATTCCTTGTAGAACATCAACTTGGCGTTGACAAATGTAAGCGCAAATGTTAACTTTATAGAGCAGCCGTAAGACAAAAAAAAAAACATATTTACGATTTAGACTGTAGCCCATGTAACTAGGTCCAAAAATAAGGACTCTTATTTATTTATCTACTTGTTTCCGCCTTGTGCCCTAAACACGTGCTTATATTTATTAATAGTTAATCCAACTCAAAAATCCATTCTCATTATAAAATGTTAGCAATTGATTTTTTTTTACTATAGTTTTTTAAAGCGGTATAAATCAGTGGGGCTTAAGATATAATTCGTATAGAGGTCCAAGAGTTTTAATTACGCCACTGCTGCGTCCAGTAGTGCTCCATTGGAGTTATCTATTAAACCACTTTTGTTGAATTTTGAAAAATAAAATAAAATAAATGAGGAATTTTTATTCAAATTGCAATAAAAAAAATAAAAAAATACATAAAAGGCGTGAATTTACAATGCAACAAAAAGTACAGTAGGGTCTATAACAAGAGGCATTCATTACTATTTTTTTTGTTCATGTCAGTTCATTAATATGTTGATTTCCCGGTTTTATATGATTTTGTGATTGTGGTGATATTTCGATTATTTTTTAAATTTTTGGTATTCTAATTTTTTTACTATGAACTTTAAGTTACGTTGAGAGAGAGTATAATTACGTTGTAGTCGATGATATGACATAGCGGAAGAATGTTCACTTTGATCTACGCGCAGATTTATAGATTTGATTAATCACAAAAAAAATTTTAATATTGAATCAACTTTGATTCACAATGTGTATTAAATTAGTATCATTTACATACAATTACTTCAATAGTGAATATTTATGTATTTTATTTCTTATAATAATACCGAATATGGCACTACCATGTTTAATAGATATCGAGATAATTTTTTTATCCATCTTTATTATTTTGTCGAAACAAAATAGATGCACAAGAATAAATTGTTGAAATATTTAATTAGTTATATCAATCCTCCTATCAGATAAAGTTTGGTAACTGTGCCTACTTACAATTTTATTGCAAATGGAGTAGGTGGATCAGTGGTATCGAGTCGGCCTGTGGATCTTGAAAACCCTGGTTCGATCCCCACAGCCGACAAACAATTTTCACCAATTTAAATCTACCCCTGTGGCTCCCCCTCCATTAATATCTTTGGGGGGCATGATTTGATGGCTGGTAACCGCATTTCATGCGAAAAAATGTATCACTTACCGAGATCTGCTTAGGCAGAGTGCCACATCCAGTAATGGGTAAAAGGCGTGATGATATATTTATTTATTTATTTTATGTTCGTTAACTTTTTATAAATAGTAAGTAATAATAAAAAGACTGACCTCGTATCGTAATAAATATTACAGAACTGTGACGTGTTATTGTTAGGTAATAAACAGTTTTTGATATTTAATTATAATTATTTCAAAATGTCACTTCCAAGATTAAGTTTCGAAAATAATGTTTAATAATTAAATATGGCGCAGGAAATTCCAGACTTCTTACTTATACCGTAAACATTTATTTACCGGACTTATAACGTAAATAACTATTTCATATTGTAATAATTTCAAAATAATTTAAAATTACCGTAAAATATGTACTTGACATGAACAAGTCAGGTCAGAAACAAAATACGGAAATGTTGGCTCCATTTTCGTGAGAGATATTTAGCGCCTTCCTCCTCTCTTTTCGATGTTTTTACGCCGGTCCTGTTTCGGTTTCCCGGGGGATTTTGTTCTATAGCCTCTTTTCTGATATTCAAGTTGCTCTTCGCAGCGTTCTCGATCCATTTCCATTTTCAGCTCTTTATTTTTTGTATTGTTTGGTTCTAGGCTGTGCTGTGTTTACCTAACGTCTGCGAGTTAGGGTTATATGATTACCGAGAGAGGTTTTCACGCTCTCTTCTGTCCAATATATACGGATTATTGTTCATAAGCGTGTTTACACGCACATGAGTTTTTTTTTTATAAATCTCAAAAAATTTTACAATTTTTTTTACAAGGTGGGTAGATGACACTGTGAGGAATAATCCGGCTAAGGAGCTTATATTATTATTATTTTATTTTAAAATATATTGAAAGCATCGTATCTATTGTTAGGCAATTTGACAATTCTAATACGATGTCCAGTATCTCTTCAAGTTTGGGATAGCTAGACATTAGAGTACTTGGAATAGAAAAAGTATAAATATGATCAAAAAGTCCGCTGTTAGTTTGCCAAATACGGATAATATATAGTAATAAAACTATTTCTATATATCTATACTTCTTTTATATATTCTTTCTGTTTTTGGAGCAAGTGTAACATGTGAAATGAAAGGTATGTGGAAGAGGTGTATATTTGTGAAATTAAGAGTGAGAATTTATATTAACAATCTAAGAATAAATGGATAAATATGACTGAAAGTTTATTGCGAAAGGATGGGAAGAATAAAAGGAGCTTGTATGAAAGAACTTAAGAATGTGGATGAAGTGAAAATGTTGTGTAAGGATAGAAATATTCAATGAATGTTTATTTTGCATTATGAGCATTAAAACATCGGTAAAATGTGCAATATAAATTTAACACTAAATAAGCTTAAATTCCGCTAAATAATTTAATAGCTATTTATGAAACAAGTAAGAAAATGAAGGTTATAACCTTACGCATGTGAAATTTGCAGAACGGGGGCGTAGCCGAGTTATGTAAACACATAAGTAAGGTAACCTTATTTCCTTACTAGTTTCATACAATATTTTTTCTATTTCCGTTCTAATAAATACGAAAGAGCGTTTTTGAAATTATGAAATTTTGACATATTAATGACAGTTATAAATTCAAAAAATAAAATAATAACACATCAGAATTCGACTACCAAGATATCTTAATTTTTTGTGTTGCTTGTTACCTCATTATTTATTTATTTATTTATTTATTTATTTATTTATGTTACGCTGTACAACAGGAATTTAATCCCAATTACAGTACAGGGTCCGCACTCACCGAGCCGCAGTGTGGTAGTTTATATAATTTTTAGCTTGAGTGCGATTCGAACTCGGGATCTCCGGATTCGAATTCCGTATCGCTATCCACACCACCGTACTGACGGACTAGTTAAATAATGCAGTTAATTACCTAACTCAAATAAGTGAAATAAAACGTCTATTTCCAAACGGAAGTAGAAAAAATGTTAAAATGCATTTTCCGAAATAATATAATATTTTTAAAAATATGTTATTCTCGTTTCATTTATGATCTATCATATTGCGATTCGGTGAGTTAGTAAAAATAAATCATGTATAGTGTATTTGACATATTATTATTCCAATGGAAGGAATTTAATTAATAAAAAAATATAAATAATGAAAATAATTTAAAATGAAATCATGTCAAAACTATAGAATATGAGTTATTGTGGTCTATTACGAGTATAAAGTGTACATTCGAAGCATTGTAATTATTTTAAAAACCTATTTATTGTGAAGCGAAAATATTTAAAGTTTGAAATATAAATATCTTAATATAATATTCCATTTAATGGTAATCTGGGTAGAAGTGAATATGATATTAATTAATTATATTATAATTACTAATAATTTTAATATAATAAATTCATCCATTTAGAAAATAATAAAGAAAAAGTTGTAATAAATTTTAATAAATAAATAAGATGAAAGAAAATGTTCATTAATAAAATAAGAATAAAATAATTAAAAACGTGTTGTTTATAAAACAAAATAAATAGAATAAATCTCATTGGAAGACTTTTTCATTAATGAATTTCTTTAAAAGCGTTTCCAGTTCTTTTTGCTTTTATAACTTAAGAATCCACTTTCTTCAAGATTTATAAAATATATGAATGATGTATATCAATCTAAAAATGTAAATATCAGATGAAAACTGAGAAAGAATCCGGCCATGACTTCAGAAAAAAATTGTATAGAAAATCGCTACCTTTTCTGCGTTATAAACGGAAAGTAAAGTTACAATTCTACCTTTTTTTATATAATATTACTTCTTTTCTCTTTGAGTTGAGTTTCTTTTTATTTTCAGCCGATTTGTTTTGTGGGCTCGTGCCGCACTTTGACATTTTTTCCTTCACCGATATTCCTTTGGTCTGGAAACAACCGCAACCGAGCAATATTTTCAAAATGCGTTCAATGTAATAACGCACCCTCAGTCATCGTTTTCGCTTGCAGCGCGATTGCCACTTGAATACACACAGAAATTGAATATGCTTCTTCTTAATACATATTTAACCTCCTAAATATTGTGTACTGGACAGCCATAGTGAACACATGTCAGTCGTCCACCTAGAATCGAAATCTATATCGAGTTGCAAGGATGATACACTTGTATCATTTTATTCGGCTTACTTTAATAATAAAACAAACAAATTTATTTCCAAAATTTTAAAAACTCATTGTTCTATGATACAAAAAGTTCTTCCCATTTAAATGAGATTCTATTATTAAATAGTACATTTTCCCTAATTTAACCAAACTCGTATTACTTCAAATAAAAAAATAGCAATAGTGACCGAGATAGATGAGGCATTCTGTAATAGTTATTTACGCAATAAGTGGGATATAGACAAAATTATCGCACGCATGTGAAAGTTGCACAATGAGGCCGTAGGCCGAGTTTGTGTAATCACATATGTGCGATATTTATGTAGTATCCCACGTATTGCGTACAAAATTTTATCTACGACTGTTCGGGATTTAAATTGTTATTTTTATAATTAAATATAAATTTAATTGAATTTCAAATCAAAGTAGCAGCATGCGCTGATAGCAACGCGTTGACAATCGCGACAACCAAATAAACAGAAAAATTTTGATTTTGCCTTTACGAGTGTGTAGAATAGTTCGATAATAGAAAATGAGCCTTTCAGATATAGATCTGCCTTCAGATATAGAAGAAGCAGCGTCAAACGTTATTTTGGATCTGGTTCCTCAAATATCAAGAGTAAAATATCAACTGGCTTATGACAGGTATGAGAAATGGTGTGAAGAGAAAAAAATTAAAGATACAACAAATGAAAAGGCTTTGTTAGTTAATTTTGGGAGGAAAAGAAAATGTGTCTCCAGTATCACACAATATAGAAATTACTAATTCTACGGTAACATCAAGTCATCCAAATGTGTCAACATCTGGCATCAATTTATATAGCTGTAAAGACTCTGTTATAAATGTATAGAATAAATAAGTTTTCTTGTGTAATTTTCTTTAGTGTTTTCCTACATTTTGCATTATTGCTTGCGCGTGCGGTAAAAATTCAAAAAACGCACTTGTGCGGTAAAGTAAGTCATTACCTGTCTGAAATGAGTGGGATATTAAGGATATATCGCACGGTCGTAGATAAAATAAATATTATATTAAGTTCTAGAACCTTAAGGATTCTTTCTTAATTATTTGTAGCGATGCACGACAAGACGAGATTGTTATCGTATCTCGCCTCGCCTCGCAACAAAAATCAGAGACAAAATCGAGAACAATATTTTATTACAAAATACAATACCAGGTCGATATAAAGACTGCCGGAATAAGAATTATGCTCAAGGCGTTATTAGAGTATCGCTTTTTTATAAGTAAATATACAAAATATTATGTTGGATATAATAGATGTACTAAGTAATGTAGGTGTAACATACATTGTATGTACCTTATACACAATATGTGTTTACCACTCTCAAATACCTCGAGAAAGTACAAAATATAATGAGGTTAAATTTGAGCAAAATTCAACTTTTTCAGAGGCTATATCTCTAGGACTAAACTAGATGCACTCAACGGCATTGAATTAACTCAAAATATAGAAGACGTAAGTACTCGTACTTCGAGACTATACTATTGGATTAGTCATGATATATAAAAGAGTATTTATAGCATATCGATTGATTACACATACTGAGTTACGAAATAAGATAGTTGATCTCATATCGATGATCTTACATTTTCATTTTATAATATGCCAGTAGATATTATTTCTAAACCTTTCTTAAGTTTGATTTCTGAAAAATTAGTAACAATTTTAAACAAAGAAACTGTCATTTGATAACGTTAATTTAAGAAATATGAATGTTGGTACAAAATATCAAATCAAGATAATGAAGAAGAATGATTTTCAATAAGTGAGTTAGATTAGTATATTTACTAGAGTGGTTGATATCACATTTAACTGAAATGACCAAAAGTATTCATCCTCAAGTCTGCGGGATCAGTTTCTCTATTTAATGACATTTTATTTTCTTTTCATTATAAAACATTATATACGGTATTACTTTCTTTTTCTAACAGATTTGCTTTTATAGTAATTATTTCAAATTTTGTAACTAGCTAATACACGAAATATGTGAAGTTGGCCAGCAGTAACAACGTGTCCTAGTGAACATGGTTATAGTTAAAAATAAAGAGATATCCACTAATTACAATGAGATAATAATCTCGCCGGAAAAATAATATTTGACAGTTCTTGGGTACGAATTTATATAGAAACATGGACAATAACCGCTCCAGTATTTATTTTATACTATAACTCTGCCTCTCCGTAATATCATAGCGTTGCTTAGTAATATAACAAACAGTATAATAATGACTACGATAGGTGACATTAATTTATATTTGACTGTGTGTTAATTCGCTGTCAGTCAATGCATCGTTTTCACGGTTCAGTGTTACTCAATTTTGAGATTTTGAAGATTTTATAATATCTTTACAATCATTTATCACTGTGTCAATCGGCCAACTATGAAGTTAGGGTGAGACAGACTATAACATTTTGTTTTTAATATGAGAATAATAAAATAGTTTCCTATATCTAAACATTATTGTTTTTCGAATTATTAAAGAAATGCGTCCTAATATCTGGCGAATACTCATTAATTAAAATTCGAAAGAATACTCTTTCATTTCGTAGGTACATTTTGCGAATTCCGATCACATGTTTGCCACGGGCGGGACCCGAACCCACGACCTTATGGTCGTCAGTCAGGCCCTCAACCCGCGCGGCTACCACGCGGGACTCGATATATATTTGATTAATAATAATAATAATAATAATATTTATTTACTGTAAAGCAATAATACATGCACAGTACGTCACATAATATAATAATATAAGTACAAATTTACATAAGATAAAATTACATAATACTTAATTGAAGTATAAAAATTTTACATTTTATTTATAATAAAAGTTCAGAAATGTGTATCTGTCAGATACTCGTCGATGTTGTAATATGATTTAGCAATTAATTTTTGGAAAACAATATTTCTAATTTTTTTTACTTCTAAATTTCTTATTTCATGTTCTGATTTATAATTAGTTGTCTTTTAGACGGTGTACATTTGTAACAACATTTTTATTACATTAAAGTGTACAACGATAGAAAATTTTTATTTCATAGTCATAGATAGCAGTATAAAATGTATTCAAATAAAAATTATTAGATAATATTTTGACACTAAAAAAAAACTAGTGAAAAACCCTCCTTACAATATTACGAGTCCGGTTCTGATCATATTTTATCAGTATATCATATAAATTTGTCATCTGATGTAATAAAGACATGTCGTATAAAGAAGCACTAGGTCGTTCCGCCGCCTCCACTACCTCCACTAAAACTGAAAGCACACACCTTGTACCGGCAGTGCGAACAGCGAACAATGCCCGGTCGAGAGTAACGGCTTGTGCCCCGAGTGCGCACTCAAGAGTGCCATGGAGCCTCTAGCGCCCTCGAGCCGCTGAAAAGAACAAGTTCTTGTCGTCCGTCGCCGCCGTCGCCAACGTAATATTCACTTTCTATTATATTCGCCGATTATTTATATCCTTATGTAGTATAATATACTGTCTGCCCGTGTTGTATAGCTACAGCATGTAATGTATACGTGTATGACACTTATGGCGACGCATTTGTCATTATTGACAAGCGGGGTTAAAGATAAGTGGAAGAGCTGCATTCTGAAAGTGCATACCATTTTTACTGCACTGGAGATTCGAGATTGTATTTAATAGCGAAAGGGAAATTCAAGTTTGAACGTAATAATGTATCAGGCTCGGATTCTGCATTATATGCTAGAGTTTATGACAAAATAATATGGACGAAATGGTAAATATAATCATTCGAATTAAAAATCTGATGTGGACACCACATGAGTTCCTTGTACGCGTATTAAACTAAAGATATTTTTAATTGCACATATCTGACATTAATTTTTATTTTTTTTCTTATGTTTTGTTCTAATTCATAGCAAACTTAATTAAAAAAAAAAATCAAAAATATATAATTTTTAAATTTACGTATCTTGCTTATACAAAAGGCTAATTAAATAATTCTTAATGTGCTAGACGCAGAATTTAATTCCCTTTAACCTAAATATATTATGTTATTTCCATTGCTATAGTAGTCTTATATACAAAATTAAAAAGTTTTGGATTATATTTTGATATAGTTTTTCATTAAAATATACTATAGGCTTCAAGTAAAGTACCATTTCCGGAAGTTATATAATGACCAAAAAGGGAGGTGCACAACTAGATGTTATAATAGTCCTAAATACAAAATTTAAACTTTCGACAGCTCGACGAAATTAGTCAAAATGGATTCAGGATGGCCAAAATGCGTATTTCCGCTGAAATCTGAGAACCGAAAATTTTTGCGATTACAATACTTCCTTTACTTCGTACAAGGAAGTAAAAAGCAATACAGTAGACAATATAGTCAATAGCTAGACAGATTACTTGTAAAGACGTGTTTAGACAAGATCACTAGGATAAGGTGGAAAACCAACATCAGCTGACATACACCACAATCAGCACAATGACACCAAATGATTTTCAAAAGATTTATAAACAAAAACAATACATTCGAAAATGCTTGAAGCTGTATTGATATACATGATGGAGACTAATGTTGCTGAATTCAGTTCTCGCCACAAAGAAAATTTACATGTTAAAATTGGCTCTTCAAGCTAGTACACCAACAAAATTTTTGTAAGTTTTAAAATATTCAAAATTTTAATAATATAGTCTAAGTATAACACTCGCGTACATATCATCGGGTCATGATATAAACACAGTCAATGCCTGTTCACAAATTCGTCGAGTCCATTTTAAGGAGTAATTAATTTTTAAATATAAGTATTTAATGGTTGATAATACTCTATTATTAAAGTGTATACTTTTCTAAATATTATTATGAAAAATATAAAATGAAATTTTGAAATATGAAAGAAACAAAATAATTAACAGTGAAAATTAATTAAAAATAAAACATTTTAGAGAAAAAGCGGGTACTATATAACCTGATAAAACGAAAATGGAAGCAAAATTTATTATTAAAACTAACACACTATTCAATATTAAATTGGCTTTTAATTTATTTTTATTTGAAGAATTTATTAATTATATCTTAAAAATCAATTCTGATTTCATATTTATTATGCTAATGATGATTTTTTTTGGCTGAAAAAATACATCTCTTAGCTTGAACTCTCTGCCATTATAAGAAATGTGCTGAATTATATTTTTATATTAGGAAATGTAAAAATTATATTATTTTTAATTATAAAAGCAATTATTTTGCACAAAAATATCTCTGCAAATTATTCCAAATTAGTCACATGTAAATATAATCGACACTACGACATTACGGCCCTGGTCAGTTGCTCCGTTTGCTCATGAGTAAAATACTGAATAAGGTTTTTAATAAAACAATGCCACTTTTTTTTATGCTACGAGCCGAGATTACAATATAATGTATGCACAGTCTAAAATTCAACTTCAATGACATATGTTAACACGCTAGACAAAAATATAAACAAATTTGTAGATATTTATGTACTATTTTGACAAATTAAATGTCAAATATTTGTTTAATTTTTTGTGAGGTAATTTTAGATATTTTTATATCTAAATGTTACCTTGCAAAGCAACGAAAAAGATAATAAATGCTCGCTTATTTCAATAGTTACCAGGGATACAAACAAAACAGAAACTTGTCATATTGACAGTTGACAGAACGAATTTATTTCAATACGTATACGTTTATTAATAATTTTAAGATGCAATCGTAGAAAAAATTATGTGTGTATCACGAGCGTAAAGTGTCTTCGTTCCTCTTACACTATTGCAGCTCTCGCATTTGGCTCGCGCTGCAATTACCGTGTTCGAGTAACAAAGAATCACTTTACGCTCTTAATACACAAATAACTATTTTCTACGATTGCTATGAAAAGTTGACAATTAGGTTCTCATTTCTCATCGTAAAGTTGACGTTGTCTGTGGAACAATCGAAAAATATTTTTTTGCGCGTCTCCAATGGCAACGCGAGAAAAAGATGTTAAATGCGCGTTTATTTCAATAGTTACCAGGGATACAAACAAAACAGGACCTAGTCATATTGACAGTTGACAGAATGAATTAATTTTCAGTATGTATACGTTGTTTAATAATTTTAAGAATAATTTTAATAATTGTAGAACAAATTATTTGTGTATCACTTTACGCTCATAATGCACAAATTACTATTTTAGCCGAAGATTCGTAATACCTAAATAAAATAAATATATTATCACGTCTTTTACCCATTACTAGGTGAGGCACTTTGCCATAACAGATCTAGGTAATTGGTGTATTTCTTCGTGTGAAGTGCGATTACCAGTCTTTAAATCACGGCCTCCTAAAAATGTTAGTGGAGGGGGAGTCACAGGGGTTGTTTTAATGTGGTCAAAACTGTTTGTCGGCTGTTGGAATCGAACCCGGGTATCTTTATAAATAGGTTGTTATTTGATAATATTTATTTTACCTCATATTTTTTTTCATTTCTTAATTTCTTTTTGCTTGAAGTTCGCATTTACATTATATTACCTATGGCTTTAGTTTAAATTAATAAACTGATTACTTTATTAAAAATAAGTAAAAATGATATAGCAAATACAGTTCTTTACATATTATTAATTGAAAATATGAGCCGCTGCATTTAATTAATCATTTATATTTATACTCATTTCAGAAACTTTGAAAACATCTCAACGCAGAAACAATATGTCATAGCGCGAATGCAAATTAACAGGTGGGAATATTCATATATTTATGAAAATTAATTAAAGCTGTATATTTAGAAGTGCAGAGACAATGCACAGTTTGCTGTTTAATATCATCTAGATAATTATTATGAAAATAAGCGCCGCGTTTATAATTCATCCAGAACTAAAGACTTCTTGTTTTGTTTTCTCTATGTGCTATTGCATTGATCAAAAAACAATTTTAATTAAATTTTACCGGCGGTAGGAAATGGTTGCTTATTGAATTCTACGCTTTAAATTTATTGACTACGGCAATGAATAGCTTCAATTCAGACTGATGAATCTATTTGTTTAGTTTTACCTTTTATATTCTTTTTAAAATTAGATTTTATTGCAGTGCTCGTAATTATCTTTACTTCAGAATATCATTAGCAAAACAAAAACCAAAGGAAACTCAATTATACCGGGTGGAACATCATACCTGTGTACATAGGCGATTAACATGAAAAAACAGTTTTTCCGTGCGCATTGCTTCCCAAATTATTTTAGCCAAAAATGCTTCAAATAAATGTTGTAGAACATAAAATTCTGCATCTAAATCAATAAACAGAATTACATTTACATGCGTTGTAACGACAGAAATTAAATAAAAAATATTAAAAATTACGTTCAAAATATCAAATAGCCATGGAAGTGAAACAAAAATAGATAAATGCTTGAGGTTTTTCTGTCTATTTGATATTTTAACCCCGACAAATTAATCATTCAATAAAATTCATACAAAAAACTCTATACCTATGATTACAATTTAATAATAAATAAACAATTGTACATTTCAATGAAACGTTTATTTCTTATAGGGTTGGTCATGTAAAAATTATAACCTATCTATTATAATTCAAATATCAAACAATAATTCTCTCAATAAAATAATCACTACAATTTATTATTACAATAAATATTCAAATAAACCTCCATTTTCAGCCAAGCAATAACCAAGTCTATTGTAGAAGGAATGTCGTACATTAGCGAGCTGACTATTTGTGATTAAGGCGCACTTATCCACGATAGCTTCTCTCAAAGAATTAATATTTGGGTGGCGTTGCTTATAAATTTTACATTTAAGATGACCCCATAAAAAAAATCGGTAGGTGTTAAATCAGGAGCTCTGTCAAACGTCAAGCATCTATCTATTTTTGTTTCACTTCCATGGCTATTTGATATTTTCAACGTAATTTTTTATATTTTTTAATTTAATTTCTGTCGTTATAACGCATGTAAATGTAATTCTGTTTATTGATTTAGATGCAGAATTTTATGCTCTACAACATTTATTTGAAGCATTTTTGGCTAAAATAATTTGGGGAGCAATGCGCACAGAAAAACTGTTTTTTCATATTAATCGCCTATGTACACAAGTATGATGTTCCACCCGGTATAAAGAACTACTTTAATAAAGGTTGAAATTTTTGAAGGAGATAAATGTCTGTACAATAACGTATTGAATGTGTTTACGATAAAAATCACTTCAGATATCAATATGAGATTTGTCGACCATTTCTAATACTCTCTTCGGGCGTACATGCGATTAATTTGTAACGCGACAGTCGTCTAGAATGTTATTTTTTACAATGATCTGAAGTGGGATTGTTATTGCTTACATATATTCTATGATTTACCTCTCGTTCCTCTAGACGAACTAGGGCCCCACGTGGACTTGTCTTCACCTCCTCTCGACCGGTGATGTTGACGTTGGGTAACTTGGGTACTAAGGTGGCTTTTTGGAGTTGATTATTATTTGACATGAACCTCTGAACTCTAGAACAAATAACCAAGAGCTCACATGCACCTACGCAAATACACTAATTATTGACACCCTGAACTCTTGAGACCATTTAATAGTACATTACATAACGAGAATTGTAACAAGCACACTACGTGCGAGTGAAAAAGTGCAGTCATTTCACGAGCAATGTAATTGCGTTACAATTCGACTTGAGTATTATACTTTATCTACGACCATAAATAATAATAAGAACAATTACAGAATATATGTTAGGTTACATCCGTAACATCAACTGTCAAACAGCAGTATTACCTAACAAATGAAAAATTTCTTGAGAACAGTTACGTAATATATATATATAACGTAACTAGTGCAGTAAACCCTTAGCAACCGTAAATAATCATTTACTGTTCTTGCAATTTGTTTAGAATGGTCTACTTACATATATGGTCGTAGATAAAATAAATTATTTTACAATTGTGTGTATAGTAAGCGTGTTTTTTTTATATCGGGTAATGTTATGTTTGCTAAGACTTTCAAATATGCGTATATCGGTCAACGACACGCGGCACGCACGGGCTAAGTGAATAAATACACACAATAATAATAAGCTTTATTGACACACGTCAAAAGCGAGGTTCAAAGACTGCTCTTCAACGTATCCATGTAAATATGATTTACAAATATAGTAGAAATGCAATAAATGTCAATAAATTTAAAAGATAAATTATGTACTACAATAAAAATAATGTAAATAATGCTGATGAATTTTCTACATATTACGTCATTTCAAAAGTTATCAGTAAAGGTAATGTAGATATTAACAGAATAAAATCTTTACGCGATATTTAAAAGAACTTATCGACAGAGACTTCAAATCATCAGGAATAGTGTTATATAAAGTTAGTGCTAAATACGAAAATGAATTTGAATTTTGATTTGGAGAAAAAACATATAAATCTCTAGCAGGTAGAATTCATAGTTTTTAAACACAAGTTTATCATAAAGATATGATGAAATAGCAGTAATTTAAATTTTATGTGTGAGAGTAAGAAAGATTTTGTTAACTCGAGTGGTGTCATAATTACGTACGCCGTAAACAAATCTTAAACAGTAGCTTAGTAATAATATAATTCTTCGTTTGTTAGTATAACCGAACAGCGAATATACTAGCCGAAGTTTTACGATAGTACGAGGGTTGACTGAAAAGTTTCCGACGTCAACATGAAGATGGCAGTACTCGTCAACAAAAGTAGGGGAATGTGTTTGCGCATCCGTTGAATGGTACTCACCAAAATTTCAGCCATTTTGGACGCGCTGTTGTTGTTTGACAATCGTTTGAATGAGGAGTCGATGTGAGTGCTTTGTGTGACAATGAAAAAAAATCTAGTATCAAGCTGGCATTAAATATCAAATCAAAGACGAGTTAGGCGCTGTGTACGGGGACTCTGCACCATCATTTACTACCGTGTAATTTTGGGCAGCGGAATATAAACTTGGCCGTACCAGTTTGGGTGACGATGAACGTTCGGGACATCCAAAATTGCAACCTCTGACAATAACATCGCTCAAGTTCACCAAATGGTGCTAGACAACCGTCGAATTAAAGTTAGAGAGATAGTAGAGGCTATGAATATGTAAAAGAACGTATTTGTCATATATTGAATCAATATTTAGGCATGATTAAGCTGTAGGCGCGTTGGGTGCCTCGTTTGCTTACTTTGGACCAAAAAGTGTTGGAATAAAAATTTCCAATGCTCTGTTGGCTCGGTTTATGCACAACAAGTCCGAGTTTTGGTGGCGATTAATTACTGTAGATGGAACTTGGATATACCCTCCAGAAAAAAATGCAGTCAAAACAGTGGACTGCGAAGGGGGAATCGGCTCCAAAAAAGGCAAAGGTTGTTCCTTCGACTGGGAAAGTAATGACGACTGTTTTCTGGGATAGTCATGTAGTTATCTTAATCGATTCTTCAAAGAGGAAAAATTATTACAGGAACATAGTACGCATCATTACTTGACAATCTACAGGCATAAATTTAGGAAAAACTGCCACATTTTCAGAAAAAATTTGTTTCACCAAGACAATAGGCCGCCTCACACCTCAACGGTTGTCATGGCGAAAATCTACGAATTACGGTTTGAACTGCTTGACCACTCTTGTTTCTTAACAGATCTAGCCCCAAGCGACTTTTTTTGTTCCCTAAGCAAAAAGTTACACTCGGAGGACAGAGATTTTCGTCGAATGAGAAAGCCATTACCTTCGTAAACAACTATTTTGCAGAAAAACCCGCCGAATACTATTTGGACGAGTTGAAGAGAAAGTGTGCACGAAAATTAAGATTTTAATCGATCAATAGTCCTAAACTTTTCGTAATTTAACAGCGCTCTTGTACAATTCCAACAAGCACTAAGTCCGGGAGTATGTCTCGTACCAGTAACTAAAAGCAAAAACTTATTAGTATTAATCTTAAGAGCATTATTCTTTATCCATACTGTTAGATTCTTAAAATCATTATTGAGAAGAATACACTTTTCATTTATTTCTGCTAAATTTACAGACGCAATAATTTGTGTATCATGTGTATAGAAATGTACATCCAAGTAATTGAAAGTCTATGGGAGATCCACTACATAAAGTAAGAAAATGGTCCGAAAATAAAGTCTTGCGGAACATGACGATGTAAAGGACATGCAGTTGTATTAAATATTTGAGCGGAATCTTGCATACTAACATAAAATTATGTACCTTCAAAATAATTCATATACCACCACGATGCACTGGCTGAAAACTTATTAAATTATAGTTTAGCAAGACGCAAACTCTAGTTCACATTATCGAACGCATCAGAAAAATGAATTGCAATAAGAAGTAAGAATTTAGCATTGTTATAATTTTGAATGAAGATATCTAGAATGTTTAACAACATGTATTGATAATATATCTCTTGTAAACCTCGGTTGAGCAAATGCTAGGATATTTTTCTCTGCTGCTTAAGACATGATTGGATCACAGCTTATTCGTTGCAGTATTTTTGACAGTGCAGGAAGAATACTAATGAGACTTAAATTGTCAAAAGTTGTAATATTTGAATTTTTAGCAATTGGTTTCCCAATAGCTGAGTTACATGAGTCGAGAGATATTCCGTTCAAAAAGATAATCTAAGATGACTAGAAAAACAATTAGCATAATTTTTCATCATATTCCATTGATATCAGCACCAAAATTTATATTTTTAGTAACTTTTTCTATCATAAAACAATCAACACATGTAAGATTAAAATATTCAGCATTGTTCTCCACGAACATATTATTCGTAGAATAATGAGTAGTTGCAGGATTTATATTTACTATACCAACTTTATTAATTAAATAATTGGAATTATCATGTGGTGTATATAGGGACTCAAGAATTTTGATAATAGATGTAGCATTAACAGCAAGATGTTTTAAATAGTTCTGTAGTTTGATGGCATCATTAATGTTATTATTAATATTTTGAATTTTAAATGCATTTCTTAACTGTTTGTAGTACGGTAATTTTGAATCAGTTTTATATTTTTTTAGTCCGTAAGTCTTGTTTCTTTTCTTTTGCATAATCTTTATTATTTATTTGTTATAATTATCTATGATAATCTTATGATTCCAATTCACGGCTTCATTGTTGTAGTATTAAAAATGCAAATTATATATATATATATATTCGATGCCCACAGCCGACAAACAGAGTACCATACCCAGCAATGGGTAAAAGGCGTAATATATTTAATTTTTCTTTGTTTTACAAATGCACTTTTAAAGTTTTAGGGTGGTTTACTGAAAGCATTAGGATAATACTGTAAATAAACATTAAAACAAGTTATAAAAATGTTTAAAGCAGGTAAAACCTTTTACAATCACTTTAATAACTAATATTTTTTCCATTCAATAATATCCCGACATAAATTACAAAACAGATAGAATAAGAAAACTTGCAAAAGCTTTCGTAGCTGTGTACTTTGTTTGTACTCGTATTTACAAGGCAAATTGCACATAAGTTCTAAATTTAAATATGCTGTAATTGTTATAAGTAGGTTTAAACTGAAGAACAAACTAGGTACATTTATAATGAGCTCAAGCATAGCTTAGAAACTTGTCTCCTGTATGACGTAAGTAAAACATGACTGCAGCTAAAAACCATAAAAATATAGTAGATAGATATATTTTTGTACCAAAAAAGGGAAAATAAGTTTGAACTGCTTTCTGATGCATCGAGATATTTTCAGCACTGAGTTTATGGAAAACAAACAAAATATATGAATGAGAATAAGGTTAGAAAATAGATTTACAAAAAATAAATCGAAATATTATCAGATTGTTTCGATAAAATGGCAACATAAGATATTTTCTTCCGCTAATATTTTATTGTAGGTTACATAAAAGTAAAGCAACCAACCAGGGCCGTTTGACTGCCCTCTGAAATTTATCATATATATATATATATATATATATTCAATATGTTTTAATAGATTTATTTCCAGTATTTTTATAGATTCGTTGTTAGAGAAGTAGGCGTTAATGAAAGATTCATGACACAGGTGTATAGGAGCGAATGGATAAATGTTGCATAATGAAAATTTCAAGTATGAGGAATAAATGAGTCTGTATGAAGGGAACATGATTGTGGTTGAAGCGAGTATGATGTCTAAATGAGAATGTTGGAAAAAGCCTGATTCAAAGGCTCGTGCTACCCCATTTAATGAGATATAGCGTGATTTTATGTATAATATATGTACGTATGTATTTTTATTACAGACAAATTTAATCATGATATCGAGCAGCAAACTCATATGCGTTATTATACGAAATATATTAGTAGTAGAGAATGTATATAAGCATTAAACAACGGTCGGCATTATTATTGCTAGTTAACCTTATCTGATGAGCGAGGAATCGATAGATATTATCCTTCACATAAAATTAAGCAGTCAAATGTAATGAATGAATGACCAAACATTAAATAAAGATTAAATTTTATTAGGTTATAGATCAACTCAAAATACAACTATTTATACACTAAAACAAAATTTACATTTTATTTATATAATAGAAAGTTATATTTCTACAGATATCTTAATTTTCATGTTTTCATAGTAACAAATTCTGTAATAATTTTATTAGTATCTATCTGTCATTGTAATCTGTCGTCAATTACAACTCCTAAAAAGTGAGGACACAGACATAAATTTTATGTTCTGAAAATATCAATATCACCAAACTACAAACACATTTTGTATAAGACAAAGGACCGGATATTTTATGGGTATTTTCATTACTCCAATTAAAATTTGATTTCAATTTATATTTTAGAACCTGTTACAATAATTTTTATTGTTTTTTATTTTAGCTTTGCTAACTAAATCAGTTAAACATTTTAAAAATATTGAATTCTTTTGTTTAAATATTTTTATCTTTATTTTTGGTTTTTAGGATTGCCATATATTCGTAGGTCAATGAAAATGCATTGGACTGTGGATTTGAGAACCCAATTTCGATTCTCATAATCATCAACAAAATTTCACCAAATTATCCTTGAGGTCTCTCCTCCTTTAACATCTTTTGGCACTGTAATTTGATGACTGAAAACCTAACTTCATACGCAAAATATATGAAAACATATTTCGTACCTAAATCTGTTCTGGCAGTAGTGATAAGGGAACAAATTTCAACAAAAAACTGACAAATGCTTTATACGTATCTTTTAAAATTAAAACTTAAAAGAGACACCAAAGACATCTGACTTTACTACTATAATAAAAAATCTGATGTGGACACCACATGACTTCCTTGTACGCGTATTAAACTATAGATTTATTTTAATTGCACATATTTGACATAAAATCTTTTATTTTTTATTTTTTGTTCTAATCCATAGCAAACTTATTTTTTTTTAAAAACAAAAAATATATAATATTTAAATTTAGATATCTCGCTTATGCAAAAGGCTAATTTAAAAATTCTTAATGTGCTAGACGCAGAATTTAATTCTCTAAAACTTTTATTTGCAGCATTCATTTCTAAAATTAAAATAATACCATTTTTTCAATGAAAACTGTTAGCAGCTTCATGTAATGTGCTACTTCCGGTTAGTCTATTTGAACCAAAATCTATTATGTTATTTCCATTGATATAGTAGTCTTATATACCAAATTTGGAAAGTTTTAAATTATATTTGAATATAGTTTTTCATGAAAATCTATTATAGGCTTGAAGTAAAGTACCACTTCCGGTAGTTGTATATTGACCAAAAAGGGAGGTGCACAACTAGATGTTATAACAGTCCTAAATATAAAGTTTCAATTTTCTACGGCTTACCGTTTTTGAGTTATGCGAGATACATACGTACGTACATACGTACGTACAGACGGCATGACGAAATTAGTCAAAATGGATTCAGGGAGGGCCAAAATACCTATTTCCGTTGAAATTTGAGAACCGAAAATTTTCGCGATTACAATACTTCCTTTACTTTGTACAAAGAAGTAAAAATTAAATACATGTAAGTAGTGCCGTACCGTTTGAGAGACATAAATTTCATCTCACTTTTAGTTCCAAATTATAAGTTTCATAATATTTACATTGTATATAACAAATAATTTTCTACGATGTTGAATATAGACAGAGGGAATAGACGTATGCATCGAAAATACACGACTTTGATCATTCGTACAACAACCAATTAGTTTAACAAATAATTTTCTACGATGTTGAATATAGACAGAGGGAATAGACGTATGCATCGAAAATACACGACTTTGATCATTCGTACAACAACCAATTAGTTAGGAAGATTCAAATCTTATTACCTGTGTTGGGCTCGCCCTCTAATCTTGAAGGTTGCGCATCATGTGTCTATGCGTAACTACTCTGTGATTCGATCCAGAATATACGCTAACTTTCCCTACCCCTCCACACACTGTGTGCATTTTTGTCACTCTTATCATACGCTATTATGCTGGACACAACGCTATTATAGCAAAAATAAAAAAACTGATGTGGACACCACATGACTTCCTTGTACGCATATTAAACTATAGACTTTTTTAATTGCACATATTTGATATAAAATCTTTTATTATTTATTTTTTGTTCTAATCCATAGCAAACTTAATTTCAAAAATAAACAAAAAATATATAATATTTAAATTTAGATATCTCGCTTATGTAAAATGCTAATTTAAAAATTCTTAATGTGCTAGACGCAGAATTTAATTCTCTAAAACTTTTATTTGCAGCATTCATTTCTAAAATTAAAATAATACCATTTTTTTCAAGGAAAACTGTTAGCAGCTTCATGTAATGTGCCACTTCCGGTTAGTCTATTTTAACCAAAATCTATTATATTATTTCCATTGATATAGTAGTCTTATATACCAAATTTGGAAAGTTTTAAATTATATTTGAATATAGTTTTTCATGAAAATCTATTACAGGCTTCAAGTAAAGTACCACTTCCGGTAGTTGTATAATGACCAAAAAGGGAGGTGCACAACTAGATGTTATAACAGTCCTAAATATAAAGTTTCAATTTTCTACGGCTTACCGTTTTTGAGTTATGCGATTTACATACGTACGTACAGACGGCATGACGAAATTAGTCAAAATGGATTCAGGGAGGGCCAAAATACCTATTTCCGTTGAAATCTGAGAACCGAAAATTTTCGCGATTACAATACTTCCTTTACTTCGTACAAGGAAGTAAAAATCAGTGCTAAATATGTTGTCAGAATTTTTATTCTTTAAAAAAATTAAGCACGTATGTTTGGCTATTTATATTTTCTTCAAAGTTAACGTATAAACCATGGAAGTAAGAAATTAACATGTATATTATTTTTAAATGAATAGGTGGCTCAGTCGTATCGAGTCGGATTGTAGGTTTGAGAACTCGAGTTCGATTCCCACAACCGACAAACAATTTACACCACATTAAAACTACCTCTGTGGCTAAACTTTTAGTAACATCTTTGGGGACTATGATTTAACGGCTAATAACTGCACTTCACGCGTATAAATATATCACATACCGAGATCTGTTTCCCCAGAGTGCCACTCGCAGTAATTGGTAAAAGGCGTGATGATATATTTATTGATTTTACTGATATATTTTCATTATTTATTACTACCGCTAGCGTAGCGTATTTTATTCAAAGTAGGAATTAATAATAGCGTAGCAACGCTTAGAATCTCACCACTAGACAACGTATTATTGTATTTAACTCAACTGAAAGAAAAATTATATTCGATAATAGCAATCAAAATTCTTGTAAGTACAAAGAGTAAAAGTTTAGAATAAGTTTTTTATTATGTTTATAAATTTATTTTATATTCTACTATTTTAGTAATTTTTGAATACATAAAATTATTTAATTTGTTTCCATTATACTAAAATTTAGAGACACGGGCATCTTGGGGTTTTAAAATACTTGAATTCCGAATGCCGAAAATTAAACAAATAAAGCTGGAAAAGAAACCCTCTAAACCTAGATTTAAATTCGGACGTCGGACATATTTTTCTATCTAAATAATGCTTGATTTCTTTTAAGGTCGAATGCTTTGTTCTTATTCTAAATTAATATAATACCTAATACCTAAATAATACCTAACGACATTATTTGGAAGTAATGCCTCAGTCGTTGCATATCTTCACTTCATCTCCAACAAACAATATGCATTATGCTAAGATAAATTCGTAATAGGTCAGGTCTTGGCACAAGGCTCAGATGCTCGCCGCAAAATTACTTCTCAGTTACCGCAGTATGTAGAAGTTTGATGCTGTTGCTGTGGTGGCGGCGGCAGGCTGCGGCATTGCTGTGTTCTCGAACAAACTTCGTGAGTCTGTGTTCGGTGTTAGTGTTCAAGGTGGTGTCAGTGCAGCTAAGATCATCGGGCTGTTGCATTTCTTACCGCCTGAGCCTGACAGTGGCAGAATGCATCTTTGTACGACCTGTGAAAAATGTAATGACGTCTTGGTTGTAGAGGTATATGTTTATCTCTTTGAAAGTCGACGAGCTTTAGTGATCATACGTTTTTTACCTCATCGCTAATAATTAAAATAATTACATAGATACATATCCTGGATAAAGTTCTTAGATAATGAATTTCGTGACTTTAGTTTCAACCAAAAATTTTTATAGATCAAGTTAGAAGTAGGTACTATTGTATACTTTTTTTTTAAATTATTTAATTTCAACAATACCCAACATTATTTGGTACAGGGCCGCGCTAGAACGGCGTCGTGAAATGTACGTATACGTCCTTAATTAATCGTGATTTTTTTAATATGAAAATTTCATTAAAGTGGAAAATGTTTCTCAGAAAGTAGGTCTCTTAGGTTAGTCTGATGTGCAAAGGACCACTATACAGGGTAGTGAATCGAAGGATGTACCATAACATTTTTAATGCTATTTTTGAAATGTTCAATTATTGGCTTCTCTAATTATTTTATATCAAAAAAGTTAAACATTGTATTATAGACAAAAAGTTTCTACATTTTTTGACACTAATATTTATTATTTTACTCTACCTGGTAAAACAATACAAATCTACCAATTAAAAGTTATTGGGATACTATTTATCAGTAAATGGAAATATTTTTGAACAATTATTATTATAAATAACTTTTTCATGTATTAAATAAAGTAAACTCTTAACTAATATCACATTTGTTTTGTTATTTCACGGCAATATTGATTAAAAACAATACCAATATACTTCCGTCAATTTTCCGGTTCCAGATAGAGAAATATTATAAATATGAGTGTTAAAATTGTAGAAATTTGTCCTCTACACTAAACTATTAAATTTGTTTAAAATGTAATAATTAGGAAAGCCAATAATTGCACATTTCTAAAATAGCATTAAAAGCGCTATGATATGTATTTCGATTCACCAACCTGAATATTAAGGATAATTATAACAAAAATTAAAAATCTGATGTGGACACCACATGACTTCCTTGTACGCGTATTAAACTATAGATATTTTTTTAATTGCACATATTTGACATAAAATCTTTTATTTTTTATTTTTTGTTCTAATCCATAGCAAACTTAATTAAAAAAAACACACAAAATATATACTATTTAAATTTAGATATCTCGCTTATGCAAAAGGCTAATTTAAAAATTCTTAATGTGCTAGACGCAGAATTTAATTCTCTAAAACTTTTATTTGAAGCATTTATTTCTAAAATTAAAATAATACCATTTTTTTCAAGGAAAACTGTTAGCAGCTTCATGTAATGTGTCACTTCCGGTTAGTGTATTTTAACCAAAATCTATTATATTATTTCCATTGATATAGTAGTCTTATATACCAAATTTGGAAAGTTTTAAATTATATTTGAATATAGTTTTTCATGAAAATCTATTATAGGCTTCAAGTAAAGTACCACTTCCGGAAGTTATATAATGACCAAAAAGGGAGGTGCACAACTAGATGTTATAACAGTCCTAAATATAAAATTTCAATTTTCTACGGCTTACCGTTTTTGAGTTATGCGAGATACATACGTACGTACGTACGTACATACGTACATACGTACGTACAGACGTCACGACGAAATTAGTCAAAATGGACTCAGGGAGGGCCAAAATGCGTATTTCCACTGAAATCTGAGAACCGAAAATTTTCGCGATAACAATACTTCCTTTACTTCGTACAAGGAAGTAAAAATGACATTAAAAAATTAAAAATATAAAAGTGTGAATAATGTTTATTTATTTATATGTTAAATGTTATAATATAAATAATACATATTATAAAAATTATAATATCATAAATAGAAAAAAAAACAATATAGAGATAAAATGAAAAATATTTTACGTTTTAGTCAAAATAACTCGACTTTACGTGGTTTATTTTAGAAAATTATTTTTGAAACAATTCAGTGCCTAGTTGTTGTAATAATTCAGATTCTCTTGACATGATAGCAAGATTTTCTAATCGTGCCAGCCTTATATTAGACCTTAAATAATTTTTAATATTTTTAATTTACAAAATAAACGTTCGGCTATTGCAACTGAAACTGGCATTGATAACGAAATACGTAATGCTATACAAGTGTTTGGGAAGGAGTGAGTTAAATTATTACTTATTATGTAATTTAGAAAATCAGTTGAACAAGATATCGCACTTTTATTAAAATGTAAAATTGCAATGCTTACAGAAGTTTGACGCCAATTACATCATGTCCACTTCGAACTTTATACAAAATTTTAATTGTTCCTTCTTAGACTAACTATTTAATTAGGAAATATTCCATAAACAAATTCAATTATTGTATTGTACAGACATGAATTATTATATTTTATTAGCTGATTCTTTGGTTATGTCCAGGATACTAAAATATAAATTAATTTTAATTTTTAATTACTAATTTTCAATCGGTTCATCATCATCTTGACAACTATATTTTTTACTTTTCGTGCTCTTAAAACTCCTTTTTATTTAAATTTTGCTTCTATTTCTATAATGCCACCTTCTTAACATTGACTAACAAATCATTAATACTTTTATCCGAACGGATGTTTTTAAATCGTTTAAATTATTTAAACAGTTATGTGCTTGTGCTATATTAAAATTTTGGGTTTTTAAAACTTTGCTAGCATTATAAACTTTGCTTGATATATTATACCATTAAACTAGTATGCAAAGTATTTATCTTTTTAGCAAACGATGAAGCTAGATTTGTGATGAGATTACCAAAATTTTACTTTGTTAAAGTTAAATTTTACACATGATTTTTTAAGACCGACGATAGGTTGAAGTGGAGAGGAAAAATTATAAAGTTCTTGATTTATTGAAAAGAAATGCTCTTGGAATAATATTTACAACTTTTTTCTATAAATCATTATGTTTTCTCTTCATATTTGTAACGTTCGTTGGCCGCGTATATCATAAATATCCAAACCATCTTATTCTAATGTTGTTAATAAAAAAATTCGTTAAACCTTTACCTGTTGTACCAGTTAAAGAACAAAAAGTTCAAAAATGTACATTGATTTCTGTGTCTTTTAAACTGACGACGCTAATACAAACTGAAATTTGTTTTTAATGACTTGTATATTGGAAAAAATATTTAGCCTTTTTACCAAATGTAAAATTTAAAATTTAAAATTATCTCCTAATAATTTGATTATTTGGTTTTGAATTTTACTTCCGAAATATTAAGGCATATTCTTATACGCCTTCATTTGTGTTCTGTTGGTATATTCGGACATACTATGATCGAATTTTACTATCGTTTTAATATATTTCAAAAAGTTACCATTATTTTTTTCAAATAATTTGATATCAAAACGATGAAAAGCCAAGTTTTGTTCAAACAGAAATTGAATTCGGTACAGAAGTCGCTCAATAACGGCATACCAGTATTTATTTTCTTGATTTAATCAATTTTGGGATTCAAAATCTATAGTTATACTCGTACTTACTTTTCATCTATACCGATAACTGTTGAAAATTCAGAAAATATGATTTTTTTTTCTCGTGAAGATTAAAATGTTGACTTAAATGTTGAATTATTGAAGCCTTCATTACTTAATTTAGTAGTGTTATTTAAAACGTTTAATATTTTGCAACAAAAACAAAATACAGAATATTTTCTTATACATACAGTGATCATTAATGTTTTCTTTCATTATTATATAATATTCTGGTAAAATGTGCATCAGCATACTTTAATTTAAAATATTTATTACATCCTCAAATTATATTGTCGCGGCGCTTTGTGGATCCTGGTGCTGTCATGCTTTGTATGACATTGCCAATATGGCTCTGTGTAGGTATATTTGAATGCACCAAAACCTGAAACGATTAAAAGGCCCTCAAATATAAAACTACAAAAAAACCTTATACAAATTGCTGTGTATTTGTCAGAATACTTCCAATGCCCAGGGATTATATGAAAAATTTCCGTTTAACATGTCATTAATTTACTAATTTAATAATTACAGGTTAACGAGTAATATTTTTATATATTCAAAAATTCATAATTATAGTATGTCTGTAATATATTGCTGTAATATTTTAAAAAGTTGAGTTTACAAATTAGTTTTAATATTGTTACCTTTTTTATTTAAGCGAATGGTGAGCTATTGTGGAATGAAATAGATGGTGTGAGTATTTTAGAGGTTTTTATGGTTGCATAAATGAACCAAATGGTTGTAGTGAAAATGCAAGAGAAAATATTAGAAGTAATGAATGGATATAGATGAGAGTAATGTTAGTTTTACATTGTTACGTTTGAAGAATGACGATGCTCCCAGTTAGGATGGCATATCGAATAAGATGTTGAAGTATAGAGATGAGAGGTTATTTGATAGGTGAATTTATTTGTTCAGATTTTGTTTGAAAAGCTGTGTGGCTCCTGATGATTTCAAACGTGCTACCATTTGTCCTTTATTTAAGGGCAAATGTACGAGTAGTTCGAGCGATTGTACTAATTTTCGTGCGATAAGTGAATTTGGTGTAGAAATTGTATGGGAATATTATTCACAAATTATGAACTTTAACAATCTTTAAATTGAGCAATATGCAAGGTGATGTTTTGTTTGAGAGAGGGTGTGTAGATCGATTGTTTTTTCTTTGTATGATTGTGGAGAAATCACTTGCTAAGAACAAAGTGTTTTGTGGCTTTCTCGAACTTTGAAAATCATATGATAGTGTTCATCGAGAAATTTTGTGGGATATACTAGAGTACAGTATAAATGGTAATTTGTTGCCAGCGATTCGAGCGCTGTATGAAGAGAGCGAGGCTGCGGTTGAAAGTTGATGGTAGGTTGAATGATTGGTTTTGTATACATATAGAGGTTTGTTAAAAAAAGATAACTTTTCAAATTTCGCGGGTTATGTATATTAGATTCTCGACTTTTTTTGTTTGTTACAGATATAAAGGTTAGACTTGTTTTGATGTGCATGGCGATTTTTTGCAATAAAAAAAAATGGATCAAAGAATCTGTATTAAATATTGTGTGAAAAATATAATTAAGTGCTCCAACGCACTTGAAATGTTGACTGTAGCATTTGTCGAGTGTACTTTAAACAAAAAAAAACGATTTATAAGTGGTACAATCTCTTCACAGAAGGCCGAGAAGATGTTAATGACGATACCCGCCTGGACACCCCAATATGTTAACAACCGATGAAAACGTTGAAGCAGTGAAGAAAATTGTTATGGAGAATCGTCGAATCACTATTAGAGAAGTTGCCGAGGATATCGGCATATCGGTTTTCTTATGCCATGCAATTTTTTCGGATGTTTTTGGACATGAAACGTGTGGCCTCCTGACATCGAAGTTTGTTTCGAAATTGCTAAATATTGACCAATTGAACCGTCGAATGAGCATCGTTCATGAGCTGTTGAATGACGTCAACGACTATCCAGATATGCTCAAAAGGATCATAACTGGTGACGAAACATGGGTATATGGTTATGACGTCGTAACCAAAGATCAATCATCTCAATGGAAGCAGCCAGAAGAGCCAAGACCAAAATCGCTGGAAGAGCTTAAGGCCATACCAAAAAGCGTATATCAGAAGTGCTTCGAGGATTGGAAAAAGCACTTGCACAAGTGTATTATATCTGAGGGGGATTACTTTGAAGAGGACAAAATAAATATTGATGAATAAATAATATTTTTGAGAAAGACAAACCTCGTAGGCATGAAACAAGGTTGTGGGATGTCTTCATGCTTATTTAATTTGTATATGGATGTGTTGTTGTAATGGGTGAATCTGAAGAGCAATTAAGAAGAGTGATTCTAAGTATAAATGAAGTAGGAAAAGGATCAAATCTATTAATGAATGTTGATAAATGTAAAGTGTTAGTGTTTGAGAAGATCGATTTGGTGACTGACTGCAATGTTGTGTAAACGAAAGATTCTGAGTATGAAGAACAAACGAGTTGATAATTTCTTCGAGGAGGTCTGACAATCTTCTTGTAAAAACTCTAAGTAAGATTCCTCATTAATATGTTCGCAATTCCAGCCCATAAATTCACACTAAAACGCTGCTGAAAATTATTCTGGCAGATTATTTGCGGGTTTTCATCAGCCCATATGTATAATTGGGAACGTTAAAAGTACCATTTCTGCTGAAACAGGATTCATCTATCCCAGTATATTTATTGGAAATACTGCTTTCCTTTTAGCACGATTTAACAACCACTCGCTAAACTGCTGCCGCAACGGCTATCATTTGGAGTCAGTTCTCTTACAAATGGTAGAGGTACAAACCATTTACTCGCAATGTACGCTAAACAAAAGACTGAGTAACATTAACTTGGTGGGAAATTTGGTGTGTATTTGAAAAATTCAACTTCCGCATTAACCCATGTCGATTTAGTCTTCCGTCACCATGACCTTTCATAGGCTGTAAAATCCTAGTCTCTTTTCCTCGTTAGATTATCCGAAAAAAAGTGTTTACAGAAGGGATTCGTCGATTTGGAAATCTTTCGGCATACATATGCTTTGTACGAGCTGCGTGTTTTTAGCAACTCCATAAACCATAACCATGTCTAAGTATTCCTCGTTACTTACAGTATAAACTATTTTGCTCTTAATCTTTAACTTTGACATTTAAATGAATTGACATTTGAATAAATTTCAACGAAAATAGTTTTAGTTGTGTTTTTGTTATTAAGTGGCTTTCAACTATGTGGACAGCAATTTTTGAGCAATAAAAGAAAAAATAAGTAGCTGCAATTATTAGTGTTTTTAACTAAACATTGTTCAACTAACTTTCAAGTATTCCCAATTTCTATTTAAAAATTAATTAACTGTTATAATTAATAACAATTTTCTATTAATTGATTCAACTTGAATTTGCTGTAATTTTTTTGGGTATTGAGATTTTGTTAACAGTTTATTAAGGAAAATACATTATTTTGGCCTCCCTAACAACACTTTCAATCTGTTTCTATGTTATGAATCACCTTGTACTTTCTATTGAACAATCCAGAAGAAATAAATTTGCTAACAAATACTTTTCAAGCTATTTTAATTTATAAGTAATTAATGCGTTTCAGTAGTAGAATCTTTATTGTTTGTAATTAATTACTGTATTTCTCTACAATCTATTAAAATTTAATTAGAAAATTACTTTAAAATGAGATTACAAATGTTTTCTTCAGGATAATGTGACGTCATGTTGGAATGATCAATTGCTTTAGCAAGATATTTTTACATACAGTGTGAAGTACAATAAATATTATCCTTTTATTCTGTGTTCGAATGCTTATATTCATATAAACAATTATTTGAAGCCGATATTTTACTATAAACAAAAGAAAATGCAAGATAAAGTCTTATAATTTATATCATTAAAAAAAAATTGTTCGTAAAATCATGGCAGGCATATCACGAGGATAATAAAAGCTCCGGTAACTTGATTTTTCCGTGATCTCAAGGAATGTTTTTTTTTACACCAACTTCGCTCATTTTCGACACGCAACTGAACGATAACTGATAAACAAAAAACAATGAAACTAGGCGCATGCCCACAAATCGACCGTGTTGTTCATTCTTCTTACTTCGTTCTTCGACACCGACACGAGGAAGTGAACATGAATCGCAGGAAAACAAAAAGTTTCCTGAAATACTACACTGAAACTAAACTAAGTTCATGTCTTTATTTTGTTGTTCTTTCTTCAAAAATAAACGTAAATGTTTTCGCAATTTACTCTTGGAAAACAAAGCGAATTTATAATATATATGCAGGTAACAACAAATATTAGAACTGTTATCCCTTTCTTATCATCACACAAATCTGACCTAAAATGAAAATCAAACATAACATCAACGAAAACAAAAACAACATTAACATATGAATAACGTAGAGGGTATATATACGAGTAGTCTATTTACCTGAAGAAAAAAAAACCTTTAATCCATATTCCTACATACCTTTAAAGAGGACGTACGATTATTGTGTTGCAATTAGAATTTTTAACAATTATTAGGTGTGAATATGTGGGTGGCACTCTGCTGTAACATATTTTAGTAAGTGCACATTGCGGTTATCAGTCGTCAAATTACAGCCCTCCAAATATATTAGTGGAAAAGCAGTAACAAGTATAATCTTAACATGATACAAATCAGTTGTTACCCGTGGTAATCGAACTTGGGTTTTCAAAACCACAATTCGTCGCGTTGCCACTGAGCTGTTTACCTAATCTATTTAGATAATTGTTTAAAATTCAAAATGACATACGTAAATATTTTCATAAATGATGATTCGTCAACTATACTTAATATTAATAACGTATAAAATACAAATTCTGAAAATAATTATATTTTTTTCTTTTTATGTTTTGATCAAAATTAAGGGTGTACTAATAAAGTTTTAACCCAGTACACAGTAAATTTTTATTTTCAAGACTCTATTTTATCAGGAATAATCCATATACATCATTTATTAATGATTTTTCATTTTGTGGGAATAATTTTAATGTGGTTACAAACAATTAAAATTACCCCTGTGGCTCTTCCTTTACTAACAGCTTTGGGGCATGTAATTTGACGGCTGGTAACCGCACTTTACGTACATAAATATATCACTTATTGCTACAGCAGAGTGCCACACCCAAAAATGGATAATAGCGAGAAGATATAAGTATATAAAGAAACTAGGTACGTACTTATAAATATGTTTTTGTTAATTTAAAATTACATGCTACCATATGTATCTTGTAAACCGATTCATGAACCGTTCCAAATTTTAATTATTTTGAATTAGAATAAGAACCAAATCGACAAAATATGATGAACCGCGAACCAAAACCGAACCTATTTTTTTCAGCGGTGGGTAGCCCTTCATTATGAAACAGAATTATTACCGAATTTGTTCGTGAAATCAGACATACGTGATTAGATTTGTTTTCCTTATTAACATTTAATATTTTATAACACAACAATATCGCATGTTACCACCGTAATATTTCTTTAACATAATTACTTTCCAAAATGAAATGAACTTTAATAATTCTTTGGAATCTTGGAAATATGTTTAGCAATAAGGACGAATAAATTCTTTTGAAATGTGACGAATTATTGAATGTATCCTACAACAAAAACACATTTTCAACTGAAAATCTATACACATACAGATGAAAATATTTATAATAAATCACATATGTCAGGTGAGCAATAAATTTCAATAAACTTACCGTGAATGGTTCCCGCCATTCGTCCGTGATCAAAACTCAAAAATATCCGAGAGACCACGTCATGTAGCGGCTTTATGTTCTGCAAAATGTCATTCGGAACTCTGGATATGGTAATACACGTTCTGAATTTCCTGGTTTATGCGTAGACATTTGACGTTCATCCCAACGTAAATCCGGCATTCAGATATCACACATAATTTCAAAGATCTCCGCTGTGGCGCTGGCATTGCTCCGGACTCTAGACTACAGAATTCCGGTTTTGTTTGCCGGAGCCGTCACTTTGCATCCGAGACTGCGAGACTAAACCAGCCTGCTTACACAACCCAAATTCCCGGCTATCAACGTCTACCTGTCACTCAATAATTCGTATCGTCAGAAAAGGATGCTTTTAGATTTAATATAATATACCTCAAGTCATGCACAAATTTGCTTATTTTAAGATGATTACATGGAATTTGTTTTGTGCGAGATATAATGTGGTAAACACTGTCCGGGGCGGATCCAGGGGAGGGGTCATGGGGGTCATGACCCCCCTAAGCATGGACTTTTTTTAAAATGTTGGCTCTACTACATAATAATGATGTCATTATTTACGATTGTTAAACAAAAAAATAGAAAATATTATCGAAGAACTTACAATTCTAACATAATTAAGAACTATTGTTTGATTTATTATTCTAATAAATAACCAAAAACCAATATTTTGTGGGGATATTATTTCGACCCGCAGATGGGAGAGGTATTCTATTTAAGACCTAGTCAAGTATGTGACTACCGACATTTGCACTTAGAAAATCAACTTCTAATTCAATAATTTTTGTATTCTATCGAAGAACCGATTATGATTTAATGCGATTCCAAAGACGATTTAATGTGATTTAAAGTGATTTTAAAAATTATTTAAAGCAGGAATATAATATGAGCAAATACAAATGTTTTTTTTATATTTAGAAGATGGGCAATACCTACCCCCCCCCCCACCGGACGAAATTCTCTTCATGACCCCCCTCCTAATTCGAAGTCTGGATCCGCCCCTGAACACTGTTTATTATAATTTACATTGTTTCTGATCGGTAGGTTATATTCAGTTCAATATTATGTTCAATAAGAATACTAAGAAAATCGTGAATTTTTTTCGGTATTGCCCTGTAGAAAATTTATATTTGGAACAAAATATTTTTTGCTCAATTACTTATAAATGAGGTTTTCTTTTTTAGTTACCTATTAAATTAATAGATATAATTTATCAACTGCTTAATATCTCAGCACTATTTCGTCGGACTGTGAATTTGAAAACGCGGGTTTGAATCCCACAACCGAAAACAATTTTCACTACATTAAAGATACTCCTATGGTTTCCTCTTCACTAACATTTTTGGAGTCTGTGATTTGACGACTGGTAAAAGCTTGATGATATATTTATTTACTTTGCAATCGATGATTTTTCATTACAACTTTGTTATGACTAGATATGTTTAATAACTTCATGAAAATAGTTAATAAGCTAAGAACGTAAATAAAATTTGATAAAATATCGAATCCCTCATTGATAATATTCCTCTAATGTAACGATAAAAATAGTAAAAAATTTAATAATATAGATTACCTTTGTTATGTATTTCAGTTAAAAAATGAATTAATGTAGATTATAACATTTTCAACTTTTTGATGTTACCTATATTCAAGTTTTCATAACTCACTGCACGAAATTTTCATTTCCTTGTGTGGTGTGATTGATACGATATCACATGTTGAACAAATAAATAGTACCTCCCTTCATTTTTTAATGTATTGATTACCTGTCAGTGTGGTGCATTAATACCTAACTTATGTGAGAAAAAAATGCACAAAATGTGTGGATTTAATAAATGCAGATTATTTGGAAAATATTAAATACCTAATTAAAACGCAGATTCATAGAGCAAATATTATCTATTTATAATTCAAACAGATTTACGAAATGAATAAAATTTGATGCTAATTAACACTCTTAACCCAGATTAAAATAAATTTATTTTTTGAATTAGAAAGAATCGAATCTGCCTGGTAAATATAAATTTTCATTGAAAATATGGTATAATAATATACATTTTACGCTGCTAATAATCCAGATTGTTGAAATTATATATTATTGCTGTACTACTAGCTTTAGCTTTCATGTATTTACTGATCAATGAAACAATTATTTAACTATACTATATATGCTCTAGCATAACTAAGATTATGCGATGTTATATATTTGTATTTACTAATAAAGTACCTATAGGTACATAATGACGTTGACAAAAGACGTAGTTTCTACCCACGAATTAACGTCAATTCATACGTTGACTATCGACGTTACATATGATGTCGAAATGGGGTCATTTGGTTACTTGGGTGTACCACGTTTCGTTTCACACTGTATATATTTTTTTAAACAATTATTTTTATTTGAAAAAACGAAAGATGTTATACATTCGTCCAAAAACTTATTGTAACAAGGTAAAACAATTCAGAATTCGTCTTTTTATAATTGAGATTTTTCACAATCAATTCAGCTTCTAAAGATACGGACTATCCGTCAGTACGGTGGTGTGGATAGCGTTATGGAAATTCGAATATTCGAAATATTATATGAACTACCACACTGCGGTTCGGTGAGTTACCCTGTACTGTAATTGGGATTAAATTCCTGTTGTACAGCGTAATAAATAAATAAATAATGATATGTTATCTTAAGTTTCTTTTTAAAAGTTGATTTGACAAAGTGTTAGTGCATATATTTGTAATAAATTCAGTATTCCTTCGATCATTATTTTTACATTTTTTGGCTTCTCTGAATTGACGCAGTTGTTAGCAGTTATGTGATGACTTATCTCGGTGAATTATTAGCTGTGCGTTGGTCTGCGATAGACTTGATCTTTGTATTTCATCCCTTGTAAGCGTTTAGGTTTTTATGTAAACTTGCGCATAGGAGCAGAAATCTTGGACCAACGCAACAACATCACCTTCTTACCCTTTGTCAAGACGTCCCATAGAAAACAACAACAACTATTGGTAACTTAGCTTTGGTTGAGAGCAGTCGTCTCTCTTGTTCGGTGTGCAAGATGGTGTCTGCCGTGTAATTAATAAATTGTATTTAGCGGTAGCTTAGCTTTTATCGAGAGTGCTTATCTCTCGTCTGGAAGTGCGAGATGTGTCTTGCCAAGTAATTTAGTAACTTAACTTCATTCGTTGTTATTATTTGCCATCATCATTCAATCAGTTTAGTTTAATTTTAATATTCATTTGTTTAACTTTTTTTAATTATACCATCTCATTTTCATATTTCAATAAATTTATTTTTATATAAAAGTATTAGTTGTTATTAAGTGTTACATTATTATCAGCGGGGATTGAATAATTTGAAGGTATCTACCTACACAACATTTGACTTATTGAATTACTTTATCCAAGCAACGTTTGAAGCATGGAATTAAATTCATAATACAATACTAAGAATGCATTATAATAAATAATTCATGAGTTTCTTATTGATGCAATTCAACTATTAACGTAAATAATCGGTTTTGAATTGCTATATTTTTTGTATTCTCTTGACTAGCTTTGACAAAATTAACATTAATCATTAATATTTTTTTGATGTTAAAATATTATTGATCAATTACGCACATTAAATATCTGTCTGGCATTACAGTAATTAGCGTTAGGGTATTTTAATCCGAAGGTCTCTAGTTCGAATTTCAGTAAAGCTAAAAAATACTACCAGAATGCGGGTCTGTAATTCTGGACCCTGTGTTGTAATTTGGATTATGTTTCTGTAGCTATATAAATAAATATTAAACAAAAATACTATAGCCTATTTTTTATATAATCAAAATACTAATAATAAACTGGAAATGAGATACCTAGTTATAATAAATTTAAACTGATAATATAGTTCTATTACTTTTCGAATAAAATAATATACTTTTTCTCTAAATATATCCGTTTAAATTAAATTAAATTTGTAGCATCTATGTACCTTGAATCTTTTGCTTGTGCAACATTTTATTGACCTCTTTAGCGGATCATATCTGCTCTATTAACTAAAATCACAAATTCAGCAGAAGCTGAAATTCACTGATCTTCGAGTCGATCGTCGTTCTGATTCCGTTTTTGCTCGCCCTCCCCGCCATTTATTTCCAGTTCCTGGTCAGTGCCTATCGCTCGATGTCCAGCATGCCATATACCCATAACTGGTAATTGAATTTCTCCTTTTTGTGGTAAAATTCTGTGCTTGTATTGCGCTTTTACTGCCTATTTCATTTTTATTGGGTAGTATTTACTCTTCCAGGTATTTCCTGTTATTTTAGGGATATATTTTTATTGCACAACACTTTAGAGTAATAAAAGGCGACATATAATTCATATGAAAGTTAAATTTATTGCAAAAGGGTTATGTGTTGTACGGGTAGTATTACAAGACAAATAATTACCACTAACAATTATATTTTATTCTCCTGATTTTATTTTTAGATTAAAGTTATTTGTATTTCCTATATAGTTACATAACTCGGTAAAAGCTTTCTCCTGGTTAGATTAAAGCTACTTACATAATTAAAAGCTTGTGAACAGAAGCTTGATAATTGAACATATTTCGGTGTAGAATAAATACAGTATAAATTAGAAATATAACTGAAAGTGCGATTTGCTAATTACTTAATAAAATATTCAAATTACTTGAACTTTCGTATCGCAATAGAATTGCGTCATCAAATTTGTTTGTAATATAATGGTTACGTTATCTAGTTATATTTTTCCGGCTTTTACATGTCATACCATTTAGAATAACAATGGTAACAAATAAATCAAATAAATGACGTAACTAATTGTTATGCAATAGAGTCTTTACGTACCTAAGTCAAGTTTGTGTATATGATAAAATTTATGTTTATTTATTAATCTCAAATCTTTAATTCATTAGATTATGACTATGGTAATCATGGATAAATGGTGATTTAATGTCGCTCAAATATGCTACTCATTTTTTTTTTGTGTTTTTACATTATTTTGAATAAAAAGTAAAACCGTTGAGAACTAAATATCTTCATGATAAATTAAATTAAATTTCAAGTTTGCATAAAATGTAAATCTGGAATTCTAAATTAGTATAAACGAATGCCATATGAACTTAGTTTCTACTTCTTTTGGTTACCAAAATACAAGAGATCAAAGTATTTGACAATCAAAAGAAATAAAACAGTTTTACTCAAAAGGACTCATGAATAAACTTTTCACTTTTGTATTATTCATTAAAACCTAGTGTACTGATTTGAATTTGTTGAGTTGATTTTGAATGGTGATCTTTCTAAGAAAAAAACAGCAATTCATAAATTGAACAAAAAATTACTTAAATAACCAATTATTATTGTCCGCTTTTCAAACATTAAAATGGCAAATGACTTGACGTATATATATATATATATATATATATATATATATATATATATATATATATATATATATATATACAGGATGAGTCATCGAATTACCCGTCTTCGATAGCCCTAGTCGTTAAAAATACAGCATAAATTTATTCGCCTACTCAATGAGCATAATGTAAAATTATGTTCACATATACAGGTTGTTGCGTGGCGGCTTGGCGAGAATTGATTGTCTTTTAAAAATAGAATACCCTATATATTTTTATATATTTTGAATTGTATTTTCTTCACCTATACGGACATATGAATTTTTTTTTGTTTTCCGCGGCGTTGCCAGGTTTTTCCTATTTTTCTCTAAAAAGGCAAAATACACGTATTGCTTTATGAAGGCGTACTGAAGTTATTTTAATAATAAAAATTAAAAATTTTTTTTTGCTCAACTATAACTATACTCTATGTTTCGACAATTTTTTTAAAATGTAATTCTACAAGCTGTTCAAAAAAGCGAATCAAATTTACTGCACTTCAAATGACTATAACTCGTCATTTTCAAGTGGAACAGCCAATATATTGAAATTGATACTTGCTAGTTTAAAATGTATGGATTTTCCATTGCCAAATTTCAACCTTAAGTTAATATGTGATACTTAGACAGGAAATTGTGGATCATATATTCCTAAATAATTTCGTGGCCAACTTTTTTAACATTTTTATTCATTCTCTCATCCTGGTATTAAAGCCACAAACAAATTAATTTCAACAAAGTTTATTTGGAAAAATTTTGAAGAGAGATGTAATATACAAAACTAAATGTTGTCAACAATGTCACCAATCAAAAATTACTAAGTATACAAAATCACCTACAGCATACTTTTTAATGCCGAGATATAATTTTAGTATGATTCATATTGATATAGTTAAACTGCCTCTATCCGAAGGATATTCTCATGTATGTACTTGTATAGACCGATTTATTAGTTAGCCTCAAGTTAATTCATTAACCGATAGTTCTACTAAATCCGTAGCTAAAGCTATTGTTGTGGGTTGGATTTCGCGTTTTGGTGTTCCTGATTCTGTCACTATAGATAGAGATCAGCAATGTGATTCATCGTTATTTAAAAATGTATTATTATTTTTAGGATCACATCATATTCGAACGACAGCATATTATACACAATAAAATGGAAAAATCGAGATATTTCACAAACAATTAAAAAGTTCATTAAAGACTTGTAAAAATTTAATATAATGGGTAGATTTTCTTCGATTGGTCTTGTCAGATATTCGTTCTTCAATTAAAAAAATTAGTAATTGTAGTTTTGCAGAACTTGTATATGAATGCAAAAATAAATTACCAGACGAATTTTTACCATCATCTACATTTAAATCTTCAATTAATATTGATTATACTAATTATTTAACAGACATTAAATCAACAATTAATAAATTTACTCCAATTACTTCTAATAATCACACATGAAACAAATAATTTTACACCCAGAATTATTGAAAGCACCAAATGTTTTTATTCATAGCACTACCATTGGTCTGTTATTTAAACGACATTATGATGGGCTAGATAAAGTTGTTAAAAGATATAAAAAATATTTCCTAATTTTGATAGATGATAAATTAGAAATTATTTCAAGAAATAGATTAAAACCTGCCTTTATTGACACGTTTTCTTTTGTTTTTATTTTTAGGGGGAAGTGTTCATTTTATTATTATTGTTAATTCAAATTTTAATTTGAAAAACAAAAGAGAAAGTGCCTTAAAAAGCAAAATGAGCTTTTGTTAGTTACAATTTTGAAAAAAAAAATAAAAAAGAATTATACTCTGTCCAATTGGACTATATTTATTTATTACAAATTAATTGAAAGCCTATAAGATATATAGGGTAGGTGGCTCAGTGGTATCAACCCCAAATAATACTATTAACAGATGCCACCAAGCAGTTGATGTTTTTATTCAAATAACATTGGGTTTTTATACATTAATATAAAAACGAGCATAACTTCGACATATTCAGTAATTGCTCCCGGAAATTATGCTTCAGCGAAGGTTTTAGGTCACGGAATTCAGACCTTAAGGCTGCGTTTTGAGTTTAGATCGTTGCCTGCCAGCTGTAATTAATTTAATTCGAAATACAGTCATTAATGGTAATGCTGAATATTTATGTTTTTGCACCTATGGAAAACTAAATGTGAAATCTAGCAAAACCGTATATTTTCATAAACATATAGTTTCAATAATTGTTAAACAAATTCAAATACTTTGAAAATATTATAAATAGGATTCTATAGGTTACTCTAGTATAGCATATACGAATTTATACAAACTTTGGTACACGGTCACTCGACGTAGAGAGTAATAATTGTGAATGTTTATTGGTAATAAATTACACGCCGGCAGAGAAAAGTGGATATATGACACGACAGAGAACAAGTTTCTACGCCAGCTACGTGTTTCGTAAAGATTTACTTCAACCGAAATACATGAAATACTTTATGTCAATATATCAATTATATTATTATTATTTTTATCTTGTTTCATACAGAAATATAGAATAATTACAGCATAATATTTAGCTATTTATTAACATTTTGTGTTAGTCTAAATTGTGAATTTTTGAAACCAGTATTCAAATATAGTATATTGTTTTTTCTTTTTTCCTTTTTTCGTAATGAAAGACTCCATGTCAGTTTGTAATAATTATATTATAGGAAGGTTAATTGTAATAAGGACAAACTGAATTTATAATGTTTAATATTATATTCTATGTGCGATCGATTTCGAGACTATGCTCATCTTCGGGCAAACAGCTGAAAAATACATTGATAAATGATTCGAAAATAATGTACAAAATAATTAATTAGTTACACATATAAAATAAATACAATTTTTATAAATACATAAATAAATAAGTTAATTTATAATTTGTCTAGTTAATAAAATTTGAGTCAAGTAATAAAATAAAATGTGATAATATAAAATAAATATAAGTAGAAAATATGTGTATATGAAAAACAAATATAAGCGTAGTCATTGTTACTGAAGTTGTTATAAATATAAAAAGCAAAATTAAGGAGTGTGTAAAACAAAATGAACTAAATTACAACGTGCTCATAAATTTAGGTTATAAATTTAAATCTTAAGTAATCACACTGATCATAACATGGAATATGTTGAAAAATTTAGGACTTACCGTCAAAAATGTACAGTTGAAACTCACACTCACATCATACAGACCCAATCGTCACTTTGTAGAGAATCCCTTATTAATTTACCCTGCAATTTCTATATTGACTATAACTTAAGTGTGAGTGATAAAGAACTTATAATACAATGTTTTTAGATGATTTAATGTGTTTTTAAAAGTTACTAATTGATTTCATAATAGTTTGATGAATAAAGACAAAAATCCCGAAATCGCGTCTCAGAGCACCTGAGTGAAATTCAGGATTAAATCATCAAGGAGTCAAAAGTAAGGTGCGCATAAGGGTTTTAATTACTCTTTTATATATTTTGGAGTATTTAAGACCAAATAGAGCGATAAGGATACTTGTCAATTGAAAATATACGACAAGTTTTGCGGAAATGCGAAAATTGTGAGTAAAAAATTTGCCTAAAAAATCGCCCCGCGCTTCAAATATCCACAATAATCTGAGTATAACGGTCTAAAACGTTCCTGTATTATGTTTTTGGATGGAAAAATACGTTACCGCAAGTCAGTTATTGGTTTTCAAGATTTCTCGGATTTTTATCTATTTAAAAATTGGAAGGTCAGAATTTAATTCACATTTCCGACTTGAGCACTATCTAAATTTCAATCAAATGGCTTGATATTCGGTATCGGAGAGTTTTTAGGGTCACTCTAACATATTCCAGAAGAAGAGCCGAATCCAAGAATTTTTTTTTCTGGGCACCCTAATATATACATAAATAAATATACAAATAAACACCTACATAAATATATACAGTGTTCAAATAACCTAGATGCTGATGAACCCTTAAATATATATATATATATATATATATATATATAAATAAATAAATAAATAAATGACAACGATCATGGTAGGGTGGGTTTATTCCGGTTTACTCGATAACGCAAATTAAACTAGACTGCCCGTTGGTTGTAAATGGATAGCTGACCGCTTTGCTACAACCCATATCTTTGAACACCAAGTGCCGTTGACAAAAAGCAAATGAGGCGACATACCTAATATTACCGTAACATTTATGTCCCCTTGATAACAACAAAAGCAAATTCCTAATTTACAAATTAATCTTGCCAAAATATAAATAAACAAATATCCAAGTAAATTTAAAAATTATCATTTTTATCTAGAGCAATTTTCTCTCTGCTAGGCAGTCCTCTTGAGTCCACAATTTGGGCAGCATACAGTTTTTATAAGTCGATTAATTTTGGTAATATAACCATATCTTTAAAATTTTTATATAAATAACTCTATATTATCAATAGCATATACTATGAAATAACAATATTTGTTACTTGATATATTAAATTTCTCTTGTATTTAAAAGTGAAAAAACAATTCGATTTCAATGCAATACAGATGATTGCGTCTTTAGCACTTCTTCAGTAACTAAATCATATTATAGGATGTTAAAAATATGTAATATTGTTAAAACACTCAATTTGACGTTCATATTTTTTCTGATCAGAATTAAAGAAAATTAATTAATGGTTACATAAATATATACGATTGTTGAATTTTAGTAATAAGTAAGAAATTATTGAACGTAAGTGTAATTTATTTCTTCCATTTGTGCCGTCAACAATGAATACTGCCTTCAATATCCACAAAGAATGTTACTTTCAATAATAAACTCTAATAATCGCCGTGAGCCTGTTACCGTGTTGCAGTACATCATAAACATTCTTTTACGTTAGAAATGAAAGGATCTACATACTGCTCAGAATACGCGTGCCCGTTTTAAACATATTACAAAAAAATAATTTATATATATATATATACTTTTTTTTTTATATTTGTATTAAAAAATATTTAAACCAAACACATTCACATTCAATTATAAATAAAGTAGGTACCTACTTATTGTTGTAGCAAATTATTGAAATGACCACATTCAGTATTATTGTAGAGATTCGTTATTCAACAATAAATAATATATATACCTTTATAATCAATTTAGGTTTTATAATTGTTAGGTATTTATTTTAAAAATACTAATAAAATTATAATTTTTCTTATATTCAAGAAACAAAATTACTTAATTCAAAAACCTTAAGATTTTTTATGTGAATTTTTACGGTTACCCTTGTCATCTCGGAAATATATTAATAACAGATAAATACTTATAGTATAGTATGAGAATATTATTTTACTTTTCTATTTGTAAAAAAAAAACATCAAAAAATATATATTTGAAAGCAAAAATTAAACTGAAGAATATGGATAAATTGTACGATTCATATTCCTCTCGTGTTCCCCATACATAATCAAAATCAATATTTTCAGCATAGCTTTATTGACAGGTATACTGTATGGAATATCCCTAATTGGAAAATTATAGGCTTATATTAAAATGTTATACATAGAATATATTTACCATACATACATTTCGTATTCCGTCTTTCTCCATATATTTCGAGCAGAAATAGCTAATTTATTTTGTTTTTTAACTTTACTTGGATAACTAACTTTTCTATCCATTTTAATAGGCAGAGTAAAGTTGAAAATATTTTACTAAAGCTAGTAAAACTTCGTGGCATTAGAGACGAGAAACAAGTCAGTGAGACAGTTCACGCCAATTTTCAAATTTAACAAACTGTACTATGCCGTTGGCTGATAGATATCATCGTAAACAAATTTCCCTCCTATAGTACAGCCATCTTTTGGTATAAAATAACGTGGCCTACTCGAGTATAGTTAGAAAATTGCCCACATCTTTTCATAGAACTTTAAACGCACTCTTATGTTCCATTTGTCTTTTGACATTGCAAGTCCTGACAAATTTGATATAAGTTGTCACTAAACATTGGTTTTTTGAGTCCCCGAGTTGAGAAATAAAACATAGTTTTTATGGAATTGTTAATGATATATAATACATATGTTAAACAAATAATGTAGTCTCATGTCCACACAATTCTTGCACAATTCACATGACGAGTGATATTTATTGTTTATAGGAAGAGAAAAACTAAAAATATTTTTTAAAATTAAATTTCCAAGCTTGCTACTTAATTTAATTACTTAAATGTATTTTCCATATTAATTAAACCTTGCATACAAATATTTAATTAAAGATAATTTAAAGATAATGTTAGCTTATGTCAATAATACATAAATAAAATCACACGATGATTTTGGTATGAGATTTGAGCCACTAGAATATCCTTCAGTTATTAAACAATTCTAAAAAGACTATTTTTAAAATTTGACAGTAGTTCAGATCAAATTTGTCAGGAGTTGCAATGTCAAAAGATAAATGGTACTTAAGATTTAAATTATGTGACCTAAAACCTTGTTGAAAACATAATTTCAGAGCGCAATTACTGAATATGTCAAAGTTATGCTTGTTTTTATATAAATATAGAAAAACCGTATTTTATTTAATAGTATTATTTAGGGTTGATACTTCATGGCGCTTAGCTTTTTTCATATTATAAACCGTTATAGAGGGCGAGACAATGAAATTTTGACTTTTCCAAATTAACGGCCAGCCTATATATATATAAATATATATATATATATATATATATATATATATATATATATATATATATATATATATAGTTTACAAACTTGACGTGAATAGCATGTAAACAAACGATATAAACATTGTCTGTAATTAACACGAATTCTCAAACAAAACAGCATCGGGATGCGCTCTGTGCGTAGGACAAACACGCGTACATACGAACATACAATTCAGCGGCAACGACAACGACAACGACAGCGTGTGTGTTTGGAAGAGCAATTACATTTGCGCGCCGAACATCATTAGTAGAACCAGCGTTTACACATGGTAGTTGTGATATTAAATCTTCGCCTCGCTCGAGAGAGGAATGATGTGTAGGAGTAGAGCACAGCAGCTGAATGCTACATTACCAATGGCAGGGAATGTGGTGTGATGGAATCATCGGGTAACGTGATCATTTCACGGCCGTTTTGATGACGATTGAGTTTGTGGAGAATGGAATGGGGGGAATTTAAGTATGCACTATGGCGCGATGAATGACTACACGATTATCGTTTAATTTGTATTAGAAACGAAATTGAATGCACAAATTAATAGTACTGTTTTTAATTATTTTAATCACATTAAAATCAAAACAATTGAACTGCAAATATGCGAGTTATAACCAAAAATATGCTGGCCATAAAATCTTTGCTATACGCTAATAATATCTTTATTTTTAATGTTTTTCTGTAAAGTAAATAGAGTAATAAGGGTAATGGGATGGAACGGAGATTTATAAGGGGCAGCAAGGCAAATGAACCTATACAAACCCACTAAACAGATGTATTGCGCCTATGCAAAAGATACTTAAAAACAGTTTTATCTGATATCTCAATATTATATGTATATCTAATGGGGTAGGTGGCTCAGTGGTATCGAGTCGGCCTGTGGATCTTGAGAACCCTGGTTCGATCCCCACAGCCGACAAACAATTTTCACCAATTTAAAAAAAAATCTACCCCTGTGGCTCCTCCACCACTAATATCTTTGGAGGCCGTGATTTGACGGCTGGTAACCGCACTTCACCCGAAAAAATATATCACTTACCGAGATCTGCTTAGGCAGAGTGCTACACTCACTAATGGGTAAAAGGCGTGATGATATATTTATTTATAAAAGTAGAATACATAAATTTAGTGGAAAATGGTAAAATACTCCAAGATTATTGGTTTTAAGTATAAGATACCCGTAATAAATATGAAAGGAAACACGAAAAGAACAGAACAATAAATAGAGGCTGTTCCATTTGAAAATGACGAGTTATAGTCATTTGAAGTGCAGTAAATTTCATTCACATCTACTAGAGTACTTGTAGACCTCTCTAGTGGGAAGGTACCTATCTAAATTCCTGCTGACTGTGCAGGCCAGTACCCGAGCAGTACGCTGCTTACCCGTCGATAACTTTACCGACATCTAGCCTCCATAGGCTTTTAACCATTTCTCTCTCGGGCCAGCAGCCCCCGTGCTTACTAGATAACCTCTGGTGCTGTGCCGGTAAGTGTCTTGCACCCTTAACATCGGAAGATAAGCTCGAGGATGCGAGTTCGTCACCCCCGAAGTTCTATTCTCACTTTTGCGATTGCAGTCGAGGCTGTATCACACCCTACGTGGCTGAGGAAAGTGAACCCGTCACGACTCAATTAGCTTCGCAAGATGGAATACTGCTTCTCTGCGTAGCTGCAGATGTGGAATTGCCACACCCAAAGTTCTCTCCAAGTCGGATTCACATAGAGCGTGTTCTCTCTTCCCAAAGGTTTCCTCCTGTGTAGCTCGCCACATCTAAAACAACTCGACACCTCCAGCAGCTACACAAAGCATCGGGCAAAGATGTCTTACTGCTACCTTCATAGCTGGAAATGTGGCGTTGCTATGCTCAGAGTTCTTCTTAGATCGGATGCGCATAGAGCGCGTGCCCTCCCCAAGTGTCCCTTCTCCCGCGTAGTTAGGGAACTTTAAATCGAAACATCTCAAACAGCTCGACACCTCCAGCAGCCGCACATAGCGGCTAACAGAGGTATCTTAGTACTCCCTGCGTGGCTAGAATCGTGGAGTTCTTTTTAGGTTAAGTTCACAATGAGCGCGTTTCCTCCTCAAATGTCCTTCATCCTGCGTAGCTCGGAAACGTGAAATTACCACATCTCAAACAGCTCGACATCCACAACAGCCGCTCTTAGCGTCTGATGGAGGTGTTTTACGACTTCCTGCATAGCGCTGTGCCACTGTCCAATAGCGTGTCCGCTACCCTTGCATCAGCTACGAGTACGTGGGAGGCACCAACACTTCCAAGTGTGGACTATTTCTCGTTCGTGGCTCGGACGGCGCGGGATTGACATGGCCGAGATTGAACAGGGCAGACCTGAAAGGAAACACACGCTACGTCTTCTACCTGTGCCCAAATCTTGTGCGACACTCGCACCACTTAACCATTCTCTCTTTTATCCATTACTATTTACTCCTTCTCCCACCTCATGCAGAACCGCCGCCTAAAGGCTACACGCGCGAAAAAGTTACCCTCCCTATTGCACTTTTTGCTGCCCATTCCCTCAACGTGGAGTCCTTCTCCCATTCTAGCTAGCTCTAAAGCATGCAAGTTTCTAATGTCCGCGTAAAGCGGACTCTCATCTAAAACATGTTTCTAAGTCTCTCCACCACCAGCGTATGCATTTGCAGCATCTTTCGCTAACCCCATTGGATGCAAAATAAGCATTCATCTGCCATGCCCAGACAGCAAAAAGTTCAGTCTGAAAGTAGGATCCAACCATTTTGTTCTTCCGACAAAGTTCACGTCCGAAATAAAGGAATAGGTCACTGTACCTTTCTTCAAACGATCCCACCTGTCTTACCATGCTTCAGTCGCTCTGGGAAACTTTCAAAACTATAATGAATACAAAAAAATAAAGGGAAACAAAGATCTTAATAACGTGCAAATATATATATATGTTTACGTAGTAGTTTTCTGAATTTAAATTCTATTGTTCAAAAGAGTTTTACTAGTGTAATAAATTTATAATAAAAATAAAATTTTAATTAAATAGAATAGTTACTATAGTTACTAATAATATAGCAAATTTGTAAAAATTCCTAAATTTATCAATAGAAAGAGAATAATATGTAGATAAATCACGTGTTTAATAAATTAAAAATATCCCGAAAAATATCGTATTAATACGTAACAGTAACAAAATTTGTGCAGTTTTTACTAAGATTGTAATTATTTCAATTATCTGTTACTTTATTCCAGAATTGAGAAAAGAGTTATAAATTTTCTGAACATTTTCTTTTCATATTATATTATCTACGTAAAGTCTGAGCCGCTGAGTAGAAGTAGACATCATGTGAAAATATTCAAACATATTTGTTAAGAATCGACCAACAAACTCGAAATGTAAAAGATAAACTGCAAAACTACAAACAGAAGTTTATTTCCGAATACAAAGTTTGCAGAAACGAGAAGTTAAATATGATTTAATTTCTATTTGAGCAAATGGTACAAGGCTGCTTTTGATAGATCTGCCTTACGTACCTACCTGTTTGTAATTTCAATTTGTCTTTCATGCTGACACGCGAGGCTTTCCTGTGCTGCAAGTTGTTAATTTAATTATAAAGTTAAACATAAATAGCTATGCGCTACTTTAATTAAAATAAAATTTTGTTTATGATACATGATATTCCTCATTCAGAAGGTATATGTATATACATCTGAACCGTAACACGTAGTTGCACGTTAATTTTCAAATTTATGTTGGTAATCTTATTATTAAACTAATCTTATTAAATACCTATAAAATGAACTATTCAAAATAATTAATTGAACATAGCCCATCTATGTCTTCCACTATTTTTTAATGGAACTTCATTGAAATTGAAAGCATTTTACAAATTTAGAAAGTTTTAATTGCTATTCATTAAACCGTAATGATTTTTTAAATTATTTCCTGACATTATTAAGGAGATTTGCATATTCATTAAATGGGCTCACGTGTAACTGTAGTTCCATAATTGATCTATTTTATCATTTTATAAAACAAATATAAAAATGCATAATGCAATTCAGATAACTTTCTTGACAAATACTTAAAAAGTACAGGCATAACAATTATTTTAGAACGAAAATTAAATTAACTCTAAGACTACGAGTATCGTAGTAAAAGTATGTTATTATTGTATTTAATATAAAAAAATATAGCTGTAATTTCTATATTTATTTAAAATTGTTTCATGTTACTTGTGAATAGGTATAAACATTTTTAAGTACGAGTACTTACGAGTATCACACGTAAAAGATTTTTCGGTTGGCACATAAAATAATATAATGACATAACTTTAAATAAATAGAACTACAAAAATTAATTACAATTGATATATCTCCATACTTACCTATTTTCAGGAGCGCGCCAGCATAGGTTGCACTACACACAAACGACATTTAATTAAAGGCAACATATTTTATGATATTTCACATATTTTGACATAAAAAACATGTTCATATGACTTACAAAGTGTGAAGCAAATATTTACATCCTCAGCGCTGCATTTAATAAGCTGTTGAATAAGCTCCTACGCCATAATCGACATAACAAGAGCTAGAGATAAAAACATAAAATATTTATTTATAACTAGCAAAGCGATTAATAATATTGTGACATCACAAGTATTAAATCGTTGGTCACTTATATACAGGATGAGTCTGGGAAGACGCCCCCCCCCCTTTAACTTTTTTATTATGAGTAATAGAAAAAAATGGTTCATATGAAAGTTTTATTATTTTAAATATACTATTTGATGGCAGATGTAGATATTTTTTATAAAGTCAGGTTTACAAGATACGACTATCAACTTTTATTTTTTAAATAGCAACCTATAATTATTTTACTAAAATAAAAACCGCCATTTTTTCTCTTTTCAACGGTGTATTAGTTTTTATTAATGTATCTGAAAAAATTCGAGAAAAATAAGAAAATTGAGAAATACTAGAAATAATTTTTATACAAATATTATAGGTGGCTATGTGAAAATAAACAAAATGTAACAGTGTTAAATTAATGTCAAAAAAGTATACATTTGCTGGTTACTTTACTTAACTTATTTTGCAAACAATAAAAAAAACGTTTTCAAATGTTTACGAAAGAAGAATTAATAGATATGATTCTAATAATTGGTGAATCGACTGGAATCATGAGAAGGGCAAAAAGATTTTTTTTTTTTATTGTTTGCAAAATAAGTTAAATAAAGTAACCAGCAAATGTATACTTTTTGACATTAATTTAACACTGTTACATTTTGTTTATTTTCACATAGCCACCTATAATATTTGTATAAAAATTATTTCTAGTATTTCTCAATTTTCTTATTTTTCTCGAATTTTTTTCAGATACATTAATAAAAACTAATACACCGTTGAAAAGAGAAAAAAATGGCGGTTGTTATTTTAGTAAAATAATTATAGGTTGCTATTTAAAAAATAAAAGTTGATAGTCGTATCTTGTAAACCTGACTTTATAAAAAATATCTACATCTGCCATCAAATAGTATATTTAAAATAATAAAACTTTCATATGAACTATTTTTTTCTATTACTCATAATAAAAAAGTTAAAGGGGGGGGGGGGGGCGTCTGCCAGACTCACCCTGTATATATATATTTAATTTTCATTCCTTAGACTATCAATTCATATAAAATATGAATATAGACATAATTAGCTTATTTCGCAATAACTAAACCGCAGATTACCTGAAATTTATGAATAAAACAAAATAAGTACCACAAATATACATGCGACGTCACACCTCCGATTCAATACTCATATCTCTTGAAAAAGACCAAATCTACTCACGTGACATTCACCAATAGGAAAGTACGGTACCCAGACATAAACATCAACAACCACACAATACCAAAAAAGACCACATAAAATACCTAGGAATGCATCTAGACACAAGACTTTTATGGAAAAAACACATCACTACCAAAGGACAACAAATAGAACTAAAAATTAAGAAATTATACTTGCTAATAGACAGAAAATCAAAACTAAACTTAAACAACAAGCTGTTAATTTATAAAGCTACTATCATCCCAATCTGGACCTATGGCATCCAGCTGTGGGGATGCTCCAAACCCTCAAACATAAACATTATACAGAGAATACAAAACCAGTGCCTCAAAATCATAGCCAATGCCCCCTGGTACGTGACAAACGTAACACTACACGACGACTTAAAAATTAAATCAGTTAAAGAACAAATAAAAACTTTAGCAAAGAACTACGAATCTCGACTCTACAACCACTCAAATTATCTCGCGCTTGAAATACTAAACAACGAAAACGAAGTAAGGCGACTGAACTGAATCAAACCACTCGAACTGGGAAATGAAGGAGCGCTGATGGGAGCTTCCTTGTCGCATGTTATTTATATTATATCTCAATTACTGGTTGGCCACCAATGGCCAGTTGTAATTAAATTAAGTAAAATTAAAAAAACTCTTCTAATAAAAATGATTTTAAACGGGCGTTTTCACTGAGTGTGGTTTCATAAAAAAATTGGTATAGGAGTCCATTGTATATAATTTCTATATGAACACGTGTGTATCATTACTTCTAACGTTGCAAATATTATAATCTTTTATATCTACTAATCTACTGCAATAAGATTAGCAAACTTGAATATACAATAAATTAAACAATTTTAATCAGAACCCAATATTTTCGGGTTTAAGAATCCAGGTTCACATTTTTCAATACATCTGAAGCAAAAAATTTTACAAAATTATAATCATTTAAGCAACTATTATTAAAAATTTCAATAAAGTTATATACACTCTTTTTTCTGATACCGAGTTTTAGCTAATTATATTGAATTTTTTAAAGACATTATAAACATAAAAAATAAATATTTTATAGATTACATTGATGATGATGTCCCATCATTCCGTTTCGGAACATAGGGGTCGGGCACACCGAGCCGGAGATTTACACTGCCGTACTGCCGGTTTCTTTAGTCAGATTATTTAAGGCGTATAAGTGACTAGCTTATAGCGCTTATAGATTACATAGTTATCTTTATTTCGTTGGATACTTTACATTAAACAACTGTTATCACAGTTTGCTCTGAAGATCAGTACATAATGACTCATTGCTTGCAAAGAGTTTTATGTTTCCGTATTGTAAGCAGATCAGAAAAATTGTTGGAATGTGCAATTTCTAGCCATCTAAACATTGGGGACGCAATAAGTAACTACATTATGTACAACAAAAAAAAGTTATTTTCAAACATTTTTACTTTAAAATAAATAAATAACTTATTTATGTTACTCTGTACAACAGGAACTTAATACTAATTACAGAATACTGGCTGGATTCACCGAATCGCAGTGTGGTAGTTTATTGTTTTTTTTTTTGTTTTAATTAGATATGATTTTTGAAATACTTTTATTTCAAATAATAATAAAAACCTCTCTTTTAGCTTTTGCCAACGGTGGTAACCGTTGTTGTACACGTAATTTTTTGTATATTGATAGGTATTAGAATGAAATTTTAAATGAACCCCAAGGAAATATAAAAAATAGTTTGAACTAAAAGTAAAATTAATTTAATAATAATTTATTATTTACTTGTTTCACTATTTTCACTTTTATTTAAATGTATATATATATATATATATATATATATATATATATATATATATATATATATATATATATATATATATGCAATGTAAAAGAATATCTGAAGATCCTCTCAGGAAGCAGTACTGTACCTGTGAATAATTAATCCAACACAACAACAAACTGAAAGAAAAAGAATTAAATAATCGGATTTGAGAGAAAATTTAACTTGAAAAACAGGATGCACGATGCAACATTGCTGAAATAATTCAACGTTGTCGTTAGCAGATAAGATACACGCTTTTATTAAGCTTAGTGACACGGGACTCGTGCATAATTGAAATGTTTCCCATCGGAAGCTTTCAATTTGCTTATTAAATATTCAAGACTGTGATTAGACTTGATGCTTTAACAATAAAATCAACACAGAGACTATTTATATGCACTGAATTTTATTTTATTTTTATCGATATATTGATTTGTAATTACATGTTGTGGAATTAATAAGTAGGTACCTACTAATGCTGTAGTTTGATGTGCATTATTTCATTTGCAATCATATATGTGCCAACAACAAAAAACTATTATTGTAAAATAAAACCTGCCACAATAACTAACAAATTATCAGCGGATATTATTAGGATATTACTCTCAATTGCAAATAATTGCTAAGTTTAAAGCAGGTTTAAAACCATTTTTAAATCAGTTTAACCAAATTTCTTTGGCGAAAACTAGTTTCATGAAGCTAATAACCTACAAATTAACTGACAGTTGTGACCTTCGTGGTATGTAATAAACTAACTTGTGGATATATTGAAATACATTTTAAATAAAAACTTAATATTTATACAAATAATATCTCATTTATGTTGAAACTTATAACTTATATCAGCTAAATGCGCATGCGTGAAAACTGTTTTTAAAACTGATCTGTAGACCCGTTTTCAAAAATACATAACTGAAATCTTTTTCTAAACTGCTTGTAAACTAAATATTATATGTTATAAATCACTATATTTTTTCCAGTTTTGGATATGGTACAACAAATTACAGTATAGTGAAGAAAGAACTACGGAGATGTAAAACTAATTTTACTTCGTAGGCGTTAAACATAATAAAGTATTTACATCAACATCGAAACTAAATCATTAACCATTGACATTAATAATCGATTAACCGGGATATAACCTAATAAGCGTTTATAACCGTTTATATGCAAAACTTTTGTAATAAAAACCGGTTGACCGGTTATTAGTGACGTAACAGTTTTATTCGACACTTATTTTGTTCTGACTGAAAATCTTTAAACTTTATGTTGAAATCAGAAAAAAATGGCCACATATCGGTCAGTCAGTCTAACAATCCGAATTTCTTTAAATCCTATCATCTAGAATGTAGATAATTTAATCGATTAAGACAATTATTGTACGCACCTAACTAATTTGTGATCCTGTGACAAATGTACACCACCCACCGTTCACCTTACAAACTTGTTTAATGAATTTCTTTGTCTAAGACATTTAGAGATTCGGCTTTAAAATAATAACAACCATTAAAATAAATAAGTTGGTAACTCGAGTTGACCTGTATATTTAAGAATCCGGATTCTATTTCCACAGCCAACAAACAATTTTCACCACATTAAAATTACCCCTGCGGCTCCCTTCCCACTAACATCTTCGAGGATTTGATGGCTTGTAACCGCACTTCACATATATAAACATTTTACTTACCGATATCTACTACAGTAGACTGCCACGCCCAGTATTGGGTAAAAAACGTTATGATATATTTATTTCTATTATTCAATTTAAAATAATTAAGGTAAATATATTTCAATAATAATAAAATTGGTACATTCTTCCGTATACTAGGTAAAATAAAATGAATTTAGATATAAAAAATTTGACAAAAATAATTACAGTTTTTTTTTTATTTTTAAGATTCTAAGAATTTTGAAATTAGTAGAAATATACATAGTTTGACTTTGCATTCATTTTTTTAATTAAAAAGTTATTGGGCTTTTTATATATTGACAGCTGCATTGGGATCGAACTCCATTCGCGCACCTTATACATATTAGATAATATTCAGAAAAAGCATGAGAAGACTAGAAGAAAAAGAACTTTTTTATACATTACAAAAATTTCAGTTTAAAATAGGGGGCATTTAATTATATTCCATGTTTCTAATATGTATAATATTGGTTCGAGAGATAAAGGCGTATTTAGTAAAACTTGACGATGTCGCTAAACTTGTATAAAAGCTTTTGAAAAAAATCTTTTTATTTTGAAATTAATCCTATGACTTTTTCAAATTCGTTACGTATGATTTAACATACAAGATTGAGTGCTTACAACAAGAATGTAATCGTAGCTCAGTGAATAAATCCGTCATAAAACTTGCTTTTGGGATCGCGCATTCAAAGCTTGCTGATTTCTATTTATATCGAAAAATGCTATTATATTCGAGTGGTTTGGATTCCACTATAAGCTGTAGCCTCCCTCCCATTCTACAATTGAGTTCCTGATAGTGTATATAAATGCAATGAATAAATTTATGATAAAAAATGTAAGGTGCTAAAATTTACAATTAGATTCTTAACTTATATCTCATAACAAATAATTTTTGAATAAAAAATAATGAACATTATGAAACCTTTCAAAAAGACATTTAAATTATATCACCTCTAATTATAATATTCTAATGAAATAATAGTCGTTTCTACTAAAATTTTAGTATGGAAAGAAATGAACAAAATTACAGTTTAAAGTTACGTAAAATAGAGAATAATGTTAATGTTTCTTAAAATAATATTTTAATTTAAAAAATTTAATTATTGTTTGGCTGACAATATAAAATTTCGAATATTTGAAGAAAACATATAAAGGGAATGATACTTTTAAATCGTTTACTTTCAGAGACGAGCTTAAGTGATAGGTACGTGTCTATATTATCGGCAATAATTAAAATATTTCATATTGAAATAATGGACCGAGTCCATAGATAAAGAATTTAACTTTAGTTTAGGTGGATGTATGCATGTAAGCATATACTCGTATATATGTCATTCACTCGTCGCTCTGTTTTCGCTCGTTGGTGGCTCGGTCACCCACTTTTTTCTTTTTATCTCTTTTGCAATTTTCTACCGTTTTGATCCATTTTTTTTCAGTCAAGTCTAGTTCAAAAAATAAATAATTCAGATGGTTTAATTGTTTTTCAATATTGTTAACTTTAGGTGGAAAAATATGTCTTTTTCGCAATACTACAGTTTTCTACCAATTTAAATATTTTAACCCAAAAATGAACGAGACATTTATTTTTTTTTAATTTATCCGTAATTATATAACTTACTACTTTAATTATTGACGAGCTTAAGATAAGGATACTTCTGTCACTTTTGAAGAAGATTTCACGTGTAGTACTGAATATTTTTAATCGGTAATTATAGCTAAATTTGTTCTAAAATATATTATGTTTGGTATCATAAGAAAGGGTTTATGAAGGACTCAAAATTGAAAAAAGAAATCAATTGTCAATAATTGTCTCACGAAGATACCATCCAGATAAAATATAATTTCCACACTAAAACTTGCTATTCAGCTAATCGACAAGCTTGATATAAATACTTTCATCACTGTTTTTTTTTAAATTTTCCTAAATTTTTTCTTAAACATTAGTTTGCAAAAATTACCGAATATAGATTATATTTACCATAGATTTAATTTAAATGACGACGTCAGATAAAAATCATATACTCAGGCTCGCTGAAGTGCCCAATTTAGGTACTTGCTTTTCATAATAAATTGTTAGTAGTACAATATGTACGAAATCGGTAAAATGTATATGTATATATATTTTAAATTAAATAAATAAATAAACATATCGTCACGCCTTGTACTCATTACTGGATGTGGCACTCTGCCGTAACAGATCACGGAAGTGATATACTTCTTCACGTAAAATGCGGTTACCAGTCGTCAAATCACGCACTCCCAAAGATGTTAGTAGAACCACAGGGCTAGATTTAAATTGGTGAAAATTCTCGGCTGTGAGAATCGAACCCAGGTTCTCAAATGCACAGGTCGACTCGATACCACAGTCACCTACCCCATAAAAATATATGTTTTAAAATTGTTATTGCGTGTATTATACTTTGATAATTTTTAACGACAATTAAAATTTTGAACCGACGAAAATAAATGAATAGTAATGGTAATATTTTAATTATTTCTTGTAGTCTATTATTAGTAGATGAAAATATTAACGGGCAAAATATGCCCAGAATTATATTTAATTGTTATTAATATGAGTACGTAGATCAAACAATGTATCAGTTCTAGAAAACTAGAAATCATTTCCCACTGTGTCTTTCGTATGCAATTGAAAAATATCTCGCAATATATCATCCCATCTGAAACTGATTAGAATGGAGTAGGCTGCTATATACATCCAAGGCGTTACGTGATTCGATATTAATGCGATGTATTCCATATTTGCTCAATTCTGTGTAGTAGGTATACTCGTTTCGTTTCGACGAGAAATATGTATCATACATCTATCTTGACGTTTCATATTTCTACCTAAAACTTGTCGTGTTTTATATAAACAAGAAACGCAATTTCATTTGTCATATCACATCAAGCTTGGTGTTGGCGCTGAAACTTGAGATAGTGGGCTGGTGCTTGCTTCATGTAGCTGTACAGACTATAATTTTAGTTTAATATAACAAGTGAACGAGCAGTTACGCATTTCGTAATTCATTCCAGTAAATGTTGTATTTTTTAAGTAAATTATTATCAAATAAGAATAATATTGCTTCTTGTAAATATAAATATAAAATAAAATCCATGAAATTTGATTGTGAATAAACTTTGAGAATAAACAACAATCGCCCGTCAAATAAGAAATTTATTTTTGTTTTTAAATGGGAATTTTGAGTTGGATTGATATTTATTGCTTGTCACCAGAATTCCTGCATATTCTTTTACTAAGATAAGTGTTATTTTGAATTTTTACAATAGTTTATTTTCTTTCATATAGTTAATTGTTTATATTAGTTACGTGCTTAGATACGCTGAGTTATATTTTGTTTTTAGGTGTGATTAACACTTGACAGGTGTGTGAACGAAATTTATTTCTTCTTTCTTTTATATTTAAGGATAAGCCTGGTAAGCTACCTTAATTTCTTCACTTTTAACGAGAGAACACTATTTCATTTATATTTTGTTCAAATGAGGAATACATGGGCGAAATTTGATGAATGTAAGTTTGTTACGTGGAATGTTAGGGGTATAAATGGAAAAGAAAATGAATTGTTGAATATAATGCGTGTGTATAATGTAGATGTTTTGTGTGTGAGCGAGACTAAGAGGAAAGGCTGTAATGAGGAAGAGATAGATGGATTGTTTTGCTTGTGGTCCGGTGTTGCTGAGAATGAACGGGCAAAGCATGGTGTAGGAGTGCTTGTTAGTGAAAGAATAAAACCGTTTGCAAGAGATTATAGTTGTATTTCATCGCGAATTCTTTGACTTAAGGTAGGCTCTCATAGAATCTTCGTTGTGTCAGTTTATGGCCCAACTGAATCCGAAAAGTCAGATTTTGGAATTTGTTAGATAGTGAAATTGATTCGTGTGATCCAGGTGAAAAAGTTATCGTGTGTGGTGATTTGAATGGTTGGATGGGATTAAAGAGAAGCATGTCTGGGAATGTATTGGGTAAGTTTGGTGATATGAGAGTGAATGAAAACGGTAGGAAAATAGTATCCTTCTGCTTAGAGCGTGATCTTTTCGTTTCCAACTCTGTCTTTAAGCATAAATTAGCTCATTTGTATACATGGGAGAATGTGAGGGAGAATAAGTGAAGTGTGATTGATTTTATTTTGTATAATGAACGACTAACAAGTTTAGTTGTGAATATGCGTGTGAAGCGTGGTGCTGATTGGGTACGAATGACCATTATTTGGTGGTGTCGCGCATACGTCTGGATAAATGTTGGTGAATGAGGGTGAAAGGCATCGAAAAAATGTTTCGTGTGAAATCTAGTGTACTACAGAATGAGGATGCTAGAGATATGTTTGTTGAGAAAATAAATGAATCTTTGCCTGTATGTGAGCCTAATTTTGAATGCAGCATAAATGATGTTTGGATAAAATTTAAGGATACAATTCTTAAATGTGCAAAAGAAGTTTGTGGTGAATGCAGATTAGGCTTTTGTCCAAGGAATACATGGTGGAATGATGAAATGAAAGAAGCAATTGAGGAGAAAAGAGAGCGTATTTGCGATTTCTACATGTAAAAGATGTGCCTGGAAGTTTACGTGATGAATGTTTGCTAAAATATAAAAGGTTAAATAAATATGTTAAGAGAGTAGTGAGAGAAAGTAAGGCGCGTTTTGATGATTTGATAAGTGAAAGATTGACGAATGATTTTAGTATGAATAAAAGAAGTTTTGGTTGAGTGTGAAGAGGTTGAGAGATGGTAATGTAAGTGCAGTGACAGCGATTAAGAGTGAATTATTGTGGAATGAATTAGATGTTAGAAATAGGTGGTGCAAGTATTTTAGAAGTTTATATGGTTGTGTAAATGGATCGAATTGTTGTGGTGAAAATGCAAGAAAAAATGTTAGAAGTGAAGAATGGGATATAGAAGAGAGTGATGTTAGTTTTGCATTGTTACGTTTGAAGAATGGCAAGACTCTTGGTTTGGATGGTATATCGAATGAGATGTTGAAGTATGGTGGTGAGAGATTATTTGTTTAGATTTTGTTTAAAACGGTGTGTGACTCCTGATGATTGGATTGGTTTTCCGTGCGATAAATTTGTTGAGTATGGTAGGGAAGTTGTATGGAAAGATTTTTATTCACAAGGTACGAACCTTAACAATCTCCAAATTGGGTAATATGCAAGGTGGGAGAATGTGTAAATCAATGGTTTTCTCTTCGTATGATTATTGAGAAATCACTTGCTAAGGAACAAGAAGATGTTCTGTGGCTTTCTCGATCTTAAAAAAACATCTGATAATGTTCATCGAGATATTCTGTGGGATGTACTTCTAGAGTACGGTATAAATAGTAATTTGTTGAGAGCAATTCGTGCATTATACGAAGGTTGTTGGATGTTTCCGTGGTTGTTTAATTTGTACATAGATGTGTTGTTACGAAAATAGCTGAATGCGGTGGATGGTGTACGTATTGGTGGTAGTGTAGTGCCTGCGTTAGCTTATGCGGATGATGTAGTTGTAATGGGTGAATCTGAAGAGCAATTGAGGAGAATGATTCTAAGTATAAATAAAGTAAGAAAAGATTTTAATCTATTACTGAATGTTGATAAATGTAAAGTGTTTGAGAAGAGATATTTGGTGACTGACTGCAATGTTTCGGTGAAACTTGATTATATTGCATAATGACATAACTAGTTATGTATCTAATTCTAGTATAAGTAATCTTAATAATTTTATTGAGTTCACTTCTGCAGAATTATAAGTTAAAATATATTAATGCTTCTAACTTAATTTTAAGAATCGATGCAGAACTGAATTATTATACAAAGATCTGTGCAGTTACGTATATAAGTAAACTTTTATAATTTAATAATTCGTTTGGTAAATAATTTTATAAATACGGACAGAAGTACATATAATGGCCAGTTACACCGTTGTTAATGAAGTTTTTCTTAAATAGACAATATATATCAAAACTATTCGATTCAATATTTTTTATTTAAGCAATGCTTAAAATTTAAGGGAAAGGGGTGAATTTGGTCATTAATATCTTAATAGATACATATATTAATTATGTATCAACTACATTTGATTTAATATGTATCGTTATCCTTCAAATTAATGGTAGGTACTAATGAATCTGTAAAACGAAAACTTTGACGCGCGTCAATTTACGAAATGATTCCTATAAACTTCAAACATATATTACCAGTTAAATCGACACTCCACTTCGTGCCACTCACGGAAATAATCTGTAATTTCTAATATCCGAGTGCGGTGCAAGCGTTGGGTGCGCATTTTCACCCGGGCAACGAAACATATTTCTTCGGAAATGAAAGCAAGTAATGAACAGCGTCGCAGCTTCGGCACTGCGGTTGTATCACGCACAAAAACAATTCTTCGCCGGAAGCCAAAACAGGATTGTTAGTTGTGATTCATGGCGGCGAAGTCTGGAAAACGCTTATAAAGGCTCAGGGTTAAATTGCTTGAACGTAAACAGTTTATATTGAATGGAGAGGGAAGAAAAAACGTTTCTCGCTTTCATCCCCGAATACAAATGGTTTACGAGCTCACAACGGATGTATTACCGACGTACTTTTGTTAAACAAACGAAGTTCTACGGTGTGTTTATGTATTTACTGATAGATAAACTCTTTTGAGTATACATTCCCGCCAGCCGCTAGCGAGAATGAACGAACGTAGAGAACGCACAATACACAGAACTGGAGAAATACTCCTCGTGGTTCATAGAAATTTTATTATTAAATCGTTCGTACAACAAATGTTACTGATTTACTGCTCATATTTGGTTGCACTACAAACTCCAAATACGTGTAAGTCATATTTTAAAGTATTTGTTTTCAAGAATAAAGCTTTATATTGCCATACTCCTGAAAACGAATATTTTAAGATGCACATAATGTAGATATGAATACCGACTCACTGATAACCATATAGGTACATATACTCATTCTATGTTTGTACTAGTACAAGTTGCAGAAATTATTCTGAGATGGAGGAAGAGCGACTTAATTGTAAAAATTTGTTTATACAGGGTGTTTACAAATTATTGTGAAAATATAATGGGTATATATTATTTGATGTACCGAATACAACGCAAACATATTTTTGCCGAAATTCGCAAATAAATTGTACATTACTGTTTCGAGCCACTGGATTGATAGGTTATAGCAATGAATAAAAATTTATTCAATTTAATTAAAATTGTGGAATAATTAATTCAATGTTTAATGTTTACTTATTTTTACTCCAGTGGCACAAAAAATGCTTGTTTCAAGTAATGTGGAATTATTTTCGCGAATTTCGGAAAAATTATTGTTGCGTTGTAATCAGTATATACAATAATATATATACTTTTTTGCAATAAAAAACTTATATTTGGTTTATTATGTTTATATGAAATACGTTTTTAGCTCGTCGACTATGAAAAAAACGAATTGCAGTGAATATTGTCTGGCTCATAGGCAATAATTAAAAATATTGATTTAAAAATCCTAGATAGAAGAATTTCTAGATGTCGAAAGCAACTTTGGTTTATGCATATATATGTGTATTTATTTGTTTCTATTGGTTACTCAGTAATTCAGTGACATAGCTACGATATGTATAATGGAGAAATTTTAAATTTATAAGATAATTATAAATATCATGTAATGATACATGCTTTTTACAGGATGTATACTATAAGAAGTCCATCACTCCAAACGTTTTTGGTTAAAGAAATATGGAGACAGTTAAATAGGCAAAGTAATACCATTTCATCAGACAAATTTAATGGTGTACAATTAAAAACAATTAAATATAAAATAAAACTAAAACCAAAATGACAATTTTTATATTATAAAACACGGTATTTAATATCTGTATGGCATTCCTTTTTTAAAAATATTATTTGATGTCCAATTGTTTTGTATTTTACATTATTAAATTTGTTGATTAAAAAATTATTAGTTTGCCTTTTTAACACTTTCTCTGTCTATCTCATAAAAAAGTTAGCAATGGTGTTTTTAAAATTTAAGAAAACAGGCATGATTATCTAATGGCGTGGTAAATTCTTGTCCTAGAGTCGAATTAAATACAGGTATAGTTATTTGTGTATTAAGAGTGTAAAGTGATTCTTTGATACTCGAGCACGGTAATTGCTGCACTAGCCGAAGGCGAGAGCTGCAATAGTGCAAGAGGAACAAAGACACTTTACGCTCGTGATACAAACATAATTTTTTCTATGATTGCATCTTAAAATTATTAAAAAACATATACGTACAGAAAATAAATTCGTTCCGTCAACTCTCAATATGACAAGTTTCTACTTTGTTTGTATTTCTGATAACTATTGTAATAAGCGCGCATTTAACATCTTTTTCGCGCGTTGCCATTGGAAACGCGCGCATTTAACATCTTTTTCACGCGTTGCCATTGGAGACGCGCAAAAAGATATTTTACAATTATTCCACAGAAAACGTCAACGATGACAAATGAGAGCGTAATTGTCAACTTTTCATAGCAATCGTAGAAAAAATATTTATATTAAGTCAGCGAAATTACCCTGAGAAAAACGACATGTTTACGTCCTTAATTTTTTTGTTCAATCCTCTTTAAGTGTATCAGCTATTAGGATCTATTATGAAGTCATTTTATTGAATTTTGGGATGGACTATATCGTCACTCAATAAAGTGTAGCGGGACTTTAAATAGAACACTCGCGATGAAAAATACAAACAATAATAAGATGTTATTTTTTAGCTTGTATATACGTCTATAGGTATATTGTTTATTCTCAATGTGGATGGATTGATTTGAATATCCCTCTTGTATACGCACAGTAGTGAAATAACAATTTTTTTTATTCCTCAAACTATTTCTGCAGTTTTCAAATGATTTCATCCACATTTCTTTTAACGATCAATTCTATGAAATATTAGAAACTTTTAGCGGCAAAAAAATATTCATTTTTGTAATACACATAATTATGTACTACTCAACTAATTGACAAGTTTAAGATATAAATATTTTCTTCACAGTAAATTCTGTAGGAATATGCACGAAGTAAATGTATAGAAAGTTAACTTTATAAGTAGATTGTCGACGAGTATATTCTGCTTCTTATTGCTCATACATTATTTTCAGTTATTTGCCCCAAAAGAGCAATGATAATTAATAGCATCAAATATTTAATAACAATACAACAGCATAAATGAATCTAAATATAATTTGTGGATTAGTGTAACTGAAAGCAGGTACCTCGTACTTAATACGTCAGTCTGATATTGTATCAGAGAAACTCTCAATTACCCAAGTAGAATATGCCGTATCGATGGGACGGAACTAAAATGCCAACCGATTCCCTGTCGGTTTTAGCTGTTTTGGTCAGTAACACGTATGTCACCCAGGGGGTTCGACTGGAACAAACATGGCTGTTCGTATCAATAAACATGAGCCAGCTGATAAAGGTAGAGTGGTTACCACTTCGCTAGCCTCACTGCCTCACCTCTAACCGTTTGTGGTCTGATCCTCTCATAATTGCATTATTTAAGGCCACCCAAGGATAAAATGTAATTTCTCCTTATGAATTATTAATCAGGCACTTTGTAGTGTCCAGTTATACGATGTCTATTTTTGTACTAACTTTTCACATGGAAAACTTTCTCAATTAGGAATTAGGTTTATTAAAACTTTTGCCACTCAATTTCATTTATTTATTTTGGTCTTAAATTATGCAGTTAGAGAAAAAGAAACATGTATATCTTATCAGGTCTATAAATTACTAATACCTTTTTTAATAATAACTTTGAATTAATGACATTGTTCACTTCTTATGGTTTTATGATTTTTATATTTAAAAGCTATTCGATCTACATTAACCATAATAAGTTTTTTTTTTTTTTGTGGCTTATTGGCGGACCAACTACTTAGGTCATATGCCGCCATTACGCCCTGATCCGCGTTTTAGGTCTTCTGTCAACAGCAACGCGGGTTTCTCTGGACGGTCACCCATCCAAATACTCCCCGCGCGCAACGTTGCTTAACTCGCGTTATCGCTTGGATCAGTATCAACGAGTTGTGCCATGGCCGTTGACTCCATAATAAGTTTAATAAACAAAATAAATTTTATTAGATTTATCGTTATTTATCTTTTATGTGTATGAATGCTCATTTCTCATGTGTGTTTTAAATGACTGGATAATGGTATTTTTAAGATACTACAAATGTGAGTATTTTCACACGGCTGAGGTCAGATGAAAATGGTTGACAGCTTTGGAATAACCGAGCAACTATTGGCTTTAGTTTGCCGTAATTTTTACAAGTAAACTTACGGCTATAGTTGCTCTATCCAGGCTGCCAATGATGCAGCGAGCAGCTTTAGGCTGCAGTTATTCTGATTTTTCTGCCCGTTTAATACAATTATTATTGAATTAATGGACTATGATTAAAGCTACTAACATCCTTATATAAATAATCCAAACGATCTGTTGTTTATATATGTATTCTTGAAAAATACCCTCCTTAACTCCGAATTTTAACAATCTAGGTGTACCTATGCCACTCAACATAACTAATCAAGTCAGTGTATTCAGTTAGTATAGTTAAAGTAAATATTATCATGAATTTTTTACCAAGGGCTATATTTCCAAAATAGCACAAAGTAGAATAATTGTTAAAGTAGGTAATCAAATAGATATTTTAATTATAAATGACATGAGTAGATATGGCAAATATCGGAGTATCAGAATATAATCTTTTTAATAAGTAAATTATTTTAAATATAATTTATTATTTTGATTATTTATTTTATAGAAAAATGTATAATATCTAAATGCACAAATTTTGTTTCTTTATTTTAAACAAAGTGTCGTAATAATGTATTGAAAAACTAGTATTACAATTGGGGCTTTTAATACGTGTTTTTCATACTATTTTTCTATAACGCCTTGATTTTACTTTTTTTTTAATTATTATTAAAAAATCTGATGTGGACACCACATGACTTCCTTGTACGCGTGTTAAACTAAAGATATTTTTTTAATTGCACATATTTGACATTAAATTTTATTTTTTTTATTTTTTGTTCTAATCCATAGCAAACTTTAATTTAATCATTCTTAATGTGCTAGACGCAGAATTTAATTCTCTAAAACTTTTATTCACAGCATTTATTTCTAAAATCAGAATAAATCAATTTTTTCAAGAAAAACTGTTAACAGCTTCATGTAATGTATCACTTCCGGTTAGTCTATTTTAACCAAAATCTATTATGTTATTTCCTTTGATATAGTAGTCGTATATACCAAATTTGGAAAGTTTTGGATTAAATTTTAATATAGTTTTTCATTAAAATCTATTATAGGCTTCAAGTAAAGTACTACTTCCGGAAGTTATATAATGACCAAAACGGGAGGTGCACAACTAGATGTTATAACAGTCCTAAATACAAAATATTAACTTTCTACGGCTTACCGTTTTTGAGTTATGCGAGATACATACGTACGTACAGACGGCATGACGAAATTAGTCAAAATGGATTCAGGGAGGGCCAAAATGCGTGTTTCCGCAAAAATCTGAGAATCGAAAATTTTCGCGATTACAATACTTCCTTTACTTCGTACAAGGAAGTAAAAACATTAATTCTAATGATATTTATATGAGCAATGACAGTTAAAAGATGTGTCTGTTTCACAGCACGACAACTTTACAAATGTAAAAGTTCCTAAAAACATCGAATTTTGTGTCAACGTTTTTTTTAACAAAAACAGTGTCACAAAATTGGCTTTGTATATACGTTATAGGAAAAAATATTTACAGCAATGAAAGAAAGCAGAATAATAATGAAAAGTTTCGCTGACAGTTCTGTTTATGTAAACGTCAAACAAAATAATCATAGATTAGATGCTTTGATGTGTTAAAGAAATAATTGAAAAATGAAATTTCTAAATAAAAAGTTTGACTATAATCTTTCAACATAGATACAGTTCATTAAAATCCTGCATAAAAGTTAATTTTATTACGTACATGAAGCTTATTACATATTTTAATTCTGAGCGACCTATATTGACTTAATGATCTAGGGTTGGTCTAGCAGTCATTGCGTTTTAACTTTATATAGTTTTAAATGATTTCTTCCACTTTTCTACTGAATATAAATATATTTTCAAACAATTTTTTATGTCGTATAATAATATGATGCATGCAACTACTTATTCTGTAATAGAAACTGCATGTTATAAAGTTTACAAGACCTTATTGAAAGTACTATTAGTTGAGGGGAAGGAGGGTGGCATTTCGCATTTGATTAATCGTAGATTTAATACTGAGCACTTCAAACATAAATCGGTAATTTCAAACATTTGCTAATTAAATTCTCTGCATATCTCCGAGCGCCAACGTAAGTTATGTCACAGCACAGGGTCGAGGAAACGACATAGGAACATCAGCTTGCCAAGTAACATACGAGAACCTTATCACTTTAAATATTATTTAATACTGCACTTGACTAAATTGCTATTTCAAAATTGTAGCCTTTTATTTTTTCATTTATATGTGTTTTGTCTGTGATATTATTTTAATATTATTAATGACGAAAATATTGTATATTATTCGTTATTATACTAATACCTACCTAATATCAGACTATGACCCATTAAATGGGGTAACACAAACCATTCAAACATTCATAATTTTTATCATGCAATCTCCAATTCTTCGTTATTATCAGTTTCATAATGAAATAATTTAATAAAATATAAAAATATACAAATGTCACGGGTTAAACGGGTGCACATAAAAACAAAAATATAAATAACAACAAAGACAAAATTAATTGTCATTCAACACTTCTTGAATCAGTTCTTCGTCACCAGCTTCTTCACGTGAAATTTGTTCTAGGTGAAGAAGTGAGTTATACCATACTGATGAGCTCTAATAAGAGCGAAACGCGTCTATGGTTACTAACTGTGCTGGCCAGCCTCTGACGATGCCCTCATAAGGTGACTTGGAGGCTGAATTTTGTGAAACATAGCCAAGTGTTCATTTCATATTTTTTACAAAAATATAAGTTTATAACCTCGATATAATAAAATAAAAAATTATAGATGTATGTTCGGATATGCTTCGTCTAATAGATATTCATAAGTGTATAGCAAAATGAATTGCTTGTAAATTGTGTTCACCTGCGCATTTATGGTATTTGATTTTTATTAAAGATTATGAAGCTCACCGAGTTACTGCATGTGCCGTATGCAGGTTTGTACCTTTGAAAAATACTAAATACGAGTACAATCCTTTTCATGCATACTACATAGAAATAAGAAGAATGATTTTAAAAATTTTGAGGCAAGTGAGTGTATAATTCAAAACTATTCTTAATTTGATATATTTCCAAGATTGTACACGATCTTTCCAGAGTCCCTCTCAGGGATGCTTATAAAATTAAAGTAAGTTATATTATTGAAATTTAATATAAAAACGTAATATAATCCACGAAAAAAAAACCTTTAGCATTCAATTTATATTTCATAAATTTGTTACGGCTAGATAAAATATTTATACAGATCAGTAATTTAAATAAAAAATTATAATAATTTTTAAATCAAGTATTCGGTATTTATATATATTAAAAAAAGATATATGACAAGTAAATAAACAGAAAAAAAATTGCGAAAATACAGAGTTGAATAATTATTAATCATTGCAGTCGAATACAAGGTTAAAAGATTAAATAAGATTTCTCTTTTCAGGAAATTTGAAGCTAATTTCTAATTACTAATCTAGCTGATAATTCTAAGATATTAATATTTACCGAAAATTTGATAGAGAACTACATGTAATCGAGTTAAAACAGAAAATAAATTAGCTATCTAAATTTACACAACTGCAATTATTAACGTATTTTCAATACTAACTTTTAGAGAAATTTGTTAAATACAAAAATTGATATAATATAGGTATACTCATATTAATCAAAATATCTATATCACTGCACTTAACAACAAACAACAAAGCACCCGTTACTAATAACCATTACCGCAGTCTGTTTTCGTGCGTGTATTCATGTAAATATTAACTTCCGGCGAGGTCTGATGACCTGCAAAGATTCCGGAAGAGTAACATGTGGTTCGCGCTTCCTTCTCTGTTCTCCCGCCTTCCCAAGTCTCTACACACGTTTTTAACCTCTCCGCTATTTCACCGAGAGAGTAAATTAAATTTTATGGCGCTCAGCCCAGGCAAAATGCGGAAGACGATTCATTCTGCGTTATCTGCAGGAAATGAGAACCCTGTTAAATTTTAACCGGTGAGGAAAATTGATTATTAATTTCAGTCCTTCGAAAGATTCTTTGTGGTTGAATTTATTATGATTTATATGATGCGTAAAAGCTGGAATTTGGAGTGAAAAATGGAACTAAGATTCGGGTAAAACAGAGATTAATATGCCTGCGAAATCCTTCTGATTTGAGATTTGCTGTAAAATCTATCACAAAATATTATTATAATTTATTCGAATCGATTTATTTAGCTACGTTGCATAATAGATAGGTAAAAATAAAAATTTATTACCATTTCTGGATTAACTGAAATCTTAAACTTCAATTACAAAATGAAATACTTTTTCATATCAATTTCAGATTATTTTTGTGATAACTACGATAATATCTACATATAAACCATTGTGATCCTTAGCTGAAACGTAACCTAATTTCCAAATTCTATATCCCTCTAGAAAATATACATTATCTACCTAAGTAAGCTAAACATCACAGTAAATAATTCCATTTTGATCATTTTTATTTTTTACAACGGTTATTAGAATGAAAATACATTTAAATTCTATATAACCAAAAAATATTTCATAATGTATAGATATATATATATATATAAATCTATTTATTACCTTGTAGGAATATTAATATACATATTTATGTGGATTTTAATAAATAAATAAATATATCATCACGCCTTTCGCCCATTATTGGGTGTGGCACTCTGCCTAAGCAGATCTCTGGAAATGATATATTTTTTCGCGTGAAGTGCGATTACCAGCCGTCAAATCACGGCCCTCAAAGATATTAGTGAAGAGGGAGCCACAGGGGTAGATTTAAATTGATGAAAATTGTTTATCGGCTGTAGGGATCGATCCAGGGTTCTCAAGATTCACAGGTTGATTCGATACTACTGAGCCACCTACCCCATATTTATTTATTTATTTATTTATTTATATTACTCTGTACAACAGGAATTTAATCCCAATTACAGTACAGGGTCCGCACTCACCGAGCCGCAGTGTGGTAGTTTATATAATTTTTAGCTTGAGTGAGATTCGAACTCGGGATCTCCGGATTCGAATTCCATATTGCTATCCACACCACCGTACTGACGGATATAATATAACCAAAATATATTTCATAATGTATATGTAAATCTATTACCTTGTAGGAATATTAATATACATATTTATGTGGCTTTTAATATATGAACTAATTGTTAATGGTTAATAATTATATGCAACCTCAGAATATTTCCGTTCTGTTTATTTGTAGTTCTTATTGATTATTTTATGGAACTATGTAACTTGTGGGTTCTAAGTACATTAACATGAAATATCCGCTTTTTGCAAATTAAATTTGTTTAATTAATTACTTGTTATTACTTACTTAATTCCGTGCCTTTCTACCTTTCGGTAAAGTTGTCTATGTTTCACTTTCCCTCTTCTTCTTTTTCCTTTGAAATTTTCTTGCGATTTTAGTCCCAAATTGGTAATAGTGGAGTGTAATATAATTTATTCTTGCCTTTCTTACCTGGTGTCTTCATTTATACCATGATGACAGTTATGACTGAATATAGAGATATTTAACACGTAATATTAGCTTTATAAAATTTCCTTCTCTTTTGTTCATTTTAGGAAAACAACTAAAGAATGTAAAGTTGTTCAGATTAAAAAGTTCCATACAATTTTTTTATATATTTTTCATTAAGTTTATGGTTTCTATTGAATTTTAAAAAGAAATTGCAAAATTTTTGTTAAAAAGTGTGCAGTAACCAAGACATTTGTTTTTAATAACATTTGACACATTTATTATAAAGAAAAAAGTTTGTATTTTGTGTATCTTACTCTCATGTCTTTTATTGTTTATTCTTCTTTCCATCTGTATATTTCGGAGCATATATTATAATACTCTTTAATATACAGGCTGTTTTTATTCTATGGAGAAAAAAATTAAGGTTATATGTATATTTTATGATGTACTGAACATAGAGCAAAAATAATTTATTCCTAATTCACAAAAAAGCATACCTACATTTTTAGTTCCACTGGTCGACTAACAGTCATTCATCTAATGTTACATAATAAATAAATTCAGTATTGTAGTGTATATAATTATAATTTAAATATTAATATTTGAAAATACACTGCTCAAAATTGTACAGGGATATTTTAAAAATTTAATTTTAAAATAAAACTATAATTTATATTATAAATATAAGAAGGATCCAAAATAAAAATTAATATAAATTATTTTAAAATAATACGTTAATCTTACAAATATTTTAATATAATTTATAGTTTCAATTTTACATTCGATTTTTAAAATATCCTTGTAAAATTTTGAGCAGTGTAACTATCAAATCAATGATATGGTTATAGAATTTTTCCGGAAATATTGAAATATCCTGTAAGTATATCATCCATCTAATATTTTGGTTTGTTTTGAATTTTCGCCTATTCTCCAAATTTACTTCTTTGCTGCTAGGGCTCTTCTCTTCTGATTTCGTATGTGTTGTGATAGATCGTTGTTTCTTTGAATTGTGTATCCCAAATAGATGAATTCGTTCAGTGCCTCTATGTTCTTCTCAGAGCCACACCTATTTTGTTTCTCTTCCCCTTCCTTTTTAAAATTTAAATGTATTCGATTTATTTATGTTACGCTGTACAACAGGAATTTAATCCCAATTACAGTACAGAGTCCGCACTCACCGAGCCGCAGTGTGGTAGTTTATATAATTTTTAGCTTGAGTGCGATTCGAACTCGGGATCTCCGGATTCGAATTCCGTATCGCTATCCACACCACCGTACTGACGGATTTATCTATGTTAAGACGAGTACATTTTTTCTTTGTCCAATAATGTTTCAATCTTTTCATGATTGCCTTTATCCCACTCCTTGGTCACTATTACTACATCATTCGTATACGTTAGAAAGTAATTACTCGATACAGGTTATCTTATATTTAGAGAGAGGATAAATAAACACAGTATTTTTAAATTGCTTTAAAAAGTTCAAGGGCAAGTATATGGTACAGGTAAAGAAGTTACACTGACATTTTCAGCTCGTGTTGATATAAAATCCGAGATTTCTAGAGTGATTATCCAACACATTTCCTATAGGTGCTCAGCTATTTCCTCTATTTATTTATATGACTTTGATGTATTAGTGTGAATATTGGGTGTGTATGATAGCACACTGACTTGCTGTTGTGATAATATTTGCAGTATACAGGTATGCAATATATAATTGTCTTCGGTTTCCGGAATTCTCATTAGATGCAGTTTTTAATATTTAACATATTTTGTATTTACACTTTTGGTCTAATTTAATTTAGGGACGCAACAAGCTTCATATTAAAAGAATACCATTGTATTTCTTATGTTACATATTTCAATTCTACACCGGGTATAATGAATATAAGTTTGAGAATAATGTTGTTAGAAGTGTGGGTGGGTATTAATGGAGACTGTTGAAGTGGCGTAAATAGGGTCCGCAAAACCTGGCAATGCGAAGGGGACCTCGCAGTTAAGGGGGCATAACTTGCCACGAAACTATAATATACCATTTGGATATCTCTCAATTAAGATACATTTTAGTCAGCAACAAAATTACAAAAACATTATTGCAATGATTTATAAGAAAATTTTCCGGTGCAATAAATTAATGCGGTTGCATTTTCTTAAAAATGACATAAATGCCAATACAACTATACAGGATATGACAGATATTATTTTAATCATTTATTCCTTTATAGAAAGTGATTTATGTGATGTGTTCAATGCCTTATTACAATTTTTAAGCATTCCTGTCACTGTGTCTACAGCAGAAACATCCTTCAGCAAATTAAAAATATTTAAATCATATCTTAGAAACAACATGAATCAAAATAGATTAAGTAATCTCGCTCTTTTGGCAATAGAACATCATGCAGCAGAAAATTTAAATTTAAAAACTCTCATAACGGATTTTGCTAATAAAAAAGCCCGAAGAACTGATATTTAATTTAATTTCATATTAAGTATGTGATTTATTATATATTTGCGTTATTCTTTTACCTTTAAGAACTATAAAAATATTGCACTTATTACTTTTTTCCTTGTACTTAAATCATTGAATTTTGATAAATTTATCGGAGCCGTCATTTTGTTTTTCGGGGAGGCCACCTAATCCTAGTTACGCCACTGGTTTGGACATGTGAAACGTATATCGAGTGAAAGATTTGCGAAACAGATGTATCTTGGTGAAAATCATGCCGAGAGATTATATGGTCGATCTTTAAATAAATGGATGGAAATGTTTGAAAGTATGTTGTCTGAATAGAAATAATAATGATTGTTAATTGACTACAGGATAAATCTAATGAATAGACATTCAATGAATGTTTTATAAAAATGAGTAACTTTCATTAATAATTATAATTTATGTCGTAAAAATAATATACTTCCAGACAATATTTATATAATTTATTAATTTATTTTTTAAATAATTTAGTATGTATAATTATACGATTTAAAATTATTACAAAATTTAATATAACGTCATGCCTCAATTATAGCTGTATTGATTTAATATTGGATGTGGCTATAAAATGTTTCGAACTTTTTAATATGTGTACACATCACATAATGAATTTATAAAAATATTTAATTTTAATTTGTATGCTTGTAAAAAATATATCAATCTATAAATGTTTTGGTTATATATATATATATATATATATAAACAATAAAGACAAATAAAATGAATGTTATCAGTTTTAATTTTCTTGTATTTTTTTTTCATTTAATGAAATTCGTGTGTAGAATACATATATCAAAACATTTTTATAACTACTTCAGTAATTGCACTATCTATGTATTTATCGTACTTTCCTGACATAATTCTAATTTTTATTGTTTAGAAGGAATGCTGAAATATGTATGAACATAAATATAATTTATGTAAGAAGTAAAAATATTTTCTTACAGCTGTAATTTAATTAAGATAATGACTAATTAATATTAATATATTTTTACGCCATTAAGATTTGTATGAAATATGAAAGCATTCTTGATATTTTTATACGGTTTATTATTAAAAATAACTGTTACAGAATAAATTACTCTGAAATAAAATAAGACCTTTTCCTTCAATCAAGGCATTACTATTCTACAAATTTGTGTTGATTCACGCTCAAATTGAACAGCAAACTGATATAATTATAACTATTATTATTAATTATAGAGAAATACGTCATTATTATAGATATTATTAAAACTTAATTAATTATTTCTCATAATTGTTATTTAAATACCAAATAAAGCGCTACAAAATAATTTTCATAATATGTCGAGAAAGTAATAATAATAATAATAATAAATAAGTATATGGTTTTCTGAAATTAAAAGTTTACATAAAAGCAAATCAAAGTTATATTACAAGTTGAATTGTTTAAATTGCTATCATATATTATAGTATCTATGTAACGATTACTTAAAATTTAAATTTTCTTGGAGTATCTGGCCATTACTGAAATAATTTCAAGTATAACATCGAACATTTTTCATTGATTTAGAATTATATGTACTTATTACCGTTATGTATGCTACTATCTTATTATTTACTATCAGTCTAAAAAAATAATCGAATATTATATGTATTTAGAAAATTGTAATAATTAAAATAAAGTTGTTATATAGCGATGAAAAAGTTAATAATACAATACGATATTCGGTATGGTAAGAAATTTCAATAACTACAGTATAGTATAGAATATATGAAATGTTTTATTTTATTTAAATTATATAATATCTATTGTACAATAAATTCTGGTATTTGTTTATCTGTTTCTAACATTGGTGATACGACAAACACGTGATCAGTGCAACCAACCAAAACCAAAGTGCAACTACAATACTGGATTAATCAACTTAAACTCTGCAACTTTCATTTGTGACCTGGCAAGACATAAAGAGACATTTATACACATTTTACCAAAATAATATTATGTTTATTTAATAAATGTAATTTTATTCCAAAAATAAACAAAATACAGTTTCAAAATATACTTCTATCGATACAGACATAATTTTACTTGTATCTATACAATATCGATATATCATAAAGAAAATAACACCTTTAAATTAAAACCATTACGTAGTCTTGCAAACTCTGTCGTATTTTATTAATTTATACTCGTATTACTGTGCATCAGGTAAACCAATATATTCATATTTATCATCTCCATCCTCGCCATTATTGTTCTTATTAATGTCAGTCGGTGAATTGCCACCCTCGTCTTGTTTCTTCTTACCGTCGTCAATATTGGCACCATTATTATTTTCATCATTATTATTTGACGAAATAGGGGTTTGCACATCTGTAGAGCCATTATTATTCTTATTATCGAAAATAATTGTTGTGTACATAATTTTGTAAACTTGACAGTTGGTGATATCAAGAAGAGATGTGTCGTTGGTGTAGTTTCGTTTGAAAAATTCAACTTGTTTTCCATTGATGAAAATTCGGTAGCCCTCTGGTTCGCAAACGCATGTCAATGAAAAACGAGCCTTAAAAATGTCATTTTCTTTTATTTCTTCGGTATCAATAATACCTTGATCCTTTATACTTATTTCATCTTTGTTAACTCTGTAAATATAATAAATAATTGTTAAATTAAATTTATTAGTAATGTTATGAATATGGATGATAGTGGATTAAATTTAATGGTGGATGGACTAGAAATAATATTAAACGGGTTCGTTGGTCTAACCATTAAAATAGCCAACAAAATTGTCAACAAAAGCCCAATTTTAATTTTAATGTCAATCGGCAAAAAATATATTTTTATACAACTATCAAAAAAGTCAACATTTATATAGACAGTACAGTCCACGAAACTTATCTTTTTTATATAAAACTTCTTTATTGTACACAGCTGTTAAGAATAGCCGTTTAATCGATTTTGTCGGTCGCTACTATTGATAACGTCCATTAAAACAGCTAAAAATACTAAATTTTGTTTGAAATAAATTTTAAACTAGGTTACTGTTTCCTTGATCACAGAATCACAATTATAGATAAATATAAAATTGTATTTTAAATAAAAATTTGCACAAAATTTTTATGTTTTGTATTTATAGTTGCAAAATAGTATATTACATAACGAGAATTGTAACAAGCACATCACGTGCGAGTGAAAAAGTTGCGCACGAGCCTTGGCGAGTGCAGTAATTTCACGAGCAATATAATTGTGTTACAATTCGAGTTGTGTATTATACTTTATCTACCACCATAAATAATAATAATAATAATTACTGGGCTTGGTCCCCCTCGTAGTAGATCTCAGTAAAGGATATATTTTGCACGTGAAGTGCGGTTACCAACTGTCAAAGTACGGCTCCCAAAGATGTTAGTGGAGGGGTGTCACAGGGGAAGGTTAAATGTGGCGAAAATTGTTTGTCGGCTGTGCAAATCGAACCCGGGTTCTCAAACCCACAGGCCAACTTGATACCAATGTGCCATCTACCCCATATAACGATTTTATCATATTATTAAAATGTTACTATAACAAATAAACCGACAATAATTTCCAAATATATTAAAATAAAAACCGTTCTAAATCAAATTTGGATCCATTTTAGTTATTACGTATTTTTAATAAACACTACCGATTGCGAATTAAACATTAAAAAGTAAAAAAGTTGGAGAACTAGTTGTATGTAGCCCATTACCGAATTTAACCTCAGTTTTTTGGAAAAAAGCTAAAATATAAAGTTTTAATTTAATATTTGTAATTCCGTTCTGGAAATCATGTGTAGAATTGACACCAAATGGAATTCTCAGTTGTTTATTTACATTAATTACATAAACAAAATATTATATTACAATATTATTACCTAAAGAATCAATTTTAAATGTCCTTAATTATCTGTCATAAATTATTCAATATGATTTATAAAACAAAATTTGACAACGAATCAGTAGTGGGTTGCAACAAATGAACTGTTGATAATACAGGTTACAAACTTACTCGTATATACTTATTTTACCGCAATTTTAATTTATCGTGCAAAACGAAAGCCGTACTTTTTTGGAATCTTCCCAAACCGCTACTAAAAGCTATTAGTTTGTTTCAATAACTATAATAAAATAAATCTTTTTTTATTTAAAATTTAAATCACAGATATTAAATAGTTTCTTTTGAGTACATACTTAAACTACATCCAGGGCCATTTCTAGAGGCATGAGTTAAAAGTTAAAATCCTGTTATGGAAGTTTTGATTGTGTGTAAGATACTCAGTACCAAATACTGAATAAATATTGCTGCAGATTTGAATGTCTTACAATTAATTTTGTTAAGTACTTATTTAATATTCCGTCATTTTACTGCATTTATATTCCCTTCTTACTTATGAAATTAAATTTTAATATATGTTCTTACCTGATCTCTAAATTTTGTACAAGATTATTGGCGTCATCTTTTATTTTGATACACATTCGATTTTCACATCGTGCAGTAAGAAATAAAATTGATCCAGGATTTAATCCATAAGGAATTTTCAATTGAACTGGCAGTCTGGTCCCAAGAGGCCCCAAATCAAGAAAACTTGAAATTAGATCACAATCCGAAGAACTGTTCACTGTCATGGTGATCAACTACAATTGATAAACAAATCAAAACATTCGTTCTGTTTTTGTTTTATCTTGTTGTTCCTTTGCTTGTGGTTAGTTTATCAATGAGAGAAGGTTTATTTATTTTTGATAATTAAATTAACCACAACTGTTTGAAAATAATATATTAGATTGTTCCTTATAGTTATCTTATTTCCTGTTGCACTATTGAAAATAATAATAATAATAATCGGGTAGATAACTACAGTACCTTACCCAATATCTGTTTGTACCAAGGAAACTTTATATCGGACATAAGTAACAACGCATCGGACTGTGGATTTGAAAACTCGAGTTCGATTATCGCAGGCAACAAATTATTACCACATTTAAAAAAAGCAATGATGTGGTCTATTCTTTGAGATCGTAATTCGACAGCTACTACACTTCACGTTCAAAAATATATTACTTCTGAAATCTACTACAGCAAAGTGCCACAGTAATGGGTACGAGTAGGGAATGCAATACCGATCAAAAATTTCAATACCGGTATCTCGGTATTTTCATTTTGAGAATCGGAATACCGGTATTGATAAATTTTGAAATTGAACCTATTTAACATTTATTCACAGTAGAGTCTGGTGTGTGCGTGTAGTATATAGATTAAGGGAATGTCAAATTTAATAAAAAATTTACATTATATTTTAATAATTATAAAATATAAATAAAATTGAACAATATCAAAAAATAAAGATAGGTAATTCTATATATGTAAAATAAACAATATAAACTTTTACTTTTTTGCTTTAATGGAATTAAAATAATCTTTTAGTAAACAAATATGATCGAGTGTGTCGTCATTTACTCTGAATCTTAATCTTGTGCATATTTGAGAAGCGGATGAAAATGCAGTTTTTGATTTCACACTTGTTGGTGCTACTGTTTGTAAATAATCGAATGGTAATTGTAAATTCACGCCCTTAATACCTTCCTCTTCAAAAAATATCATTTCCTTCCTGATTAGTTGCTCAACTCCTTGCTGCTTTTTGCTATTTGCTAACGAACGACTACGAGACAACTACGAATTGGCGATCAGCAAGCTAATACTTGACAAATGCGCAACGTTCCACTGTTCCATTATTTGGGATTCCCCGCAACAAGCTTGCCAACTCTTCAATTACATAATTTTAAAAAGGAGTTAAACGTTAAGTAATAAATAATAATAACATTCCGCTAAATTGTATCTTATACTTCAATTAAAAAAATACCGAAAAACCAGTATTTTTATGCTAAATACCGGTTTGAATACCGAACAAATTATGTCCGAGATCCCGGTATTGCATTCCCTAGGTACAAGACTTGTGATATATTTATTTATTTTATGTAAACAAACAAGAGTAAATTTGAAGAAAACATATAAAGTAGTTTATCTACAACTATTTAATAATACCTTCATTATGTACCCAATTACAAATATATGTATAATAGTACAATAGTATATAATAAGTCTGCGAAATAAGTGATTATATGTGAGTGTGAGAATTCTCTCGGGCATACGTTTAATGATATTTTACTCATGTGTGATATCGAACATTTTATCTTATAGTAGTACAATAAAGTTAGAAAAAAGGTTCAAACTAGATCGAATGAAGATGCTGTCAAATAAATAAAATATGACTGTTGTCAAGCTGTTGCCTTGGTATAAACTGTCAGTTGTTTTTGGATGTCATGAATTTAAACATATTGGTCAATGTAAATAATTGCTGATTGGACATTTAAGATCTATTGATTGCGATCGAGTAAAATTAAATCAATACTAGCTTATGTCAATGGTTACACTGCTTGCATCGGTTATGATCGAACGATGTCAATCACTAGCAGCTGGTTTGACATATCAAACATGTTAGATTTTTAAAATTGATCGACAACGCTCGGTGTATTTGCACATTCTCTGTCTTTTAATAGCCACCGAAAACAGTTTATTATTTATATTTATTTAAACTTGCAGTTATACACATCAATCATAATTTATATATTTCTGAAAAAGTGGATTTTTTAGGCTACCAATACAAGATAAAGTAATATATATGTACTTCATTTGAGACAACAAACTAGTAATTTGACAGATTTTATAATTAAAATTTTGTAAGTTAGCATTATCATTACACAATTTTCATTGAACGACTTTATCGTTGTAATGTAGTGTTACATAGTCAGTAAAATATTGATCGATTGCTGTTAATCGACGCCAGTTGAACGATTGTAAGCTACTCAGTGTGACCGCTGTCTAATATACATAAAAAATCGCTACTATAAGATAACAGTATATTATTCAATGAGTGAGTAATAGCTATTACTTGCGAATATAATACTATACTTTATCTACGACTATATGTTACGAGTATTATGTATAATAAGATTTTACAATTATTTTTTTTAAGTCAGATTTCTTAAATTTTTTGTTTTTATTTTTAGTTAATAAATATTAACACTACTTAACATGGAATAAGTAGCCCATAATGACGATGATTTATATTTATCAGAAAGTTCGCCAAAATATACTATAACAACATTTTCCGAAAAGGAATTTACATTTTTGCGTATTCGCCAATCCATAAAAGCTTTATAAACTTGTTCATACTTTTTTTTTTATTTTTCGGGCAGTAAATTTAAGAAACAATATCTGGTGGAGTACAAATTTCACTTTGTTCGCTTTCAGAATCCATAACTCACATGTATAATCACACAAATTACAATGTTATTGTAAACAAAAACGTTTTAAACTAATTTTGACAGAAAATTAACAATAGCGCGCTTCACTGTTTCATAGCATACTTAACGCGCGGCAATTATCGTTATTTTTTGATTGGCTATTAAAGTGTTAAGTAATGAAAATTCAGACGTGTGATTGGTCGTGAAGTGTTGAGTAATGAATTATTACTTAACACTGTCAATAATGATTAATATTACTTATCATAAATTTCATAAGTAATGAATACATTATTTAATAAGAGTAGATAAAAATATATTTTCTTACTTTGCCATAGGAGTTGTGTAATAAGGTTATTTTTATATTATTCTTGTTTAACATATAATGGTTATGTTACACAAATATGATTACAACTTCATTATCATCAGCTACATTATATGCGCGTTAAATAATACATTATCATATTGAAATTTAATATTTGATTCGATATTTTCAGTTCATATTATACTTCAATTAAAATTTTTAATTTCTTTTTAAACGGGTATAACTGCAATAATGAAAACATTGGTTCGAATTTCGTAATCATCAAATTGAATTTATACCACATAAATATTTTCTCTGGATCTGTTACCTTCTTACACATATAACGTCTGGTTACTAGATACTAAATATATATTTTTATTGTTCTAAAAAACGTATCTATTGTATGCTGTACATAATAACTACTAAAGATATATTTCAATAATAGTGACACTGAGAAAAAATACTTGTTTCAATTAATTTGAATAAAAACAATTTTTATTTTTATAGAGGGTATTTCAGGAGTAGTGCAATATTCCTGAGATCATTTTAATTTTAAAAAGTCATGTGAACATGGGTTCTATTCCTTTTGGTTACCAAAAACCAAGAAATCAAAGTTTTGTAAATAATTATATTAAATTTTGTAATCAAAATATTTTAAAGAAACAAAACAGATAATAACAAAATTAAACCTTGATTTAATTTGACTCTATTTGTTTTACAATGGATGAATTTAGTACTGTGGAATATATGTAGTTCAAGACGGCCATTTTATACAACAATTATAAATAATCTAAAATAAATAAATATATCATCATTGCTGGGTGTGACACTTCTCCGAAGTAGATCTCGATAAGTGATATATTTTACGCGTGAGTGCTGTTACCAGAAGTTAAATCAGGATGTTAGTGGAGAGAGCCTCAGGGGTAGTTTTAGTGTGGTGAAATGTATTTGTCGGCTGTGGGAATCGAACTCGGGTTCTCAAATTTACAGGCCGATCCCACATTGTGTTATGCTGTCTTGTTATATAAGATAAGATAAGATAAGATGATTCAGGTTTAATTAATTCTAAGTTTTGTTCCCCATAGTTTCCTTAATTTGTGAATAGGGTAGTTGGCTCAATGGTATCGAGAATGTGGATTTGAAAACTCAGATTCGATTTCCACAGACGGCATACAATTTTCATTACATTAAAATTACTCCTGGGACTCCCACTCCACTAGCATCTTCTGGGACCGTGATTTGACAGCTGATAACTACACTTCACGCGCGTAAATATATCAGTTACCGAGATCTATTATGGCAGAGTGCCACATTTTTTTTTTTTACAACTTGATATTTATTTAAAAATATGCTCTTATTTATAAAACTTTGACCTATTGTATTAAAATACAATACATTATCATATAAAAAATACTTTAAATTTTGTTACACTAGTTCAAAAACATACTGTATACTCTAGTTAAGTCCTCAAAATAACATTTCGTAAAAAATACATGATAATTTATAACCTAATAAAAATAAATTATAATAAAAGAACATAATTATTTTTCACTCTATTATTAAACAGATTCATTACAATTATTGAATTTGGAGTTATAGTTAGTGTTAAAACTTCAAGCCATAATTATCACTCAAATTGGAAATAAAAATGGTTTTAATGATTAGCCTGTATTACGAATGTGTGTACTAATAATTTATGTTTTGATGTGGCGAAATATAATAAATTTTATTAATTTTGCAATTACTTTACATTTATTCCTTCATTTTCCTACGAGTTTCACTAGAACAGTTTTTTAGTCGACAAATTTTATTTTCAGTATTTATAATATAACTGTTTATTACTAATTTTCTTAATAGTTAATGACTGTTTACCAATAGTTTAAACAACGATTTTGACATTTTAATACTGTTCAAATCCTGGTATTGTTTGTATTGTAAAATGATAAATGGCTTATATAAAGCTTTGAGACCGACACTACACATTATACAGCATACTAAACATATAAACCAGTACTTTATATAAAGACTTCGATCTCATGTCACATGCGAATATAAAATTACAAAAAAACGTTTATTTTTAGTAGAGAATTACGAAGTAGAGTTTTATGATGATGTATTTTACACATAATAAAATATATTTTTTATATGCAAAACATATATTAAATAGCTATAAAAGTTTTTTATCTTTGTTATAAGCTTATTACATGAATATTTTGATGAATACTGTTACCTATTTGAAACAGATAATGATAATATAAATTATAATGAAATTATTTATTATTCATAAATGTCCTTACAATTTACAAAACAAAATTCTTCTAATTTATATAATTGACAAAAAATAAAATTGTTTCGAAACCTTAATAAAATTAAATTTACCGAATAAATAAATAAAAATAAGTATACTATCGCGCCTTTTAACAGGGTTTTCAAATCCACAGACCGACTCGATACTACTGAGCAAAAATAGAAATAAAAAATTATTTTTTCTACGATTGCTATGAAAAATTGACAATTATGCTCTCATTTGCCTTCGGCTCGCGCTGCAATTACCGTGTTCGAGTAACAAAGAAACACTTTACGCTCTTAATACACAAATAACTATTTAATCACTGTGTTTGGTTACAATTATTTATTTAAAATTCAATTTAAGATTTAGTAAGGTGACTGATGGTTCACACCATGTATGGTTAGTTGCTTTTCAAAGTATTTTACACAGTATGTTATTGAATCCACCATTACATTTGACAGATAATATTTCTTTTCATGTTTTGTTTACTTTTTAATATTTCGGACTTCTAAAGTACTTTGCAATTATTTTTAATATTAAATTATCTAAACAGTCTTTATTCGAGCTATTTATTTTTACAACTACATCTTAGTTACATTCGTTCTAAACATCTATAAATAAATAAAATAAATATATCATGATGCCCTTTAACCATTACTGGGTGTGCCATAGTAGATCTCGGTGAGTGATAGATTTCTTCGCGTGCGGTTACAAGCAGGGGCGCCGAGAGGAAAAGCGGGCCCCGGGGAAAAAAAAATTTCGGGCCCCCTTTAACTTTGAATATTTATTAATTAAATGTAAGATACAAAAAAAAATATTTATAAATATATGTATATGACAACAATAAGAATTATTAATATCTAAATAAAGTTATAATAATATAAATAAAATTAAATACAAAATTCTGATAATAAAAATAAAATAGAAAAACTATATTTATAAATGAAACTTATATTAGAGCTTTTCTAGCTTTCTGTTTCGCGAAAGTTTCTATTATAACATTAAAGTCCAATTTTCTTGCCAAAGATGCTTCAATAGCAAGAGTTCCTAAACTCGTTAGTCTATTTTGGCACATAGTTGACCTTAAGACATTTTTTATTTTTGCTAGTGTACTAAATGATCTTTCGGCTTGAGCAACAGTTACAGGAAGTGTACAAAAAATTCTTAACGCAACAGAAATATTTGGTAATAAGGTGAAAAGCTGCTGCTCATGAATTTTATTTAATAATTGTAGAGGTGAAAGAAGTGGTTCTTCAAAATTGCTTGAATGTATTGCTTTGAGGCAATTAATTTCTTCTATCAAGTTTTCAGAGACGTCTTTATTATACTTTTTTACAAATTTATTAGCTTTATCCTGTAAATCTGTGGGATTTAAATTGGAATACTTCCATAAAAACCCAAAAGTCATATCCAGTGCTTTCACTGAATCATAACGCCTTGTCATATTACCAATAACACAATCTAGAATTTTATAAAATACTTCACATTTAAATTTATCTTCAAAATTTGGATAGACAACTTCTGCAGTCTTTGGTTCATCTACAAAACGTTTCCGTATTCTACGTCTTTTTTCCGGCATTAGGATTGAAGATTCTATATCTAAATTTTCAGCCACAAGTCTACTTTCAGTTAAAATTTGATCCCAGTTTTCTCTTAATTTTTTTAAATCTGTTATAAGGCTTTGAATATTCGCTACTTCTACTTCAATTGTTGTATTTCTAGCCTGTAGAACAGCATTCCTATAATTGATAGCCGTTAAAATTTTGAACCAGGTAGACGCTAACACAATACATGGAAATGAATTAATATATAATAAAATTCCATTTAAATCTGAACGAGTTTCTGGAGTCAAATTTAATTCGAAAGCTTGCTCAATTGCTTTTTTTAATCCTGGAAGATGAGCTGCAAAGGGCTTTACTGCATCTATTCGAGCAGACCAACGTGTGTTGGATAAATTGTGAAGAGAACAACCCACATTTTCCTTTAAAATTTCCCATCTTTGGGGGCTGGAGCTAAATATGTTATATAGTTTTTGAATTACACCAAAAAATGTTATAACTTCTGGGCAACATTCAGCTGCATGAACACCACACAGATTTAAACTGTGACAAGCACATGGAGAAAATGTAGCCAAATCATTTTTCTTCAATATATAACTTTGCGCTCCTTTATAGCAACCACTCATATTACTGCCATTATCGTAACCCTGACCACGACAGTTACTAATAGGAATATTGTGTTTTTCTAGAGTATTTAAAATTAGTTCAGCAATCATTTCTCCCGTTTTGTTATTACAATCGACAAATTCTAGAAATCGTTCGTGAATCTCGAACTTATTTATTTCGTTATTTAAACTGACGTATCTCAAAATAAATACTGTTTGTTCTATATGCGCTGAATCTGGTGTTGCGTCAACAATAATAGAATAATATTTAGAATTTTCAGATTCTCTCAGTATAGCATTTGTCACATTTTGAGCACAGCATTGAATAAATTCATTTTGACTATCTGGAGATAAATAATGCATTTGTAATCGATTATGTTTTGTTTGAGATTCTCGAACTTTATCTAGATGAGATTTCAAAATTGGATCATAATGACTGATTAATTCCAAAAGCCCTAAGAAATTTCCATTTCCTGAATCGCCAATCATGTTACTTTTACCCCTGAAAGCTAAACCTCGCTCCCCCAAAAATAACGTAACATCTAAAATTCGGTATAATATTTGTTTCCACATTGTTTCCTGTTCTTTTAAACTATGATAGAACATATATTTTACAGTTGAACAACTTTTAAGTGTTCTCTCTAAATTACGCCATTCAATGTAGCAGTTTTTATGTTCTTTGCTATTTTGGTGATCTGGAATTTTATCATACAGTTTTTTCCATCTTTGTGGAGAATATCCAGATTTTATTGCAAATTTTGAGCGAACTGAAATGGACACCTTGCTAAAAAGTCGACAAGGAAAGCAAAACAATGCTTCTTTGTTTTTGCTCCACACTAACCAATCACGGGAAACTTTTTCGCCATTTATTAGAGTAAAATGTAATAAGTTTTTAGGAAATGTATTACCACATATATCATTTGGAAGTTGTAGTGGCCACTTTTCAGGTCCTTTTTGAACAGCTTCCTCTATTTCTGCTGGTGTTGGAAATTCTAATATTAATAATCCTATATCTAAATTAATATCAGTCGGATTATTCGTATCTTCGGATTGTTCACTGGTGTTAACGTTAACTTGAATTTCTTTTTCATGTAAATATTTATTGCAGTGACTTGCTTGAGGAACATTTTCATTCAATGCAATGTTAATATTTTCAGCAATTTCAGTTGGAGAATTACTATGTACTTCTTCGATTATTTCAATTTCATTGCTGTCCGCAGTTTTAGTTTTTTCTTCGGTAATATTTCCAGAAGTAGGAGTTTTACTAATTAATGTGAAACCAATATTATCAAGAGTTTTTTGACCTCTTGCTTGGTTTTCTTCCCTTACAGCTTTTTCTTTTCGTTTTAAAGCACCTGATTTATGGCGGTAACTCATTTTTAATGTTTAAAATGTATTTTTTGTTATCTGTTACAAATTTATGTCTGCATAAGTATATAAGGGACAGAATCTACAAAAAGAGTTAAAAAGTATTAATACTGTTAGAAACAGATGTTTTATAAAACTTTATATTCATTTACAAAGAAATATTAATTACCTTCATATATGTATGTCATAAATACTCCTTCGTAGTACTGAAGTCGTCAAATTTAAAATTTATTGTGCGCACTAAAATCGAGGCTAAAATATGGTAGCAGTTCGGTAAGAGTTAATTGGTGCAGCGATGTGTATTGTATACTCACTGTATGACTATCTAATATCTAGTTGCATATACGATAAATGCAGGGGATACCAAAACAGCACTACGCACAAATGTATAGAGCCTTTGCCTATGTGTGTTGTATACAATGTAGTAATATAAGAAACAAACATGCAACAATGTAATAATGTACTTTTGAATAGTGTATAAATTTATTTAAAATTTGCAACTGGAGCCCTTGATCAAGCATTTCGTCATTTAGTACTTTATACAATGTAATAAATTGTTGAAAACGTGTATCAGACATTTCGTTATACATGTTTTAGTAAAGAATATAAAAAATTGGTGAAATAGTAGAAAATTAAAAGCAATTTATAAAATAGCATCACATCCGGGCCCTTGCATTCCACGGGCCCTGGGTATTTTACCCCCCCTACCCCCCCCTCTCGTCGGGCCTGGTTACAAGCCGTTAAACCGCGGCCCCAAAAGTGATGGGGGAGCTACAGGGATAGTTTTAATGTGGAGAAATTTTTTTATCGCCTGCGGGAATTGAACCCGGGTTCTCAAATCTATAGGCCGACTCGATACCACTACATACCTCATAACATCTATAACTTTATATTTTAAATGATTTGTAATATAAACCGCGTAACCACCAATTTTAGTTTCTTTAGTATAGTAGACTGTAAACTGTACTGTAGTCTGAGTTGTTATGCTATATTAATTTGTCATATTAGTAAGGTTATATACCGGGTGTAACACGAAAAGTGAAACACAGGCGTTTAACATGGCAAATCAGTTTTTCCGTGCGCATTGCTTCCCTAATTATTTTAGGAAAAATGTTTCAAATTAAATGTTGTAAAGCATAAAATTCTATATCCGAATCAATAAACAAAATTCATTTTGACTACTTCATAACTGCAGAAATTAAATTTAAAAATTCACGTAATTTCAATTTAATAGTAATAGCCATGGAATTAAAAACAAGAGATGAACAAATGCGTAACGTTTTATACGTCAAATTATTAGTATTTATTTTGACAAACTGTGATATTAAATCAATATTAGGGTTTATTATTATCAAAAATGAATAATTATTCAGATGAAGAAAAGTTGCAAATTAAATGGCATTTTTCTGGCCATAGTTTACGACTAATTCGTGACTATATTAGCGCTATTTGGCAGCATCATGATATTCCTAGTACGGCAACTATTCAGAGATTTATAGCAAAGTTTGAAAAGACAGGAACACTAAATTTCAAGAAAGAAATAAATGAAAGAATTTTTAACAATGAAGAAAATATTCTTGCTTTAATAGAACTGGAGCCAACAATGAGTGTGCGGGACATTTCCAGAGAACTAAATATAAATATTATGACAGTGCATAGAATTCTCAAAAAACATAAATACATTCCTTTTAAATTTCAAAACCACCAAAATATTTTGGAACGAGATTTTGAACTGCGTGCCTCATTCTGTGAAATAATGATGGAGAAATCAAATTGTAATAGAGAATTTGTAAGTAGTAATTTATTCACAGATGAATGCACATTTATACCATGAATGGCGAAACAAACTGTCATAATTATCGGTACTGGTCACAAAATAATCCACATAATATTGTAGAATCGAGGACACAATATCGTCATTCTGTCAATGTGTGGGCAGGAATTTTTGGTGATAACATCATTGGCCCAATCTTCATCCAAAGAATAAATTCAGCATCATATTTGAATTTATTAATTAATGCTGTTGGACCACAAATTGTTGAAACAAACAAAAAAATGTGTGGTTCCAGCATGATGGCTGCTCTGCTCATAGCTCTAGAGAAGTTGTGGAATATCTAAACCATGTATTTCCTGAAAGCTGGATAGGACAAAATAGACCAGTTAACTGGCCAGCACGGTCGCCAGATTTAAATCTGTGCGATTTTTGGCTAAACTTGACTTGGGGGCCAAACCTGAAGTTGGCTACAGAACAAGCTGCTTCTGACTTGAATTCAGAAATACCAACTTAACGTCAAAAGCCGGACAATTTGAAATGCGAAGTATATTTATTATAAAAATGCGTTCTGTACTAGGTTTGGCATGGTTAGGGGTGTTTTTTTTAAGTTAAATTTTATGACAGAACAATTCGGATGACGCCTGGATTCGAACCAGGGATTTGTTTGTAATAAAATTCGCATTTCAAGTATATTTATCATAAAAATGCGTTCTGTACTAGGTTTGGCATGGTTAGGGGTGTTTTTTTTTAATTGGTACTCCTGAATTCAAGCCAGAAACAGCTTGTTCTGCAGCCAACTTCAGGTTTGGCCCTCAACTCAAGTTTTACCCGATTTTTTTTTATGGTGCCATTTAAAATCTTATGTTTAGAAAAAAATATACCAGAATTTAGAAGAACTTAAAAATGCTATATTACAAGAATGCCAGAAAATAAATAATCGACAATTAAGGAATGCTCAAGAAAGCTTCTACAACAGATTAGGTTATTGTTTAACTGAAAACGGTGGACTATTTGAACATCTAATTTAACAATTTAAGAATATTTAGTTTGTTGATGTTTTTATTCAATTTAATTTTTTTTACATCAATTAATTTGTTAAATATTTAATAACAACCTACCTTAAATATTTTATCGAGTTTATTATTTTATTATTCTTAAATAATAAATCTAAAAAAATAATTTGCCTTATTATTATTAAATTTTTATTTAGAAAATAAATATTTAGTACGTAAAATTGATTTTGACAATTTATTCTGACATTGACGTATAAAACGTTACGCATTTGTTCATCTCTTGTTTTTAATTCCATGGCTATTACTATTAAATTGAAATTACGTAAATTTTCAAATTTAATTTCTGCAGTTATGAAGTAGTCAAAATGAATTTTGTTTATTGATTCGGATGTAGAATTTTATGCTTTACAACATTTATTTGAAACATTTTTTCCTAAAATAATTAGGGAAACAATGCGCACGGAAAAACTGATTTGCCATGTTAAACGCCTATGTTTCACTTTTCGTGTTACACCCGGTATATATATATATATATAGTATTATTTCCTTTATAAATTTAATATTAGTTTCTCTTCAGGATAAAACTTGTCGTAATTTGATATTATTTTCTTTGTGAATATCGCTTCTTTATTTTTTCCTCATTAAATTATGAATAAAACTAAAAGTAAAGTAGATTATTGTTCTGTAGTATTATGTAGTTTTTATTTTCATATTTAGCGTACGTAATTCAAAATATTAGTACACTAATATATATTTGTTTAGTAAATAGTAATTTACTTTATCTTTTTTGAATACAAACAATGCCATTAATTTAAAATAACAGTAATATATTTAATTTATTCAATACTGTAGTATACGAGTTAATTTTTCACTGTCCTATCTTTATTTACAAATCTAAAAGCAGGCATCATTTTAACATTAAGTCTTCTTACACTATACAATTTATTATTTGCTCAAAAGAAAAAACAAATGACATCAACAAAGTAGATTCCTACGTGATCTCCATTTAAAAATAGAAAGCCATCTACGACTATAGTTCTATTACAATATTAGAACAATAAAATATATCTTAACATCCCTTAGTAGAGAACAGAACGGAAACGAGAGAGACAGAAGATCTATGACCTTTCCAACTGATTAATGTTGTTGCGCTGGTCGCGGTGCTGGTAAGAAACTAGTGGAGCATTGGCGTATTTAGGAAAAATATTTGGGAATAACTTGTAAAATATAAAAAATTATTATTAACCAATTATAGTTGTTTATTTATGTAGATGATCTTTTATGGTGCAGTGTAGTTATCAAACGTAAAATCACGACATGTACAGAAAAGTGTGCTGTCAAAATTGCATTTTAGTTTAACGATTTAAGTACAAAATTTACAAAAGTAAATTTTTGGGAGGTAATGATTTAGGCTTCATTTTCACCTTTTAACACAATCAATTGATCATATAATTTTTTGAAATTGTTTTAGAATATTACATATATGACTAAAACTTATATTGAATTTTGATCGTATTCATTAGATTAATTTTTTTTTTGGTCACCATATTTCGAGACGAGAGTAACTAAATTTAAAAATGCGAAGAGTACTTGACGCTAGAAGGCAAAGAAATGTAACTTACACATATTGAAACAGTTCATTTATTTATCATTTCATTTGATTGACTCCTCTCAACCTATACTATTTACTAAGCTTACTGATTCGTACTAAACTTTTCTTCATGACATTATAGTTGTCATATTTGCTCTGATTTACAAATTGAATTCAACTATAAAGTTATAGTTATTTAAGCTAGAAGAAATGTAAGTACATCTTAATATTCTAGGAAGTTTTAATTTTTACATTCGGGGATATTGTACGTATACACAACGTAGCTTGTTATATTTTTCGCGTTCATTTGATAACTGTCTCGGGCGCTATAAGCTAGTCACTTATACGCCTTAAATCAGTGGTTTCCAAACTGTGGGGCGCGCCCCCCAGAAGGGGCGCGAGATTGTTTTAAGGGGCTATATAAAAATATAATTATGGCTTATGAACACATTCTCAATTTATATCTAACTCGCGCTTGCAGTAAAATATACGTAGTTTAACAAACAAAGCCTTAGAAATTTTGTTACTTTTGGTAACATCTTATTTGTGTGAAACAGGCTTTTGCGCTGTAGCTGTTTTAAAAACAAAATATCGAACTCGATTATTCGTTGAAAAAGAATGGCGAGTGGCGATATCTTCAATGATTCCCCGGTTCGAGAAACTGAAACACAAGCGCCCATTCAGCACACTCAAAAATTATGATTATATTGTATTAATTATGCCTAATTTAAATTAAATATTATTTCCAATCTTATTACAATTTTATGTTTATAAATGTTGTTACATTATTTTGTTCTATTATTATGTTGTCATAAACATAATTTTAGGTTAAGAAAAAGATTTGTTATAACAAATATCTTATATAATAACAATATTTGTTTATAGTACTTATTTTTTCGTATTCTATAAAATAAATTAATTACGATTTTTGAAGTTAAACTGTTATAAAAAATGAGGGGGGCGCAACAATTTTTTACGGAAAAAAGGGGCCCCTGAGAGAAAAGTTTGGAAACAACTGCCTTAAATAATGTAGCATTCGACTACGAAAACCGACAGTACGGCAGAATAAAAACTGCGGCTCGGTGTGTCCGGTGTTATATTTTAATATTTTCTTTTAATCTAAGTTATCTATGCTTGTCACTAAACTACTGAAATATTAAAAAATATATACATATAATACTATTGACAATTATCTTGAATTTTGTGCTTTGTGTAAAACAAAATGGATATTGATGAAGCCGCAAGGGTTACTGCGTTAAATGTATTATCCGTAAAAATAATTTTAAAAAGATATGAATTAACAAATGAGATATTTAAAAAATATGGAGAAGTAATGCTTGCTTAAATGTTTGAGAGATCAGAGAAGATAAAATTGCCAACCAGTTTATCTTGCGAATAATCAATGTTAAAAAAAACAATTGTCTGTGAAAGAAGTTTCAAATATTGAATGGAGAAGGTATCGTGAAATATTTTCAAGAAGCTGATGATAAAATGTATATAAATAGTAACTTTTGACAAAATTCTTTAATTTCATTTCAACTCTGCATCGAAACATATATACTCAGCGATATATTTGAATCCTGTAGATGTGGAGTGCCTACTCCCTTATTCTCCACAATTTCTATTGATGTCGGCCTCATTATTTGTATAACAATAAATATATAATCAGGATCTACAAATGCAACGTTACCCTTAAAGTATGATCATTTGATTTACGTACCAATGTATTACATTTATTTTAGTTAATTTCTATAAAATAATATTCCGCACCTACAGTAAAAAGTTTCATGTACGCCTGTGTGGCAGTTCCTGCAGTCTTAAGTTTAGAACTAGGATCAAGTGAGCTAAGCGTCGAAAGCGCATAATTGCACAGATGCTATTTGTACCTGTAGTATTCGCTACGAATAATAAACAGATCAAGTGGTGTTGGTGTGTTCTTGCATTTATAACTGTCGCCCCCTAACGATAGTGGTTGCCATGTTACTGCTAAACACTTATATGGTTTACGTTTTGTGTTTTGTTTAGTTAGAGTTTAACCCTTTCTCTGCGTATATCTGTTTTTGACACTTGCAGTCAGATCTGTAAAGTAATCGATTAAAATTAATTATAATTTTATTTTTATCACGTCTTTTATCTATTACTGGGTCTGGCATTCTCCAGTAGCAGATCTCGGTAAGTTATATATTTCTTCGCGTGAAGTGCATTTACCAACCGTGGAATCACGGCCTCCAAAGATATTAGTGGAGAGGGAGCCACAGAGGTAGCATTAAGGTGGTGAAAATTGTTTGTCGGTTCTGGGAATCGAACTCGAATTCTCAAATCCACAGGCCGACTCGATACCACTGAGCCACCTACCATATATATATATATATATATATATATATATATATATATATATAATTTAATTTACAATAGTAATCGTAGTTAATCAATTTAAACAAAAATGTAAGCATGCATCGAGTAAAAATTTTTTTCACCTATGCTCATAGCTCAGTGGGTATAAGAATCGTGAGTTGCGATACATAACTTTGGAACCTTTTAATTCTGTACAATGAAAAATAAAACTAATCTCGAAACAACAATTACTACGCCACCGAATTACAATCACATTGCTTCTAGGCAAATATACACTGTTTGAGCTTATTAAGGTAAAAAAAATAATTAAGGTAAAAGAAAACGTCAATTTTACGATGACAAATAAGAGCGTAATTGTCTTTTCATAGCAATCGTAAAAAAATATATTGTATTGCCACAAATATTTTATAATATCTGTTTTATTACTTTATTTTTTTGGTATTTTCATTAATTGCCTGAAATAATAACTAATGTTATCAATTTTTATTATACTATTTGCTAGAATATTTTGTAATAACTGACTGTCAACCACTTTTCAAAAATATTAAATGACATATTATCATGGTAATCTATTATTCGATGCACTGTCGCTATATTCATTTCAAGATACAGCGACAAGGTACTTTATTCAAGTGTCATTTCTAATTCTGAATCGCGTTCGATATACATTTTTAAAAATAATTTGCATCAATAGGCAGAACATGTACAGATCCCAATGGAGGCATGATGATTTTTTAAATAAAATAATTTGTTTTAACTTTTATTTTTTTTGCTAATTCTCCAAGTGAATGCTGCGTAAATGTTGAAAAATATCACTCGTATGAAACGACAGTGAAGCTTACCGTATGATAAAAAATCTTCTGATAAAATATCAGTCGCGTGAAATTACTCTAAGGATGGTTTACTTAAAGTGAACAATTTTAGTATCGTTGAAGTAGGGTGTTTTATTGAAAGCAACATAATTATAATTAATTATCAAAATTATATTACACTAAGTTCTTTAAACTTAATTTGTGACAATAACTATCAATCAGTGGTAAGTAGTTATTTAGGCTACAAGGAATATAAGTACATTTTAACATTCGAGCTTAAATATTTATATTGACATCTGTTTATTTTCATATATTATCATTTTGTTTCAATATAAGTTACCTATATTTATAATTATGTTACTAAAACAGTAAATATTTAAACAAACAATACTGTTGATATTTGTTTCTTGAATTTTGTGCATTGTATAAAGAAAAATGGATATTAATGAAGCCGCAAGGATTTCAATGTTGAATTTATTACCTAAAAAACAGGATAAAGGTACGACTTTATGTATAAAACATTTAAAATTAGTGTAGCAATAAAAATGTGAACAAGGTCTCAGACAATGTAATGCTTGCTTACATACTTGAAAGATCTGAGAAATTAAAATCGCCAGCCAGTTTATTGTGCGAAAACTTCTTGTTGAAAATATTAATTAATTATAATGACAACGCGAATATTTTAGATTTTGTAAAATTAATTGGTTTCCTCAAAAATACAAGAAAATGTTATCGTCTAAAGAAGTCTCAAATATTACACAGAGAAAATTTTTTTTTTCAAAAATCTGACGATGATACATATCTCTTGATCAAAGTAAGATACACATATGTATTTTCAGGTAAAAACTTGTTCTCATGTAATGTAAAATTATAATTTCTATATAAATTAATTATCAAAATATCTAGCGTACTCTTATTATTATCTTAGGAATACATGTTAGTGTTGTTATGAAGTTCCGTCGTCAAGGAAAAATAATAGACAAATGTTATGGGTCACTTACATTGCTCGTAACTATGGATGATATACTTTATTACAATACGACTAGCGCGAAAATAAATTAAATATCTCGCAAATTCATATTCCTTTTGATCTATTATATGATGTTTACTTTTAATTGTTTCCTGAAGTATAAAAGCACTCTGTGTATAATTCAACAAAAATAAGTAAAATAAGTAAATAGTAAAATTTTAATTTTTGTTATAGAATGGTTGTTGTTGCATTAATTTATGTATATACAATACATTTAAATATAAATTTGGTTTAACTCAAACATAGGGTGAAGACTTTTAGGCGAAGAGCGTTTCTTTTATAATTGAAGATGCCATGGATCTTCTTTCCGATGAAGATTCTAGCAGATCTTTCATTACTGGAATAGATATTTACCGATTATGTGTACTCGATTAGAAAATGGTAAATGTTATTTGGCTCATATTTGTTGCACACAGTGCATATATCTTCGCTTCTGAATTGATGGCAGATTCCGTCTTGACATATGTAGTAAAGCTCGGGTCATGGTTCATATGGAATATATTTTAAGTATGTTGTGTGGGATGTACATTGAAACATAATTTTGTGTGATATTGTACAATTTATAGTCAGTATTGTGTTTTGAAGATATGAATAGATTTGTGTCGTTGCCATATAAGAACTCTCTCTATGTTTTTTGTTAGATTAACTTGTTCTTTTAATATTAAAAAAATATATTTTTGCCAGGCTCATGGGAAATTTATCATGCTCAACTGAATCTAATTCAGTTTTCTTCGAATATAAAAACATCGCCTTTTGGTAGTATTAGTTAATTATAACAGGATTTTACACCTCTTTCATCAGATATCAATAACATTTTGTACCACCATGATATCAGTCTCTAAAAGCTCTAATTTTGAGTTATTTTCATCAATTTTTAAAGAACTGGACTTGTTTCTTCTCAATGTTTTCTTTCTAATATCATCCACCGATGTCCGAACTATATAGCATCACAGGTTTTAACAGTGATGAGTACAGTTTACCTACGGTATTCCAAGAGTAGATGTTATGTTTGTTTATAGTGGACTTGATAGCGTCTGTTACTTTGTTCGCATAGTATTTTCCAGAGATGTGCCGGTCGTGAACTATCCGTTAAATTTAAACGGGTCACTTTAGTGAACGATGAGAATCGAATCACTATCTTATTTTCGAACAGGTCACTCGGATTTAAGTATCTTTTGGACGTTTCGTTCGGTTCGTATTTAAATCAACAAATAAGAAAAAGAATGTACAATTGAATGAAAAACAAAACATTTTTCTCTTGTGCTGATACTGAGAAGTAAGTGAAGTTTATTTATTTTCAAATTAAATATAAATATTTACGTCTCCAGCATCAATATTTCATTGTTCAGATTATGTGACAACAATGAAAGACGGTAATTTTAATAATCAAATAGTTAAAAATAGATTATACAGTACATTAAAAAAAAAATTATAATTCAACTAGCGATCAATTCATATGATAAATTTTGTTTAATGTTCAATTCATTTATTTTAATTTGCAAAATAAAATCAACTTAATGTTTATTTTCACACATACTCGTATTTACTTGATTTTTTGCACACACATTTAAAATTTAATTTTGAATGACTTTTTCTTATAAAAATTCATCCTATTTCTAATATTTAGAGTAATTCAGCGTAATCCAGTTTTATGAACACTCTATCCCAGGTGTTATTATATAGGCGTGTAATGGTAGATTTTAATTGTCTAACAAGCAACCACATAATTTCATACTATGGCCCGGTTGCATGAAACGATGTTTACTATGTTGTTTTGTTAGGTAACAGCATGTTAAAAGTTACAATGAGCTAGATGGCTGACACCACATTTAACATATTTTAAGATTATTATGTTATAATTAATGAATATTAGCATTAAAAATACTTTAATGGGGTAGGTGGCTCAGTGGTATCGAGTCGGCCTGTAGGTCTTGAGAATCCTGGTTCGATCCCCACAGGCGGAAAACAATTTTTACCAAAATTTATTTAAATATACTTTCTGTTGTATAAATAACAATGGTAAAACAATATTTGTAACGAATGATTATTAGTTTAATGCATATTATAGAAAATTATAACGTTTTACAATAATAATCTCTACATTTTTGATATTTTTAGATGCGTTTTCAAAATTATAATTCAACTTTTTTACGTAATTAACAACGTGATTAGCTGACGTTTGATACAACCGGGTCTATAAGTATTCACAACAACACAGGTAACCACAGATAGACTAACACATACGGTCCTATTCTGAATGCGACAAAATATAAATTCGTCAACTATAATTATTACACAAGAGAATTTTATTTTGTCAGTGAAAACATTTTTAATAAAATCTCGACATCGTAGGTGGAGTAATTTTATTTTAAAATACACAGTTTTTTGAGTAAAACTTCTATCAAATAACAAGATTGAATTGTCAAATTGAATTTTATCCGAAGAAAATAAAATGCTGCAGCATAAATCGGCGAGATAATTTAATGACATTAAAATAAAATTATTTAAATAATATTAGTTTTTATCGGGTTGTTAACAGAAATGTAAATAAGGTTTTATCAGTTGCAAAAAGTTATTATCTTATTTACCTGTTGTCAAAGTGACAATAGTACGAGTATATTGAAAGATTAGTGTTACTATTGGTCCTTGTAGCACGTATTTTTCAAACCATTTGTTCTGTATTGCATTTATTTACTTTTATATAAAAAATTGTATTTAAGAAAAACATCGAAACATTAGAAATTTATTTTATTTTGTATGTTATAAAACAAAATACTCGTAAGTACTTTGAATTGTTAATAAAGAATCATGTTAAGAATAATGTAATTATTTTATTAAATAAAAAAATATATATTGCAATAATCTTTTTCCATCAGCCGAGCAAAGACAACGATTTTGTTTTATGTTCGACATTTTTAGAACTAGACAGCTTGACAACTTCACAAAAAATAACTTCTAAAACAGTTAATCTAAATTGAACTTTGTAGCAATAATAGTTGTACAAAATTGACTTTGTAATCTCGATACAGGAATTTTTTATGGCCGTCGCCTACGTTACAATACCTGAAATATCACCGAAAAAAACAATGTAGCACTACTGAATGCTAAACTTGGCTACAAGAGGCGCTTTTGCCAAAAATAATTTAAGCAATACTTATTGGAAATGCATAGAACCATTTTTACACTAATATACACAATATGGTGGTTTATTTCAAATACAATAAAGTAAAATATAATAACATTATTTAGTTGGAAACATGCAATCAACTGAACGTATGTGTGAATCAGGTCTAGAGAAAAATGGTGGTACAAAATTAAAATAAAAAAGAGCAACAATCCAATTTATCAAAATAAATACATGGTTAAAGTGCAACAACTTTTACCTAATTTTAATCGACTTTGTATATCTTTCCTTTTTTCAGATCCCCATGCTTTACATGCTTAAATAGGATATTCTGTAATTATGCGTGTGAAGTGTAGTTATCAGCCGTCAAATTATGCCCCCAAAGATGTTTGTAAAGGGGAACCACAGGAGTAATTTTATGCTTGTGAAAATTATTTGTCGGATATACGAATCAAACTTGTTTTTGCAAATCCACAGTCTGTTCAGATATCCACGACGGACAAATCCTTTCTAAAAATTTATACATAAATTGCAGTAAATTACATTTAATTTATTAATTCCAGGTAATTCAATTAATTTTATTGAATGCCACTTAATTTAATTACTTTCATATAATTCCAATAATATTATTTGTATGCTATTTACTAGAGATGGGCGAATATCATCCGCGAATAGTCGAATGCCGCGAATATTGACATTATTCGATATTCGAGATTTTCGAATATTAACGTCAGTACACCGAACATTCGAATATCTTTAATATCGCGCCATATGTTGACCTCAATTTTTGACTATGTTTTTCTTTATCATTTTTATATATACTTAAAGCTATTACAATATTTTGAAGTTATTAATAACAAAGATATTTTGTTTCAAAACCATGAAGAAGTACCATATTTCAAATTTGTTTTTCGCCAACATCAGCCCGTACGTTTCACCTTAACTTTGAAGTTTTCGTCTTTTTCTTTTCTTGTTTGTTTGTACTTTTTGTTTTAATTTTATTTTATCTTAACAATTTCATTCAAATAATGAAAAGGACATAATTAAATTATTATTAATAATAAATAAATTAACTTTTAGGAGTATTCGAATATTCGAGTACCTCGATTATTCGAGATCTGATTAATATTCGTATTCGATATTCGAATTCGAGAAATTTAATATTCGCCCATCTCTACTATTTACTCGTACATATATTATTTTCAGAAACTAAAATACAAATTGGTACTGAAGATTTAAATCAAGTTAAACACATGTCATATTTTTTTATTTATATTTTATTATATTTATAAACAAAATTATATATGATTTTCTATGTGATTATTTCGTATATTCTCATGCATTCTCGAATATCTCTTTCTTCAATTTTAATTTCGTTAATATTTTTCTCTTATTTGTGCTACAATTAAACTATGTAGGATATGGCACGAAAACTGTGACATAGGCGGATAACATGTGATGTGAGTTTTTCGTTAGCATTGCTTCCTTTATTAATTTAAAGAATATATTCAAATTGAGTATGTGGTTCAGTAGTATTGAGTTGGACTGTGGATTTGACAATCCAATTTCGAAGCCCACAGCCGACATACAATTTTCGTCACATTAAAATTACATCTATGGCTCTTCCTCGACTAATATCTTTAGGGACCGTGATTTGATGGCTGAGAACCGCATACGCTTAAATATATAAAATAAATATATCATCACGCTTTTTACCCATTACTCTGCCTAAGCAGATCTTGGTAAGTGATATATTTTTTCGCGTGAAGTGCGGTTACCAGCCGTCAAATCACGGCCCCCAAAGATATTAGTGGAGGGGGAGTTACAGGGGTAGATTTAAATTGATGAAAATTGTTTGTCGGCTGTGGGGATCTAACCAGGATTCTCAAGATCCTCAGGCCGACTCGATGCCACTGAGCCACCTGGTACTCCATTAAATATATCCCTTATCGAAATCTGTTATGGCATAGTGCCGCACCTAATATTGAGTACATAGTACATTATAATAGTATATTATAGTTTAGAGTATTTGTTTATTTTATTAATACCCTTTATACATCATTTATTATTAAGTTCTTGTTTGTCCACAATTTAAAAAAGATTTTTTAATGCATTAAATGTTTAAACTATATTATTTTGTTCATCATCTGTATTTTTTATGTAAAAAATAAAGTGAATAATAAATGTCTATTAAAATGAGGGACGTATCTTTGTAGAACAAAGTGAAATAATTAAGAATTAGATTTTGTATAATTAAGAGTTTTCAACATCAATTTAGCATCGAGACTAATTAAATATTATCTTAAGTATTTTTTAAAAGTTAACAGAGTTTTGTTTATTAAATTTATTGTTATAATAATTGCAGTATTTCTTAGATTATTTACCGAGTTTACTGCTTCTCTGAATTGTCGCGTTCTGTTTGGACGATTTGTGGTTATATATCTGGGAATCAGTAGCTGAGCGTTGGTTTGAGTAGGATTTTACCTTTTCATCGCACCCCTTGCAAGCGTCTGAATATTTTATGTAAACCCGTGCATGGGAATCGTTATCTTGAACCAACTCAACAATATACCATCTTACCTCTTGTCAAAACCTCTCATGGAAAACAACAACAATTAGTTTGTGGTAGATTAGCATGGACGAGATAAGTCATCTCTTTAGGGTGCAAGATGAAGTCTTACCATGATCGGTTAGTAAATTGAAATTAGTGATTCTTTAGCATTGGTCGAGACAAGTCATGTGTTTAGATTGAGAGATGTAATCTGGCCATGACCAATTAGTAATTTTATAAATTAAGTAATATTTTGTTCATAAGTTGTTCTTTGATATCTTTTTACTAACTTTAATATTCGGTTGGTAATATTTTTGTCATTTTATTCTTTTATGATTAAATACATTTTCTATTAATTTAATTAAAGCCATGAAATCTAAACTTTAAAGAAATTATTTTAATTTTTCTCCTTATCAAAATAATATTTTTGCTTAATCATATTTAGAATATTATATATATATATATATGAAACATCTAAGATTTTGTAAGTTACATAAAATGCAACACCTCCACCTCTTTTATGTTTTCGGTGTCGAATAAATAATAATAATGTATTTAATAGTACTCAGTAAGTACATATCGGATGTCCACAGAAAGCGGGCCACTCATATTAACTATCATGTATTGATATTTAATTCTGTTAATTCCAAAATACTATTATGTAAAAATTGTAATGCTTTTATTATACATTTAAAATTTTTATATTTGCAGCAGGATTTAAATACTTAAACTAGAATTGAAATGCAACTTGAAAGTTGAGAATGAGATTATAGTATGTAATGGATTATGTCTAAGCCACGAACCATGAGCTGGTAGTTTATAGGGGCTGTTTGTACCCAGTTCACTAGCTGTGAAGCTTCAAATGGCATTCGATAAAAATTCTGCCGTTTGAATATTTTTACACTTTACTACAATCTTCTAAATGGACTTGTTTGCGACACAAAATTTTATTAGTTGCGCACAAACTATATGTCGAAAGTTTTTCGTATTTTATAAAACTATAATTTTCAGTGCCCACAATCCACAAAATTAAAAAAAAAACATATTATTTTGAAATATTTTAGAGTGTAGTAGTCTAGACTTCCATAATAGTTCCTCGAATAAGTAATTAAAAATTGTTTGCATATCCATAAAACAATAACATTTTTAACAATCTTTCAATGACTAGACTTTTTGTACACGATGTTAAGAAAACAATATATTTTATCCACGACCATTAAGTAATACATTCATTATAAGTGCACTTGTAGATACATAATATGGGTCACTATTTAAAAGTGCTAAATAATGAAAAAACTATTGAATAATGAACCCATTATTCAATTGCTGTTAACCAATCAAATTGTAGTTGCTATAACAACGCAACGCTAAATGTTGAATAAAGAAACATTATAGATTGCCATCTAGCGAGATTTAAAACAACTACTTGATGAATTTGATACAATACATTATATTATTTATAATTTATATATCTGTACAATCTAAGAAAACAAATGAACTTATCAATTTTCATAAATTGATAATATAGAATTATAAAAACAGAGAATTGTTGACAAAAATCTTTACTCTCACTTCATGCCTTCGATAAAAGAGACAACTTCATGCTTGTTGCCATTTCAATTTGTCAAACTTTTTGTAAGTAGTGAAACAGTTTACAATTGTTTTGTGTCAAATATGAGTACTAGTGATGAAAATGATGAAGTTTGTACACCAACAGACGTTTTAGAAGCTGCCAAAATAAATTCTTTGGCGTTATTACCAGAAAATTCTTATTTTCTTTGAATTTTAGTACAATTAAAAGTGCAACTTCCGGGTCCAGTTTGATGGTCGTGAATAACGTATAGTATTCAATTCGCGTATTATGGTTATTATTAATTCGGACTTCATCCGAATTTAATAACTAACATATTACGCTTGTAGAATAATATACTATTCGTAATGTGTGTTGCTGTAATTCGCTATCTTGCATCTGTGGGCAACGATGTTCATGCGGGCGACGCGGAACCAACCTTTACTCACTCTTACTGAGCTTTATGTCTCAAAATCACCTTTATTTATAGGAAACGGTTGGTTGATTTACCTGAGTCATCTGACTCACCTGACGCTACGAGTGCATCTTCATCTGGTTCACGCCACATCATCATCACACGCTCTGATTATATATTTATTTTCTATAATTGTTCACCATTAGTTAATATTTCGTCATCTCTGTAAACATATTTCAATTATACGAAAATCTCTTTTATAAAAGCAATATATTAAAAATATTTACGTCATTTAATTACCAACATATGTTAAAACCTGTACTAAATTCAACAATTTTGATTTGTTATAATTGCAGTACGGCTATTATAAAGGATTGTCGAAAATCTCTAGTTGAATTTAATTAATATAAACAATTAAATCATCGGCGAGACCGTTGTTTATATGCATATCGACATCAATAAACAAATCACGCGTTGTCGATATTTTGTTTATTATAACTCATACTTCAAATCAGCATACGTAAACAATAATCAAGTTCTGTATTTATTAGATACCGGCAGCTTTCATACATTCATTAAATACTCAATAATTACTAGTAAGAAGTTAGGTTTGCATTCAATTAAAAAAAAATAGCTTTACCGAAGTGAAAATTATATGAATTAGTCACTGAGTACAATCGTGTCAATAAAAATCATTGTCGTTTAAGTCAAACAATTAAAGTAGGCTCTTATTGTCGGACGTGATTTTTAAATAAACCTCAACCTTGATGACACGAACAATGAAGTTTTCGTTGAATCGGTGCTCGCACTAAATATTGACACTTCAAATTCAGTAGCTATCATTTTCATGACATCATTTATTATTATTAAATATAAAAACATTCGCGAAATAAAAATAAGAAGAAATAAGAACCGAGGAACTATAAAAGTATGTAAGGATTATTTCGATCGAATGTTATTGAACTTGAAAAATTTGGTTAAAATAGGAATAGCAGGGTTAGATATTAAAAGCATAGTCGATATTTAAATTACATTCTATCTTTATAAATGATAACAACAACAAAAGATAGTGTTGCGGAATATAATATTTGGATGATTGCAAAATAATATAACTCAGTCGTAGAATTGATTATGTATAAAAATAAATCTAGCAAGTATAAAATTTGCGTAGATATTCGATGTACCTATAAATGCCGCTATAGTCAAGAATAAATCTTCGGTGATCTTAATTGAGGAACCATTTGGTAAATTAGGACGAAATAAATTCATCAGATTCTTAGATACCTGTCGAAAAACTATTAATAAAGATGCGTCACTATGAATTTTGAAGAATGCGCCATCTGTTTTTTACTTCCTTGTACGAAGTAAAAAAAGTATTGTAATCGCGAAAACTTTCGGTTCTCAGATTTCAGTGGAAATACGCATTTTGGCCATCCCTGACTCCATTTTGACTAATTTCGTCGTGCCATCTGTACGTACGTATGTATCTCGCATAACTCAAAAACGGTAAGCCGTAGAGAGTTAAAATTTTGTATTTAGGACTGTTATAACATCTAGTTGTGCACCTCTCTTTTTTGTCATTATATAACTTCCGGAAGTGGTACTTTACTTGAAGCCTATAATATATTTTAATGAAAAACTATTTCAAAATATAATCCAAAACTTTTCAAATTTGGTATATAAGACTACTATTAATGGAAATAACATAATAGATTTTGGTTGAAAGGAACTAACCGGAAGTGATACATTACATGAAGCTGCTAACAGTTTTTCTTGAAAAAAATTGAATTATTCAGATTTTAGAAATAAATGCTGCAAATAAAAGTTTTAGAGAATTAAATTCTGCGTCTAGCACATTAAGAATTTTTAAATTAGCCTTTTGTATAAGCGAGATATCTAAATTTTAAAATTATATATTTCTTGTTTCATGTAATTAAGTTTGCTATGGATTAGAACAAAGATAAGGAAAAAATAAGAAATTGAATGTCAATGTCAAATTACGTCAAAATAAAAAAGTAGCTATAGTATAATACGCGTACAAGGATGTCATGTGGTGTCCACATCAGATTTTTTTATATTGCATTTCCGTATTTCGATGACATTGTTATTTATTAACGATTTAGGAGAATTTTTAACATTTACAAAAAATATTATAAAAATTACGAGAACAATCTTACTTTAAATTTAGAAAAGTATGCATGTTTTCAAAACAAAGCAGAATATTTAGACATAAAATTAGTATGGAAAGGTTTAAAAGGCATAATAAAATGACTTGGAAACAAGGAAAATGTAGTATAAAATTGATTTTAAATATTGTTGGAGAGTAGCATACATTTTAAATAAAATAAAAGCAAGTAATAGTTATGACATCATCGGTCTCTCGGCTCCCATGAATAGCTTCACATCTTGACCATCTCGTTCTGGTCACACCTGTATGATCCAATATGTCATTCCAGTCTCGGTCAGCGTTCACTGGGAGTTATATTTCAGCTAGTATTATAAGGATAAGGTTGTGGATACAAATTAGGATGTCCAAGACATCCGAGTGGATGTGATCCACACGAGGTTCCAGACTTCATAAGTGTGGGTATTTAGACCCAATCGTAGCAATTATTTAGATCCGATTGTTGCAGCCGTGAGTGTCTCAGACATCTGTGTGGATCCAATCCACACGACGTCTCAGACCTCATCGATGCGAGTATTTAGATCCGATCGTGGTAGGTATTTAGACCCGATAGTAGCAGGTCTCTCCCGATCTAATCAAGAGGACAGAGACATGTGAATTTCACTCATTATGAAGCCATTGCCGGATGTGCAGCTAGATTCGCAGACCCAGCGCGGAAAGCCCTTAGTACGGCCCTGTATAGCAACACCACCTAAGTAGCAATTGTAGTATGCTCTTAAATACCTCAATCTAGCGGAGGGATTCCAGTATCCCTAAATAAACACCACACCAAAACATGAACATAATGTACTAATTATATTAATATATTATCAATTCAATCAAGTCAGAGTATGTAATAGGTTTTCAACAAAATTTTCTAACACCACAGGAGTTAGACAAGGCAGTGTACTGAGCCCACTATTGTTCCTATGCGCAATGGACGATGCCATAAAGGAATGTCAAGCAAAAATGGAAAAATTCGTTATAGGATACAGAAACCTCCAACCCATATACCTAGAAACATGCGCATTTGCCGACGATATTGTCTTGTTTGCTAACTCAGAAAAGAATTTGGAAAGGAACCTAAAAATATGGACTACAGTACTAGCCACACACAACTTATTACTGAACACGGACAAAACAAAAACGATGCTAATAAGTAATAGAGGAAAAGAAATAAGAGTGGAAACAGGCAACGAAGCTATAGAACAAGTCCAGAACAATAAATATTTGGGAACCACCATAAATAACAAAGGAAACATAAATGACGAGTTAAACAAAAGAATCCAGGCAGCAAACCAAATTTACTATGTACTACAAAAGAAATTCCTCAATCATAAAGAAATAAATAAGAAAACGAAAATATCTGTCTACAAAACTATGTATTTGCCAGTACTTCTATACGGAGGAGAAAATTGGGTTCTGACCGAGAGACAGAAAGAAAGAATACAAGCGGCGGAGATGAAATACCTCAGAAGTGTTATAGGAGCCAGGCGAATAGAAAACAGGAGAAACGAGGATATAAGACAAGAATTAGGAGTGAAACCAGCGAACGTATTGCTGGAAGATAGGAAACTGATGTGGTTCGGCCACCTAGTAAGAATGGGAGAAGAGAAACAAGTCAAAACAATATGGGAGACAAGACCAACTGGAAAGAATAGGCGAGGAAGACCACGGCAAACATGGAACAAAACAGTAGAAGATATAATAACACGAACAGGTGAAAACTGGAAATCTGCCAAAGAACTATCAAGTAATCGGAAACAGTGGAAAAACTTTATTCTAAATAGAAACACGAGTACCAAGAAGACGGACTAGCCTCGACACCCCAGGGTACAAGAGGACTGGATTATGTATGTATGTATTATCAATTCACGTGCCATTTAATAAACAACAAATACTATCAAATCACTGCAGATCTCTGATTAATATATTAATATATTATCATTTCACATGCTATTAAAAAACAGACACGTATCAAATCACTCCAGATCTCCGATCGTTATAGTGATATATTATCATTTAATTTACCATTTAAAAAACAACAGATATGTGTCAAATGACCCTAGATCTCCGCATACGCTGCATCGAAACCTAGAATGACAGTGAGATAACTCATCTTTAATTTCTGCTAATCCAACATAGTGTCCAGGTAACAATGAATTAATAGTTCTTCACTTCACTTGTTCACTTGTACCCCGAATCGTCCACCACACCTGTAGAACACATACTGAGCGTCTCAGCGCTAGCTATCCCGAAAGCTGTGTCATCATATCTTTCATTGACAGATATGTGACCAATAATGCTTCCAAATCAGTGGATCGCTCTTTTAAAACGTATCTTACAGGGTTAAGCTTGAAATAAGCTGTGAAAGTTATTTGTGAACCTAACAATAACCAAGCTTAGTAAAACAAATTAAACAATTCATAAATTTAGCGAGTTAGTGTCGCAAAATTATACAAAATTTCACATTACTATTAGCGCAGATCACTATGTTCACAAAACAAGACTGTTCTTGGTTTTGGGACGAACTACGACAGATAGTTTTTAGAAAAATTTAAGACGCTTTAAGTATTGAGCCTATTCTAGTTATTTTCAACCCAAAATTCAAACCTGAATTATATACGGATGCGTGCTTGTTCGAGGATGGTGTTATGCTATTACAAAAAAAATCTGATGTGGGCACCACATGACTTCCTTGTACGCACTATAGATATTTTTTTAATTGCACATATTGCACATTAATTCTTTTATTTTTTGTTCTAATCCATAGCAAACTTAATTTTTTTTTTAAATAAAAAAAATATAATATTTAAATTTAGATATCTCGTTTATGCAAAAAGCTAATTTAAAAATTCTTAATGTGTTAGACGCAGAATTTAATTCTCTAAAACTTTTATTTGCAGCATTTATTTCAAAATTAAAATAATACCATTTTTTTTCAAGGAAAACTGTTAGCAGCTTCATGCAACTTCCGGTTAGTCTATTTTAACCAAAATCTATTATGTTATTTCCATTGATATAGTAGTCTTATATACCAAATTTGGATAGTTTTAAATTATATTTGAATATAGTTTTTCATGAGAATCTATTATAGGCTTCAAGTAAAGTACTCGTACCACTTCCGGTAGTTGTATAATGACCAAAAAGGGAGGTGCGCAACTAGATGTTATAACAGTCCTAAATATAAAGTTTCAATTTTATACGGCTTACCGTTTTTGAGTTATGCGAGATACGTACGTACGTACGTACGTACAGACGGCACGACGAAATTAGTCAAAATGGATTCAGGGAGGGCCAAAATACCTATTTCCGTTGAAATCTGAGAACCGAAAATTTTCGCGATTACAATACTTCCTTTACTTCGTACAAGGAAGTAAAAAGTGAATATAAGATTATGGCGTATTTTCCAAACAGACAACAATAAATAAATCTTTTTCATTAAAATGAGCAGAAATTAATTGTTGTACTTCTTGGCTTGAGATATTTTAAAACATATTTTTTGGGAAATAAATTTACAGTTGTCAAACAATGTAATACTTTACGAAGGGTTGTTGCTCAAAAGCAAAAAGATCGAATTCATTTATTCGGACAACTAGAACGAATTACTCGTATTTGTAGTCAAAGAGCGGTTTTCATTTCTTAATTATTTAAAGTAATAATAATACGAAATAAATCATTATTTTGAAAAAATCACAACTTTACCGACAAATAATTAATTTGAGGGATAAAATAAATAATAGTACGACTACAATTATTGCCAGTTTCCTCGAAAAAAAAAGCCTATGTGAGAGACTGGGATAACTTTGTTAAGTCCATTCAAATTTCTATAAATCAATCTATAACAAAGGCATTGGTACGGCACCAATGATGGCACTCTTGTAATATGACATGAGACACATAGATGATGCAAAATTATTCAATCATATAAAAAAAACGAAATAGGAACAGTAAACTTTGCTGAGGAAACAAATGTAGCATCACCACCTAAGACCGACGGGTATATTAAATGCAATGTCAAAGGGTTTCACTACTGAGAATAATTGAGACTATTAAACATAACTGTGTTGGTTTCTGTGATTAGGCTTATCAATAAGCGCGTCTGGAGGGCTGAATCAGCGTGCCCGCTAGCTTAACTAATCTTAAATTCTATATTGTCACTCTTTGTTCACGCATTGATTGCGCTGGACGGGTACTGATATAGTAATATAATAATTGTTTTATTTTAATGTTTTTTTAACTTAAAACTCCTTACATACGTTTTAAATAAATTTATAATTTGTATCTTTAATTTTCTTTTCAGTTTATAAATACAGTCGTCGATTTCATTGTCGTTTACTTGAATCTTAAGTGATAGCGTCGTATTACATATAAAACGTTAACAATATTGACAACATTAATAAAAAGATAAAATATAACACGTGGTTTATTGTCATCTTTAGAATATTAGTTGGGTCTTTTTATTGCATGTTATAAGATATAAATATTAAAATCGGCTCTGTATACCATGAAATAATATTATAAATTATATAAATCAATTTTTCCTTGAATTTTAAAAAATCATAATGAATTTGTGAAAACTCCCACTGACTGGAATGAACACTTTTTGTTGCAGAATCTATCGTCGATGTTTTAAGCTAATCCATGGCATGATGAACCTCCCTCACAAGCTCAGTAAGTAAAAGTAATTCAGTAATTATCTCCAAACTCACACAATATGCAGATAAGTCCCGAACTCGTAACGCCGTGAAATTATTTTACGATATCTATGTTTTCAAGCGCTGAGTTTAATTACAATATTGAAGAGGGCTTTCGCGAACAAAGGTGAATCTAAAATGAAGTCAAGTACCTTTATTATGTCATTCTACTTCTAATAATATAGTAATAAAATACCTACCTGCATATCTAAAGAGCCTTTCTATTCGGTCTTCTTCGAATCATAATGAAATGATCGTAGATTACATTCATTGCTAGAATTAAATTTCAATTTCTCTCCTTTTAAACGGGGCATTCTGAATTGATTTTCATTTACGATGGAATGGACTGTATCTCGCTCAAAACTTTTATCCATAATCTTTTATCTTCGGTGTGTTATATTTTTTCACTTGCTTTTAGACAGCGAATTTCTGAAAGCGATAGCTTCTAACGTTCCTTGAAAATGTCCTTTGTAATGGGAGATGAAATGTCAGAAACTATTTTGAAACTGACGTGATCAGAACACAATTTTTTATATAGATTTTATAGACATCCATGTTTACATTGTAGGTAGTAAATGAATAAATTTTTGTTAATAATATCAAAAGTATGAGCCGTTGGCAATTGGTGAAACATTATGAAACTACATCAAGTGTCTACGTCCTTTATTCAAATTTCTGTTACATTAAAACACAAAATGCAAATACGAGTATGTACTAAAGGATTTAATTATATATCGTATAAGAAAAGTTTATTGTTAGAATTAGCTTTAAGTATTACAATTATAAAAATATATACTCGTTTGATCCTTAATTAAATATTGCAGTTTTAATTAAAGTATTCTAGGTAAAATATAAAATTAAACACATTAATAGGCAGATTCATATAGCGGATTAGCGCTAATACCATCTATAACTCTATTTTGAATTAAAACAGATTTGCGAAAAAATTACACTTTTTTAATTCAGGTTAAAACTACTTGTTTAATGAATTAAAAAGAAACCTAAAAATAACATAAAATTGTATTAATGCTAATCATCCGCTTTATTAAACTGCCAAGAACCTTATTTTCTTACGCAAGAGAAATAACTATAGGTGCTGCAAGTTTCCCATTCGTACAATAAAGGTGTAGAATGTGGTGTGTAGAATCGGTGTTCGACTGTTTCCAGTTCCCAAAACCACACACTTCACACACAGACTTAACCGGATGTGAATTGTTCAAATTGAAGTAAACTCTTGATTTTTATATATTTATTTCACACACATTAAATATGATATGTACAAGAATTTACAACTATATTAACTGAATTTGAACCTTGCTGTTGCAAACTTCAACTTTGAATGTTTGAATGATAAAAATGAAATGATACTAGTTTCTTAGCCTACTTACAATATATATACATACAAACAGGAGTGGTGGGGTTCTGTCCGAACCTTCAGTTTACTACCCTCAAATCGGCGACAAGGTGAAAGTACAGCACCCTTAATTGTTTTATTATGGTGCAGGCAATGTACAATTTCCAATTTTATATCTGTTTCTTCTTGGAAGGCCCAGCACACTAACAATATACTAAAATGTTTATTAGAGTCTCTTCTAAGAAGGCACAGGCAACTAAATGTTACCAGATGTAACAAAAGGGATAGTTTTAATACATGTTATATAAATAACTATTATAATTTAGTAAAATAAACGGATAGGTGATAAATAAAATATATTTAGAGTTTACGTGAATAGATATTGAATAGCATTCAGGTGTATTAAGAGCGTAAAGTGATTCTTTGTTACCTACTCGGGCACGGTAATTGCAACGCGAGCCTAAGCCGATTGTTCCACAGAAAACGTCAACATTATTTTTTTAGACTTGTTACTTTATACGAGTACACCACCTAATCGAGTATTGATATTACAGTTTACTAATTTTTAGAATCAGACCTTTCATTACAATGAAAAAAAAAACATTTTCAATAACTTTTGACAATTAGTTCGTTAGAATTTTTGGCTATTTTATTGGACATTTCTTCTCAAACTTTTAATTTGATACCAAATACGAGAAGTTTTTTAATAGCTTTTAGGAAAACAAAACAATTGATAATCAGTCGATGTTAATTATAATTCATTCTACTCGACACCTTTTTCAATACCTTTAATTTGATATCAAATACAATAGATTTCTATTCACTTTTGGGAATAAACTATTGACAATTAGTCATATTTTTTGACCATTTTGTTAGAAATTTCTTTTTTAAATATTTCATTCGATATATTTCTAATGACTTTAGAAATAAACAATTGACAATCGAATGATCAAAATATTTTATAATTCTGTTCTGAAACTCTGTTCAAATCTTTACTTCGTTATCAAACATGATAGATTAATAATAAATTAGAAAAAAAAATTGCCAATAAGTTGGTCACAATTTTTAATAATTGTTTGAAAGTTTTCTTTAAACATTTTTGTTTGATACCAAACACAATAGATTTCTAATGACTTTTAGGAAAAACCATTGGCAATCACTCAATTATAATTTGTAACTATTCTGCTAGAAATCTCTCTTCAAAACATTTAATTTGATACCAAACACGATATGTTTCTAATTACTTTTAGAAAAGGACAATTTACAATCAGATTCTGTTCGAAATCTCTCTTCAAAATCTTTTAGTTTAATACCAATCATAATAAATTAATTGCTGTATGAATCAGATGAATACATATAAGAGGAAGATTCTTGATGTTAGATTCGATGTTTAGTTATTTTCTTAGAGTATTTCCCTGCAATTGTTTGGATATTCACTTTTAAAAACACTCTTCCTATCTTATCTTTTTAGATTCGTTGTTAGAGGAGTGGGTGTGGTGAGTTAAGATAATTTGAACATCTGGAGCGTACGTCGAATACAAACTTTTTATAAACAATAAACATTAGTGCCACATCCAGTGATGGGTAAAAGGCGTGATGATATATTTATTTTATTTAAAGAAACGTAAGATGGAAGATTAATGAAATAGTTGTAAAGAAGAGAATGAATAGAAGTGGTTGGAAGTTTGTTGCGTGATAAAAGATTCTGATTGTGAAGAATAAATGAGCTTCTAAGGAAGGAATCTGGTTAAAGAATAATGTGTCAGGATGAGCATGTTTGACGAAGACTAATTCTTTACTAAATCTTATGAATGAATATTCAGTTAATTTGATGAAATATTAACAGACTCGAAGTCGGATTTTTTTCGACTGCGATTTCACAGCCTTGTTGCTTAACATAACAAATTATAAAACTAAGTAAAATGACAATAAATATTAATAATTATAATATAACCCTGTCTTTACCAATGGGTCTGTGTGAACATATAAACAATTCTAGTAGGAAAAATATTGCATCTATCACCGCTACTCTTGTCCCACTGGTAGCGGTGACATCATTGTTATATCGTGTGCTACATGTGCGTACTTTCTACCAATCAACCACAACATAAACTTATTATTTTGATGAAGCCATGCATTTGTATAGTTGTTTATTTGTGTATATAATACTTTTTACCACATATCTAGTTGTTTGATTTTGTTTTCGTTCAAGACACCGTTTTGTAGAACGTATGTCGAATGACAGATTGGTGAAACAGGTGTATGTTGGTGAAATTGAGGGTGAAAGTTTGCGTGGACGGCCTAGGAACAAGTGGATGAATATGATTGAAGAGTTGTTGCGTGAGCGAAAGATTCTGAGCGTGAAGAATAAACGAGCTTGTATGAAAAAGAATTATGAATGTGGTTGAAGCAAAAGTGGTGTGTCAGGATAGGAATGTTTGGAGAAAATTAATTGCGGGATAAATATTATGAATGAAGACAAGCGTATGATTCTTGATTTTAGATTCATTGGTTAGATGTTTCGAGTATTTACCTGCAATTGTGTGGAGACCATCTTCAGAAACAAGCGCAGTGTACAGGAGCGAATGGATGAATGTTTGTTGTGTGTTGATGGATTTTGGTTGTGAGAAAAGAAAGAGTTTGTATGGAGGAAGTGTTAATGTGGTCGAATCGAGTATCGTGTGTCAGGATGAGAATGTTGACGGGTTCGTGCTACCCCATTTAATGGGATATAACGCGATGTTATGTATGTATTAATATGTTTTTCAATTTCAATGGGTCGCTTTCATCCCGATATAGCATACTAATGGAACATCAACCTAATTCACTTTAAAAATTCTAAGTCTCAGTCACTTGAATTATATTGTACATGTGCAATAAAAATACAAAATGTACTTAAAAATAATGTCAAAAAAATTGGTAGCGAACGGAATAACTTACAAAATTTTACGTTCAATTAACAAAAATCTTGTAAATGCCCTCAAACTGCAGTACTGTTTCAGAAAACTGTTACATTAATTTTTTTGCATCCGCATCACCCTCTCATTGGCCGGCCCTGTTAATTAAACGCTATTTTTACTATTACTACTAACAATCACATCTTTTGGTAGTGTGGACAGAGACAGGTATTGTATTTCTTATGGAAGTAACCTCAATCTTATTGTAAAGTTTATATTTACATTATTTTTATTATATCAGTTATTCTTCAAGCTTGTAACACTTTTTCTTTACAGTTGTGGAGTTGTGATGCGTGTTGGATGAGTGGTAAGCGAAGACTGTCCTGGTTAGAAGGAAAACATGGTGGATTTGAGGGTGAACAAAGAAGTTTGGAATGTAGGTACTTGAAAAACAGATGTTGTTAGGTTCGGAGAAAGCGGACGAAGTTACAATAGCAGGTAGTGGAGAAACATAAAAATTGTACAGAAATGTTACTTAAAAACTGCAGAAAATGAACGAATATGTACAGAGTGTTTTGCTAAGACTATTACAGAATATATACAAGGTGTGTGATTATTTGTGTATACATGTGTTTTGTGTTTTTACATATGTGTGTATGACTGTGTGTGCATGTGTGTATTTAGATGTGTATGTGTGGTGATGTACTGGCCGCCACACAGTATTAGTATTTCATATAAATATATAAAACTAATGATTGTAAATCTTAAGGAAGGAAATCAGTAGAACAGTAATCAACAGTTCTGCCCAAATTTCAAGAAGAAGATTATTTGAAAGTATTAAAAAACGCACAAAAAATATTTAAATACCTATACTCTAAATACTCACAAATTATGATACTTTTTTAATCCCACATAATACTCAACGTACTGTTTATGAAACAGAAAGAATTTTTTCAAGACTCGAAAAATTAATTGTACTTTACTTAAAGTAAACGGTTATTTATAATATATTAATAATTAAATTATAATTATAAACACTAAATTACTCCATTTATTCATTATAAAACATCAGATAGATGCCCTTTAGTAGTGTAATAATTATAATTTAATTATTAATATATTAGAAATAACTCATAATCAGTTACATGTAAACATAAATTATTCTTGCGGAAAATAATATCATTAAATTAATAACTGTAACATATTCAACAATCAAAAAAGGGTAAAATAAATTTGACAAGCTGATCGTGTGTTTAACTTAATTATGACGATAGTGAAAGTGACAAAAGTATTGTTTAAGTACCGCTGCTATTACTAAGTTAGAGACATGATAACATAGTACGGTAGACCGTACCGGGCTTTACTTAATTAAAATGTACTAAACCTAATAGCATTATATATAGAGTCAGACTTTTTCCATTTCATTTTCGCATATCTTATTTTTTCAGTCCATTTTTTCCAATATTACATTTTTCTAATATGAATTTTTACAATTAATACATTTTTTTCAATTTATTTTTGCTACTCAATTTTTCCTCTTACCTCTAATAAATTTCTCTAATTTATTTTTTCTTCTGCATTTTTCTTATATTTTATTTTTCCGTTATTAATATTTACCACTAATACATTTTTAAAATTAAAATTAATAACTTGTAATTGAAGAATGTTATCTTTTTTAATTAAATTAAGTTTAGTTAGCTTAGGGTAAATTTACTTACGTTAGATTAAAGTAGTTTAGGTTTGGTTAGGTTAAGTAGTAAAATGGACTTAAAGGCACTTATACACAAAATTTCTAGATCATCATCATTGTATTTGAAGATGGCCGACCGACTTTTATGTTCTATAATATAAGATGATTTAAGACCAAAGTATGAACTAAATTTAAAACCTATCGCTTAATACGTTCTAAAGATGGTTCATCGCCATTGCATTTCAAGATAGCCGTCCAAACTTTCAAGCTTAAACTATAAGATGTTTCAAGACAAAAGTAGACATTTTACTCGTAAATAATTTTGATATTTTTGGGTGCAATTTATTTGAAATTTGATCAATTAATTATTTGTTCATAGTTGTTATGTTATGGTAATTTGATAATTTTTTATTTCTCATCATCTGTGGCGCTACAGCCCAAATCGGGCCTGGGCCTACCGGACACACCGAGCCGCAGTTTTTACACTGCCGTACTGCCGGTTTTCGCAGTCGAATGCTACATTATTTAAGGCGTATAAGTGACTAGCTTATAGCGCCCGAGTGTGATAAATACATGTAACTGTATTTTTTTTATATTTTACGACAAATCACACATTGTCGACAGGCGGATTCGAACTGACGAACCTTGGCTCGGGTGACTTCACAGTATGTTAAGAGATGTGCCTTAACACGCTCGGCCACCGCGCCTTTTTATTTCTATATTTGCAAATAATGAAAAATAAAGCATTTTAGAAAAATAACAATTGGGATATACATATTATATATATACTCGTATTTTTTTAATACGAGTAATTATTATTTTTAACATATCATATCCACGATGTGGGTATTTATAATATATATTTATTTTGTAATTTACACATTTACACATTTATTATAAAAAAAATAAATTATTTAAATTTAAACAACTGTGTATTTTCTTTCCTGTTTTAACACATTACTTTTATAGGTAACATTTAACAACACTGTACCCTCTGTTCCTGTAGTGCAAAAAGATTTTCACTATGAAAACTTTTTTTAGCATCTATCCATTTTTAAAATATAAATTTATAAATGAATTGGATTAGATACAACATTTGCTACTTTTTAAGTGTTAAGTATTTTGCAAATCTGATTTTTCAGAAAAATATTGATAGAAATTAACATATTAGGTACGCAGTGTTAGTATGCAATCCATGAAAATCCATAATATTATATTGAGCCAAAACAAATAAGAATCTTTATCTTAATAAACATAAGACTTATTTTTTATTCACAATTTTAATTAAATTAAGCAAATTTGGCAACATTGAGAAAAGAAAAAAATATGTCTTTTTAAGTATATATATCGAAAATACTGCCCTCCTAAGGCAGGTTAACGTATTTCCTCAATTCTTATATTATATATTTTATATTTCATCATATGTATTCTATTTTGCAACTCTATAAAATGTCATTCATTTCGAAATAAACATGTTAGGTCATTTTGGCCAAAAACGGCGAATACATAATTATGAAACTACTACTACTATCAAACATCACAAGTCTATATTGTCACTTCCATCCTATGTACATTATAATAATTTCAGCAAATCATCTTAAATACTCAAAATACTGAGCACAACGTTTCACTATTCATCTTCCGTTTTACATTTCCAGGTTTACAAATTCCACCACGTTTAACAATTGCCTCCATTTGCTTTCTGTTCAGTTCTGTCGACAGTAAAATCACGTCATCCCATCCCCTTCTCCCGCTTTTGACATCATACGCATGCCACTGTTGACTTACGCAGGCAGAGATCGGCTTACGCAAATTCCAGAAGTGAACCTGCAACTTGACGTCGTCACTAGCGCCGTCGCCGTCGGCGCAATTTGAAAGATCTACGCGAGGAAAGAAATAGCAAGGGTGCATGGGGTGCAAAGGCATTGTTTGAGAGTCTGACACTTTACATACAAAACTCAGGAGATATTTTGCTCTGGATAAGTTTATAAAATGAAAAGTGAAAGTATTTTTTTATTGTGTAAATGTCTGTCCTTTATTTTCGGGTTGGTTTATATAGTAAATTAAAAAAATGTTAATTTCAGATGTAATTATGTAAACTGAACAGTGACAATTAATTATCCTCCATGACGTACAATCTGTTTACGTTTTTATAATGCCTTATAGATTTATTTTACCGAAATCTGCTACGACTTGATGCCATACCCAGTAATGGGTAAAAGGCGTGTTAATATATTTATTGACAATTACTGTTATAAACTTTTCAAAATAAACACCTGTTAAACTGTCAGACTAGTTAAGATAAAAACGAAGGAGAAATATGCGCATATACTCGTATATGCAGGATTTCTTGTAAAATATGAAGTAAGTTGGTCAATTGTATGCAACAATATATGTAAAAATGAATAATAAAAAGAATTGTCAAACAAATTTATTTGCTTCTTAACATAGTTACATTTATATTATATTTATAAATATTTACAATCTATTAGGTACCACTAAAAATATATTAATTTATATTGATAATTAAATGTTTCTCTAAATTATTTATCTTGAATGATTGCCTTCTGTCACAGAGTGTGTTTGAATATAGAAAAACTGCATTTTACATCATCAGATGTAATGGGGATATATTTTAACGATGACAAAATTTGATGGTTAAGTGTTAGTTCATCTGAAAATTCTCCGCCCAAAATTTTCGTTACTGGTTTGGGAGGCAATGGTACATCTTTTATTATTTCTCTATATACTTGTACCCTTAAAGGTACCTTAATAAAAACTTTTTTTCATATTATCTATTAAATCGTTTACTAATGGAAATTTATTTCTAATTACTTCGGTGTCTATATTTACTCCATGAGCGACATAAGAGATATATATTTCTACGCTTGAAGTGCGGTTATCACCCGTCAAATCATGGCCCCCAAAGATGTTAGTGTAGGACTGGAGCCACAGGGGTAGATTTAACGTGGTGAAAATTGTTTCTCGCCTGTGGGAATCGATCCCGGGTCCTAATTCTACAGGCCGACTCGATATCACTGAGCCATCTACCTACAGTAATTTTAAATATTCAAAATTAAGATTGACGATGGGAAAATTGCGTTTCTTCCTCTTAGTTTAATAGCAATTGCAGTTGATATTTTAGAAAGACCTGAAAAAAATATATAACTAAAATGACGACGATACAAAATTCGGCTCTCAAATCGTATCAAGCAGCGGAAAAATTAAGAAGAAGAATGCGATTTTGCGATAAAAGTTATTTTTTTAAATTTATCCGGATCAATCAATTAGGATGTTTGACCATTTACTATAATTAATAGAACTCTATTTACACAAAATAAATTTAAAAATCCTTTGTCTCCTGGTAAACGTTTATCTTCACATTGGACTATTTATTAGAAGCTTGTTCTATACAGCAATTAGAATGAGAAGTACAGTGTATTGTGTTATTATTAAAAGAAACGTGTCAGTTATAATCTCACTTCAATTTGTTGATGTGTTGATTGCCTACAAATTTAATACCGTAAACGTAAATAAAAGGATAAAAGTTGACCACCACGTCGCTTAGAATATACGTTACGATAGTAAAGGTTACGACGTTACGCTGTATAAATGTTTTCATTAAAAACAGAATTGTCATCTTTTCATCTTCAACATTACTGTATATTATGATACGTTACGGAATATCCTGTAGAAAGCCAGCATTTCTCTTCATGAATTAATTATAAATAATCATCATCATATTTGGCGTTACAATCCATTGAGGATTTAGGCCGACCGGACACAGCGAGCCGCAATTACTTCCTTTTTCCTTAGTCAAATGCTACATTATTTAAGGTGCATAAGCGCCCGAATGTGATAAATACATGTAGCTGTATTTTTATATTTTACGAAAAATCACACATTGTTAGTAGGCCGATTCGAACTGACGAATTTTGTGTCGGTTGACATCGCCGTATTTTAAAAGATGTGCAGTACGCTTAGCCACCACGCCTGCTTTTAAAAATAATGTTTCTATAAAATATACCTTTAAATTTGAATAAATAAATTTATTCATTAAATTAAATTTATAAAGTTTGACGTGATATTATTATAATCATAATTTATTAATTACATTTATATTTGATAAATAATTTACCTTAATACTCCACATATACGCACAATAAACTGAAATTATAATTTTATATTTAATCATATAAATGAATACTTTACAATCTAATGCATAATACAGATATTAGTTTTTCTACTTTATTTAAAACGGAGCAATATTATGCAACTGCCCATAGCTATATACTCCACATGTTTGTATTAACAAAATTATTGTTTGCGAAGTACAGATTTCTAAATAGTTTGAAAATAGTCAATAACCATTTCTCATTTATTAATTAAACCAGATATTTTATAAATACGAGTATACGAGTAATCAGTTTATACTTTTGCAACAATCATATCTATAAAGAAATACATCGTGTCTCAAGAAAAAACGAGCCGAAAAACAGTACTTTTGTTTGTTAATACGTATTTGAGTTACAATTTTATTTTTGTTCAAATCTAATAAAATTTAACCTATTTTTGATATTGCATAGAAATGCATAATTTACGACTTTGTGCATATTTTATGCTTATGGACATATATCATTCATATTTAAGGAAAATTTTATTTTATTTTTCGCATATTTTTCTAATTTAGGTTTTATTTTGTCATATTTTTTACACTGTCTTTGTGTTATATAAATATTTAGCTATTTAGATGTACCCGTTACCTTAATATTTAGTTTTGGATGGGAACAAAAAATATGTTAACGAATTAAATAATAATATTAAATAATTAGTACCAAATTTTAAATAGGCTCCCATTTTTTCTCGACATATACAACGTGTCTTTTCGCAATTCAAAAATATTGTAGCAGATATGCACCATTCTTTAACTAATATTATTTTCAAACATTTAGTTGGCTCTTGCAACAAGAAGTGAATAATTAGTTGTATTTCTATATAGGTACAAACCTAATTTAATATTACAGTACCGACGTTTAGATTTTATAAAAGTTTGTTATTTATTTATTTTTTATTATTATACCAATCAGAAGATGGTCTTACCTTACTTCGCGTACACTGCAAAATATTCTGGTGTCTGCATCGACCTTTTTAGGTTGAAACTATTGCCAACCATAGGGTAGAAGCATTCTTCCTTTAAAAAAGGTTTATGAGTGTACCACAGTTCTCGGTACGCGCTACGTCTGTACTTGCAGGTATAAATGGTTAAACCCATAGTTAAGGACGAAGCAAAGACTCGACAGGCAGATGTAAATACTTCATTTTGTTCTTAAATACCTTTGTGTAGGGTAGACAGACATTTCTATAGGTTGTTACAAATACTATATAACGTTTTATATAAACCTTTGGTTGAGGAAAATGTAAATACTGATAAAGGTTTATAAAGAATTTTAGGGATATTTGAATAATAAGCAGTGATTTCAACAATAAATTTATTGTAAAATAAGTAGATAAATAAAAATAAAAAATACATATATAAAATTACATAAAAATTATGTTATAAATGAAAAAACATCAAAACTATATACAGTACATTATCAAAAATAATGAATAAAAAAAAAGTAAAAAGGAAATACAATATAAAATACCATTTATCATTACAAAAATAAACAAAAAATAAAAAAAAACTAATACAATATAGGTATACATATATACATTTTTAAAAATATGTAACATCACTAAAAGAACAAAAATAATAATAATAATAATATTATATATATATATATATACGTTTATTATTAACAAATTTATTAATCTTTGTATGGGTATATTTTTTTTTCGGTGATATTAATTTTAAGATAAATTCGCTTAAAAAAATGTTTTCTTGAGACACGGAGGATATTTTAATTGAAATAAATATATTATTGATATTAAAGCTATTACTGCGTCATAAAATGTTACACAAGTACAAATTTTGATTTTATCTATGCATATAAAAAATAAATTATTTAAGAACAGATCATCTTGTGCTGAGACTGCTCCCATTATGACTGGTCCTGGAGGTATATCTTTTGAGATTAGGATTAGTTTTCATAGTTTTCTCTCAATAATGAAGGTATTACTAATAAAACCGTTTCCATCGATAACTCTAAACAAAATAGAAAAATTAATTAATTTTTGTTATAAAATATGCTGCTAATTATCATAATTCTATGAATTTTTACGATTATATTTACAAATTATAAAGGCTGGCTAAATTATTCTGAACAAATGAAAATAGAATAAAAATAAGTAATATACAGTTATTCAAAAATCGCATTCGGGAATTTTTTTTAAAAACATAAAAGTGAATTCATTTTTAAATGAAACTATATATTTTACCTTTAAAATTATGATTTTTATAATATAGAGAAAGCTTTTCGACAACGCCTCGATTTTCGGCTATTTTTATTGATTTTTTAATTCGAGCTTCTGCAAAATAACTCTGTAACTCATCTTTAGCCTTTATTTGAAAAAATCTCTTGACAGCCAACGGGATCTGAAAAATATTTTGATATATTAGAGCGAAAATAACTTTTAAATATATTTATACAAATTTTACTTGATTTTCCAACAGTAGAGCAGGATACGTTTCAATAATTTCTCTTGTAGAGCTCTCTCTATACATATTAAACCGATGCTCCTTTGTTCTTTCTAATCTATCAGATATTATGTGTAGATCTGGTGTTCCATTGATTTGATTTTTCATATGTTGAATGTGGGTTATAATAGTATTTTCATCTTCACCAATTACTATTGGCATTGTTCTATTTGTCATTCTATGTTCTTTATTAGCACTGAGAACAGAGTAGCGTACATATTTCATAAAAGTTAAAACATTATGCAAGTACATAAATGTTTTAGTGCAATTATAGATAGTACAATTAAAATATTCCATTTTGTTGGCACTAAAATATATGATGTACAATAAATAAATATCCAGAATATTAATAAATAAAAAATTAAACTTACCTATTAGTAGACAGTATGAGCGTAAGCAAATATTTAATCACCTTGTGTATCGGCAACCAAAGTCAACAATTGAATGACACAAAAATTCAACCTTGGAATGTTGTTACAACCCCCATTTTCAAATAGTGAAAGTGGTGGGGTTTTATATTGGCGCTGAAACGTCGGACCAAGGGTACAAGAGCGTCCTGCAATATTTTCTACGGGGTGCAATCATATTATTTGCGCCCCACAAAGTTACTAATGAAATTTAAAAATAAAATAATTAAAATTAAATATAACTGCCAGTAATTGTCAACATTCCATAAATTTCGATCTTTGACGTTAACGTATGTATAACTTTATTGCATTTTGTGAGTATACCCCACAAATTTGTGAAAAGTCGGCGCCTCTGAGTTGTACCGTTATAGTTTTCGTACGGCACGAATGTTGAAGAAATTTTAAAGAATCTGTTTATTCATTTCATAAATTTTAAAGAAATTCGTATTAACAATTATACTAAAAAGAAAACTATATCCATTTATTTTAGTATCATTTCGACAATAATTAAATTTTGAATGATTATCTCATTCATTTTCTTACTGCATGTTTATATTGTATAAATAATTTGATAAAAATTTATTAATCTCAACATTCATTATCATCAAATCGCATAATCTCTACTTTAAAATAAAAATATATTTGTAAGCTTTTATATCAGACAAGCAAGATACAAATATCTAGTAACGCAAAATATATTATTTTGTAATTATGAAACGGTACAGATTTTGTTTAACACAAGCTTTTAGCAGTATATTTCTATTTAATTTATAAATACAATTAAGCCAGTATAAAAATATGTGGTAACTCTTCAATAACTATTATAATCAATGTATTGTAGTTTTAAACATTATAAAATTATCAATTATAAATTCTTTCAAGCTGTTTATCCCAGAATGTACTTCTTAGAATAATTCGAGGATAAACTATTTTAAGACATAACATATTTACCGTAAAATATTTCATTTATAATATTAATTATGCCGGTGTCAAAATATATGGTAACTCTTAAATAAATATTACAATCAATGTATAAGTTTCAAACTTAATAAAATAATTCATGTGCTAGTTTCGAAAAAATATAAAAACTATAATCATTTATAAATTCTAAGATATTTATCACAGTATGTACTTCTTTGAATCGTCTCAAGGGTAGAAACAATTTTAAGACCGGGCGTATATACCGCTATAGAGGCACGCAGATAGCTTGAGCGATTTTCAACGACCCCAAGATAGAAGTTTACCATTATAAAATTTTATTTCTACCTTCGGTCCTCAAACTACCCGAAAGTATATAAATCTGCTCAAACGGTGATGCATCTACCTTCTTTATACCCCTAAAATTTGCAGTGTAGATACAATAATAATAAGCCTTTTGGTTTTACTTTTAAATGTAATTTTATTATACTTTTATATGAATATCTATTTTTATGCTTAGTTTTATGCTAATATAGAATGTTTTAAATTTATTGCAAAAAAAAATAGGGTTTATATGATTTAATGTACTGATTACAAAGCAAAAATAATTGTTCAGAAATTCTCAAAAATAATTGTATATTACTTGAAGCAAACATTTTTCGTGCTACTGGACTGATAGGTTATATAATTTAATGAAAATTAGTAACTATTAAAATTTATTTAATTTAATTGAAGTTGTTTAACAATTCTTTCAATGTTTACTAATTTTTATTCATTTTATCAGTCAAGTGTTTTTTTTTTCATGTAATATGGAATTATTTTTGCGAATTTCGGAAAAAATATTATTGCATTGTAATCAGATCATCAAATAATATATAGATACTATGCAATAATTTGTAAACACCTGTATATAAAATTTATGGTTGGACTATAAATAATGTGATGGTGTATCAAATAAGTGTATAAGAATAATTTTTCGATAAATACAATTTTGGATTACACTCGTACTTTCTTATTTGAATGAAATTAACATTTTAGTGCATGAAAATGACTCATTAATGCACATTTGCTTAAAATTTTACATCATATTATGTATGTATATATTTTGCCATTTTTAAGTGCATAAAAGTATCAGTTCTATTCAAGACAAATCATTTCTTTTTTCAAAATCAATCATTTCAATACTCGTCTTGTATTAATTTATAGATATTCGTTTTAAGCAAATCAATAAAAATGATAACAAAACTTTCATTCTTGTATTGAGGCAGTTTTCATTCATCTTGAGAGAATAGAAAATGTACAGTTTATTTTCAATTTGGTGATGTTTAAGTTACTTTTATTGTGATAAATAAAAGCGTAGACTTCCACGGTCTGAGTCATTAAAATTTATTGTGATATTCGTACGATTTTAGCAAAATGTAGTTTTAGTGGAGACGGTATATAAATGTTACATATATTTAAAATGAATTCTATTCTCGTGTCGTAGTTACCAGATGATCCAAAAATGAGACGAGTAATCTCTCGTCTCAGCGATATAATAATTTATAAATACATTACTTTAATTTATTGTAAACTATTTATAAATTCTTTGGCGGTTGATATAAAGAATGCTACAATATGCATGCAAATAATATTTTAGTAATATATATTTGAAATGAACTAGCAACTCGGAGATAATATAATCCATTTTCCAAACCAGTGGCCCATATTTATATAAAAAGAATTATAAAATGATATCGGCTTATTTATTTTGGTCCGATTCACATATTGCTGGATTTTATGCGTGCGTGACCCATTGTGTTAGCATTTTATTTTCGTCTTTTGTCATCGGATCAGCCATTGTTTGGAGTCCGTATTACAAACTGCTATGAGTATTGTTTTTGTTTCATATATTTCTCACATTTACATCGATCCAGACAATGTTAAAGAGAAAAGTACAATACTCTTATGTAATAAAAAAAATTAATAAAAATCATAAATTTATAAAATTTAATTTTCTCGTTTACCGACACTTTGAACGACAAATCCTTAAAACGCAGTTATCTGCTAATGTAAAAACATTTCTAAAGTTACCTATTTTTACATATTACATTGTTTTTCAAAATTACTAAAAAATTTCGATGTCTTGATCAAAACGTAGAATTTTTTTTTCGAAATTTGCAGTTATAGTTACATATTGCTTAGATCTAACGTTTTTTACGCCATTGGACTGGTAGGTTACAATAATGAAACAAAAATAATTAAATATTCCACTTAATTCAATTCAATTTAAGTTGTGTAACCTTTCTTTCAATGTTTGAAGGGAAATAAGTTGTACTTACTTATTATGTACATAAAAACAAAAGACAAAATTAATTGTCCATACACTGTGAAATTAGGTTTAATAAAGTATTAAAACAAACACTTGTCTGCGGATCACAGAATTTCAGTCTCAAGTAAACTTATTAAGTCTTCATCAGCTGGCCAGCACAGATAGTAACCATAGACGCGTTTCGCACTTATCAGTATGGTATAACCATCTCCTTCAACGAAAACAAATTCACATGAAGGAGCTATGACTGTACCAGCAGAGAATAAGATCCCTAACAATCAGTAAAATGACATGAGAAATTCTGTCGAACCGACAATGCCATCTACCGAGAAAAGCAAAAGCTACTGACTAGCAATTTAAATAAAAATAAAAGTCAAAATTAATTGTCCTAGGTTTAATAAAATATTAAATTATTTATTTAAATAAATAGACAATTTTTTTTACTAATAGTGTTAATCTCAAAAATGTCGTATAAAAGTTACGAAAAATAACTGTTTCTTTTTTCTTGGAACTTTCACATGTAATTTAATTTTAACATATTGAAATTTTCCGGTTGTCAGTTGTTTCATACATAGAATGCTCCAAATCCAAATTTAAATGAACTATATGATGAAATAAAATATGTTGGTAACTTCTAGTCGGCAATTATTTCAAACATAATATTCCGAAATATTTCGTATTTGGAGTCACATGAAAGGACTCTAACAGAACTTTCAAATAAAAATAGGTAACGTTGAAAATTTTTGATCATCTATAGTTTCAAACATAAAGTATTCCGAATCATACTGGATTTGGTAGCATATGAACAGATCTGAGAACTTTCAGATGACATTAAATAAAATTTAAAATTTTTGACCGGCGTTTGTTTCAGAAATATAGTATCCCGAAACATATCGTGTTTAGTACCTATTATATAAAAGGGCATAAGAAGGGTTTTGAGATGAAATTAAGAAATATAAAAATTTTTCGAGCGGTAATTGTCTTAAGCAAAGTATTCCGAATCATATCGTGTTTGATATGACAAGAAAGGGCTTTAGAAAACTTTTTAGATGAAGATTAACAGAATTAAAATTTAAAAAAAAATATTTTTTTCAAACAAAATATTTCTTGTGAATTTTTGTTATTTTACTTATTATTGCATTTAAAAAAAATAGTTTTGTTTGTTTTTTTTTCTTTATTGTTGTTATCGAGGTTGTCATTTAGTGTATTGTGGGATGCGAAACAGACAAAAATATGAAAATACCAATAATTTAAATACCGGAAACAACGAAATAAAAACCGTTTTAAAGAATGGCGCTCAAAGAATTTTATACAAAATCATATGGTGGATTGTAAATCTGATAGCTGCCCACCAAACAGCCGTTCGTTAATTACATGAGTTTCAGCAACCTACATATACTCCACATTTTACTTCTTTTTATTTATTATTAATTTCAAAATATTTTCTGAAACAAATCAGTGTAGGCATGGCTACTTTTTTCAGTAATGCTGGTGAAACGTATATAGTTTAGATTCCCAGTCTGGTTTTGACTGCGCGGAATAGAAATGTCAGCAGTCAGGCTGTGAAAAACCAACTTCATTGTGCTGCTGGTTTGTTCGCTATCTTTACTCTGTTGTTTGACTTATGAGATATGATTGTATATGACATTGCTTGATTTTCTTGTACACTATTTTTAGTTCAATCATTGAATAAAGAGTTATAATAAGAGACCTGAGTATGTGTATTTTTTACGTAACTTTTATGCATCGTATTGTGGTGACGTGTGTGGTACACAAACAAACTAAAATGAAATTGTGGAAGGGGCTTGAGGGAGAACGAGAATGGGACGACTTGCATCGGATTTCGGCTGTTCAGCTAGACAAAGTCTCCAGCGTATATGGATGCTCGTTCGTAGCGAACAATACGGAATGTTTCAATTCAAATATAAATATGATTTAATTATTATGAATGATAATACAATGCAATAACATTAAGAAACGCATCAAAAATAATAATTAACACAGAAAATATTAAGTACATAAATATATACCATTCAGAAAATTTAAATATATGAAAAAATAAGAATGAATTCTAAACCTATCTGTCTATTTTAATTTTTGAAGAATTTGGAGCTTTCGTGAGTTTTGATTTTTACTTCTCTGTTCTTTGGATAAGTTATGAATCTAATAATAATAATATTTATTCGCTTGAAGATGTATTTTCATACAAATATATTTGTAATATTCAGTAAATACAGATTATGAACAACAATATAAAATTGATACACAGTGTTGCATTATACATTCAAGATAAAAACTCTGATTTTTAAAGTGGCCTCGAAATATATGAATACTTCATTCATCTTTTCCTTGGATAGACTGCTCAGTAAGTTTTTGGCAGCTTCTTCGTGGTTGTCTTGAGTGGATTGCTGGAGATGTGCAAGGTTCGAACAGGGTTGTATATGAGACAACGGAAGTTCTGAATCTATCTTTATGTATTTAAATATATTTAATGTGATATTGTTGAGAAATATTCGTCTCAGCTACAGTCTAGATTTAAGTATTTCATATAAAATAATGTTGCCATAGTTAAAAACAATAATAATAATTTGTGATTGATTTATATGACATGTATTGAATATTTTTCTTTAATAATAAACTAATATTCTCTGCTACATATCTAGTTTTTAAATAACAGGTTATGGGCCCAGTGTGTTAACATTGTATAACAGTGGTGTAAATATGGCTATTAATATTGATAGAGTTAATTTTCCCAAGTTAACTGGAGAAGAAAACTGGCAGGCATGGAAGTACCAGTTGACATGCTACATTCGAGGCCATGGTCTTTGGGGCTACATAGATGGAAAAAACAAGAAGCCCACAGATGAAAATGATGACGCTTGGAATGAGAAGAATTGGAAATTAATTTCTATAATTGTACAATCGTTAGACGAAAAACCGTTTACATTAGTACAAGGTCTTGAAGACGCTAAACTTGTCTGGGAAAAATTGAAAGGGGTATACGAATTGTCATCAGTTGATAGAAAAATGGCGTTATTAATAGAGTTTTATGGGGCAAGTTGGAATAATGCAGACGACATTATTTCGCATATTACAAAAATTCAGAATCTGCGAAAACAGATCAGGGATTTGGGAGAGCCTACATTTGAAGAAACAATAATTGCCAAAATTCTATCAAATTTACCAAGTTCATATGACAGTTTCGTAGAAGCTTGGCGTGCTACACCAAAAATAGCACAAACAGTTTCGCTTCTAACTGAAAGACTAGTTGCCACAGAACGTCGACTGAAGATGCGCGAAGATGAAACGACATTGGCATTTGCAGCGTCCAGACATATGTCAAAAGCCTACAAAAATTCTGAATCTGCTAATATAATCAGGCAGAATCAACAGCAGCAGAAACAGAACAGCGTTGTAGATTCTCAAAAGAAAAAGAAAATCTGTCATTACTGCGGCAAGGTCGGTCATTTTTCAGCTAACTGTTGGCATAGACAGCGAACAGAAGAAAATATCAATCACAAACCTAAATCAAAAGGACCCAATGGAGCAAGTGCAGGCAAAATGTTCAGCGTTTGTAGGACATCAGATTTCAGTGGGAGCAATGACACTTGGTATGTCGATTCAGGTGCATCAGATCACATGATCAGCAGGTTAGACTGGTTTACTGAATACAAAAAACTCACACAAGTACAGAAAATCAGATGTGGAAATGGGACATTTATGGAAGCCATTGGATTCGGACGAATAGACATAGAAACTGAAATAAATGGAGTAAGTACAAAACATTATTTTCAAAAGGTATTGCACGTTCCAGATTGCTGTCAAAGTTTGATATCAGTGGGAAGAGCACTTGATGCAGGATATAAGCAAACAGCAATTGGTCAAAGATGGTGGCTAACAGACTCATCCGGCTCTACTATTCTGGAGGGCAAACGTCATGGCCAGATGACGAAAATTCATCTACGCGTACTCAAGCCGAAGCACGTTTTTGCGGCCATTGTAGAAAAAAGAAATGATCTACAATTTTGGCATGAACGCTTAGCTCATCAACACAAGCGTCATGTTGTCAAATTTCTGCAAGATCATAGAATTAAATTCAATGGAAGTATTGATGAAAAATGTGAAGCTTGTATTATGAATAAATTGCACAAGAGATCCTACAAACAACGAATTCAAAAAGCTACACAACCAGGTGAACTCATTCACGCTGATCTTTGTGGACCGATGCAGACAACATCTATGAATGGTGCTAGATTTATGTTTTTATTGAAAGATGACTACTCACATTTTCGTACAGTCTATTTTTTAAAACATAAGTCAGAAGTAAAAGAAGTTTTACCAAGATTCTTCAATAAAATACAAAATGAAACAGATTTTCGGGTAAAAGTTATTCGTACAGACAGAGGTACAGAATTCTCAGATGCAGCAACTGTTAAAGTGATAGAAAAGTACGGAGCCAGTCACGTCATGGTTGCAAGAGCCACACCGCAACAGAATGGGACAATTGAACGTGAAAACAGGACTGTAATGGAAGCTGCTCGTACAATGTTGAATGCAAAAGGACTCAGTACAAAATTTTAGGCGGAAGCATGCAATACAGCTGTCATTTCGTTAAATGTCACAGGTACGTCAACGGTAAAAAACAAAACTCCGTTTGAATTATGGTATCGACGTAAGCCACGGATTGAAAATTTGAGAATTTTCGGATCAAGAGTGTTCGTTCTTGTACCAGAAGCGAAACGTCAAAAATTGGATCCCAAAGCAAGAGTAGGAATGTTTATTGGATATGATGACTGTGGATACAGAATTTTGTATCAGGATTCACAGAAACTCGACGTAACGATGAATGTCGAATTTGATGAACAGCATGGCCCAATTTGCAACATACAAAGTAATGTTGAGATTTCCTTTAAACTAAAGGAATCAAGAAAAGAATTAAGAGAAGAAAAGAAAGAAGATACGTTTAGCTGTGGTGAATGCGAAGAAAAAGAAAAAGAAGAGCAGAAGACTCAAGAAAAGGAAGAAAAAGAAGAGCAAAAGACTCAAGAAAAGGAAGAAAAAGAAGAGCAGAAGACTCAAGAAAACAAACGATATCCAAGTAGAACTCGCAATTCACCCAAAATAATATACGAACCTAGTTCATTTTTGGCGGAAGTAATGGATGAACCTACGTATGAACAAGCGGTGAAGTCATCCGATTCTGAAAACTGGAATGAAGCTATGAATAGTGAAATGAAATCGCTGATCAACAATGGAACTTGGTCATTAATAAATGCACCATCCTCTGCACGTATTTTGACGAATCGATGGGTTTTACGTATCAAAAGACACGCTGATGGCTCTATTGATAGGTACAAAGCCAGATTGGTTGTTCGAGGATTTGCACAAAGACCAGGGATTGACTACGGGGACACATTTAGCCCAGTGGCAAGATTTGAGTCAATACGGTTGTTATTAGCAACAGCTGCAAATAAGAAATTGCATTTAAAACAGTTTGATGTCAAGACTGCATTCTTGCATGGAGATCTGGGAGAAGATATTTATATGAATCAACCTCATGGTTTCAACGACAATACAGGAAGAGTATGTAAATTGAAAAAATCACTCTACGGACTCAAGCAAGCGCCGAAATGTTGGAGTAAGAAGTTTACAGATTTTCTGAAAGATCAATATCTGAAACAGAGTGATGAAGATCCGTGTATATTTACACGAGAGACGAACGAAAATATTTTAATTTTAGCAATATATGTGGACGACGGAATAGTAGCCAGTACTAATAAATGCGACGGCGAAAAATTGTTGGAAAAGTTGAACAAACAATTTGAAATTAAATCAGGCAACTTAAATGAATATTTGGGTCTTCAAATTGAGCAGTTTGAAGATGGATCCATATTTCTTCACCAGAGTGGATATTTACAAAGAATTTTAGAAAGATTCAATATGACAGATTCTAAACCTGTGTCAACACCAATGACGATAGAAAATGAAGAAGATTTCACCGATGATGAAAAGCCTGATGTTCCATATCGTCAAGCGGTAGGAAGCTTGATGTATCTGATGGTTGGCAGTAGACCAGACATCGCATACGCAGTCAGCAGAGTTAGTCAGTATCTTGACTCTTATAAGAAATATAATTGGCAGCAAGTTAAACGAATTATGAGATATTTAAAAAATTCGTCTACTATTGGACTATTATTTCGAGTAAACTCAAAAGAAAATCCAAGTCGCATAACAACGTTTACGGATGCAGATTTCGGCGGAGATCTGCAAACAAGACGAAGCACCAGCGGTTGGACAATGATGTTAAATGGAACAGCAATCCATTGGGGCAGCAAACGTCAACAACGAGTTACTCTTTCAACAATGGAAGCAGAGTATGTCGCTGCCAGTGATGCTGCACGAGAAATTATGTGGTTACACCGGCTGGCAGAAACCATGATTAAAGTAAATAAAAAACCTCTAATGCTAGTTGACAATCAGAGTGCTATCAAATTCTCAAAATTACAAGAAATACGAGCACGTTCGAAGCATATCGATATACGAAGACATTTCTTGCGAGAGTTGGTTAATGAAGGTGATGTTGAAATTCAGTACATCCCTACAACAGAACAGACGGCAGATATCATGACGAAAGCATTGTCGTGGCCGAAGTTTGAATACCATAGAAATAATCTCGGCCTGATAGACATGAAGAAACTTACACTGAAGCCGAAGTGGGAGTGTTGAGAAATATTCGTCTCAGCTACAGTCTAGATTTAAGTATTTCATATAAAATAATGTTGCCATAGTTAAAAACAATAATAATAATTTGTGATTGATTTATATGACATGTATTGAATATTTTTCTTTAATAATAAACTAATATTCTCTGCTACATATCTAGTTTTTAAATAACAGATATAAATCTCTACAATAGATTCTCTATGAATAAATCAAGGATTATTAGACAATAATAAACATTCTCGGCTTATTTTCTTAATTTGTGCAAAACATAATTGATTTTTTCCATAATTCCGAAATCAATTTTAAGTTCTGTCATAATATTCTGAAAATACTTTTAATAGTATTTGAAATACATTCGCAAAATATTCGGAACGGCTTTTTAAATGTGATATTTGATCCTTTCTTATACCATAGTCTTTTGATAAAATAAAATATTCAGCGGGCAATATATTTTCATTCTCTCTGCAAAACGTTGAACAAGAAATATCACAGTTGTATTTAAATAATAACTTACGAACTACTTAGCCTGTAACATATATGATAGAACAATTTTCAGATGAAACACTTGAAATGGAAATTTGTATTTCCGAGTCAGATGACTTACTACGAGTATCTGTATTTGAAGTATTTACTGATATGAACCGAACATTTTCAGAACTAAATGAAACATCTAGTTTTGTTACAATAATCAACTTCACAGTTACGATTGTTATCGTTTATCGTAGTTCACCGTATACGTTTATTTATTATTTTGCAATGTAATTCTAAATTCGCGGCATATTTGTGTGAAATTGTATTCACCACGACTTCAGGTGTAAGAAAACAAAGGGTATAGCCGAGTAAGAAAGTAAAAAAGGCCCCGCATGTTATTAAGAAATAGTTAAAAAAACATTGCTTAGTACTATATAAAAAGTGTCCATCTGCAGACTTTCCCATTTTTTTTTTAATTCAAACATATTTTTGCGGCAAGATTATGTTGTCGTGAGAAAATAAACGAAAAAAAATCTCTTTTGGTTTTTTAAGAGGGGTTGGATTCCGGAGGGAGTCTGCAGATAGTGAACTGTTTTCTTCTGCTCTTCATTATTATTATTTATTTTTGTGTTAAAACATGTGAGCCCCTTATTATTAACTGGTGGCGAATTCTAGTACTATTTGTTTACTCGTAAAAGGATGTGCGTTAATTTTTGCCCGAATTTCAAATATGAAAACCTCATACTTCATCGTTTCATATTTATATCGATAAGTTATTCAAAATTTACAAATAATTACACAAATATTATTAAAATTAATGATTAACGTATTTATTTGCACATAATTAAAAAGTACAGAGAAAAAAAGCCTTATATTTGTGAAATTCCATTTCCGAGGTATAGACACTCAAAACAATGTTCACAAACTTTAATTATTTAAATTGTCTTCTTGAGTTTAACTTCGAGTTTCGAGACTCAGCTAATGTCCTCGGCGGATCGTCTAGATTTTTCGAGACGAGACGAGACCAAGAGTGGTCTCTAATCTTGTGACAACACTAATTATAATGGATTATAAGTAATGCTACAAACATTTTTGATGTGTATTGGTCAGGTCCTGAATAATAGCATATCAACGTTCACTTAGTGTATCTAATAAATTTGTTGTTATTTTTTTTTTCATCTTCAAATACAAGGAAACGCTCTGAAGATGTACAACGTTTTCCACTTTTAATTAATCGTTCGTGTTTAAAATTTAAGAATGCCGAATTCAAAAAATGTTTATCAAAACTCACTATGTTTTTAAGTTTTGTAGGTGACAATAGCAATATTTTTCGATAATCACAAATTTTTAACCATTTTAACCGTTGTTGATTGTCTGGGAATTTTTAAAAATGCCTTTTAGAATCATCGTTTTTCTTATTTTTACATTTAAAATATGTGCAGCTGAGACATAAAGTAGGTACTCATTTTTAAATTTTATTTTAAATTATTAAAATTAAATACGACAATACACTATTTTAAAAAGCATAACTAAATATGATATTTCACTTATTAAAAAATAAAAACTAAATTAATCTAGTTTCTATTGACGTGACATGCGAAATACGATTGAGCTCTGAACAGTACGGCACAACCAACTCCAGCTTCTAGTAAATCGAACATATTTTCAGAATCGCACCACGTTCTAGTAGTAGATTCTGCTGCCATCTGTTTTCGAGAACAATCGCTGAACTTTTATTCACTCTTTTTATAACTCTTTACTCAATAGTTACATTAATTTACTTTGTACTTTTAAGTTTTTATATTTCATTTATAGTTTTTAAAATTTTCATTAATAATTGAAAAATATTTTAATTTTTAAATAATTAATAAAAAAATAAATATTTATTTTTGTCTGCCAGAAGTACCTATTTTATATTTCAATTTAATCAAAGTCATTTGATAATTTATATGATATATATATATATATATATATATATATATATATATACGAGATATATACCGGGTGTAACACGAAAAATGAAACATAGGCGTATAACATGGCAAATCAGTTTTTCCGTGCGCATTGCTTCCCTAATTATTTTAGGAAAAAATGTTTCAAATAAATGTTGTAAAGCATAAAATTCTACATCCGAATCAATAAACAAAATTCATTTTGACTACTTCATAACTGCAGAAATTAATTTGAAAATTCACGTAATTTCAATTTAATAGTAATAGACATGGAATTAAAAACAAGAGATGAACAAATGCGTAACGTCTTATACGTCAAATTATTTGTATTTATTTTGACAAACTGTGATATAAAATCAATATTAGGGTTTATTATTATCAAAAATGAATAATTATTCAGATGAAGAAAAGTTGCAAATAATTAAATGGCATTATTCTGGCCATAGTTTACGACTAATTCGTGACTATATTAGCGCTATTTGGCAGCATCATGATATTCCTAGTACGGCAACTATTCAGAGGTTTATAGTAAAGTTTGAAAAGACAGGAACACTAAATTTCAAGAAAGAAATAAATGAAAGAATTTATAACAATGAAGAAAATATTCTTGCTTTAATAGAACTGGAGCCAACAATGAGTGTGCGGGATATTTCCAGAGAACTAAATATAAATTTTATGACAGGGCATAGAATTCTCAAAAAACATAAATACATTCCTTTTAAATTTCAAAACCACCAAAATATTTTGGAACGAGATTTTGAACTGCGTGCCTCATTCTGTGATAATGATGGAGAAATCAAATTGTAATAGAGAATTTTTAAGTAGTATTTTATTCACAGATGAATGCACATTTACCATGAATGGCGAACCAAATTATCGGTACTGGTCACAAAATAATCCACATAATATTGTAGAATCGAGGACACAATATCGTCATTCTGTCAATGTGTGGGCAGGAATTTTTGGTGATAAAATCATTGGTCCATTCTTCATCCAACGAATAAATTTAGTATCATATTTGAATTTATTAATTAATGCTGTTGGACCACAAATTGTTGAAACAAACAAATAAAATGTGTGATTCCAGCATGATGGCTGCCCTGCACATAGCACTAGAGAAGTTGTGGAATATCTAAACCATGTTTTTTTCTGAAAGCTGGATAGGACGAAATGGACCAGTTAACTGGCCAGTACAGTCGCCAGATTTAAATCCGCGCGATTTTTTTTATGGGGCCATTTAAAATCTTATGTTTATAAAAAAAGATACCTGAATTTAGAAGAACTTAAAAATGCTATATTACAAGAATGCCAGAAAATAAATAATCGACAATTAAGGAATGCTCGAGAAAGCTTCTACAACAGATTAGGTTATTGTTTAGCTCAAAACGGTGGACTATTTGAACATCTAATTTAACAATTTAAGAATATTTAGTTTGTTGATGTTTTTATTGAATTTAATTGAAATAAATAAAATAAATAAATATATCATCACGCCTTTTACCCATCACTGGGTGTGGCACTCTGCCTAAGCAGATCTCGGTAAGTGATATATTTTTTCGCGTGAAGTGCGGTTACCAGCCGTCAAATCACGGCCTCCAAAGATATTAGTGGAGGAGGAGCCACAGGGGTAGATTTTTTAAAATTGGTGAAAATTGTTTGTCGGCTGTGGGGATCGAACCAGGGTTCTCAAGATCCACAGGCCGACTCGTTTTGTTAAATATTTAATAACAAAAAAAAATAAATATAATAAATATTTAATAAATATTTAATAACAACCTACCTTAAATATTAAATATTAAAATATTTAAATATTTTATCCAGTTTATTATTTTATTATTCTTAAATAATAAATCTAAAAAATATTTTGACTTATTATTATTAAATTTTTATTTAGAAAATAAATATTTAGTACGTAAAAATGATTTTGACAGTTTATTCTGACATTGACGTATAAAACGTTACGCATTTGTTCATCTCTTGTTTTTAATTCCATGGCTATTACTATTAAATTGAAATTATGTGAATTTTCAACTTTAATTTCTGTAGTTATGAAGTAGTCAAAATGAATTTTGTTTATTGATTCGGATGTAGAATTTTATGCTTTACAACATTTATTTGAAACATTTTTTCCTAAAATAATTAGGGAAGCAATGCGCACGGAAAAACTGATTTGCCATGTTAAACGCCTATGTTTCACTTTTCGTGTTACACCCGGTATATATATATATATATATATATATACTTTTTTCAGTTCTAATGAAAGGTCTGAGAGATAATGTAAAAATGAATCAGCAACGTAAGTTTAGTCAATCATTTTCTAAAAATTAGTATTTTTTTCAATATCAATAATTAACTACTTGGTGTATAAGGTAACAGGAACAGGTCTAAATACTTTTCTTCGGGATCCGCGGAATTTAGCTGAGGGTTGACGAAGCCGATTTGATTGCTAATCAGTAACTATAATTACTTATAAAAAACAAGGAAAAACATTTTCAGAAATAAAACACGTAGTTTTAGAGTCCTATAGTGTCTGAAATAGAGGGGAGCGAAATTTAATGCATCCTTAATTTAGTGAACGTTGAGCTCCAGAAAATACTAAAAACTTACTTGCATGGATAAGAGTATTTTTCTTTGAAACATTTTCATATTATTTTAATATACACGTTGGAAAAAATATGAAAATATAATATGTCTGCATGTAAAGGCCGAATCTTTCAAGTTTTACAATACACACTGTATGACACATTAGATGACATAGCATGACACGATGAAATGAAGTGTGAAGTTACAAATGTATTGGGTCCTACTGGGTTGAAACAACCCAAGATATGTATTTCTTTTTGACCGTCAATTATTTCAAACATAAAGTATTCCGAATCATACCGTGTTCGGTGTCATATGAAAAGGCTTTAGACGCACAATTAAACAACATTAAAAATTTACAATCGGCAACTATTTCAAACATGCCAATTGTTTGGATCAAAAAAGTATTCCAGGTCATATCGTATTTGGTATTGTATGAACAAGCTTTAGAATGGTTGGAGTGCAGAATTATTTTATTCGGTCTTAATTTCCCAACGAAAAAATAATTTAATTTTAAATTTAAACAATTATTGTTTAAATTTCAAATGTTCCAAAATATATCGTGTTTAGTGTCATATGAAAGAAGTTTAGAAGAGCTGATGTGCAGAATAATATTTTCATTTTGGTTCGGCTACAGTTTTAATTTAATATGCTCCAAAAGATATTGTGCTGGTGCCATATATAAAGGCTTAAGACAACTGAAATAAAAATGAAAATTTATGATGAGCAATTATTTTAACTAAAAAGATATTTCGAATTATATCGTATTTTGTCTCATATGACAGGTCTTTAGTATGACTGACATACAGAATTAAATAATTTTGTTGTTTTGTGAATTGTTTTTCCAAAAGTCATTAGAAACATATCGTGTTTAATACTGAATTAAATGTATTGAAAAGACATCTAGTATAGAATAGTAAAAATTTGTAAATAGTTATTTGTGTATTAAGAGCGTAAAGTTATTTTTTGTTACTCGAACACTGTAATTGCAGCGCGAGCCGAAGGCAAGAGCTGCAATAGTGTAAGAGGAACAAAGACACTTTACGCTCGTGATACACACATCATTTTTTCTACAATTACATCTTAAAATTATTAAAAAACGTATACATACTGAAAATAAATTCGTTCTGCCAACCGTCAATATGACAAGTTTCTGTTTTGTTTGTATCCCTGGTAACTATTGAAATAAGCGCGCATTTAATATCTTTTTCGCGCGTTGCCATTGGAAACTCGCGTTTTTAACATATTTTTCGCGCGTTGCCATTGGAGACGCGCGAAAAAGATTGTTCCACAGAAAACGTCAACTTTACGATGACAAATGCGTAATTGTCAACTTTTCATAGCAATCGTAGAAAAAAACAATTTTTTAAGCGACCAGTGTATATAGCAATAAGTTCACTAAAATACTATTCTTCAAGGTCTAATTTATTCAAATTTTACTACAACATTCAATATTCACTTTAGGATTTCATTATTAATTCTGTTATTCATTAATCTTTTTGTCAGACAAGTGTTCATATTACTTCGTTTTATGGCAGTACTACAAAGTATATCAAATTGCCTGGCATAAAGTTTCGAATGTCGCATATTTTACTTATGGTTCGCATTGCAACCTGTATAACAAAATATATACAGAATGTTCTTTGAAAGTCCGAACATAGGCTTAAATATAAGATATCAGTTTATTGGGGCGCATTGCTTCTCAATTAATTTTACAGGAAAATATTGTAAATACGAGTTGTAGAGAATAAATTTACGGATTTTTTTATATAAAATAAATTTCATTTGTATATTTATTCAGAACGCAAAAATTTATTAAATTTTTGTAATATTCATCAAATAAAAAGGCTGTCATTAAAAAATGTATACAATAATTGTCTACTGTCAAAAATATTGACATTAATATTGAATCACGTACAAAGAAGAAAAAACCTTAAAAAAGGATGATTTCTTACGTGAATCTTTGCCAAAAGTACACGTACTATTTATTATTTTATTAGTATTTGTATTATTTTTTGTTTTTAATTCGGTTAGTTTATGACAACATTTATTTTATGAAAAATCAGTAAGCAATACAAATTATAATAAGTATTCAAAAGTTTTTCCATTTCCCGTCAAACAATATTTGTAGACTATTGTTTAAATTTTTTTCATGGCAGTCTTTATTTTTACAAATATTACAAATATTTTATTCATTTTTGTGATCTCATGAAATGGCTTTGGGTGGACAAATTGTATATATTTTATTATACAGGTTGGTGGAGGTGTAGTCTTTAAAACTAACAAAACTAATATATTTTTTTAAATGTTCTAAATATAATTTTAAAATAAAAAGAAAACTTAGTACGTTTCCAATTTTGAAAATATTACAGAAATATTTTTAGTACTTACCAGGAATATTTGTTAGAATATTTTCATATTTCTATGATAGACCAAAAATATTTTTAAATATTCAAAAATCTTTCTGGATGTTTTATCAGTATAGAATATTTTAAGAATATTTTAGAAATATTTCTAGTTATTGGCGTATTATTATAACAAAATTATTATGCCAATAATTGCTTCTCTTGACCTGTTTCTTTGTGCAAACAAATACGTACGTTTAATAAAGCCCGAAACGTGTTAACTGAAAAATTGTAAGGTTCAGTAACATTCTGTCTATAAACAAATCAAAATCAATATAGCTATAAAAAATGCGTAACTTTAAGAGCTATACATTGTCCCACTACTTACGTTTCTCAATATACGCTGCTGAAATGATTCTAGTAACATATGTGTTGGGAGGTTACAAACGTTTGTTGCGCGAAATCCAAAATAGAAAGTCTGAAAGTCAAAAGACGTACAAAATTGTCGCCACTTTATATAATAAATTTGACACAAATAAAGTTCAGTTAAGTTCGATTATACATAATACATCTAATGAATATATAAAAACATAACTCGGAGATTTTCAACATTAACCCGGAGCCCAGATATACGGTCTGAAATCCGGAGTCTCCAGGTCAAACCCGGAAAGATGGCAACCTTAGCAACAACCTTTGATATTATTTGAGAAAATAATAAAATATATATAATTTCTTGTAATGTACACGTGATTAAAGGACATTAGAAAACTTCTGTGAATAAATCACACACACGCTTTCCAATAATGCCCTTTCATTATAATATATCATTGAGTCGTACCCTTTAAAATGTTGGAAAATCGCCACCCATGATTGTGGAACTGTGGAACACATGCGTGCGGGCGTCATAGCCCACTCGAATGAAAAATGACATTCTGTATAAAAAATAACATTGTAGGTTATTCAGTTCGGCCTATTGGCTTTTAATTTGAAATACGCACGTGTTTTATGGAATTTTTAATTAATGCTTAATTTTTTCAACTGGGTATATTGCATGTAGCTCATCGATTTTTGTCACATTTTTATTGTCTTCTGGTTAACTTGTGAACTGTGAAATTTTGTAATTTGGTACCGGATTTTGTAAATCAAATTTTATGCCAGTGTCGGTTTAACAACCCTGAAAAAAATTATCGACTGGAATAAATGTATGGAACATTTTAAATTACTCGTAATTTTGCATGAAATGAATAACTGGCTACATTAAAGTATACATACTATCGAAAATCAAAAGATTCAAGCTTAAATAAACGAAGTTTATGTTTTTATGTCCTATATAATCTGCAGACTACAGACTCTTAATAAATAAATTACATTTTGTGATAAATAGGTGTGTTAGTAAGAATTTTATTTAAAATTATTGATTAAATTGAGTTGTTAAGATGCAATGTATTTTGGTTAGAATATTTCTACAAGTTAACCTTTTTAGCCTTTTTAGCGATGTTCGGTAGCTAAAATTATATTAGAATTTAAAAATTTCTTAATACAAAAATTCCTTACAATCGAATAAAAAATAGTGTATGCCAAGCAGATGAAAAGACTTTTCATATTCATAATACTGTTGCCTTCATTCTTACATTTTTCATGTCATAAATAATTATTATGCGACTGACAAAAAAGTTCACGTTTCTTGAACAATATTACTTTATTGTTAATAGTAGCATCCGTTAATGATTATTTGTATTGCAGTTCGCGAAACGCCTAAGAGTACAATTTTGTTTGATGAGGCTTGTCGGTTTAAACAATTACTCGAGGGCGCTAGAAACTTGCAACTGAATCTCTAAAATAAAAACAATATTTTATGTATCACTGTTTGATACTGTTTGTTTATGGGGTAGGTGCCTCAGTGGTGTTGACTCGGCCTGTGGATCTTGAGAACCCTGGTTCGACCCCCACAGTCGACAATCAGTTTTCACCAAATTAATTCTACCCCTGTGGCTCCCCCTCCACTAACATATTTTGGGGGCGTGACTTGACGGCTGGTAACCGCACTTCACGCGAAGAAATATATCACTTACCCAGATTTGCTACGGCAGAGTGCCACATCCAGTAATGAGTAGAAAGCGTGATGATATATTTATTTATTTTTTGGTTTAATATATATTCTACTAATAAAACATTATACAAAATTACTTCATAATTAATCTTTTTTTAAATAATTAATAGATATTACGGTAAAACGTCGATTTTTCACAGTAATTGAGTAATGCAGGAGCCCAAACAATTTAAAAACTCGTTTTATTCAAATTATGTTTTTGTTGAGTTAAGCATACAAAAGTAAGTATAAAATATAAGATTATATTAATATTTATTTACGTAGGAAGTTCTTGGTTTTTATTTACAGTTTTTTTATTCTGTGATATTATTAAAAAACTGTATTAAAGAGGATCATGGTTATCAGAGCCGTACTTATTTTTTAGAGGCCCGAGATGCAATAAAATATTGAGGCGCCCTATAATTTAAAAAACTACTATCACAATATACAGGGTGTTTCACAACTTAGAGCAAACAATTAAAAGGTATATTCTGTACGACGTGCTGATCATGAAACAAAAAGAATTTTTTTAAATTCGAAAAATTAAGGGTTGTTAACCTAAACCATTTTTTGTAGTACTGCACTGGATTCGCTTTCCTATTGAACACAAACAATGAAGTAGGTATCAACTACGAAAGAATAATTACACAATGCAATTATTAGCAGTTATTTATTATAGAATTTTATTTAATTAATAACTTTAACTGGCAACGAAAAATTTTGGACTGGGAAACATGGAAAATAGTTTTGCGATTTAAAAAAAAAATCTTTTTGTTTCATGATCAGCACGTCGTACAGAATATACCCTTTTATTTTTTGCTCTAAGTTGTGAAACAGCCTGTATATAAAATAACAAAAATAACTTCTTTAAATGAAAAGCAAACATACAAATATTTATATATACAATTTATACATTTAAAGAAACTTTTTAAGCGCATTTCTCTTTGTAAAGATGATAAGAGGATCATCGTAATTGATGTAGTTTGCTATCTCAACGTCGGTAAATATTTGGCTTCAATTTAATAATTGGTTTATTGCTTTGCATTAAACCATTTCTCAAATCATATTTTGCTCGTTTCAAAATATAAAACGATAAAAATATTTTAAAAATTGATTCAATATTTGGAAAGGTATAAAGCTGTCCATCGTTAATAAAGTTATACATTCCAATTGAATTAATAAGATTTTCTTGGTGTGCAAATTAAAAAAATTGAGAAATCTCGTCTTGCAATTAATGTATACCAACATCATCTTTATAGCCCCCATTATTTTTTAAATAAATGAATTACATTAATTTTGGGCATGTCAAATTTATAAAATATATTAAATATATCAATTCTTTTTAGTTCCGAGTTAAGAAAATCACAAATAATATTTTCGCTCGAATTTAAAGGCCTCGCCTGCGGCTCGTCCTTTCAAAATAGCAGTTTCTGGACTAGTTATACAAATAACTATTACTGTGTTTACAATAAATAATTTTCTATTATTCTAAATAGTGTCAATTCCCTTTGTCTCATCAAACATTACTTTCCTTTATTCGGATGATATAATTACTTACATTATTGCACTATTAATAGAGGGAATAGACTTATGCAGCGAATCAATGACTGTGATCATTCATACAGCCCAATGATCAGTTAGGGAATTAGATTAGAATCTTATCTGATTTGAGGCTCCCTAGTCCTGAGGTTCAGAGCTTACGCCACATGCACCTGTGCGTAAGTACAACTCTGACAATTAATCCAACTCACGGATAGTAATTGATCGCCGGATAATCAGCGTTTTACTTTATTTTTCTTTCTGCAGCATATGACATTTATCAATATTGGCATACCTACCTATAGTTAAATAAAACTAAACATAGGGATAACATAAATCTGTTGTCATAAAAACAAAATAGAAGTAGCAATTTAATCCCATCAAACATATCCTAATAAAAGGAATAAAAGTTAGAATGAAAATTGTATAATGTAGAAACGCTAAGATCTAAATATAATGGCATGCTGTGTCTCATTTGTTGCTGGCCTATTTTACTACACCAGATATCACTACATGACGTATTTTTATGCGTGAAATGCTGCTACCAGCTTTCAAATCATGTCAGCTACAGATATTAGTGCCACAGGGGTGATTTTCACGCTGAATATTCTTTTCATAACATATTTGGATAAAATTAATATCACTGTTACTTTTTATTTATATTTGATTATAAATATGTGCTAAAGTATGTCTTTTAACAATAAAGTTAGTTCTATTATAATTTATAATAAAATATTTGAATAAATGAAAATATAGTTGCTAATAAAAAAAATCCATTTAAAATACTTATATGAAATTCTGTATTTCTTCTCTGTAATCTAAGTTTTTAGTAATAATATATTTTATTGAAATATGTTTAATATCTTTAAAAGTCAAAATGATACTGTATTCATATCTGAAAGTCTCTTGCATAAAACTTAAAGAAACTTTGAGTAAGGCTTTTTAGAAAGTTTTAATAAAATGAATTTGTAATTTAATTTAAAAAATCTGAATTTACATCGTAGCTGCCAAGAATTCTGACCATTTTAAGGAGAGATTAAAAAGTGCTGTAACAGATTTACATTTTCCATTAGAATTTTAAAGATTCGGAAATCGAAAGTATATTAAATTATTTTCCATTTCTTCTCCTAATTATCTAAATATGAACATTTATCATAATTAAAAGCATTAGATGAAAATAACTACTGACACCCAGAACAAAGAAAAGTGTAATATAATATAATCCGGACCGCGTTAACTCATGTTACTCCTCTAGGCATATTCTTTGCAGCTCTCTTATATAATTAAAAATTGAAGTTATAACAACATACGAATATTTTTATTAGCAATAAGAATTGCAACTATAGAAATATAAACAAAACACATCTTAGAATAATAGGTAATAAAAAAGAAGCAATTCTACTACTTTTTAACTTAAAGGTAACATAATAATAATCTTTTAAGCATTATCACTTTAATATAACTAATTGCTTAAAATATAAACTTTAAAAAATTAAATTCCTAAAATACATTAAAATTTGAAGCAAATGAGAATCATAATTACATGTTCTAATTCAGGATTTTCGTATTGAACAATATGTATATATATATAATATATGTATTTATATAGTAAAGGTACGAATCATATTATTTAATGCGAAATATATGTATTTAGTCTAAAATGTGCTTTTGCCGACAAACAATTTTCACCAAATTGAAACTCTCTTTTGGTTCTTCCACCACTAACATCTATGGAGGCCGTGATTTGACGGCTGGTATCCGCATTTCACTTGAAGAAATATATCACTTACCAAGATTTGCTACCGCAGAGTTGCCACACCTAGAAATGGGTAAAAGACGTGTTTATAATTTTGAAAATAATAAAGAATAAAGAATAATTAATGTCCTTAGATTAATCCAGTAATCAAAATTATGCTTCATAAAAGAGAAAGTGTTAGCGGCGTACAAACAAAATATAACAGTCGCCAAATATGACCAGTATATGCAACTACGTAATTTAATAACGGCAGGAATACGCCGAGAGAAACAGGTATTTTTAGAGGATGAAATCAATAATAATGTACAAAATTCTCTTAAATTATAGAATAATTTAAAACGGCAAGGTATTAAAAATGAATCAACTAAACATTGTATAAACTATGTCAACCTGATAATTATGGTCATTACCAGTGCCGGATTAACAATAGGCGGGGCCCGAGGCAATCGCAAACGATGGGCCCCCGCACCCCCACTAGAACAAATAGTGATATGGATAAATAACAATGCCTTAAAAATTAGTAGTAGCAGTAGTAGATCTACATTTTGGCACTGATAACTGTCTATTATAATTTAGATGGTATTATTATAAAGCTAAGTGCTTATACAAAAATTTTAGGCTTTTATATTCATGAACAATAAACTTATTTCTGCAAGATTAATATTGAGTAATCTATAACAATATTCATCAATTTTGCCGATATTTGATTATTGTGTTCGCATCTATATTCATAATATAATACAAATGAATAGAAATATGATAACTCTAACGCAGAACTGTTTACGGTTTATTTATGGTGTACGTAAGAACAAACATATATCTCGTTTCCGTGCTTTAGACAATATGAGATCCATTGATGGTCAAGTAAAAATTGTATATCTATGTTTAATACAAAAGATTAACGGATACTCCACGATATATAATTGACATACATATTTTTTTATTACACTTATAGTCTACATATATTTGATTTATATAAGAAGTTTCAACATTTTTGCAAAAAAATAAAGGTTGATGTACTGTTTACAATTCAAAATGATTTTTTCCGTAATGCACATTACTTGGAGCAAACATTTAAAATTTAATTGAAGTTGTCCAATAGTTCTTTCAATGTTTAATGTTTACTAATTTTTATTCATGATTGTAACCTACTAGATTAATGGCGCGAAAAATATTTCTTTCAACTTATAAAATAAAAAATAAATATATCATCACGCCTTTAACCCAGTACTGGGTGTGGCATTTTGCTGCAGCAAATCTCGGTAAGTGATATATATGTGTGGTTACCAGCCGTTAAATCACGGCCCCTAATGATATTAGTAGAGGGGAGCCACAGAGGTAGTTTTAATGTGATGAAAAGTGTTTGTTAGCTGTGGGAATCGAACCCAGATTCTTAAATCCACGGGCCGACTCGATACCAATGAGCCACTTACTTCAAGTTATGTGCAATTTTTTGCGAATTTTGGAAATTTTTAATTTTTTGCAATAATTTTGAAATAACCTGTATATTGTTCCCTACTTCCTATAATTAAAAATTGTTTTTCCCATCGAGCACCCATTTTGTATAGCATTCCTTCATTTTTGAAATCTCTATCGTTAAATTCTTTAAAAAACAATATGAGCGATTTATTTTAATGTCGCATTTTTGTAATGACAGTGTTTAAATCTGTATTTTGTTTTCTACTTTAAATCTATATAAGATGTTAATAAAAATTATTTATTACTATTAATTTAGATATTCCCATCCCTACTAAATGTTGGTAATAGTACATTTATTTGCAATATTGTAAAAATATTTAAATATGTACTATATTCGGAGTTTATATCATATGATTACAGGCGCGGTGGGCGAGCGTATTAAGTCACATCTCTTAACATACTGTGACGTCACCCGAACCAAGGTTCGTCAGTTCGAATCCGCCTGTCGACAATGTGTGATTTGTCGTAAAATATATAATACAGTTACATGTATTTATAACACTCGAGCGCTATAAACTTGTCACTTATACGCCTTAAATAATGTAGCATTCGACTTCGACAACCGGCAGTACGGCAGTGTAAAAACTGCGGCTCGGTGTGCCCGGTAGGCCCAGGCCCGATTTGGGCTGTAGCGCCACAGATGATGATGATGATATCATATGATGTCATATTCTCCTGACAAATGTTCGTAAATAGCTTTGGAGAAAATACGAATACAAAATTAAATTTTATATTATAAACAAATCTAAACAATTAACAGTAAAAATGAAAAGCAAACTAAAACGAAATGAATCTAAAATAAAATTGAGGGAAAAAATATATTTTGCGTAATGGGGTACAAAATAAATAAAAAATTAATATAACAGATAGTAAATGATTAATTAATTTTTTTCTTATTTTTAGTTGGGCAAATTTATTAGTTAGCTCTTTTAAATTAATATAATTAAGGCCTCATAATTCAATATATATAACATAATAATGCTAATGATGATATAAATTTTTTTGTTCTATTATTTTTGAAGTTATTTTTAGCGCGAATGAATACATCTCTCAGCTTGCTTTGCTTACTGACATTGTAAATAATATTCTGAATAATATTTCCACATTAGGAAAATGTCGAAATTATATTGTTTATATTAACAAAAGCAAGCATACTAAATGTATTATTTTGCACAAAATTATCTTTGCAAATTGCATAAAATTGTTTAAGTTCGTCGTTTAAAATTTCAAAATCAATTTCCTGTTGGCAGCATTTACTTAATTATTCAATTATTGGTATCATATTTTTATTACCCTTAAATACAATTTTAAATAAACTATTCTCCGGTTAGTTTCAAAATTACGAACAAAATCAAGTAACATTTTTTTATATGCAATTATAAAATACACGAGTCCTTTGTCATTGTAGGGCCTGGGCAATTGCTCCGGTAGGAACCTGACGTTTCGTAATTTGTTCTTATACACCCAAAATTAAGAAATATTTAAATATGATGTCATAATAACTAGAAATTAATAACCTTTAAAATTATTATTACGTTATGAAGTAATAAAATCTACCCCTGTGGCTCCCCCACCACTAACATCTTTGGTGGCTGTGATTTGACGGCTGGTAACCGTATATATCACTTACCTAGATCTGCTTCGGCAGAGTGCCATACCCAGTAATGGGTAAAAAGCGTGATGATATATTTATTTTATTTTATTTGTTATATTGAAAATTATTTATAAATTAACAGTAAATAAGACGTACTAGGAAAATATGTCTGATAAAATAGAAAGTAAAAGTAATTATCTCATATTTAATCCTTACAAAGGACCAATTTACCTGAGTACTTAATAAGCCTGTAATTTTATTATCCTTACAAGGAAAAATTAACCTCAAGCTCTTTTGTACGCTTTACGGTAAAGATCTAAGAGATTTCCCATCTTACAAATGGGTGATACATGTATTATATGGTTTGTTGCTTCCCTCCTTTATCTCCATTTTTTATGAAACTGACGTGAAAAATGTAAAGGAGATTGCAGAAAACTATAAAATTTCTCTCGCATAGACCCAAGGCTCTTGAATCTCTTATGTAGGGCTGGTCCCTTTTACCAGCCCACTTGCACTTACCTGAGATGTTCTGACAAACTTCTCCTTTATATGCATGCTTAAAATATGTCCTCGCGTTTCATATTTTTATAAATTTTACGTATTTTTTATGTACGATCTCAAAAACTGTATTGTGCAGATAAGAAAATGTTGTTAGGAAGTATTTTAATTTTATGATGCGATAGAAAGATTCTTTAAGGACGAAAACTAATTTTTATTATATATATATATATATATATATATATATATATATATATATATATATATATGTATATATCATCATCATCATTAGAAAGATAAAAAAAATCTGATGTGGACACCACATGACTTCCTTGTACGCGTATTAAACTATAGATATTTTTTTAATTGCACATATTTGACATTAAATCTTTTCTTTTTTATTTTTTGTTCTAATCCATAGCAAACTTAATTAAAAAAAAAACACAAAATATATACTATTTAAATTTAGATATCTCGCTTATGCAAAAGGCTAAAATTCTTAATGTGCTAGACGCAGAATTTAATTCTCTAAAACTTTTATTTGAAGCATTTATTTCTAAAATTAAAATAATACCATTTTTTTCAAGGAAAACTGTTAGCAGCTTCATGTAATGTGTCACTTCCGGTTAGTGTATTTTAACCAAAATCTATTATATTATTTCTATTGATATAGTAGTCTTATATACCAAATTTGGAAAGTTTTAAATTATATTTGAATATAGTTTTTCATGAAAATCTATTATAGGCTTCAAGTAAAGTACCACTTCCGGAAGTTATATAATGACCAAAAAGGGAGGTGCACAACTAGATGTTATAACAGTCCTAAATATAAAATTTCAATTTTCTACGGCTTACCGTTTTTGAGTTATGCGAGATACATACGTACATACGTACGTACAGACGTCACGACGAAATTAGTCAAAATGGACTCAGGGAGGGCCAAAATGCGTATTTCCACTGAAATCTGAGAACCGAAAATTTTCGCGATAACAATACTTCCTTTACTTCGTACAAGGAAGTAATAATATTATTTTATTGAAGTACTTAGCAGCTATGTCACCATTTACAAAATACAACTTAAATGACATATGAAGACAAGATTTATATATAGCCCAAAAATTATAATAACAAAAAAATTAGGGGAGTATAGAGAATGTATTATTAATATTATTATTATATTGTATTTGAAACACCTACCTATTGTACCTATCACAATTCCAGAAATCCAGTTAATTTGTAAAAATTTGTAATATTTTATTTTTGCAAATATTTAGTGCCTAATGAAAATTTGTAGAAAAACAATTATATAATTAATGGCTGACAACATTCGTTTAATTTAACCACATGGTTAACTTATGCTTTTCACCTTCAGTGATTCGAATTTAAAACTTCACTATGTGCTTATTTGAAAATTTTCTCGCATTTACTAATCATAAATTAAGAATAAAAAATAGCACAAAATCAGTTTTTCTTAATTATCTAGTGACCTTCAAGCATTTTTGGAATGCCAAAACACATTTTAAATCCACTTAATTTGTATAAAATGTTGAATTTATCCAAATTCGTAGCTCTTAATGTTTAAAAGTTAGTAACGATAGACCCGCGATAATCTTCAAACTAAAACATCTACCAAAATGCAAAACAAGACGACACAAGAAATCACAAATTTGCTCTTATTTGACGAGTATTTGTAACATATGATTATTTTAAATGATTATGTATTTTGTTTCAGGTGTCGGGAAATAGTAGGGGCCGTTTGTCATTTGGTTTTGGATTTACAATAATGCGTTTCAGGACACATCGCAACAAATGTAAGTGATAAATTACATCTGGTTTCGTTAATACCATTACGTTATTTCATTGTAAATTATGTCCGCATTTTAATTTTTATTTACAATTCATATTAGCTCCTATATTTATTTCATAATCTTATGAAAATTTTGTTCATGCAATAGGTATAAAATGTAAAATTTTAAAACATATCTACATAAATAATAAAAATTCCAAACAATACATTTTTAAAGTGTTCTGATAACATATATCAAAGATATTAAATTTTCAGAAGAAGAAAATTTTAAATTTTTAATGTGTAAACTTTAAACTTATTAAATAAATACCTGTCTAGAAACATCTGTAATATTTATTGGAGCCTTAAAATAGATAAAATTTTGGGATTAACAATTGGACAAATCCTACAATAATAATACAATATTTTTGCAATAATAATATTATCTGCTATTAAAAATAAAGCAGAGATACTTCGACAAAACTCTGTTCATTATTTACATTATCGTTTACTGTAGAATATAAAATAAAAAGAATGATTACATGTACTGAATACAAGAATTAGAAATTGTATTATTTGGAACAATAATTTTTGCTTGTTATAGTGGAAATGCAATGCTTGTTAGCAGTTGCATTATTAATTCATATAGCAAGAAGTTTTGAATCGGTAAGCTGCAACTTCAACTCAATGTGCACTTGTAACTTCGAAAGCGAAACGCAAAAAGTTCACGACATAAGTTGCATAGCCGTCCCATTCTACAAGTTTCCAAGTAAGCATTTCAGTTCCAGCCGTAAGTATTCTCTATCGGCAAATACGAATTCAACACTCACCATTCGCCATCCGCCTTCAGGAATTTCAATCAATTTCGTTTAGTTTTTCTCAAGTTTTCCTAACAACTTCTGTTGTCTAAGCTCCCCCTTGATTAAATATTAATAACGCGAGGCACACTAGATAAATTACTTATAGGACAGAATTTTTAAAATTACAATTTATTTAACGCTGCAATTCTGTATTTATGTAACTATATCGCGTTTATTAATATTTATTATTGTCAACAGTCTCCTCAGTTACATGAAGATGATCATCTTATAAGTCGAAACCGGTATTATATAACTATTTAAATAAACTGTGTACATAAGATAAAGATAAGGTTATTAAAGATAAACGTTATAACTTTAATACTTTAGAAGTTATTTTTTTTTAATTTACAAATTTTAAATTATTTATTAAACATTTCATCCTATAGAATAAATGTAATGTGCCCACAGAATAAATATTGATTTTGGAATGATATATATATGTAAGAATATACTTATAAATTCATAAAATAATTTTCTCTTTGAATTAATAATTAAATATTGTTTATCAGAAATGATATTAAAAGCCTTACAAAGATAATAAAAATTATTATTTTTATTTGAAGCGGTGTATGATTAAATACCAATTATTATTCTTTAAAATTTGACGTACTGATTATAATGTAAAAAGAATATTTCCAAAATGGACAAAAATAATTGCATTTTACTTGAAGCATGCATATCCAGTCTGTTTCAAAGTTATTCCAAAAAAATTTAGCGTACATTTATTTTGACGTATTGAATACAACGCAAAATGAATTGCACTTTACATGAAGTAAACATTTTACGCTCCACTGGACTGATAATAAAAAATTAATAAACATTAAACATTACAAGAACTGTTACACAACTTCAATTAAATTAAAAAATATTAATGTTTACTAATTTTTATTCGTTATTGTAACCTGTTAGTATAGTGCAGTACATCAAAAAATACATATCTTTAAAATAAAGTAACATGCCGGAAACATGTACTATATTTATCCCGCAAGTAATCTTCACCAAATATTTCTAGCCTGTCGTGCAACATAACTCTTTGACTGCTAATAAAATCACCTTAGTGATCCCCATGAACTAAACAACTTTGGTTGTATAAAATAAAATAGCCATATTTTTCAAAAATTTCATGTCAAAATCCCTTTTGGAGCAAAACTTACTATTTTCGACCGCCGATGCTGACGACGCACATAACACGTCCAAATAAAATGTAAATGTATTCTATATTATGAAGATAATAAAACTCGTTTTATTGTTCAAACTTACTGTTTTGATTCTAAATAATGAAAAATTATAAAAATGTCTATTTATTTTAAACATTAACGCACTGAGCGCAGCATCCAATAATAACCTATGTAAACACACTGGGTGCGTCAGTAGCAATCAAAGTGTTAAGCTTCATTCACATCCATAATTCCTTTCATATAAGGTCATTTATTCTTCGTACTGGAAATCTTCAATCATATACATCCATTTGCTCTTAGATCGTCTAAACAACATCTCTCCATCAATTTCTCCAACACAAACCTATTTCACCAATCTTTCATGCGACAAATTGTCTATATACTCTAATAATCTCAGCTCACTTACATACATACATACATAACATCACGCTATATCCCATTAAATGGGATAGCACGAACCCGTCAACATTCTCATCCTGACACACGATACTCGTTTCGACCACATTAACACTTCCTCCATACGAACTCTCTCTTTTCTTACAACCAAATCCATCATCACGCAACAAACATTCATCCATTCGCTCCTGTACACTTGTTTCATAAATCTTCACTTACGCCCACTTCTCTAACAACGCATCTAAAAAAAATGAAACCAGCATCGCCTGCGCTTGTTTAAAAATACATTTAACACAATTGCAGTTACACACTGTATAGTAAAAACTGAAAATGAAGTAAAAAAGATGAGGAAGGAAGGGAGTATCTTCCTGCGCTTGTTTTTGAAACTTACAATCTTATAAATGTAATCAATTACCTATCAATACAAAAACTCGTAATTAGCTCAAATCATAATTTTTATTCATCTTCCAACTAAATCCGAAACCTATTACAATTTTCTCATCATTGATCACCCGCTCATTCAAATATCACTCAGCAGATATGCCAGGAATGTCCATACAACACATGGAGATTCAAGGCTCCAGCATTATGTCTTTGGATCGTACCACTCTCCAGAACGTGCACATCCAGTCCCTAACAGCGGCCAACAACAAGTTGCAAAGCGTGGCGGAAAAATCGTTTAGGTATGTGCAGGTAATCCTTTACTCGCTGGGATATCTACTGGCAAAGAAACATTTATTATCAATGAATCATTTCAGCTCTATGAGCGAGGTGCTATCGTCTCTGGATTTAAGTTATAATAAGTTAGATTTTGTACCGTTCAATGCTATACAGGATTTGAAGAATTTGCAATGGCTGAACTTGTATGGGTAAGTGTAACAATGAATTATTTATATAAATATAATTTTAAACAGATATTTACATTGTTATGTCACTCCAATTCTCAAACATTTTCATCTAATAATAAAAATTAATCTTCGTATTCAAACTAGGCTATTTTCCTCGTAATTTCGTTCACAGTATCACTGTCATAATTTGACATCGAATATATTTAGCATTTTTCACTAAATGATAATATTACTAATATTACCTTTTATATAAAAAAAATAAAAATTAAATCAACCCGCTGCCCTAGGAGGAAATCGACAAATTAAATGAATAAAATTAAAGTTTAAAATAAACAAGTTAAAGCGAAAAAAATAAGAATTTGTCTATTTACTAGTATCACAAAAAAAAGTTTAAAAAAAAAATGTTAATGTTAATAATCTATTACACTGCAACGGAAATTAATTAAACATGCATATGTACCTCTATATTTTGTAATTAGATATACATATTTTATTAATTTCATTTTAAATGAAAATTAAGTTATATGTTTTCTTGGCATATCCAAAATATATTTTAAATACAAATCTAAAGTGTCATTACTTGTAATTAATCCTTTTTTGCCTCAAATAGTTGACGAAAATGTACTTAAAGGCTCTCCAATGATTTTTGACACCTTGTTAAAATCCAAAAATATAAACTTCTATCAATATCGCTGTTTCTAAAATCTAGTTACGTCTCTGATCTACGTAACAAGTTTTTATTTTCAGTCATATAATGAAGTTTTGGTTTAATAATGAAAATGATAAAATATGTCATTAATCTTAATGTTGCTTATTCGTCTTCGGAATATTCTAGAATAAATCCATTCTACAAATTTTATGTAAAAGCAATAACTATAACAGTTACAAAAGTTTCGAAAACAAATAACTTTCCCACAATGACAATATACCAGAAAGAAATAAGATTTCTCATAATATATGTTCAGTTGATTTGTTTCAGTAATAACATAAACTCGATAGTTGGAGAATGGTCCAAGTTGCAATACACCTTAGCGAACTTGTTCCTCGGTGGAAACGACATAACAGAAGTTCCATCAGATATGGATCACATGTCACGTTCGCATGCACTGCGTCAGTTTAAATCTCTGATTTGGTTAAACTTGGACTCGAACAGAATATCGAAACTCGCAAGGCACAGCGTTCCTCCCGGCCTGCAAACACTCAGCGTCGCGCACAACTTACTGCAGAGCATTCCGCATGAATTATTAGCCGAGATGCCTCATTTGCAATGGCTCTACCTACGCGACAATCACATTAGTTTTGTGCCAGAGTACACATTTCCTAGGAATGTAAGGCTAGAAAAGATCGACCTGAGCGAGAACTCGCTCAGAAGTTTTCCCCGAAACCCCTTCAACAATTCCCTATACGTACGGGATCTGAATTTAGCGTTCAATAACATCCGAAACATTTTATCAGATAGTTTTCAAGGTTTGGAATGTGGCAGGATCATACTTTCGCATAATGAAATTGAATCGGTTGATAGCAAAGCCTTTGTGGGACTCAATGAAACTTTAGAGTATTTAGATTTCGATCATAATAACTTACAGCACATACCACATGCTTTAACTCATTTAACTCAACTCAAATATTTATATCTTTCTTCCAATCTTATTACAAATATACCCGAGCAAGCGTTTTCGGAGTTTAATACTAAATTGAAAGCTTTAAGTTTGGGTGGAAATAGATTAAATACTGTTCCGAAAGACGCATTGTTAAATTGTAGCGAGATTTCTTATTTTAATATTGGATACAACGAAATTTATGAAATAACAGAAGATGACTTTGAGTGGGCGTTTAATCTTAAAACGCTGCTTTTGAGGAATAACAGATTAGTTCATTTAAAAGAGAGAATATTCGCTGGTTTGAAATCTTTGAAAGAGTTAAGTTTAAGTTTTAATCCTTTACGATACGTTGATACGAATGCATTTGACGGTTTAGCTGATCTTGATAGTCTCGAGATATCGTTTAGTTTAGATTGGGAAGAATTTCCGCAAGATATTTTAAAACCCTTAAATAATCTTCAATGGCTTATGATGGATAATAATAATTTTAAAACTATATCTGATCAAGGTTTATCAGATTTACCGCAATTACGTTATTTAAATTTAGAGGGTAATCGATTAGAGTTACTTCCGATAAATTTGTTTAAAAATTCTGTTCATAATTATTTAACAGACATAAGATTATCGAATAATAATTTAGAAACAATATTTTCTAATACTTTTACAGATATACCTAATTTACAAACTGTAATATTATCCGGTAATAAAATTTCACAACTTCAGAAGAATAGCTTTTTTAATGTAACGAATCTAACAACGCTAGTACTGTGCGATAATCAAATAAATCAAATCTCCGCTGAGGCATTCTCAAATTTACCTAACTTTAACCAACTTGATTTACACTCAAACAAACTGACCGAGTTTTCATTTAAAGTTTTCACCAACGTGTCAAATTTATCGCCATTAATAGTAAACGTCAGCAAAAATTTTATATCATTCTGCGAATCCGACAATAAAATCGTAAATATTGAAGTTTTTGATTTAAGAGTTAATAATTTGTTGCAAGTTCCTAGCTGCTTGGAAAACGTGTCAGCGTTGAAAAAGTTATTTTTAGATTCAAACGGAATTTCCCTTCTCGGTCACAACACTTTCATGCATCTAACTTCATTAGAAACTTTAACTTTATCGAGAAACAAAGTCAATGTGATTCATAAGCACGCATTTTTCGGATTACAAAACTTGCAAGTTCTGGATTTATCACATAACTACATTACTTTTCTCCACATTGGTCAATTCACAAGTATGCCACGATTACGAATCTTGAATCTACGCAGTAATAGGATAAATTATCTTTCGAAAGATGCTTTCACTAATACAGCTTTGGAAATGTTGGACTTGAGCTATAATTCTTTTAACGTTGTTCCAAGCGTAGCTTTGACAGAAGTTGGCAGCACTTTGCGTCATCTTGCGATAAGTTCTAACAACATAGAACATGTTGATAGCACAACTTTTCCCGAAATACCCTATCTACAACATCTTGATCTAAGCAATAATAAACTTACCATCCTTCCTGACAACGTGTTTACGAGCCTGGGAATATTACAAAAATTGGATCTAAGTTCGAATACTCTTCGTGCTAACTTCAAGGAGTTGTTTCATTACGCACAGTCGTTGAAAGAACTACATCTATCAAGCACTGGAATGCTGTTTCTGCCGCATTTACCCTTGCCAAATCTAGTGTATTTAAATGTGTCATTTAATAATATTGAAAGTATTAGCAAGACATCTATACAAGATTTAAGAGAACTAAAGTTTTTATATTTAAATTACAATAAATTGACAACGATTCCTTCACAAGCTTGGACACATATGCCATTGTTGAAGACACTGGATTTATCTAATAATCCTGTAAAGGTAAGTCAAATTGTTATATTTTAATTTTTAAATATTGCAAAAACAGATATTCCTCTTATAGCTAATATAAAAATTTTAATTAAATTTCAAAAGAATAATTAAAACTACAAATTGATTAATTAAATATGAATTCTGAAAGCTTTTTTCAAATGTTAAATTTAAAATGTATTAATTAATAATTAGCTGCAGTAACTGCAATTTTTAATTCAAATTTGAAAATCACATTCCACAGATAACACGTTTTAATTTAAATACTGAAAGGAATTAAATATTTGCAATAAATGAAAAATGTTAATTTATTATATTGTTAATTAACCACTGCAGTTCATAATTTGGCGGATGGTAAATAAATCTTCAAATAGTTAAATTAATAAATATATGTATCGAACACACCGATCTAATAACTGAAAATAAAAAATATTAACTATAAATTTCTTGATCTAGAAAATTTTAAACAATTATATATTATTATTATTGTATATGCATACGGCAGAGGATACGTGAATCGATACGTATTGGTTCGTAAAAAATAATAAAGAATAACAAGTATTAGTTTCTTACTTAAGTTAATTAAACATATAATATTCTAATGTAAATGTTTAAATAACAACTGAAATCAGAAATAATATGCATTCCAATTAAATTAATTTTAAATACTGGTTGCAATTAAAAATTTAATTCCTATAATAATACACCGTAGTTGTTTCCGTTTAATAAACTGGTTATCAATTAAATATAGTTCATCAATAATATCACCGTGTATAATTGAGGTAAAATATGTGCCAAATTGGGTCTGAAGTTCTCACTTGACCTCTTTATCTGACTTGATTTTTTTGAAACAAAGTATTTGTATTATTATTAATTCATGAATCATATTTTCTATTTTACACATTAAAATTTGCAATGTTATATGGGCTGAAATTATACTTTCATACTATTAATTTCATAACGTGGGGGCGATCGCCCCCATATAGTGGGGAAGCAGCATAATTTTATTGAATTATGTAATTAGTTATTAGTTGATTTAAACTTCAAATTACATATATTTAGGAAGATCAAATTAATGCTATAAATTTAAAAATATTTTGTATATAATAGAAATATGCAAAAAATATGCGTTGTTGAATTTAGAATGTTATGTAGAACCTAAATTTTGAAAAATATATTTCACTTTAAAAAAGAAAGTTGGCATAATTTCCTGTTACACCGAAAATAGAATATTTTCGTTCTTTATGTAGTTTCTAAATATGAATGTAATTGCTGCAAAAATATTTTTTTGAACAGATGAGGCAGTTTTTTGGGGCACCCGCTATATACAGGGAATATGTATAAATAGTCAATTACGTATATACATATATACAGTATGTATTAATATTTATGAATAATATATTTTTTTTAAATAAATAAGTAAATTAATTACTGAAATTTATGTAGATTTTTTTTATTATCTATAGGAGTAAAATAAACTTTCTCTTCCGTCGTTATAAGCTACGAGAGAAAAATATAATCTTGTCTGTCTTAGGAATGACACAGCGTGTTACAATATATTTTTCTGTCACGAAATTGACAGCATAGAAACCGACTTTTACACCCAGTCGTAGAAAAAGAAAAGCTTAAATATTATTATTATTTTCAGCCTTATCTAATTCAGTTTATGTGCATAACATTTGATACTAAACTGATATCACAATATATTCATCAGTTAAAGTATTAAATATTTTATCATTTTATTTGAACTAACGATTTTAAAAACTTTATTTATCCACTTTATAGCTCATTTTCACACTTATAAAGCAACAAAAATAAATTGTTTTTATAAATTTAGAAGCGGAATGAATTACCTAAACAGTTATTTAAGAATTTTTGTAAAATAATTTGAGTTGCTGAACGGATGTATAAAATAGTATATGTTAGAGCATTAATTTATTTCATTATTATAATTGTAACTGTGATTTTCACCATCTAACACCGACGCCTGAAGACATCTGCCCTCCCTTCCCTTCATCTTAGCAATGGGGCGAAAAGATGTTGAATCAAATGAATACAAAATACTGATAAGGGACAAAATAGAATGTAGAATCTCATGAAAAGATTACTGGAGATCAGAACTTCAAATCGTAAGATACTCGTACAAAGGCGAAAAAATTTAAATAAGTAAGTAGCAAATTTAGCATTAAAATAATTAAACGTAACCTAAATACATATATTAATTTTATTAACACCGTTCATAATAATAATTAAACTACAAGTTCAAATAGTGAAACAAAAGATCTAAGTGAAGACTAATAGCTTTTCTCCAAGACCAGATTTCCGTGGTTTGTTTAGTGGATTTATGTATGATGTTCATTATCTGCGTTGTACAATGGGATTACAGTAATTTTAGATGTATGTAGTGAACTCTGCAGATGTACATTTCCTGTGTATTCAAGCTGTTCCGTTGCGTTGAGTTACACGTACACATAACGTGACGTTACGTAAGGAATGAATAAGTCATACCTATGGATTTATATACCAACATCTGCAGTGTGTTTTATTCTTAACAAGTTTAAAGCATAATTTAAAAGACATTCCTTGGACAATAGAAATATGGTAAAATATGTTTTAAGGATTTAATTTAGTTATTAATACTACTTAAATTAAAAAAGTTAAATAAACCAGCGATCGGGTGGGCGTCCCCAACCTTAAGGATTCACATTCGTAAAACAATTGGCAATAGATTTTTTTTTCAATTTTTCACGCAAGTCCTTGAAAAGTGATGCAAGTATCCATAACTTATCTTATTAATTAATTAAACAGGAGGTACATACATCATTTTGGATATCATAAAAATTATATTTTTTCTACTAAAGCTGCCAGTATTTAAAACAATTGCAATGATCATATCAAAGATCGAACTTGTGCTGTAAAAAATGATTCAAATTGGTTAAAAATTGTAGGATAGAGAAAAATAAATTTGCTTAAAATTTAATTTGATTAAAAATAAAATGGTTAAAATTCATTTAAAACTGTAGGAGTTTAAAGAACAAAAAAAGCGAACGGTCGAGTGAACTAATGCCATAGAAATTTCTAATGGGTGGTGATTTAGAAAAGTTATCTGACAGTATAATTTTCAATATGGCGGTTCATTAAAAAAAAAGTTGTCGCTTATTTAATGTTGCAGTTTTATGATTTTTTACAGTGTTCATTTGTAGTTAAAAAGGGCACTACTTTACCCGTTTATCCGTCCCTATATCTCTTCAAATAAAATATTTAGTAATGTTGGGCTGCTAACTTTATTCATTAAAGTATAGCAGGAATGTCCGTCAGTACGGTGGTGTGGATAGCGATACGGAATTCGAATCCGGAGATCCCAAGTACGAATCGCACTCAAGCTAAAAATTATATAAACTACCACACTGCGGCTCGGTGAGTGCGGGCCCTGTACTGTAATTGGGATTAAATTCCTGTTGTACAGCGTAACATAAATAAATAAATAAATAAATAAATGGTACATTACAAACGGACAGTAATGTACCTATAAATCACGATAAAATTTAATTTTTTCTTTCATTATTTTTAGATATACCTTTATTGTTTATTCTCAATGGGGGGGATTGAACCCCATACTCGTTCTCTAGTATAACCGCTTGAAGTAAACTACATACATAGATCCATCTAAAAATCTAAAAAACTATAAATGTCGGATTCGTCATTTAAAGATTCTATCCAGGGTTTTTATATAACATTTTTTATTAAGTATTGTCGATCATACAGACACAGTACTCAACACATAAGCGCGTTACTTTTAGAGTCGGCAATCTAAAAATGTAGGTATGAATATTAATTACACACTAATTTAAAACTAAAAAAATTATGAATATAAAATAACTCAATTATTTATTTTAATATATAAATAAATAAATATACCATCATACCTTTTACCTATTGTTGATTGTGATACTTGACCGTAGCAGATCTTGATGAATCTGAAATATTTTTGTGGATGAAGTGCAATTATTAACTGTAAAATCACAAATTAGTTTGTCGGCTGTGAGAATCATACTCAAATCCAGTTTGAAGTTTGTATAACTTGTATTTACCTTAAAATAACAAGTATATAAATTTATTTTATTTACATTAAGTCATAGTTCTGCAACAGAATAAATGATGTGGTTATTATTTTTGCGTGAAATGCGATTACCATCTGCCAAATTACAATTTCCCAAAGATTTTAGTGGATGACAGAAAATTATTTTGGTGTCAGTTGTAAGATTCAAATTTTGATTCTAATTACCTCAATTCGACACACATTTAAATCGTCAGTAGATACTCATGTCGGTATTAGTATCAATTGATTATCGTTAAAATAAAAACTAAATTTCTAATGATTAAATTTTTTTTTTATAAACTGAAACAATATTTCGTTTAAGCTCTGTAATTACATTATTTAAAAAATAAACTTGCTCAGCATAATATAATATATATACATGTATCTTTGTATGAGCTGGACAATTTGTAAATAAATATTAAATATTATAAAATATACTAAATATGAATGATATCTCATACATATTTTTTATATTTCAAATTTTAAATTACTACAGTACTTATGTATATTTTTTGTTAATAAAAACGTAATTAATCAATGTAGGTATTCTAATTTTTACTTTTAAAAATATGTATTTATTCATATTTCTTTTATAGGAAATTAGTTTTGGAAGTTTTTCCGGACTAAATAACTTACAAAATCTGAACATAAATCATCTAAATCACATCCGTAAGTTTGAGAGTAAATCAATAATGCAACTTCAGTTACTCTCATCGCTCACGATACAGACCTGGCCTCATCTGGATAATTTTCGTTCTCAATTCTGCTTCCTTCTCGCCAACTTAACACGCCTGCGAACTCTCAAACTTCACGTTAAGGAATCCATACTAAATGAACAACTCAGATGTGTGGCTACTAATAAAATCAAATATGTGGATATCTCCGGACATAACCTTAGATTTATGGACAAAGATGTGTTTATCAAGTTTACGAGAAACTCAGAATTGTTGATTCGGATTTCAAATACGCAGATAGAAGAATTGCCAGCTGGATTGTTTTCAGTTTTAGATAAAGTGGCGCATTTGACAATTGATTTGAGAAACAATATGCTGACTTATTTAAGTCCAGATATTTTTTATTCGAATGCCACTACGTGGAAGAATGTTGGAACTACTTTAATTTCAGGTATCGTATAATAAGTAACTATTAACATAATGAGTGCAGATATTTTACAATTTTAATTTAAAAATTGGAAGTATACCAAAGAATATAAAAGATATGTTAATACCATAAAATATTTGGAATATTAATTTACTATTTCTATATACTTTCTAGTTTTAAATTTTATTGGTTATATATTAACGAAAGAGTGCATGGTGCATAGAAATAAATGATCATTTATTACTATTGCACAAGAAATTAGGGCCGAGATATAAACAAGAGATTTGTTAAAATGATCTAAATTAAAATATTATCTTATATTACAAGCAGAGGCGGATTAAGGGTAAACTATTTTAGCTGCAACCAGGGACCCACAATATTTTAAAATCTGCCATTTATGTAATTAAACAAATATATAACAATAAAAAAGATGACAAAGAATTCGCGTGGATGTGCATCATTTATGTCATATTCTATTTCTAAAGACAGAAGAGATCCTTGCTGTTTTAAAAAGGGTGACAAAATACTATGAAAAAGAAGGACTGATTACTATCGGAGAAAAAATTATAGTTATTCAGGTTTAAAATCGAGTAAATTCTTTTAGAAATCAAAACATACGAAATGAACAGGTTTAAATAGATCGAACATTTCTTTTATTTAATCCTGAAGTTTAAATTTGTAGGTGTGAAAGTAACAACAATTTACAATAAAAATAAACCAGTATTGCAGATTTTTTCTCTTTTCAACGATGTATTACTTGTTGTAAATGTATATGCAAAAAATCGAGATAAATAAGATAATTGAGACATATCAGAAATTATTTTTATTCGACTATTCTAGGAGGCTATGCGAAATGAAACACAATGTAACAAGGTAAAATGAATGACAAAACACGTGAAACAAGTAACAAATAAATATCTACATTGTTGTCATTAATTTTACCTTGTTACATTTTGTTTAATTTCGCATAGCCACCTGAATAGATGAATAAAAATTAATTCTAACATATCTCAATTATTTTATTTATCTCGATTTTTTTCATATACATTTATGACAAGTAATACATCGTAGACAAGAGAAAAAAATGGCGGTTTTTATTTTAATAAAATAATTTTAGGTACCCATTTGAAAAATAAAAGTTGATAGTCGTATCATGTAAACCTGACTTTATAAAAAATTCTATATTGTGTCATAAAATAGTATATTTAATATACTAAAACTTTCATATGAAGAAAATTTTTCTATTTCTTATAATAAAAAAGTAAAGGGGGGTTCGTCTTCGCAGAATCATCCTGTATAATGTAATGCCTTGTTTTTATTTTTTTAAATTAAATGTGCTATTAAACAGTAACGCTAAAAATGTTCGCTGGGAATTTTATATCAAATTATATGACATTAAAGTTTCATGCAGAGGTATAGAAACAACAAAAAGTAGTAATTTTCTAAATTTGTCTTAATAATATTTTGAAACAAAGGAAAATAAACCTCATTATAGTATATAATTTCTCTGATATCATCTAGGTGGACTACTGGTGTCCAACAACCATTGGAAGTGTGGCTGCCACCTCGCTTGGCTGGGCCACTGGCAGCGTCGATGGGCTCGGGAATCCCTTCAAGCCCACACCGCTTCCGTCAACACCGTGATTCGCGTCCATGAGCTGCTAAAGGAAGCCACGTGTCTCAACGTCCGCTCCGGCAAACACGTGCCTATCGTCAAGCTGTCAGCGGAGGACATGAGCTGTCATGCTAGTGCGCTCAGTGGAGCGAGGAAGACTGTTGGAAGTGTGGTGGGGGCGATACTGTTTGTAGGGGTAGTGAGGAGGTGGGGATAATTCTGGAGTGAAGACATTTATTTGTAAACATTAATGAAATGGACATTATGATGTGATAAATAAAAATGTGGTATCTGAAGGCGCGTCCAAAAGGCAATGCACAAACATAATGTATTGGTTTATTTATAGGTTTGGAAGAATGTGTATCATTTTAAAAATTGTATCGATATTGAATGTGTTGTTATCTATTCAATTTTTCACTTTTTAAACAAACGTACTCAAATACGAAAATTTACATATTTCGGCTTAAATAGACAAATTATACATGATTCATTCAAATAAAGAAGCGTACGACTGTCTTAATTGAATTATGAACACTCCACCAAACGTAACTCAATGGATATTCGTGAAAACATTCGTCTAGTTTCATTTCGGCCCTTCTTAAACTTTTTGATTTATTATTAGACTTTTTGTAAGCAGATGTAACTTACATGACAAATTATATAAGTCAAACCTACTTGATAATATTAATGATGACATGCATCATCAAAGCAGTTATAAGTTTTGAACAATTATAAATATTTTTTTTCGAATAAATTACAAAGTGTTTAATTTTAAAATTTCAATACTCAATTCAATTATTCTTAAAATTTATAAGTTGCTTCTACCTGTATCATGAAAGTATGAAATGTATGGTGGCCTATCGGAGTGGAATTAAATCAAACAGAAATCTTGGACTTCCTTCATATACATTTTTCCTATCATTTTAATCTTTAACTTGGCCATAGATTTGTTTTTACGAATATTTACAAAAAAAAATTTGATTTAAATAGTTTTTCTATAATATAATTAAGGAACGCTTATAATTATTAACATTGATTTTTCAACGATAAAATAATAGCAAACTATTAATATATTGAAATAGGGCTTGTGTGCCCACATATAAAACTTTCAAGGCCAATACTTCAGATTTCTAACGAAGTTCTTAATAAATTCATTCGTTAACTAAACAAAAAATAGCACAAAAAAATAACAGTTAATAAAGTATTCATAATTTGAATTATGATTTCGATGCGATATTTTTTATTTGATTCAGACAAATAATATTTAAAATTTTGTTAGAAGATTGAAATACTGGCCCTTAAAATATTCAAACCCGATCTTGTGGTACCAGCCATTTTTGTGACGAAACTACGACAGACAGGGAAAGAAGTACGATAAATATCAATATGACGTGATACAGGCATAGGCTTGGCAGTTTAGTTAGATTTTAACTTGAAAGTTTTGTCACGCAACTCTGTTTTCTTAAAAATCCGTTTCATCAACATCAAGATTGTAAAGTTATCCATTGTACAAGATTTGTCAATAATAAATCAAAGATATAGTTTCAAATAAGTTCATTCAAATTCACATGATATTAGGCCGTCAAAAAGCATTACTGCCAGTGTTTATTCAACATTTAAAGTAAAACTTTTTTATAGCTGTTTTCTAATGAATTAATAATAAAGTTTTCATTTTGGACAGAATAAATTAGAAATTATTATCTGTACAGTATTGATAGTTAAAGTAAAGATGTATATTATTAAATTATATGAAAGCAAGTCTCGAATATGTGATAATAGGTAGCATGTAACATTAAAATATGTATCGAAAATAATAAACAAAAAAACAAGTTTTATACTTAAGCACATTAAATGTTTTATGGCATACATAAAAGATTTTGGTGGTAATCTGCAATAAAAATTAGTAAAAGTAAAAAAAAATATTTTTCATCCGATATCATACATTATCTAAGCTATAATACAGGGCACAGAATGTTCATAAATTATTCATGCTATTATTAATCATTATAAATTCGCTATTTCTGAAGCTATATTTTCGGTAAATAACACAAATCAAGATATTTTTTTTATACTGGGTATTTTTATACTTCGGGATAAAAATTAAGGGTATTGTACATTATATGATGTGCTAAATATAATGCATTTTTTTCCAAAATTCACAAAATCTTCTCCCAATTAAACATTTTTAGTAGCAGTGGTTTGATAGCAATTTCTAAAGTATTAATAATTAAATTATACACTACAATAGTCAATTTATGCATTATACAACATTAATAATTTGAAAAACCATTTTCTTAATTTTGTGAATTTTTATACATATACATATAATCCTTTTATTCTATGATTAGTACATCATATAATATACAGGTGTAACAGCGAAACCAACCACCGCCTATATTTTCTTTATTATAATAGTTAAAAAAAAATATTATAAAGCAAAGTTGTAGAAGACCAAGAGGGACATCTGGTTAAAGAATAAAATTATTTTTTAAACCAGTGGTTCTCAAGTTACAACACAAAGTTATATTTTTTCAAATAGGATTATACATATTTTTTTAGCCTATTCGATAGAGTATTTTTTTCTTAATTCAACCATGTAATCATTTTATATCCTTACATAACAAAAATATTGAGAAAATTCAATTTAAAGTTTCGATAAATATTATTTAACATGACACAAAACAGTAGGTCATGATCAATAACAAATCAATAAACATAATGATTATAAACCATAAACATTTAATTACCTAATACAATACTCATAATTTATCTTCTCAATAAAAACAACAATCGCAACTAATTATTATAAATAACAATGAACTAATTTTGTTTTGTTATTGATCATAGCCTACTGTTTTGTGTCATGTTAAATAATATTTATCGAAACTTTAAATTGAATTTTCTCAATATTTTTGTCATGTAAGGATATAAAATGATTACATGGTTGAATTCAGAAAAAAATACTCTATCGAATAGGCCTAAAAAATATGTATAATCCCATTTGAAAAAAAAAACAACTTTGTATTGTAACTTGAGAACCACTGGTTTAAAAAATTATTTTATTCTTTAAGCAGATGTCCCCCTTGGTCTTCTACAACTTTGCTTTATAATATTTTTTTGTAACTACAATAATAAAGAAAATATAGGCGGTGGTTGGTTTCGCTGTTACACCCTGTATACCCTTGCATTTCTTCCCCGAAGTAAAGAAACAGCCTGTATATCAAATATACATTGAAATTCACTTAGTTTTATGCAAAAGTCAGAGTAGTGCGATTTATGTAATATTTTAACATTTTTCTATCAATTATGCATTAAGCAATTCGATAGGTGATATTATTAGTAGCAACAATTACAATTATAAATTAAAACCATAATTGATACCTTTGTTGAATCTACATTTCAGTTTTAACATATACTTTATTTCATGAAAACATATTCAGTTATGTTTGAATACTGAAAATCGTTGAACAAAATCATACCTAAATAATTAGTATTTGCGATTATCCTTCAACAATCGGCCTTTTATGAACAAATGAAAGTAGCAGGCAATGAATTCTGATATGACATTAATATTATAATGGTCATCAGATATTTGTGGACATTCTGGCCAGTACTAAATAATTATAAAAGGTACTACTATTTTGTTCATATGACTATATTATATTCGTATAATGTTCGAACAAGATACGAATTTGTCCGAAGTAACATTTAAAATATTTATTAAATTTTCCGATTTAAAATATTTTTGTAACTTTTATATTCAATGAATAGCCAGTAGTAAGCCTATATAATTAAAATTATTTATACTTTTGAAAATATAATTAATTAAAACATGTACAGTATCCACATACCTTATTAGATTCTATAACATATAACCTTATCAAATATATTATTGTTTTGTGAAACACTTGTAAATTTTAGAGGAAAATGCCTTATAAAACACACGAAAAATTAGAACTTTTATTTCAATAATTTTTCTCTAAAATAACTTGTTTAAATACGAAATATACTTTTTGGAAAATCGAAACTAATCGTATTACAACAATGGTTAAAATAAAAGCTATTTTTTACCTATATTTGATATCTATGCTTATACAGTACATATATCTAGCAAATGTCAATTTGAACCGTTCAATCGTTCAGAATTCACTGAATATACTTATCTCGACGCAAAAATGAATGAAAATCTAATACAAGTATTTTGTAACATACTTTTATAGTTATTTACATTGCAAGACCGTTATACAGAAATTTACAGGCGAGCATAGAAAGGTAACGGGCGAGCGCTAGCGAACCTGTTATCTGTGTGAGCCTGTAAATTTTAGTTAACGGTCGATCATTGTACAATGTTTTATGTGCATTTGAATCACAATATATGTATATTTAATAAAATTAATTGCAATAGTATAACGTAATAACTAAAATGTTCAATCAAGGTAGACTTTCAAAATCTGACAGATTTTGTTTAATCAAAAAATATTTAAGTGTCAAACGTTTAAAATTACATATGTTGTCATGATAACCAATGTCAACAGCCCGTTATAAATGTTACACAGGCTAGCACGTTATAAGTCTCGTAACCCCTAGAGACAGAGTTAAGTAAACAGTTCATTATGATTCAAATGTACGTAAAATGTGTAATGATACGTTCAAATTTTAAGCAATGGCTACAGATGGCACTAAATAAAAAATTAAAACAACTATGTTTTTGTTGGTTACAGAATACGCCCCAAACAATTAAATTTTAACTAGAATTGACAATGGAACAAAACTAAAATTATTGCTAATTAACATATTAGTTATGAAAATATATAATTATTTCAATCATGAACGAAATATTGTTGCGTATTATGTATCTGACTGAATTACAATTGCTGTGTATATTTTTACTGGTTAAAAATTAACATAGTCAAATACAAAATGCGCTCATATAAGCCTAAGATACTAAAATGAATAAAAGTTTGAGTTACTGATTCAACAATTATTAATTTTATGACATGGATTGTTTCCCATAATTTACATTATTACATAATTAACAAGTTTTTCTTTTATTAGTATTCTTAACCATTTTTGCATATTTTATTACTAAAACTTTAAACCATTCTTAACTAATGCGATCAGTGTTGATACTTTTAAAATTTACCTCAAATTATTTATAAAAGAAATGACTTGATTTTAAATAATCATCTTAAATTTTAAGTCATATTTTAGTGAACTGTAATAAAACTTATCAATAGTTATTGGTACTAAGTGTGGGGTAACTACCAGAGTTAAAAATATTTTAAAAATCATTATTCAATGTTAGTCAATAATATAACATTATATTTTGTTCTGTATAAAATCATTTTCTGTAAAAATTACCTAAAATTATTTTTCTAAGCAACTAACATATAAATAGCTGCCAAAAATATGTTTCCGTTTAAAACTTAAATATATAAAAGAACAACGTAAGAATTAAACCATTGAATAGAAGGTTTTTGGTGTCCCCACTGCCACTAGTAGGGGAAATTAGTAAATGACGATAACTAATTTATTTGTTTTATTTATTGTTTTTATACTATATTACATTTATATAATCTGATTTACTAATTAATAATTATGAGGGTGGATATAATTAAAATTTTAATCGTACATAGATAATGTAAATGAAAATTGTATATTGAAATCATTATTTGCATGTATGTACATAATCTTTTATAATTAAATAAAATAGTAATGCGATATTTGCGGAAATTATTTTCATATGGCTGTTTATTTTTATTTAAGTGAATAAATAAAAAGATATGTGTTTAAATATCATTACTTCATATTGTTAATTAATATTTATAAGATTCAATTCTTTTTTTGACTCGTAAAACGATCCCACTAGTATTTTTTTTTTCATAACCCGGCCCAGAACATATTGTTTTTATTAGTCCTTACAGCTACATATTTTTATCTTTTTCGTTAGATTAACATGAATAAAATACTAATGTCAATTTTGTGGAAACTTGCTAAATTTATATGTTAAAATTATTGTTATTAAAATGTCAATTCAAGTAGAAATTCCAGAAATATTACATTATTTCCCAAATTTGTGCCATTAGATGTTTCATTTTTATTATAATGTTATCGTTCTAATTTTACTTATTTCAAGTGAAATTACCTTTCTCGCTCCTTATGTCAAAATATTTATTTCGCTTATTTGAACCAAACTTTTTTTTGTCTACTTCGATCACAGATTAGTGTTAATGTTTTAAACGGAGAAGTAAAAATGTTTATACGTATTTTATTGTTATCCTGTATTTTTTTAAATTGTATAGAAACGTATGAAGGAAAAATTATTCACAACAGTTTAAGGAAGTGGTTAGAGTACCAGGTTATCAAATGGAATATTAAATTGAAGTTAAAAGTTGTTAATTTATGTAAAATATTTTCTAAATATTTTAACACATTTTTGAAAATTATATAAGCATAATTCTGCTGAATTAAGTTAAGAGAAAAATATAAAATATTTTTTTACTTGTACCACCGCTGCAGATATCCTATTTAGAGTTTATTAAAACTATTATAAAATTTAAACAAATCATTCCATAATCCTATCCCGCATGTGAAGTAACGGCAAAATTCATAATAGTACGATATGAAATGTATTGTTTTCTTTCAAAAGACGTGCTTAAATGATCGTTGCAGTCTCTGTGTCATCAGTGATAATTAATTTTTTTTATTTGTTTATATAAATCCTAGATTGACCCTTAGAACAATGGTCCATGGATCCCAAGGAGTACGTTAGGCTTCTACAGAGAAAACGTAAATTATTTTTCAGAATATTTGGATTTTTAAACTAGTAAGTCATAATTCCCTTTATTAATTAAAAATAAATTGACAAGAAGCACGTGACATTTCATAATGAGGTCAAAGAGTACATTGAAAGGGTTCACGGCTGATACTATAGATTATAAAATCGATCTTGTACGTATTGTAAACACGACGTTTGTCCAGTTTTATTTTGTAATGCTCGTAAAACAATTGATGCTGGAATCTGGGAAGGGATCAGAAAACTGTAAAAATTAAATCCGTTCCAAAAGATATGTATGTGACATCATACTTTGTGATTTACTTCACTTATGAAATAATTTGTAGAATAGCTTTCTACTAATCACGACACAACTGATGCAAAGAGACAGAATCAATTATCCAATATTATCAAAATTATTCTTTCTTATGCAATTATTTGACAGATTTTTCAATGTCATTTAGAGTATCACATTAATATTTGCTGACTGAGATCATTATCGGATAGGTACTTACCATTAATGTTCAAATACTCATATCTTGATTAGCGGTTAAAAATACGAAGTTATTTATCGATAAAACATGCAACATTATTACGTAATATCGAGAGCAGCGACAACTCATAGTCTTCAGGTTAGACGATCTAGGAATCCTGTAATTCCACAAATTTTATAATTAACCGTTAGCTCAACCTTAACGGCGTAGCTAATTATAAGTCTCCGCAGACCCTGCGGTGCAAGGAGCCCGAGAAGTTTTGAGTATAAGATCTACGTAGTCGGTTAAATTAGCAAACAATTTATATTTTGTGATTCTCAAAATACAGGGTATCACATTCTTATTTTAAATGGGAATCTAATTTTTTGTGCAGAAGAGAATTTTATTCTTACTTCAACTAGTACAGAATTCAGTACCTTCAAGTTACAATTTTAAAATATACATATTAAACTGATATGTTTTAATTGAAATCACATAGGGATTAGCGTGCTATGCAAAAAACAAATGAACATATCATGTTACTTTCGTTTGTTTGATTAATTATTAAATGTTAATACAATTATGTCATAGAATTAAACTGTAAAATACATTTTGATATTTATGTGTTTCTTGCAATTAATATCAATTCAATATATATTTTTCTCAAACATTTTCTAATGTGAGAATACTGAACTTTATATTCCTTGAATTCAGAATAAAATTATCTTCTGCACAAAAAAAAAATGAAAAATATATGTTCTCATTTAAAATAAAAATGTTGTATTTTATATTTTGACAATCATTGGTAAAAAAAATTCTTATTTTATTCTTATTTCGGCCATTAAAGTAGTCTTATAATATAGAAACTTCGTAGATCCTTTTCGAGATAGCAATGGTGCGCCACTTAAAATGAAGAATAAAAATCTTAAATTAATAATTTAGCTGTAATTAAACAAGTTTTAAAAAGAATAACTACTAAGATATTTGGATGTAATTTATAACATATACCGCGTGTTTCTAAATAAATAGAGACCTGAGTGTGTAACATCAAAAATATGAATTCGATAGATTTAACTGTCGGTTCTCGTTGAAACATTTTATAATAAAATTAAATTAAAAAACACTAGGTTAGTTTCAAATAATGTAAAGTTTATTTTACAATACGTATTTCGGTCAACTAGACCATCATCATTCATATCTTGTTCACCTGATGATGGTCTAGTCGACCGAAATACGTATTGTAAAATAAACTTTACATTATTTGAAACTAACCTAGTGTTTTTTAATTAAATTTTATCAAAAATATGGTTTAGGAAAATTAAAAATGTCATTTTATTTTAATGTCACAAATCGAAGACATTAATTAAAATTGTTCTAGAATATTATATATTATTTATGATGTTTTGTGATAATCATGCTATAAAAATTGTAATATTTGTTAGAAATGTTAGAAATTAGTAGTGTTTTTAACGAAATATAAATTTAATTTCAGAAATTAATTAAAATATTTTTTAAAAAACATTCACCAATTTCTAAACGACAGTTGTCACATACTAGATTTTCTTGCTCTATATAATATTGCATTTTTAAAATTTTTTAATCTTCATTGGCGATCATTCCCCACCACGAGCAAAGACGGCCACTATATTTTAAAGGCAGAAATCACACACAAATTGTCCAAACTCTGTCTCCGCACGTGCTTCATGAGCCATTGATGACATTTGAAGCATTGCAGCTATCTCCCTATGATTACCAATGTCTCCGCATATGATGCATATGTCTTTGTTGACTTCATCACTTGATACCTCTACATCTTTATCGTCTGAACTGATCTCTGTTAGCTCTATTGCTTTTTGCAGCTTAATTTGATTCTCTCTCTGGTTTCAGTATTTGATTGAATGTGTGAATATACTTTCTCAAAAAAATTGCGCTTTGCGCCTTTATCTTTTGCTTTTTTAATCTTTTTGTTTTGTAGTTAAAATTGTTTTTTATTTTCATTTTCGTTTGAAACAACCAGTTTCGGTTAAACTAAAAGTGGTATGTTTATCATTTATAGTTAGAAATAATACCACATATGTTAAATTTACGCATATAAATATTCAATAAGAAATAAAATAAAAATAAATATATCATCACGCCTTTTACCCATTACTGGCTGTGGCACTATGCCTAAGTAGATCTCGGTAAGTGATATATTTTTTCGCGTGAAGAGCGGTTACCAGCCACCAAATCACGGCCTCCAAAGATATTAGTGGAGAAATAAGAAATCTGTATAATTATAGAACTTAATGAGGGTGCCCCGCTCTCTATGGACACCGGAATATAAATTATATAAATGTATCAATTATCGTGTTAGCTATCTTGACTACTACTAGTGAACATCGCTTGGACCAATATCAACATATAAATTATAATTTAAAATCTTTAGTCAGGTTTTTTTTGCTTATAATTTTAGCCTGTATTATATTTAATAAAAGTTTTTCATCCAACCCGTTTTTACTTCATTCTTTTGTATGTATATAATATATATATATATATATATATATATATATATATAGAATAGTAATAAAAGAAGCAGATGAAGGTTATCAAGGAAACGAAGTATGGAAGTGAAAGAGAAAAACAAACTTGTAAAAAGAAAAGCCGGCACAAGGAATTCAAAAAACCTTAGCGAGGATCCGTTAGAAATAGTTAATAATAACCCGACACAGGGAAAGATAAAAAAAGTATTAGGGATAATAAGCAAAGGAAAACAAAAATATTCAAAATGGCAACCTGGAATGTGAGAGGAACAAACAGCACAGGAGCTTTAAGGCAAATAGCATTAGAGACAAAAAGAATATAAAATTGTGATTACAGCCATTTACGAAACAAAACAAAAGTTAAGCGAAATAACAGAAGTAGATGACTGCATAGTCTTTAATAGTTGACACCAGCGTAGTATACTAGGAACGGAATTCCTTATAAATAAAGACCTAAAAGACGCGATGCTAGACTTTAAACCGATATCAGAAAGAATGTAATACTTCCGAATAAGACTGACATTCAAGAAACTTAGTATTATAAACACACACCCAGTGATGGGTAAAAGGCGTGATGATATATATATTTTTATATATTTTATAAACACGCACCCACGGAAGAAAAAGATATAAGGAGAAGATAAAATTTTACGAGAATTTGAAATGATTATATCTGAAATTGCCAAATAGAATGAAAAGAATAAAAATCAAGGGAAACTAAACTAAATGCAACACAACATAGAAAAACTAAATACAGAATAAACCGCACAAAAGTACAGATTAAAATTAGAACATACTTTAGCAGAAAACATCACAGTATTCACGTTAGTGAAAGATTGGTAACGCTATAAAATAGCATACAGGAAGTAGTGAAAAAGATACTGGGAACTAAAACAATGGTCAAAAAGAAGAGATGGTTTGACGATGACTGTAAACAAACAATAGAAGAAGGAAAACAAACTAAAATTAAATACATTAAAACTAAACCAGAAACCAACAAAACAAATCAAAGAAGAATTTACAAGAAGATATGCAAAAATAAGAAACGACAGACTTTAAAAGATCAAATGCTAATCCTAGAAGAAAATTACAATAGAAGTGAAATAAGAAATTTATATCAAAATATGAAAAACGAAAACAAGATACAGACAAAAAATCTTTGCTGCCACGACATAAAAGTGAACATGATAGGAGATGATGAAGCTCGAACAAAAAGGTAGGCAAACTACGTCGAAGAATTGTTAAATACAAATGAGAATTGACTATAATTCAAGATACAGAAAAGAACAAAAGAAGATTGATTCCTCGAACTATAAGAAAGGAATATCGACGAAATAATAAATAATATGAAAGATCATAAAAGCCCTGGAGACAACGAGTTATCAGCTGAACTAATAAAATGCGGTGGAGACAGACTAAGACAATAACAAATACACATATTAATAACAGTATGCTGGAAAGAAGAACAAATACCACAGACATGGAAAGAATCAATACTCTATCCGATATACAAGAAAGAAGACGGATCACTTTGCGATAACTATCAAGACATAGCCTTGTTCCGTCTCGTGCCACCCGCATCTTTTGGGACTCTTGTGCGATCATCGAACGAAGTACTTCGACGTCTGGCGAGAATAATCCGAGATTTTCCCAGTGTGACGTTTGCGTTCCAGGCCAGAGTCTCCTCCGTAATTCCGAGTTCCGTATCGTGCCACCCGCATTGTCTGGGACTCGAGTGCGATCACCGAACCGTGCACTTCGACGCTGTCGCGAATAATCCGCAGTGTACGTAGATTGACGTTTGCGTGCACAGCCCGAGCCACTGCGCCGAAATCCGCAAAACGCGCAGTGGAATCGTTTTTGTCATACCCGCCGTCGATCCAAGGACCCCTCCGTCGCGACGCCCGGCGTCGTTTTCGAAACAGTTTAATAACCACTTCTCGCGATCATTAACAGTTCACCAGCCGCTATTACAGAGACCCCACCGTCGCGACGCTCGGCGCGAATTTGTCTTTTTTGCAGACCTACACCATGGGTCCCGACCGGCACATCGGACACTTCGGCGTTCTGACGCCGAGCGTCGTTTTCTTAGAATATCACAGACTTACTTCACACGTCTCTCACGACCTTCCTCCGTATATCCAACCGTCGTTTCAAACAATTAAGCGTCCCGGCGCCCAGCGTCACTCCGTCACCATATTCCCCGATCTCCATCTTTTCTATTCTACACCTCCCGACGACTAACAACATCTTTGTAGTGCCGTTATCGTTCAATAAATACCTAACTCATCATATTATATATATTTATATATATAATCTGTTAAAAAAATACGTACCTACACTCACGTCATAAAATAAAATATACCTAATTTCTCGTAGAAGTTACAAACTGAGCCACCTACCTTCGAAGTATTCCCCTTCTTGCTTCTTTTGTGATGTTCTTCAGCTCTTTCGTCGTATTTGCCTCAATCTCAGGAATCGTCTCAAATCATCTTCCTTGTAAACGTCTTTTGAGTTTGGGGAACAAGAAGAAATCACAAGGAGCGAGATCAAGTGAGTAGGGTGAGTGGGGAAGAACAGTGTTCGAGTGTTTGTACTTAAGCAGCACACTTAGTCTACATTATGCGTATATCTTTATATAATTCATAAGTTTAATGTATATTTAGAACCTGTCTACAGTAATATGACTATAAGTTATTACATAACACACTCGGCTACGTTTTATTTTTTTACAAGTTCCACTTATCGCTATATATAGATAATGACTAAAAATTATATAAATATTTTAAATTTCTCATAATATCATTAATATAAAACATTTCTTCTGTATATTCTATTTCTATTTAAATAGAAAATAAAAACTAAAATTCATGTATTATTTTATAACTAATGTTATTGATTCGATAATATTTCAGTAAACACAAAACTTTTATTGATGTACATTTTTAATTGTTAATTTTTTTCATAATTTAATAATAATATTTTATTCCTCCTTATTGAATAATTTTTTTGTATTGTACATTTTAATTTTGTTGATATTTTTATTACATAATTCCAATTTATTCTGTCTTCGCATATGTAATTAATAAAAGAAGCATCATACTGCAGAAGGAAAATTGCTAAAATATAAAATAGTGTTTGTCATTTTGTTATTAACTATGAATATTTTGAAAACTGGTACCTTTAATAGAAGTGACAAATCCAATGGAAATAATCCTAATATTTTTATGTCAATTTTGTGGTGCAAACTTTGAAGTAGTATAGAATTTTTCTAAAAATAATTATAATAATAAATATTTCATTCAATAATCATACATATTAACATTTATTATTATGATGCATATAAACTATCAACTAATTGAATATTATTTTGTTAACTAAACATGCTTGCCGTCTGCAATGTCCTTGATATTGTCAATACTGTACAAATCGAATGTTGTACTTTTACATAAAGAAATAGAAATAAATTTTTGCGTTCATTCTAGTTTCTCTGATTACTTTCTGAAATCGTTCAACACAACATGCTTTACTTATTTAATAATCTAATATTGAGATCAGGGTTTTGGCAGATTATTAGTGGTATTCTGTACCAATTTATAAATACAATTAGAAAATGTATAACATGTATTAGTACATAAGGAGTGACTATAATAATAAAATTACAACTTATTAAGAACTTATTATACACACTTTCGCTAAACTTATTATTTTTTTATCAATTTGAATAATTTTTCTTACATACATACATAACATCACGCTACATCCCATCAAATGGGATAGCACGAACTCCTGAAATATTCACAGACTATCAACTCATCAGATATATGAAAGAATCAGTCTACGTTCAACATCTCATCCTGACACATTAGCCCCGCCTTATAGACATTTATGTTCCGTTCATACAAGCTCATTTATTCCTTGCACTCAGAATCTTTCATCACACAACAAACCTTCAATAAAATCCATTCACTCCTATACACCTGTTTCATTAATCTTTCACCTACGCATACTCCTTAATAATGAATTTAAAAAGATACAAAAATATAGAGAACATAATATGTTCTCTATATTTTTATCTCTACGCTTGTTTTTGAAAATAAATTCCAGACAATTGTACTTAGATACTCTTCAATAAGAACTGAAAATAAATCTAAAGGATAAGTAGAAAAGGCAGTATTGGCCTGCGCTTAGTTTTAAAAGATAATTGAAGTTAGACACTCTATATAAGAACAGTAAAGAATTATAAGATAAGAAAGGAGGGGAGTGCCTGTAGCGCTTGTTTTTTTTTTAAGTGAACTTCAGACAATTGTAGGCAAATATTCTAATGAAAAAACTATACAGGGTGAGTCTGGGAAGACGCCCCCCCCCTTTAACTTTTTTATTATGAGTAATAGAAAAAAATGGTTCATATGAAAGTTTTATTATTTTAAATATACTATTTGATGGCAGATGTAGATATTTTTTATAAAGTCAGGTTTACAAGATACGACTATCAACTTTTATTTTTTAAATAGCAACCTATAATTATTTTACTAAACTAAAAACCGCCATTTTTTTCTCTTTTCAACGGTGTATTAGTTTTTATTAATGTATCTGAAAAAATTCGAGAAAAATAAGAAAATTGAGAAATACTAGAAATAATTTTTATACAAATATTATAGGTGGCTATGTGAAAATAATTTGTTTTAAGTTGTTTTTGTTACTGAATTTGTTGCTTTAGTTTGTTAAGTTGTATAACACTGTTACATTTTGTTTATTTTCACATAGCCACCTATAATATTTGTATAAAAATTATTTCTAGTATTTCTCAATTTTCTTATTTTTCTCGAATTTTTTCAGATACATTAATAAAAACTAATACACCGTTGAAAAGAGAAAAAAATGGCGGTTTTTAGTTTAGTAAAATAATTATAGGTTGCTATTTAAAAAATAAAAGTTGATAGTCGTATCTTGTAAACCTGACTTTATAAAAAATATCTACATCTGCCATCAAATAGTATATTTAAAATAATAAAACTTTCATATGAACCATTTTTTTCTATTACTCATAATAAAAAAGTTAAAGGGGGGGGCGTCTTCCCAGACTCACCCTGTATAGAAAATCAAAAATCAAGAAACTTGCGCCTATCTTTATTCATCAGAATCATCACGCAATTAATCTTCGCCAAGCGTTCCTACCCTAACACATCAGCTTTGCTTCAACCGGATTGACAATACCTTTCATACAAGCTCATATATGCCTCACACTCGGAATGTTTCATTTACATAACAATCCTTTAATCATATTTATCTATTTATTCATAAGTCGTCCATGAAATTTTTCACCCTCAATTTTACAAACTTACACCTGTTTCACAAATATCCTGCATCCCGCAGATACTATTCTTTCAATCTTTCGATAAAAACCATCTATTCCTTGATTACATACTAACCGAGTTTAAAAACTCATTCAATTGATCCAATCTCACACTATTTACCAAAACATTGAAGTCAGCTACTAAATCGTTCAATTAAATCAAGAAGGCTATAGAACACGGTCTTGTTTTTAGCAAGTGACTTCTCAACAATCATTGGAAGAGAAAGTACTTGATCTTCACACCCTCACTCACGCAAAAAACTACCTTGCATGTCGCTCAATTTGAAGATTTTTAAGGACCATACCTTATGATGTCCCCGTACAATTTCCCTACCATATTCAAAAAACTTATTGCACAGAAATTAGTACATTCACTCGAACTACCTTTGCCTTTAAATAAAGAACAAATACTAGCACGTTTCAAAAAGTTACAAAACACACACTGCTTCAAACAAAATCTAAACAAATAAACTAATATCACACCTCCATAATTTAACATTTTATTCGATATACCATTAAAACTGGGAGTCTTGCTATTCTTCAGGCGCAATAATTCAAAAAAAACATCACTCTCATCTATACCCCATTCAACACCTTTAACAATGTTTCTTATATTTTCACAATCATTTGGTCAATTTATCATATAAACCCTATCCATACTCTTAATAACTGTTACCGTTCTCGCGTTATCATATTTTAATCTCTTCACACCAAAACATTTTTATTTATACTAAAATTATTCATCAATCTTTCACTCATCAACTTTCTCTCTTTCTTAATACATTTATTTAACATCATATATTCCAACAAACTTTCATCACGTAAACTTCTATGTACATCTTTTACATTTAGAAATCTCAGATAAGCTCTATTTCTTTCCTCAATCGCTTCGTTCACTTTATAGTAAAATACAAAAAATATAGTAAATTTAGTTGATAAAACAAATCTGGAATTAATTATGCAGAAAACAGAATTTTAAAAAGTTCTGCTATTATTGGTATTTAAATATTAATTTGCAGTTCTACTTTATATTGCATATTGTAGTCTAAAGCGATGTACTGAACTATTGTTCTAAAATAAAATTATTTCCTATACTTAAAATTAAAGGACCTTTACTCTTCCAAACCTTTAAACATTTTGTGCCTCATAATAGAAAAAGATAAAATTAGAAAAACGAGATCCGCAGAGGCGAGTTTATTCAATTTCCAAGCTTTAGTGTAAAAAACACAATGAACGAACAATATGAAATATCTACGAAACGTCACAATTCCATGGCAAACATTATCAGGTTAGTATGTTCATCTGAACGTAACAATTACATGTCTGTAGTGGAATCGTGCCCTGAATTCTATAATAAAACGCTGGTGATAATTTTCAAATCGCCAAATCTTTATTTCGTTCAAAAGAATTTTGCATTAGAAATATTTATTTATTTATTTATTTATGTTTCACTGTACAACAGGAACTTAATCCCAATTACAGTACAGGGTCCGCACTCACCGAGCCGCAGTATGCTAGTTCATATAATTTTTAGCTTGAGTGAGATTCGAACTCGGGATCTCCAGATTCGAATTACGTATCGCTATCCACACCTCCGTACTCCGTATAGTTTATATCATTTGTGTATTACCTGGTTATTTTATGCTATATTAGGTAAAATCATAATTTTTGCTTGACCGATGACAATGATTCTATTGTAGCAAATAAATCATAATAATCAGCACGCCAGAAAGCCTTATTAGTTAACAAATCAAATTTGTTTTTTTTTAATATCTAGTCATTTAATCCGTGATATAAATAATTCTAACTTACAGCTGTTGCTAGCTTATAATTGAAGTAGCATATATTTAAATGACTCAATAATGTCGTGGTATTTCTTGACTGTAAAGAAAAATAATTTTAATAATTTTTCATATTTCTTTTAAAGAATGCGATGTCGTGATAATATAATATCTACAATTTATATCATTGATTTCATTTGAATAAATATTTGAAAAAATGCTTTTCAAATCGCAATTATTTTAACATTTACCAATATTTATGAAGTGAAATTTATATAAATAAGCATCCCTATATCTATTTACAAACTTGAAGCGACGGCAATAATAAAACCAAATACGATTTTTATAAGATAAAACATGAATTTACGTAATCTTGAAACATTCTAAATCTGTTTTCATTATTTCAGAGCCCTCTCAACAAAACTAACATCCTCAAGAAAGCCACAACCTACAGTTTGAGAAGCGCTGTTTTAAGGTTTTAAAAAAAATACCTACCTCATATTTTACAAGTTGACAAATATAAAGTAATATGCACATCTGAATATTATAAAACAAGAATATTACTGAAAATTGAACCAAAGACACATTATCAATTCCTCCATATATTAAATAAAATAATGAAAAAACTGATTGAATAAAATTCGTTGCAATATTAAACAGCAAAGGTACGGATATCCATTCGAATATCAGTTTATTTGAATAAACCAGCATTTCATGTAATTCAGTAACTAATTCCAAGATTTTTGACATATATATCATTTGAAATCCTTCGTGTCTATTTTCTTCTGGTATAAAAAATATGTTGTCATTCTCAGACTCTTCCAAATAATTATTTATTTGTTTCAAACGCGTCTTGACATTATTGAAGATTCCAATTATTGTACACAAAATAATACAACGTATCACTACTGGATACCCATATGCAAAAGTGTCCAAAATAATATGTGTCCAAGGTGATGTAGCCAAGAAACCTAAATATATTGGTATAGGTATACAAGTTATTCCAAAAATTAAAAACCCAATATATAATTTTTTGTAGGAAATAACAACATTTAATAATTTTATTTTTTCGTCAATATCCCTATTAATTAATAATATTTTCAAAAAAATAGAATGGTTAAAAAGAAAAATAATCGTTGTTACTGCTATAGAAGAAGAAGCGAAACTGTACTGAAATAAGTAACTGATGTATTCCAAATTATCTTTTTTTATTACTTGAAATTTTAGTGCTTGGAAAACAATTATAATGGACAGAACAACTGAAAAAAATATTTTTTTAGATTTTGATATATAATATAATTATTAGAAATTTTACCAAGAATATGAGACACATTACGAATGTTCGGTTTACTTGGAAGTATTATTATTTTGCCATTACTTTCATAGATTCTATATGGCATATATGCCGAAATAAAATAATATATTTTAAATTTCGCATGATATATTATATTATCGGTGATTTCAAACATATCGAAAACTGTAATACTGTAATGTTCAGAAGAGTAAACATTATTTTTAAATTTAAAAACCATTAAGATATTATTTCTCATATCTAGCTTTATCAATCAGATAATATTTATCATAATTCAAATTGGATGGACTTGAAGTTTTAGCAGGGAAATATGAAGTAGATATCATTTGCATATCTTAATACTTATTGATATAAAACGAAATGTACATCAAATTGAAAAGTTATATTTCACTATGGAGTAGGTGGCTTAATGGTATCGAATCCAGTTGTGGATTCAAAAACCTGGGTTCAATTCTCATATCCAACATACAATTTTCATCACATTGTGTGTATCTCTGTGGCTCTCTATTCAATGAGCACCCATAGGGAATGTTTCAGGGGAAAGGCAATGTTCAGAAAACAATAAAACATAATATATATTTATATTTTTAACATTATAAAAACGTATAATTACTACAAAATGAAATAAATAATAAGTGTAGTGTACAACACGTAGGTACATAAGTAATAATGTATATAGTTATAAATTCCTAATTTAGGAAATTTCAGTAAAATTCCAATTTCTTGCATCTTTTGAAAATGTATTTATAACTTCTTCAAAGATATCAATTTCTTTTTGTATATAATATCATACATAAGCCGTCAATCCAACTTTTACAAATATTGGAACGAATCCATGTTCTGACTGTTCTAAGAGTACTAAATAATTTTTCAATAATACACGTAGTTGGAGGTAGACATATTAAAATTTCTAGTGCTTTATACCGGGTGGTGCTCGGTGAGTGCGAACATAGGAATTTAACATGGAATATTAGTTTTATGCAATTTCCTGCTCTCCTGTACATTTTACGGAAAAAACTGTAGAGGGAAGATTTGTTCAGAATTAAAAGTTACCCATGAAACTGTTTTTACATGTTTTATTAAGTTTTTGGTTTAGCCGTAACATTAAAAATAAATTTCGAAATTTCTGTTACTTTGTAGTAATAGCCATGACTTTTCTTTTATTTTTATGACAAATGCGTTAAATGTCAATTTTTGATGTTTATTAAAGTTAATCTTATAATTTAAATTAAATCAAAAAAATCACATTTTTTATTCTTTGAACAAAGTTTTATTTTCAGATTTAATAATAAATCAGTTTCAAGTTTATCAACAATTTCAATTTTTTTTTAAAATTTTAAATTACAATAATTTAATGTGAAATAATAAGTAATAATTGTAACAATATTATTTAATATACCTACATAAAAAAATAAAGAAATTACAATAAATGTTCAAACAAGCCACCATTTTCAGCAAGACAATAACCAAGTCTATTGTAAAACGAAGTTCTAACATTGGCTAATTGCCTGTCAGTAATATTATCACATTCTTCGAATATAGCTTGTCTTAGTAAATCTAAATTTTCGTAGTGTTTAGAGTAAATTTTACTTTTAAGATGCCCCCACAAAAAAAATCGCAAGGAGCTAGGTCCGGAGATCTTGCAGGCCAATTTATTCCACCACCACGACCAATCCACCGATTAGGAAAAACCAAATCTAAATATTCCCGCACATTTATTCCATAATGAGCCGGGCACCCATCCTGCTGGAACCAAATATCCTCATCTACTGCAGCTGCCTCATCCAATGCAGGACCTATATGATTTTGCAGAAGTTCTAAATACATATCAGAATTTAAATTTCCCATAATTTCAAATGGTATAATCCTGTTCTTAAAAATTCCAACCCAAATATTAATTTTCTCAGGATATTGGGTACCTGTACACACAGTTAAATGATGATTTTCTGTGGTCCACATACGAGTATTCTGAACATTTGGTTCATTATTTAAAGTAAATGTACATTCATCTGTAAAACAAATCGACGAAATAAAGTGCTGGTCCCGATTTGCCTTTTCTTGCATAATTTCACAAAATGTACTTCTAGTTTCAAAATCAGCCAAAAGAAGTTCTTGATGTGTTTGAAATTTGTAAGATTTATATCCATGTGTTTTTAAAATTCTCAGAACTGTTGAATGATGCAAACCACATTCAGAAGCAATATGTCTTATGCTGTACCTTGAATTTTGAGATATCATAGCCAATACCAATTCTTCATTCACTTCGTTATGACGTATTCTGTTATTATTATTATTGCCTTCATTACCATCGGTCACAGCTACACTAGCTGTACTCTCAAATTTTGTAACCAGTTTTGAAATTGTTGATACACTTGGAATTGGTTTATCTTCATATTTAATTGAAAATAAATCCCGCACCCTCCTATTACTATTTCCTCCATAATAATTTTTAATAATGAAGACACGTTCTTCGTTTGAATAAACATTCATTTTATAGCTTACACAAAGATTTAATTTAAATTATAAGATTAACTTTAATAAACATCAAAAATTGACATTTAACGCATTTGTCATAAAAATAAAAGAAAAGTCATGGCTATTGCTACAAAGTAACAGAAATTTCGAAATTTATTTTTAATGTTACGGCTAAACCAAAAACTTAATAAAACATGTAAAAACAGTTTCATGGGTAACTTTTAATTCTGAACAAATCTTCCCTCTACAGTTTTTTCCGTAAAATGTACAGGAGAGCAGGAAATTGCATAAAACTAATATCCCATGTTAAATTCCTATGTTCGCACTCACCGAGCACCACCCGGTATAATGCTTTTTTGATTTATTTATTAACCTTTTATGTGTATACTTTACTTTAGCTGACTAACCCTTAATGTGCATTACAATGTATCAAAATATAGCAGCAAAGCAGCTTCTAAGTCGCCCTCTCAGCCCTCGGTTGAAGTCGGTCATATTATGAACGGAATCAAAAGGATTGTTCGATGTTTCTCGAGATAGAACTGTAATTTAGCCAAACAGTGTCAAACCGAGATTTCTAAGAACTCAATATGAATGAGTAGCCGTAGAGAGTAGACCTGTTGGTTAGCTCTAGCTATCAGGTATTAATTATTGTCCGGTGTAAAAGCTAACAGCTGATTTCTTGTATAAATTTAGTTTAAAAACAAACTATTCAAAATGAGTGCACGCCAGACTACTACCACTGTAACTGAGTCTTGAAGTAAATTTCTTGAGGCTGAAACTTTTCTTACCAAATTGGCGATCAAAGTTTTTGAAAAAGTAAATGTATAACTAATCTAATACTAATACAAAATATCTTTTAATATAAGAGTATAAATTATACTACATTATATTATGTAAAGTATATGATCTAGAAGAAACTTACAAATAATGCGTATACCCTATGAACTTGCAATAAATAAGGAAAATAATAAATAATATTGAGCTTAAAAATACGTATAAAATTATTTATATAAATTGAGATTTCTTTATTCTCTTATTCGTTTAAATAAAAACTTCTTGTTTTTAAAGCACTAATTGTAAAACAAAATAGTTTGTACATTTTTTCTTTTGTGAGATTATTCAAAAGTTGAAAATAATATTCTTCATTGACATTCGATACAATAAAATTTGATAAATAATGTTTCCTGATGGGTAAATTTAGGGCAAATAATAAGAAAATAGTAGAAGTTTTCTAGACTGTGCAAATTACATATAGTGCAGTTAGATGAGGTATCAATTGTATATTTTATATTGTTAAAGTAGATTATAATTAATTTCTTCCTGGCAAATTTTAGTTGGGTGAGTACTCGAAGTTTAGCTATGGATATATTGTAAGTGAAATGCGTCTGAATAAGTTCTAATAACCGATTATACAAATTCTTCTGCAGTCGGTGATCTTCCATTCGCACTAGTTTTTCCTACCAAGACACGACCTTTTTACAAACATTAGTTTCATTAGTTTGTATATTATATACTAGTATACCGGTTTCCAACCTCACCATGAAACTAGGAGTAGAGCGGGAATATTGAAGGCATAATTTTAGATATCTTATCTGACATTTATCTATTAAATCTATTTTATTTAAGGTCCATTGTATCGGCACCGTAGAGAGTGGTAGCATTTATTACTAAATTTAGTAGTCTATATTTTTCATCTGTTCGATTTTCCCTTACACAGCAAACTTAGCACTTTATTACTGGCAGATACATCCTTATTATAGTTATTATTCGCTGCGGGACCAAATTTGCTCGAAGATGAAAAGGTAATACCTATAAGTATGTGAACGTAATAACTGTCTTGATCGAAGTGTCTTTATAATTAAATTTGTAAATTTTTGAGCGACCATGCTGAAATAGTAATTTTTTTGTCTAATCAGTAATTAGTGTCAAAAAGTTTTTGTCGCAATAATCTTGTAAAATTGATAATTTTCTTTGTATATCTGCAGCAGAATAACCCAATATTACGATATCATCTGCATATGCAAGTAGCATATCCTTTGGCCTGTCTATGTTTAGACCTCTTGCCCCCGAGTTACGAAATGCTTCCTCTAGATCAGCGGTTCCCAACCGGTGGGTCGCGACCCACAAGGTGGTCGCCTTAGCTTTTTTGGGGGGTCGCCTTGGCTTTTTTGAGGGGAAAAAATGTAATCACTAAGTCCTAAAATATATTTTGTCAAACCTTTTATTTTTTGTTTTATTGATCAAATATGCGAAAGGGGGGTCGCGAACATTTTTAAAAAACTAAAAAGGGTCACGATTAAAAAAAGGTTGGGAACCACTGCTCTAGATCGTTTAAAAAAATGACATGTAAAGATTGTATATTCGTCGCATAAATGTAGAGAGATCGGAACTATTCGGCAAGCTACGCTATAAGCAGAAAAATCTCTATTTGGCATACTGATGTAGTACAGACATCAATCAACCTGCGCATTATTGTACTGATATTTACGAGTAAATATGAAAACGAGAAGAGGGAAAATGAAGATAACTTGATAGACGAAGGTCTCATTGAAAATATTTAACAACTAACTTGGAAAGATGTGTTTAGGACGCAATAGTTTTAAATTTTAATGAAAATTTATATTTTGGAAATTAGTCTGTTTCTGCAAGTTATATTTTTAATTACATCTAGATATGTCTTTATAAATAGATATTAATTTGTTTAATGAATTTTTATTAAATTTTTTTAATTCTTTTTCTATTTTCCATTCCAAATATTTTCTTTGTGTTTGAAATCATTTAAATTCCTCTTGGTACTTATTTTCTTCGTTTTCATTTTAAGCTTATGGAGTTGAAAACTGCATTTTATATTTTCTTAATTTTTTGTAATATTCCAATCTAATCATATTGTTTCATACTCCGTTTACGTTTACCTTTTTAACCATTTCTCTGCTATATAATATCTGTTTCTATACTTATACTAGCATTAACAATATCTGTTACATTATCAATATTTTCAAAATTTGTTTATTTATTTATGAGTTGCTTAACTCTTTATTTTCTTATTGTTTGTCGTTACTAGAATTTGTAATTAAGTTAATAGTAGTTTTGAAATCGTATCATCATTGGTGAGTTTGTATATTTTTAAATATAATGCTATAATATATTATATAATGTATTAACTCTTTGCATGGCTCCTAATTTAATTCTTCTCCACTCCTGTTTAATTTGTCCCGAATTTCTTTTATGCCCGAATTTATATGTAAAATTTTAATAAATTAAATCCCAATATTCTTCTTCTTATTAATATAACTGTCCACATTTTTATCTAATAGATTCTTCGTTACAAATTCTAATAAATATTTTGATTATTACAACTTCCAATTACCTAATCTATATCTTTTTTATTATTGTCAATTTATTTTTATCTCTGTCGAACATACACTCAAAATTACCTAAATTATCTTTTAATAAGTATTAAGTTTAACTTCTTTTTAAACCCTGTTTATTTTAAACGCTATTTAAATTATAGTTAATATATTCCTGAATGAACAAAAATTTCATTTAACTACTGTTATTGTTTCTGAATAGGCATGTTGGTGTTTAAATGTATTAAACGGTCTAGAAGACTATTTTTTGAGTACCGAATGTAAATAATTTGGAACAAAAAATTTGGATGGCGAATAACAAATATTTGGGGATAAAATCAATATGACATTGCTGGTTAAATACAACCCATTTATATTTGTCGTTATTTGCGTTACATACATACTATAATATAAAACATGTTAAATCGACAAAATCACAAAATTTATTAATAAACGAGATATTTGCTGTTTCTCTTACGATGAGACAGTCTATATGTATATATAATATGGTTATCTCATTTGAAATAAAAATAATTCTTCTACAAATTTAAATTATATCAATGTCGTAAAATCTTATTCTTTCAGCATTTAAAACTTTTCATTTATAATTTTTGTAATAACGTTTCGCGGAATCGATTTTGGGAAATCACTTGTTAATAAATACACAGCACAACCAAACCAAATAAACCTGATCTTATTTTATTTGAAATTTATGTATTGGTTTCGTACTATTATTTATTATTGCTTAAATTAACACAGATTTAAAATAGTTATTTGTGTATTAAGAGCGTAAAGTGATTCTTTGTTACTCGAGCACGGTAATTGCAGCGCGAGCCGTAAGCTCGAGTAACAAAGACACCTTACGCTCGTGATACACACATAATTTGTTCTACGATTGCATCTAAAAATGGCAACTTTCTGTTTTGTTTGTATCCCTGGTAATTATTGATATAAGCGCGCGTTTAATCTTTTACGTGCGTTGCCATTGAAAACGCGCGCATTTAACATCTTTTTCGTGCGTTGCCATTAGAGACGCGCAAAAACGATATTCTTCGATTGTTACACAGAAAACGTCAACTTTACGATGACAAATGAGAGCGTAATTGTCAACTTTACGATGACAAATGAGAGCGTAATTGTCAACTTTTCATAGCAATCGTAGAAAAATATTATTTTTGTCTGGTTAATTTCTTATTTATTTAAAAATTTTAATTTTAAGAATCACTCTACTTTGTCACACTATACATATTTTAAATGTCATTTAGTTGGACGTCTAACCTAAAAATATTTTTGTACATGTGTTTTTGCTGAAACTATTAAAAAAAGTAATAAATTCTAGGTTTATAAAATTTACGCTAATATGTACGATAGGCTGTTTATTTTGAATATAAAACTACCGAAACATATTAAATTAGCAGATGATAAATTTAATATAACAGCAAAAATTTACATTGGCTCAGAAATATTTTGGAATATACTCTGTGCAAATCGAATAAGATTCCCATGGCCGTTTATTTGTTTTTGTCGTATTAACAAGTGATTTTTCGCGACGTTAGTCACACGAAGAAGATTTAAAATGAAGTATCAAGTTTAAAAATCTATTTCAAATGTTTAACACTTTTTCAAGATGAAACATGTACAAAGTATATTAACTACTTCACTCAATCTTTCAGAAAAAAAAAATATAATAAAACAGAAAATGTGAGATGACCTCATTGTAAATGAAAGACGAACATTTCTCAAGCAATTTCTGCAGAATTTCAAATATACATAACTATACAAATATAAGAAGAAAAATGTGTTTTTCTTATCAGTCAATATGTTTCATTTACAATTTACAAATCACCAATTTTATTACAAAAAGCAATCTAAACAGGAAACCAAAAGAAATCTCTAGCGTCCATGCTGTCACTATCAAGTGCCTCTATATTTGCAGTATGTCCTTCCTAAAATATCATCCCATGGAATCTGGTCCTCCAGGGGTTTGACGGCCTGAGTTGCGAGTCGGTCCCGCACCTACAAAAAATTCATAGCTAGACCATCTTACGGTGGGAGCTCGAGAGCTTTGGTGCTTTCTCCTGTAGCGAATTACTGTTCTTTAAAATCGTAACCATAAACGTGGATCTAGAATTAAATTTGGTTTTCGTGTCGACGGAAATTCTCACAGGTTTTAAAATTTGTAAATTGTGGTTATAAAATAGAGATTGAACTTGATTTATATTTAGCATCAGTATACAGTAAATATCGAGAAACAAAACAGTTATGTTGAAATGTTATTAAGTAAAAAATATGTTCTTTATAATTTTTAGTAACTTATGCACTTATAAAAACAATAGTTTGTAACATTAACATATTTTAATGTATAATTATGCGAATAAAAAAATTTCCATAGCAAAATCTATCAATACACATGTAACTAAATAGCATTCATTTTATTGACATGACTGAAAGTATAGTGACGATCATAAATTTAAAGTTAAATTTATTACAAAAAAATTCGGGTGACGCCTAGATTCAAATCAAGAATCTTCTGTTTGCCGGGCAGAGATGCTAACACTACACCAAGGCACCCAGATACGAACTATGGCGTCAATCGAATTCTGTCAAAGTATTTAATGCTGAATTCGTTTCACTTACCTCCAAATTTAAATATAAAAGTGGGCAGTAATAATATAATAATGCAATATAATTTGAAAATTAATGCACTATATAGTACACTGTAAGTTAAAATGTCAGTGTACTAATTGACCTTGTAGTTTTTGATTTGCTTCCAAAAGAAAAATATAACTGTATTTTAGTTAATTACAATTGTACTCGTATAATATAAATAGCATCAAATTATTTCCATTTATATTGTAAAATTAATGTATAAACATAAAATTTATATATTAATTTAAAAATAAATTTTTTGTATGTAGTATTCGATTCTTTCTTTTCAATATCTTTTTCTCTTTGTACCACATTCTGTCATTGGCTGAAACTTTTTTGTCGTTGCAGATACTTGATTTGGCGACGATTCAAACATACTGTAGTTTTGATGTACTTTACATTGCTTCTACATTTAGTATAAACAACAATTTAAAATACAAATTATATTTAATAAAAATGTAAAGTAAACACTTGGCTATGTTTCACAAAATTCAGCCTCCAAGTCACCTTATGAGGGCATCGTCAGAGGCTGGCCAGCACAGTTCAGTTAGTAACCATAGACGCGTTTTGCTCTTATTAGAGCTCATCAGTATGGTATAACTCACTTCTTCACCTAGAACAAAGTTCATATGAAGAAGCTGGTGACGAAGAACTGTGCCAGCAGAGAATAAGATCTCTAACAAACTAGTAAGATGACATAAGAAGTTTTGTGTTGCATAGCTTTCCCTTTTTTTCGGTAGATGGCATGACCAGTTCCACAAAACTTCTCATGTCATCTTACTAGTTTGTTAGAGATCTTATTCTCTGCTGGCACAGTTCTTCGTCACCAGCTTCTTCACATGAACTTTGTTCTAGGTGAAGAAGTGAGTTATACCATACTGATGAGCTCTAATAAGAGCTAAACGCGTCTATGGTTACTAACTGAACTGTGCTGGCCAGCCTCTGACGATGCCCTCATAAGGTGACTTGGAGGCTGAATTTTGTGAAACATAGCCAAGTGTTTACTTTACATTTTTATTAAACCTTGTTTCACCAAGTGTTGGATGACAATTAATTTTGTCTTTGTTGTTATTTATATTTAATAATACTGTAGAACTTATTGATTTGAATTGCAGAAAAAAGCACGTTAATTTGAAAGCCGGGATCTCAAATCTGTAGACCGATTCGATACCACTGAATGAATAAATTTTATTTATCTTGGAAGTAAATTTATTTGTTGTGTATAAAACCGGCCATAAATAGTAAATACAAATAAAGCAATAGTTTGAACAATTCAATATTATAATATTGAGTTTAGATTTTTAAATATTTCAGAATATTTTTCATTTGATCTTCTTTAACAACATGTAAAATGGACGTAATTAATCTAACTTGATTTATAGTTTAGTATGAAATCTTCACAAATATTAAAAAAAAAATTATTAATATAAAATGTATTTTTTTGAAATAACTCGTTTTTACAATTAAAAAAATATCTGAGAAACTAAGTGAAGCATTATAGTACTATTAGTGCTGAAGTACATTATTTTGTTTTTAATCGTTTCTTTAGTGCAGAGGATTTCTTTTAAAAATTATTAAAAATCAAATTAGTGAAATTCCAATAAATAAAGCTTCGCTGAATTATAGACTCCGTATCGCAGACCTTAGACTTTACATTTTTGATTGTTATAATAAATTCATTCAACCTGATTATCAAAAAAGTTTTGGCTAATCCTGAATTTTGGACTAGCTAATATTATTCTAGTTAGATTTTAAATATTCAATCCAAATCACTTTCCATAAATGGTAATAAGATTATACGAGAATTAGAGTTCACTTAATTTTTTCAGAATTCAGAACTAGCTGCTAAAACACTTTTAAGAATTGGGTTGTTAATCATCACAAATCGGTTCAAAATTATGTCGGTAATAACATACAAAAAATTAATTCATTTGGACATTTATATTGATTTTATCAGAATGGATTCCTTTATGCAACTTCGCCTAAACTCAACTATTATGTAAATTCAATTTTAAAGAATACACGGATTATTTTTATATTTCTTAGGAGTCCCATACCAACTACATACCATTCAAAATTTGACGTTACGCCACTATAATAAGTACAGTATATATCCTATTCTAACTCACTGGTTACTAACGCAATCACTTTCGCATAGTTTCTAACTCACCTGTTCAACCTGTCGGAACACCCTAATTAAATTTCTCCCCGCTAGTTTCTCAAGGTCGCCTTCATTCCAGCCTCCTGTTTCCAATAACTCTGCTAACAGGTAAGGGTACCGGGACACGTCTTCTAACCCTCGTGGAGTCCTGTATACAAACACACTTACATGTATAGATAAACATACATACACTGTACAGTTTTCGTCTTACGAAATGCGACTAAAGCTTAGAAGAAAATTATAAAGCTCTGAGAGGTGTGTCTTTGTAGCTCACTAGCATTTAATTTAGGGTAAAAGGTGATTTTATGAATTTCACTTTATTCAAATTAGAATATAATATGAAGTAGGTGACTCAGAGGTATCGAGTCGGTCTGTGGATCTTGAGAACCCTGGTTCGATTCCCAAAGCCGACAAACAATTTTCACCAAATTAAATCTACTCCTGTGAATCCTCCTCCACTAACATCTTTGGGGATCGAGATCTGCTACGGCAGAGTGCCACACCCAGTAATGAGTAAAAGGCGTGATGATATATTTATTCATTTTATTTTTTTACAAATTAGAATGCAAATGAGCTTGAAAGCTTGGCTACATAGTTGGTTTTCATTTAGCTTCTGTTTGGAACCTTAACATCATGAGAACTGCGTTATTTATTATTATTATGGTAAAATAAAAATCGATATCACTTTGAAAAACGACAACTATATATGTAAAACCAACACATGCCGACATTTACAAATCAACGAGTGTGTTTTATTTGTAGCTCTACACGGTGTCGATGTAAACTATAGTCCTAGAGTTTTTTGTCTTTCAAGAGCTTCTTTAATCAATCAACTTGATTTATTATCTAACCTCTCTAAGCGAGTGAGTGGAGATTTTTAGTTTATTAGTTTTCTTTTTGCGATTTGAATATTGCATTTGTTTTTTCAAAAACACACATGTACAACTGGCTTATAAAATATATGTACTTGAATTTTTATTTAAAATTAATATTTCTCCCGTGATTTGAATTCTAGAACTTTTTGTCTAGGTAAGTGACCCAACCCACAAGCTCTCATTGATATATATATATTGTCATACCTACGTCAATTTAAATTATTCAATATATTTTTTGTATTTAAGACAATAAGTAATATCCAGGAACGATCCGGGCCGTCGGGACATCGAGAATTTACCGAAAGGTCGAAGCTTGTGTAAGCCAAAGGGTCCAGAACATACTTTTTTTATTATTATTTATTAACCGGACGATAAATGTCCTAAAATAGCTATTTTGGAATAGGTAGAAACAAATACGCAACGTTTTAACTGTATATAATTTGCTGAGATTTGCTTCGGCTGAGTGCCACATTCAACAATGAGTAAAATACGTGATATTATTTATTGAACTGTCAAATACATATTTATTATTTCAAAAGTGCTTTTGAGAAAAATTCTTGAACCAGTTGTTGCAAATATTTAAATTCTAAATAATATAAATATAATAAATAAATAAATATATCATCACGCCTTTTACGCATTACTGGGCGTGGCACTCTCCCATAGCAGATCTCGGTAAGTGATACATTTCTTTGTATAAAGTGCGGTTACCATCCATCAAATCAAGATTTTGGAGTAGGGGGCGTTATGTTAAAACTATGTGGTGAAAATTGTTTGTGACCTGTGTGAATCGAACCCGGGTTGTCAAATCCATAGGCCGAATCGATACCACTGAGCCAGCTACTCTATTGTACATAGCAAAATACCATTTCTTATTTTAATTTTTTTAGCTATTGTAAACATTAAATTTAAAATTAAATAAAATTGCTATTTTTAATTCGCTAACTTTGGCAGATGAACGAAATGCGAACAAATGCTTAACGATGAAACTGTTAAATAAATATTTTTTATTTCAAATGTTAATCTGGTGACTTCACTTAAATATTTAGTTACATTTCATTCATAATTTAACAAATGTTATTAATTTTAAAAATTAAAATATTTTTAACAAATACAATTCTATATGTATGGTTACTCATTAAAAAATTAAATTTTTGGTAAGTTTATTTATACATATATATCGTAATACAATTTTTATTTGATAAACATCAAATATTCAAAAAACGCACGCTTCAGATTCGAAATATACTAAATTAATAGTCTTACAATTTTATTTCAAATCAATTTATATAATATTGAAAATAGTGCCGTTCAAACAAAAGCTCTTTATTGAGACATTAACTTCATGTAAACTAACTTAATTTTAAAACCGATAAATTCTCTATCTCAATCAAAGACAATATATATATATATATATATATATATATATATATATATATATATATATATATATCCATTCTAAAAGTTCGGAATGAAAATGATTGTGGTCATGTAGTATATGTGCTTACATTAGTTCTATTACAAATGGAGAACCGTGAAACAGGAGCTTCAAAGCTCCCAGTTCCCAGATGTATAGTTCACAGCTTGAGGTACAAGACCACAATTAAATGTCACTAGCCACCAGCATCACTACTCACGACCACTGGTAACAACTAACGATTTCCAAACACTCTAAGCACAACCAAAGCTCTATTGTAATCTGGCAAGCACCGAATTGGACATTAGATGAAGCTAGAGTTGAGATGGAATACGAGTACTTAGTCCATTGAGGGCTCATTACATAGAAAAATATATATGAGTTCAAGTATTTTGGAGGAATTAATAGATATGAACTTCGAATTTGGTAGGTATGTATCTAGGCTGCTGCAATATTCATTTAAAAAATGTATAGGGTAAATAGAGGAGACCAAAAAAGGAACTTTTTTATTATATAACAGAGTTGTTTACGTATTATTAAGACATTAAAACTGATTTAAAAAAATAATAATTAGAAAACCGTTTTTTATACCAAATGTTCAACGGCTACACACAACTTAAAACGACGTATTAATGTGAGTTCAAAAATTCCAAGATCCATCCGAATTTGATCTGTGCATTTTTAAAACTATTACTACTAGAAGTTGTTGAAGTTTATAAACATACCGGAAAAAATCATCTTGGTTTCCAGGCTTTTAAAACATAACCGACCCTATGTTATGTAACAAAAAGGTTTTATTTTGGTCCCTCTATTTACCCGTAAAATTTGTAAAACAAATTTTTCAACATCTTGTATATAGATTTATTTTTAGGGGTGACAAATTTCGTTCACTGTTGGTTAATCCACTAGTTAAAACCATCCTGATTAAAATAATATTTTAACCAGTTTTTTTTGTCATTAAATATCATTGTAAATCTCGTAAAATTATAAAATATGTAATATTAACTTATTAATTAATGTACATAACAATATTTCAATAATATAAATTTGTAAATAATAATAAAATAGTTTAAATCAGTTTCAAACGGTTTGAATAAATTTAACCACTAACCTGGATTTTATAAAAAAAAGTGTTTTTTGCCAATCCTTCCATTTTTTATTGGTTCACTATTAGGATCTTAAAAATCGAAAGAGATAAAAAGACGATTAAATTACTAATGTGAAGCTATTTTTAAAATTATTTTAATGGTGATTTTACTTTTACAAAAAACAAAAAATAGATAACATTTTCCAAATTCTTGAATAAATTATAGTTATTTGTTTAACCAAACAAACAAAAACTACCAGATTGATTGCCGCGACTAGCGTTTCACAGACGAGATGCAGCTAAAGCTTTGAATCATACATCCGAAGTTTATAGGGCTCAGGTTTAAATCCTGACGGTATCCCAATTTTTCTTTTTATGATTTAATTATGAATGTATTACTTATTTCATTCATAATATTTTTATGGTACATAAAAAATATATAATGTTATTTGTTTAACTAGGCAAAAAAGTTGCAGATTTATTGCCCTGGTTAGAGTCTATAAATGTAGCCAAGGCAGTAAATCTACATTTATTGCCGTGTTCAACACATAATTTTGTTTGCCGATTATTTAAATTTAAAATTAATTTCAGAAATTTATTTAATATTTTAATGTTATTGCACTCATGTTACTATGCATTTGTTTAGTGATCGCTATGTATAAACAAAATTGAGGTTTTTTATTTCAAATTATTTGTTGTTTTTCTAAAGCAACCATTTTTTTGCCTAGACAATAAAAGTAATACTTTAGATCCTGTAAAATGCCTATACAATCACACTTGTCATGTCGGTCGACAAAAATTGTTTTTATTAAAATTGTAGCAATTTCACCTTCATCAGAAGACCTTTCGTCAAGAATCCAAATGTAGTTTTTAAAAGCAACCATTAAAGCTACATTCATAAATATACGAAATTATGATTATGCTATCTGATTCTTTAACACTATTTTTTAATCTGTAAATGTATTGGATATACAATTATTTAAATAATATGTTTAAATTTTATATTTTTATTTAAGTTACCGTGGAAGAGAGGTGATAACAAATAAAACTTACCTGTTAATGCCGTCAAATCCAGCACCAATTCCCACGTGATCAATTCCTGCGATATTTCTGATATGGTTAATATGTGCTGAAAAATAAAATAGATAATATCGTTGTTATAATAACTTACTCAAAATAAACTCTTTAACAAAAAATATATGTTCACAGATATAGGCAATATAAATATTATATATGTGTAAAGATTATTTTCCATGGATCTCCTGTTAGCTGCATAAAAAGTAGGTAAATAATAGACAATCAAGACTATACGATTACATACAAAAATTATTGTACTTAATATGTTTTTCGGTAATTTGATAATAGAATAAATAATTTGTCTAAAACAAACAAGAAAATTAGGTTACGTAAATTTTGATTTTGAATACAAGAAAATTATCTCATCTAATAGAAAATAACTGAAAACAAATGTTAATGCGTATTTGATATTTATTTGTATTGAATTTTACACAAACGTGGAACAATAAAGCAAAAGTTGCCCTATTTAGCTAGTTTTATATTGTTTTAAAATAATTTAAATTCATAAAGAAATTATTTCCTTTAAAAATAGATATTTAATTAAATATTTGAGAATATTTTTCGAAACTAACCCAATTAAAATAAATTAATAAATCTGTAAAATAAGTAGTCGACAACTTTTGGAATTAAATGCATTCATTATCCTTAACTTAGAGCCCATCTTATAGTACATTTAATTTTCCGTATTATATGCTCTCATTATTTTATTCGATATCCAATTTTCATGAATTCGCTTGTGCACGAAGTGTTAAATTAAGTTTTCGGGTAACCAAATAAACTATACAATTTATGATAAAAAGCCTTCGTATGTTTTTGCACAGAATGTTACAAATGAACTGTTGGAGTGCAGCAGCAAGGTGAGAAGAAGATACTTTGCTGCTGTTGCCACATCATATTCATATAGTTTGATGCACATGATCTTAGTGACAGCTGAACAAAGACAAAACAAAGAGATGCTTACCGATTACGTCCTGTATTGTTGCTGTTGAGTCGCAGCTTATGAAGTGAGGGTAAAATGATACCATGACTAGACCGCCGTTTATTGCCTGAAATAAATCATATTTTGTTTAGCAAATATCATATTTCAAACATATCTTGTTCATTTCTACGATTTACAGTCGCAGTCATGGGCGTACTAGAGGGCACTTGGCCCCTCTGGCTTTTTACAATCATTCAGAATTTTTCCCAAAATACTTAGTTGTTTATATATTATATCTATTGGCCTTCTATCAGATAAGAAATTACAAATTAGCTATTTTTTTGTAAAGATTTCTTTAAGATATTCTCTACATAGAATACGATGCGTAAGAAAAAGATTTAAATTTGTATATTTGTACATAAGAGTACCTACGTAAAATACAATGTAGGTGCACGTATGCCGTGTGGTGTATACAAAATAACAAATTATCAAGAATCAATGAGTCTTCATTTATTACACTTATTTTTTGGAAGGGATTCTGATAATCTGCAATTTTTTTGTATAACTTGTACCTGTTTACTTTGAAACGAATAAATTATACAGATTTTACTAAACCAATTTAACACATTAATAATTACTGTAAAAAGTTTTGATGAAGATTTGGTATGGTATTGGATTTTGTTTTAAAATGAAGTTGTAAATATTACACAAGAAACCTCTACAATTGCACTTATCAAACATTGTAAATTTTATTCATCAATATATAAAGCATTAGAAATTCTACCTCCAGGCACGTACATTATCGAAAAATCATTAGTAGGTACTCGAGTCAAAACATTCGTTTCACTATTTTCGAAGATCGGCTTGACGGCTTATGTATGATGGGTCTCCATAGGGATATTATAAATGAAAATATATGTGATTTAATTTTTTTTTTAATGCAACAAATTTGAAATTTACCTTTACTGCAACATTCTAAATTAGTACCAACTTTTGCTTTATAGTTTTTTTCTTTGCTAATAGATACTTATTATATATTTCATTTTGTATTAACTACACTTTTTTGTAATTTTAATAATATAAACCTATTATCTTATGTTACATTTTATTGTTTTCTAAACTTTGATTCCATTTTAACGAAATAATCATATTAATTTGTTTATTTATACTACTCTGTACAACAGGTACTTAATCTCAATTATAGAACAGCGTCCGGACTCACTCAGGGGGATTTGAACTGCTGGACTAAAATATATACAAAATATACTTGGCTGTAGAATTGTTTTAAAATTTTGTTGCAGCATCTTATTGTTAAACGCCAAATAAAACGAACAATTGTTTTATTAGTTAAATTAAATTAGATAAATAATAGTTGAATTGTAAGAGTTCACCGATTACTCCCGTTAGATTTTGTTATATTTTTACTACTAAATTACTAAACCATTTTTAAAAAGTAAAAGTTTTGAAGTACTTTTAAATGGGTATCTACTTTTTTTATAATGTAGGAAGTACAATGGTTTGAAAAATGAGTTTTAGACATTTAGATTTTTAGATTCAGGATAATATCCTATAAACGATTAATATTTCTATAACATTTTATAAATATTTCAAAAAATATTATAGTAATATTTTTCACATAAGGACATTGGTAATATTTCAATTAAAATATTTATAAATGTTATATCGCTTATAAAGATATTTATGTAAATTTTACATCCATTTAAAGCATATAATGACTCTGTTTAATACGAATTTTGCGCAAATTGTGTATAAATCTGTTTATTTGGAATTGAACAGACGTGTAAATTTCAGCCGTCTGACGCATAATATAAATTAAATGGTTACATGTTTACAGTCAATTTTCAATTTTACTCAAAGTTCTGTCAGAATGATAAATTTGTTCGCTAATTCTATTTCTTCCTAATTTGAATGAAACAAATGGACCTTATACAAAATCTCAACTAGAAAAACTAACCGAAAGGGGCCATGGGGGCCATAGCCCCCTTCCGAGGATCCGCCCTTGCATGTAATGAGTTCTTTAGGTACTAGAATTAAAATATAGTATTACATTTGACATTTGTACTTACCAGTCGCTTAAGGACGTGATCGGGCACATTGCGCGAACTGTTGCAGATGGCGTGAGCTGAGGAATGCGAGAAGATTACAGGAGCGCTACTCGTGGACAGCGCGTCCAGCATGGTGGGCACGGACACGTGCGATAAGTCTACCATCATTCCCAACCGGTTCATCTCTCGAACCACCAACTGTCCACAAATATTTTATATAGTAAATAATTTAAAAATTCCACAGTTCAAGGTAGATCAAATAGTAGCGTTACTGCTACACATACTGAAGGTCCCGAATCTATAATTTCATCTTCATCAAACTTATTTCAAATATCAAAATTTAAAAGATCTTATAATATGGATATATCACCTTGAAAGTTGTAGACCTAATACGAAGACTGAACAAGACTACGAGTATGCCAGCATAAAGTTTGTAGTAGCAGTATGATAGTGGTCAACAGGACCGGGACAAGAGCATTTGACACCAGGAATAATTTTAAAAATGGCCCACTTTGAATACATCTTTTATTGGACTATTACACATTTAAAAATCATAAAATCATATATCGAGAGGAGAAATTGAGACATTTTCTCCCGAAGGTACTATTTCATTTTCCGCACCGAAGGCGAAGTGTTTGAAGCACCTGTGGGAAAAATAACACATTCATCAGAACGTACATACATCTTGTCACTACCCTATTAGAAAGATATATTTTCAGAAATAAATTAGAAATTTAGAAAAAAATTATTATTCTTTTGACAGTTGTCACACTAATATCAAATTATACCGTTGTTTTACATTTGAATATGGCTTTACTTCCCTTACCTAGAAAGTATCACTCTCTTCTCTTATTTTTTTTTTTCAATACAACAGAAAATGTACAAAACTATTATTAAAAATAACATAAAAGTTTTTTAAGTTTAATCTTCATAAAAAATATAAATGAATAACAATAATTATGAATACAAACATAATACATTTACTATTAAGAATAATTTTAAGTTAATTTCATTTTTCGAGGTTTATTATTGCAAATTGATAAATTATATCATTGAAATTAACGATAGGCATTTTTGAAAATTTGTATATGGGGCATTTCACGTGAAGCGGGCAGGGAAAACAAGGTTCAAGTTTCCGATTTCAGTTATATTTAAGTATGTTATACCTGTTCATGTTCTCGACTCAGATACAACATATTTTTTTATTGAGTCAAAGTGATGCAGGTACTTCTTCGAATGCCATTATTCAGTGTTAACAAGGTATGGTAAAATAAATTAACCACTCGATTTTATACTTTATTAAATGACCTTTTTAACTCCTTAATTGGATTTCAAAAATAACTAAAAAATCACTAAAAAAAACAAATTAAAAATTTGTTTTTTGTTTTTTACAAAGTTCGCATTTTTTATATTTTTTAAATTTCATTTAAAAAAAGCTTATATTGTGTTTATACTCCATGCCAATTTTTATAATGGGCCGCGCAGTCGTTTAGGAGTTATATGTATTTAAATGCAGAAGCACGCTCCACAGCAATTAGCATTTGGACGGAAGACCGTTCAATGACTGAAGTAGGCAACCCACATTGCGGCTCGGTGAACCCGGCCATCTCAACACTCGAAAGGGTAACAGAGATGTAAACGATAATGTAATGTAATTAAGAACAGTTATTACTAGAAAACAGAAATGTATATCTTTGAGCAAAAAACATCATTAGATACTTGAGAAAAAATCTTCTCTGTTTAATATTTTTACATTTGAGATTCAAATCTGATTTTGTTTCATGTTTTTTCTATTTTTCTTTGTGTCATAGATATCCTCGATCCCACGACTATTTCATAAACTAAAAGACTTGACACAAGAGTCGTTGATAATGACATTTACCATTTAGTTTAAAAAATTCTAATTAAAGCTTTTCTATTCTGAGACAGTTCACATTTTTGTCATATGTAAATTTGTACCTTTATCCTGTTTTTAGGTAATAAATTTGACACAGTCAGTTTTATTAGTATCCATTTTTCTATATACAATGCACAAATTTTAACATAAAAATGACAACAGCATGGTTTGTTTAAATATTATTATTTCAGTAAAATAGCAACAAACATAGGTAACTTAGATTGAAACAAAATTGTAATATATGAATTTCTGTATTTTATAAGTAAAATAATATTTATGAAATTATAAATATGTTTTCACATAGCCATCGTTTAACAAATGCATAGCAACATGATTACGATGATGCCAATAATGATAAAAATATTGAAAGTAATGACAAAATAAAAATTAATTTTAAATGATGTGTTCAGTACAACAACAAAAAAACAGATTTACTATTTAGTTACATAAATATTATAAATAAGTAAATAAATCAAAATCCATGAGTACCTTAATATTTTTGATAAACTCCCATTTAAAATAAAATCCAACTTTACTTATTTATTCGTAATTTTTAATTAATTAAATATATTTGTATGTGTGAGCATAGTAAATTCACGATTCTCAAAAATGTTCACTCGGTTCACTTCCACAGTGAAATACGTTACCATGGAGCTATTTAAAATATAACCATAAGAAATAATACGGTTGGTTTATGTACCCCAAATGCCAATCTAATAAATAAACCATTAACCACTTATTTTTCAAGTAAGCGGAGGTCAGTTGTAAATATGAAGTTGTATAAGAAGGTTTTCAGTTCGTTTTGATGTGTCAAGATTTTAAAAATATGATAAATTGTTCGTAATTCTAAAGCAATAGTATATATCTAGATATTTTGGTTCGCACATTTTAAAATTAATATTAACTTGTTTACAATACGGTAATTATCTAAGCTTGTGAAAAGGTTTTGATACTATACTATACTATAAATGCAGATTTCGAAAACGTCCCTGTTTCAGACTATCTGACAATTATCTATATAGACTGGCGGTGACGACATAAATTAACGGCTTATTTCTATGACGAGCGAGCTTATTACACTAATATTTTTCGACAAATTTTATAATTATTTACAAATTTTCGATAAAATATTTAAATGTGCAAAAAGTAAGCATTAACAAGTGTATATCATTTAATACCTATAGACAGCAATGAAAATATAGTTTTCTTAATCTAAATCTAAAGTTTCATATAAATTGACAATATCGAATCAAATTTTTGACAGCAATATTAACTTCTTCATATGATATTTTATTTTGGTTCTCTTTTATTTATGGGGTAAGTAACTCAGTGATATCGAGTCAGCCTGTCGATTTGAGAACCCGGGTTTGATTCCCACAGCTGACAAACAATTTACACCACATTAAAAAACTATTCCTGTGGCTTTACTTTACTAACATCTTTACCGCGATTTTGTTGCTGTAAACTAGCATAAGAAAAAAATGTAACCTGCTATAATATGATGTTTAATGTTAAATCACACATTCAGTATGTTTGAAAAAGTGAACATACCCCTTTTTCTCGCTTATATACATATTTCGTAGAGAACATTATTTAATCAGTGTGACTTGTGACTTAAGGACATGGAAAATTTAATCATGCAACTTCTAGATTATCAGGTGGTGGCACAAACTTTGTAAATTTAAACATACGATTAAATTTAATTTTGTATTCTCTATTCTGTCAAGTCAAATTTACAAATTTAAAAATTGAAATTTAATGTTAACGTGAAATTAGATCATTACGAGTAACTAAACGTTTATTATATATTATATTGCATATAATGGAAATTTTAAAGTCTTATAATTTTGTTACCCAACCATCGAGATCAGCTAAAAGATAAATTACATCATTCTGATTGTACACCCAATTTCTGTTATTTTGTTCAGGTTGACATACTATATTTAATGATAGAAATTGAGCGAAAGAAAATTATTATTTTTAGCAAAAAAAGAAGTTTAAATTAATAAAATTTAAAAATAGAGAATGAAAAATGCAATGGTAATGTATAAAAAATCGTATATGTTGTATTTAATTTTACAAAATTGGTACTTCCGGTGACCCCAACAGTAAAAGTAATGTTTGCATAACAAGGGTCAAACATAATCACAAACATATCTTAAATAAGCAAACCTAGTCCCTAGGTCCTCACACGATAATATCTCAAGGAAGGTGGTACAAGATACAAACAGGATGATCTACCATCAATCCGTAGTGTTGATTTAGGATGTCACTTGGTGCGGACTACTCGTAGTTAACTCTTTTGGCACTTTGATTAATCTGTTTGTCGTGCAATAACTCACCGTGCCGAAATGAGACAAGCCACCAATGTGCGGAACGCGCCCGGGTTCGTCCACTACGCAGCAGTCTGCCCTAACACAAACACATGAAGTTAGAGTCAGAACAGACAAGGCCGAAGTGTAGTGATAAAGATTAGGGTAAGGTTATAATAGGGCATGTTTCACCTTTAGGCGAACATGGGCAACCTGTGGACTGCCTATAACTTTTTTCTAATCCGCTTGACATTTTTCATATACTCAACAAAGTGACAATTCAGCCCGCGATATCAGTTAATGTTTTAAATATAAATTTTGTTTTAACAAATCCAAGAGGCACAGTGGAAATTGTGCCGCAGCCTACAAAGTAGAACTACGTCAACTGTCACTATTTTATTGAATTTTACAAGATAAGTAGGTACCTTTAATTTTAAACTAGAAATTATACCGTGCAACATGAATGATTTATTAAAGCGTTTAATTTGTTCCATTATTTATTACTCTATGATTGTAAGTTTCTAAGAAATGCGCGTTCAGAGTGTGACATATTTTCGTTATATCTTTCTTCCAATAATACCCTTACCTGACGCGAGACAAGGCACTTCTAAGTTAAAATTTGAAGAGTCAAGATATATTCAGTTGCGAGTACTTTGTTCTGAAATATTTTGTAGATATATATTTTTTTGGGTTTGTACATTATAAAATTATAGTAGATATATATATCCATTTTTTACTATGGCATTAAAGATAGGATTCCCAAGTGTAATTTGCCTTTATTTATGACCTGCAATAAATAAATTGGTCTTCAGATGACACAACTTGTAAAAAAATTATCAGTGCCAACCTTAATGTTTAAGGCCAACGAATAGCTTTTAAAAATCAAGGTTTTTTTTTTCTAATTTATATATCGGACCAACTACTAAGGTCATATTCCGATATGTCCTTTGCATGGTCGCCACGGGCGGGACCCGAACCCATAACCTTATGGTTGTGAGTCAGGCCGTCAACCCGCGCGACCATCACGCGGGATAACAAGGTTTTTTTTACAATAATTATTAACTAATATTTAAAACAGAAAATAAATTTTGATTTTTAAATCGTATTTTCACGAACAATCACTACATGGATAAATAAAAATATGTTATATAAAAATAATGTCCTCTATAATACAGTTTTTCCCGAATTTGAATTTATAATTTATTAAAAAAAAAGAAAATGTGTTTTTAAAAGATTGTTGCAAATTTAGGTAATCTAAAGCAACATTTCGACAAGTTACCAAGAACAACAAAAAATCTCACAGAACGGTAAAATATCATAAAAAATTGAAAACAATAATAAATATAGTATGTTATGTATCAAGGGAGGGAAACAAGCCTTCGGCCCTCGCTTACGTCTCGGTTTGCCAACTTCACATAAAAATTACTGTGTTATCGGAACAAATGTCAAATATGGGTTTCTAACTAGTTACCTAGGAAACGCCGCAAACAGCTAATAACCGTAGTCTCTAGGGGGAGAAACATCTCTCTAGGGAGAGAAACATGGTACCTTTGGAGAGAAACATGTTTCTCTCCCTAGGGAAGAAAAGCAGTGTTTCTCTCTCTAAAATTAGGGAATAAGAATGTGTGTCTTGTGCATGTGTTACGAAAAATATTTTACTGATCATTTTGCAATATTATATTTTATACAAAATGAATGAAAAGTATTTTTTAATGACTACATATTATAAACTGAATCTTGTTTATATAATAAAATATATAGCAATTTGTTTGATAAATTTTTCTACTATTAGAAATTTGTAATTGATGATTTTGATTTTAAATTTGTTTTTTATCTACATATTTGACGATATTTTAAAAGAAGTTTTATCATGAAAATCTGTACTCACCAAGGTGTATTGCAAGTATGAGTGAGTGTTAAATATCTTGCTCCAAGTTGATGAAACATACGCAGTACTCCTAAACTTGTACCAATAGCATGGCCTCCTTCTATGCCTATCAGAGAGGCAAGACGGCCTGAACGGTGTGCTCTTTCAATTCCTAAACAATAGTTGATTATATTTCATTATTAGAAAAATTAATTTTATTTAAAGAGTAAGAAACATTCTTACCTTCGGCTGTGGTAACAAGTGCCATTTGATTGGGATACATAGCAACAAGTCTTCTAATTGTATCAATTTGTTCTAATGTAAGTTGAACGGAATCTAAAAATTGAGATGAACAAGGCACGTAGGCGGACCAAAACTATATGAATAAGTAAAAATCAGTAATAAAGTACAAATTTAAATTCAATCAATTAATACCTGCGCTGCAACCATTCCTTCTTTTAATCTTCTAAGATCTGTGTGAGACCATGAACTTTGTGCCCAAGGCGAAATTTGTCGAAGATCATCAGTAAATTGAAAATCTCGCAACTGACTTTTCAAAAATTTTCTAATGTTCCATGGTAAATCGTTATGACTAAAAAGAAACTTTCTTAAAAATATAAATGACTTGAAAGTCATAATTTTAAATGACAACTTTTTTATAATTAAATCCAATGATTGTTTACTACAAAACGTAGCATGTTGTACAGTGGCGTAACTAGGGTTAGGTGGCCTCCCCGCAACATAAAATATAGGACCCGATAAACTTTTGAAATTTCAATTATTTAAGTACAAAGAAAAAAGTAATAAGTGCAATATTTTTATAGTTCTTAAAGGTAAAAGAATAACAAAAATATATAATAAATCACATACTTAATATAAAATTAAATTAAATTTCAATTCTTCGGGCTTTTTTGTTAGCAAAATCCGTTATAAGAGTTTTTAAATGTAAATCTGTTGCATGATATTCTATTGCCAAAAGAGCAAGATTACTTACTCCAGTGGTTTACAAACTTTTTCTCTCAGCGGCCCCTTTTTTTCGAAAAAAATTGTCGCGCCCCCCTCATATTTTATAACAGTCTAACTTCAAAAATCGTAAATAATTTATTTTATAGAATACAAAAAATTAAGTACTATAAACATATATTGTTATTATATAAGATATTTGTTATAACAAATCTTTTTCTTAACCTAAAATTATGTTTATTACAACATAATAATAGAACAAAATAATGTAACAACATTTATAAACATAAAATTGTAATAAGATTGGAAATAATATTTAATTTAAATTAGACATATTTAATACAATATAATCATAATTTTTGAGTGTGCTGAATGGGCGCTTGTTTTTCAGTTTATCGAACCGGGGAGTCATTGAAGATATCGCCACTCGCAATTCTTTTTCAACGATTGATCGAGTTCGATATTTTGTCTTTAAAACAGCTACAGCGGAAAATTCTATTTCATACAAATAAGATGTTACGAAAGGTAATAAAATTTCTAAGGCTTTGTTTGTTAAACTAGGGATATGTTACTGCGAGCGCGAGTTAGAAACACGTGTGTGCTATGATGTGAATGAAGAATGTGTTCATAAGCCTCAATTATATATTTATATAGCGCGCCCCCTTTGAAACAATCACGCGCCCCCCAAGGGGGCGCGCCCCACAGTTTGGAAACCACTGACTTAATCTATCTTGATTCATGCTGTTTCTAAGATAAGATTTAATTATTTTTTATTTGCTGAAGGATCTTTCTGCTGGAGCCACAGTGACAGGAATGTTTAAAAATTGTAATAAGGCTTTGCAAACTTTACATAAATCAATTTTTAAAAAGAAATAAATAATTTAAATAATATCTGTCATTTCATGTATAGTTTTATTGGCATTAATGTCATTTTTAAGAAAATGCTCCGCATTAATTAATTGCATCGGAAAATTTTCTGATAAAGCATTGCAATAATGTTTATGTAATTTTGAGCCGAATAAAATGTAACTTAATTGAGAGATATTCATATTCAAATGGTATATTATAGTTTCGTGGCAAATTGTGTTGTGCCCCCTTAACTGCCCCCTCCCCCTTGCATTGCGAGGTTTTGCGGACCCTATTTACGCCACTGATGTTGTATAGATTATTTTGATATTGGCATTTACGAAAGATAGGACAATGGAGGAGTAATAGGGAACATAGTGGAGTGATCCAAGTCTGAATAGCGGGATGTCCAGTTTAAAATCTTGTTTCATTATTTACTTCTGCTTGTTTATATTTTGCCATTATAAGCATTTGTATATGTATTTTTTTAAATTTGTGTACGTTTGTAAATATCGCAGATAAAAAAATATAATATGTATTTAGTCGCAGAACTTATTCTTCATTACTTACATAATTACAAATGACGTCTATAGGCATGACATCTATTATTGAACATTACAAGAAATATCATTGGAATACTGCTTTAAATACCGACATTACAACAAATGTTTAATATGTGTATGACCTTCACGTATATGTGGGAACCAAAAGAATCACGAATTTCGTTGAAAATGAACCAAAGAAGTTCAGAGCTATTTGATAGTTTTCCACTAGTGACATTAATAAGTGATATTTTTTACTGTAATTAAATTAAATAAATGCTATTTTCATAAATGTCAATTAAAAAAATATATGAATATGACAAATTTTCGATGAGGAACTGCTTCTACAGAAACATTTTTTGCTTGTCAAATACTTTAACATGAATTTAAATTCGTTGTGCCACTATACTTCAATTTCCATAATAACGACTGCGAGGCTTGTAAAAACTTCTATATACTGACAGTTTTGTTGAAAATAGATGACACATTTAAAGTTGTTACATCTGACAGAAATTAATATTTTTCTAATTTTGACCTGTTTTTTTTTAAATTTAATTTTTTAAAATATTTTTCGATAATTAATGAAATATAAAACTATTGCCGATCAATGTTAGGATTGCAGCGCCAATGTATTATTTCGTGGAACTAACGGCGATGTGATGCATTTACAAATGTCGTATGTTTACTCGTAATATGTAATGTGCTTGTTTTAGAACTTTATTTATTTTAAACTAATAGGTACATTTGCATTAGCGACAGCAGTAAAGTGGGAATCTGGAATTACTTCACCCTAAAATATGTGAGTTAAATTGATAAACCCAATCTGATGTATTTTTATTTTAGAATGGAATGGAAACAAAAATTAAATTGATATTTGTCCAATAACGAATTTCTTTACATATTTTTGTTTATTAGAATCCCGCATCTGTCGATTAAATTTTTTTTTGTTATACATTTATAAAATGTTCGATATTATAAACAAAAATAAATTGATTTAAATTTATCTGTTTAGATTGAAATAAAAATCAAGAATACATAACATCACGTTATATCCCATTAAATGGAGTAGCACGAACCCCTGAAGCTATCACAGAACATGCACTAACAGATTCATTAAAAAATGAATAAATAAATAAAAATCAGTTCACATCAACGTTCTCATTTTGACACACGATACACGCTTCAGCTACACTAACGCTCTCTCCACACATTCTCTTTCATTCCCCACACCTGAAATCCATCATCACGCAACAAACGTTCAATCACATCCATCCATTCTTGTACACTTGTTTCATAAATCTTTCACTTACGCCTACTTCTCTAACTACGAATCTATAAAGAAATGAAGGCTCTAAATCAAGAATTTAAATTATTATTTAAATAAATAGATATAAATGTGAATAAAGTACTCCAAAAACTAACCTCTGTAAAAATAATCTTAATCCTTAAATGAAAGAAAAAACCTTGATAAATTTGGATACAAAAAAATCAATTTAAAGAAATGAAATATAAAAACTTAAAAATATCTAACTATGTATAATATAAATGAATTTAACTTTAAAAATGTACAAAGAATCAAACGAAGTCATAAGCAACCATATCTCATGTCAAACAAGAAAATTAAGATATGGAACAAGCCACCCAGCTAGCATCACAATGAAGCTGGTTTTCACAGTGTGATTGCTGATAATAGAGGCGTTTCTATTTTTCAAAAGTAGACTTGCAGTTTAAACTCTATGGCTGGTACTACAAGCTCGGTTCTATACTTCTATATAACTTGGTTTTTGCTAAATCCGAGCAACGGAAATGTTAATGTTACAACTCATAATGATACATATACAAATATAATACTGATTAAATCACGTATTCTTCGAAAACTTTCACCAGAATAATTCCACTTAATAATTTGTAACTTTTCTTCATGTGAATAGTTATCCATTTTCATTAATGATATAAAAACAATCACCTTTATTGTCACTTAAATAAATCACAAACCCATTTAAAACTAAACTTTTCTGACAGTTAAAACGTCATACATTTGTTTATCATTTTGTCTCAATTCCATGGCTATCACTATAAAGTAGAAATTCTTATAAAATATTAATGCGATTATTTCGCTTACAAAACGTGCAAAATAAAATCTGAAAACTGATTTAAATCCGTAATTTCAAGCTCTACAACATTTATTTGAAGCATTTTTGTTTAAAATCAATTGGCCACTTTTGCGCAAGGAAAAACTGATTTCCCATGTTAAATGCCTATGGCCAGGTTTTCAAGTTACACCCGGTATATATATATATATATATATATATATATATATTGCTGATAACCGTATAGCAGCAATGTTATCTCAACGAAAAAGGAAAGAATACTCCAGTATTACGGGCATGCGCATTTTGAAGCTAGTATGGACAAAGATAAAATAGCATATATCTCACTCTCTTTCCCTTTTCGCTTTTGGACCCAGTGTCAGCCATATATTACCAGGGCCGTCTTAAGCATAGTCTGCGCCGGGGTGCCGGGTGGTCAGCCCCAGCTCTTGTCAACCAAAAAAACGTAATGTAATTTTTAATGTTTCATTTATTTATTTCTCAAAACTCTTAAATTATACAAATAAAACAATAAATTATACAAATTAAAAATAAACATATAAACAATACATCAGTAATGTTTTATATTATATTATTATTTAAAAGCTACCATTTTATTCTGATTATTATTATATATAATATATATTTTAAAAAGGATTCAATTATATAATATATTAAATAAAGAAAAGGCTTCAGAATCCAATGTTTTTATAAAATATTTATTTGTGGACGTTTCAAGCAAAAATATTAGCTCATCATCAGCACCTTAAAATATAAATACAATAATTATAATATAAAACTAGGAAATTAATCAAAATGTCAAACCGGCTAAACCTGAAGTTGGCCGCAGGACGTTAGGAACTTCTGGGGAAAACGGCAGTTCGAACGGTACAAGTTCGACATAAGAAGCAAGCGGCTTGTTACTTTTTACCATAAAAATACGTTCTATGCTAGGTCAGGCATGGTTAGTGGTGTTTATTATTTAAAAAAACATCCGACTTTGCTAACAAAACGTTTTTAAATTATCTTGACCTTCAAATTTGCCGTTTTTACCATAAAATTACGTTCTACACTAGGTCAGGCATGGTTAGTGGTGTTTATTATTTTTTAAAAACATCCGACTTTGCTAACAAAACGTTTTTAAATTATCTTGACATTCAAATTTGCCGGGTTTATATATGTTCAACTTGTGCTGATTTCACCAAAAGTCACTAGCGACTCGCAGCCAACTTCAGGTTTGTCCGTCAACTACGGTTTTACCGCCAAACCTTTAAAAAACGTAAAAATATAAAACAATATTTGTAAAATGTCAATAATAACAAAAAAGAAAAAAACATACATATGAAAAATAAAAATAGAAAAAACAAAAAATAATAAATAATTAAAATAAAATATATAAAAATTAAATTGTTAAATTCCCTAAAAAAATTTGAGCATAATAAATTATGATACACATCAGTTTGATAATTAATCGAGGTATCATGGTGTAAATTTATATGTAACGTTTCAAAAATAAGTCTATGCTTTTTATTTTCCATAACATCAATAATTTTGGCTTCAGAAAAATTAAAAATATGTTGATATATTCTTTTTTCTAACGGTTGTGAAGTAACATTTGTAACATTTTCCACAAGACCCACATGGAATTTGGTATACAACATTTTTATATTTAGATTTTTCTATTTTGTCCTTAGTTTGTGTATAAAGGGAATTAATATTAGTGAAGTTAGTAGTTATAATTTTAATATCGCAATGACCATTAGTTTTTCTAATTCCAGATATTAATTTGTTATCAAAAGCTACAACATAATTATTATTGCAAGCTTCTTGTTACAAATCATAGTGCTTTAACTCGTCATCATCACTGAACATATTTTTAATTTTTCTGAAGCCAAAATTATTGATGTTATGGAAAATAAAAAGCATAGACTTATTTTTGAAATGTTACATATAAATTTACACCATGATACCTCGATTAATTATCAAACTGATGCGTATCATAATTTATTATGCTCAAAATTTTTTAGGGAATTTAACAATTTAATTTTTATATATTTTATTTTAATTATTTATTATTTTTTGTTTTTTCTATTTTAATTTTTCATATGTATATTTTTTCTTTTTTTGTTATTATTGACATTTTACAAATATTGTTTTATATTTTTACGTTTTTTAAAGGTTTGGCATTTTGATTAATTTGCTAGTTTTATATTATAATTATTGTATTTATATTTTAAGGTGCTGATGATGAGCTAATATTTTTGCTCGAAACGTCCACAAATAAATATTTTATAAAAACATTGGATTCTGAAGCCTTTTCTTTATTTAACAGATTATTATTATTATTCTGATCCATTAGCAACTCGAATCTCTCATTTAATTTCGAGATAGCCGTGTCAAGTAAATAAAATAAATATTTATTTTAAATTTTTTCATTGGGTCTAAAATGGGCTCATCTGTAGCCTCGTAATTAAAATGTCTTTTTCGGGGACGTGGACGAGCAGTTTCGGTAATTGTTAAGTGTGTAGTAATAAGAGCTATTTTAACTTGTACATAGTGAGCGGTATAACAAATGCCGAAAGCGGCATGAGGTGTGTTAAATAACATAATTTATTATTGGTGTCTATTTTCATTTTGTGCACGAAACGATACAATGACGTTATTTAATGACTTAGGGTTTCATGAAAGATCGTAATTTCTAGCGCTCGGCTTGTGTGCGCCCCTAGGACTCTGCGTCCGGGTGCGCCCGCACCCCTTGAGCCCCCGGGTAAAGACGGCCCTGTATATTACTAATAGATATATGGGTTTTAGCTAAAACCAAGTTAGAACCAAGTTCTTATTACCAGCCTATATGTGTCACCGCGACCGACATAGTTATCATATCAACCCAAGGACCATAAATACACAAAAACAAATAGGTGGAAGTTTTGTCTAGTGTATTTAAGGTCCTTGTATCAACCCTAGAGATTTTTAAAGGCGTGGCAACACTGAGTTCGACTATTATATGGGCTTGGTCACACTGAATAGTTTGTTTTGGTGGGAAAGTTATCCATGTTGAATGTGTGATCCGATGTTTACATTAATTAATTGAATTTTAGGCAGAACTAATAATAATGATTGAAATAATGGATGTAGAAGAAATCGCTAGTACAAGCAGTACTAAAAAAAAGACTGTAGAAGATGAGAAAACACGATCTTTACCATGGTACGTTATAATTGAGGTTAACTTATCAAATTAATAAACTTTTTAATTTATAAGTTTAAAATTGTCATGTACTTCAAATAATTATGTGACATTGACATATTTTCGTGATTTTCATTGTTCTGTTGACATTACTTAAAATTTGTTGTGTAAAATGTTATTTGTGATTGGAATTCTATTATTATATCCACTTGCTCTTATTGTAGTGGGTTTAGTTGAAATAGCCGATTTAATTACATTTTTTAAATATGTTGGTTGTATTGTAATTATATATTACATTGTGAAATTATTGAGACTATATTAAAACTGCAAATTTTGAGATAAAACTGCTTTTTACTACGGTGTAAAATATTTTTTGAAATTTAATTTTAAAAAGTTGCTTCGATCATGGTAAAGCCTGAGTTTGGCATACTGTCACTTACAATTATTATATTATTATTGTTGTATAAAGATTATATAAATTATTTTGAATTTTTATTGCTTTTCTATTTAACGTGGTTTCAATTCGAACAAATTTCAAAATTATGTCAGTGCACATATTTAGTTTTACTTGCAATTTTGGTTTTACATTTTTTGCCTTACTTACATTCGTGGCTACTGTTGAAAAGTAATGAAGTTGAATGTTGTCAGGATTGAAAAATTTAGACCAAAAACTTTCAAAGACATCTGGGGAAATGAAGACACTGTTAGTCGCCTGTCAGTTTTTGCAACTCAAGGAAATGTTCCAAATATAATCATTGCTGGTCCACCAGGTGTTGGTAAAACTACAACAATACTTTGCTTGGCAAGAATTTTACTTGGACCAGCATTTAAAGATGCTGTACTGGAATTAAACGCTTCAAATGATCGAGGAATTGATGTTGTTAGAAATAAAATTAAGATGTTTGCCCAACAAAAAGTTACTTTACCACCTGGTAGACACAAAATAGTTATTTTAGATGAAGTAGACAGGTATTTTACGGTAATATGATAATTAATTTATTCCAAACAATATTTAAAACAATTTTTAGTATGACTGAAGGTGCTCAACAAGGTTTACGACGAACTATGGAACTTTACAGCAACACAACTAGGTTTGCTTTAGCTTGTAATTACAGTGAAAAAGTAATTGAAGCTATACAGTCTAGATGTTGTGTTTTACGATATTCAAAGTTAACTGATGCACAAGTGTTAGCCAGATGTATTCAGATTTGTCAGAGTGAAAAAGTAAGAACCAAATTTGAAACTTTATTACCATTTTATACTTTTAAATATTTTATCAAAAGGTAGAATATACGGAAGATGGTTTAGAAGCAATTGTTTTCACATCGCAAGGTGATATGAGACAAGCTTTGAATAATTTACAATCCACAGTCAATGGTTTTGGTCTGGTAAACAGCGAAAATGTCTTCAAAGTTTGTGACGAACCACATCCATTATTAATTAAAAATATGTTAACGTATTGTTCATCTGGTGATATTCATAATGCCTATAAGGTATAAATATATTACTAACATATTGTACAATTTAATAATGACTGGAATTTCTAGATAATGCAGAGTTTGTGGCATTTGGGATATGCTGCTGAAGATATTATTAAAAATGTATTTAAAGTTTGCAAAAACCTCGATATTCCAGAACCATTAAAATTATCATTTATTATGGTACGTATTGTATTAATTTGTAATATATTTAAATCAATTTTATATTTGATTATTTGTTTTAGGAAATAGGTATAACTCATCAAAGAATTACGGATGGATTAACTTCATTATTGCAAATGTCTGGATTATTAGCAAGACTTTGTATGAAAGGCAAAAATACTGAGATTGAATGAAAATATTCGGTAACAACGCTTAAATTTTGATCCCAATATTTTGTATGTCAGATTTTTAATTGTTTAATGATATTACTGTGTACTATTTTTAGACATATTGCTATTAAACTTTGTAAGGTATTTATCTCAAATTTATACTCACCCATCAATTAGTGGCACTTCATTTAGTATTCTACTAACTACATCCAGACTAGCCTCTAGTAGTAAAGCGTATCCAATATTTATGACAAGTAGTGGACCACAGATAGTAATCCACCACATATCACACGCAATCTGTAATAAATATTTTAAATTTATTTATCATTTTATTACTTGTATTTAAAGGATACTGAATCAAAACTATGAAAATTTGATGTAACGATAATTTATTGTGATTTAATTTACAATATTACATAATGATACTAGATGAATTATACATTTATTCTTCGGGTTCATTGCTGAATTTGGTATTGTAGAAGGGAATGTATGCAACAAACACTTTCCAATCAGTGAAATATAAGCCCGCAGTGCCAGCAGCCATACCAAAGGTAGCTGCAGAAGTAATCCTAAGAAAAGATAAAATTATTTTTAGGTTACGTAAGCTTTACTTGAATTATTTTACCAGCTAGAAGCAATTTCAAATTGCTTTTTACCGAAAGATCGCAGCAGAGACATTGTTATTCTTTATTAATGTTTTAGTTCTGTAATAAATAATCGTATAAATGAGTTTTCTTTATAAATTTGACGTTTTAATTATAACCTACCTCCGCAGAAAATCTTTGAAGTTTGACAGTATTTGAGAATAAAATCCGAAAAGCGCATGCGCAATGTTTTTCGACAGTCATACCAACTGTATGCATGATAAAATCCTCTACTACATTTAAGTAAAAACCACTGAACTATAACATACTAGGAATACTAATACAACATTGGATCTAATTTTACACTGGCCTATATCAAAAAGTATGTAGTATGTTCTATAGAAAAGTATAGATAAAATAAAATGCAGTGTGATTTAATGGCTGTTAAACGCACTTCACATCTATTATTCCGGAATCTGCTACGGTTGAGTAACGAGTAAATTGACGTGATCATTACTGTTTAGTTTTATATCATTTTTATAATAAAAATTTTGTTATTTTGTATAATATGTACTTTTTCATATAGTTATGTGTAAATTTAGAGTTTTATGGCTGGTTTTATAAACAACAAATAAATTTACTTCGAATGTAAATAAAATTTATTCATTTAAATGATAGTCGAACTTTTGACAGTAATATTATATATGCCATAAAATAAATAAAATTGATTCGAATTTATTAATTTTAAATACATTTACTATTTAATTTATTCTGTTCTTTCTAAAACTGATCATTAGTTGAAAAAAATAACAAAAAAATATTTGAATAATAAATATTTCAACTATATGCAAAATTTTTGTAAATCTAAAAGAATTATGTTCTTTTTAATGTGCCGAATGATATAATTTTATAAGTGTTAATTGAATTTCAGGCTTTACCGGAAAAAGAGATATTTTAAACAATTAAAATTTATATTTTTTCAGTAAAGTATGAAATCCAATTAAATGTTATAAAATTATATGCAAAAAAATTATATTAATTGTCTATGTCACTATGTCTTTATTTACTTGGGACGTATTGTATATAATAGTTATTTGTGTATTAAGATGGGCGAATATCATCCGCGAATAGTCGAATGCCGTGAATATTGACATTATTCGATATTCGAGATTAACGTGAGTATAGCGAACATGCGAATACCTCGAATATCGCGCCATATGTTGATCTCAATTTTAGACTATATTTTTCTTTATCATTTGTACATAAACTTAAAGCTATTACAATATTTTGAAGTTATTAATAACAAAGTTATTTTGTTTCAAAACCATGAAGACGTACCATATTTCAAATTTGTTTTTCGCCAAAGTTTCACCTTAAATTTGAAGTTTTCGTTTTTTTTCTTTTTTGTTTGTACTTTTTGTTTTAATTTTATTTTATCTTAACAATTTCATTCAAATAATGAAAAGGACATAATTAAATCATTATTAATAATAAATAAATCAACTTATAGGAGTATTCGAATATTCGAGTACCTCGAATATTCGAGATCTGATTAATATTCGTATTCGATATTCGAATTCGAGAAATTTTATATTCGCCCATCTCTAGTATTAAGTGATTACTACTCACGCTGCAATAATACAAAAGGAACAAAGACAGTTTACGCTCGTGATACACACTTATTTTTGCAACGATTGCATCTTAAATTATTTAAAAACGTATACTAAAATTAAATTCGTTCTATCAATATAAGTTTGTTTTGATTGTATCCATGGTAACTACTGAAGTAAACGAGTATTTAATATATTTTACGCGCGTTGCCATAGGAAACGCACGCATTTACTGTCTATCCAATTGCAACGCGCGACAATAGTTATTTGTGTATTCAGAGTGTAAAGTGAATCTTTGTTACTCGAACACGGTAATTGTAGGCGAGCCGAAGGTGAGAGCTGCAATAGTGTAAGAGGAACAAATACACTTTACGCTCGTGATACACACATACTTTTTTCTACGATTACATCTTAAAATTATTAAAAAACGTATACGTACTGAAAATAGATAAGCGCGCATTTAATACCTTTTTCGCGCTTTGCCATTGGAAACGCGAAACAAAGATTTTTTCGATTGTTCCACAGAAAACTTTAACTTCACGATGACAAATGAGAGCATAATTGTCAAATTTTCATAACAATCGTAGAAAAAGTTATATTTCGAATGCTCCACGGGAAACATCAACTTGCAATGACAAATGAGAGCGTAATTATCAACTTTTCATAGTAATCGTAGAGAAAAATTATTATTATGGACACAATATACATCAAACGACATCATACGTAGAAAAATGTAATAGGTAAATCCATATAAAATGAAACAAACTAATACACTCTCCATTATAATCTTATTTATAAACTCACAAATATATAATATCTAAAACAAAATGTATAAATAAAATAATTCATTAAAATCTATTTTGTTCAATATAAGTTATAATATTTCATAGAAAATTTTTATGTACAATATTTGAATCTCTTTGTTTAGTTAAACAATAAATATTCAGTAGTATTCGAACGATCGATAAAAACTAATGCATCTTTTAATTAAAATTATACTAAAGAAACGCATTCACGTAAAGTTCACATCACTGGCAATTTTAAAACATATAACGTACGTTCCGTAAACTCAAGTTATAAATACGCAAATTCGAACAAAATTATTGTTATTCAATATTTATTATTTATATTTATATTGTTCCAAATTAATAGAGAAATTATACTTAATATTATTGAAAATAATAAACGCATATTGTATTTAAAAAAAATAATAATATACCCATTACTGGGTGTGGCACTCTGCTTAAGCAGATCTCGTAAATGATATATTTTTTTCGCGTGAAATGCGGTTACCGACCGTCAACGCACGGTCACCAAAGATATTAGTCTAGGGGGAGCCACAAAGATAGATTTAAATTGGTGAAAATTGTTTGTCGGCTGTGAGAATCGAACCAGGGTTCTCAAGATCCACAGGCCGACTCGATACCAGTGAGTCATGCACCTACCCCATTATATTTTGAAAATGTTATAATTAATTACTACATTTATCTGATAACTAGGGATATTTATTTATTAATATTTGATAAAATGTACTCAGAATTTCAATTCAAATACTATCAGATATAAAATCAGAGCAGTAAATAATAACGTACTTAAACAAAAAATATAACGCTTCAGAAAGAAATATGTTCGATACCTACATATTAGTAAATACAATCTAAAATCGAATATTTTTCTCAAATCTGTCTCTACCTCTCGGTTATATCTTAAATAACCAACATTCCAAATAACCGATCGTTACAATAAATTACTTCTTTCATAATATAGGTCATAAATAACAATATTTCAGTATTGCAATTTTCCTAGTAAAAAAAGTTGTGTAGCTAAAATTATATTTTGTTCACGGCCCCCAAATTCGAGTACAAGACAATTTGTACAATGTCGAGTGGCTCATTTGCACAAACAGCTTTATTGATTCCGTAGGCATTTGTTAGAAACCTAACTTGAAAGGTCATATATAAATGTTAGCCAGTTCATTTGCGGTGGAGACCTGCTGAAGACGGCAAACTCTCTAAGAAAAGGAAATTGTTTCTTAAGCGTGTTTTATGCCATGCTTACGAAATTTGAAACAATTTTTTTTTTGTTGTAAATTCCATTTTTATTTAGCATTTAAAGGAATTTACATATTTATAATAGTATTTACTGTCCAAATATAACTTCTTTCTTATAGGTTTTTTTTTTATTTATATATCGGACCAACTACGTAGGTCATATGCCGATATGTTTCTTGTATGGCTGCCACGGGCGGGACCCGAATCCACGAATCAGTTAAATGAATTTTAGTGGAAACTTATCTTCTTATAACTGAGACGAGTTTTAAGATAATTAGATTTATATTATTTACATTTAATTACGCATAAAACATGCTGTACATTTAGATTTACCCAGAACCTAACAACATTTAAATTTTTTACTAATATTCAAATAATAATACTTTGCGCGATAATTAATTCTGAAAATCGTTATAATATTATATCTCATTTCACCTTTGATAACAAATATAATCAAAACGGCATCAGAAAGTTTCTTATGCAATCAGCTAGTGGTAGATATAAGGAGACAATAACTCTCCCTCGCCAGAATTTTCTGGATGTATTAAAAAATTCATAATTAATATAGGAATACGTATGGAATCTTGCTTAAATTATCATTTCGGCATAATAATTAAAATATGATTGGAAATAGCAGCCCGGATTTGTCCCTGCCACCAGAAATACATTTAAGATATATAAGAAATCATTTTCGAAGCACCCGAATATGATTGAATGTCAGGTATTGTGGAATTTTAATGGCATTCTCATTTCACAACAGGGACTTTAACGCACTCGACCACTATACTGAATAACAATTTAATAATTTGAAATTTGACTAACTATACAATCATGGTAAGATTTAAAAAATACTTAAACATGGTATAGGTCAGAGCGATATTGAATATTGAATATCGGATATCGATAATGCTTAAATATCAATATTATCAATTTATCGATAAACCGAGAATATCTATATTTTAGATAATGTCGATATTGTCGTACGAAGATATAAAAACTATCAATATTATCGATAACATTTGCATATGCATATGAATATCGAAATTTTTCGTATATAATATCACAAGGGACTCAAGTTTTATCAGTAAACTTTTCTTGAAAACATTGTTTACCTAGCAACATCGTGAGAGTCATCTGTTCGAATAAATCACGAGAGCGTAGCTCGAGGGATTTATTCTGAGCAGATGACTCGAAGGATGTTGCTTAAAGGTAAACAATGTTTGAAAGAAAAGTTTACTGATAAAATAAGAGTCGCGAGTGGTATTTGTGAAGAATATTTCTCGAATGATATCTCTATATTTTTGTATTAAATTAAAAATTTATTTTAAATGTGATTATTTTAATTAGGTATTAAAGTTGTTACAATTTATTGTGCAATTATTAAATACAATATTATTTGGAATATTAGATTTTTTAGAAATAACATCGCCACTACTTGTGCTAGGTTCTTCAGGAGCTATTTCATTTGTAGTAATGCAGCTTGTTGATCGTAGGTTTTGTATTATGTTTAAATGATGTTCCGCATCTAATTGTAAATAGGGTTTTATAGAAAATGCGCTGGAATGCCCTGTAATTTTTATAAGTTCTTGTTCACCTATCCCTTTTTTTGCTAATTCTGATTTCTTATTTTCTATTTCGGTACAAATTGCCGCCAAAGACGCATCTCCAAAACGATTCACTTCTGACATTTTAGAAAACTGATTGTTTATTTTGAAAATGTGGTGTTTGTTTCTCTTAGGCAACGGCGATTTGTCGGTGACAAATGGTCTTGGGCATTTACCGCGCGACAAACCCCCGTTGGCAAGCCATTTGTTACTGTAATTGTTTATGAAACTATGTAAAATTTGTCAGTATAATTGACATAAGTGAAATAATCATTTTAAATACTACTTCATCGCAGTAATTTTACTACTATTTTTTCTCAAAACCGTATTTGTGGCTCCTTTTGACCAATTCTGTCCATGGGGTAGGTAGCTCGTATCGAGTCGGCCTATGGATTTGAGAATCCGGGTTTGATTCCCACAGCCGACAAACAATTTTCACCACATTAAAACTACCCCTGTGGCTTCCCCTCCACTAACATCTATCAGGGTCGTGGTTTGACGGCTGGTAACCGCACTTCACGCAATGAAATATATTATTTACCGAGATCTGCTACGGCAGAGTGCTATACCCAGTAATGGGTATAAGGCATAATGATATATTTATTTTTTTTATTAAATATGTTACGTTAATAGTTCCGTTGCATTATGTATTACAAATATTTGACTTAGTCAAATATGTATAAGACGAATATATTTTTCACTTATTTTCTTAGTAAAATAATTGAAGAAATAATAGAAAATATCGATATATTTATAAATTTCTACTATTTCATTATAATAGTGTAAAATAGCCAAAGCATCATTCTTGACCAATAGCATTAACTTTATTATCTATTGTCTTTGTCAATTCTACATTTTCCTCTCACATAAAGTGTTAACTACAAAGACGTATGTGACTCTGTTTTAATCTTTTAATTGGTTTAGTTTCGCGTTTTGCGATCGCTACCAAATTGCACTGGCCATCGGCACTGGCACCGTGATATCGCCGTGCTTTAGTTCGTATCGTTCGCTTCACTATACGTTACGGGTAACGGACTAGTGGATTGGAAATAGTGCCCAGGGCGCCATTAAAGATAGTCGAGCTTTAAAACGAGGGCCGGTTGTGCAACAGGGGTGAAATTGCCCAAAGTGGTTAACGACTCATTGAGTTTTAAAATGTTTTTGAATGATTAGGGTTAAATATGCGTTAATGCGTTAGGAAATTTTAATAAGTTTAGTAAGTTCATGAATTTTATTCCAAATATAATTATGAAATGTTCGCCTGCCATTCTACCGTTCTACACAAATCGGCTTCGACTGCTCGATTCGTTTATAATCGGAAATTGGTCGAGCGCTGAAAAATTTGCATATTACATTTAATACATATTTTTTTAATAATTCCAAACCTTAGATCATAAGATACTAAATAAAGTATAAAGTATAAAAACGTACAGTAGTAATATGAAGTATAAAATATTAATATACAAGAAAATGTGCCTGTTTCCAAGTTATTATAATATAAAATGGGTAACAATAACAAAATAGATTCATATCATCTCATACTATTTTTACAAATAAATAGTTACATATCAGTTTCTAATTATTCCACTAATTCCAGAAAAATGATTAAATATAAATGTCAATTAAATTGATAATCCTTGGAAATAATTATAAACTGTAAGAGTAGAACTTATAATAACAAACATAATCTTCAAATTAAAACACATGCCAAAAGAACGCTAGGAAATAAAGAGAATGCAATAAACAGTGCTTCGTTATAGGAGTATCACGGGGGTATCATTCTCTCTCCCATTTCATTATGTTTACTTTAAAATATTCTCTTCACTAGGTGGCATATACTTTATCTAGTATTATATGATCGAAGTTCCAAATAAGTGCGATAGGAATGGTAGCACAAGCAGTTCCAAATACAAAAAAAAAATAAGCAAATTTTCTAAGAATTGTTTTTCTAGAAAACTGAGCCGACTCTCCACTTAACCAGAGTAGACAAATAGATAACAAAAAACAACCTTCGATGTTATATGAAATAGCCAGACCTAGAATTTTGAAACTGTAATAAATAATTCCTTTGAAATCTATTTCATAAATATATAAATATCTTTTAACCATTACAGGCGATCTACCGTGACTAATGTCGGTATTTTGCGCATGAGGTGTAGTTACCAGTCGTCAAATCACGGCCTCCAAATGTGTCAGTGGACGGGAAGATGCAGGGGTAATCTTTGATGTAATGAAAATTAGTTTGTCGGCTATAAAAAACAAATTTATGAAGTCGTTAATTAAAAAAATGTATAAAAGAAGCGTTTTTGATGGATATTTATATATTTTATTTTACATAACGTTAAAACTAAACTGTAAGAACACTTCACCCAGTAATGGGTAAAAGGCAATATGATATATTATATTTAAAAGCAATATAACTGTTATTCTATTATCGGAATTACCATGTCATTTATTTCACATCCGCGCCATTTTATTTCTATATTTTTATTATAACATCTAAATTGATCTTAAATTAGGACAAATTTATGATAATTATATTTTAATTTATTAGTCATATTATTATTTATTTATGTTACGCTGTACACTAGGACCTTAATCCCAATTAAAGTACAGTACAGAGTCCGGACTCATCGATCTGCAGTATGGTAGTTCATATAATTTTGAGCTTGAGTGCAATTCAAACTCGGGACCTTCAGATTCGAATTCTGTAACGCTATTCACACTACCGTACTGCCGTCGGTACTTATAATGATATCTTCGTTTGTTCTTATTTAAAGTAACTGTCCGATTCTAATTGACATGTGTTCTCGGGTACGAAACTGAGAAAACGGCATTATAATATTATCTAGCATCTAGAACCTATACTCTCTGTATCTTAAAATGCTTTGAATACGCTCACAATGCCAGTTCATAAATTTTAGTTTGTTTCCCTTCGCTTTAAAACCCCAGAAATCCTCTCATTTACTCAAAATGTGTGCAATGTTTCCCTCGAGGTGCTTAAATTAAGTAAGAAAAATACATCTAACATCTCATGGGCTTAAGTCTGTAGTGTCACATAAGTTTATACTAAAATTCCACAGGAATTGGAGATTGATTGCGAAACGCCGCGCCAGTCTTTAAACCTGTAAGTAGTAGCATGAGTATTTTTTATATATTATTTTAGAACATTGCTATTTTTTTAGAAGATTGAATTTAAGATTTAATAGGAAATTTGAAGAATTATACTTATATTATTTCTAAAATAGCATATATATATATATATATATTACAAATTGAGCAGATATTAAGGTTTAAAAAATCTTCGAAAATTATTCTCACTCTTGTAACGCCTGAAAAATATAAAATAAACAATTATATTTAAAATTTGACAATAAAAATTTTGATGACTTTTACATGGTTTTAGATAGCGTATAATGTAAATATTTTCTTATTGTAATTGATTTTTTTGTAAACTTAAATATAAAATACAAAACTATTGTGCAAATGAAAAATCACTATACATACACAATTGTCTAAGTGCAAGAAAAGTAGTCAAATACTGTTCAAAATATAAATTTAAACAATATAAACAAAAGCATAATCTTAAAATCAAATCACATGCCAAAAGAAATTCGGTCAGAAAGTGATTCATTTTAAAAATAGCGTAAAAATTTATATTAATGCAATATTAAGTGCAATATCCAATCAATTCAGTATTTAATAACAAGTTATTTATTTCTGATGAGATATAGATTAAAAAAATATACAAAAAAATATGTTAGTTTCCCTTTTAGACGAGAACATAAACGATATCACAGTAATTATTGATACATTAAAGTACTCGTAACTAAATTAAATAGCGACCAAGCTGTCATATTTTTACAAAATATAACATACTAATTTTCACAATGTATAGTTGTCAAATGTTGAAAATAGTTAATTTTACTATAGTGTTAAATAATAATTTGTTTCATTATAGAACTAAAAATAAAAGTTTTCGAAAGAGTAATAAAGGTTGCGAACGAAGTCTAGCATTATTTCGAAACTCGAAAGAGTATTTTTAGTCCGATTGTAACATATTTTTTTTATTTAGAAAATTTCACAGATTTATTCAAATTAAAATGAAACAAGTAGACAAACTTATTTGTTCCGAACTCAAATTCTTTAAGTCGATTTTAGGTTAGTTTATTAAAGTATTATAAAATATTATATTATATATCCATCTCCCAGTACACATTGACCAATACCACTGATAACAGTGATAATGTTGTTGAAATTGAAGTTACGCATGCACATTATTTATGTTACCATGGATACGTCATCGTTTTTTCGTCTTAGGACGAAAAACAGCATTTTTACTACAGCACGATCCGACTACATCTTTATATATTATATCCTTCACATCACAGTATTTTGCCTGACGATTTAAAATAAGTTCAATAAATGGTATATATGTCAGTCTTAGGCCAGAGTTGCATTATAAATATGCTTTTTACGTATTAAAATTTTAAATCAGAAACTCGATTGTTTAAAAAAACACTTTATTATGATGACGTCCGTTTCATCCTTTCGTACATCTTCAGGTACAATACCTTATAACACTAAAAGTACTAATCAACTATGATTACAACAATTATATTTGTATTTCTAAATTTAACAGTGGCATGTTGTTGAAATCGGTCTGTTTGTTTAAATTTATAAATACAAATATAATTGTTGTAATCTAAGTTGACTAGTTGATTAGTAAATTTAGTGTTTGTTTGAAAGTTGTAGACAATGGTAGATTATTAATAAAAGATGCATTTCGAACTTTCATTGTTTTAATGATTATTTTTTAGTATTCACTTTACTCAATAGGGAAGCGATTACAAAATCATATGTTTTACCGATTGTCATTGTAAAAATTGCAATACCTTAGCTTCAACACATAAAAATTATAGAAATTATTAATCATCGTAGCAACAGGACGCCCCCTCATTGAGGCGCCTTTGTGCGGGGCACAACCTGCACACCCACACGCGGCGTCTCTGATTTCCTTATATTTGTAGTTTGCAACCTACGTAATAGTAAAATGCTCGATACATTATAAGTAGGTAAGTTAAATTTATGATTTGGATATTTATTAGTTATTATCTTTATAGTATAATGAGATAGAATATTCATTAAGCAATGCAGGGATGTGCGTGTAGTCTACTGCAAGTAATCTACGCCATTCTCTATGTGTAAACAATCATGTAGTCTACGTCTTCATTTTTCATGTAAACAATGTAGACTATGTAGACAATGAAAACATCTGTGTTCACTTAAGTCAGATTAGAAATTTTATCTCTAGAACTAGGAAATTTTAAATGTTGTTAGAGATTTTTATTTTTATTCTAGGGATTACATAAAAAACAAATTAGTTGTGCAGGGCAAAACGTTGAAAATTTGTCAACTGGTTACTGTTAAAAATAGCGCTAAAGAAAACTCCGTCTGGTGAGATGGCGCGTTGATCGATTTAAAAAATATGATAGTTCGCCCAAGACCCAAGGCAGACATTCGTCTAGTAATGTACGAAAACTTGCTTTATTAGTTTTATTATATTATATAAAGACCGATAATGACCCGAGCTTACGAATACGAATACAAGTAATACTTACAAAGGAATAAATTTAGGTTATGTTGAATTTTACAACTGTCAGATGCATTATCTACATTGTTTACATTGTCTACGTCGTTAGAATTGTCGACGTATTGTCTACGTGTAGATGTAGCCAATTAAAGATTACACGTAGATGCACATCTCTGAGCAATAGTTACAATGAGCGGGAAAGAAAATGTACTGTAGCTGAAACTAATATACCTATAAACCAATATCTGCTCTATTTGAAAACTAACTGCGATATTGCAAATATGTGAAATCCGGAATGTGTAACACATGTAGCAACAGAACGTTAATATTTTATATTGCAGTAACTGATCCTTGCTTGATATACATATTTCGGCATATCTAAGCACATTTTTATATGTATATTCTTGATATATTAATCAAGGTCTGATCAGAAATATGATAACAGATTTGAACAGATTATTTGACACACATGGTGAGCGCTTATAAAATGATGAGCAATGTCTATATTTCAATATGTACCAAAATTATTTGTTATTTGATTGTGTTAAAAAGTTATACATCTTTTAGTTATGATATTTATACGAAAAGTTAACCTTTTCAGTGAAATATTGATACTTGCTGTGGTTGGTAATTTTATCATCCGTAAGTTAATTTTTAATCTAGGACGAAAAGTAATTTTCGAACATTAAAATAATATTTGAATTAAATATTTCTTAAAAATAAAAATTCGTTACTATCGAATAAATAATAGTTTATGACACACGAACGAAAAGGATTTTCGTGCTCATGTGGTTACCTTTTTAATCCTTATGTTATAAATAACTATATTGATTTATATTATTACATTTGACATTCGAATATGCACTTACACGCGGTTTATTATTAATAATAAGTCAAGATTTAATCATAAAAAAAATATATCTCAAGGTAGGTTTTAGTTTTAACAATAGATTTGTCATCAAATTTTATACATATACGACCCAATATTTCAGAACAGATCTATGACTTGTTATATGGACAAATATTATACAGTAAATCGTAAAAGCTTATCATTTGAGTTCAAGGTAATGACCGGAGATCACCTTTCTGCCGTGAAATTATTCGAACGTAAAATAAATAATATGAATTCATATACGTTCTTTCTTATGGTTCATATATGTACAATATTGATTGCAGCTAGTTATTTCGTCAAGTTTTAATTTTTATTATTAATTTACATAATGTATATAAATTTAAAATATTTTTAGTTATTGTATTTATTCCATAAATAATAAAAGCACTAAATAATTAAATGATAATATGAGCATCGAAATATAAGCACTACCAACCTTAACTTCGTTCCACCCGCTGATATAAATTCCTTAAACCAATTATTAAACTTCAACAAATAGGTACGTAATTGATATTATAAAAGCAAGTATATCATCTCTTAAACAATTAATTATTGTTACAAAAATGTAAAATAAAATTATAATTTATATAAATTACTGCACATATAGGTAGTTATAAATAATTGGGACTACTTGTTTATTACAACTTCCGAAAACTCAACTGTCTCCAAATAATTATTTACAGAAATACGAGGAAGAACAGACTAGCATGTTCTTAATTCATTAATCATTGAAACAAAACAATCAAAATTGGCGCATACATAGAAAGTAAACTATATTTAAATAAATTATTAAATACTTTTAATAATAATTATCAACATTAAAACACGGCAGTAATGAATCGATCAATTTTTTAATAAAAATTTCTAAACCACGACACAACACAACACACAAAAGCATTAACCCTAATAAAAGATAACAACTTTACCTTTAAAATTTACAAGACTTTCTTTCATCAAATGCAAGAATTATAGTCGAAAAAATCACACTTCTCTTACTGAACAAGTGTACATCACCGTCAAATTATTTAAGCGTGAACTTTACTCGGAACCGGAAGAAGTATCAAACACTCAGACGTCGCGGATCAGACTAAACTCTGCAAACTATTTCCAAGAACCATCTCTTTCCAAACGCAGAATCTGTACTAGACTTCCGTCTTCTCTCTCTTGTGCTCTCATTTATATTCGCAGGTCTCTCTCCTTGCTCTCTGCAGCTCTCTCTGTGTTGCCACTTGCACATGCTCCTTTTGGACGAAGTCTGCACTTGCTTATTTGCGTGCCCTAAAGCTCAATGCAAAGTTTTATTGGCACGAATGTTTTTTGTTTTAAGTTTTAGAGATAAAAGTAGTTTCAAATATAGTTATACATCATTTTTTTAATTTGCCGATATATTTTTATATTAGCATTTGAAAGAGCTTGAAAGAAATAATAAAAATAATATTACTATATTCCATGTCAACTGGCTTGGTAATTACGCCATTTTTAAAACTATATTAACGTAACAACAAAGGAAATACTAGACAAATATTGCTTTCTGTTCGTTTATTATATACAAAATGAACAAATGAAAAAAAAACAGTATAACATACAATTTAGTACTTATTTGTTCTGTTTTAATTAAAAGCAATAGAAAATATACATATTTTCACAATTTAAACGAAATAATAAAAAAAAAACTATATTATTCTTTATTGAATGTGTTCACAATTAAGTATTGTTCTATGGTCCGGTTGCATAAGACAACGTTAACTATATTGTTAAATAAAAGCTAGCAATGGCCAACATGGCTGACACCACATGTTCTGATTATTACGGGGTAGGTGGCTCAGTCGGCCTGTGAATTTGAAATCCCGGATTCGATTCTCACAATTGATAAGTAATTTTCATCACATTAAAATTACCTCTGTGGCCCCTCCATCCCACTAGAGTGTCACATTAAGTAATAGGTAATATATTTATTTTATATTTTTTATTTCTGATTGATCCAAAAAAAATTCTAGTATTTGGTGCATCTCATTTGTTGTTTACAAATTTGTCAAAACAAATGTTAAAGTTATTTGATTTACTTTTTATAGAAATTTATCTAAACATACATAAATATTATAATAATAATAATAATAATAATAATAATCTCTTTATTACTTAACAGGTTCGAACCCTAAACAAATAAATGTAAGAAAGTTATAGAGCATGAAACATAAAACAAAATAAACAAATATCATACATAGTACAGTTGTTATTATAAAGGGTGCACATAACAAAAACAGGTGACTTACTTAATGCTAATGATTTATAGTGTGGCAAATAAAATGTATTACGTGAGCGGGACGATGTTCTGGGTACATGAAAAGCCAGTTTACCTAAAAGTTGCGGAGCGTCAATCTTATTTTTTATCAAATTACTTAAAGTATTTAGAGCTATACAATCGTGCCTATTTTCAATTGACTTTATACTGAAATATGAAAGTAAAATATTTTGCTCTGTACCTCTTTCAGGGTAACTATGGTATTCTTTAAACCATAAGAATTTCAGGAAACGCCGTTGAACATTTTCTATCATACTTTTATAAATATTGTATGGTGAGTACCAAATTAATATTCCATATTCCAACTTCGATCTAACGTAGGCATAGTACAAGATCTTGAGACATTCTAACTTACAAAACTGTCTACTGTTACAGATAATAAAACCAAGTAATTTATTTGCTGACGAAACTAATGCAATAATATGTGTAACAAATGTTAAATGAGGATCAAAAGTTATTCCTAAATCTTTCGTAAATGTACATCTAGATAATAATTCCGATTGAACATAGTAATCATAATGCAATGGATTTTTTTGACGAGAATAGGTCATAATTTTACACTTCGCAATATTCAGGGGTAAATAATTAGTATTGCACCAAAGTTGAAGATTGTTAACGTTATCCTGCAATTTTTGACAATCATCAAGAGAATTTATCTCCAGAAATATTTTAATATCATCAGCATAAAGTAATATATCACAATTAACAGATTCACAAATGTCATTTATAAATAATACAAATAATAATTATATCAATAAATTTGTCTCACTGAATGCAGTGTTTCTATGTTATTTACACTCTGTTCTAAAATTAATAGGGATGAATCTATCGGTTGCTATCTAATTCAAATCAGATTGTATTCCAATTATTGTTCGCTCTATTTTGCTATTTGTAATAAATAGCTTTGATTTCAATAATTATTGTTAAATATTTACTTAAATTACTAATTAAATATATTAACTGTTATTTGTTGTCAAAATATTTTTTTCATATGGCTAATATAAGAATTATCTGTTGTTTTCTTAATTTATTTGTACAGGGTCCGGACTCACCGAGAAAAAATGGGTAGTTCATATAATTTTTAACTTGAGTGGAATTCGATCACGGGATCTCCAGATTCGAATTCCGTAACGCTACTCACACCACCGTCATTATTCTTTTGTGATTTTCTTTTATCCAGAATGATTTTTTCAAAATTCTAAAATTTAATATCACGGTTTTTGAAACGAAAAGATTTGAGCCACTGACTGGATAAGTAATTTTAATATTTTGCTTAATTTTTAATCTAATAAGTAAAACTATATAATAAATTTAATGAAGTTGTTTTACAAATAGTTCGGTATGCATTACAGAACTAATTAACTTTGTTTATTCATTATAAGAAACACACAAATCCAGTAGTACTGAAAATGTATCCATAGGTTTGCGAATAATAAAAAAATATTCTGTTTCATGATTAGTGTATATACCGTTACAGTAAATACCCAAAGTTGTGAATCATAAACAATCTGTTAATATGAAAAATAATGACAGTAATGAGAAGGATCTAAATAATTATTCATTGAAAAAAGTAAGCCTAAGGAATCTGTTTACATCTTTATAAATAAATAAATAAATATATCATCATGCCTTTTACCCATTACTTGTGTGGCACTCTGCCTAAGCAGATCTCGGTAAGTGATATTTTTTTCGCGTGAATAACGGCACCCAAAGATGTTAGTGGAGGGGGAGCCATAGGGGTAGATTTAAATTGGTGAAAATTGTTTGTCGCCTGTGGGAATCGAACCAGGGTTCTCAAAATCCACAGGCCGACTCGATACCACTGAGCCACCTACCCCATATATGTATATAACATTAATATTACATACAATAAAGATACAAAAAGGATTACTTAAACCTACTCTTTTCAATTGACAGTAAGTAAAGTGGAAATATTCTATAACCCATATAAAATCAATTATATAATTGTCGTTCTATCTGACACAGCCTTTACTAGTATTTTCTTATGATTCAGGCGCAAATGGCGGAATATGACTAATTATTATTCTTTTTGCAATCCTTTATTATTAGTTTTTACATCATGACGATATTAAAAGTTCTTGTGCGATAAAACTTATGGCTATATATTTCACAAAACTTTATGAACGCTCACTTGATATAAAAAAGATCATATCAATTTTTTAATATGTCACCAGGCGAGTGTTACAGAATTTTAGCCGAACAGTAAAATGACTGTGCAATAGCATACGCTTCCTGAATCTATTCTGTTTGTGTCTGCACCGAAATTCATTTTCACACTCTTCTTTTAACAATATTTTTATCTTTTATGAGGATATATTTGTAATTTTTCATTTTAATCTATTTTTATAATCTTAACGCTTGATCACGGGTTTGCGTTTGGGCTAATATATTTCATAATATAATAATGATAATATTTATTTATACTTCAAAATTACAGACTATTGTCCAATTAAAAATGTACAATTCAAAAATACTTAACGTATATAGTACATAGTTCAAAACAACATTGAATAAATTATTTTTGGCATAATCATGTTTTATTTTGCACTTTCCAGTGATGCTGACATTGATGGTAAATTAATATTACACACGACTGCATCAATATTGGTTGTTTGCACCTTACTTACCATGGTGGAAACTGAAAGATTATACGTAAAGTGTAAAGTAAAAGCCTGGCGTTCTGTAAAAACACGTCAAAAATGTCAATAATATTTAAAAGCAATAATTGTTTTATTACACTAATAATATTTATTTGTAACAATATCCAACTGAATATTGTTCTCAACATCTTCTCTAAGTGCAGCTGTTATATTTTCTGATAAATTAGGTTTATTGTTTAATTTTCGATTCTACTGAATCCTCCAAATATCCTCCTGCGACGGACATATTTTTCCAACTCCTGTATCTTTTCACCGTTTTAATATCAGCCCCAGTATCGGCTAATAGAATCGCAGATGTTGTATGGAAGGCGTGTCCAGTTACCGCTCCGGATTAGGAAGTTTAAGATACTATGCAATTATTTTAGGAATAGCACCGAAGTATTCTTTTCTATAGGTTGGCTAGTACAGGTATTTTTCTTATATTGTAGGAAAAGACGACGGTGGCTCAATTTTTCTGGGCATATTTTCTGTAAATCTCCAATCCCTATATTACATCATCATCAACTGCGGTGAATACTGCTTTTTTGGTGGTTTTTGTTTTCGGTACAGTCACAATAAGAACGGAGCCCCTGTCTTCTACATTGTATACCAACATATTCGCAAGCTCCTCTCTTCCACAATCTCCATAAATTCCAACTATAAGTGCAACCTAGAATTAAAAATAATACAATGCACAATTTTATAAGTATATAGGTACAGATACAGCAACATTATAGTTATTATCTTACCTTAATCATTAAATATTGATTATTATGAGACTTCGTAACATAACCAACACTCTTATTTTTCTAAATGTTATCAATTTATGATACCGACCAATATCTAGGTTTTTTTTATCAATAACATTTTCATGATTAACGAATATTTTGACCATAACGAACTGAACTTATATACTTTAACAACTCTACAGGACATTAAAATGATGGTATTTTATCAACATAATTTCTCACAGAAGTATGCCAGAAGCACAGTCTCACTGATAATCATAAAAAAAAATCATCCATGCTTCTAACACATGGTACTCAGTTTTATATCGATCTTTTTATTTCGCAAATTTTATAACACTTCAATAGCTTTTATTAACATTTGTTGAGAAATTTAGTTAATATTTGTGTTTGACATTTTGCACAACTTTGCTTATAGATTAATTATTTCCTTTGATAGTCGTCACACCATACAAACGTGTGGGAATATTGTCTATCTTTTTTGTATTTTCGAGTACCTAGTTTTTATTGGTTCATATTAAATAAAATTGTGATAATCAAGTAACATTGCTGTTTGTGTATCAAGAACTAAAAACTGAAATGTCTCTTCTAAACAGATTTAATATCAATTATATAGATGCAGGCCATAGATTGCCTCAAAATATTAATAATGTTAATAATATAGTTGTAAATTTTCCTCAAGGTTGTTAAAAGAATGATTCCAGGCCGGTATTAAGGCAAGATGGCTGTTCAGATTATCTTATGTTTATCGGGGCATTGTAAGCGAGTAAATTTATATTCAAATCTTTGCAAATGATCATCTTATATCTCAAAATAATGCTTTATTTATACTCGGGAATTTCTCAAAGAGAAACAATACAACTATATCTGAACAATAGGAAGTAAATTCTTTGTCAGAAAAGATGACACTTCTTGCGTTCATGCAGTACTTGGCGAGGAAGATCTTAGTAAATTATAAATTCTAAGATTTGTTGAACAATAATATATTTTAATTGATTAAATATTAAGGTACTATAAATTTATTATAAAAATATTCGCGGTCTCAGATTGTGAGATGTGACAGATCTCCTGAAACATCATCAAAGGTAGATAGAGGCGGTGTACTCATCGGAATCCACAATAAATTGTCTTTCACGGAAATGCCAGACTGGAAGATACATAATTGTAAAGTGTCGTAGGTATCTATAAATATTAGTGCGAACCATAAAATGTATGTGTGCTATATATGCTTTCCTTCAAACAATAACAAGGTAATGAACACATTTTTAATAAGTCTTGCTACTATTGTAAAAACAAATGCAGATGCTAAATTTCTAATTTGCGGCGATTTTAACTTATCATGCTTACAGTGGAATGATACCTATTTTCCTTGCAACAATTCTTATAGCACATTATCCATTGATTTAACTGAACTGCATATTCTACTGTAACCCTAATCAGTTTAATGGAGTTAAAAATGGTAATAACAGAACATTAGATCTTATTTTGAGTAATATTGAATCTTTGGAAACTATAAATTGTGATAGTCCGTTAAGCCGGTTAGATCTTTGGTATTATTCAGTACTCGATATTTCGATGCCTGTTAATAGTGAAAATACTCTAAAATAATTACCCGAATTAATGTACTTGTACAACCAAGTTGATGGCAACAAAATTAATTCACACTTAAACAATATTCGCTGATCAGAGATTTTAGAGAACTGTAGTACCGATAACATGATATTATTATTTTATAAAATTCTGTGGGATCGCATAAATAAAGTTCCAAGTAAATTTCTCTGTAACAGAGTTTATCCTTTGTGTTTTTCTGGTGATTTAATTACATTGATTAAATAGAAAAATATGACGCAAAAGATGTATAAAGCTTTTAATATACAGGACAACTATAATACCTTCTCATTACTCAGAAAAGAATAAAAGTAGTAACAAAGTTGTGCTTCGATACTTATTTACAAAACATAAATTCCTCAAAACTGCAAAAAAAATAAATTATACATCCTGCATTAAAAAATCTAATAATATTTCACTGCAAATAAAATATAAAGACGTAGTTTATATTTATAATAGCAAAGAAAACTGCAAATTTATATGCCGAGTATTTTGAGTCTGTGTATGTTCCTATTTCTAATCCAAATTCTGTTCTCTCACTTGATATTACACAAATACCTTTGACACTATTTTTAATATATCTGTTACAGAAGATGCAGGACCAGATGACACCCTTTCAATAAAAATTGCTCAGATTCTCTTGTAAAACTATTGTGCATTATATTTAATAAATCTTTAACAGAGGGCCATTATCCTAATGTTTGGAAAAGTGCATATCTAACATCAATTCGCAAATCGGGTTGTAAGAATATAAATAAATAAATATATCATCACGTCTTTTACCCATTACTGGATCTCGGTAAGTGATAAATTACAGATCAATTTCAAAACTTTGTATTTTCAATAAAATTTTTGAAGCAATAATTTATAAATATCTATTTACAACTGTCAAGTCTCAAATTACCTCAAAATAATATGTTTTTTTTAAGGACGTTCTGTTAAAATAAACATGGTTCAATATCTAGATTATATATCTAAAAAACAAAGTTAAAGATCAAAAGCAATTCTGGAAAGCTATAAAATCTTTAAACCCATCGAAACATAACTCGAATCCAATCAGTCTAAATGAATGGACAAGGTATTTTCAAGAATGGCACAACGACACTTTAATAAACGAACAAACCTTCTTTGATATACACCACCCATATTTAGATGATAACATAACGATCCATGAACTAAACATAGCCATACAAAATCTTAAAACTAACAAAAGCCCAGGTACTGATGGAATACGAAATGAACAGCTGCAAAATTTGCCATCAGAAACAAAAGAACTTCTCTTAAAAATGTTTAACAACTTTTTGAAAGAGGAAAACTTACCATCTCAACTCAAAAGCACAAAAGTATCGTTAATCCACAAAAAAGGGGACCCCAAGGACATGAACAACTATAGGCCAATCGCGCTAATTAACACCATCACAAAGTTATTCACTTTTATTCTAAATAGCATAATTCAAACCTAGTTTGAAAGCAAACAGCTACTACCCGAGGCGCAATCAGGCTTCAGAAAAAAGAGATCATGTATTGATAACATATTTGTCCTAAACTCTATCATCCAAATAACTCACTTGATAATTAAAGAGGGCATATACGGGATCTTTATCGATTTTTAAAAAGTCTTTGATTCGGTATGTCATGAACTGTTGTGGACTAAATGCTACAACCTAGGCCTAAGCGGAAAACTCACCCGGCTGTTAAAAAATATTTACAACGGAGCAACTTTGAAAGTTAGCCTAAATAATAAACTTTCGGTTGAAATAAATATTACAAAAGGGGTACTCCAAGGCGAGTGTACAAGTCCGCTTCTGTTCGCTTTATTTATTTCGGACTTGGAGTCGTTCATCAGAGGAAGAAACCTGGAAGGCTTCCATGTTAATAAAAAAACCAACATTTTATCCCTACAATATGCAGATGACGTGGTATTCTTAGCATACTCGCCCCATGACGTACAAAGAAAGCTTACAGCCTTGTCGGACTACTGTGACTCCCTGCAATTAACAATCAACCCCGAGAAAACTAAAATTCTCCACTTCCATCAGGGCAGACCTCCTAAGCGTAAAATAAGGCATACTTGCCAAAATCATGTGATACAATATACAAAAAACTATACATACTTGGGAATGGTTTTCACAACCTCGGGACTCTTCAACGAAAACACTAGAACTCAAATGTATCTAGAGAAACTGGAGCAGTAAAAAACACTCTCACCAAAGCAAAACTTAATTGCTGGGATACTAACATCGAACTATACAAATCTATAATAGTTCCAACACTTCTGTATGGAGCTGAAGTATGGGGCATGACACAGCTACCAAACATCGAAAAAGGATTGACAAGATATTTTAAAAACTTATATTCCCTGGCCAGAACAACGCCAAACCATCTAATAAGAAGAGAAACTGGCGAAGTAACTCTTGAAGTGAGAATCCTCGAAAAAACTCTCAACTGGTGGATTAAAATTCTAATTATGCCGGATGAGAGATTCCCCAAATTATGTTATAATAAACTTTTATTATTAAACAATAAAACGAACCCTAATCCCACCAGGAGAAAACGAAACAACTGGGTACAGCATCTACAAGAGTCGCTAAAGATAGCCCATTTCGAGTGGGTATGGCAAAGTCAAAGCTGTATTACCGCGAAAAAGGAAACCCGCAACATACTAACCTCATACCAGGAGCTTCGGTACGAAGAGGATACAAGGAAAATAATTAATGCTACCTACAACCCAATGTTTCAAACATACAACACAAGCTTCAACTATCTCTCCATAGACGTCCCATACAACGTTATCAGAATAATCATGCAACTGAGAACTGCTAACACCAAATATTTTCAATGTTATCAAGACGGATATCAACACAAATTTTATCAAGAAGAAACCTGCACTATCTGCAATACATTCCAAGCAAACGACCTAGCCCATTTCCTTTTCCATTGTCCTATACTGGAACCTATTAGGGCCGTGTACCTAGCAAAATATCTAAATGGAACTGAAAACAATTACACAAGCCTCCTTTCGGAACTCTCAAAAAAGAAATGCCTCGACATATTTCAATATTATCGAGAACCTTTAAAAACTCGTGCATTTATTTTAAATGTCTAAATATTTCATAAGAATAAATTACAACCTTGCAATGTATCCAATTCATTTGTATATTTTTTATAGACAAATAAATTATTATTATTATTATTATTATTATTATTATTATCTAAAACAATGAATGACAGAATACAAGTTGATGCCATCTACGCCGATTTCAGTAAAGCTTTCAATAAAATCGATTCTCACATTCTCATATAAGATTGGTTGCTGTTGGTGTAGGCGGTAGTCTTTTTAATTGGCTGCAGTCTTATTTGAGTAACAGAATACAAAATGTAATCATTCAGGGCATCAAATTCGATATAATACATATGTTACGTTCAGAGTCATCTTGGGCCATTGTTACTTATTTATTAATGACAGTATTAATTGTTTCAATTATTAAAATTTCATCATGGATGCAGATGACTTAAAGATTTTATCACATTATCAGTTCTGCAATAGATTGTTTTCGATTGCAACATGATATACACAACTTTTCTGAATATGCCACAAAGAATTTGTTAGTAATAAATTTATCAAAATGGACTCAAATAAGTTTAACACGGAACAGAAATGTTGTCACCCATCAGTATCACCTAGACATAGTATTAGATCAAAAATTATTATTTGATATTTATACTAATAAAATAGTTAAAAAAGCATATAAATTATTGGAATTCGTATTGCGTAATACAGTAAATTTTACGAAACCAAAAGTGGGTTTTACATTTTATTACTATAACATTTACATAAATAGAATTGAAAGCATTCAAAATAAAATTGTTAAGTATTTCACATGGAAACAGAAAATAAGGCGGTAGGTGAAAAATGAAAATATTAACGCACTAGTGCTTTAATATATGACGCAATTTGTAAACATAAATAAATTAGAATAAAATCATAACACTCTAGCAAGATATCAATTTTTGTACTTGTTAAGACAAAACAGAAAACGTGCTCTTCATCTTTTACATCTTCCACAGATAAATTTATCAATTTTTCTCTCCTGCGACATGCAGCAAGTCCAATAATTAATACAACCGTAGTCATTAAGAATTTATTATCGTCAGCTTCTCGTAAAAAATGTTAGATTGTTTAGCTGGATAGCCTTCGGATTTTCGTTCAAGAAGTGCATTTAAGTGAGTATACTTCTTAATAACAATGTTCGTTTTATAAAAATATTTTCATAATTTATTTACAATTAATATTAAACTTACAATTATCAAAAATTACTTGAGCTTTATTTTTTATAATTGGTTATAAAAATCTTGAATGTTATATGAATTTAACAGTGTTAACATTAATATAATTTTGTCTTGTTTCTGACACATTCATCAGCCTCCATAATTAAAGTTAATAATTCTTCTAGTCATAGTGCATCATATTGTGATTGTTAAAATCCTTTTTGTAACTCATAGATGAAGATGCAGATTGAGTCTTGCAGTATGTTATTTTGAATGGAATTCTCTACATAACTTTCTTCAACCGCAGAGGATTTTCGTCCTCCATGAGGCTTCAATCTTAGTATGTCACACCAGCGATTACAGGAAAGTGGTAGCTCTTTTAATTGCGTGACCAGTATAAGATCGAGAATTATTTAACTTCAAAAACCCAATTATCTTAGAAGTTATTTTACCAAACCAATTTTTTCACGCATTTACCATGAAATCTATGAAAAACGTTTTAAATGTAGAATTTTTCGGACGAAGATTAAAATATTTTCTGAAGATTTCAAAAAACGAATTTCCTCTTCGCCTGGTACATTCGTCATAGTAAACGTGCCAGGAATATTTGTTTTCTTGTTCGATATATTAATAATGATTATTTCTCCTTTATCTTTGTTATTTTTTACACACAAATTTGAAAGCTCCTTCGACAAGCACCAGCAATCCCAATAATCAATATAACCTAAAACTTTCTTAAACACAAATATTTTGTTTTAATACATTCTTTAAAAAATCGACAAGTTACTTTTGCAAATTTTGAAATATCTATTCTCTGCTTCAAATTTATCCTGGTTCGCAGCATAAAATATTCCGCCCATAAACTTCTTGGAGATTTTGAAGTCGTATTGCGAAGAACAAAATAGACCAGTACAGGTTTCTCACAAATAGGAACATTTTCATTTAATAAATTTTCGAAAGTTTTAAAGGCAATTAATTGTTATATGCAACATTAAACTTCCCAATCATTCTCGGTATCGTCAATTTCGTAATTATTATCGTTAAAATTCATTCTTCACAATAATAAATACCGCACACTGACATTTTTTGAGTTGTTCATTTATACCTACTTACGTTTATTTTTGTTACTGGGATAATGCAACTTCTACACAGATTTAGATATTTTGAATAAATGCTGTTGAAATAAATGTTTTTCTTATTTCATATGAAATAAATGGTTACAATATTTATTTGATAAATATTAACAGAATCTCGAAAAGTATAAAAGATTACTATTTCTAACTTTTCTTCGATTTTGTTATACTGCACTTACCAACCTTATATTGTAATATTCGAGTACTATATTATATTTCTGTTCTAAATATTTTATATCTGATTTGTTACAGTAAAATATATCATATTACTATTGAACAATAAATTCGAATTGTTTTTAGCTCTTCGACTCATAGAGACGATGTCTATATCATCGGTATAAATTTAAAGAACTTATATAAAAATCTTGGACAGAGTCTTTGATTCAATTTTGAGCGAAAAATTTAATTTTGCAATCCTGCAATATTCAACCGATTTTAATCAAATTTTGTTAATAGGTCAAATTTGACCAACGAGTTTAAGAAATAGATATCTCCATGACGTGAAAATTAAATATTTTCGATCGGTAATTGTTTTAGCTAAAACTGCTTTGAAAACATATCTTGTTTGATATCATAAGAAAGGATTTTTGAAGGATTTGCATAAAAAATTGCAATAAAATCGATTGTGAATTGTCTCAGAAATGTAAATACGACCTTATGGCAGGTTTTACATATTGAGCATGGTATCTCATTGTCTTAATTTATATACAAATAATCTTATTGATTTGTCAACGTTTTGTGAGATATGATACAAGTATATTAAAGATTCTGAGTGGCAAGAAATACTATTTTCTAAGTATTTAGCAGCGTAAATATTTATTTCAAAATAATTTTATTAAAAGCATTGTAAATATATTTCTTACAAATTTCAGAACACAACAAACTGTTTTTGCAAAATTACATTTAAGAAAAATTCAAAAAAGAGCAACTCTTTGCTTAATTCATTTAAAAATAAATAAACAATACATATGCTTGCTTCAATTATCTTTTCATGACACAAAATAATTAGGATAATTTTTTATTTAACTTGATACTTTTCAAAAATAAAAACATACATACATACATACATAACATCACGCTATATCCCATTAAATGGGGTAGCACGAACCCGTCAACATTCCCATCCTGACACACGATACAAAACCATTGTATTATTTCAGTTATAATAAAAATTTATTTATTAACTGTATTATTTATGCCCGATTTATCAATCAATAGTTATGAAAGTCTTGATAGCAATTATAGATATTGTCCTGTATTTAATAGACAGATAATTATAACAGCAACATAACAAAAACTGAGTATTAATATGTTTAAATGTGCAGCTAACTCAGGAAATCTCAAAATCTTTCTTTCAAATATTGTTGTCAGCTCTGTATTTTGTTTTAAATTTAATTTTAATTTATATTTTTGTTACTATTTAGGATGAAGTAAATAGATAAATAAGATGTAAATATTGTCAGTGTCAGATAAACATATAATTATTTGTGAATAGAAATGAAATTGTATTAATAAAACTTAAATTTTAAACTTAATTTAAATTAATATAAGCAAATCGAAGTTATAAGCAATATGAAATACTTGATATTGATGTTAAACATTCGATATAGTTTGATTTATTTAAACTAAGTTTAAAATTTAAGTTTTATTGGTGCAATCAAAGTTATAGATCTTGATGAGTTTAAAATTTTATAAAATATAGAAATAGATTAATTACCATTGACAAAATTAATTTGTCGCAGAAAGCAATCTAACTTACCTAGTGAAAAAACTTTTAATTGACATCGATCAAGCCATTACGTGTGTCTAGAACAGTTTGCTACTAAATAAAGTACTTGATAAATGTTTAGCTTCCCAGCTCTTATTTGGCTTTGGCGAAAAGTTTCGATGTGCCGTATACCGTGTGTGAAAACAAAATCACCCAGAAATTAAAAAAAAATTCGTATATTTGATACTTAATAGCTTTGTCAGTACACTACAGTTTATAATTACTCTTATCGTTCGCTTGTTCTCTGTTCTTAGTTAACAGTTAATGTGTACGGCCAGCGGCGCACACAATAAATGATTTTTCAAAGAATATTATGAAAAGAAATTGTTAAAATAGAATGATTTTTTTAGGAATGAAAATGCAATTTTGTCATGTCATTACAATAGCGGAAAATATTCGAATATTTCAAAATAAGTATTTCAAAATAGAAATAAAATATTATTATTATTTTGGTGTGTGACTTCTGCTATAGCAGATCTTGGCAAATCCCTTAAAATGTTAATAGAGGTAAAACTACACAGAAGAGTAATTTCATAAAGTTATCATGTAAATTCCCACTATAATGATGAAACTCTATTGGCTCTGTAAATCTGGCTTTACATATTTCCATTTGAGTTTAGTGTTATTTGAAGATACTTGTAAAATGTTAACTTCATTTAGGGCCCATTTTACTTATGGGCCCGTAATAAGACACAAGCTGTGTATTTTACAATCACATATAAATATTTTTTAATTAATATTTCTTTAATCTATTTGTTTGTTCGTATTTATAAAACTAAACCGAAGAAGCGAAGCATATGTTTCAATAAATAGTTTATTTAAAATAAACAAGCACTTTTGTGGAGGCCGTGATTTATCGACTGGTAACCGCACTTCACGCGAATAAATATATCACTTATCAAGATCTGCTGAAAATTTTGCCAAGGGTCTCGTAAGTTGTAATATAGGCACAGATTCCATTTCAAGTTAAATTGAATACTAGGAAGTAAAGTAAAATTGAACACTGCTCAACTTTTATTTGAGTTGAATAAACTTGAATAACTTTTGAATACACTTTAAAACAACTTGAATAATGTGAACATCCAAGCAGATTCAACTTACCGGACCATTGAGTCAGAAAAACTATAATTGTTATTTGTGCTTTACTTTTTGCTTGTTAATAATAACATGAGAAAATCATAACGTAAAATAAAAATAATAAAAATAAACAGCGCATTATATCCAAGTCTTTACAGTAATGTTTTCATGATAGAAGATTAGTAGTGAGTGTAACACTTAAATTTCGTACAGTACCGTACATATGTTAGTTCCAAATGTACCTATTTTAATTGCAGAGTTAATTCATACATTCGCAGTAATTGTTCAAAAACCAAAACGTCAGTGGTTGTTAAAGTTTACTCGATATATACTACAGTATTCAATATTAAAATCAAATGCTTTAACATTTCACATTTCACATTTGGATCGATTCAAAAATTAATTCTAATTATCTCGATTTATTTTTTTGCACAGTGTTTAATAGTAGTTTTCTGAAATGCCTACTACATATTCTGAAAACCATAGGTAGTGAACATTACAATATTTATAATAGCCTACAGTAGGGTAAAAAGTTATTCTCAATAAATATGAAGGGTCGTTTGAGCTTCCATGTATTGTTTATCTACGTCACTGTTTGTTCACTCGATGGTGAAAATTGATTTGTTAGTGCATTTAAATTGCACGAGTTTTTTTTATTGAACGAATTTGAACACGCAATAATAAAATAATGCATGTTAGTTTTACTCTAATGAAAAATTCAAGTTTTTATACCATTTAATAATTGTAATTATAATCATAAATAATTGATACATGAATAAGATTATAAGTTTTCGCTGTAAATTGGAAATTTTTATCTTAAATTATTGTTTTTCTTTATATTAATTTGATAAGATTTACTTTTGTGCGTGTTTTCTTTTTAGTTTAGTTTTGAATCGAATTACCGTATATAGAGGGTGTAACAGCAAAACCAACCACCGCCTATAATTTCTTTATTATTATATTTACAAAAAAATATTATAAAGCAAAGTTGTAGCAGACCAAGGAGGACATCTAGTTAAAGAATTAAATAATTTTTTAAACTAGTGGTTCTCAAGTTACAACACAGTTATATTTTTTCAAAAGCGATTATACATACTTTTTAGGCCTATTCGATAGAGTATTTTTTTCTGAATTCAACCATGTGACCATTCTACATTCTTGCATAATAAAAATATTGAGAAAAATTCAATTGAAATTTAAATAATTTTTTATTTTTAATATTAATCTGCATTGGTTACCTATGAAGAAAAGCCTCTATTTTATTTTAAACATTAATATTTTAATATTATCAATATTAGCAACAAACGCTCATCTATCGATTTAACAATCATTTAAATATATTGATGTACAAACAAATTATTGTGGCGAGTCTAAAATATAGATTATGTGTGCTATATGAAAATATATAATGGTGTCAGAAACATTCTAAATGGTTTGACAATATTTTATTATTGGTTTTGTCTCCTTGTTTGGGGATTTTTATTCTGTTTTCCGTTTTTCGTAAAGTAAGGACCAGACAGAACGTTGTATTAAAATCACTTTGTTCGTTCTTCATTCACACAATAATTATATTTCGTTGATTACCTGAATTTCAATAAATGCACAAGGTATGACGTCATCGTCATGTCTTATGGAAAGAATTTTAATCCTTGTAACTCCACTTTAACCGTATTCCCCCACTATTGACAGCTCTTCGTACTACGTACTTTTGAAGGTTACATTTATTTAAACACAACGTAGGTAAAGATATTAAGTTAAACGTATCGTAGGTCCATAAATAATGATTTAATATACTAAATAATCACGGATTGGTAATAGTGATTTTAAAAAGATTAGGTTAGTGAATGTTTTCGTGAATCGAAATTTAAAAGTTTTAAGAAACAAACCTACCATCAATTCATAAAAGTATTTAGCCCAAATCAGTGAATATTAGTTTCCGTAAATAATTCAATATTGGTGGCATATACAGTGTAAAATCAATAATAATCAGTGTTTTAGTTTGTCAAGGTTAAGTGTGATGGTTTTACTGAGTTCAATATCTACTTAAAGTTAATTGAACAACCTCGCGCGCGTCTCTTTTCGTAAATCAGTGTTGCCAAATGTATTGAAACTTATGTTTTAAATATCTTGATATCAGTGCTAAGCTTCGTTGTTAATATATTTACAATCAATAATTCATCAACACAAAATGGCATCATTGGAAGAAATTAAAGCTCTTTTAATGCCAATGCAACAACAATTGGAAACTCTCACAGCTAAAATAAGCATTATTCACACTGATATTAACAATTCGGTAGGGCAACAGAAAGATCTGGTAAAAAAATATGAGAAACTCGCAGAATCAGTCAAAAATAATGAAAATCAAATAGAATTTTTGCAAAAGAAATTAAAAGAGAGAAATATTATAATCTTTGGTTTTACCGAAGAAAAGGATGAAGTATTGAAAGATGCAGTTATAAAATTTTTGTCCGATTTAATATCCCGTGAAATCAGTGAAACTGAAATTGAGCAAATTAGGAGATTAGGAAGACCCTCCTCCAATAAAACTAGGCCTATACTGGTTGAACTCTTGTCGAAAAATTTAAAGTGGAACATTTTACAGAAAGTAAAAACACTAAAAGGCAGAAATATAAGCATTCAAGAAGATTTCGTTCAGCGAGTGTCGGAAGAAAGAAAGAAATTGATTCCACACTTGCGACAGGCCAAACAGTCAGGATATACAGCATATTTAAAATACGATAAGCTTATAGTTGGCAATAAATCTTATACTAGTAAGGAACTGATTGAATCCTCAGAACAAGAAATCCTGGAAACGCAGACTGCTATTTCAAAAAAAGAAACATTCTCTGCTACAAAGAGACATTCGACATCTTTGGTGGACTTGTCTAACGCTCTAATAGGAGAAAATCACTGCAACCTGCAGAAAAACACGCCACAATCTACCGAAAATAACACCACAAGAATAGAAAACTTACATTCCGAAAAGAAAAATACTCCAAAGTCGCAAAACTCCGTTAATAAAAAGAAAATTGAAAACAGTAGCAATAGTACACCAAATACGGAAAACTTTCGTCAGACTAGACTAAGGTCCTTCGTAACTTCAAAAAACTCATAGAAAAAGTAACTCCACAAATTCAATCAAAGAAAAAAATTATGTTTTGGAATATACAGGGCTTTTCCAATATTTTCAAACTAGATCCTTTAGAACAAAAATATATTACGCAACATGATATAATATGTCTTAACGAAACGTGGCTCAGTAAAAACCTCAGCTCCACCCCATCTTTTCTTGACAACTATTATATAATACAACAAGAAGCGGTAAAAGAGGCATCAGCAGGAAGAGCCAAGGGAGGACTCCTAATACTTGTTTCAAAATTAATACTGACAACTGCCGTAATTGAAAAAAGCCAGCACTGGTTATTCCTGGAAATAGATTACAAGGAATTGAAAATTATCTTAGGATTCACGTATTTCTCACCTTCTTATGAATTTAATAATTTATTAAACTTATTTCAACTTGCTCTAAACAAAATAATGCATCAATATTCGAATAATTATGTCATAATAGGTGGTGATTTTAATGTAAAAATTGGAAATGAAAATCAGGCAGAAGAAATAATATTTTCAAACACACGCTTAGATTCTGTCCGATCATCAAGGGATGATAGAGTCGACAAAAAAGGTAAAGAACTTTTACAAATTCTGGATAGTGAGGACTTCTATGTAATTAATGGCAGATCTATTAATGACCATCCTGCAGAATATACATATATGGGAACAAGGGGCAAAAGTATTATTGACTTAGTATTTTCTAATTTCAACTTTTTGTCCTTTATCGAAGATTTTGAAATAAACAGTGATATCTTTCTCTCGGACCATTTTATTTGCTCATTGGCAATACTGGATACACATTTTAACTCTGCTCCTAGACTTCTGTCTGCAGTGAATAAAAGAGGGCACAAAATAAAATTTCAATGGGACACTGATCGGGCCACTTCATTTATAAACATCTTGGAAGAAACCAAAATTAATCTCGCATCTACAAGTAAAGAGTCTATAGATTCCATATATGAAAAACTTAGTACCTCCTTAACAACTGCATCTGAAAAAGCAAATATTCACAAATTGATATCATTCTCTACTAACCCTCAGAATTATCATTATAACAAACCCTGGTATGACACTACATGTCAACAACTAAAAAGGGAAACTAAACGTTTACTTCGAAGATGCAGAGCAAGTAATTTTAATGACGAAGCTGTTCAATTATATCTTCTAGCAAAAAAGAACTACAAAACACACGTTAATAAAACACGAAAAGAATACAATAATCAAATAAAAGAAAAAATAATTAACATTAATAACCAGAAAGAATTCTGGGCAACGTTTAAGCAGTTGAAGCCTAAAATATATAAAAATAACCCAATAGAATTAGAACAATGGGAACGTCACCTTAAGCTATGGTACTCCGCCCACACAGTATACAACGACATCTTAGTTTTGGGCATAAGAAATCCTTATCTTGACGAGGATATTACATACGACGAACTCAATGCGGCACTATTACACCTCAAAGCTAATAAAAGTCCGGGATTAGATAACATTACCAATGATCATTTAAAACTACTACCCGAACACTGGAAAGCATACTTGTTTAATATGTTTAATGAAATTCTAAAATCTGAAGAATTCCCTAAGAAACTTACTAAAATCAAACTTACGCTGTTGCACAAGAAAGGGGATCCAAATAACCCTGACAATTATAGAGGTATAGCTTTATGTAACTCGATTTTAAAACTGTTTACTTTCATAATTAATGCCAGGTTACAAACATGGTCTGAAAGTTGTCACATTCTGCCAGAAGCTCAGTCCGGCTTTAGAAAGGGCCGATCATGTGTAGACAACCTATTTGTTATAAACACAATCGTCCAAACAGAACTCCTAAAAGGCAAAGAAGGTATATATGCACTGTTTGTTGATTTCAACAAGGCTTTCGATTCGGTGCACCATGAAAATTTATGGCAGAAAATATTTGAAATTGGCGTAAGCGGCAAACTAACCCGTCTGTTCAGAAATATGTATAAGCAAACTGAAATGGTTGTGGAAGTTAATGGCAGGTTATCAAGCAGCATTCTAATCACCAAAGGTGTGCTTCAAGGAGAGTGCACTAGCCCAATCCTATTCGCTATGTATATTTCCGACCTCGAAACTCATTTTAGATCAAAAGGATTAGAAGGTATCTACATAAATAGATCAACGGACGTTCTGACTTTACAATATGCTGATGACATTGTCATTTTTGCTAGAAACCCTAGAGAATTAACAAAAAAACTTGAAGCATTAGAGGAATATTGTGATAATAACTTTCTGAAAGTGAACGCATCAAAAACAAAAATAATACACTTCCACCTAGGCAGACCTCCAAAATCAAATAGAAGCTATTCATGTCTAGGTTCAGAAATTGAAATAACGAAGAGTTACACATATTTGGGCGTAACATTTGTACCATCGGGACTGTATAACTTAAATACTCAAGATTTCTTAAATAAAGCGAATAGAGCATCAGGAACGGTGAAGACCGCAATGAGGAAATCTGGAACATATAATTACAGTACGGTAATAAAACTCTATCATTCTGTAGTAATTCCTACCCTGCTGTATGGTTCTGAAGTCTGGGCAGTTAACCAGTTAGATGTGTTAGAAAAATGCCAATCCAATTTTTTCAAATCCTTTTGGGGCTGGAGGCCGAATACACCTAACTACATTGTAAGGTATGAATGTGACCGACACAAATTAGAAATTCTGATACTAAAAAGACTACTTCTCTTCTGGTATAAAATACTAACAGCCGCAGACAACAGATACGTTAAATTATGTTACGAGAGGCTGTTATATATCAACAATACTCAAAATTTCAACGATGCAAGGAAACAAAAATACAACTGGGTCACAAAACTACAAAATATACTATGTAAAGTTAATTACAGTTGGCTATGGGAAGCTCAAAACTCTAACCAAATAAAGCAAGAAATTAACAACATATTACAACTGCACATCAATCTTTATAAGCAAGAAGATCTTCAAAGAATAGAAAATTCTTCATACAATTCTTCATACAAACTGTATTTAGAAGGAAGAGGTATAGTGGAATCCAATGCACCCTACGCAATAATAAAATTGATCACTCAGCTTAGAGTTGCCAACAGCAGTAATCCGAAAATCTACTTAGAAGGCAAACTGCACCTATTCCAGGCAGAAGAAATATGTTCTATTTGTAACCTGTTAGAGTACGATACTTTGGACCACTTCTTTTTCAGATGTCCTATTTACAACCATACGAGGCAACGATTCCTGTCTTCAGTCACTGACGGGTCGTCCATCTACTCGCTAGCATTCCTCCTTTCTAGAGTCACAGATAAAGAAACGTTGTATGCAGTCCATAACTACGTAGCAGAGGCACTCAAGCACAGAGCTTTTATTTTAAACGAATAACAATGTACACATTATAATAATCATAGATTTGTTACCTATATAACTTATGCTAGCAAAATAAGTATTCTACAATTATCATTTTTGCCATTTCTTTGTAATAAGTGTAACGCTTATATTACAAATAAATTATTATTATTATTATTATTACTAAATAATCACAAAGTTACAAAATTACGTACCATGATTGAGAGTAATTTTATCCTAACCGACGGTACTGTTGCAATTGATGCCGTGACCAGAATCGGCACCATTGTTGATTTGTTTTTATCTTTACATACGGTACTATTACAAAATCTTGATAAGTTCTTTTTTAATTAACAGCAAAGTATAACTACTAAAGAAACTATAAGCCTCATAGCTTATATAATAGTTATATTTTCGTTTTCTTCTTTCTGAATGTCATCTTGAAGATTCGTTACTACACTATGAACGCTTGGTAGGACATATGCAGAGGCGTAGGAACCGTTGTATCAGTTGTATCAATAATAGCCCAAAGCTTTGGGAAGCCAACAAACAGAAATAAAAGTTATTTTTGCAACAAATACTGAAAGTAATACTTTTTTAATAACTTTGATGTTTAATGCACGACAACGAAATCGAAGTGTATCATGAGTGAAAAAAGTTGCGTCTATTACCCTATTATATGTTGTTATATACGTATTTTTTTGCATATTGATATTAGATGATTCTACGAAGATAAACATGAAAACTTAATTAGACAGTCAAAATTTCAATATTTGAAATGTTCTCTAAGGAAATGTATAAAAAAAAATAGTAAAAAGGTAAAATGAAAGTAATGAAATTGTAGTATTTTTTTTCATTTTTTACACGATTTAGAAAACAGTTGAAAAATGTATTACAGTTGAAACGATTTTTTAAAATAAAAAGACGTCTTTTATTATCAATATAAAATATACTTGCTAAACTTACTACTCCCTTCTTACTTCGACGATACAGGAGTAGAGAACCTACCAAATGCTACCTACGCCACTGGATATATGCAAACACAGACTCCTCATTAATAATTTTTTAGTTCACTTTTTGGTTCTATGGCATACGCCTGTAATTTTTCTTTCATTAAATATTGTTAATACGATTTCATGTTGGTTTAAACTTCATCTTTACTGTCTATTTTCGATTAAGACATAAGTTTGAATGTTGATAAATAGTTTGGGACCAATTATTTATTATCAAGAACAAGGTTGTATTTTATTTTTGCAATTTATTTAGAAACAGTTATTTGTAAATTTAAGAAAATAAGTACAGTCTAACAGTATATCACACGTACTAATCAGATTAATTTACTATAGATATGGATGGTAACCAAAATGTTCCCGGACTTACGCTGACACGGATTAAGCGATTGTGTGTTTTTTTTTTCTTGGATTTAAAGAATTTTTGGGACCAGTGCCTTTTGGGTATTTCAGATTTTGTACGTATAGTCCGCGTGAAATTAATTAAAAACAAAAAAATATTTTCAACGACCACAGTGTTATGGTATGCTCGCATTGCTACATACAGTAAAAATTTTCACATTTGACGTTATGAAATTAGAGAAATGAGTATATATGTTTAGAACTGTACCAATTAATTTCAAGTTTATTTAAAACTTTTAAGGCAAACGTCAATATGACAAAAGGTTTGTAATATAACAAAATCAAGTAAAGTTAGTCCTCTATAATAAGGTATAGTAAAATGAAGAAAAATATGATCTACATTATAAAAAAAGGAAACTTGAATAAAAGATGTCAATATTTTTGAAATTTGTTTCAAGTCCCCATATTCCATTCTAATACCGGCAATGCACTGTATCGGTTACCCATTAAAAATTTGCTTTTTATATTTTATTTTTTAACAGAGAACGAACATAATTTTTGGGGCTCTATAGGGTCCAGTATAGTGCGGAGAAAAAGCTATAAGATCACTGGGCTCCAAAAAATATCATCTAAATCTCCGTTGAACATTTATGTGGGAAAAAGTCTTATTATATAATGTGGGACACAGCACTGATTTAGTGCACATTCGCTATCTTATTAAATATAAGTATTACTTTGATACACATTTTCTCATACACATATGTTGGAAAAAAATTACATTTATATGTGAAATGTGGAACACCATCATAGAGCAAATCTTTTCAACTTAAAATTTTGACAAAAAAGTTTCGAATTATACCGAGTATGGTATCTTAAGAAAGGGCTTTAGAAGAACTTTCAGATAAAATTTTAAAAAGTAGAAAATTTAGAATTGTCCATTGTTTCAAGCATAAAGTATTTCTAATCATGCAGTATTTAGTATCATATAACAGGGCTTAAGAACTTTAGATGAAATTCAAAATTCTAGATATGATCATTACATACACTCTGAAAATGTACAAAATGATCACCCAGTATCAGATTTCACAGCATTTTTTACTGTCGTCATTCACAATTCTGCAATGACGACGCTTTGTACCACTAAGAGATGCCATCATATAATGGATATGGTGCTTGTCAGTTCATATTTTTAAATGTATATTTTGAAGGCATCTGATACTAAGAGAAATAGATATCAAATTTGGCGACTAGTATCAAATTTGTTTATATTTGACCTAGTGTAGGTGTGACACACGTGTTCTGTAATGAAGTCCCTTCTTTGTCACCACCAGCAAATCTATGTGGGATGTATGTGTAATGAAATTAAATCTTTACTAGATAAACATTTATATTATTAAACAAGAAATGGACATTCTATATTTGTATATACAAGTAATGTTTTTACTTTTCCTAAAACTATTTTATCACAGTCCGAGTTAACTGTGATTGCATAATTGATGAATCTTTTATAAATAATGTATTTACAATACGTAGAACGGTAAGAAAATTGCATCCTTTAAATTATCATTTCATATAGAAATATTTATTTTGATTTTAAATAAGATTATTGAAAAATATTCATGTTTGTATTGTTTTAAACACGAGCCAATATCCCTACCACTATTTTGCCAAGACTACAAGAAGCCTTATTTAATATTAATGAGACATTTTAAAAGTCAAATAAAATAAAAAGTTGAAACATTTTGAGTTAAAACATAATTAACATGGAAGCAATTTGTTTCGAAAAACAGTGAACATTGTCTAAATTTAAAACTAACCGGATAATATCAAGAACAAAAACTGATAAATTGATACAAGTTTATTTAGAATTATTTTGATAAATAATTTCTGGAACAATTGCAAAATATTATTATATTGACCCAACGAACAAAAATTATCAAATTTCACGTTAACGGAATTGCAGTGCAGATTAATGTAACAACTCTCCTAAAATAATGCCTTATACTAGTTGGCTTCAGAATGAATGGTCTTGTAATTTTCCCATATGATTATTATTTAGATTCTTTAAGTGATATTTATGTTATAAATTCTTTTGTGTACATCTGTTTACTCTCACCAATGTAGATGGAGTCGCAGTCTAAATAGTTAATTTTATAAACTACATTGCTACGATTCTTTGTCTCAATTTTAGTTTTCAACTTTGTAAATAACATGCTAATACTAGATGGGGATCTATCAGCCAAATTCAAATTCAATTCTGCAATCAAAATAGACATCTGCCGGTGCAAATGTTTGAAAAATTGGACGGAAATAAATTTTAGAATTATAAATAATAGAAAGAGTATTCAACAGTTTTTGAATAATATAAGTAACAAAAGCTAAAGGATAATTATTATTCATCAAAATCTGTGCTATTATTGGTAGATTAGCAGTGTGAAATTTATTATCGGAAAGTTTAAAAGCTCCTATCTATTAAACTATTAACCTCAGCTGCTTTATACATTACTGGATAATAAGAATTGTAATTTAAATATTGCCCAGACCATGTGGGTTTGTGGTACCAATTTGTAATTAATTTATTATTATCTTTAATTATTGTTATATCCAAAATAATAATTTTATTGTTCTATTTATAAGGTGAATTGAATGTTTGAATTTAAAGAATTGAAAAGTGTAAAAATTATATTAATCTAAATCCTAGGTAAATAAAATAATATGTTTAATTTTAGATATTTATTGATGATGTTAAATTCAACATAAAACATGACTAATGCAGTAAGTTTAGAACTAAGTGAACTTCTCACCGGACAAGCAATGATCTGTCGGTAAATTTCATCATTAAATTGTAAATAGTAAGAATCCAAAATAAATTTAATACTTATCAAAAATTAATCCAAATAAATATCTGTCTAAATAGTGATTCCACTTTAACGATCTTGAATAAATGTGTTTAAAAGTTTATCTATTAAATTAAATGAATTATGTAAAAAATTAGGGGATTTGTGTATAAGGGGTGATAGAATGTTGGCTAAATTACAAGTAGGTTTTTGTAAATTAGAAACTATGGGATGAACAGGTCACTCAGGTTTGTGAACTTTCGGCAAGCAATATAGTTTAGGGTTTACTGAATTATTAATATTCAACATCGTACTACTATCGTAACTGAGTAACGTATAACGCCCTCGACCCCTATTATCGCCTCGTGACGTTGTACATTTTGTCTCCGACCGCAAATGCACGTTCACAAGTCTTCTGTAGTCAGGGTTTTGGTTCAAATTGCTTTGTTTTTATATTATGAAGATATTGTAGTTAGATCGTTGTGTTCGGTGTAAGAAAGTTGTTGTAGTATAATGTATAAGGTTGTGGTATTGTTATAAAAAGGATATATTAGTCACTTTTAATCGTTTCTAAAATTTTAAATTATATTACACACTGCCATCAAAATTTATATTTTGTAGTAGGTGATATACTTAATAAATTATTATAATATGATGTACGGTTTTGATACTAAATGTAGAAAAATATAAATTTATTTAAACTTTTAAACTACTACAAATACAATTATCAACATCTCAAAAATAATCATTTTCAGACAATAATGAGTAAAATGTAATGATATATTTATTTATTTTATTTACATTTACTTTAAAATACAACTTTTCTATTAAGCGGTGTCATCTGCTATGATCCATAATTATAATGGATAGAAATAGAGATAAAACTTACATTTATTAATTACAAGCAAAAAGTCGATGCTTTGAAATCTCGTTGATTTTCTACTTATGTCCACAAAATACGATTGTGTCTGAGTGGTTCGGATTCCACTATAAGCTACAAGCCCACTCTGTTGTGATTGAGTTTAAATTCATATTGTGCATAGTAATAAATAGAATAGATCATATGTTAAATGCCATGCATTGAAACTTTTTCAATCATTTTAATAATGCAAACATATGATATATAGTTCATATAACCATATAGAACTGTTCGATATTCAATTGAAGAGTATGAAAACGAATGTATATTTGTGATGTAAAAGTAGATACCTATATTTATATAACGAAGCGATATATTTGCAAAATTCCCAGCTCTCCTACACTATTCTTGTTTTGCTGGAAGATCCATTCAAGGAATATTCTTACTGCACATAGATATTTTCTTTCTTCTACCAGTTTACGTAAATAATGGTTATTCTATGAAATTTGTTATGAATTCATTATACTGTATTGGAATAAAGTTTGTTTCTTTCTTTGCACTATTTTTATTCATACTGCAGTAGATTCTAAGTTAAATAATAAAAATGGAAAACTTTTAAAAATAAATATATCATCACGCCTTTTACCCATTACTGGGTGTGGCACTTTGCCTAAGCAGATCTCGGTAAGTGATATATTTTTTCGCGTGAAGTGCGGTTACTTTTTATGCAAGTATATAGATTTATCTAATCAAATCGAAGATTATTATTATTTATGTTTATGAAAATTTAAACTCAACAATATACTTTAAATAGTTTAAATAAACCTCTCTATTTTGTTTTAACATATGGTTTAGATTTTTTTGAGACATCGAGTTGGAATGAGGTCAACTAAACAAAAATTTTGGAGTAAATTCGGTTGGAAAACAAAAATATCCTAACCTAATAATAATTTCAAATTTTTTCATTGTAACACGTCAACTCTATATAAGACAGTCTTGCTTTGAAAATGTCAATACAAAAAGTAACTTAATATTTAAAAATGAGTAATATGATAACTGTCACATACACGATTTAACAAATAAATTATAAATATAATTAATGTTTAATCTTATGTACCATTCTTGTTAATTTCACGTTTTTAAAATCTCATTAAACTGCTTTAAAAGTGTACAATTCTACACACACATTGTACATAAATAGTTTGTAGTGCAGCTGATGCGACATATCATTTGGCCGTTTCGTACTTAAGCCACATACTGTGCAGTTTTATTGCTTTTTTTTGCCAAATATACTTTGTTCGTCAACAGAAGCGGAGACTTATAGGAGGCAACAGATCCAGTGCATCCATTATCATAATTGATATGTTAAAATGAGCCCAGTGCCACTATGTTATAAATATGTACTTCGTGTGAAGCACAAATAATATTATCAATTTTTTTATTATATTTTGTTTTAATTCGAGATCAATATATCATTTAGAACTTGTCATTTATTGAAACATTAAAAAAATATGTGTTTCATTATGTAACTGACTATTTTGTGGTTTTAGAATAAAACTTAAATTTCATTTATTATATTTATTACCAAACAGAAATGCCAAAAATTCTGAAAAATTTATGTTTTCGAACCACTATTGTATTCAGTATCTTCTTCTACCGCATCTGAACCGATTTTTAACAATCATTATTGCATATTCTCTTAAAACCCAATTCACCCGTCAGATGAATAATTTCAAATCTTTTCTTTATTTATATTGTGACGGTATACTATTTTCATTTTAAACTGGAGGGATCGGCATAAAACGATTAAATGCACCGCAATTACGTTTACAAAGGAACTCAAAATATGACCCTTTATAACTAGTTTCACAAGATTCGCACAGGGTTGTACAGCCCCATTCGCCGGTACGTGTATAATAAGAACAACAAAATTACAATCTTTAAATAAGTATATTTCCTTTTTTCATACGATACAAGTATAATATATTATAAATATTATATACAAATATAATCTAAACATTTACCTACATTACTCAGTCTGATTCCGTACAGGATATTTAATCTTCTTATTGAGTAATATAACTGCTAATTGAATAATTTAACCTGAATTAGTAATTTTTAAATGGTAAATCATAGGAAAAAACAAGAATAATTTTAGGCTGAATACGACCCTTAAAAATGTATCTGTTGTGGCCATCGTTAAGCGATTGTGGTAGCCGCACTAATAGATTTCATTGTAGTTATATGGGACAAGGACGTTTAATCGTTTTATGCCGATCCCTCCAGTTTAAAATGAAAATAGTATACGCATCTATATCAAATTTATTTTATTGATTAATATTATACATTGATCTGGTGAGAACTATAATTTCGATTTTCTGTCATTACAACATAATATGTATTATAAATTTTATCTCTTGCACATTTTTAGTATTTTCCCATGAAATACCTAGGTACATGAGTTCACAATATCTGGCGGGCCGGGGTTCCAACACTTCGGAACGCGTGCTCTGTTAGTGTTTTTAAGGGATGTCAACAAACCTCATGCTACATTTGCATAGTGTAGTCGAAGTTAAAATGAAGATGTTAATCTATTCTGTCATTGTTAATTATTCATGACTATTAGAATTAATACGTGAGATAACGACAGTGTTTATTTGAAAACATCGAGTACGGCTTCAACAAGAATATTCACAATTCGATTTTACTTTGGTTCTAACAAAATGTCCGGGTAAGAATCTTAGGTACGCCACTGATACGGAGTCACAATCAATTGGAATCTACTTTTTTAGTTTCGGGTAGTGTGTGCGTTATGGATATGTGTGATTCTTCTTTGTTTCAGAATAGGATGGAAGAAGTTAAACAGTGCACGATTCTACATTATGACACTGCTGAACTTAGCGGTTGCAGTAGACAAAAGCAAATATATTTGTGTATTTCTGTTTGCTTTTTAGTTTTGATATAGTAAAGTTCTAAACATTGAAATATGTAGTGGTGTATTTAATGTTCGAAATAAATAACTATGACTAAAGTTAATTTATATTATGACAGAAAAATTCTGATGACACCTGGATTCGAACCAGGGACCTTCCGCATACCGGGCAGAGATGCTAACCGCTACACCACGTCACCTGTGTTCGAAATATGGCATCAACTGAATGCGGAAGGTCCCTGGTTCGAATCCAGGCGTCATCAGAATTTTTCTGTCATAATATAAATTAACTTTAGTCAAAAACTACAGGTATGATTACCTTTAATAATCACACAACTTAATAATATTAGAAATAACTATGAATTAATATAACAGAAATACTTGTATATTGTAAATATATATTAGAAAACACAAATAAAAAGGGAAGCACCGCGTGCCTTGCTTGTGTAGAGAAAACTCCACTGGGGGCACCGCAGCACTTTTTAAAAACTTAACAATATAATGAAGTGACCGAAAAACCTCAAATTTTTCAGTGAATGTTGGACAACTCTTATACATGGTATAAGTCAAACACACAATTTTTCGTAATATATAGCTAAATGGTTACCTGTTGCAAATCCAATCATTAGTGGGCAAGTAAGTAGTTTTAAAATCTAAATGCCATCACCGAAATCGATCTCTCCTCAACATGTGTCATTCCAGACTTTAAAAGTGCACACCCCTAATCTCCATCTGTTGTTTATTTATTTATTCATGTATGCTACTCTGTAAAACAGCAAATTAATCTTAATTACAATACAAGATGCGGACTAACCGAGTCTCAAATTGATATATTTTTAGCTGGACTGACATTCAAATTTGGTATCTTCGGATCAAAGTGCTGTAACGCTAATCACACCACCGTATTGCTGGACATAACGAAGGGAATGCTGAAATACAATAGCATCGTCTCACAAAACTAAATATTATTAATAGAAAAGCGGAGTCTCAGTTACTGTTGTAATAGTAGATATTTAGCGCAAATGTCTCCTATTTCAATACTCAAGATCATTTAGTGTGAACAAATGTAGAATAAATCAGCATTTCTGAGAGTTTTACGTATAGCTTGTTGATATTATACCAATTCAGTGTATCTTATTTTAAGTTGATTTTTTAAAATTTTTCGATATATAGGTACTACTATGCATATATAATTCTTTAGTACTACTTCCTATTACAAGAAAGTCACTAGTACTATTTAAAAAAAATCTATTAAACTCTAATTTTGTTTTATAATTAAGTTTTTTATTACTCAGCATCATTTTTCGTTTTACTGGTGAATTCAAAAGTCTATTTTTGTAGTTCCAGATCGTAAGTATGAGAGAACACTATCTAAAGGCACTGTGCAAATTACCTGAATCATGCGCGAAGTTAGCTTGTACCATGGCACTACACGAAATAAACACCTAAAGATAAAAGAAAAAGTTTATTTGAGCAAATGACGGCAAATTTTTTATTTTATAAGTATTAAATTTTTATAATAGCACTAAATCTATTTAAGTACGTGTATTGGAATTCATTCGTGTGGCCAGTATTGAACATAGTTATACTTATATAGTTTTGGTTTGGTCTTATAGTATGTTCAGCAATCATTTATAACTTTTTAATTTTTCTATAAACACTAACTAATGATATTGTAATTGTTTTTGCTATTAACTTCACGCAAATATATTTATTTCGCAGTTTACAAAATATGTTTAAGAAAGTTCAAAATTGCTTAACATTATTTTTTTTCCAATAAAAAAGCTAAACCAAGAATTTGTACATGGAACACCTATTTTACTGGGCAATAACGCTATCAATAGCCCTCCATAAACAGTTTGCCTATTTAAGTAGTGTCAAGTAATTTTCAACTTTTTAAGATATACTTTGTAATATGAGAAGATACGAGATTATAAATGCGTAAAATTAATAACAAACAAAAATTATTCACAATAGCATCGATTAATGTTTATACAGCGATTTAAAAATCATTTGTTTAAATGATCGTTGAATACAATATTGGCTATTGAAATCTTTCGCAGAATTTGTATAGGAACATAATACCCTCAATATCTACCATGGCTCAGTGGATCTTGAGAACCTTGGTTCCATCCCCACAGCCGACAAACAATTTTCACCAAATTAAATCTACCTCTGTGGCTTCTTTGGGGGCCGTGATTTGACAGCTGGTAACCGCACTTCACGCGAAGAAATATATCATTTACCGAGATCTGCTTAGGCAGAGTGCCACACCCAGTAATGGGTAAAAGGCTTGATATTTATTTATTTAATATCTACCATGATGGCAGAATTGGTACGTTCAGATTTACTCTATCTTGTATGTAAGAAGCTCCTACTTACCTTGAGTCTGGCAAAGTTGATTATCTAACAAGTACTGTTGATATGTAACTTAAAGTAATTAATCTAATGTAAATTCAGCCTAAATAACAATTGTGGGACAAATTAATACTCGTTGGATGCAAATATCTTTTTGTATTTACACTTTTATCTAATTTAATTAGATAAGCAACAATCTCCAATTAAAAATAAAAACATTGTATTTCGTATACTCGTATTATATGTTTTTTTAATTATATTTGTGATATAATACTTCTTTGTCACATATATAACTGAATGAAATAAATGCTTTATTGAATCTATGGTAATTGAGAAATATTAAATGAAGAAAATATATTTCGTTTCATTTAGAAATCTTTTCATAATAAATTGCAATAAATTTCTTTGTCGTATATTAAACTAAAATTTAATACAAAATTATTTGAGCTGAAAATAAAGATCAAAAGATCAAGATATATAAAAAGAAATAAACATATTTAATTTGAAACTGATTTTAATATCAGTTCATGCAATACTGTAATAACCATTGTAGATTACGTCATTTACATCTAACTTTGTCCTATAATCGAGTAAAAAGCAAATACTTCTGCGTTTATCGATAACAAAAGAAATTGGAAGATATTCATTTCTGTCACCAGAGGCGCTGTTGTCGAAGTTACCGCAGGACAGAGTTTTCTTTAAAAGTTTTCATTTCTTTGTTGTCAAATAAAAAGAAATTTCAAAATTAAAAAACTTCAAATCCTTTATCTTCATACTCTTTTACAAACTAAAAAGATAAACCTTAACGCCGACTAAAAACATGATTTCTTCAGATTATTATAAATATCTGAATAAGGGCATTTTCAGGTTTTTATTTTTTATATGTTATTATTATTATTATTATTTACTAAAGTTTATTAAATTTTGTATAAAGTATTATATATATAGATCTATAAAATTTTAAACATTGATAAACAAAGATATTTAGCTCCCCCATAAATCTATTAAAAAAAATATATTAATAGGATCTTATACATTTTATACTAATATCTTTGGAGGCCGTGATTTGACGGCTGGTAACCGCTCTTCACGCGAAAAAATATATCACTTACCGAGATCTGCTTAGACAGAGTGCCACACCCAGTGATGGGTAAAAGGCGTGATGATATATTTATTTATTTTATTTACAAATAGAAAAGATATTTCTATAAATTCAATTTTAAAGCTTGCTTAAATAAAAACAAATTCAAATTGAACTATTAGTTAGTTTTTAAATTCCTTTCAAATATATTAAGAGACATTTATTTTTAATACATATCATGGAGTTAAATATAGGTGTGGTGAGTATCATTATATAACAGTGGTAAAATCCCGTCACCAAGTAAATGTAGTCTCAATTTGATACAAGATTATTTTATTTTTGTTTTATGCTGTCAATTTATCACAATATCATGTTTTTTAGATACATTTTTATTTTCAAGCATAAAATGTTTTTTGCTGTAAAAAATTTCGTGAAAAATTCAAATTTATTAATAAAATCAGGATGTCTAGTAATAAAACCTTATTTACCTTTTTCTTAGCAACCTGATAAAAACTAATAATTTGAAATAGTTTTTTTTTATGGTTAAATTATTTCGCCAAAATACACTAGAGTACAGGGACTTGAAATGAACCAGAGCATTAATCGAAACTGAACCCAAAACAACTAAACCGAACCAAACAGATAAATTTAAACTACGAACCGATATGGAACCGTATTTTTTCGCGATTCGAGTTCCTACTAGAACATTTTATTTTCTTCGATTAAATTTCAGTTTTGTAATTCAACCTTGTAATATAAGTTGAAAAACTGTTTTAAAATAAAATCACTCTATAAAAGCTACGGTACCATGATATTATAAATATAAAATGTAACAAGTACATTGATACACAACAAGGTTTTATGATAATTTATTCGAAAATATAAAAAGCTCTTGTTTAATTATAGTTGATAAAATTTAATTAGTATGAATTTTAAATATCAAATATTTTTAGTTCAATGCGTATGAAATTGTACATTAACATAAAAAATTCTATGTATTAAAACGAGTATTTTTAAATTATTTATTACTATCGTATTTTTACACGTCAATAAATAAAGACAATAATGGATTCCATATAATATAAAAAAGTTACGTTCTTCTGAAAAATATATTTCGTTTTCCTTGTTTAAAAGTTCTCAAATTATTTTAGATAATAATACGCAAAAGAAAAGCTGAAGAAAATTAAATTTTGTATCTAAGTTTGAAATCAGAATTAATTTTTTACAACTAATAACAATATATATATATATATATATAAATCTTTAAGTTACTCTGTACAACAGGAACTTAATCTCAATTACAGTATAGGGTCCGGACTCACCGAGCCGCAGTGTGATAGTTCATATAATTTTCATCTTGAGTGCGAACTCCGTAACGTTACTCACATCATCATACTTCCGGGCAATAAATACTTAACTATTGATTCTGATTTTTTTATCTATAATAAAATTTTATTTTATTATTTTAAAAATACTAAAAAAAATTCAGTTGAATATATTTTCCTTATTAACAATCGCTGTCGACGATCTTTATTTATTTATTTATTTATTTATGTTACGCTGTACAACAGGAACTTAATCCCAATTGCAGTACAGGGTCCGCACTCACCGAGCCGCAGTGTAGTAGTTTATATAATTTTTAGCTTGAGTAAGATTCGAACTCGGGATCTCCGGATTCGAATTCCGTATCGCTATCCACACTACCGTACTGACGAGACTTTCAATAAATTAAGAAATTGTAAGAGTTCAAAATCCTAGTAGTATCCAAATTTTTCGTTATGATGAAATTTTAAAAATGTCTTGTTTCTAAGATTTAAAAATTGGTAGATTTAATTGATTTTTAATTTAGGTGTAGAATATAATATTCTAGAATGTTCCTTATTGATCAAGGAAAACTAATTTCGTTAGTTACATATCTATGGTCCGTTTTTTAATTAATATCCTGTATGTATATGTTTCACATAAGTGCATGCCTATAGTACATTTTCTTTTTTGTCAATGTTTTGCAAATTTGTGTAAAATCCACTAGTTTTTCTATGTCTTGGGTTAATTTCATTAAAAAACTGACAACATTTTGGCAACACGTATCAGATGTTTTCAATCTGTTTTTTAATATTTTAAATGTCAAGCATGTAAAGAATTACGCTGAGTTAACTTGTATAAAAACGGACAATCCTGTTCGTTCCGATGTTTATTTATTTTTTATAACTCTGCACAACGGAAACGTAATCCCAATTATATCTACATATTATAATTTATAATGGAATTCAAACTACTGCGCCACAGTTGTATTTTTTCTTTTAAGTAGGTAAATTGAAGTCAACGAAATTTAGAAGCGCGATCTCTGGCTTATTATACAGAGAATACTTCGGGCGCAATCACGGAAGCGTATAACAATTGTGAATTAATTGTAATGTAGTTAATAATTATATTATAAAACAAAAAATTCAGATTTTTAAAACTATTGTGCGCCGACAATTTATTATTTCTTCTATTAATAATTAATTACAATTATTTCATGTATTAAATGATAATACAAGACATTCAAAAAATATGTTTCAATACATCATATTAACAGGAAAATACGCTCTTGGTTTATAGTCTCGGTTATTTTATTAAAATATTGGCATATTACTCCAAACAGTGTTCATACATATTCAAATTAAAACACCATTATCCTATAAATTCGATATCCGTATTCGCTCCATAAAGCTTTGAATTTGCTGAGAAAAAAAGAGCAAAGAATCTGACGCAGCTATTTCAGTGGTTTAACCTCCAGCTTTTTCCTTCCTGGTCCAGTGAAAACTGACCCCACCGCAACTTTGTCTTCTTTTGCAGGAAGTAAGATGGAACAGTCAGCGTTTTCCTGTCCGTTGTCACGTTCTCCACCCGTCCATCTTGGGTAATATGATAGATATCATTTTCGGTTACATAAACCTTCCATTTTCTAAATACATCGTTCAGATTCACGTTAAATTTCATTGCTGTGTGATACTTTGAAAACTCATAACTGGAATGTCTTTATCGTTCAATGGTTATTGGTTAATACCGCCACATGGAAGTTTTAACTGGCAGTTTAATGTTACATTGTTATAGTTTTTCCAAGAAGTGATTTATATTTTTAATCAAAGAAGCTTGTATAGTCTGTCTAACTAGTTTCTTTTACTTTTTATGGTAGTTTTAATTGCTAGTCTTGAAAGTTTTATAAAAGTGAGTATGTGTTCTGAGTTCTAAATTAGATATTTGAATCAAAGTGGTCTAGATATTTATACATTACTTTACTTACACATATAAATTGAGTAAATAATACAAAAAAGTCGAAAATCATTGAAAATTGAATTGAATAATAATGAAAATCAAATTTAATAAATAGTGCAACAGCCAAAACTTTTTAGATTTTAGCGAATAAGGAGGCAACATTATGTATTGTAAGTACTGTGTCTAAGGCCTACGACGGTTTTAGGATTTACGAAGAACGAAAGATTAAGACATAGGTCCATATGTAACTAATTTTGTTTTTGTCATTTATAGTTAAATTTCCATAAAAATCTAATCATTACATTTTATGAATTACAAATAATCTAAAAATGACAGATGTATTATTGTTTTACATAAGTTTATACAGTAGCTTATACACGTAGATAGGATTAGTCGGTAATTTATATCAAAGTGTTGTAATTGAGAAAAAAAACTGTTTTACCACTTTATTTTTTGTCTTTTGCCACTAGCAATTTTAAATCACATCAATTTTCTAGTATAGAAACTAATATATGTACAAGAGTAAAGATGCAATTTGAATGATAAAAACATTTGTGTACATCTTAATACCGTCCAATTTTGATGCATCAAACTTAAAAAGTAAAATAAATATATCATCAAGCCTTGTACCCATTACTGGGTGTGGCATATAATGTTTCTCTCCCTAGGGAGAAAAGCAGTGTTTCTCTCTCTAAAATTAAGGAATAAGGACGTGTTTCTTGTACACGTGTTACGAAATAGTTATTTACGAACTAAGTGCGGGAAGACGATGTTCCCGCATGAGCGCAGTTTTGAAGCACGAGCGACTGCAAGGAGCGAGTGTTTTTAATAGCGCGAATGAGCGGAAGACGTCTTCACGCACGTAGTTTGTATAATATTTTTTGTTCTAGTACTGATATTTCAAAAAATACATCTTTAATTTCAAATTAAGTAGGCCATGACCATTTGTTTTGCTAGAAACAATTGCTTCATTTGACATTTCTATCAATATTTTAGGAGTTTTTAGCAAATTACTCTTATTTCCCAAACTTTTAATACAGGAAAATTCAAGGTAGTTGTATTTTATAAATTAGATTTTAATATTATCAAGACAGATTTATTTTAGAATGTTCCAAAGGGCCAGTGTTTTTTGAAATTTTTACAGTCGAGTCGTTTGGGAAGCATTTGTTCCAGATTGAGTGTTGTGTGCGGGAAGTGTTATTTTGAATTTTCCGAGTACAAAAATGTATTTTACTATTACATTGTTATGATTTTTAACACAACTTAATATCAAGCTATTTGAGATATCGTCTAAGTATGTATATTTAGGCATAAAGATACAATTATTTTATTATTGTACAGCTCAAATTTAAATCAAACGTAGTAGGAGGCTGCAGCCCTCCCACCAAAATGAAAACTTTTAAAAATTATTGTAGCTATTACAATACTATACAATAATTAAAAAAAAACATATTTTTTCCGTTCGTAGTGTATTTATTTTTGAATTGTAGATACTAGGTATTTCGATAGGTGCTCTTTATGTGTGTATTGTATGAGCCAGTGCTGCAGTCAGTGCAGACCGAGTCACACCGCATAGTCAGTGTATTAAACAGGTGGGGGTAACCCGTGATTTACGGTTTTGTAATATGTATATCCTGGCCTGCAACTGTTGCAGTCCGCGTTACGTATTTTAGCTTCTATATACTTGTGTTTTATTACTATATGTATAATATTTATGATGATAAATATGTTTAAATAAATATATGTCAATAAAAAAGCGGTATTTTTCAACTGGCAGTGATTTTTTATTATAATTTTTTCAGCCCTCCCACAAAAATCCTCCACGAGCCGTCACTGGCGAAGAAAGACATCATACAAACGTAACACGCATATACACATGTACAGTTTATTTGTAATATTTACGTCTGTTGTTTCCAAATCAAGTAAATACCAATAGATTTACTTGTCATTTCTTAATTCACAAAATAATGACGTAGACATTATCACATTTAAATGAACTACTTAATTAAACGAAACAAGTTTGGAAGCTTGGATACTTTGTTTATTTTTAACTGTCTAATTTGAGCCTTGACTTCTAATTATTATTATGATAATGTCATTATAGTTATTTGAAAAACGACGACTATACCCAATAGCGTAATTAGTATCAAACATCTCCATGAGGACTCCCCATCAAAAAATTGTTTCGTCAAAATCGAATAAAATTAAAGTTGATACGACGAAGGCTAGTAGGGTCTTCTTAGCTTACAGGCCCTGTATCATTGATACAGCGGTTTCTATACCTCAACAAGCTAAAAACCATGTTTCAACATATATGTATGTCAATAATTCACCTCTTCCATTCCACTGAGATTTGTTGTGTTTGGCTTTGACCTCAGCCAACTGTGAAGCAAATCACCGTATAGAACAGAACAGATATTTACTACAGGCAGATCTTGGGTGCAACTTGAAAGTTGTAGAACAGCAGTGTAAAGTGTAATCATAGACAGTGACTCTGACGCTGGTTTTTCTAAAGATTTCCCAAATAGGACGCGAGAAATGGCAGGTGGATTACGAAGCAACTACAGTACTACTAACGAGACATGAAATCTGGATAAATGTTAATTAAAAACTTCATGACATTGTGATAGGATCTAACTATAATGTATCGGCCTGTGCAAAACAAAAATGAAAATTTATTCACGTAAATAATATTTATCCACTTCTTAAATATTATAAATAGTAAAAAACCAAAAATATTTTTTTAAAAAGCTCTAAGATTAAAAATAAGTTTAAAATAAACATGAAATAAAAAGAAGCATAAAAATCACGAAAAACAGTACAAATAAAAGCATATAATAATAAGTGTAAATAAATAGCTTAAAATCCGATCTTCAATCATGAAATATACACTTGTAGAACAAATATGATCCATATTGTCAGTAAGTAAATCTCTAGATTTATCCAAATATTGTACTGAATTAATGAAGAATTTAACTGAATCGCAATACATAACGATAGGACTGTTGTGCTATAGAAGAGCATGTTCAGGTGAGTTTAGTCCATTTTTGCAACAACAAAATATTCATTTAATTCCTATTTGACTTTTATAATAAAATAATCAGTCTAGGTGATTTTAATATAGAAAAAAGGTTAAAATAAACACTTGGCTCAGTTTCACAAAATTCAGCCTCCAAGTCACCTTATGAGGGCATCGTCAGAGGCTGGCCAGCACAGTTAGTAATCATAGACGCGTTTCGCTCTTACTAGAGCTCATCAGTATGTTATAACTCACTTTTTCACCTAGAACAAAGTTCACGTGAAGAAGATGGTGACGAAGGACTGTGCCAGCAGAGAAAAAGATCTCTAATTTTGTGAAACTGAGCCAAGTGTTTATTTTATACTTTTTATTAAACCTAGTTTCACCAAGTGTTGGATGACAATTAATTTTGTCTTTGTTGTTATTTTACATAGATGTTTTATTTTTTATTTTATTTTATGTTACTCTGTACAACAGGAATTTAATCAAAATTACAGTACAAGGTCCGCACACACAGAGCCGCAGTGTTCATATAATTTTCAATTGGGTGAGATTCGAACTCCGGATCTCCGGATTCGAATTCCATATTGCTATCCACACCACCGTACTGATGGACATGTTAATTGGAGTTGCAATAACTTGCGAGTGCTTCAAATTCTATTGGAGTCATTTGATATAAAACTCAAAATTAATGACTGCATTAGAATTAAGTTACTATACTCGTATAGGTGAGTATTCACATCCGCCATTTGGTGCATCTCAGCAGCTGATGGTATGGCATACATAAATTTAGGTAGCAATGTTAATATTTATTAACTAAATAGACAATTTTCAGAGATTTAATAATAAATATGAAAAATCAAAGACGTGAAAATCATGTTTTCTTATAATTTTTTTTGAACTTGATATTATTTTGGTTATATAAATAATAATGTATCAAAATTTTCATTGGAGTCTTGTATAATTTCATATTGTTGTAATAATAAGGTAGCTATGAAATTATATAACGTTCAAATACTGTTTTGCGAGCACATAGTTTTATGCAGTTGTATTATTATAAAACACCATAAAATTTAAAATCCTAAAATGGCGAATTTAGTAAAGATACAAACCAAAATATAGTGGTTACATATTCAAACTACTCGTATTACCCAATAGATGACGAATTAGTGTTGTGTTCATATCTTTTTAAATTGTTTATAGCAGACAATTTTATACAATTCTACCTTTCCAAACACTGTTTTATGATTACCCTGTTTTATTAAATGTCCTAAAATGGAGGTATTCACATTAAGTGACTTCATTGACATATTTTTATCTATCAGTAGGTGGCGTAGACATCTGCAACTACTAATTAAATTTTTTGTCATATGACATGACTGAAAGTACAGTAATGATGATAAATTTAAATTTATGACAGAAAAATTCGGATGACTCCTGGATTCGAACCAGGGACCCAATAACTTAACATTCTTATTATTTCTACGATATATAAATTCTTCATAATTTATTTACTTGAGCAAAGAAAATTCGAATTCATAGCCTATTTTATTAATGTTAAATGATTTATATTTATTGATTATGTTCATTAAATCAAGCAAATTAAATAAAAATAAATAAATATATCATCACGCCTTTTACCCATCACTGGGTGTGGCACTCTGCCTAAGCAGATCTCGGTAAGTGATATATTTTTTCGCGTGAAGTGCAGTTACCAGCCGTCAAATCACGGCCTCCAAAGATATTAGTGGTGGAGGAGCCACAGGGATAGATTTTTAAATTGGTGAAAATTGTTTGTCGGCTGTGGGGATCGAACCAGGGTTCTCAAGATCCACAGGCCGACTCGATACCACTGAGCCACCTATCCCAAGCAAATTAGTTTCATGAAAATGATAAAATCTAAGCTAAGTGTGTAATTTTGATCTATTTTATCCATTTAAAAAACTATATGTCATATCTCAAAAATGGGGAACTGAAATAATAGTATATTATTCAATGAGTAAGTAATATAAGCTATTACTCAAGACAATGAAGTTTGCAACACGAGCCGAAGGTGAGTGTTGTAAATCATTCGAGTGAGTAATAGCTATTACTTGCGAATAGAATACTATACTTTATCTACGACTATATGTTATTATGTAATAAGATTTTACAATTATTTTTTTGTTACATTATGAATAAGTCAGATTGCTTAATTTTTTTGTTTTTATTTTTATTTAATAAATATTAACACTACTTAACATGGAATAAGTTGCCCATAATGACGATGATTTATATTTATCAGAAAGGTTTTACATTTACATTTTTGCGTATTCGCCAATCCATAAAAGCTTTATAAACTTGTTCATACTTTTTTTTGATTTTTCGGGCAGTAAATTTAAGAAACATAAGTGTGCGGCTTCTACAATATCTGGTGGAGTACAAATTTCACTTTGTTCGATTTCAGAATCCATAACTCACATGTATAATCACACAAATTACAGTATTATTGTAAACAAAAACGTTTTAAACTAATTTTGACAGATAATTAACAATAGCGCGCTACACTGTTTCATAGCATACTTAACGCGCGGCAATTATCGTTATTTTTTGATTGGCTATTAAAGTGTTAAGTAATGAAAATTCAGACGTGTGATTGGTCGTAAAGTGTTGAGTAATGAATTATTACTTAACACTGTCAATAATCATTAGTATTACTTATCATAAATTTCATAAGTAATGAATACATTATTTAATAAGAGTAGATAAATATATTAATTCTCTAGTGTACAAAGAGCTACAGTTTTATTCAAAACTGTTCTATTTATCTGCTACTAGTTAAAAATTAAAATTATTTGAAAACAAAAAAATCGTAATTTCCTCATTTTTGCTCATATTCATACGAGTATCTAATGACTTACACATTTTTTTTGGAAAAACAAATACATTATTAAAGTGAGCAACTAACTCGAAATTCTAATGGTTAGGCTTGAAAAATGGATACGCTGTATAATTTTGTTTAACCTTTGATATTATATGCATAAAACTATAAAATATACTTATACATATACAAAAAACCATATTAAAGCAAAATAAAATATACTATACTTGGATATATGAGAAAATTAATTTTCAAAAGAAATAAATAATATTAATAATAATAATATGGCTGGTCGTCAATAATAATAAAAATAATAAGTAAGTCGTCATTGTTCCATGAACGATGCGTTTGGTTTGGCTATACGAGTACATACGTATATGGTACTTCCTAGTGTGCTGGTTCTATAGAAAGAGATAAGCTTTTTACTGGCATTGAGATATGCATGTACATAAGGAACACACTTAATTCTTAATTAAATTTTTTGAAAATAAATTCTGAATGAAAAATAACATTATTTACCAGAATTAATAAGATTAAGAATTTCGTGTTTTAGAAACGCAACAGTTGCATTTTAGAGTGTGACGGTGTATAATTTTTCTTAGTTAGAAACAATTTTAAAAATATGAATATTACACTATGTCGACATCTATTGAGTAAAAGTTTGAACATGTAACCACTATATTTTGGTTTGTATCTTTACTAAAACCTCCATTTTAAGAATTTTAATTTTATGCTATTTCATAATAATGCAACTACATAAAATTATGTGCTCACAAAGGAGTGTTTCAATATTATAGAATTGCATGCGTTCTCCTGTAGATTCTGTTGAATTATGATTCGTTTTTGACTGTGTATTTAATAATTTTCTGTAAATGCATAATCGGATAATGCAGTGTATTTGCGTGATTTACCTATCTCTACATGTTAAAACCGTGCTCTTAAAACACCCAAAAACAAAGTTTGTAGTACCAGCTGTCTAAATATATTTTATTGAAATATATTCGGCCGCTAAGGTTATTCCCCAATATTTTAAATGCTGGTCGTAAAAGCGAAACAAAGACGCTTTCAAGGTATCATATCTCTCTCATATTTCAATTTTTATGCTAAGCGACAGAATTTTATAAAACGGTAGGAATATATTCTGAGTTGCCATGGCTGCGAGACTGGTGTTACTGGCACTATCTTCCTGAATGTTGTAGTAACAACATGCAAGCATACTTGAAACTTGTTTTTTGATAATAAAATTTGTGTTAGTTTATTAATGGTTATCAATCAACTATCATGTATCGTTTAAACTGTGTTTGTTTTATTTGTTTAAGTGATACTAATTTAAATACTGTGTTTCAAAAGATACAAGAAGAAAACGAAATATTTACAAAAGTTAAATATGCCTTACCAGAACTTGTAAGTCAATAGATATGATCAGTGTTGCAAATACACAACAAGCAAATTTCTCGAAAATTGTGTTATATCTTAATTTAAATGAAATTAAACATCTTGTAATAAACATTGAAAACAGGCTCCTTTGCTAATGATTGGTAAACAATCCAAGTTTGTGGTTATTTTTTACAACTGTCATTCTCAGAAAAGTTGGGTTATTTAGCATATTTGTTGTTTATTAAAATCAGAGTTAATATTTTGAATATATTTACATCGTATTTGATTTAATATGATAAATAATACGTTAAATAAATTTGTAAAATTATATTTCCTTGTGGTTAGTCACGTTATAGCTAAATGGCAGAATTGAGGAAGAAGGGATAATGGGTTTTGTTGTATTTAGATTAATCGTTACAACGCTGCGTGACAGCACCGCGGCTTTTTAAAGTTTAAAACTGATGTTTGAATTGAGATCACTTTGATCGCAGCTTTTGTTGAGATATATTTATATTATTCTCTACTTGTTTGTAAATAATTTTGCGTACTTTTGTGTAGTATTCTGTGGTGCATTTTATTTAAAAGGTAAGCATTTTATATTTCTGTTATTTTAATTGAAAATAAAGAGTTAACTGATTTTACAAGATTTTTTCCTTCTTTAAAGCAAAATAATTTAGGATGTATTTTGTGTATATTTTGAAATTTTATTATTTTCATGATTTTATGTTATGTGGTAACTTGATTTTGTATGAGTTTAAAAATAACATTCTAAAATTATTTCCAGATCATGAGAGCTTTTAAATGTTTTGTTCCTGGCTGTAAGAGCTAAAATGAGGACAATCCCAAGTTTTTTTCTGCTTACCAAAGTTGTTGACTGCGTGAACAGTGGATAAACAACATGCATCCAACTGAATTTTTGGCAGATAAATCGGACGCTCAACAACATTACCGAGTATATAGTTTGTATTTGCAGAGGCTTGCTTCAAAACATCAAACATAGTGGTATGTGTTATTGCAGATTTCTGTTCCTCTGTTTTATTTACTAATTATATTTTTATTTGTTTTTGGGTACACGATCAGAATTGAAAGTATCAACAGTTAGTGAGCTATAGCCCTGATCCTACCAATAATTTGAGAGTGAATATATGGCTTGGTACTTTTGTTACATTCAAAATTGGACCATTTTTCATCTAAAATAATTTAAATAGTGATAAATATTTAGACATGTTGCAAAATGAAATAGAAGAATATGTAAACCAAAATAACGAGATCTGGTATCAATATGATAGATACCGAGCATGTTGTAATAGGGATATTAAATTCTATTTAGATCAATGTTTTTCAAATTATTGAATTTGTAAGGATGATAAAATTAATTGGCAAGCTCCGTAGAATTTCTTTTTATGGCTGTATCTCAAGGAGAAAGTTTATAAACGCCAAATTAATAATATTATGGGCTTATTGAAAAGTGTAAAAATATTACACAAGTACAATTAAGCTCTGTTCGTCATACATTTTATAATAGATTAGGTTATTTTCTACCAGTAAATGGCGATGTATTTGATCATTTAATTTAAATAATTTTGTTTGAAAGTTATTTTATTTAAAAATCCAGTATTTGTTTTATTTACTTGGAATACTAATTTAGTTAATTAAACAAAATTTCGGTGCAATACTTAATTGAAGTATTTATGTTTTTGATGGGGTAGGTGACCCAGTGGTATTGAGTCGGTCTTTGAATTTGAGAACCTGGGTTCGATTCCCACAACCGACAAACAATTTTTACCATGTTAAAACTATCCTTGTGGCTTCCACTGCTACGGCAGATTGCCACATACAATAATAAGTAAAAGACGTGATGATATATTTATATATTTGATTTTTTTGATGTTTTAAATTTGTTTTATTTCTTATGTCACTCTGTAACAGCTTCAAGTTAGAAATTTTAATTTATTTCGTGAACAGAATGTTTTATATCAATAAATAAGGGCTTGTTTGATGGAGTTTTAATTCTGAACTTCATTTGTATTTTATACTGTTCTAAAATTAATAGGCAAAAAGTTAGAGTGAAATTTAAATTTTAATGTTGTATTTCCTATAGTTAAAAAAGTAGATATCTGGAATGTATTGTGTAGAATAATAATTTTATTTTTTGTTTTTTAACTTAACGTGATCAGAGATCCGAATTACAGAGTAATATTATTTAATATAATTACAAAATGACACGATACAGAAAAATTAAAGAAATATAAATTCATTCAATTCAATTTACATACAATATTTTTAGAAGTAGTGAAATTAATTCCGAAATTAAAAAATTTCTGTATCAGCCATAACAAATTTGTAAGCTTTGCACATAGAAATAATGGGAGACTCAGACTGTAAATTTGTTTTAGGATATTTATAAAAAAGGGAACTGAATGTCTAGTGCAAGTATTGGGAACATGTATATTTATTGAAAATAATAAATTAATACCATCAATATTGCTATTTACTAACTAAAGAAATAAAGCAAGAAATTTATTTTTGCGAGCGCTAAAATTTGTGTAATTAAAGAAATCTAAAAGTTCATTATAGTTCATATTTGTGAAATTACCAAATAATTAAAAATAGAAATATTTAAATAATAAATTGTGTATAGTATCGATGGATGTAACGTAATATTTCATATTTGAAAACCATATAACGATTTTATATTAAATTTTATATCCGACAAAAGTATCAAAAAGCCTGCTAAGTGCGTATATTTTTTAAATGTGCAGAATTTCGGAAGATATGTTTCAGGAGCTTGTTTGTCACACACACAATCGCATGAACAGGAGGATTGTAATTCAGGTTGAAAGAAAAGTTAATTCCAAGATCCTTGACTGTAGAAGTGCTATTTAATTTAGTGTTAAAAAGCATATAGTCAACATGTTCAGTATATTTGTTTGGAATAGCTAACAACAAGACATTTTTTAGAATTATAATGCAAATCATTGCTGTGAGACCAGCGGTGCAGAAGAAATAAAAGACAAAATAATCTTCAAGAATAAGATTCCTCCCATACCAACTGACAATTATAAAATTATATATGTAGATTATGGCAGAGTTTATTTTACAATTATATGACTTAAATCAAATTTTGAGTTGAGACTCTTGTCGTAAATATATGTTATATTATTATCATGATTTGTATATATATTTTTTGTTTGTTTGTTTTTGTATACAGGCTGAGTTTTTTAAAGCAACGAATTAGTTTTGCAGGCTAACTAATAACTTCAGACTAAAAATACACAGGATTATATAGAAAGGAGGGGAACATAATTGTATGGTTGGTAAAATATAATTGTTAGGGGGATGTGGCGGGATATTTTCTTAAATGGAAAGGGGTACTATTTTATTGGAATATTCCCTTTTAACTATGTAACATGTTTCTATACCAAAAATTAAGGTCACGAAGTTTAAAAAACATTAACATCTTTAATATGGAAAAAAAATTATAGTCACTACGAGGATGGTACTCAGTGGTCCAGATAGGCTACAAAAGTGCCCATGATGATAAAAGTTAAACTGTTTGTTTTTTATAATTTTGTTGAAATTATCTTTAAACATTAAAATTTAATAGTTTGGTGTTACAAATCTTCATAAGAATAATTTTAATTAGTTTATAACAAATCGAATCTTTAACAAATATATTTCTCTTATTTAAAATACATGATAAATTTTAAATTGTATCTTTTCATGTAGGGTGGTTTTGAAGGTGCAAATGATAGAATTTTTGTACACTTTCAGATGGCGGAACAATCAGTTGCAACAGACTTGCGCTTTTCTTTTGGCAGTACTCTAACAATGGCGAAAATTTCATGCTACATTTCATATTGTCATATCTTTCTATTGGGATATAAATCTATTTTTTTATGTAAGATTTGAATTCAGTGAATCAAAAACAGTATCTAATAGTAGTTTAGTCATGTACCTTATAAAATCGATTTAAAAACTCTGCATGCGCGCTTTTAATACATAGCCATACAAAATTTCTCTAAACAGTTTTAATAAAATTTTCGACAGTAGCGCTATATGCAAAACGTTAAAAATTTATTTTCACATTAGATTCGTACTCAGTAATCAGTAAAAAAAATCCATATAATCATGTTAAATTGATTTAAAAAGTCAATTTTGATCAATTTGACTACAGTAGCGCCATCTGTAAACTGTCAAAATTTTACTTTGATACCGGATTCGAACTCGGCAACCCAAAAAATCATTAGAACAGTTATTTCTTCAATTTAATCATGAAAAACGTCATGAACAGTTTTGAAGCCGTTCTGCACCACCCTGCAGTGTCTTGCAAGCTTATGAAATGAATCCAATAGTTTCTGCATTTCCAAAAATTGTTTTTTACTGGCGAGTTGGGCGTAGGTTCCGAAAATCTTCGTATAGTAACAGATAGATTATCTCTCCTCGCCACATGCTCCTTATAATTTTATTTTACGATCCATAGATTTTGCCCCCCTCCTTGCTGTATAATTTGGTGTATTTATTTTTTCTCTAAAGTTATTAGTTAGCCAGCAAAACTGAATGGTTGCTTTCAAAAAACTCACCTGTATACAGTGTGTATTTTGATTTTAAATATATTTTTCGACACAGTCCAGTTTACTCATTTTACAACTTCCCGCATATATTTCTTTTAATCCAATAGTTTCCAATGCCGCTAATAAATGGCAGAAATTCTATCGAGAATAATTTTGCTAGAGCTGACAAGTCTCTGTATTTGTCTCTGAGATGACAAAGCGTGACTGTGAATAGTTGTTTAGTGTACGTGAAATTTTGCTTTTGACATTATCTTTTTTGTATTATGCTTTATCTATGTATATATAAAATACATTTCTTCGGATTTCAGTGAATAATTTTTTTATTTTGTCGACGTCTCTGCCAACATTTCAGCCTTCTGCAAGACAATTTATTTACTTAATATAATAATAAAAAATATAATTATAATAAAATTATTACAAATAAATAGAGCAAAATATAACATTCATTTATAATAAGATATATTTTTTTTAATATTAACTATAAAACTTGATTAATTATAATTGCAAATATATATTTTTTAAAATGAAAATTTATTTTTGTATACAATAAATATATACAGCAATTTTTAAAAAAAGACAATAGTATATTAATGAACTAAATTTACAAGACATGTTTTTTTCGTACGCGTTCAACTTTAGAAAACTTACGTAATATCGACTTGCGACTTGATACGTATAAAGATTTTACGTAACAAATTAATCGTTTTAAATGTCTAAAAAGCGACGTCATTGTGTATGCTAATGTGACAGCAATTTATCAGGAATCAGGTAGATTACTGGAAGAAAGAATCGATAAACTCTATATAAAAATATAGATAAATATAATTTGTTTTTATTGTAGCAATTATATTCGTCCCTACAATGGGACAACATTGCAGTAAGAAGTCTTTAAAATTTTCGGCTAGAAGAAAAAGTAGAAAACTTTTCGGGATACATTTAATAAAGAAAGATGAAACAGAAGGTAACGCTAACAATGTCAATGTGCGATCAACAGAATGTAAACGCGAACTATTTTCTATTGTTGAGGAATACATCGGTACAGAAATATTCCATTACATACAGTTTGTATTTCGTACGCTAACTTTAACATTCAATGTTCAGTAGTGGGGTAACCAATCTCTGTGAATTTCGTGATTAACGTAGTGGGGGTTGGGTAACCCCCCCTGAGTACCGGCCATCGCACGTTGGTACCTCTGACAAAGTAGTAAATCGAAATAATATCCTCTTAAGAAACGGAATGATAAATTTTTGTAAGAGTCACTAGTGTTCTTGGTGTGCTATTCTTGCAGAACTATGAGGCATTTTTTTTAAAGAATGGAGTGTAATATTAGAATGTTAGCACAAACATACATATATTGTAATAATGCATTAAAAATTAGATCTTTTATAATAAACGTATAAATATTGTCAATCTATCTATTTTGTATGAAGATTTTGCTTTAATCAAAATAAATGAATTTATTTATTATTATTATTAGAATGTTAGCATTTTATTTTTTTTAGAAATATCAGTCTAAATCTTGTGCAAAGCTGTAAAATGGCATTTCTAACTTTGTTAATAATTACCTATCTATAATAATATTCTCTGCAGAGGTCAGCGTACCTCTTGCATAAATTAAGCTGTATTTATGACGAATAATAAAATGCATTATCTATTTCAGACGAGTTTGGACCCAGATATTACCTTACGCATTTGTTCTTCGTGTGACAAAATACTTCATTCTTTCTACATATTTAAGAAAATGTGTTTGGAGAATTATAATCGCCTGATACGTAATACAAAAAAATTATATGGAACAAGCGACAATCAGAAATTTAATGCGCTACAAGTAAAAATAATTAATAGCGAACCAATCATAAAACGAGAGTTTATAGAAGTGAATGAAGATGAATCTGTGTCAGTGGAAGATGAAGAAGAACGGAATATTACTGAAGATCCTATCGCAGTCAAAGAAGAATTAGGCGCGTCTGAAGATAGCGCTGGTCCATATTTTTATCAGCAAATTGTAAAAAGCGAATCAATATCTTATAATGTACAAGATTTCGGTTCAAATGCTACTAGTGAAGATGAGAATCAATTGAATAACTTTGAAATTAATTCTAGTACTCATACAGACAATGTGAAATCAACTTGCAATAAAAATGTATCAGATAAATTGGATTTATCACAAAATATGAAAGTTTATACAACTGATAACGAGTTAAAGTGTTATATTTGTAATAAAGAATATTTAGTACCATATGATTTTAATCAACATTTGAAAATGCATGCAAACATAAAAGATTTTCAATGTTCAATTTGTAACAAACAATTTTCACGGAGTTATGGTTTGAAAGTACATATGAATATTCATGCAGGTATTAGAAAAGTAATTGAATGTTCAGTTTGTAATAAACAGTTATCAGGGAATTATAATTTGAAACAACATATGAAACTTCATGCTGGTATAAAAGATTTCGGATGTTCAATATGTTATAAACAATTTTCACGCAATGATACATTAAAACAACATATGAAACTTCACGAAGGTAATAGAGATGTTGAATGTTTAATTTGCTATAAAAAATTTACAAAGCATGGCTATTTAAAACAACATATGAAAATTCACGAACATCGATAATTAAGGATAAATATCACTTTGTATTTTGTGTAAGTAAACTATTTGCAACAAGAAAAATACAAAGAAATAATTTAATTAATATACTAACAAATGTACAGAAAATTGTTATTTGGAATAACATATGAGAATTCAAAAATTTATAATGAAATATCAATTAACATATTATGTGAAACTCAGTTTAATATGTAATTGATGTTTTGTATCAGTTTGCAATCATGTGAATGAATCTTGAAAATTAATTATGTAAAATAGAGATGAAAATAGCTATTTTTGGGCCCGATGTAAAAATATAAAATTGCAACTCTTTCATTGGTTTTAGTTCACTGGTTTACGTTTTATGAATATAAAAATATTTGTTAAAAATGACAGCAATGTGTTTTTTATAATAAAAAAATTATATTATTTGTAATTTGTTCTTAATTTTTTAACCAAGTTTAATGTTGGAATTTGTTTTGCATGCATTTTTAGAACTAAAATTTAACTCCGTTAAAAAAGACTTTTTGGAAACTTTTTGTTATATACATTTCAGTTTATCCAAAATTATCGCAACAGGTTTTGCTTGTTCTCATCTCTTTTTGAACAACGTATAGTTGTGAATCTAGCTTTTCTCCTCTGCACAGTATAACAACAAAAGAGCGCAATAGCTTGGATGTTGAAAATTACCTATGTTACCTACAGCACCGGACATTCATAAGCTTGTAAGCTCAAAGAAGGCTCAACGATAATATTAATGATAAATTAGATATTTTGTTGTTGTATTTTTAAATATATTTATTAAATAATTTTATAAAATCATTCTGATATTTTATTTGCTGCAAACTCCCATAATAATATAAATAATAAAATGTTTTGTTTTGGTAATATTTGGATAATGAGCATAAAACAAAATTTCAACCAGTGGTTCACAAACTGTGGATACCAACTTTGTTATTTTAAATGGAACTATATTTTTTTTTCGCTTATTCGATAGAGAATTTAATTCTGAATTCAATGATATAATGTTTGTAAACCCTTGATAACAATTTTTATGAGAAAGATGCATGTTTAGATTTATATGTTTCATTTTAAAATAAATATATATATATATATATATATATATATATATATATATATATATATATATATATATATATATATATTGAGTCGGCCTGCGGATCTTGAGAACCCTGGTTCGATCCCAACAACCGACAAACAATTTTCACCAAATTAAATCTACCCCTGTGGCTCCCCCCCCCCCAACTAACATCTTTGGTGGCCGTGGTTTGACAGCTGGTATATATATATATATATATATATATATATATATATATATATATATATATATATATATATATATATATGTCTTCTAGTTCCGCATCATAATTGTTCTCGATCCCTCAAATCTATCGACGCGACTCGCTTTGTTTAGGTTTTGATATCAAAACCTAAGCAAGACGAATTAGCATAAAAATAAACTCGATATGTATTCGTTTAATAATTGTAGTCCCAGTATTAATCTGTGTTATCATTTAGAAAAGTATATAAACTGAAAGAAAAATAAATTTAACTTAGTCAAAAGTTTTGTGTTCACTGGTACGATTCGCTGATCTATATTATTCGGCATATCTTTCATTTACTATTTAAAATTTTGATTTGTCAACATAATACAATCATAATATAACATATTCAGTTAAAAAATAAATGATATATTGAAAATATTGCACATAAATAAAAATAACGTAACAGAAAACTTAACAGTTTAAGTGTTATTTATCAAAACATAATTTTAGACTAGAATCAGTGTTGCCAACGATTTAAAAGCAAGAATCCTTCAATAATGCATGAAAAATCCCACTCATGACAAAAAATCCCTTTTGACAAATATTGATAAATATTTATATATACGCAATACAAATATTTTCCATTAAAAATATATTTTATACATACATTTCAAATATATCGCCAACATCATTATAATAGGATTTTCAATTATTTTTTATGTATTTAGTGCTTGTACAATAAAAGATTTTAGTTCAGAAGTCCAAAACTTATGACACAGATTTTATTTCATGATACAATAATAAGTGCTTGTCGTACAGCAGTAAGAATCTGACTGGCTTCCAAAATTCTAAATATGATGTAGATTCTGGAATCATATTCCTGGAGAGTTTAAGTTCAATGTCATTTGTGGATTTCGGATTTTGGTTGTGAACGTCTGTGGAGCCTTTTATTTAAAAAAAGTACAAACAGGATGATAGCATCTGTAATCAGAATTATGTAAAATATTATGGTTGGATAGTATAATACGGTTGACATCGTGTTGGTCGAAGTAGTAGTCATCACTGGATTCTTTGAACTTGTTCATTAGCTTCAATTCCTTGACAGTGTTGAGTTCAGTTGTCATCTTGGAATTTATGACTTTTTAAAGTCGAATTTGTAATTTTTGATAACTACTGGTTTGCCAAAGATTCCGTGTTTGAATAATTTTGGTTCTTGTAAACCAATTTATAATCGTCTTCTTTCACCAGGAATATTCCTTGGAGCGTTTTTATAGTTTTTCATTTTGAATATTTTTCTAAATACACTGTTATTCTAAAATTAATAAGGGAGAAATTACCACCATATGCAAAATTTACAGTTGTATTTTGTATGATCTATAATAATGTGGACACCCGGTATATACTTATCGTTATTGAAAATAGTGTTTGGCATGAAACATAATAGCAAAATATTAAAATTTTGAAAATAAATATTTATATAAATATAGTATAGAGATTGTAAAATCTTTTTTTTTCACAACGGGCTATAAATATCCCTTGTTTCACAGTCATTAAATTATTGTACATTATATATGCATTTGAAATACATTTATGAATTCTATATCTAATATGTAAATCTAATTAAAATATAAAAAAAATATGTAATAATTAATTTGGCTAAAAGACAGGTAGCAAAGAAGGAATATTATTTTTGAAAATTAAGTAAACATTTTAAGTTTCAATATATTTATAAATACGTTATTATTATTAGTTTTTTTTAAATATGTTTTCACAATATCTTGGAAACAGTCTTTTAATTCTTTAAGCTGATCTCTTTGGATTGGAGCATTTTGTATTCATCCAGCAATACTTGCTAACATGTCTTTTCATAAGTAGTCTTTTTCACTATCGGTAGTCAATGACAACAACACTATCAGTAACCACTATTAAAGATAGTATAACAAACTGATAGTCACTAACAGTAATAATTTACGATAGCACAATCGACAGTTTTAGCCGATAGTCACAACCAATACTTTCATCCGATAGGAAAACCGATAGTCAGAACCAGTAGTACTATTTTGAACTATCGATAGTTTTTCTTTTAAAAAGGACTATCGATAGCATTTTTTTTAGAAACTATCGATAGTTTTTCATCTCTGGTACTTATCGTTTGTTTGGAAAGATTTGAAGTTGATTCCAACTACCAGAAATACACTGATGTCAGCACTTACCCTGTTTATTGACCTTGTTCTCCATATAAAATATTTAGAACTAGATAACCAAACAATAAAATAAGTTATTTTATTTTATTATGCATCGAGAAATCAATATAAAAACACAGAATCAAATAAATAAAAAATTCAAAAAGTGAATAATATATTTTTATTAAATTATTTAATACATATTTAAGATTTAAGAAACGTAAGATTATATTTTTTTCCCAGGACCATATATGAAAATGATAGTTTTCATATAGCCACCTAGTTACGAAAATAAACAAAATCATTCAATCGTGCGTTATTATAACAAGCGTGTTTGATATAGATTGTAAATTTTTGTTTCACAAGTTGGTAGGATTGTGTTTACTCCTTGACAACTGATTTTTTTCCTGTCATTTTGCTCTTCGCGATAAATACGATAGCATTCGTCCCCCAAAAATGGATAATGATAAAACCGAATGTGTGTTATCCATGGAGTGCTCAGAACATCTTCCTGAATTTATTACCTGAAAAATCTCAAAAAAGAGGTACAAGATGACTTCCATTCAGTTCATGGAATGGAGGAAAGCTAAAGAAATCAAATTGTCCTTTTCGGGAAATGTGCCCCTAGTTTACTTCGGAGAAGGATCGGAAGAGTTAAAACAGAATTCATTATAGATACAATATTTTATGTTGCAGAGCTCGAAATTAGAAGCATTTTTGAATAGTAAATCAGAAAATTATAGAAATTCAAAAAATAAATTCATAAATTAAATGACTAACATTCATATGATCGTGAGAAAAATAGCATACATAACTCGCTAGCAAGTGTCTATTGAAGCTTTCCGCACTCGGCTGAAGTCTCGGCGTCAAAATTCTCACTTACACGATATCATTCACTTTCCATACTTGTTATGTAATATACTATAACTATCTTTATTGCACAATATCGTATAATAACAACAATTGTTCTGAAACAAACTATCTCTTAAATAACATTAAATACACAGAATATCACATGACGACAAGATTAGCTAACAACTATAAAGAATAAGAGTATCTTAATATTTGTTAGCTTGCAAATTTTAATTATTATGAAATTAAAACAAAAATTTTAATTACCTGTCACCAGAGACAAACTTAAGCTTAGTTTTTTTATAATATACCAGGTAGGTATCAGAAGATTTTGAAAATCTCAAATGATTAATTAATTTATATTATAAACACTGACAATGAAACATGATCAGCTCAATTTTTTTAATATATATATAATATATATATATATATATATATATATATATATATATATATATATATAATTATTATAATTGTGGATTTCAATTTAGTCATATTGAGCAAATCATATTTTTAAACTATTTTGTTTTATAATGAATTAGATTAACTTTTAAATTTAACCTTACATACGGAAATCAGTCATTTAAATATATGGACATATAATTTTAATTTTCAGAACAATGAAGTATAAATTAGTCAAGTACCTATTTTTACTATTTTAAGTTTTTATACCTATTCTTACCAGTAGTGAAAATGACACAAAAGATAATAAATATGCCCACTTTGTGTCAATATTTACAACGCAGTCTAAAAGAAATGCAAATATGTAATTAGATTCAAATTTATTGTAATTATGTTACTTACAAATAACGTTTAGCGTCAGCTTTTTCCATTTGACTAAAATCTTCTTTTAATATTTCTTTTAAACTTTTAGTAAATACATTTAGATATTCATCCCAGTTGATAGAATCTAAATCAAAATTAAAGAACTTTTGATCCTCTGGATGCAGGGAGTTCCATAGTGCAGGTACATTCTTATATGAAATCATTTCTTAAAAAGAACGCAGCCTTATCTAACATTTTCTTATTTCTGTGCATGAGCTTCACAAATCTAAAGTAAAATACATGTCCTTAATAGCAGAAAAGTTGAGTCAGTTCTAATAAAAAAAAACGCATATTTTTTTTTAATGTACATAAATTTAGATTATTTTATAATAGATATTAGTTTATTATATTATAGAAAATTATATTATGGCTCGGTCAGATATAATTCTATAAATTAGTTTTAAAATTTATTATTTAAATTATCAACATGACTAGAATTAATCATTTCGTAGTAATTTTAATTTAATTGTAGCTAATATTATTGACTTTTTTAAATATCACTCATCCACTCTTACCTATATCTTACCACTAAATTTCCTGATACTATTTTTTTGTATTAGATCTTTGTTTGAAATTTATCCCTACTTTGGTAGTATGTTCTTTTCTTATTGTACTATTTATAAACATAACACGACACGACATGACGTATTCCGCTATCGTACGTGTTGTGGAACAACTCCGGTGGAAAACGAGCAAGAACATTGTAAGTTTTAGAATCTAGAGGGATGTTAGAGTGACTAGTTAGGTATAGTGATGCGGACAAGAGATCTTTTTGAAATTGAAGGACGAGACGAGATTAACATGTCGAGATTCTAAAATCTCGGCATTTATCTCGAGATTCCTGCATAAAAAAAGTAAGTAAGTAGACACATAATCTCATTAAATGCAGTGGTATGATTCATCTCGTAATTAATTTTCGCCAAACATTTCTATTCCGACACCACTTTCGCTGAATCCGCGTATAAAATGTATTTCATATAACACAGGTTATTCTTTATAGTTAGAATCTTTCCTTGATTCATATTTATCCATTTATTTCTAGGTCGTCCACGTTAACATATACTTGTTTCACCAGTCATTGATGGTATACTATTTTAATTTTAAACTCGAGGGATCGGCATAAAACGATTAAACGTCCCTGTCCCATATAACTACAATGAAATCCATTAGTGCGGCTACCCTATATCGCTTATCGATGGTCAAAATAGGTAAATTTTAAAGGGTCGTATTCAGCCTAAAATTATTCTTGTTTTCTCCTATGATTTACCGTATCGGCGAATGGGGCTGTACAACCCTGTGTGAACCTTGTGAAACCAGTTATGACGGATCATATTTTGAGTTCCTTTGTAAACGTAATTGCGGTGCATTTATTCGTTTTATGCCGATCCCTAGAGTTTAAAATGAAAATAGTATAATTTGTTTGGAGCAATTCGTACGCTGCAGGAAGATAACGAGTCTGCTATGAGAATTGATGGTAGATCGAATGATTGTTTTTATAGGCGTTAACGTGAAACAAGGCTTTGGGATGTCTCCGTGGTTGTTTAATTTGTTTATGGATGAGTTGTTACGAAAAGTGCTGACTGGGGTGGATGGTGTACGTATTGATGGCAGTGTAGTGCTTGCGTTAGTTTAAGCGGATGATGTTATTGAGGAGAATGATTCTAAGTATAAATGAAATAGGAAAGGTTTTAAATCTGTTATTGAATGTTTATAAATATAAAGAGTTAGTGTTTGAGAAGCGCGATTTGGTGACTAATTACATTGTTTCGGACAATGATATGAAATTGAGTCAAGTAAATGACTATGTAAACTTGCGTAGTATGTTTTCGATGGATGAACGTATTTATCAAGAGATTGAAAGAAGAGTATCTGCGGGATGTAAGGTATTGGGTGCTCTGGAAACCTTTGCTTGAAACGTGAATAAATCCAAAAATGCTCGATTGAGTGTTTATAAAAGTGTGTTAGTGCCTACGTTGATGTATGGTAGTGAATAAAGAAACAAGAACGGCTTTTATTTCTTATCTTTTAATTCGTTTACTGTTCTTACATAGGGTGTCTAACTGCAATTGTGTGGAATTCACTCTCAAAATAAGCGCAGGCCGGTATTTCCTTCCTTATCTTTCTGATTTATTTTTAGTTCAATTTAAAAACATTCATCTAAAAAAATATTACTTCCTGACTTAAATCTATAGAATACTTATTGTGCTGATATTAAACTATAGTGATTTAAAAGTTTTATTGTGCAGCTTTGTATATACAACTATCATCTAAAATTAATAGGTAACTAACTACAGCAATTTTCTTATATAACAGATTTCAAGTAATATGCTGGTAGTTTTGCATTAATATGTCAGAAGGATGTTAAAGTACTGAGATGAAGGTTATTTGATTGGTTAGTTTATTTGTTTAGATTTTGATTGAAACGGTATATGGGTTTTGATGATTGGAAACGTACGAGCAAGTGTATTTATTTTCATGCGATATGTTGACTGAGTGCCGGAGTGAAATTGAGTCTACTGAATGAGTTTATATACTTGGGTAGTTTGTTGTCGAAGGGTGGTCGTATTGATCGAAAAATTTAAATTAAAGGATCGGTCGTGGAGTGATAGTTGTAAAATCGTTGATAAAGGTTAATGGTAATCCCAGTTCAACAAATAAATAAATTATTTTCCGGTTAAAACGAACAAGAGAAATTTATAAAAAGTTGTCTCTATCACCTTACAGACTGGGACATCATCTTCATAAGTTTTTGATAGCATATCGTTCATCTATGCATGAAATAAGAACACAGATGCTTACAAACATGGTATTTGAGCGTGAATTACGTTCATCATATTATTTGAAATTTGAGATTAATAATCGATTTATGGACAAGTTCGTTGAAACATTTAAACCACAAGTAATAGAATCAAATATGACTGCGACATCAACCTTGAAAGTCCTTATGGCTGTATAATCTACAGAGGCAATTTGGAGTATAATCAAAGTTACAAACAAGCTCAGAAGGATAATAAGATTAAAGATGTAATTTACCGCATCAGGAATGAAAAACTGAGAGTAGTACATCTTAATCGACTATGTAGCGCCTTTTGTTGGAGATAAGTTCAAATTAACAGTTGAAAACCTTACTGATTACTAGACCATGGTATTATATGTATTTGCATATTCTATAATATCGATATGCTAAGAAATTTTTCTCGTATCTACACGAATTAAATAAAAACAAATGTAAAATATCTGATGTGGACACCACATGACTTCCTTGTACACGTATTAAACTATAGATATTTTTTTAATTGCACATATTTGACATTAAATCTTTTATTTTTTGTTCTAATCCATAGCAAACTTAATTTAAAAAAAAATCAAAAAATATATAATATTTAAATTTAGATATCTCGTTTATGCAAAAAGCTAATTTAAAAATTCTTAATGTGCTAGACGCAGAATTTAATTCTCTAAAACTTTTATTTGCAGCATTCCTTTCTAAAATTAAAATAATACCATTTTTTTTCAAGGAAAACTGTTAGCAGCTTCATGTAATGTGCCACTTCCGGTTAGTCTATTTTAACCAAAATCTATTATGTTATTTCCATTGATATAGTAGTCTTATATACCAAATTTGGAAAGTTTTAAATTATATTTGAATATAGTTTTTCATGAAAATCTATTATAGGCTTCAAGAAAAGTACCACTTCCGGTAGTTGTATAATGACCAAAAAGGGAGGTGCACAACTAGATGTTATAACAGTCCTAAATATAAAGTTTCAATTTTCTACGGCTTACCGTTTTTGAGTTATGCGAGATACGTACGTACGCACATACGTACGTACAGACGGCATGACGAAATTAGTCAAAATGGATTCAGGGAGGGCCAAAACACCTATTTCCGTTGAAATCTGAGAACCGAAAATTTTCGCGATTACAATACTTCCTTTACTTCGTACAAGGAAGTAAAAACCGATTTTCATTTTGCATATTTTGCATATTTTTGAAATTGATGCATATACGTGCATATTTGTATAATTTTAATTTTTTGTTAAATTAAATAAAGCAAATATTGCCCACACTGCATTTTGAGAACTGGGGTTCCCCTACATTTTACAAACCGCTCTGTATCGCATCGGCAAAAACTGGGATTCCTCTATTTTCTCTACGCTTTACTACGAGTCCCACTGCCATCGGTTGTCTTTCAGTTACATTTTGGATTTGTCAGTGGTCAGTCGTTATTTTAAACCGAAGTAATAATGCCACCAACACAGTCTGATAGCTACATGGATAAAGGATTATCCAGAACTTTATTTAAATTTAAACAAGGTGTTTTGTCGATGTTGGAAAAAAACAGTTTACTTTATATTATTTTTTATTTGTGTTTGGTACCAAAACAGTTTTCTAATTAATAGATTCCATGTGAAAAACAATTTCAAATTACACAACATACTGCTACAGCATCGCATACAATCATACAAAATATAAGAAGAAAATGAGAAATATAAAACAATTAACGCTTAATGAAATAATTGCTTCGACGTAAGTCTGTGAAAATAAAGAAGAATTAAATTTTGATTTATGTGAAGCCTTTGTTAGTACCAATATTCCGCTTATGAAATTGCAAAATCCAACTTTTAAAGCGTTTTTAGAGAAGTATTGTGGTAAACCTGTACCAGAGGAAAGCACCTTTAGCAAAAAAATATAAACAATGTTTTCGATAAAACCATGAGTGAAATTAGGGAGTTAATTGGAAACAATTATATTTATTTTATAGTCGATGAAACAACTGACACTTGTGGCAGATATATCGCCAATTTATTAATAGGTGTACTGCGTGAAAACGTTCCTGGCCAAGAGTATTTAATTGGTTTGAAACAATTAGAGAAAACCAACAATGTAACTATGTCGCAGTTTATAAACGAAGTATTAACAAGTTTCTATTTACAGAATGCTGTCCCTACTGAAAATGTTTTATTGATGTTGTTAGCCGCTGCTACATACATGGTCAAATCTGCACAAATTTTAAAAGTATTTTATTCAAAAAAGATATATGTCAAAAGCTTAGCACATGACGTGAATAGAATAGCAGAAGAAATTCGTAACCAATATCCAGATGTAAATTGTTTAATCAGTACGGTCAAGAAAATATTTATAAAAGTACCCCTCCGAATACAAATGTACAAAGACAGTTTACCTAATACTCCCTTGCCACCTCAGCCAATAATTACGAGGTGGGGTACGTGGCCAGAAGCCGCATTTTTATGCAAATTATTTGGATGATATTGCTGTGTTAGTGTCACAATTTTTTGATGATTCCGCAGCTATTAAAGACTGTAAATATATTTTAACTATTCCTACATTAAATCAACAACTGGCATTTATGAAAGCGAATTTTAGCTTTATTACGGAAACGTTAACTACATTAGAGAGGCAGGGCGTGGAACTTACAGATTCTGTTAAATTAATTACAGATTTAAAAAAATAAGATCAACCAAGTTAAAGGTAAAATTGGTGATTCTATAAAAACGAAGATGCAAGACGTATTAAGAAAAAAGGGTTTGATGAACTTACTAAAATTTCATATATTTTAAATGGAAATTATGAGCTCTCTATAACAATGGATGCTACCACTATATGCAAATTTAAGTTTTCATCCATCACTTCTGTTGATGTAGAAAGAAGTTTTCTATATATAAAAAATTGTTATCTGATCGAAGAGAATCGTGTCTTGTGGAAAATTTAGAGAAATATATGATTGTCAATATTTACAATATTATTTACAATAAAAAATAAAATGTAATATTTTATAGTTTGTAGGTTTGTAATTTACATTAATTTATCAATTTATCTTTTGTAATACAAATATCAAATAACTTGTTTAAGTAAGTTTTGTAATTTTATTGTGTTTTTGTACGTCAATTTTTTTTAAATACTATCAGTGCATATTTAACTAAATTGTTGCATAATTTAACAAAATATTCTGCATATATATGCGCTTATTTTCAGGGTTTTTAATGCATATAATTCCGTGCTCTACTGATTACATAGCACGCTATGGCACGGCGGAAGTAGAATATCGAGAGTTGTTCAAAGTTCTTTCAGTATATTATGTTTTGAGAAATTACTATTGTTATCAAGAAGTACTTTGGACGATTTAGATCTTGAAGTCGTCCAAATTAGCTCACTACAAACCATCTGCCGGGAGAATACTACAGCTTAGGGATGACAACAAATTATAAACGGTACCTGTATTATTTGCTCACGGTTGTACTACAAAACAGCCTAACCATACTTAATGGGCCCACGAGAACAGTCTTGAATCACGACATTAGAAGGTAGAAGTACCAAAATCTAAATGTACACTTAACGAATTCGATTAGGAAGTTAGAAATATGTTGCAAACTCTCTTCCGGCCCACCAGAATTGAAATTATTGTCTGCAGCTTTAATCTGACCGTACTATGAAATATAATTTCTTCAATACTACGGCATGTTCAAAGTTACAGCAAATTTATTTCGTCCGAATTCTTTTGTAATCGGATAGCAACTGGAGCCTGATTCTGTATCTTGCGTGACTACTAGCGGTACCCATACTAACACAGATATGTCACATGCATATAGTAAACCATCTATCGGACATTTAAAAAACTAATGGGTATGACGTCACTTCTTGCGAGACACGCAAATATAGATGCGTGACCTCCGTAGGTCCTGTTTCTTACTTGCGACACTACCTGTCTCATTCTAACATTATGTTTGTCTTTTACTTTCTTGTCATTTTGCGTTATCAACGCCATATCTGCCATAAAGTTTATTAAAATACGTTTTTGCTCCTCTGTAGCGTTCATATCACGTTTTCTATCTTCTGCCATAATAAAATCGTATAAAAAAACTACAAAACGATGTTGACAAACAATGACAAGTGATTGCAACTGACAGTTATAGTTTCAAAACCATTACCAACACTAAACTTGGCGCGAAAACGTAAAGCACGGAATTCCCTATGCTCGACACCAGAAAAGAATCGGTGACGTCATACATTGTACTAACGCAAATTTAATCACGCAACTGCTCACGCAAGATACAGAATCAACCTCCTGAAACAGTTTTAAGGGTAGAACAGGGTAACGGACAAGACCTGTTGCATAAATATTGTGGAAGGTTGTTGGAACTCTTGATGGGACACGCACAATCGAGCAAAGAAAAAATACAACGCGATAGTAAATCAAAACCAAAACTATATTTTTCTATAACAATACACTGAGCTTGTTGGTAGCAACTGAAAAACAAAATTATACAACAACAATGAAATATTGAGGAAAAGGAAGTAGGTGGGGCGCGAAGTGGACAATTCCTAACACGCCCTCTCAATTTGCGCCCGGAGAAGAAAGCAGCCCCAATCCGGACAGGCGTCGCTCGTGGTCGGCCCTCGGCAAGGGCTTTGTGAGGATGTCAGCCACCATGTTCTCCGATGGCAGGTATGCGAGCGTAATGGGATAGTTCTTCAGCACGTCTCGGATGAAATGGTATTTAATGTCGATGTGCTTGGATCTTGAGTGGTGTATGGGATTTTCGGCGAGCTTCCCGGCGCTCTGATTGTCGTTGTAGATTGTGATGCGGCCCAAGTTCTTGAACCCCAGTTCCGACAGGAAACTGGACAGAAACACGGCCTCTTTGCTGGCATCGCTGACGGCCATATATTCCGCCTCCGTCGACGATAAGGCGACGGTGCGTTGTTTCCGAGATTCCCAGGATACGGCAGCGCCTCCAAGAAGGAAGGTGGACCCGGTGTACGATCTACGGTCTACCGGGCAGTTACCCCAGTCGGCATCGACGTAGCAAATTAAAGTGCTGTCGTCTCTGGTGAATCTCATCGCGTGGTTAGCTGTGGCTTTGATGTACCTCAGCACGCGCTTGGCGGCAATCCAATGCTCCTGACTAAAACAATCATTAAACTGACTCAAAGAGCTTACCGCGTGAGCAATGTCGGGGCGCGTGGCAGTGGCCAGGTACATCAGGGCGCCTATGACCTCTCGATAGGGGACGTCAGGCTTCTGATCTGGTTCGCCTTTGACCAATTTGGAACTCGGGACCATCGGTGTAGCTGTCGGGTTGCTCTCCTGCATATTGAACCTCGTGAGGATGTCCCGAACGTAGCCGCTCTGTGACAAGAGGATCTCGCCGTTTCCGCGGTTGATTTGGATCCCCAGACAGTAGTTCGCCTCTCCTAGATCTCGTACAGCGAACTGTTTCGATAGAGTCCTTTTTATATGGTCTTCCCTGGTGCGATTATTCGAAAATATGAGGATATCGTCCACATATAGCAGTACGAAGGTCCTCCGGTCCTGGTCCACGTAAATGCAGACATCTGAGCTGGTTGCGGTCAGGCCGATGCCCTTCAATGCCCTGTCGATCTCGATGTTCCACTGTCGACCAGCTTGTCGCAGTCCGTAGAGGGACTTTTTGAGTTTGCAGACCTTCTCTCCACCTCGTAGATCCTGGAGCATGTTGGTGGCCCTCCTACGAAGATCTTGGTCACGATCCTGGGTCATACGTTGAAGCATTTCCTTTAGAAGTGCAGGGGTGTCCATGAAGAGGTCTTCGTTGATTTTTCCGTTTAGGTACGCGGCAGTGATGTCGAGCTGGGATATGTGCATGTCTTCCTTCGCAGCGAGAGCAATTAGTAGTCTCAATGAGTTGAGTCGGGCCACCGGTGCAAACGTATCGTGAAAATCTACACCGGGTCTCTGCGAGAACCCCCGAGCGACCAACCTGGCTTTTCGCTTATCCAGTGAGCCGTTCGCAGTCCACTTGTTGCGGAGAACCATTCTGCAACCGATTACTCTCGCACCGTCTGGCCGATCTACGATCTTCCACGTGTCATTGGCGATGAGATTTCGGACTTCATCGTAGATGGCATCTTCCCATTCCAGCTTATCGCCTCCTGAGACGGCCTTGGAGAATGGTACTTCAGAGGCAATGGCGGCGAATTCAGCGTTGTGTCGGATTTCGGGTTTTGCCGAGTCGTCGCTCTCCAGGGAGTTTGTCTCGATCATCTTGGGTACTTTCTTGGGTCGACCTGGTTGCCCGGTCCTGAGCTTCGGAGGCCGACCAGGCGCTCTTTTGTACTCAGTCGGGGCGCTTGGAACGCTGTCATTGCTCGACGAGGTTTCCGCGGTCGGTCCCTTCGGTACGTTGATAGTGAGGTCCTCCGAAGTGGTACGTTGCGACTCGCTGTCTTCAGACTTAACGCCCTCGTCCTCGTCCTCGATGGCGGCGCGTCGGTCCAGGTCGATGATCGTGTGTCTTGTCGAGAAGAGGTCTTCGAAGTCACTGCGTCCATTCCTCGTGTCTGCGGAGATGATGTCCCCGTAATTCGTCTGCAGCCGTTCTTCGGTCAGAAACTTCACGTCTCTCGAAGTGTGTATTTTTCCCTCGGATGGGATCCAGACCCTGTATCCCTTTGACGAAGTGGGGTAGCCGACGAAGATCCCTTCCAACGCCTTTGTTTCGAATTTTCCCTTGCTTCTGGATTTATCCAGCACGTAGGCCTTGCGGCCGAAAGCTTGCAGATAGTTCAGTTGCGGATATTTGTTCGTCCACAACTTGTAGGGCATGTCTCCGTCCAAACTCTTGGTTACACACCTGTTGCGGATGTGGTTTGCTGTGGCGACGGCCTCGGCCCAGAAAGAGGGGGGAAGTCCGGACTCCAGTAACATGCACCTGGCAGTCTCTACCAAGGTCCGATTTTTTCTCTCGGCCACGCCGTTCTGTTGGGGAGTGTAGACGGTGGTGAGTCGACGCTGGACTCCGGAATTCTTCAGGATGTCGTCCATTTTGTTGTTGCAGTACTCGGTGCCGTTGTCGCTCTGCAAAGCCTTCACCTTCCGTCCGGTCTGAGTTTCGACGAAGCTTTTGTACTCCTGGAATTTTGACGTCACCTCGCTCTTGCTCTTCATAAAGTAAATTATGCACCAGCGACTGTAATCATCTATGAAGGTAACGAAGTATCTCGCCCCGCCTTTGGATTCGGTTCTCATGGGGCCGCATACGTCGCTGTGTATGACGTCCAGTAGCCCGGTTTCGCGTTCGGAACGTTTCTGAAACGGGACTCGGGTTAGCTTACCTGCGATACATGTCTCACAGGTTTTCAGCTCGGAGTTCAGGTTCGGTATCAGCTTCTTCTTGGCCATGAGGAACATGTCACGGGAGTTCAGGTGTCCCAGCTTCTGGTGCCACTCGTTGGCGTTTCCCGAACCGCTGATCGCGAGTTTCGATTCGTGCTGCTTCGACTCTCGCAGGTAGAATAGGTCGCCCTCTCGATCAGCAACAATCTTAATTGTGCCTTGATCATCCGTGACTACGGCCTGTTCCTTCGTGAAGAGAACACGGTCCCCTTTGTCGACAATTTTGGAAACTGAGATCAGGTTGGTACGCAGATCTGGTACGTGGAGCGTGTTACGAAGCTCAACTGACACGTTCTGCGTCCCGTTCCACGTTGACAATTTTACCTCTCCTCTGGCTGTGACGTCAGAGATTTGGTTCGTAGCGAGGTTTAGCCCGGAACTCGTAGGTTGTTGTTTCACGAACGACTCGCTGTCCTTACAGAGATGCGTGGTGCATCCGCTGTCCAAGCACCATCTGTCGCTGGGTTCGCCGCCGGTTGGAAGGGTTGTAAAGTACGATGCCAAGTTCACGTTTCCCTTTTCCCGCTCCCTACGTTTTTCCGTGAAGCAGTCGGCGGCCTTGTGCCCGCGTTTCCCGCAGTAATTGCAATTGTAGGAAACTTGCTGCGTGGATTTTTCGACCTTGTTTTGGTACGGTTTGTTTGTAACGGCCTTGGCGTGGTCCTTGGGATGGCCCCTCGTGTGCTTCTTTCCGCCAGTGACAGGTTTGGCGAAAAGTGCACCTGATGGCGCTGCGTTCTGTTTCCGGATCCTTGCATCATATTCTTCGATGAGTTTCACCCTCAAGGTGTTGATGTCGGGAAAGGTGTCCCTGGCTTCGATTGCGCATCTAAAATTTTCAAAAGAGTCTGGAAGACTGGTTAAGAGCATTATGGTTAGTAAATCGTCGTTTATTGTGATGTCGATGTTCTTTAGTTGGTCGACGGTGTCGAAAAACATTGACAGATACTCCCTCGCGTCCTCTCCGTCGGTCATTTTACTCTGCGTGAGTCGTTTTAACAGGGCGGCCTTCCTGGCCGGGCCTTTCGACGCGTACGCTGCTTCCAACTTGGTCCAGATCTCCCTTGAAGTCGTGCATCCACGTACCTGGTTAAGCTCCGACGGGTCGATTGCTAAAATGAGGTCAGACTTCGCCTTCCTGTCCTGCGACGCCTAAGCTGCTTCTGCCGCTCGAGCTGCTGCTAGTGCCTCCGCGTTCGCATTCTGGTCGACTTCGGGTTTAGGCTGTTCTCCGCTGACGAAGATCCAGGTGTCGTTTTTTACCAGCACGGCTTCAATTTGCACTTTCCAGGTCTCGTAGTTATGCTTTGACAGCGGTTCGATTCGAATTGAGTGTCCGTGAGCCATCTTGGTCAAGAGAGTTTTGCGATCTCACTTGCACTTTGAGTGCTTCCGTGTCCGATCAAGTTTTTTTATTTTCGCACTCCACGTGTGTCGACAACAGCGGCGTTGTGTCGATCGCGCGCGGTTTGACAGCAACGTAGTGAAATTGTTTGATAGGCTTTGATTTCACTGTTCTCACGTTTAGCATGCCTGGGCCCATAACCTGTTGGAACTCTTGGTGGGACACGCACAATCGAGCAAAGAAAAAATACAACGCGATAGTAAATCAAAACCAAAACTATATTTTTCTATAACAATACACTGAGCTTGTTGGTAGCAACTGAAAAACAAAATTATACAAGAACAATGAAATATTGAGGAAAAGGAAGTAGGTGGGGCGCGAAGTGGACAATTCCTAACAAAGGTATGTGAAGGTTCTAAAAGTACCTAGAATTACTAACAACGCTATTTAAAGGCGGTCGAGATGCAGATCGTACGAACTTTTAACAGAAAAATAAATAATAGTGGACATATACAAATATTCTACCAGCAGCATAACAAGTATATCCTTACATATCTGATACTAAAAATACGAGTATAATAACTTATTTTGTGCGTAGAGCGATAAGGAAATATTGGATATTGTTTTTATGATAATAATACTAAGAAATTGACAAAATATTTAAGTCATTTGAATTTACGCTAATGGTAGAAACAAAAATTGTTATGTACCACGTACGATAAGTGGAAGGTTGTGAAAGAATTTTTGAGAAATAAAATATTCGATCTTAAAACATCATTAATTGCTGTTGTATGTTGGTTGTATTCGTTAAAAATATTTGTGATTTAGCGCTATACACCACTCAGATCATTTATTAATTTAATTCATTATGTAATACTGTACGCCAAGCATTCCTATCCTACCAGATCCATTTCTTTTCTTTCATATTCATATTTTTCTTTTGTAAAAGCTTGGTTATTTCTGCTATTTAAGTGCGCGTTTTTTTGCTTAGAACTGACCCAGCTTACTTATCTGAATTGCAGCGCTTTATTATTTATAATATTTTAGGCAAAGTATGGCATTACATACATCGGTTTTTGCTGTAGAATTTTTAAAAATATATCACATATGTATGCTGGAATAGTGTGATATAATAAAACGTAAATTTCATATAATCGTTCAGACTCTGTTGCTATATATCCTGGTTTCCAAACTGTACATTCTAGTGGATATTTCGTGTTCACACAACTATCGAAACATTTTTTTCTTGAAATTGGATTCATTTGTGGACAATAATTAAAAACTTTTAATCCCCTATTCCTGAAAAAGAATAAATTTTATAATAACATATATTCATTGTAAATATTTACTGTTTCATTGTTAATGACACTGCATATATTTATCAGTACCTCAAGGTGTATTGGTGATCGCTACAGGCAATTTTTTTCGTACGCTTACTAATATGTAAATAATATAAATTATCATATATTTATGACCGGGTGCAAAAATCAGTTTCATCATCAAAATCGTGATGAAAATAAAACATTTTAGCTCTACGTGCCGCTGTATATTTTACACATTGCCAAAGGAAGAATAAAATATAACAAATTTCAATCTTCATTTATTAATTTTTTTTTTTGATATATTCTTCATTTTCATAACAAATAAGTATTCGTTTTAAATATTGGGGCTGTAGACAAAATAATATAAGACGTTCAAAAATTATCTCAATGCACTTTTCTCCACTGGAGTAAAATATTATATTAATATTGAATTACATTTTTTTAATTACAAATTTACATTTCTTATAAGATTGTAAGAAATTAAAAGGTTGTTTACCTTCTGACTGTAGAACATGTCCTTTGGTCGGCCAATATTTATTATATCACTTCAAGTTACGAGTGTATTCTATATTCTATTCTATTTCAACAGAAATTTTAAAACTTCAAATAGAATACGAGGTGTGTTAGAAAAGTGATGAGACTGGCAACATTGCGAACGATCTGGCAACGCTGTGTAGTTCTTCTTCACTACGCTTGTGTGTCAATCCTCTCTAGTTGTTTTGTCCGAGTTTCAACTCCGTACAGTCACCACGTGATTTTTGGGAGCGTTATTAGTGAAGTTGTGTGTTACGCAAAATGGAACAGCGGAATTTGGAGAAACGTTGTATCATTAAGTTTTATGTTAAAGTTGGGTAATTCGCGAGTGTGACATTTAAAAGTTGAAACAGGCCTATGAGGAATATTCCTTTTCAAGAGCCCAAGTTTTTCGCTGGCACAAATCATTTTTGAAAGGCCGAGTACACGTTGAAGATGAAGCTCGCTCAGCGAGGCCTTCAACTTAAAAAAACCGAAGAAAACGTCGAACGTACCAGAGATCTTGTGAGATCAGACCGTCGTTTCGTTTACAAAGATGTCCTTGAAAGGCTCAGAAAAAAGGTGATTCGTGGGAGACCAGACATTGCAGACAAGTGGATGCTCCATCATGAAAACGCACCATATCACACGGCCGTCTCCAACACGGATTTTTTCTCCTCAAAAGGTATCCCTGTGGTTGCCCAGCCTCCTTATTCACCTGATCTCAGTCCTTGTGACTTTTTTCTTTTTCCAAAGTTGAAATGAGAACATCCAAAATTATGTGACATATATACTAAAGGCCATACCAGTTGAAGCCTTCTAGCGCTGCTACCAAGAATAGAGTGATGTCTCTCCAATTGGTACACTCGTCAAAGTTTTTTTCTTTGAAAGTTTGATGAGTTCTTTCTTTCAGTAAAATCAAATAAATAAATAAATATATCATCACGCCTTTTACCCATTACTGGGTGTGGCACTCTGCCTAAGCAGATCTCGGTAAGTGATATATTTTGTCGCGTGAAATGCGGTTACCAGCCGTCAAATCACGGCCCTCAAATATATTAGTGGAGAGGGAGCCACAAGGGTAGATTTTTAAATTGGTGAAAATTGTTTGTCGGTTGTGGGGATCGAACCAGGGTTCTCAAGATCCACAGGCCGACTCGATACCACTGAGCCACCTACCCTATCTTTCTTTCAGCTAACGGAAATATGTACGTGAAGAGTAGAGAAAACTTTTTTCAGTCTACGTTCAGGATTTCTGCTGGTAAATTGTCTAGTTCTGTCGTTTTATTGCTTTTCAGATTTCTTATTGGAATTCTATTTTTACTTTTGAGGGTATTTTAGTGTCAATACGAAGGATTTTAATTGGTTTGATTTCCCATTGGAAGTCTTTCTTCTCTAAACGTTCTGTATAGCATTATTTCGATCTGTGGGTAGTAAGTTTCCATTTATGTCTTTGATTGATTGGCCCATGATGAATTTTTTACGCTTTTCATAATAGATATGCTGTTAGTGGACTGCAAATTGTTTACCTAGGTTTGTTTGTCACTTCTTGCATTATGTCTTACTTCAATGTTAACGGATCAGTGACGGGATACGAAGTATAAGTATTGCAATAGCATAGGGGTAACAATGTATATCTACGCTATTATAATTTTGCCACGAATCGAATACGCTACGAGCCAACGTTGTGGTAATGTTTAAAATATAATAGTATTTTATGATAATATAATTTAAATAATAAAAAAGTAAGTGAACATATTTTAATGAATAAATATTCATTCATTTCAATAAAATCAAGCATTAAACATTGGCGTTTTGTATTTGTTTGTGCAGCACGTTGTTTTGAATTCATTCTAAATTTAAAATTAATAACACACATAATGACAATATATCAATAAAAAGAATATTAATATTAATTTCTTAACCCGTGGTATTCACGTGACAGTAATTAATTTTACATATACAAAAATTCAAGTAATGGGGTAGGTGGCTCAATGGTATCGAGTCGGCCTGTGGATCTTGAGAACCCTGGTTCGATCCCCACAGCCCACAAACAATTTTCACCAATTTAAATCTACCCCTGTGGCTCCCCCTCCACTAATATCTTTGGGGGGGGGGCGTGATTTGACGACTGGTAACCGCACTTCACGCGAAGAAATATATCACTTACCGAGATCTGCTTAGGCAGAATGCCACACCGAGTAATGGGTAAAAGGCGTGATGATATATTTATATTTATTTATTTAAAAATTTCAAGAAAATATAAATTGTTGCAGAAGCTATATCAACAAATATCTTAATATTCATTCATAGCATTTTTCGTTGTATTTTTGGTATTCCAGTTTAAAAAATATTGTATATTGTAGTTTGACTAACCAAGCTTGTTTACATAAATTTTAGTTGTCAAAAAAAATTATTTTCTTGTCAATGATTACTAATAATTTTTAAATTAGTAAATATCAATAAAAATATGAATCAATTAAATTTCAAAACTACTTTTTTCGTTTTTATTCTCATTTGGGTAGTGAAAAATATAACATATAGGCGAACCTTCCTAAGTGATACGCATTCTGGTGGTCGTTTTTGAAACTAGAGGTTATAGATACATTTGCAGTTGTATACTGTTATAACGGGCAGTTGTTTTGTGAAAAGTCTATTCAGTTGTAAGAGTATATCATTTTGATATTTACTAGATTATGTGAACGTTCAGAAAAGTAGTATACTCGTATACAATGAGTAATGTATATTGCTCTGTATGTAAATCAAAAGATTAACGTTAAACGTAACCTACCGTGCCGCGCGTTGAAACGCATGCAGAATAAAAAATTTTCAATGAATAAAGTATACATTTAAGCAGTATAAATATGCACTTATTTTAAAATAATAATGAAGTAATTGATAAGTATTTATTATTTTAAGTCTAAATTTTAAAAATTCATGCAAAACAACGAAAATATGAAGTAAAATATAATTCAAATCCAAATAACTCAAAATCTGTTCCTTTTATTTTTTTTATTTTTTTATATTTTATACACATTTATATTCCCCACACATACGTGTACAAAAATCAAAATTTAAACTTGTAAAAAAAGTAGAAAAAATATTTCAAAAATTTTTTGAATTTTTTTTTCACTTTTTATTATTTTTATAATTGATATACAATCTTAATGATATACTAAATATGCTGTATTTTTTTCAAAATTTTTACATATTTACAACTGTCTGAAAATGCCTCTCTAAATTTTCAAAAATTTATATTTCAAAAACTGACCCTTTTATTTTTTTCATTTTTTTATATGTTCTGGAGAATATTAATTTCTTTTCGAAAAAAAATTTATGCCATTTGATCTTTGAACTTTCAAGATAATAATAAAACAAGTAATTTTAATGTATTTTTAATTTTTTACTTCAAACAGATAAATTATATTTCACAAATATAATTTTTATAATAAAGTACTAATATATTAATATATTACTTACTATTTTTTTGGCAAGACAATAGGTTGTAAGAACCGTAAAAAAATTATGAAACTTACTGGAAATTTTACAATTCGTTTAATGACAACAGGCGACATGAGTAGCTGTGGGTAAATTATGTACTACTTCCACGATTCGGTTATGTTTGCGTCTCTTGCCCCACCGATATGACGCGACACATACCACACTATATCGCTGTGCTTACGCCACGCGCTCAAAGCGATTTAATCTCCTATACTCGTGCGCCGTATGCAGGTGGAAATATTATTTTAAATCAAAATATATTTTATTTTGATTTTTTAAATTATATATATTTTTAATTTTGTATGTTAAGCTGACCAATTATCCTGATCTAATTTTGCATTAGAAAATATGACTAGAAGTCTGGAATTTTACGTCAGACATGCGTAAAGTTGTAAAAATCATTCACCGGTTAAATGTCCTCTTAAAAACAAAGGTCATACAATATGGTGACCAAGAATTCCTGCCCATACATTATTTTTTTGAGGATATTGAGTCCTAGAAAATAAAACGTTATGTGAATTCTCCGTAGCCCACATTCTACAGTTCTGAATATTTGGTTCATTATACAGTGTAGATGTGCATTCGTCAGTGAAACAAATATTTTTTATAAACTGGCGATCTTTATTTGCCTTTTCCATTATTTCGAAACAAAACGCGCTTCTCTTTTCCATATCATCTTCAAACAGTTCTTGGTGGCATTGGTATTTATATGAATGAAATATATTTTTTTTCAAAATGCGGAATGCAGTTTTGTAGTGAATTGAAAAATTATCCGCAAGTTGCCTCAAACTAATATTAGGATTTTCAATTACAGACGCCAGTATATTCAATTCGTTTTCGTACCGATCATTATTATTACATCTACACTTACAGTTTTTTAATAATGTTCCCGAACTTTCAAATTTTTGTATCATTCTTTGTATTGACGTATGACTTGGGCAAATAAAGCACATACTTGCCGGGAACTGTTTCCACCATAAAACCACTTCACTATTTCAATCTTTTCTTCAATGATATACATTTCAGATAAACTAGTATTGATATTATCTAGATACAAACACAATATGTCAAATAATATATATATTTATATATTTTTATATATTTTGAATTGTACTTTTTCCGTTTTTTCTCTAAAGAAGGTTAAATACACGCATTGCTTTATGAAGGCATACTGAAGTTATTTTAATAGTAAAAATGAAGATTTTTTTCTACACAACTGTAACTATACTTTATGTTTTGACATATATTTTTTAAATGTAATTATACAGGGTGTTCAGTAAAGTGAATCAAATTTGCTCAACTACAAATGACTATAATGGCGGTTACATTGAAAATCTGTTGTAAATTAAAACAAAACAATAAACTATAAATTAAAACAAACAATATCCAAGGTATACTAGATTTAAATTTTAATTGAATAAATAAATTTAGTGAAAAATGGTTAACAACTCCGAAATTATTGGTTTTAGGCATAGGATACCCGTAACCCATAATAAATATGAAAGGTTATACAAAAAGACACACAACAGAATAATAAAATAAAGGTTGTTCCATTTGAAAATGACGAGTTATAATCATTTGAAGTGGGATAAATTTGATTCGCTTTACTGAAGATCCTGTATAATTACATTTAAAAAAATATATGTTAAAACATAGAATATAGTTACAGTTACAGGAGTTATCGAAGACGGGCATTTCGATGACATTTGTATTTTATATAAGGTTTGTTTTACTATTTTATTTATATGTTGTTTTTTACTTCCTTGTACGAAGTAAAGGAAGTATTGTAATCGCGAAAATTTTCGGTTCTCAGATTTCAACGGAAATAGGTATTTTGGCCCTCCCTGAATCCATTTTGACTAATTTCTTCGTGTCGTCTGTACGTACTACGTACGTATGTATCTCGCATAACTCAAAAACGGTAAGCCGTAGAAAATTGAAACTTTATATTTAGGACTGTTATAACATCTAGTTGTGCACCTCTCTTTTTGGTCATTATGCAACTACCGGAAGTAGTACTGTACTTGAAGCCTATAATAGATTTTCATGAAAAACTATATTCAAATATAATTAAAAAACTTTCCAAATTTGATATATAAGACTATGGCTATATCCTACATACACAGCTAACTTCTATATCAACTTAGTTCAAAGTCATTCATTAGAGCTGACAACAGCGCTCACCTCGAGCCAGAAACAAATTAAAATTGGGTATCGTTTAACGTTAAAGTATCAGTTCTCACAATTTTCCCAAGTCGGCGAATATTCTGTAATGTATGAAACTTAATATGGATTGACAGATTGATAATCCTAAATGTTTTTAATTAGTTACAAATAAACTAAGTCCACAAGTTTTAGAAAGCATTTCCAAGAATTGAAAATTTTTAAAGAACAGTGCAGTCGTAAACGCTTGTGAACCAGATATTACAATGAAACCGATTGATCAAAAATAAATAACAAAACAAAAAAAATACGGCACTAATTTCGGTGATGAACTATTAGCAGCAGAAGGAATACATGAATTGCAAATGACCAAAGTAAAAAAAGAGTAAAGTGCGAGAAATGTGGCAGTTCAATTTGATTCGTATAGAAATTCAACGGAGTATGATATTATGAAAAACGATGATTCTTTTAATACTAATTGTTATTGCCATTCTTGTAGAATGTATATAAATTGTAATGTATCTTTCTATAAAACTAATAAATTAATAAAAAATCTGCGAAGGTAAAAATAAAACATTGAACGCGGCACGCTTACAATTAATCTTTACTGGACTCATTGGGACTCCACACACTTCTCAGCGGTGTCGCCATTGTTGTAAGCATTCCGAGAAAGCCTCTTTCGGAACGGAGTTTAGCTCGGCTGTCGTTGCAGCCATAATGTCCTCTCTTGTCTGAAATCGCGTTCCTTTCAATGACCTCTTGAGTGTGGGGAACATCAGGAAGTCGCAGGGGGGCATATCAGAAGAGTCAGGAGTCTGTTGAACCACAGAAGTCTGTTTTTTTCGTCAAAAAAGTCTAAATAAAGTGCGAGGAATGTGCTGGAGCGTTGTTGTGATGGAGGCACAAATTTCCTGTTGACCACAACTTCGGTCTCTTGCTCCGCATAGCATCACATAGGCGATGGAGGACATCCCTGTAGTATTCTTTGGTGATTATTTGACCCAGTTGTGCGTACTCGTAGTGTATTACACCACGTGAGTCAAAGAAAGCAGTCAGCATCACTTTGACGTTGCTGCGCACTTGGCGGGCCTTTTTTGGTATTTAAACCGGTTGTACCACTCCTTAATCTGTGTCATGTCCATAGCATCGTTTCCGAAATCTGTCTGAATCTTCCGAATGGTTTCCACCTGGCTGTCGCCCAGTTTCTGGCAAAATTTAATGCAGTAACGCTGCTCCAGTCGTTCTGTCATTTTTCTTCAATGAAAAATCGACGAGAGCACTACACACTACCTTACTCAAATGCTGCTTCCCAGCAACAGACACTAGTGACAGGCGGCAAGAAATTCACGCATCCGCACTAAGGTTTAAAGTCGGCGAATGCAAGCGCGTTTGATTCAAATCTATCAAATTATTGCAAAAAAAATAAGGTCGGATACTTTTCTAACAGATCTCGTATAGTCTCCATAACCAGCAAAATTTTGTTGTGATAGTCCTTGCTTAAAGTATTAAAGTTATTTATATTCTGTTAAATTATGTGTACACAAATCTACATATTGTTCAACCCCTCAATACCACAAATAATGTTATATGGAGAAATTCGCAAAATAAAACAAATACACGAAATATTTGCTACTTCATTTTTATAAAACATCAGTATAATTTATATTTACCCTTTTTGCGTAGCTGTACACCAAGCAATGGCTATCATACAATTGATGGTTAAATCCACTGGCACAAAATGCATGTTATGTCGCAAAGTTGAAGGAATTACTTTAACTATTCCTGCAGCTAAACCTATTCCTGTTCGTGTAGTAGCTTGCAGTGTATTCATCCATCCAGGAAATGGTTCCCAAAAAGTTGGCACAACTGTAACGAGATGAAATTATTTTGTAAAAATAATGAGAAAATATGTTAGAATACATAGCTGTAAAGGCTCTGATTTACAGTCGTGATCCGTAAAAGTTCAGGATTTTTATTCTAATTTATTTTGATCCAAGATATCATTCTATTAATAATTCGAAATCATGATCCGTGTTATAATCAGCCAACTAAAGTTTAATTCATTTTGAAAAAGATTTATTAAATTTGTGAAATAAAAGATAGAATGAATGGGTATTCTTAGGTTCTAAAAAATATCCCACTATTTTTTAATGATTGTGTTTCCACTATAAATATCGATCTGGGACAATGACATTCAATAAATGTATTCATCAATTACAAAATTATAATTTAATTTTAAAAATCTGAAATACGTGTGGGTAGTACATATATTTGTTTTATTAATGGACTTTTTTATTATTTATACCGAAAAAGCTCTTCCAATCGAGTATTCAGACTTTAATTTTTTGCACTTCTGCGGTTAATTTTAATTCTTTATAAGGGAATAATTAATATAAATATGACTATGAAAGAAAATATATTATTACTAATTTCATATTAGTATTTAACATAAAACTCGGGCCATAGGCATTTAAATTTAATAAGTATGGAGGAGAGAGATTACTTGATTGGACTATGGTTTTATGTGTTTAATACCCTTGGAGATCCCCAAATATCTTTTAAGGTGTTCTATAAAATTTTGAATTTTAATAAATATTTTTTACAATTAAAGATGTTAGTGAAGGGAAAGCCACAAGAGTAATTTTAATGTGGTTAAATTGTTTGTCGGCTAGGAAATTAAACCCGGGTTCTCAAATCCACAGGCCGACTCGATACCACCGAGCTCCCTATGCCATAAATTTCAATTCTTGTATGTAATCCACAGAATCTTATGTAAATAAAGAAATAAATCTTTGCGGTTCTCCAAAAAGTTTCTGTAAAAAACAAAAGTAAAATATATGAAAAATAAAATAAGACACGGGGAATTTCTGTATAAGGATAAAGACGGCAGATAGCGCACGATGGATTTTGTATATAAAAGTTATCACATTAGCAGATACATTTTCCTTCTCTTGTTTTCAACCTCAACAGGAATAATCTTGGAAGAAGAATATATATATATATATATATATACTGGGTGTAACACGAAAAGTGAAACATAGGCGTTTAACATGGCAAATCAGTTTTTCCGTGCGCATTGCTTCCCTAATTATTTTAGGAAAAAATGTTTCAAATAAATGTTGTAAAGCATAAAATTCTACATCCGAATCAATAAACAAAATTCATTTGACTACTCAATCAAGCCATTTACTGCCCATTACTAAGTGCACTCAGCCGAAGTAGATCTCGTTAAGTGATATATGTATGCGCGTGAAATGCGATTACCAATCATCAAATTGTGACCCTTAAAGATATTAGTGGAAGAGGAGCCATATAGTTAATTTAAAGTGATGAAAATTGTTTGCCGATTAGGAATCGAACCCAGATTCTTAAATCCACATATGTGAAAATTATGTAGTTTTTTTGTATTTTTTTGTAAATCTTAAACCCTCCTTACATAGAATTATAGTAATAAAATTAAAGTAATAGTTTGCTACAGAAATCTCGGCCTGTTTTCATAAAATTTTTAGCATTTAGGAAACAATTGAAATTCCGCAACCCCTAAAAATTTAAAAAATACATCAATAGTTACGAGCCCTATTCCATAACAGTTCGCCCATTGCAATTTTTTATATTTTTAGTAATGTTAGTCCGGTCTAAATAAAATCAATGTAAATATAATTTGTTTATTTAGCAAATTATATTACATTTCATCATATTTGAAATATATTAAACATATTAACTTGAAAAGTAATATAAATGAATACTAAATTATTTTATTTACACTCCATATATATTTGAAACTTCCAGGAAACTAGGAATTCAACTAGAAATCGTTTAAAATTTATAATGCTTTATATTCATTGCATGAATTTTACAATTGTCACAATTTTGTAATTTAAAATATGTTATTTTTATGTACCTTCTCTGATGTAATAACAACAAATCTAAATCTAAAATTCATAACATTTTTGCCAAAGAATAAGTTGCTTTCCTATTGTGTATCACAGCCTTTGTTCTGTAAGTATGATCTATAATAATGTGGACATCCGGTATATACTTATCGTTCTTGAAAATAGTGTTTGGCATGAAACATAATAGCAAAATGTTAAAATTTTCAAAAAAAAATGTATATAAATATAGTATAGAGATTGTAAAATATTTTTTTCGCAACGGGCTATAAATATCCCTCATTTCACAGTCATTAAATCATTGTTCATTACATATCCATTTTAAATACATTTATGAATTCTATATCATATGCAAACCTAATTAAAACAAAAAAATATATTTAATTTGGCAAAAAGACATGTAGCGCAGAAGAACTATTATTTTTGAAAGTTAAGTTAGCATTTCAAGTTTCAATATGTTTTTCAATATGGTATTATTATTAGTTTTTTTTAATCTGTTTTTTCAATACCTTGAATCCAGTCTTTTAATTTCAATCAAAAATTCTTTAAGCTGATATCATTGGATTGGAGCATTTTGTATCCATCCAGCAATATATATTATAAGTAGTCTTTTTCACTATCGGTAGTCAATGACAACAACACTATCAGTAACCACTATTAACGATAGCATAACAAACTGATAGTCACTATCAGTAATAATTTACGATAGCACAATCGACAGTTTTAGCCGATATTCACAACCAATATTTTCAGCCGATAGTAAAACCGATAGTCAGAACCAGTAGCACTATTAAAAAAAATTATCGATAGTATTTTTTTTAGAAACTATCAATAGTTTTTCATCTCTGGTACTTACCATTTGAAAAGATTTGAAGTTGATTCCAACTATCCGAAATACACTGATGTCAGCACTTACCCTGTTTATTGACCTTCTTCTCCATATATAATATATAAAACTAGATAACCAAACAATAAAACAAGTTATTTTATTGTATTATACATCGAGAAATCAATATTAAAACATAGAATCAAATAAATTCAAATTCAAAATGTGAATAATATATTTTTATTAAATTATTTAATACATGTTTAAGATTTAAGAAACGTAAGATTATATTTTTTTCCCAGGACCATATATGAAAATGATAGTTTTCATATAGTCACCTAGTTACGAAAATAAACAAAATCATTCAACCGTGCGTTATTATAACAAACGTGTTTGTTATAGATTGTAAATTTTTGTTTCACAAGTTAGTAGGCTTGTGTTTACTCTTTGACAACTGATTATAATTTTTCCTGACATTTTGCTCTTCGCGATAAATACAATAGTATTATTCCCCCAAACATGAAGAATGACAAAACTGAATGTATTTTATCCATGGAGTGCAACCCGTCAAATATTACTGAAGCGGCTCAGGACATCTCGCTGAATTTATTACCTGTCAAATCTCAAAAAAGAGGTACAAGATGACTTACATTCAGTTCATGGAATGGAGGAAAGCTAAAGAAATCAAATTGTCCTTTTCGGGAAATGTGCTCCTAGCTTACTTCGGAGAATGATCGGAAAAGTTAAAACATAATTCATTATAAGTACAATATTCTTTGTTGCAAAGCTCTAAATTAGGAGTATTTTTGAACAGGAAATCAGAAAATTATAGAAATTCAAAAAATAAATTCATAAATAAAATGTCTAACATTCATATGATCGTGAGATAAATAGCTTACATAACTCGCTGGAAAGTGTCTATTGAATGCTCGTAAGCTTTCCGCACTCGGCTGAAGTCTTGAGCGTCAAGATTCTCACTTGCACGATATCATTCACTTTCCATGCTTGTTATGTAATATACTCTAACTATCTTTATTGCATAATATCGTATAACAACAACAATTGTTCTGAAACAAATTAACTATTTATTAAATAACATTAAATACACTGTATATCTCATGACGAAAAGATTAGCTAACGATTATAAAACATATTTGTCTTAAACTAGAAGTGAAGCGACAAAGATTATCTAGAACTTGTCCATCATAAACTGATACATAGTTTTAAGTATCTCAATATTTGTTAGCTTACAAATTTAAATTATTATGAAATTCAAGCAAAAATTTTATTTACCTATCACCACAGAAAACTTAAGATTAGTTTGTTTGTAATACTATTTTACGACAAAACCTGTTAAATTATAATATACCAGGTAAGTATCAGAAGGTTTTGAAAGTCTCAAATAATTAGTTTATTTATAAGATTATTTACACTGCCAATGAAACTTGATCAGCTCAATCAGCTATATTTTCTAATCCTTTAGTTTTATAATATGATTTGGATTAACTTTTAAATTTAACCTTACATACGGAAATCAATCATTTAAATATATGTACATATAATTTTAGTTTTCAGAAAACAATGTACCTACTATTTATTAAGTTTTTATGCCTATTCTTACCAGTAGTGAAAATTACATAAAAGATAATAATTATGCCCACATTGTGTCAATATTTACAACGCAGTCTAAAAGAAATACAATTATGTAATTAGAATAAAATTGATTGTAATTATGTTACTTACAAATAACGTTTAGCGTCAGCTTTTTCCATTTGACTAAAATCTTCTTTTAATATTTCTTTTAAACTCTTAGTAAATACATTTAGATATTCATCCCAGTTGATAGAATCTAAATCAAAATTAAATAACTTTTGATCCTCTGGATGCAGGGAGTTCCATAGTGCAGGTACATTCTTATATTCACATATGAAATCATTTCTTAAAAAGAACGCAGCCTTATCTAACATGTTCTTATTTCTGTGCATCAGCTTCACAAATCTAAAGTAAAATACATGTTCTTAATAGCAGACAAGTTGAGCCAGTTCTAATAAAAAACGCATATTTTTTTAATATCATTTTGTACATAAATGTATTTTATTTTATAATAGATTTTAGTTTATTATATTATAGAAAATTGTACTATTCCTTGATTAGATATAACTCTATAAACTAATTTTAAATAATTTAAATTATCAACTTAATCAATTACATTTTTAATTATTTAAATTATCAACATGACTAGAATTAATCATTTCGTAGTAATTTTAATTTAATTGTAGCTAATATTATTGACTTTTTTAAATATCACTCATCCACTCTTACCTACATTTTACCATTTTAAATTTCCTGATAGTAAGAAATTGATTTTGATTTTTGAATGGGAGTATTGAATTTAATTGGCATATAATGTTTGTCACGTTACTTGCTAAATATCGTTTGAAGTGTTATCTTTAATTTTTAAGACACTTTAGTTTTTGTAGTTTATTTTCTATAAATACAATTATTTATTTATATTATTTGTGTGAGTTATATTTATCTTTTTTCTTGTGATTTACATTTGATTTCGTAATTTATTTCTATTTTCATTTATAATTAATGAGAAGCCTGATAAGCTATATTAATTCCTACTGTATTACCGATATCTTTAAAATGAAAAATGAATTAGGGACTTTTATATTTCATGATAGTATCTTTCTATTTGGAGCGTGATCTCTTCGTTTCTAACTCTGCCTTTAAACATAAATTAGCTCATTTGTATACATGAGAGAATGTGAGTGAAAACAGGTGTGTGATAGGTTTATTTTATATGATGAACTATTGAAAGGTTTAGTTATAGATACGCGAGTGAAGAGTAGTGGTAAATAGGGTCTTATGGCCATTATTTGATGGTGTCATATATACGTCTAGATAAATGTTGGCGATTGAGGATGAAAGGTACCATAAAAAAGTTTTATGTGAAATCCAGTGTACTGCAGAATGAATATGTTAGTTTAGAAAATAAAGTAATCTTTGCCGGTAGGTTAGCTTTATTTTATTTATGATGTTTAGATGAGATTAAAGACACATTTGTTAAATGTGCAAATGAAGTTTGTGATGAATGTAGATTAAACTCTTGTCCAAAGAATGCATGGTGGAATGATAAAGTGAAAGAAGCGTTTGAGAAGAAAAAGAGCGTATTTGTGATTTCTTATTGTAAAAAATATGCTTGGAAATTAACGTGATGTATGCTTGCTAGAATATAAGAGGTTAAGTAGATGTGTAAAGAAAGTAGTTAGGCAAGAATGTCTTGGATAAATGTGAAGAGATTAAGAGGTGAAAATGTAATGGCGATGAAAGCTACTAAGAATGCGAATCGTAAGTTATTGAGGAATGAATCAGATTTCAGGAATATATGGTGAATGAGATATTAAAGTTCTGAGATGGAGGTCATTTGACATGTTAGTTTATTTGTTTAGTTTTTTTTTTAAACGGTATGTAGGTTTTGATGATTGGAAACGTGCGAGCGGGTGTATTAATGTTCATGCGATATGTTGGCTGAGTTCCGTAGTGAAATTGTACGGAAAGTTTATTATTCATAAAGTAGCAATCTCTAGGTTCAGCAATATGTGAAGTGTTTTTTTTTTGCCTAAGAGAGGACGTGTAGATCAATTGTTTTCTCTTTGTATGATTATTGAAAAGTCACTTCATAAGAACAAAAAGGTGTTCTATAGCTTTTTCGACCTTAAGAAAGAATATGATTGTATTTATTGAGAGATTTTCTGGTATGTACGCTAGAACACAATATAAATAGTAATTAGTTGGGAACGATTTGTGCGTCGTATGAAGGTAGTGAAGCTGCGATGAAAGTTGATGACAGGTTGAGTAATTGATTTGCGTAAAACAAAGTTGTAGAATGTCTCCATGGCCTGTTAATTTGTAATATAGATTTGTTGTTACGATAAATGCTGAATAGGGTGAATGGTGTACGTATTGGTGGTAGAGTAGTATCTGTGTTAGCGTATGTGGATGTTGTTGTAATAGGTGAATCTGAAGAACAAGTGAAGAGAATAGTACTATCCAATAATGAAGTAGGTAAAGAAATGAATCTGTCATTTAATGTTGATAAATGTAAAGTGTTAGTGGTTGAAAAGAGTGATTTGGTGACTGAGTAAAATGTTTTGGTGAATGATATGAAACTAAGTCTAGTAAATATACTTGGGTAGTATGTTGTCGAAGGATGGTCGTATTGATCGAAAGATTTAAAGAAGAAGTATTTACGGGTTGCAAGGTATTTGGTGTTCTAGGAAAATTTGCTCGAAACGTAAATTAATCCAGAGATACTCGAATGATTGTTTATAAGGGTGTGTTAGTACCTACTTTGATGTATGGTAGTGATTGTTGATTGTAGATGAGAAAACAAGAACGGCGTATAACTGCTGTGGTAATGAGGTCTTATCTCAATAATAATGAAATATTTTGTAACTTCTTCCAGGAATATGACGATATCGCAATCACGAAAAGGTCGATGTGAATTTTGATGGATACTTATCAAAAATAACGTCAAGAAGGTTGTAAAATAATATAAACTTCTAGAACATTAGAACAGAAATTGGAAAACAAATGTAAGGAAAGATATAAAACTATAGAAAAAGACTAGGAGCGAATTTTAGTTGATACTGTACGCCAAGCATCCCTATCCTAGCACACCCATTTCATTTCATTCATATTCATATTTATCTTTTATAAAAGCTTGGGTATTTCTGCTATTTAATTGTGCGTTTTTTTGCTTAGAACTGACCTAGCTTAATTATCTGAATTGAAGCGCTTTTTTATTTATAATATTTTAGGTAAAGTATAACAATACATACCTCGGTTTTTGCTGTAGAATAGTTAAAAATATATCACATATGTATGCTGGAATCGTGTGATATAATAAAATGTAAAATTCATATAATCGTTCAGACTTTGTTGCTATATATCCTGGTGTCCAAACTGTACATTCTAGTGGATATTTCGTGTTCACACAACTATCGTAATATTTTTTTTCTTGAAATTGGATTCATTTGTGGACAATAATTAAAAACCTTTAATTCCCTATTCCTGAAAAAGAATACATTTTGTAATAACATTTTAAATATTTACTGTTTCATTGTTAATGACGCGGCATATATTTATCAGTACCTCGAGATGTATCGGTGATCGCTGCAGGCATTTTTTTTTCGTACTCTTACTAAAATGTAAATAATATAAAATATCATATTTCTACGACCGGGTGCAAAAATAAAAATCGTGATGAAAATAATATAACAAATTTCAAACCTTTATTTATTAATTCATTTTTGATATATTCTCCATTTTCATAACGAATAAGTATTCGTTTTAAATATTGGGACAGTAGACAAAATAATATAAGACGTTATAAAAAAAATATCTTTATGCACTTTTCTCCATTGGTGTAAAATGGTATATTAATATTAAATGACATTTTTTTTTAATTACAAATTAGTGGTTATACAAACTTACAATAGATTTCAGTTGATAATAAAAGAAAACTGCAGAAGCTATAGCAACTATTTCTTAATATCCTTCTAAAAATGTTTCGTTCCAGTTTAAAAATATATTGTAGTTTAACTAAATAAGCTTGTTTACATAAATTTTAGTTGTCAAAAAATTTTATTTTCTTGTCAATGATTACTAATAATTTATAAATTAGTAAATATCAATAAAAATATGAATAAATTAAATTTTAAAACTACTGTTTTTCATTTTTATTCTCATTTGGGTAGTGAAAAATATAGCATATAGACGAATCTTCCTAAGTGATACTCATTCTGATGGTCGTGTTTGAAACTAGAGGTTATAGATACATATGCAATTGTATACTGTTTAACGGGCAGTTGTTTTGAGAAAAATTTATTCAGTTGTAAAAGATTATATTATTTTGATATTTACTTCAATATAGATTATGTGAAAGTTCAGAAAAGTCGTATACTTGTATACAATGAGTAATATATATTGCTCTGTATTCAACTGCAAATCAAAAGATTAAAGTATTAGTTCTCACAATTTTCTCAAGTTGGCGAATATTCTGTTATTTATGAAAATTAATATGGATTAACAGATTGATAATCCTAAATGTTTTAAATTAGTTCAATTAGTCCACTAACGTTTTAGAAAGCATTTCCGCTTTATACCAATTGTATAAGAAGTCAACGCTTGAGAACCAGAAATTACAATGAAACCGATAATCCAAAAATAAATAACAAAACATAAAAAATACTCCATTAATTTCGGTGGTGAACTATTAGCAATACTAATTGTTATTGCCATTCTTGTATAATGTATTTATAATCTCATAATTTAACTTTTATTAAATTAAAACAAAGTATTAATTATAGAAATAAAGTTTTTATTACTTACTGTACCCATTCTACACTTTAGCCCTGTATTTATTACTACTCGTATGCCATCAGTATACAAAAATTCGTTGGTAAGCTGAGTGCTTTAGCTTTGTTTCATTATTTGCTATTTACTTTGGAGGCCGTGATTTGACGGCTGGTAACCGCACTTCACGCGAAAAAATATATCACTTACCGAAATCTGCTTAGGCAGAGTGCCACACCCAGTGATGGGTAAAAAGGCGTGATGATATATTTATTTATTTATTCTTAATAATCTACTCCATTGAACAACACAACTTTACATATAAACATTGAAAACATCAACTTGGAATCACATAATCTCTATAAGCATAAATACCGCTATGGCGTTGCGATCTTATCTTCATTCGTCTATACATCTCAAGAAAGAATGTTATTTTTTCTCGGTATTTCGTAGGCCTCGGGCGTCAAATTGCACCAAATGTTAAAATGCATTATTCTTCCTAGATGGGAAAGTTGCTCAACATTAATTGAGATAGGTCAAGTCACAGTATAAAACTTTTCTCCTTGATCTTTTTTATTTGTAATCAATGCTTCCCTTTTAAGTGTGGAAAATACTGATATATAAATTTCTTGTCTAGAATCAAACATACAGCGTGTTCCATGACCGAAAATTGTGTCATTATCTTTCAAATAAAAGTTATAGAGGATAAAATTCTTCATTTTGTTCAATAGATTGCAGGCAGTCACGTGGCAAAGGTGTGAACAACTGTTCAGTGTGCAACGTCCAATTTTATTTTTACACCATAGTTTTTTTTGAAATATTATGGTTTATTTGTTGTGTTTTTTTATTTGTTAATCCTTCTTAATTATTATAAACAATTTTTGTTACTGATCAGTGCAAAATAAAATAATTTTATAGCCTCCGATTGAAGCACCATCTCTAATGAATGCTTTCTTGGGATTTTTGAAAGAAATGTGAATTTTTAACTTTTTTACTTATAAGCAACAAATATTATTTATAACAAACAAGGAAGACACAAATATATAGCCGCTAATCACCAGAAAAAAGCAAACGTTAAAACTAAAATTTGACGTTGCACACTGAACAGTTATGCATGTTGTTGTTAAGTATTCTCGAGGTCGGCTTCGTCACCTATTAACACAATTCATTTTACTTATTTCATTAATTACTGTTAATATGAATTTTAAAAATTGTCAAAAACTGAATACTTCTGTTTGAAAAAAATTGCAGAATTGCAAAGCAGTGCAGGAACTATCTATGTACAATAGTGCATTAGATTCAAAAACAATCAAGTGCATCTATTATCTGTCTACTTCAGTTTTATAACCTGTATTAAAATAGTTGATGTATAATAATATCCTTACGTAAGAGTATTTATTTCCACCTGCTATGTAAATGACACTTTATAGGCATTTATGGTAACTAAGTAAAAGAGTAACTACAGCGCGTAGACCTGTAAAATTTTACAGACCCATAGAAAAGACTTGTAAAATTTTACAAGGCTCATAAAAATAATATAAATTAATTAATAGTTATTTACGAACCAAGTGCGGCAAGACGATGTTACCGCATGAGCGCAATTTTAAAGCACGAGCTAGTGCACTTGTTCCAGATTGAGTGTTATGTGCGGAAAGTGTAATTTTGAAGGTTGCGAGTACAAAAAAGTTATTACTTGCAGCATCTGCAATATTTTGTATATTTTCTTGAACTTCGTCGGCCAATAAATCCAGTATTTCAGGTTATTTATTTATAGAATTCACATAACTGTTGACGCTGACTCTAATCGTTTTTAATCACAACGATCACGATACCATGACAAAGTATAGTTATAAATTGTAATGTATCTTTTTATAAAACTAATAAATTAATACAAAATTCTGCGACGGTAAAAATAAAACTTTGAACGCAGCACGATTTCAATTAATCTTTCGTGGGCTCACTGGATTATGGAGACTTGCTCTTTCGTCGCTCGCCCCACAAACTTTTTAGCTCGCCCGTAAATATTAATTTACTTCGCTGGCCACATAAATAACTATCACGTAATTATACCCATATTATTCGCTTATGGCATAGTTTTCCAGATACATTCTGTATATAAAAATCTAAATTTGGGCATAGATCAAGTTAGTATAAAGTGTACGTCTTATTTTTAGTCTAATTTCAAGATTTAACTTTATTATGTTATGTTCTAAGTCTTTGAAGTCAGTACTAAACATTTTACATTGTTCTCGCAGTCTGTAAAATCAATATACAATCTATGTAGTTGTACTTACAATGTATGTGTACCGTGATGATAATGCGCCCTAGCAGTGTTTTTGTATACGAGGTCTATTAGAAAAGTATCTGAACTTTGGCCGGGGAAAAAACTGGCATATCTAGAGCATTGGAAACCTAATCTCCCTCAAAGTAGTCTCCTTGGGGGTCCCCACACTTCTCCCAGCGGTTCCGCTATTGTTGTAAGCATTCCGAGAAACCCTCTTTCGGAATAGAGATTAGCTCGGCTGTCGTTGCCATAATGTCCTCTCGTGTCTGAAATCGCGTTTTATTCAATGGCCTCTTGATTTTGGGGAACAGCCAGAAGTCACAGAGGGCCATATCAGGAGAGTAACGAACCTGTTGAACCACAGGAATCTGGTTTTACGTCAAAAAAGTCTGAATCTAGTGCGAGGAATGTGCTGGAGCGTTGTTGTGATGGATTCACCAATTTCCTGTATGACCAAAACTTCGGTCTCTTGTGCCGCACAGATCACGTAGGCGACGGAGGACGTTCCTGTAGTACTCTTTGGTGATTATTTGACCCTGTGGTGCATACTCGTGGTGTATCACACCGCGGGAGTCAAAGAAATTAGTCAGCCACACTTTGACATTGTTGCGCACTTGGCGGGCATTCATTGGTCTTTAAACCGGTTGTATCACTCCTTAATATGTGTGATGTTCATAGCATCGTCTCCGAAATCCATCTTAATCTTCCGAATGGTTTCCACCTGGCTGTCGCCCAGCTTCTAACAAAATTTTATGCAGTAACGCTATTCCAGTCGTTCTGTCATTTTCGTTCAATGAAAAATCGACGAGAGCACTACACACTACCTCACTTAAATGCTGCTTGCCAGCAATAGACGCTAGCGACAGGCGGGAAGAAATTCACGCATGCGCACGAAAGTTTGAGTTCGGCTCATGCAAGCGCGTTTGATCAAATCCTTCAGGTATTTTGCAAAAAGCAAATAAGGTCGGATACTTTTCTAACAGACCTCGTATAGCCTCCATAACCAGCAAAATTTTGTTGTGATAGTCTTTGCTTAAAGTATTAAAGTTATTTATATTCTGTTAAATTAAGTGTTCAAACTCTCAATACTGCAAATAATGTTATATGGAAAAATTTGCAAAATAAAACAAATACACGAAATATTTGCTACTTCATTTGTTATATAACATCAGTAAAATTTATATTTACTCTTTTTGCGTAGCTGTGCACCAAGCAATGGCAATCATACAATTGATGGTTAAATCCACTGGCACAAGATGCATGTTATGTCGCAACGTTGAAGGAATTACTTTAACTATTCCTGCTGCTAAACCTATTCCTGTTCGTGTAGTAGCTTGCAGTGTATTCATCCATCCAGGAAATGGTTCCCGAAAAGTTGGCGAAACTGTAACGAGATGAAATGATTTTGTAAAAATAATGAGATAATATGTTAGAATACATAGCTGTAAAGGCTCTGGTTTACAGTCGTGATCCGTAAAAGTTTAGGATTTTTATTCTAATTTATTTTGACCCAAGATATCATTCTATTAATAATTAGAAATCATGATCCGTTTTATGATCAGCCAACTAAAGTTTAATTCATTTTGAAAAAGATTTATTGAATTTGTGAAATAAAAGATAGGATGAATGGGTATTATTAGGTTTCAAAAAATTTCCCACTATTTTTTAATGATTGTGTTTCCACTATAAATATCGATCTGGGACACTGATATTCAATAAATTTATTCATCAATTATCTTATAATTTAATTTTAAAAATCTAAAATAAGTGTGGGTTTATCTAAATTTAAATATTATATATTTTTTGTTTTTTAAAATTAGTTTGCTATGGATTAGAGCAAAAAATAAAAAATAAAAGATTTTGTCAAATATGTGCAATTAAAAATATATCTATAGTTTAATACGCGTACTAGAAAGTCATGTGGTGTGCACATCAGATTTTTTTTATTATTTATACCGAAAAAGCTCTTCAAATCGAGTATTCAGACTTTAATTTTTTGCACTTTTATGAATCACTTCTGCGGTTAATTTTAATTCTTTATAAGGGAATTAATTAATATAAATATGACTATGAAAGAAAATATATTATTACTAATTTCATATTAGTATTAAACATAAAACTCGGGCCATAGGCATTTAAATTTAATAAGTATGGAGGAGGGAGATTAATTGATTGAATATATTATTTACTATGGTTTTATGTATTTAATACCCTTATAAAATTTTGAATTTTAATAAATATTTTTTACAATTAAAGATGTTAGTGAAGGGAAAGCCACAAGAGTAATTTTAACGTTGTTAAATTCTTTATCGACTATGAAAATTGAACCCGGGTTCTCAAATCCACAGGCCGACTCGATACCACCGAGCCACCTATTCCATAATTTACAATTTTTGTATATAATCCACAGAATCCCAAGTAAATAAAGAAATAAATCTTTGCTGTTCTCCAAAAAGTTTCTGTAAAAACAAAGGTAAAATATATGAAAAATAAAATAAGACACGGAGAATTTCTGTATAAGGATAAAGACGGCAGACAGCCCACAATGGATTTTGTATATAAAAGCTATCACATTAGCAGATACGTTTTCCTTCTCTTGTTTTCTACCTTAACAGGAATAATCTTGGAGGAAAGAATTTGACTATGGCCAGAATTGAAAATGGCACCTTTCTTAAAAAAGTCCCAAAAGTTTAAAAAATACATGCAACATGTAAATATATATATACCGGGTGGTGCTCGGTGAGTGCGAACATAGGAATTTAACATGGGATATTAGTTTTATGCAATTTCCTGCTCTCCTGTACATTTTACGGAAAAAACTGTAGAGGGAAGATTTGTTCAGAATTAAAAGTTACCCATGAAACTGTTTTTACATGTTTTATTAAGTTTTTGGTTTAGCCGTAACATTAAAAATAAATTTCGAAATTTCTGTTACTTTGTAGCAATAGCCATGACTTTTCTTTTATTTTTATGACAAATGCGTTAAATGTCAATTTTTGATGTTTATTAAAGTTAATCTTATAATTTAAATTAAATCTTTGTGTAAGCTATAAAATGAATGTTTATTCAAACGAAGAACGTGTCTTCATTATTAAAAATTATTATGGAGGAAATAGTTATAGGAGGGTGCGGGATTTATTTTCAATTAAATATGAAGATAAACCAATTCCAAGTGTATCAACAATTTCAAAACTGGTTACAAAATTTGAGAGTACAGCTAGTGTAGCTGTGACCGATGGTAATGAAGGCAATAATAATAATAACAGAATACGTCATAACGAAGTGAATGAAGAATTGGTATTGGCTATGATATCTCAAAATTCAAGGTACAGCATAAGACATATTGCTTCTGAATGTGGTTTGCATCATTCAACAGTTCTGAGAATTTTAAAAACACATGGATATAAATCTTACAAATTTCAAACACATCAAGAACTTCTTTTGGCTGATTTTGAAACTAGAAGTACATTTTGTGAAATTATGCAAGAAAAGGCAAATCGGAACCAGCACTTTATTTCGTCGATTTGTTTTACAGATGAATGTACATTTACTTTAAATAATGAACCAAATGTTCAGAATACTCGTATGTGGACCACAGAAAATCATCATTTAACTGTGTGTACAGGTACCCAATATCCTGAGAAAATTAATATTTGGGTTGGAATTTTTAAGAACAGGATTATACCATTTGAAATTATGGGAAATTTAAATTCTGATATGTATTTAGAACTTCTGCAAAATCATATAGGTCCTGCATTGGATGAGGCAGCTGCAGTAGATGAGGATATTTGGTTCCAACAGGATGGGTGCCCGGCTCATTATGGAATAAATGTGCGGGAATATTTAGATTTGGTTTTTCCTAATCGGTGGATTGGTCGTGGTGGTGGAATAAATTGGCCTGCAAGATCTCCGGACCTAGCTCCTTGCGATTTTTTTTTGTGGGGGCATCTTAAAAGTAAAATTTACTCTAAACACTACGAAAATTTAGATTTACTAAGACAAGCTATATTCGAAGAATGTGATAATATTACTGACAGGCAATTAGCCAATGTTAGAACTTCGTTTTACAATAGACTTGGTTATTGTCTTGCTGAAAATGGTGGCTTGTTTGAACATTTATTGTAATTTCTTTATTTTTTTATGTAGGTATATTAAATAATATTGTTACAATTATTACTTATTATTTCACATTAAATTATTGTAATTTAAAATTTTTAAAAAAAATTGAAATTGTTGATAAACTTGAAACTGATTTATTATTAAATATGAAAATAAAACTTTGTTCAAAGAATAAAAAATGTGATTTTTTTGATTTAATTTAAATTATAAGATTAACTTTAATAAACATCAAAAATTGACATTTAACGCATTTGTCATAAAAATAAAAGAAAAGTCATGGCTATTACTACAAAGTAACAGAAATTTCGAAATTTATTTTTAATGTTACGGCTAAACCAAAAACTTAATAAAACATGTAAAAACAGTTTCATGGGTAACTTTTAATTCTGAACAAATCTTCCCTCTACAGTTTTTTCCGTAAAATGTACAGGAGAGCAGGAAATTGCATAAAACTAATATCCCATGTTAAATTCCTATGTTCGCACTCACCGAGCACCACCCGTATATATAGGGAGTTGACCGCGACCCCGGAACATAGGACTTTAACATGTAAAATCATACTTTCTTAATTTCCTGCTTTCCTAATTATTTTAGGTAAAAAGGCTCTTTGAAACGAAAAATTGTGGAAGAATGCAGAAAAATTACAAACCGACAATTAAAAAATATGCAACGCAATTTTTATGATAGACTTGGGTTCTGTTTGACAAACAATTTTACAATAATAATTTTTATAGTCAATTATGTATTTTATTTAACAGCTTACTGGAATAAGTCTTTAGAAAGCCAAACTGGGATGAAATAGGAATTATAATTGATAGGATAATATTGACTGATCTTAAATTTGCAGACGATACCATATTTGTCTCCTAAAATGAATCAGAAATAAAAACGATAATTGAAGAACTCAACCAAACAACCCAAGAGGAAGGTTTGAAGATAAATCTCAACAAGATAAGAGTAATGACAAATAGTACACATACGGGTGTCAGAATAAACAACAACATTATAGAATACACAAGGGAAATGAAATAACTAGGACAAGAAATTAGTTTTCACAAGAGAACAGACAAAGAAGTGCAGATAAGAACTAAGCAAGGATGGGGAGCATACTAAAAGGAAAGCTTTCTCAAAAAGTTTAAGCAAAAATGCTAAATAGAAATATAAGAGAATTCGAATATCATATTATTTGAATGGCGGTTAATACCTGAATCAAATTTACTCGGAATACAAACAAAAATATAATTGATAGTTCACTAATGTTGTTTACCTATAAATTTGTTAATTACTGTAATTATTTTCAAATATGAAATGGACACTCTAAAATTAGTTTGTTACATCTTTCCTGCTAATACCATGACAATCAATTTGTAAAAATTTGGTAGCCATTTAATGAGATTTATAAATGCAGAGTTATCAAGCCAAAAATGGATTGTGATATATTTATCAGTGGCGTGCGATAATATTTACTGGAAGGCAAGTGGAATACTTATTTAATAAAATTTTATTCCCATTGATGAATATTGACTCTTTGTCATCATTGAAATTTAAATTCAAATTTTGATGATTTATTATTATAAGTTATAAATGATAAAAGATGGGATAAATCTTACTATTCTACAAATACAAATATTATAGCATTAATTTAAAATCAATGTGGTATTTATTAATTATAAATAAAAATTATAATATGAATAATAAAAATAAGTACCATATTAATTTTAATTTATTACTAGAATACTTTTCTAAATGTAAGCAAATAAACAGCATAAGAAGTATTTTTACTTCCATATCATCGTAAGCTAATAAAAAATTTTAAAAATCATTCTGAAATTAATTTCAATCAGCATTCATCAACTACACCAAACATAAATTATTAATAAATAAAAATACTATGCAGAATAGTTTTCAAAAATGAGTCCTTGCTCATAATATTTGAGCTGACTAATACTAATAATGTGCATGCGTTATCTACAATGTATCTACATGTACATATATCAGTGAAAGCGATAATCAAGCATGTTCAAGCGGCTCTCTCAACCTTTGGTTGTTTCGGTCATGCATGGTAAACCGAAAGCAGAATGCAAATAGTTGCACTAGTTTCTTTTACAGTATTGAAGAAAAATAGATATATATATATATATATATATATATATATATATATATATATATATATATATATATATACAAAATTTAAAAATAAATCGATTTCAAAAGAGTATGAGCAGCGCTGCGCCCAACGCTTCATGGACTGCACGTCACTGATACATAGGTTCATTTGATTTTGTTATTAACTTTAAATTGAGATATATTAATCTGGATTAAATAATTTTTATTTTACCTGCTGCTGGTCTAAAAATTGAAACCGGTAGGTTGTCTTTTTCTGCATCAATTAAACATTCAGCAATATTCTTTGTCATAAGATACGAATTTGGCCAATTGTTAAGTAAAGCAGGTGTTATTTTTGTCAAGATTTCTTCGTCTAATAGGTCTATTAGATTATATAAAATTTCTGGTTTATATGATAAATGATGTACTTTTTCGTCAACATAATTCAAAATAGTTTGTGATCCAGCTGTAGATATATGAACCAATGCCTAAAATAAAAAATACTACAATTAGGTCAAAAATGTTATTATAGAAAATACATATAATTACCTACCTTTAAATCTGTGATATCTTTTGCAAAATTGATAATGTTCTGTGTTATTTTAATATTACTCTTTACTGCTTCTGATAAAGAGGTAACCAATTCTACAGATGCTGCACAGTGAAATATAATATTCACAGAAGATTTTACGAAATCATAATCCGCATCACATAATCCAAAATAAATTTCTTCCAAATTTGTATTCAAGAAAACTACTTTCTTTATAATATTAGCTTCATTAGTTTTAATGGTATCGAATAACTATTAATAACATTATAAATATCATCATACTACTCGTATAATAAGAATTAGAAAGTTTAGATGTTATAAAAAAATATTTAAATTAAATAAAGAGTAATTATACAATATGGTCTCTTTCATAATTGAAATTTTATTATTATTACAGTTTCCTCTTTATTTAATTTGCAACTATTTTGCACAATATCAAAACTAGCTTATGTATTTATTACCTTATCATTGAAATATTTTTGTATTCTTTCGTCATGTGAACTATTTCTCTTAGCCCTAATAGGTAAAATAATTTGGTTTATTTCAGAGCATGAGCGTAACAATTTTTCAACTAATTTATTGCCCAAAAATCCTGTTCCCCCAGTTATGAAAACTGTTTTATTTTTATAAAAATTTTGAATTTCCGTTAGCCTCATTATTAAATACAACACTAGTAATTTTTTTAAATTAAATAAAAGTGATTATTTTTTTATTATTTTGATATCATGATACCGAACTACACTGAATGTTATTGGCACAACATTTCACTTTCTACTAAAGTCAATAATTTGTTAGTAGGTACAAGGTATTTTAAGTAACAAAATACAAGACATTAAAAAACAAGTTTTATATTAAAACTTGTTTTGGTTATTAGTTACTTAATAAAAAATTTATGAAGGTTACTGAAATGATATATATTTCTTAAATAAATATATCATCACGTCTTTTATCCATTGGGTGTGGCACTCTGCCTAAGCAGATCTCGGTAGGTGATATATTTTTTCGCGTGTAGTGCGGTTACCAGCCGTCAAATCACGGCTCCCAAAGATATTAGTGGAGGGTACGCCACAGGGGTAGATTTAAATTGTTGAAAATTATTTGTCGGCTGTGGGGATCGAACAAGGCTTCTCAAGATCCACAGGCCGACTCGATATCACTGAGCCACCTACCCCATATATATATATATATATATATATATATATATATACGGGGTGTTTCACAACTTAGAGCAAAAAATTAAAGGGTATATTCTGTACGACGTGCTGATCATGAAACAAAAATAATTTTTTTCAATTGCAAAACTATTTTCCATGTTTCCCAGTCCAAAATTTTTCATTGCCACTGCCACTGGGTGGATGATTATGTTAAAGTTGTTTATTAAATAAAATTCTATTATAAATAACTGCTAATAATTGAATTGTGTAATTATTCTTTCGTAGTTGATACCTACTTCATTGTTTGTGTTTAATAGGAAAGCGAATCCAGAGCAGTACTATAAAAAATGTTTTAGGTTAACAACCCTTAATTTTTCGAATTAAAAAAAATTCTTTTTGTTTCATGATCAGCACGTCGTACAGAACATACCCTTTAATTTTAATCAGGTTTATACATTTTATCAAATATATTGTGATGAGTACTTAATATTTAAAGGTCATCTGTTAAGGATTGTAGAAAAATAAAATTATAAAACTTGGTCAGCTTTAGGATAGATGCTATGGAGCTTTAAATTAATAGCATATTTTAATTAGACGGATTCATTTGTTGATGAAATTATTATTTTCATTCTTTTAAAATCCGTGCACGAAGAGTATTGTGTTTACAAAATGTGGAACACTGAGATTGAGGAGAATGTTGTTAAAAGTGTAAGTATAAGTTAATTGAGATAGTTTAGATAGGAGGAACATTTGTCGAATGAAAGATTTGTCTTATTTTATTTTAACCAGTAAACAATGGCGGATTGGCTAGTTCGGCGAAGCGCAATCACCGACCGAGCCCTAACAAGTCTTGTACTATTAACAAGAGCTGGGAAAGCTACTTAAAATGTACCAAAAATCAAAGCTATAGCTAATAGCTATATTTTGTAAAAATCGCTATCTTCACAAAATATCGCTAAGCTGCAGTTAAAAATTAATGTTAAACTCACAACTACGAGCTCTCTTTACGGTGTATGATCTTTCTGAACATTGGAATGCAATTTTAACTAAATCTAAAATTCAAAATGTAGTGGAATACTTTAACGAAGCCTCTATAAATTCAGACAAGAATCGAGTAAAGAATGGGACTTATAACGACCATTATAAATTAATTAAGAACGATTTTGTTACAGAAAATTATCTATTGGACAAGCTTTCCATAGTGAAAACTCGTCTAATAGCTAACTTGCGTCTAGCAAATAAAAAATTCTTCTCTGTGTTGTATAACAATATTAGATATAAATGGGAAACCAACGAAATTTGCACCATATGCAACCTCAACACAGAGGAGAATATAGAACACTTCTTTTTTCACTGCCCTCTCTACAAACCTTATAGAGACGCATATTTGAGTCAATACATACCCCAAAATATGCCATATCCAAAGATTGGTACTTTGTTAGAAATACTTGATTGTGAAAAAATAAATAATATTTTTTTATTATACTACCAAAAGTCTACTTTTAAGAAGTTTTTGTCTGAATGAGTGAAAGTATTATACATATTTATTAAATAAAATTAACATTGGGTATTCTTATAGAAAGATTTAAATTATTAAGGATTATTATTATTACATTATTTACATTACTTCACAACCTATTTTTATAATATTTTCTGGGTGAAGAACGTAAAAATTGAACTATTACTATTATTATTAGTGTTATTATTACTATTATTATTATCATCATTAACATTATCAATTTAATTACTTATTATTATTACTATTGTATTGCAGATTTGATGTATTTAGCAACACTGCTATGACTATGTGATTTATACTATTTATAACATTAGGTAACTCATCTTTTCACTATTTCTTTTGTATAGGACTTGTAACTTAAAGCTTTATTACCATTGTTATTGTTATATTAGTTATATTACTTAGATTATTATGTAACCTATTTATCTACCATTTCTTTTGTATAGGACTTTGTGCCTTAAAACAAAATAAATATTATTATTATTATGTTAAACTCGGTAGCTATTAAATTTTGAAGTTATAATTTCAGTTAATATATTAGAGCCTGCAACAAATAATTATTTTGCTTGGAATGAAACTACTTAAAAAGTAGCTTCATTATTTTTATTATTATTATTATTATTATTATATATATATATAGCACGTGGGTCTCGCCGAATGGAAAAATAAGTAACCAAATTTACCACGTAATGACTACTGTAAACACAACGTCAAACGTTGATGTTTGAGATTTAAAACGTCAAGCATTTATTTATTTATTTTGTTCAATTCCATGGCTAACAATATTATCAACGTAATTTTCGACATTTTCATATTTAATTTCTGTCGGTACAAAGCACATAAAAGTAATTCTGGTTATATGCAGAATTTGATGCCCTAAAACTTTTATTTGACGCGTTTTTAATAATTAGGGAAGCAGGAAATTGCAAAAAACTGATTTCCCATGTTAAAGTCCTATGACCGGCTGAATATATATATATATATATATATATATATATATATATATATATATATATATTTATATATATATCATCATCATCTGTGGCGCTACAACTCAAATCAGGCCTGGGCCTACCGGGCACACCGAGCCGCAGTTTTTACACTGCCGTACTGCCGGTTTTCGTAGTCAAATGTTACATTATTTAAGACGTATAAGTGACTAGCTTATAGCTCCCGAGTGTGATAAATACATGTAACTGTATTTTATATTTTACGACAAATCACACATTGTCGACAGGCGGATTCGAACTGACGAACCTTGGTTCGGGTGACGTCACAGTATGTTAAGAGATGTGCCTTAACACGCTCGGCCACCGCGCCTGTATTTATATATATAAAAGTAGGTGCTATTTATTACAAGATTGGATGCAGCTGCAAAGAATATTGTTCTAAGCCCATTGTCATTACTTCTGTGATGAAGACTACAACCTCCGATGGTTGGTTTGTAGTTGTCTTCTTGTCGAATTTTCGCATTTAGTATGTCATGGCGCATTTTTTAAATTCGTTTAGGGCGCCGGCTCTGAAAAGTGTCCTAACATTCCACGTTGCCATTTTTATTTCGTTTCTCCGTTTTCATTTCATTAGTCATTGCCTTTGAATCTGTCCAGGTTTCCGAGGTTTCTGTAGAAGTTCCACAACATGATTATTTTTATGTGAATAGGGTGTTAGCCTGAGGCAAAACACCCAACCTGGAGGGCATTTCCCTATCCACCACCTGAGGTCGCACCGTTTAGGGGTTACAAGCTCCCCCGAAAATTTTAATTGCTATGCATCATAATAATTTATAATAATTTATTCTCACGTTCATAACATTGCAAAAATAAATATGTACATATGGTTTGTAAGATTATAATTAAACACAATCTACATATTCATTTATATTATAGAAACAGTGTTTTTGTAGTATACAATACTCCTATTCTTTTATATTATAGAAACAGTGTTTTTGTAGTATTCCATTGATAGATTTCTTAAATACATTTCTCTGAGATGAACATCAAGTTTATTAAACAATTATAGTCCCAATGTCTACATTAAGTACTTTTACAATTATTTAAATGCCTAAACTTAGGTACAATATTATTTTTACCTCTAGTTCCATGTGAATATGTATCAGAATGCATAGTGTAGATGAATTAGAAAGGAGATTGAAAGTCTATCTTGAAATTCAAATTTCTTTGAAAAAAGTAAAAAAAAATCTAAAATTTCTTGCTAACCAGGTAATGTCATGCCAACAAACAATGAAATAAAACATATGAATACTTCTAGACTAGAATGATGGAACAAAGAAATGATTTTATATAAATGTATAAACTGTGAATTATTTCTATATATTGATAATTTATCAAATTTAAAATACTGCAGTAAATAATCGTAACTTATATCAAAGTCAGGATAATTGAGATGTTTCTTTAAATAAAAAAAAAATAAGATATTTCTTTTGAATTGATTCAAGTAGCGTAATATTATTATTATATGAAGGGCTCGACACTAACGACCAATCATTTAAATTGGATAGAACAAAGGTAAAATACAGGGTAAATATAGGGTCGATTGCAGGGTCGGATTAAGGCAATCGGGAACCTGGAGAAAAATTATTCATTGGCCTCCTCCCCCTACTGTATAAACTGAACTTTGTTTCTTTTTAAAAAGCCCACTTGAAATATAAATAAATTTATTTAAATAATAAAATTGAACAAATATATTTATACTTATAATAATCATTATTAAATTTAATTTAAACTTGAGAATAACGTCCAAATAATTGAAATGAAAAAATTTTTTACTCGGAAAGCGGACACGAATAAATCAAAATCAGTGTTGATATGTTAACGTTTCTGTATATTTAAGATCATTATCAGAACTATTTTTAAAAGTTGCTAGTTTCTTGTTGACCTTGGCCCAGTTGTTTAGGCATTGAAGCGGATTATCTAGCTTATTTTGTAACTTCTCATTCTTTAATTTTCTTTTTCCACTACCGCTCAAATATTTTATATCCATTTTGTAAATAAAATTGAATACGAGTAAATACATATGTTTCAACTTTTATGTAATATGTGCCTAAGATACTTTTTTCAAAGAAGAACAATTAATACTAATTTAAATTGCACAATAAAGGCAAAAACTAAAAAGCAAAATGATAATACATTTTATGCAGTTAATTGTGTATACTCATATTTTCTTTGATTTTGTGGTTGTAGAAATAAAACAATTTAACATACGTACGTTGGTTGTAGGTAAATGTGGCAGAAAATGTATGCGACACTATGACACCAAAATATCTTATGATTATGTGTATGAGTTGTGTGAAGTGCAGTGCGCCGATGTGAGCCACAGTGTTGCCACAGCCACATTATTCGCGACTCCGTTCTCCTTCCTATGTCCTATGTAAGGCGCAGTGGAAAATAAATGGTAGTAGAGCATGGAATTTTGTCTCTACTATAAGTTGTAGGATATCAAAATTAAATATTTTGTTAATTATAATATGAACATAATTAGTATAATAAATTTTTAAAACAGTGCTATAAATTTGACAAATAGATATCCGCTGGACGGGGCCCCTAAACGTCGGGGGCCCTGGAGCCATGGCTCCATGGCTCCGTGGTTTATCCGGCCCTGTTCGATTGTTGTAAAACTGCGCGAATGATGTGCTTGAGATACTATGGTCTTTATGTGACTATTAAAAGTCAGTTTTTAGTCAAAAAGAACAATAAAATCTTTAAATTACAGCAACGGGTAAGAGATACTGCAGAGATATATACGTATGTACGTACAGACGTCACGACGAACTTAGTCAAAATGGATTCAGGGACGGTCAAAATGCGTATTTCCGCTAAAATCTGAGAACCGAAAATTTTCGCGATTACAAAACTTCCCTTACTTCGTAGAAGGAAGTAAAAATACATAACAATAGTTATTTACGTAACCAGTTATGAAAAGGTTGATATTGTTGAGGAATATAATATTTGCCAAAACGAGCGAAGAGAGTTTTGCAAATTATGTGAGTCAAACAATATCATGTTTTCATAACGTGTTACGTAATTTTTTTTATCTAATTCCGTTAAAATAATTTTTAAAATACATAAAATTCTAAATTTATGACAGCTCAGTATATTTCAAAACAATAAATCAAATTACCAATGCGTTGCCGTGAAAATAAATGAATAAAATTCTTAAATTTAATGCTTATGTCATCATTGAAAATGAGTTCTGAATCCAAGACAGACCTTCCTTCTGATATCGAAGAATCTGCTAATTTGGCCTTGAACTGTTTAATACCAAAAAAATTATTAAGTGTATATAAATCCTTAAAATTTTTATAAATAGTTTTCCGTCATTTGCAAACATTTTTGAGACAGTTCAAACTGTCAACATTTATTACTTAACTAGTTATGTAAAGAATTTATTACATAACTCTTGAATGAGAGTTATGAAAAAAATAACATTTCATAACGTCGCAATTGATGTAAAACAAAACTTTTTCGTATCGGAATTAGGTAAAATAATTTACATAATTATGCATTATGTCTAGACTACAACCACTTTAAGATAAATATGAATTGAGTAACATAAACAGACTCAGTAACCTGCATAAATTGTTTTTAAATTAACTGCTAATCAAAACTAGTTTTACTATAAAACTTGTTTCTCAATGTTTTGTATTTTTTTTACATAAGATGCCTTGTGTCTTTTAACAAATTTTTGACTTGAGTACAGAGTGAAATGTTGTGCCAACAACAAAGAATTCAGTGTAGTTCGGTATCATAATACCAAAATAATAATAAAAATATATATATTTATATATTTATTTAATTGAAAAGAAATTACTAGTGCTGTATTTAATAATGAGGTTAACGGAAATTCAAAATTTTTATAAAAAGAAAACAGTTTTCATAACTGGGGGAACAGGATTTTTGGGCAATATATTAGTTGAAAAATTGTTACGCTCATGCTCTGAAATAAACCAAATTATTTTACCTATTAGGGCTAAGAAAAATATTTCACTTGAGGAGAGAAAACAAAAATATTTCAATGATAAGGTAATAAATACATAAGCTAGTTTTGATATTGTGCAAAATAGTTGCAAATTAAATAAAGAGGAAACTGTAATAATAATAAAATTTCAATTATGAAAGAGACCATATTGTATAATTACTCTTTATTTAATTTAAATATTTATTTATAATATCTAAACTTTCTAATTCTTATTATACGAGTAGTATGATGATATTTATAATGTTATTAATAGTTATTCGATACGGTCAAAACTAATGAAACTAACATTATAAAGAAAGTAGTTTTCTTGACTACAAATTTGGAAGAAATTAATTTTGGATTATGTGATGCGGATTATGATTTCGTAAAATCTTCTGTGAATATTATATTTCACTGTGCAGCATCTGTAGAATTTGTTACCTCTTTATCAGAACCAGTAAAGAGTAATATTAAAATAACACAGAACATTATCGATTTTGCAAAAAATATCACAGATTTAAAGGTAAGTAATTATGTGTATTTTCTATAATAACATATTTGAACTAATTGTATATTTTTATTTTAGGCATTGGTTCATATATCTACAGTTGCATCACATACTATTCTGAATTATGTTGACGAAAAAGTACATAATTTATCATATAAACCAGAAATTTTATATAATCTAATAGACCTATTAGACGAAGAAATCTTGACTAAAATATCACCTGTTTTACTGAACAATTGGCCAAATTCATATCTTATGACAAAGAATATTGCTGAATGTTTAATTGATGCAGAAAAAGACAACCTACCGGTTTCAATTTTTAGACCAGCAGCAGGTAAAATAAAAATTATTTAATCCAGATTAATATATCTCAATTTAAAGTTAATAAAATCAAATGAACCTATGGGTCAGAGTCGTGCAGTCCCTGGAGCGTTGGGAGCAGCGCTTCCCATAGAATATTGAAATCGATTTATTTTTAAATTTTCTTTTTATTGTATCTATTTTTCTTCAATACTGTACAAGAAACTAGTGCTTTCGTTTACCATACATGACCGAAATCAGCCAGGTTGAGAGAGCCGCTTGAACATGCCTGATTAGCGCTTTCACTGATATATAATATATATATATATATATATATATATATATATATATATATATAAATATATAATGAAAAAGAGTCAATATTCATCAATGGGAACTCATATTTTTGAAATAAGTAGTCCGCTCCTCTTCCGGTTAATATTATCGCACGCCACTGATAAATATATCACAATCCATTTTCGCCTCGATAACTCTGCAGTTAAAAATCTCATTAAATGACTTTTTTACCATATAGTGAATTACTCATCCCTCAAAACTTATTTATGTTACTACCAAATATTTACAAATTGATTTTCATGGTATTAGCAGGACAAATGATACAAACTAATTTTAGATTTCATTTCATATTTGAAAATAATTACGTCAAAAACAGTAATATATATAATATTTTTGTTTGTATTCCGAGTAAATTTGGTTCAGGTATTAACCGCCATTCGCTTAACTCAGTTCATCCGTATATACATCAGCGCCTACGTTATTATTACAAGGTCTAGAAATTAAAAATCTTGATTCTGTTATTTTTAATAAATAAATTTTAAAACTAATCAATGTCATATGTTATATCCTTGGAGGATATGATAGGCTTTGTTGTAGCGCTTAATTTGTTTTCGATTGTAACAGTGTTGTCTTTTATTTTCCTTATCAATTTTCGATCGATAACAAGATTTCTATTCAGCTTTTTTTGTTGAGTACTGCGTGCTTGGTAGTTGGTTCATTAATTTGATATTTAAGTTTCTGATATTTTTAATTTGATTTTTGACTTATTTCCGCACTACTGGGTATGCTGCCTTTTGTTTAAATATTTTTTACAATTCTCTTTAATTGTTCCTGTTTCTGGATGATACTCAGAGTTTCGATTGAAAATTTTAAGGTTTTTTTGTTCTCCGTGTTGTTGCTTGTATTGTGAGGAACAGATTTTCTAATGATTTCCTCAAAGCTGTTGTAGAATATGTTTCTGTTTAATTCTACTGGTGACTTATGACGATTTTCTAATTATGTCTTTAGATTTTCTTTCGAGGCCTCTCTGTTTTCTAGTATTAATCTAATGTTGCGTTTGTTTACAAATTTTTCTGATCTTATTTAAGGTTTATTAATATTTAAAGATCCCTTAATATTCAGTGATCGCTATCAAATTAGAAGGTATTTAATATTTCAAAATTAGTCATTCTATCTATATTATTTATTAGGATATAATCTATTTAATTATTCTAGATTGCGTTAGGTAATTTCTATATCCAACGTTTTCCCTTTTTTGAATTGTGACTTACAGCAAAATTACTGAGGTCCTTTCCATTATTGTTTCTTTTCTTATATCATATTGTCGTCACCTTCTTTCGTTTCTAATTTACTGTTAAAATCGCTCATTACTAAATAAAAATAAAATAATTTAGTATTCATTTATATTACTTTTCAACTTAATAAGTTTAAAAATATATTTCAAAAATAATAAAATATAATATAATTTGCTAAATAGAATATTAGATTTACATGGATTTAATTCAGACCGAGCTAATATTACTAAAATATAAAAAATTGCAAGAAGCAAACTGTTGTGGAATAGGGCTCGTAACTATTGATGTCCCAGGAACATGTCGCCTTCATTATTAAACAATTGGGATACCGTAAAATATGTGCACAATGGGTATCTGAAGTTTGAACCGACTACACACCCTCCTTATTCCCCCGATCTTACGGTTTTTTTCCACTACTCAAGTCGTATTCGAGAAAGGTCGGAAGAATTTTTCAGTGACGGAATTAAAAAATTTGTTGCACTTTGGGAGAAATGTGTTAATCTTAACGGTGACCATAGTAACCGTTAAGGTTAACACATTTGAAAAATAAATATATGATTATGAAACTCCAGAATTGTACTTTAAAGTAATCTTTGCCCGATCTTGCTATATGTTTTTGTTCGTGCTCTACAATCATGTATGCATTACTTTTCAGTCTACATTCGTATATATCAAACCACTATACTTGCCAAATGTTAAATGGGTGCTATAACTAATTGCTGACAGTGGATTCTAATAGTAGTGGGCGATTTCACTAGCGCTTACCAACGCTCTCTTCTTTATATACTTTCCTCCCAAGATTATACCTGTTAAAGTAGCAAATAAGAGAAAGAAAATTAATCTACTAAGTGATAACTTTCATATACAAAATCCATCGTGGACTATCTGCCGTCGTTATCCTTATACAGAAATCCATTTTCTCTTTTTATATTTTTGAAATCTTTAATTTAGCTTTATACAGAAACTTTTTGGAGAACCGCAAAGATTTATTTCTTAATATACTTGAGATTCTGTGGATTATGTACAATAAATGTAATTTCTAGGGTAGGTGACGCAGTGATATCGACTCATCCCTTGAATTTGAGAACCTGGGTTCAATTTCCATAGTCGACAAACAATTTAACCACATTAAAATTACTCTTATGGCTTTCCCTTTCCTAATATCTTTAAAAGATATTTGAGGTTCTCCAGGAGTTTTAAATAAATGAAATAATAATAAATAATCCATCCAATCAAATAATCTCTCACATCCATACTTGTTAAATTTAAATGCCCATATGATATGGGCCATATCCCGAATTTCATGTTTAATACTAATATGAAATTGGTAATATATTTCTATTCCTTATTATATTTATGTTAATTAAAATCAATTATTAATCTGCTCTATATAGAATTAAAATAAACCGCAGAAGTGATTCATAAAAGCGCAAAAACTCTGATCAATCGATTTTAAGAGCTTTATGGCTATGTATCCTATTATCTCCTTATTTTAACAAAATAATTTCATTTCGTTACAGTTGTGCCAACTTTTCGGGAACCAATTCCTGGATGGATGAATACATTGCAAACTTCTATACGAATGGGAATAGGTTTAGCAGCAGGAATAGTTAAAGTAATTCCTTCAACTTTGCGACATAACATGCATATGGTGCCAGCGGATTTAACCATCAATTGTATGATTGCCACTGCTTGGTCCACAGCTACGCATAAAGAGTAAATATAAATTTTACTGATGTTTTATAACAAATGAACTAGCAAGTATTTCGTTTATTTGTTTTTATTGACGGGTTGAACAATATATGGATTTGTGTACACTTAATTTAACAGAATATAAATAACTTTAATACTTTAAGCAAAGACTATCACGACAAAATTTTGCTATAAAAGTATCCGACCTTATTTTTTGCAAAAACCTGATGGATTTGAATCAAACGCGCTTGCATGAGCCGACCTCAAACCCTCGTGTGTATGCATGAATTTCTTCCCGCCTGTCGCTAGCGTCTGTTGCTGGCAATCAGCATTTGAGTGAGGTAGTGTGTAGTGCTTTCGTCGATTTTTCATTGAAAAAAAATTACGAAACGACTGGAGCAGCGTTACTGCATTAAATTTAATTAAAACATAATTTGCAAAACTTGCTTTGCTCGTTTTGGCAAATATTATGTTCGTCAAACAATATCAACCTTTTCATAACTGGTTCCGTAAATATCTATTATAAATATGATACAAAACAATTGCAACCATGGCGTTGAATAAAAACATACAGACCACAGACTTACTTGATCACCTTCTAAAATGATAACATTGACGATATTCATAAAAGAAATTCAAAAAATAATATTTATTTATGACGTTAACGTGAAATTCTGAAATCGGTAAACTATTGAATAAACCACGGATGTCATAATACTCATAACAATCCTAGGTATTGTAACTCGAGCAGAGCTGGGTGAATAAGTCAATCTTACCGGGCTGCACAAATTATAATACGAAATGAATGGATGCAGTCTTGCAATTTTATTAACAAATTGCTATCAAATATTGTTATACTTATTGTCACACGAAACGTTATAATTGAATATGAGAATGGAAACAGAATGAATTACTATTTAAATTATATTTTTATTAATTATAATAATTAATTCACTAATCAAGTTTAAAAAGTAAAACGCGAACATCGCGAGATGTGAAGATGTACATCTTCACGCGTTGAGTCGATGAACGAGACTGATGGATCCACCAAAACACTTGCTGTGCTGGATACGATACCCACATCTGGAATTCATCCCCCACACATCGGGATGGACACAGATATCTCAAGTGTTTTGGTTATGTAGTCTGACACTCTGGCACTGCAGATAACGCGAACATGAAATCTTGTTGGAATTCTAAGAATATTAACTATAACTGTCTCTTTTTATAATTATTCGAAAATCAAAAGATCTCACACTCAGCCTTAATGGCACATATGGTCACGAGTGTCAAATTACACGAAACCAATCTTACCTAAACGCAACATAACAACAATGAGATAGCTCATATTGTTACAGTATGTTAATAGCTATTAGTTTTATTTAAAGATACATTACAATTTATAGATAGACGTTGTCATGATATCGTGATCGTTGTGTAAAAAACAGCTACTGCCAGTGTCAACAGTTATGTGAATTCCATAAATAAATAACCTGAAATACTGGATTTATTGGCCGACGAAGATTTCGAAGGCGACTTTCTTGCAGTTCAAGAAAATATACAAAATATTGCAGATTCTGCAAGTAATAACCTTTAATTAATTTATATTATTTTACAGGTCTACGCGCTGTAATTACTCATTTAATTACTTACTATAAATGCCTATAAAGTGTCATTTACATAGAAGGTGGAAATAAATACTTTTACGTAACGAAATTATACATCAACTATTTTAACTACAGTTTTTAAAACTGAAGTAGTGACAGATCATAGATGCATTTGATTGTTTTTGAATCTGATGCACTATTGTACATAGGTTGTACTTCACTGCTTTGCACTTCTGCAACTTTTTTTAAACAGAAGTATTCAGTTTTTGAAATTTTTAAAATCTATCTTAACAGTAATTAATGAAATAAGTAAAATGGATTGTGTTAATTGGTAATGAAGCCGACATCGAGAAGACTTGACAACAACGTGCATAGCTGTTCAGTGTGCAAAGTCAAATTTTTGTTTTAACGTTTGCTTTTTTCTAGTGATTAGTGTCTATATATTTTGTTTATATATTTGTGTCTTCCTTGTTTGCTATAAATAATATTTGTAGCTAATATGTAAAAAAGTTAAAAATTAAAATTAATTAAAAAATTTAAATGAACTCCCAAGAAAGCATTCATTGGAGACGGTGCTTCCATCGGAGGTATAAATTTATTTTATTTTGCACTGATCAGCAACAAAAATTGTTTATAATAATTAAGAAGGATTAACAAATAAAAAAATCTGATGTGGACACCACTTGACTTCCTTGTACGCGTATTAATCTATATATATTGTTTTAATTGCACAAATCTGACATTTTTCGCGATTACAATACTTCCTTAACTTCGTACAAGGAAGTAAAAAAACAACAAATAAACCATAATATACCAGAAAAACTAAAATGCAAAATAAAATTTGACGTTGCACACTGAACAGTTGTTCACACTGTTGCCCTTGCCACGTGACTGTCTACAATCTATTGAATACAATGAAGAATTTTATCCTTCATAACTTTTATTTGAAAGATAAAGACACAATTTTCGGTCATGGAACACGCTGTATGTTTGATTCCAGACAAGAATTTTATATATCCGTATTTTTTATGAATTATTTTGTATATGAGAACAAAATTATTGAAAATAAGAAGAATTTATACATGACATCACTATGGTGAATAAATTGCAAGCAGTTAGAAAACGATGCATATGCTGGAAATAAAAGAATCAAAGTTTAGTTTGTACGTTCGCACATTTGACCTCAAATTATATCACGTGATTTCTGTCGATCGCCAGTTTCCACACTTGAAAGGGAAGCACTGATTACAAAGAAAAAAGAACGAGGAGAGAAGTTTTATACTGTGACTTGACCTATCTCAATTAATGTTGAACAACTTTTCCATCTAGGAAGAATAATGCATTTTTTCATGAGGTGCAATTTGATTCCCGAGACCTAGGAAATACTGAGAGAAAATTACATTCTTTCTTGAGATGTATAGACGAATGAAGATAAGATCGCAACGCCATAGCGGTATATACGCTTATAGAGATTATGTGATTCCAAGTTGATGTTTGCAATGTTTATATGTAAAGTTGTATTGTTCAATGAAGTAGATTATTAAGTAAATAGCAAATAATGAAACAAAACTAAAGCACTTTTATTTTTTTTTACTTTGGTCATTTGCAATTCAAGTATTCCTTCTGCTGCTAATAGTGCACTACCGATATTAATGGTGTATTTTTGTGTGTTTTGTTATTTATTTTTGGATTATCGGCTTCATTGTAATTTCTGGTTCACAAGCGTTGACCTCTTATACAACTGGTATAAAGCGGAAATGCTTTCTAAAACATTAGTGGACTAATTAAACTAATTAAAAATATTTAGGATTATCAATCTGTCAATCCATATTAATTTTCATAAATTACAGAATATTCGCCGACTTGAGAAAATTGTGAGGACTGATACTTTAATCTTTTGATTTGCAGTTAAATACAGAGCAATATATATTATTCATTGTATACGAGTATACAATTTTTCTGAAATTTCACATAATCTATATTGAAGTAAATATCTAAATAATATACTGTTTTACAACTAAATAAACATTTCACAAAACAACTGCCCGTTATAACAGTATACAACTGGAAATGTATCTATAACCTCTAGTATCAAAAATGTCCACCAAACTGCGTATCACTTAGGAAGATTCGCTTATATGTTATATTTTGCACTTTCCAAATAAGAATAAAAACGGAAGAAGTAGTTTTAATATTTATTTTATTAATATTTTTATTGACATTTACTAATATAAAAATTATTAGTAATCATTGACAAGAAAATAAAAAAATTTGACAACTGAAATTTATGTAAACAAGCTTGTTTAGTCAAACTAAAATATACAAAATATTTTTAAACTGGAATACTAAAAATACAACGAAAAATGCTCATACGAATAAATTGTTGATATAGCTTCTGCAGCTTTTGTAAATTTATTACCAAAGAAATCTACAGTAAGTTTGTGAAATGACTTCAGAGAATAGTAATAACATTGACTTAAGCAAGTGTCCGATTAATATTAACGTTAATAATTGAGATTTTGCATATTTAACTATTAATTGGAATAAATAAGGTCTTAAGACTTTTGTTTGTTTCATTGTACTCTATTGTATTTTACTTATATTAAACAACTGAAATATCAAAATAATATAAATTCTCTAGAGGAATAATGTGCACATTATTTAAAGCAGAAAAATGGGTTCGGGTTTACTTATGAAAAATAAATTGGGTTTAGGTTAGATTCGGGAAAATATTTTCTTTTGTATGATTCAGGACTGGTTTACTTCCGGTTCGGATAAATTTAGATTTTATTATAGGTAATAATTTCAGCCCGAAGCTACAATCTTATTTTAATTACCTGCTACTATGGATATATAAGTATTAAAAAGTTTTGTATCAGCGAATTCGGTTTTTTAACCCGTAACTAGTGGGTTCAGTTCCGGTTCGAGTTACAACATGGGTTCGGAATGTTTTTCGGTTCGAGCTCGATTTAGTTTCTAGTCTGTGGTATAAACCCTTAGTTATTAATAATTTTATCTCGTAAGAATGCACTGAAAAATTAATGAAATCTAATTTTATTTTAGAAATGAAAATATGGAAACACTGGAACTCTGGTCAAATTCGGATGTTGCCCGAATTTTATTTCTATCTAAAATATAATTTTATTATTTATTACGTTTATAGTAGAATTATAATTGTAACGTTTATTACAATTTAGGGTTCGGTGAAGTTTATTATTAAATAAAACACGAACAATGAGAACACTAACAAAATATTTATTTAAAACAAAAATAATATAGTATAACTACTAAGACATATATTTATTTACCACACGTATTTATATTCACATGAAAGTACTAAGCAACCACTTGCCTGTTCACACTTCAATACAGAATGCCTCTTGTCGACCCAAATTCTCCCTTTTATATTGAAACAAGTTCTTCTACAATATTCCAGAACTTCTGGAACATTGTAGAAGCATATCACGGGTACATTGTAGGATTATGCGGCGGGATCCTCAATATACGATATTGTAGTTTTCATAATTTTCTTTAATCCCTCTACTCCCCTTACGATTTTTTGTATTCTCTTCGCGGGCTATTGCGCTATACTCGTATTAGCTTCATGCTAAATTATCTATGAACATTTTTGTTCACTTGAAAATGAAGCAGGTATGTTTTACAATTTACATTTTTTTTAAATTTTGTCTATGTCAAATTTATTACGTCACGTGAATATCACCGGAGTGAGAAATTAATATTTATATTTTTTTTATTGAAATATTATCATTATTTCTGTTATTAATTTTAAATTTAGAATATAATTCAAAACAACGCGCTGCACAAACAAATAGAAAACGCCAAAGTTTAATGCTTGATTTTATTGAAATAAATGAATATTTATTTATGAATAAATGTTCATCTACTGTTTTATTATTGAAATTATATTATCTAAATAATATAGAAAATGAAAATGCAATTGTCAAGAAAGACTATTATATTTGAATCAGTTTTTATTTTCGCTAAACATTACCACTACGTTGGCTCGTAGCGTATTCGATTCATGGCAAATTTATATATCCGTTAACATTGAATGCAAGAAGTGACAAACAAGCCTAGGTAAACAACTTACATACGAGGCAAAAATGGCAGCCCACTAACAGCATATCTATTACGAAACACGTAATAAATATAAACTTGATCATGGTTCAACCAATCAAAGACGTAAATGGAAACTTACTAGCCATAGATCTCAATAATGCTATACAGAACTTTTAGAGAAGAAAGACTTCCAATGGAAAATCAAAACAAATAAAACCCTTCACATCGACACTAATATACCCTCAAAAGTAAAAATAGAATTCTAATAAGAAATCTGAAAAGCAATAAAACGACAGGACTGGACAATTTACCAGCAGAAATCCTGAACTAGACTGAAAACAGTTTTCTCTACTCTCCACGTAGATATTTCCGTTAGCTGTACGAAAAGACTCATCAAACTCTCAAAGAAAGGACACCTTGACGAGTGTACCAATTGGACAAACTCAACAAAGTCCTAAATTCGAAACTTACAGAAAAAATAGAACCAATGCTTCGAAAATGAGCAAAAAGAATTCCGTTATCCATATAAACACCCGAAATATATTCTATCTGGTTTTTATTGATATCAAGCGGGTCTCCCAAATGATAACCCATATTACAATATGGAAAAATCCACTCTGTAACCGTCGACCGTATAGTTATTTAATGGCCAGATTTTACATAAATGCAAAATTATCTAAAAGCAAGATACCTTACTCTCATCAATATTATTTAACATTATCTTTGATTTTATCAATGAACCAAGGATTATAAGCTGGAATTTATAAAACTGTCTAAAGGATAACAACTATGCAGATGATATATACCTTCAAAAATTTACACTTATCTAAGAAGCGGAACATGTTTTTAGTAATTACCATTTTGAAAAAAGCGATGCGTATTGCCACATAAAGTACCGCTTAATTTCACATCACTGATGAACACGTGGAGGATGTGGGCCTAGGAAATATCATTTTAAAGATAAGGGCACCTTAGCCAACCTAAACTATTAGAATCAAAACAAAACTCAAAATCTTCTCCGCAAATGTGAAATCGGTCCTGCTATATGCATGTATAACGGGAAACAAATGCCTACAAAGTATATCTGGTAGATGGAACAGAACAAATCAGAAAAACAGATTAAGTGCAGAAAATGGAACTAGACCATCCTCACGCTAATAAAGACTCCCTCAAGGGAAGAGAGAAGATAAAGTCCTGGAGACATTTCATCGGCGGAGTCGTTCCTAGTCTTGGTAGCAGCGCTAGAAGGCTTCAACCGGTATGGCCTTTAGCATATTTGTCACAGTCTTTTGGATGTTCTCCACAGTCCCAAATGTCGTCCTTTTGCAACATTTTTCAGGTTTGGGAAAAGAACAAAGTCATAAGTCTGTAAACAGGTGAATAGGGGGCTGGGATGCCTTTAGAGGTCAAAAAATCCGTGATGGATATGGCCGTGTGACATGGTGCGTTGTCATGATGGAGCATTCACTTGCCTGTAAAGTCTGGACTTACAAATCACACTTTTTCTGAGTCTTTCAAGGACATCTTTGTAACGACGGTCTGATCTCACAAAATCCCTCACACGTTCGACGTTTTCTTCGGATTTTGAAGTTGAAGGCCTCGCTAAGCGAGGTTCATCTTCAACGTGTACTCGGCCTTCCAAAAATGATTTGTGCCAGCGAAAAACTTGGGCTCTTGGTAAGGAATGTTCCCCATAGGTTTCAACTTTTCAAAGATCACACTCGCAAATTCCTCAACTTTAACTCAAAACTTAATGGTACAACGTTGCTCCAAATTACGCTGAGAAATACACAACAAAAACACAACTTCACTAATAGCGCTCTCAAAAATCACGTGGTGACTATACGGAGTTCAATCTCGGGCAAAGCAACTGCAGAGGATTGACACACATGCCTAAGTGAAGGAGAGCAACACAGCGTTGCCAGATCGTTCGCAGTGTTATCAATCTCAATACTTTTCTAACACATCTTAAAGTTTTAAAATTGCTGTTAAAATAGAATAGAATATAGAATACACTCGTAACTTGAAGTGATATAATAAATATTGGACGACCAAAGGACATGTTCTGCAGTCAGAAGATGAACAAATTTTTCATTTCTTACAATCTTACTTATTCAGTTCTAAGAAATGTAAATTGGTAATTAAAAAAAAATGATTCAATATTAATACATTATTTTACACCAATGGAGAAAAGTAAATAAAATTTTTATTTATAACGTTATATTATTTTGTCTACAACCCCAATATTTAAAACGAAAATTTATTTGTTATGAAAATGGAAAAGATATCAAAATAATGAATTAATAAATAAAGGTTTGAAATTTGTTATATTTTATTCTCCTTTTGGCCATGTGTAAAATAGAAAGCGACACGTCGAGATAAAATGTATTATTTTCATCACGATATTGATGATGCAACTGATTTTTGCACCCGGTCGTAGAAATATATTTTATATTGTTTACATTTTAGTAAGAGTACGAAAAAAAATTCCTGCAGCGATCACGGATATATCTCGCGGTACTGATAAATATATGCCGCGTCATTAACAATGAAACAGTATATATTTAAAATGTTATTACAAAATTTATTCTTTTTCAGGAATAGGGAATTAAAAGTTTTTAATTATTGTCCACAAATTAATCCAATTTCAAGAAAAAAATATTATGATAGTTGTGTGAACACGAAATATCCACTAGAATGTACAGTTTGGACACCAGGATATATAGCAACAAAGTCTGAACGATTGTATGAATTTTACATTTTATTATATCACACGATTCCAGCATACATATGTGATATATTTTTAACTATTCTACAGCAAAAACCGAAGTATGTATTGTTTTACTTTACCTAAAATATTATAGATAAAAAAGTGCTGCAATTCAGATAAGTAAGCTAGGTCAGTTCTAATAAAAAAAACGCGCACTTAAATAGCAAAAATAACCAAGCTTTTATAAAAGAAAAATATGAATATGAATAAAATGAAATGGGTGTGCTAGAATAGGTATACGTGGCGTACAGTATTACATAATGAATTAAATTTTATTATTATTTTTAGCGAATACAAACAACATAGCAACAGCAATTAGTGATGTTTTAAGATCGAATATTTTATGTCTCAAAAATATTTTCCACAACATTTAAGTTAAGTGCAACGCATGTGGTACATACAATTTTTGTTTCTACCATCAGCGTAAATTCAAATGACTTTTGTCAAGTTCTTAGTAGTATACCATAAAAATAATGTCAAGTATTTTCTTATCGCTCTACGCAGAAAATGAATCATTATATTTTTAGTATCAGAGCTCTAATGATATACTTGCTATGCTGCTGGTAGAATATTTGTATATGTCCACTATTTCTATTGGTTATTCTGTCAAAAGTTCGTACGATCTACATCTCAACCGCCTTTAAATAAAGTTGTTAGTAATTCTACGTACTTTTAGAACGTTATCATACCTTCCACATCATTTATGCAACAGGTCTTGTCCGTTACGCTGTTCTTAAAAATGTTTCAGTCCGGAACAGATGTTGTCCGATCACAAGAATTCGGATGAAACTAATTTGCTGTCTTTTGAACATGCCGTAATATTCAAGAAATAGTAGTTCACATTACGGTCAAATTAAAGTTGCAGACAATAATTTAAATTCTGATGCGCCGGCAGAAAGTTTGCAACTTATTTCTAACTACCTAATCGAATTCGTTAAGTGTATATTTAAATTTTAGTACTTCTACCTGGTAATGTCGTGATTCAACAATGTTCTTGTGGGCCCTTTAAGTATGGTTAGGCTAGTTTCTAGTACGACCGTGATCAAATAATACAGGTACCGTTTATAATTTATGTTGTCCTCCTTAAGCTGTAGTATTCTCCCAACAGATGGTCTCTAGTGAGCCAATTTGGACGACTGCAAGATCTAAATCGTTAAAATTTCTTTTTGATAACAATAGTAATTTCTCAAGACATAATAGGATATTTTTCTACGCAGTGGACAATAAAATATACTGAAAATACTGTAGCGAGTACGGCCCTGTTCCGTCTGGAACAGTCGACATGTCTGCTGCACGATTCACCGCTGTCTCAGACGCAATAGACAGGTCCGTACCTGTTCGCTCTGCGTCATGCTTCTACCGTGTGCCAGAAGCTCTCGAATATTCTCGAGTACATTGTTGCAGTATATAAAGGAGAGTTTCGGCCGGGAAGAGGCATTCTGTATTCGAAGTGTGAACAGTGCAAGTCGTTGCTAAATACTTTGTTGTGAATATAAATACGTGTTGAATATAAATATATGTCTTAGTAGTTGTACTACATTAGTTTCGTTTTAAATAAATATTTTGTTAGTGTTTTCATTACTCGTGTTTTATTTAATAATAAACTTCACCGAACCCGAAATTGTAATAAACGTTACAATTGGTGTCAGGTGTGGGGTTGTGTTTTGTGAATTAAAAGTGAAGTTTAAGTGCAAATAAGTAAAAATGGGTTCGAGAAAAGTAAATCTAAGTGATTTAAAAGTGACTGATCTCAAGAGAGAATTAGAAGAACGTGATCTGGACACCACGGGCAAGAAAAGTATACTCCAAGAGCGACTTCGTCAATTTTTGGTTGAAGCTGGTGAAATAGCGGATACTTACGAATTTGAAATTCCGGGCGATTTGGACTCCATCTACAAAAAATTAGAAGAAAGTTCTAGAAATACCGAGGAAAATTCCAAAAATCTGAAAGAACTTATGGAAACTAAATTTGAAGAAAATTCTAGATGTTTGGAAGCCAAATTAGAAGAAAGTTCCAGAAATACCGAGGAAAATTCCAAAAATCTGAAAGAAATTATGGAAACTAAATTTGAAGAAAATTCTAGAAGTTTGGAAGCCAAATTAGAAGAAAGTTCCAGAAATACCGAGGAAAATTCCAAAAATCTGAAAGAACTTATGGAAACTAAATTTGAAGAAAATTCCAGAAGTTTGGAAGCCAAATTAGAAGAAAATTCTAGAAGCTTGGAAGCCAAATTAGAAGAAAATTCTAGAAGCTTGGAAGTCAAATTAGAAGAAAATTCCAGAACCTTGGAAACAAGCTTGGAAGCTAAATTAGAAGAAAATTCTAGAAGCTTGGAAAATAAATTTGAGCAAAAATTTGAAAAGTTTGAAGAACATTCAAGAAGTTTTGAAGAAAAATTTGGAAAATTTGAAGAACATTCTAAAAATTTTGAAGAAAAATTTAAGGAAAAATTTGAAGAAATCGAAGCAAGATTGGCAACATTGAATCACGAACAGCCAAATGTCCAACAAATTCACGACTTGATTCAGAAAAGTCCATCTAGTGACCAGCCATTAAATAACGAGAAAGTTGAATATTTAGTGACAGACGGGAAAGAATCACTGCGTAGATTCCACATGAAACCACCAGAATTTGATGGCAAGGTATCTTGGCCTAATTATTACGCCCAATTCGAAGCTGCTGCAGTATCTAATGGGTGGTCATCATCTGAGAAGGCAACGGCCTTGATAATTGCGCTGCGTGGTGACGCAGTGGATATTTTGCAAACAATCCTTCCAGAAGAACGGCAGAACTATCATCAACTAGTTAAGCGCTTGGAAATGCGTTATGGACACGCACATATGCAGCAAGTGTATCACTTGCAGCTGAGAAATAGATGTCAGAAATCAAACGAGACTCTACAAGAATTTGAATCTGATATCGCTCGTCTAGTTCGCCTGGCATATCCTGACACCCCAGATAGTGTGTTGGAACGACTGGCTGTGCAAGGATTCATTGATGGTCTCCGAGATAAAGAAACCAAGCGGGCCCTGATTCTGGCTCGTTCAAGTAATCTGTCCATTGCCTTGGCCAGCGCATTGGAATTCGAGGCGGCAGAACACGCTTCAAGACGGCAAGGCAATATTCGCACAATAGAGGGCGTAGAGGAAAATCATAATGAATCTATGGAGGAAACAGCACGGCGTGTCATGACTGAGATGTTGCCAAAGAAGAGACAACTTCGATGCTGGAACTGCGGTGAGCTAGGGCATGTGCGAAGCCGCTGCGGGGAACAAATGAAGAATAAGACAGCGGAAAACTAAAGCGGGTCGACGCAAGGGGGCGAACGTCGATCCATCATAAAGATGCCCTGAAGCTAACTGGACATGTCGCATCCCTACAACCTAGACTAAATAGCATCTTTGTGGATGGGTTGATCGACGGGAAACCACATACCTTGCTAATTGATACAGGTGCGACAAAAACCATCATTAGACCTGATACTCTCAAGAAACCGATGACGATTGAATCAACAAAATGGCGACTGCGCATAGCAACAAGAGCCGCGGCTACCATCCATGGCGAAGCAGACATTACTATTACCATCGGAAATACACAAATTAAACACCGTGCCCTGGTAGCCGACATTGAAGACGAATGTATTCTCGGGATGGACATCATGAACGCAAATGGCGTCGAACTAAATTTAAAACGCGGAATACTAAAGATCAACGATGTAGAGATCGTTTTACATCCCCGAGGAGAAGACACAGTACGTCTGACCTTAGCTGAAGATACGGTCGTGTTAAATCGAAGTGAAATGATTGTGGATGCCCACCTGGAACATGAACTTCCAACCGGATGTACCATGATGTTGGAAGCTGGAAATCATAATGAAACGACTACTCGAGGAATACTGGTTGGAAAATCTCTCGTGCAAACTGGAAAGGTAGTACCAGTTCGAGTAATGAATGTGAATTATTATCCAGTTACACTAAAAAAGGGTACTATCTTAGGACATTGTTCATCAGTAACTTCGATTATCAGACGAACATCCGTTACACAAAATCCACCAAAGAAGCTTTCTGCAGAACTGACAAATCTACTGTCAACATCTTGCAAAGAATTAAACCAGGACCAGAATAACAGAAAGAGAAATTTAATAACGGAATATCAAGACGTTTTCGACACCAGCTGTGGGACCAAGGGTAGAACCAACATAGTCCAGCATCAAATAAACACCGGCGATGCACGCCCCATTCGCCAAGTACCAAGACGATTACCACTGGCGAAGAGAGAGGAAACCGAGAAAATTATTCAAGACATGAAAAAAGAAGGTGTCATCGAATCCTCAAACAGTCCGTGGGCCTCACCAGTGGTGTTGGTAAAGAAGAAAGATGGGTCAACACGATTCTGCGTGGACTATCGTCAACTCAACAACGTGACGAAGAAGGATAGCTACCCGTTGCCCCGAATAGATGACACATTGGATACGCTGGCTGGGTCGAAAATATTCTCAACATTAGACTTGAAAAGTGGGTACTGGCAGGTTGGCATGGCACCAACGGATAAAGAGAAAACTGCTTTTTCTGTCGGTGCCGGACTGTGGCAATTTACAGTAATGCCGTTCGGGCTCTGCAATGCCCCCGCCACGTTTGAAAGACTCATGGAAACGGTACTGCAAGGACTATCTTGGAAAACCTGTTTGGTGTACCTTGACGATATTATTGTGGTCGGAAGAACATTCGATGATCACATGAGGAACTTGGAGGAGGTATTCCTGAGACTACGAAGTTCTGGTTTGAAGCTTAGTCCAAAGAAATGTCATCTCTTCCGCAAAGAAGTGCAGTACCTAGGACATATTGTGTCCGGAAACGGAATAGCCGTTGACAATCAGAAGATCCAATCAGTAGAAGAATGGCCAGTACCGACTGACAAACATCAATTACGAAGCTTTCTAGGTCTTTGCACGTACTATCGGCGATACGTTTCTGGATTCGCCAACATTGCCAAGCCACTAACACGACTCACGGAGGAAGGACGGAAATTTGTGTGGGAAGAAGACTGCCAAGACGCTTTCGACAACCTCAAGCGAGCCCTAACAACAGCACCAGTCCTGAGTTATCCTCTACCCAACGGGGACTTCATATTGGATACAGATGCCAGCAATGTCGGAATCGGAGCCGTCCTATCGCAAATTCAAGATGGACAAGAGAAGGTCATCGGCTACTTCAGCAAAACTCTGTCGGAGCCGGAGCGTAACTACTGCGTCACCAGGCGAGAATTACTGGCGGTAGTTAAAGCCGTTGAACACTTCTACAAATACCTATATGGAAGAAAATTCCTGGTGAGGACTGATCATGCTGCGTTGAAATGGCTGTTACAATTCAAGAATCCGGAAGGGCAGGTAGCAAGGTGGATCGAACGGCTACAGGAATATGACTTCGTCATCGAGCATAGGGCCGGAATTAGTCATTGTAACGCCGACGCATTATCAAGACGACCATGCTCAGAAGATTGCAAACACTGTACCCGGGTGGAGGAGAAGTCCGCTCCAATCTTACAGACCACAGTGATAGACGACCATTGGCTGACTGAAGAAATTGTGAAAGACCAAGAAGGCGATCCAGAATTGAAATACCTACTGGAATGGAAGAAAGAAGGACGCAAACCAACTTGGCAAGAAGTTGCACGACACTCGAAAACCGTAAAATCGTACTGGGCGCAGTGGGACTCCATTGTTATAGAGAATGAACTACTGAAACGTATCCTGGAAGGTCCTGAGGCTACTGAGCAAAAGATGCAGATCATAATCCCTAGGAAAAGAGTACCGGAGGTACTGAAGGAGATTCATGATGGAACTGCTGGAGGACACTTAGGAGTAACGAGGACAGTTCAGAAGCTGCGTGAGCGATTTTACTGGGTTAATTGTCGAGAGGACGTAAAGGAGTGGTGCAAGAAGTGCGTAGTTTGCGCCGCAAGCAACGGGCCGCAAAGACGTCGGAGAGCCCCAATGCGTCAATACAATGTTGGGAGCCCGTTTGAAAGAATCGCAATTGACGTGGCCGGTCCATTTCCAGAATCCGACAAGAGAAACAAATACATCATAGTGGTGATGGACTACTTTAGCAAGTGGGTTGAAGCTTATGCGTTGCCAAATCAAGAAGCTGCTACAGTAGCAGAAGAACTTGTCAACCAGTGGATCTGCCGATTCGGGGTACCATTGGAACTACATTCAGACCAAGGTAGAAACTTCGAGTCATCTCTGTTCCAAGCGATCTGCGAGCTATTGAACATTCGCAAAACAAGGACAACTGCTCTACACCCACAGTCAGATGGTATGGTCGAACGCATGAATAGAACCATCAATAGACACCTCTCCAAGGTTGTGTCCGGCCACCAAAGAGACTGGGATTGTCACCTACCAATGTTCCTGTTACCTTATCGATCATCCGTCCATGAAACAACAGGACAGACTCCGGCTAGCATCGTCTTTGGTCATGAACTACGTTTACCCTGCGACTTGAAGTTCGGCAGCAAGCCAGGTGAAAATTTAGCTGGCGAAGATTTCGTCACCGAACTTCGGAAGAAGATGAACGACATCCATGAGCAAGTACGCTCCAACATCCAGAGCGCTAGTGACAGGATGAAAGACCAATATGATGTCAAGGCTGAGAATGGTGGATATCAAGCCGGGGATCTGGTTTGGCTATACAACCCACAGCGTCGCCGTGGAATGTCCCCAAAGCTACAAAATTCCTGGGAAGGTCCCTACGAGGTACTGAAGCGAATAAATGACGTCATCTATCGAATCCGGAAATGGACTGGAGGAAAACCAAGAGTGATTCATTTTAATCGGTTGGCTCCTTTCGCCGGTGACAACAACGATGGCAACGCCAATGAATCTCGAGCTCGACGAATTAATGTACAAGATCCGGAAATCACCTTTGACGAGTTCATGGCCTCCTATTCTACGGGCCATAAAGTACGATATGGTGTGACCAAGGAACATCAGGGAGACTTATTCAAAGTGCCTACAGAATACTCATTAGCGCATTGTGTGGCCCAAGATCTACAGATGTCTCGAGGAATCGCCGTGGTTTTTAAGAAAAAGTTCGGCCAACTTGAAAAATTACGGCAACAACACCCATGTGTCGGCACAGTGCTACATATAGCCGACAAACAGTCGAGCCGAAATAGAAGCATTTTTTACCTGGTGACTAAACATCTGTCCCACGAGAAACCAACTTATCGCGCCGTCTGGGACGCCCTATGTGATCTACGAGGTGTGCTGCTCGATCAGGTTATTTTAAAATTAGCTGTACCAAAGCTAGGCTGTGGCCTTGATGAATTGAGCTGGAGAATTATAAGAAACATGCTGGAAACTATTTTCCAATATACCGGAATTGAGATCCTGGTGTGCAGCTATAATCCCTGTGGTTCAACAGTAGTGAAAAGAACTGTGGACTGTTATTTCCACCAAACGTCACAGTGCTCGCGGGGATCAACGTGCAGATATCGACATGGCGCAGAAAAGTTTCGGGACGAAACATCCTTAAGGAGGGGGCAGTGTAGCGAGTACGGCCCTGTTCCGTCTGGAACAGTCGACATGTCTGCTGCACGATTCACCGCTGTCTCAGACGCAATAGACAGGTCCGTACCTGTTCGCTCTGCGTCATGCTTCTACCGTGTGCCAGAAGCTCTCGAATATTCTCGAGTACATTGTTGCAGTATATAAAGGAGAGTTTCGGTCAGGAAGAGGCATTCTGTATTCGAAGTGTGAACAGTGCAAGTCGTTGCTAAATACTTTGTTGTGAATATAAATACGTGTTGAATATAAATATATGTCTTAGTAGTTGTACTACATTAGTTTCGTTTTAAATAAATATTTTGTTAGTGTTTTCATTACTCGTGTTTTATTTAATAATAAACTTCACCGAACCCGAAATTGTAATAAACGTTACAATACTTTGAACAGATCTCGATATTCTATTTCCGCCGTGCCATACCGTGCTATGTAATCAGTCGTGTATATAAGGTTTTCAACTGTTAATTTCAGCTTGTCTCCAACAAAAGGCGCTACCTAGTCGATTAAGATGTATTACTCTCAGCTTTTTATTCCTGATGTGGTAAATTACATTTTAAATCCTATTATTTTTCTGACCTTGTTTGTAACTTTGATTAAAGACTAAGTTGTCTCTGTGGATTATACAGCCATAAGGATTCTCAGGGTTGATAATCTGCATTTTTAACCCTGATGTCGCAGTGATATTTGATTCTATTACTTGTGGTTTAAATGTTTCAAAGAACTTGTTAGTAAATCGATTATTAATCTCAAATTTCAAATAACATAGTAACCGTAATTGACGCTCAAATACGATACTTGTAAGCATCTGTGGTCTTATTTCATGCACAGATGAACGATATGCTATCAAAAACATATGAATATGATGTCCCAGTTTGTATGGTGACTATTAAAGTTTATCAACGATTTTCCAACTATCAGTCCATGCTCAGTCCTTTCCAATTTTTCGGTATTAACTAAAATTCTATCTAAAGTCCGACTTCGAAACTGATTGTATTCGGATATTTTTACTGACCTCTTGTTCTAAAATTTGCTCCTAGCCCTTTTCTATAGTTTTAAAACTTTCCTTACATTTGTCTTCCAATTTCTGTTCAAATGTTCTAGAAGTTTCTATTATTTTTCAACCTTCTTGACGTAATTTTTGATAAGTATCCATCAGAATTCACCTCGACCTTTTCGTGCCGTACGCGATGCTGGGAGCGTTGTATTGATTGCGATATCTTCATATTCCTGGAAGAAGTTACTAATTTATATTTCATTATTATTGAGATAAGACTTCATTACCACAGCAGTTATACGCCGTTCGTGTTTCCTCATCTACAATTAACAATCACTACCATACATCAAAGTAGGTACTAACACACCCTTATAAACAATCATTCGAGTATCTCTGGATTCATTTATGTTTCGAGCAAATGTTCCTAGAACAACCAATATCTTCTAACCCGCAAATACTTCTTCTTTAAATCTTTCGATCAATACGACCATCCTTCGACAACATACTACTCATACTCATTCATTAGACTCAGTTTCATATCACTTTACATTTATCATCATTCAATAATAGATTCATTTCTTTCCCTACTTCATTCTTGCGTAGTATTATTCTCTTCACTTTTCATTTTAGTTCTCAAGAAAAATCGTCAAAAATAAAATAATTTATAACGATATTTCAGAATGTCATGATATACAGACTCATTCACTTGACTCAATTTCGAATAATTTACCGAAACATTGTAATCAGTCACCAAATCGCTGTTCTCAAACACTAACTATTTACATTTATAAACATTCAATAAAATATTTAAAACTTTTCCTACTTCATTTATACTTAAAATAATTCTCCTCAATTGTTTTTCAGATTCACTCATGACAATAACATCATCCGCATAAACTAACGCAAGCACTACACTGCCATCAATACGTACACCATCCACCCCAGTCAGCACTTTTCGTAACAACTCATCCATAAACAAATTTAACAACCACGGAGACATCCCCCAGCCTTCTTTCACGCCAACGTCTATAAATCCAATCACTCAATCTACCATCAATTCCCATAGCAGACTCGTTATCTTTCTACAGCGGACGAATCGCTCTCAACAAATTACCATCAATGACTGGTGAAACAAGTATATATTTGCGTGGACGACCTACAAATCAATATGATTGAAAACTTGTTACGTAAATGAAAGATTCTAAGTATAAAGAATAATCTGGCTTATATAAAAAAAATATATACGCGGATTCAGCGAAAGTGGTGTCAGAATAGAAATGTTTGGCGAAAATTAATTACGAGATGAATCTAATGAATAAATGTTCAGTGAACATATAAAGGTTCATGCCACTGCATTTAATGAGATATAGTGAAAGATTATGTGTGTCCTTAACTGATCTGCAGCGCCCCTGTGAGTACGGATAAGAGTATTTTTTGTTACGTTATTATGCTTTAACTCATATTAATTCGTTATTCTATATAATTTTTAAATAGTCACAAAATACTTAATTTTTGTATCCAGGAATCTCGAGATAAATGCCGAGATTTGAGAATCTCGACATGTTAATCTCGTCTCGCCTTTCAATTTCAAAAAGATCTTTCGTCCGCGTCACTATACCTAACTTTAGTCATTCTTACATCCCTCTAGATTCTAAAACTTACAATGTCCTTGCTTGTTTTCCAACGGAGTTGTTCCAAAACACGCACGATAGCGGAATACGTCATGTCGTGATGTTATGTTTATAAATAGTACAATAAGAAAAGAACATACTACCAAAGTATGGATAAATTTCAAACAAAGATCTAATACAAAAAAAGTATCAGGAAATTTAGTGGATGAGTGATAATTAAAAAGCCATTAATATTAGATACAATCAAATTAAAATTACTACAAAATGAGTAATTCTAGTTATGTTGAGAATTTAAATAATAAATAAAGTTTAAAGAATTATATCTAACGAAGGAATAGTATAGTTTTCTATAATATAATAAATTAAAATCTATTATAAAATAAATTGTACTTACGTTAAAAAAAAATACATGAAAAAAATACGCGTTTTTTTATTAGAACTGACTCAACTTACGAGTATCTGCCATTAATAATATATATTTTACTTTAGATTTGTGAAGCTGATGCACAGAAATAAGAACATGTTAGATAAGGTTGCTTTCATTTTGCGAAATGAATTAATATGTGAATATAAGAATGTACCTGCACTATGGAACTCCCTGCATCCAGAGGATCAAAAATTATTTAATTTTGATTTAGATTCTATCAACTGGGATGAATATCTAAATGTATTTACTAAAAGTTTAAAAGAAATATTAAAAGAAGATTTTAGTCAAATGGAAAAAGCTGACGCTAAACGTTATTTGTAAGTAACATAATTACAATAAATTTTATTCTCATTACATATTTGTATTTCTTTTAGACTGCGTTGTAAATATTGACACAAAGTGGGCATAATTATTATCTTGTATGTCATTTTCACTACTGGTAAGAATAGGTATAAAAACTTAAATTGTAAGTAGAAGGTACTTGACTAATTTATACTTCATTGTTTTCTGAAAACTAAAATTTTATATCCATATATTTAAATGATTGATTTCCGTATGTAAGGTTAAATTTAAAACATAATCCAAATCATATAATAATACCAAATGGTTTGAAAATATGGCTGATTGAGCTGATCAAGATTCGTTGTCAGTGTTTATAATCTTATAAATAAACTTACCTGGTATATTATAATTTAACAGGTTTTGTCGTAAAATAGTACTACAAACAAACTAAGCTTAAGTTTGTCTCTGGTGATAGGTAAATCAAATTTTTGTTTGAATTTCATAATAATTTAAATTTGTAAGCTAACAAATTTGAGATACTTAAAACTATGTATCAGTTTATGACGGACAAGTTCTAGATAATCTTTGTCGCCTCACTTCCAGTTTAAAACAAATATGTTTTATAGTTGTTAGCTAATCTTGTCGTCATGTGATAAACAGGGCCGTCTTTACCCGCGGGCTCAAGGGGTGCGGGCGCACCCGGGCGCAGAGTCCTAGGGGCGCACACAAGCCGAGCGCTAGAAATTTCGATATTTCATTAAACCCTATGTCATTCAATAACAACGTCATTGCACCGTTTCGTGCACAAAATAAAAATATAGACACCAATAATAAATTATTTTATTAAACACACCTCATACCGCTTTCGGCATTTGTTATACCGCTCACAATGTACAAGTTAAAATAGTTCTTATTACTACACACCTAACAATTACCGAAACTGCTCGTCCACGTCCCCGAAAAAGACATTTTAATTACGAGGCTACAAATGAGCCCATGAAAAAATTTAAAATCAATTTTTATTTTATTTACTTGACACGACTATCTCGAAATTAAATGAGAGATTCGAGTTGCTAATGGATCAGAATAATAATAATAATCTATTAAATAAAGAAAAGGCTTCAGAATCTAATGTTTTTATAAAATATTTATTTGTGGACGTTTCGAGCAAAAATATTAGCTCATCATCAGCACCTTAAAATATAAATACAATAATTATAATATAAAACTAGCAAATTAATCAAAATGTCAAACCTGTAAAAACGTAAAAATATAAAACAATATTTGTAAAAAAGTCAATAATAAGAAAAAAGATACATATGAAAAATAAAAATAGAAAAAACAAACAATAATAAATAATTAAAATAAAATATATAAAAATTAAATTGTTAAATTCCCTAAAAAAATTAGAGCATAATAAATTATGATACGCATCAGTTTGATAATTAATCGAGGTATCGTGGAGTAAATTTATATGTAACGTTGCTAAAATAAGTCTATGCTTTTTATTTTCCATAACATCAATAATTTTGGCTTCAGAAACATGAAAAATATGTCCAGACTCCTGATGATGACGAGTTTAAGCACTATGATTTGTATCAAGAAGCTTGCAATTATGTTGTAGCTTTTGATAACAAATTAATATCTGGAATTAGAAAATCTATTGGTAATTGTGATATTAAAATTATAACTACTAACTTCACTAATATTAATTCGCTTTATACACAAACTAAGGACAAAATTGAAAAATCTAAATATAAAAATGTTGTAAGTATACAAAATTCCATGTGGGTCTTGTGAAAAATGTTACATTGAAGAGACTTCACAACCGTTAGAAAAAATATTATATCAACATAATTATTATTGCAAGCTTCTTGATCCAAATTATAGTGCTTTAACTCGTCATCATCAGGAGACTGGACATATTTTTAATTTTTCTGAAACCAAAATTATTGATGTTATGGAAAATAAAAAGCATAGACTTATTTTAGAAAACGTTACATATAAATTTACATCATGATACGTCGATTAATTATCAAACTGATGCGTATCATAATTTATTATGCTCAAATTTTTTTAGGGAATTTTTTATATTTTATTTTAATTATTTATTTTTTTTTTCTATTTTTATTTTTCATATGTATCTTTTTCTTTTTTGTTATTATTGACATTTTACAAATATTGTTTTATATTTTTACGTTTTTTAAATGTTTGACATTTTGATTAATTTGCTAGTTTTATATTATAATTATTGTATTTATAATTTAAGGCGCTGATGATGAGCTAATATTTTTGCTCGAAACGTCCACAAATAAATATTTTATAAAAACATTGGATTCTGAAGCCTTTTCTTTATTTAATATATTATATAATTGAATCCTTTTTAAAATATATATTATAAATAATAATAATCAGAATAAAATGGTACCTATTAAATAAAAATATAAAATAAAACATTACTTATGTATTGTTTCCGAAAAAAAATATGTTTATTTTTTATTTGTATAATTTATTGTTTTATTTGTATAATTTAAGAGTTTTGAGAAATAAATAAATGAAACAATAAAAAATTACATTACGTTTTTTTGGTTGACAAATGCTGGGGCGCAGGCTGACCACCCGGCACCGGGGCGCAGGTTGACCACCCGGCACCCCGGCGCAGAATATGCTTAAGACGGCCCTGTGTGATATACTGTGTATTTAAAGTTATTTAATAAATAGTTAATTTGTTTCAGAACAATTGTTGTTATACGATATTATGCAATAAAGATAGTTATAGTACATTACATAACAAGCATGGAAAGTGAATGATATCGTGCAAGTGAGAATCTTGACGCTCGAGACTTCAGCCGAGTGTGGAAAGCTTACTAGCATTCAATAGACACTTTCGAGCGAGTTATGTACGCTATTTACCTCACGATCATACGAATGTTAGACAATTTATTTATGAATTAATTTTTTGAATTTCTGATTTCCTGTTCAAAAATACTCCTAATTTTGAGCTCTGCAACATAGAATATTGTATGTATAACGAATTCTGTTTTAACTTTTCCGATCATTCTCCGAAGTAAGCTAGGGGCACATTTCCTAAAAAGGACAATTTTATTTCTTTAGCTTTCCTCCATTTTATGAACTGAATGTAAGTCATCTTGTACCTCTTTTTTGAGATTTGTCAGGTAATAAATTCACCGATAGTGAAAAAGACTAGTTATAAAAAGACATGTTAGCAAGTATTGTTGGATGGATACAAAATGCCCCAATCCAAATATATCAGCTTAAAGAATAGTTAATTGAAATTAAAAGACTGGTTTCAAGGTATTGAAAAAACAGATTAAAAAAAACTAATAATAATAACATATTTATAAACATATAGAAACTTAAAATGCTAACTTAATTTTCAAAAATAATATTTCTTCTTCGCTACATGTCTTTTTGCCAAATTAAATATATTTTTTTGTTTTAATTAGGTTTGCATATAGATATAGAATTCAAAAATGTATTTAAAATGGATATATAATGTACAATGATTTAATGACTGTGAAATGAGGGATATTTATAGTCCGTTGTCAAAAAAGTATTTTACAATATCTATACTATATTTATATACATTTTTTTTTTTGATAATTTTAATATATTCCTGGTGAAAGAAGACGATTGTAAATTGGTATACAAGAACCAAAATTATTCAAACACGGTACCTTTGGCAAACCAGTAGTTATAAAAAATTACAAATTCGACTAAAAATTCATAAATTCCAAGATGACAACTGAACTCAACACTGTCAACGAATTGAAGGTAATGAACAAGTTCAAAGAATCTAGTGATAAATACTACTTCGACCAACACGATGTCAACCGTATTATACTATCCAATCATAATAATTTACATAATTCTGATTACAGATGCTATCATCCTGTTTGTATTTTTTTATAGAAAAGGCTCCACAGACGTTCACAACCAAATCCGAAATCCAGAAAAGACATTGAACTTCAATCAAGAACTTTGATATCTTGAATGGTCCAACAACTCCCCGACGAATCTCAATTTAGCGACGGAAGAGTTAGAAAACGGTCTTGCCATAGAAACTGCTAACTCTCCAGGAATATGATTCCAAAATCATAACATCATATCATCATATGTAGAATTTTGTAAGGCGGAAGCCAGTCAGATTCTTATTGCAGTACAACAGCTCTTATTATTGTAACATGAAATAAAATCTATATCATAAATTTAAAACTTTTGAACTAAAATCTTTTATTGTAAAAGCACCAAATACGTAATTATTTTCTTTTAAACAATAATTGCAAATCCTATTATAACGACGTTGGCGATATATTTGAATAGTATGTATAAAATATATTATTTAGAGAATATTTTTATTGCGTATAAAATATATAAATTTTTATCAATATTTGTCAAAAGGAATTTTTTGTCATGAGTGGGATTTTACATGCATTATTGAAGGATTTTTTGCTTTAAAATCGTTGGCAACACTGATTCTAGTCTAAAATTATGTTTTGATAAATAACACTTAAACTGTTAATATAAGTTTTCGTTGATGCTGTTATTTTTATTTATGTATATATTTTTAATATATTACTTGTTGTTAACTGAATATTATGATTATATTAGGTTAGATTGACATAAATCAAAATTGTAAATCGTAAATGAAAGACATGCCGAATATTATAGATCAGCGAATCTTAATAGTCATAATTAAACATTTGACTGTTAATCTTACATTTTATTTATTTTTCTTTCTTACAGTTTATATATTTTTCTAAATGATAACATAGATTAATATTGTGACTAGAATGATTAAACGTATACATATCGAGTTTATTTTTATGCTAACTCGTCTTGTGTAGGTTTTGATATCAAAACCTAAACAAAACGAGTCGCGTCGATAGATTTGAGGGATCGAGGACAATTATGATGCGGGACTAGAAGTTCGATTGAAGTATTTTGAATAATTAATTTTAAATTATTTTATATATATTTTTGAAGATTGAAAGTATTATATATGTTCATTGATTGGTTATTGCGTTTTATTCTAAAAAAAACTTAATACTAAGTCTTACAAACAGTGATAATTAAAGTGTTGACCTAAAATACTCAGAAACCACACACAACCGACAAGAGATACTAGAAGCAGCAACGATTTTTTTATGAAACATTATGAAAACGAAATGAACTCATTATTTCCTAATATATTAATCAATAAGTAAGAAAATGATATCCTATATTCCCTGATCTATTTAATTGTGTTCTGGAATACATATTTCGCCATATAGATTGCAACAACAACGGATTCAAATTCAACGGTAAAAGTCTACACCATCTCAGATTTGCAGACGATATTGCACTGTTCGCAAATACCAGTGATGCTGTGATGAATTGCAAGACATGATCACATCCTGAAGTACAGTAGCAAAATACAATGAACTAAAATGCTAAAATAAAACAGTGAAATAAAATTATGAGACGAGTACGAAGTACTTTTTCTACAGGAATGGATAGTCTAAAAAATTCCCTCTTCAACGATACATCACTTCCTTATACCTAATATATTGATTTATGTAAATATTACTTTAATAAAACAAACAAACAAATACTCCATAATAAAATAACAAGAAGCGTTGGTTTTTGTAGCAAAAAGAAATTCAAAATAACTATTTGAATGTAAATAAAAATGAATTAAATGTTCTCGACCGTGTCACAGTTTATACTTTGGTTTCTTCATGCGTCAGCGTCTTATTGGCATCAGCTGCTCCGCGATAAAGATCTACTCGATAGTTTGGAACTCTAGAAGTTGTGTATGGATAAACTGGTTTACTGGTTACATAGTTTATTTCTCATAATATCTCTTGTCTTTTATATCTACATTGTCCTATTATATGATTGATTTTGAATTGATCTTAAATTTAAATTTTTTTTTTTAAATTGGCATCATTCAAAATTCGCGTTAGAATACTTACTGGAAAATGATAAACAAAGAAAGATTCTTGCCAGTCGCCGGCGTTTGTTTTCTTACGATGTCACGCTCCAATTTGTCCTTGTCCAGAAATTCATTTCTTTATTTTAGTCCTTTTAAATCCTTTCCCATCACATCTTTATGTATAACCTAAAATCAGAATTTAGAATTAGAAGTAGCAAAATACTAATTATTCAATTGTAAATGACTTATCTTATTTGTTCATAATAATTTTCATCTTGCTCTTTAACTTCATTTAGTTAATTTTTTATTATTATTTCAGTTTAAATTGAACTTTTCTTTTGTTTAAATGTTTTGTTGACATTTGTTATTCAATTAATTGTTTATCTTGCTATTATAGCGTTCAAAACAGGTTAAATTGTTTTAAAGGTTAATAAAAAGTTCCGGATAAATATTTCATAATTAATTTATTACCGATTTATCTTATTTATAACATTAGTTCACCTGTTATTTAGGTTGCCATATTTAACAATAATTTATTCCTTACCTAATTTTATATTTTTCAGCTATCTCGTCCCCGAAATTGTGAGTTGTAAAGCAGTCTTTAGTTGCTATTCTGATGTATTTTTGTTTTGCTGCCAAATTTATTTTCTTTCTTATTTTTCTTCTCACTGTTTTTATATCTTCTTCCTTTTCCTTCTTATCATTTCGACATTATGCAAAATTATACTTAACGAGAGTTAGTTTTTCACTGTAGTCCGATTTGGTTGATTATTATTTCTCGCCGATTACGTTTTTTTTTCGCTTTACATATTGCAATTTTATTTCAAATTGCGTTGCCATACGCGCACTCCGCAAGACACCCTTTTGAGGTTTTTCGTAATTGCGAAAATCCTACACCTGTTTACCGTTCACCAGCGAACAACAGCATTTGTGTTTCACTGGGAGGTACCGCCAGCATCTTCTTGATCCTGTACACAACGTTTTGGATTCCTGAGCTACGTCTCGCGAGTTCAAAGTCCGTCCGCGGGTCACCATTCCAGAAGTCACGGGTTTTAGCTAAGCTAAAACTTTTATTTAATTTTTTTGTTCTGATTTTTGTTAGTCAACTATTGTTTTATTGTTGTTGCTGCACTATTTATTACCTACTAACCAGAAAAGTAGATTTAAATTTTATTTTTCATTATGGACAATCTTGGTCGAAGTTTTCCTGTTCTGAAATAAATTGAGTGGTTAAGTATTTAGCTTCATTAAAATTTTTCTAATAACTTACATGGTTCATTTGATTATTTTGAACACTAGTTTTATTTTTTCACAACACTGGGACTCATTTGATTGGTTTGATTTATTTTGCAAGGGTAGTTGTGTAGTTGCACTATGTTGTTTTAAGTTTCATTTTGTTGGTTCATCTCGCCGTAGCCGGGTTATACGCTGCATTTTGTCCGGATTTACGCGTTGGCCAATCGTAAGCCGCGTTCGTCCTTCGCCGAGGAGTAAGTAGCATATGACTGCACTACGTTGCGCTTTAATTTTGTTTTACACTGCTTTCGCAATATTTCCTGCACTTATTTAAATTTTTGTTGTCGCTTACGGTTGTTCATTAAAGTCAGTGTTGTCTGAAACTGTGTTTATTTATTTCGGTACCAGCTTTTTGTCATTTTTCAGGAACTTCCATTTCCGTTAGTGTTTAATTTTATCTACTGGTAAGTAGTGTGGTTTAGTCGGTAAGTAGTACACAGTATTTGAGTTTTACCATCCGTGGGCATCTGGAATAGTGCTCACGGGTTGACATTTGCCTTTATGCCTTATATTCATATTTCGTCTCCCTTATTCCACCATAACGTACTTTTGGGTTTCAGGTACCTCTGTAGTTGGGTACAGAGCTAGTTCTTACAACTATGTGGCGCCCTTTATTTTTGTTTTGTCTCGTTGTTCACTTTGTGGAACCACCCCATCTCCACTGTCAGCTATTCGTCTCCATCACTGGAGCCTAAAGTATCATCATAACGAGATCAAATATACCTTACATTGAAACTACATTGACGAAACAAATGTAGATAGTTAGTGCTGGGGCAACTACGAGAGTCCGCCGTATTGAAAAATGAAATTTTTAACATTATGCGACAATGCAGTGGAAAAAATTGCACTAAATTTAACATGTAAAGGTATAGGAAAAATATAAAATTTACGTTTGTGGGTACAAACACAACCTAGGTGACACACTCGCACATACACTTACAAGACACACCATGGCACACATACCGTAACACGCATATCATCAAAATTATATAAATTTTCTAAATTTACCTAATTTTGTTGATTACAGTGCTAACTACGTATTTTTTGCGTAAAATCCGAATCTGCATTAAAAATGTGAGTTCCCATTTAAGATATCAAAATTGCTCCTTCTTTTGTCCCTGGTGGTATGGGGTGCATTTTTTTGAAAAAATCGGATGTTATCTTCCGAGCCGGAAAATTAATTACAGGAGTTAATAAGTCTCCTTTAATTAAGTCAAGACGAAGCAAATATTTTTGTCATTTCTACTACAACAAAATAAATGATAAGTTGATTGATTTCAACGAGCCTTGATTTCTTTTATATGTTTTATATGCTCTTGTATATAATTTTCTTTATAATGCTTTTCTTTTTTAAAAAGCTGCTAGTATTGTAACAAAACACCGTCGAAAACAGTGTCCAGTATATTTATAAGAATTGGAGAAGTCAAGATAGTTGGTAATATATTTAGATATAATATCAATAGTATTATATAAACACATATATACACAGGTTACCCGCTGCATTTTGAATAGGGTCTTCCTGAAAAAAATAATATAACCTTTTTGTCTCTTAACATAAAGTTTATCACCTTTAATTAACCATCCCATAAAAAAACATTTTTTTTTCATTGCAACATGCCAATAAATAACATTCAATGTCGTAAAACTTTCAAATTTTGTCACGTGACCGCCGAAACGCGGTGATTGGCCGAGCGCCGCTGTGACGTCATTATGCATGTTGGCGACCGGCACTCAGTGCAGGAAAGATAGGAGTTCGCGATTAATTCGGTTTGGAATCGAATTTGACACAAAATGAGTTCTGATGGATTCGTGAAGGGTCAATCAGATAATCTGCCATAAGTCCATGTGCTTATGGTTGCCGACTTTTTTTCGAAAAGTGAGTTTTTCAACGCTGCTGAAACGAGTGGAGTCAAAGCCCACAGGCAAGTGTTTGTTATGGATTTTATCGTAGAAATAACGTCTATTTATGTGTGCATAGTGCAGTAAAATACTGTTTAAGTCATTTATTAGCTCTTTAAACATGTTGGCGAATACTCATATAACATATAAGCCTTTAACCTATAAAATCAGTAAACATCATTACTTTGCAAGATGATGATAAATGAGTATAATTCAAGTCACAGATTAATAGACCGATTGTTGCAATAAAAAACATGGGTAACCAGACTAAATCCTGATAAAACTCTTAACAAAGTATGACATTTTTGGTTAGAAGAGTAAAATTCTGTATAAACATGTCAAAATTTTCTCAGGAATACCCATGTTTTTGGTCGCAGTTTTATCAACAACATATTAATTTGTCATCAAGTTGTTTAGTTGAAAATATTTTGCCACAACATTCTATATTTATGTCCTTCTGCACAGATTTTCTACGTAAAACTTGTTTTCATACATCACTCTCCTCATTTTTGTTTACAATAAACGAAAAATATATATTAACAATGAGGACATACAAAAACATACTGTGCAAAATTTTAAAGTAGTTGTACATTGTAAAACAACTACATTGACAAAGAAATTGCTGTATGGAAAGTGCTGGACTGGAACCCTCAAATCTTTTTTGAGGTTATGTTATTACCGACAATGACAGCCTATTTTATATGGCGATTGATATTCAACGATAAATCATCGAAAATAACAGTAAATTTTTTACTTACATTGAAATGGTCTTCGCAACAATAAACGTGGGATGTTAGAGAGACACTCGCGGTATCACATCGGATTTGTTTTAGCCACTTTTTCCGCACATCTCCTGTTGGGACGCTTATGAACAATTTATTCGGCTTGCGATGATTGCTGCTGTTGCATCCAGGCACAATGCAATATTTATTTGTCGCCTTTTTCGGCAAAATCGACACTTCTTTCGCTGGCTCCATTGTAAACAATGCGACACGCGAGCGCCAACGTGCATAGTGACGTCACAGCAACATGGCGGTCTTTCGGGACCTTTTCAAACGCCGTTCATTTTCAAATCGTGTTTGCTCGTTACAGCGCCTAGTTATAAAAAGGCATGTTAACAAGTATTGTTGGATGGATACAAAATGCCCCAATCCAAATATATCAGCTTAAAGAATAGTTAATTGAAATTAAAAGACTGGTTTCAAGGTATTGAAAAAACAGATTAAAAAAAACTAATAATAATAACATATATAGGAACTTAAAATGCTAACTTAATTTTCAAAAATAATATTTCTTCTTAGCTACATGTCTTTTTGCCAAATTAAATATATTTTTTTGTTTTAATTAGGTTTGCATAATATAGAATTCATAAATGTATTTAAAATGGATATATAATGTACAATGATTTAATGACTGTGAAATGAGGGATATTTATAGTTCGTTGTCAAAAAAGTATTTTACAATCTCTATACTATATTTATATAAAAAAAAATTTTGAAAATTTTAATATATTCCTGGTGAAAGAAGACGATTGTAAATTGGTATACAAGAACCAAAATTATTCAAACACGGTACCTTTGGCAAACCAGTAGTTATAAAAAATTACAAATTCGACTAAAAATTCATAAATTCCAAGATGACAACTGAATTCAACACTGTCAACGAATTGAAGGTAATGAACAAGTTCAAAGAATCTAGTGATAAATACTACTTCGACCAACACGATGTCAACCGTATTATACTATCCAATCATAATAATTTACATAATTCTGATTACAGATGCTATCATCCTGTTTGTATTTTTTTATAGAAAAGGCTCCACAGACGTTCACAACCAAATCCGAAATCCAGAAAAGACATTGAACTTCAATCAAGAACTTTGATATCTTGAATGGTCCAACAACTCCCCGACGAATCTCAATTTAGCGACGGAAGAGTTAGAAAACGGTCTTGCCATAGAAACTGCTAACTCTCCAGGAATATGATTCCAAAATCATAACATCATATCATCATATGTAGAATTTTGTAAGGCGGAAGCCAGTCAGATTCTTATTGCAGTACAACAGCTCTTATTATTGTAACATGAAATAAAATCTATATCATAAATTTAAAACTTTTGAACTAAAATCTTTTATTGTAAAAGCACCAAATACGTAATTATTTTCTTTTAAACAATAATTGCAAATCCTATTATAACGACGTTGGCGATATATTTGAATAGTATGTATAAAATATATTATTTAGAGAATATTTTTATTGCGTATAAAATATATAAATTTTTATCAATATTTGTCAAAAGGAATTTTTTGTCATGAGTGGGATTTTACATGCATTATTGAAGGATTTTTTGCTTTAAAATCGTTGGCAACACTGATTCTAGTCTAAAATTATGTTTTGATAAATAACACTTAAACTGTTAATATAAGTTTTCGTTGATGCTGTTATTTTTATTTATGTATATATTTTTAATATATTACTTGTTGTTAACTGAATATTATGATTATATTAGGTTAGATTGACATAAATCAAAATTGTAAATCGTAAATGAAAGACATGCCGAATATTATAGATCAGCGAATCTTAATAGTCATAATTAAACATTTGACTGTTAATCTTACATTTTATTTATTTTTCTTTCTTACAGTTTATATATTTTTCTAAATGATAACATAGATTAATATTGTGACTACAATGATTAAACGTATACATATCGAGTTTATTTTTATGCTAACTCGTCTTGTGTAGGTTTTGATATCAAAACCTAAACAAAACGAGTCGCGTCGATAGATTTGAGGGATCGAGGACAATTATGATGCGGGACTAGAAGTTCGATTGAAGTATTTTGAATAATTAATTTTAAATTATTTTATATATATTTTTGAAGATTGAAAGTATTATATATGTTCATTGATTGGTTATTGCGTTTTATTCTAAAAAAAACTTAATACTAAGTCTTACAAACAGTGATAATTAAAGTGTTGACCTAAAATACTCAGAAACCACACACAACCGACAAGAGATACTAGAAGCAGCAACGATTTTTTTATGAAACATTATGAAAACGAAATGAACTCATTATTTCCTAATATATTAATCAATAAGTAAGAAAATGATATCCTATATTCCCTGATCTATTTAATTGTGTTCTGGAATACATATTTCGCCATATAGATTGCAACAATAACGGATTCAAATTCAACGGTAAAAGTCTACACCATCTCAGATTTGCAGACGATATTGCACTGTTCGCAAATACCAGTGATGCTGTGATGAATTGCAAGACATGATCACATCCTGAAGTACAGTAGCAAAATACAATGAACTAAAATGCTAAAATAAAACAGTGAAATAAAATTATGAGACGAGTACGAAGTACTTTTTCTACAGGAATGGATAGTCTAAAAAATTCCCTCTTCAACGATACATCACTTCCTTATACCTAATATATTGATTTATGTAAATATTACTTTAATAAAACAAACAAACAAATGTTCCATAATAAAATAAACAAGAAGCGTTGGTTTTTGTAGCAAAAAGAAATTCAAAATAACTATTTGAATGTAAATAAAAATGAATTAAATGTTCTCGACCGTGTCACAGTTTATACTTTGGTTTCTTCATGCGTCAGCGTCTTATTGGCATCGGCTGCTCCGCGATAAAGATCTACTCGATAGTTTGGAACTCTAGAAGTTGTGTATGGATAAACTGGTTTACTGGTTACATAGTTTATTTCTCATAATATCTCTTGTCTTTTATATCTACATTGTCCTATTATATGATTGATTTTGAATTGATCTTAAATTTAAATTTTTTTTTTTAAATTGGCATCATTCAAAATTCGCGTTAGAATACTTACTGGAAAATGATAAACAAAGAAAGATTCTTGCCAGTCGCCGGCGTTTGTTTTCTTACGATGTCACGCTCCAATTTCATCCCTTGTCCAGAAATTCATTTCTTTATTTTAGTCCTTTTAAATCATTTCCCATCACATCTTTATGTATAACCTAAAATCAGAATTTAGAATTAGAAGTAGCAAAATACTAATTATTCAATTGTAAATTACTTATCTTATTTGTTCATAATAATTTTCATCTTGCTCTTTAACTTCATTTAGTTAATTTTTTATTATTATTTCAGTTTAAATTGAACTTTTCTTTTGTTTAAATGTTTTGTAGACATTTGTTATTCAATTAATTGTTTATCTTGCTATTGCAGCGTTCAAAACAGGTTAAATTGTTTTAAAGGTTAATAAAAAGTTCCGGATAAATATTTCAAAATTAATTTATTACCGATTTATATTATTTATAACATTAGTTCACCTGTTATTTAGGTTGCCATATTTAACAATAATTTATTCCTTACCTAATTCTATATTTTTCAGCTATCTCGTCCCCGAAATTGTGAGTTGTAAAGCAGTCTTTAGTTGCTATTCTGATGTACTTTTGTTTTGCTGCCAAATTTATTTTCTTTCTTATTTTTCTTCTTACTGTTTTTATATCTACTTCCTTTTCCTTCTTATCCTTTCGACATTCTGCAAAATTATACTTAACGAGAGTTAGTTTTTCACTGTAGTCCGATTTGGTTGATTATTATTTCTCGCCGATTACGTTTTTTTTCGCTTTACATATTGCAATTTTATTTCAAATTGCGTTGCCATACGCGCACTCCGCAAGACACCCTTTTGAGGTTTCTCGTAATTGCGAAAATCCTACACCTGTTTACCGTTCACCAGCGAACAACAGCATTTGTGTTTCACTGGGAGGTACCGCCAGCATCTTCTTGATCCTGTACACAACGTTTTGGATTCCTGAGCTACGTCTCGCGAGTCCAAAGTCCGTCCGCGGGTCACCATTCCAGAAGTCACGGGTTTTAGCTAAGCTAAAACTTTTATTTAATTTTTTTGTTCTGATTTTTGTTAGTCAACTATTGTTTTATTGTTGTTGCTGCACTATTTATTACCTACTAACCAGAAAAGTAGATTTAAATTTTATTTTTCATTATGGACAATCTTGGTCGAAGTTTTCCTGTTCTGAAATAAATTGAGTGGTTAAGTATTTAGCTTCATTAACATTTTTCTAATAACTTACATGGTTCATTTGATTATTTTGAACACTAGTTTTATTTTTTCACAACACTGGGACTCATTTGATTGGTTTGATTTATTTTATTTATTTTGCAAGGGTAGTTGTGTAGTTGCACTATGTTGTTTTAAGTTTCATTTTGTTGGTTCATCTCGCCGTAGCCGGGTTATACGCTGCATTTTGTCCGGATTTACGCGTTGGCCAATCGTAAGCCGCGTTCGTCCTTCGCCGAGGAGTAAGTAGCATATGACTGCACTACGTTGCGCTTTAATTTTGTTTTACACTGCTTTTGCAACATTTCCTGCGCTTATTTGAATTTTTGTTGTCGCTTACGGTTGTTCATTAAAGTCAGTGTTGTCTGAAACTGTGTTTATTTATTTCGGTACCAGCTTTTTATCATTTTTCAGGAACTTCCATTTCCGTTAGTGTTTAATTTTATCTACTGGTAAGTAGTGTGGTTTAGTCGGTAAGTAGTACACAGTATTTGAGTTTTACCATCCGTGGGCATCTGGAAAGTGCTCACGGGTTGACATTTTCCTTTATGCCTTATATTCATCTTTCGTATCCCTCACGTACTTTTGGGTTTCAGGTACCTTTGTAGTTGGGTACAGAACTAGTTCTTACAACTACGTGGCGCCCTTTATTTTTATTTTGTTTCGTTGTTCGCTTTGTGGAACTACCCCATCTCCACTGTCAGCTAGTCGCCTCCATCACTGGAGCCTAAAGTATCATCATAACGAGATCAAATATACCTTACATTGAAACTACATTGACGAAACAAATATAGATAGTTAATGCTGGGGAAACTACGAGAGTCCGCTAAAGATGCGCATTTTTACCCGAAACCCGAAACCCGACCAGACCCGACCCGACCCGCAGTCGGGTTTCGGGTCAGTTGTAAGTTGTTCATGTCGGGTCTGGTTCGGGTCTGGTTCATTTACGGGTAAGTCGGGTCTGGTTCATTTACGGGTAAGTCGGGTCTGGTTCATTTGCGGGTAAGTCGGGTCTGGTTCATTTGCGGGTAAGTCGGGTCTGGTTCATTTACGGGTAAGTCGGGTCTGGTTCATTTACGGGTAAGCCGGGTCTGGTTCATTTGCGGGTAAGTCGGGTCTGGTTCATTTACGGGTAAGTCGGGTTTGGTTCATTACGGGTAAGTCGGGTCAGGTTCATAATTTAATTTATATTTATATGAAATATTCACGTGCAAAATAAATAAATAAATATATCATCACGCTTTTTGCGCATTACATATCTCGGTAAGTGATATATTTCTTCGTGTGAAGTACGATTACCAGCCGTCAAATCACGACTCCCAAAGATATTAGTGGAGGGAAAGTCTCAGGACTAGTTTTAACGTGGTGAAAATTATTTGTCGCCTGTGGGAATGAAATCAGGGTTCTCAATTCTACAGGACTATAAACCACCTACCCCATTACAAGTATATTTAGAATTTATTTAAAATTTATAATTAACGCTTGGTCGCTTATACATATTATATACGGGGTGTTAAAAAACGATAAAAAAAACTTTGAGGGCTAATACATTTTAATGTGCTGATTATGAATTATAAATAAAATAAAAGTAAATATATTACTACGTAAAAGATGTAATAATAATTCATTATAATTTTTATTAAAAATTACATGTCGGCCAGTGCCTCAGAAATATACGCTTCAAGAACCTTTAGAGCCTTTAATTTAGCGAATTAAAAAAAAAAGTTGCTGAGAATAAGTACACTGAAATGTATATGCCTTAGTTTTTACCCTTTTTTGAACAGCCTGTATGTTTATAATATTGAGCAGAGGTGAAAATCTAACAGTGCTTGCGCTCTCATTCATGCTTTGTAAACATAAATCAAAGCAATGCTACGATAAAGATGGCATAACAAAACAAGTGTATCACAAATTGTATATTTTTATAATTCTACTGCCGCTTTTATTCGTATTATCTAATCATGGATTTTAGTATACTTTATGTCATTCCGCTTTAGTATTTATACTAGCGATCAGGTCGGCTTTGCCGACCTTCAGCTAGGCTCCGCAGCCCTTGAAGAAAAGTATTTTTTAAACTTGTTACTTTATACACCATCTGGTCGAGTTGATATTGTAAATATTTACATTTGATAAATTTTTATAAAATGATTTGCTTTCAACTCGTTTTGATTCAGTTTTCATGTTCTCTTCGACCTTTCATGAAAACTGAAATAAGTAACAATTGACAATCAATCGATTACAATTTTTGGCTTCTATATCTCCTCATAACTTCAAATTTGATTTGACAATCAGTTGACCTATTTTTTTTTATGTCTGTCTTTAATATGTCTGTTCGAATGCTCTCTTTAAATCTTTTAGTTTGATACCAAACTCGATAGATTTTTAGGAAAAACAATTGACAATCAGTCGAATATAATTTGTAATTATTCTGCTCGAAATCTCTTTTCAAAACATTTAATTTGATACCAAACACGATAGATTTCTAATGATTTTTATGAAAAACAATTGACAATCAGTTGATTACAATTTTAATAATTCTGTTTAAAAACTCTCTTCAATTCCTTTAGTTTGATACCAAACACGATACATTTCTAAACAGTATTAGAAAAAACAATTGACAATCATTCGATTATAATTTTTTATTATTCTGATCAAAATCCCTCTTCAAAACATTTAATTTGAAACCAAACACGATACGTTTTTAATTACTTTTAGAAAAGCAAAACAATTGACAATCAGTGAATCACAATTTTTATTAATTCCGTTTAAAGCTATCTTCAAACAATTTAGTTTGATACCAAACACGATACATTTCTATTGACTTTCAGAAAAAACAATAGACAATCACTCGAATATATTGATAATAGTTGATTACTAATTTTAATTTTAATTATAACGACTGTCAAGTCTGTTAAAATATTTCATTATGAAACTTGATTTTGTTGAGAAAATACGCAGCCAAGCTGATGATGTAAAACTTAGTTCTATCAATACTTGCCAACTTCATGGTGCACTGTCATGTCAAAAAATTTATTTTTTTAAATAAACATTTAAAAAATCTGTAATTATAATATAAACGTCCCCTCATTCCTATAATATGCGTTAAATATATCAAAAGTAGTCTACAAATTTTTCTAATCAAGTAATTTATTATAAAAAACGCGATATGTCTACTGAGAAATGTCAAATCGACGATAGATGTTCTTCTTAAAAAATTCAAAGCTACCTCGCTCTAAGTTGATTTTTCGCCAAAAACGCATGTTTTTTCAAGATTACTCGCACATCATGTGTACGAAAAATTTTAAACTATCAAAAGGCACTCCCCAGAGTTGCCCTCTATCAAATAAAAATTGTTTCAAATTTTTTGGATAATCCGTGTAGGCTGTAGAAATGGGCAACTGACTGTGATGAATCCAGATATATAAATATATAAATATATATCCGTTCTCTTTTAGTATATGGATATTTATACATATGTAGCCGACTTCATGGCGTCATGTCAAAAAATTTCTTTTTTAAATAAACATTTAAAAAATCTATAATTATAATAAAAACATCCCCTCATTCCTATAATTCCTATAAAATGTAGAATTTGGTTTCTATGTATGTTGAAACTTGGAAAAATTTAGCCTGAATAGTATAGCTAACTTCATTGTGTCGTGTCAAAAAATTTCTTTTTTAAATAAACATTTAAAAAAATCTATAATTATATTAAAAAGGTTCCCTCATTCATATAATATGCGTAAAATATTTCGAAAATATATTATTTGATATATATGTACATAATCTGTAGACAACTTCATGTCATATCAAAACATCTAATTTTTAAATAAATATTTGTAAAAATTTGTAAATATATATTTATTTTATTAGATTTATTATTGGTCTTTTTTTAAACAATTCTATATAAAATGAATTTTTTTAGAATACAAAAATAATAATTTTAATTGAACTAAACTCTATATTGATTTTAATGTACTATCTTTCAATATTTCCACTTGCTTTTTAAATTTATTGTACCTAGTACAGTTTGAAAACCGTGATAATAAATCTAGTTGTAAAACTGTGTTTGGATACTATGTATGTAAGACTGCCCAGAATCTAAACCAATCGTTTGCCGGCATCAGAATAGAATATGTGTTGTGTGCAGCTAGGGACATTGAATATAATTGGTTTTACTGTATATTATTATTAATTTTTGAGGACATATTTTTCTTTGGTTCTACTATATACACATTTTACAAACCTTCTGTCAAATTGACGTTTCTCTTAAAACAAATTAAAATGAAAAGTCCACAAATTTGTAAATTTGCTAATGCGTAACCTGTACAATGTATGCTAAATTGAATAATTTACTGAAATATTTAACAACAACAATTGGCATGATATTTTTTTTGACAATGTAGATCGGTCATATTTTGCTTGGTTTTACTGTATATTATTATTACCGAGGACATATTTTTATTTGGTTCTATTATATACACATTTTCTCATAAAACGTTTAAAACAACTTGAAATCAATTTGTAACAGTTTGAAATATGTATACTCATTCCACTAATACCTAAATCAATTTATAAAATTTCTCTCAGTTGTCTAGAAATTTAAATTTAAACCAAAAATTATTTAGATTTTTAAATATTAGATCTGAAAACGTTTTCCAATTAATGAACTTAACTTATCATATAAACAACAATAAAACCTTTTTAATGTAAATAATCAATATATTAATTAATTACAATATTATTATATTTATAACAACAAATTATATAATAAAATTATGAATTTAAATCGGTATGAATAAATTTATTTACATGAAAACTAATACATCTGGTACAATGCTAAAATAATTTCCAGTATATTTTCTTATTTAGAATAAACTTAGGTACAATAATATTACTAAAGAACTAATAGATCTTTTAGGACTAACAATATAGAGTAATACAATGCTTTGTTGTAATCTGCTTCAATTATGTAGATTTGATTACAACAATGAAAATTTGTGCAGAAGTTAAATTTCTTCCGGAAGAGTGCAACTCGTGCATGTAGGGGGTGTTACGATGTTATGACAGATAGAAATATAATTGCGTATAGGTTAAATTTTTGACGGTTTAAATGTAGGGAAATATTTATTTCATTATGTCCTTCATGCATCTTGGTTTCTCCTTTTCATCAACCGAAATTTTGATTGGTAATCTATCTAAAAAATTAGAGCAATCTAAAAATCAGAAAAACTTAAAAAATGAGAAATTATTGGACAGATTAGTATTTTACCTACATCATAAGAAATCATTTCTAGAATAAAAATGTAATTTCTTTTTGCTTGTACTGTTTTTGTCATTCAGATTTGGTCAGGATCTGCTTTCAATGGAATGATATTTATTGTAGAATTTTATTATTTTTACCAATCGCCAGAATATTTTATTGTTGTTTCTTTCCTATTTGATTTCATGCCTAAAAACGAAAAATAATTCAATTAATCATGTAAAATTTAGTAAAAGATACTTGCTTACCTCAATTAATATCTTGAATACACAAAATAACTAATAATTATCAAATAATTCAGTGATATTGTTACAAATTACACAGATTTTCACCAATGTAAATAAAACTATTGTTTGTTGTCATGATAACATGTCAACTGAGAAATGTCAAATCAACGATAGATGTTCTTCTTAAAAAATTCAAAGCTACCTCGCTCTAAGTTGATTTTGCGCCAAAAACGCATGTTTTTTCAAAATTACTCGCACATCATGTGTACGAAAAATTTGAAACTATCAAAAGGCACTCCCCACGATTGCCCTTTATCAAATAAAAATTGTTTCAAATTTTTCGGATAATCCATCTAGGCTGTAGAAATGGGCAACTGACCGTGACGAATCTATATATATATATAAATATACCTTTTTTCTCTTTTAGTATATGGACTAGCGATCAGGTCGGCTTCGCCGACCCTCAGCTAGGCTCCGCAGCCCTTGAAGAAAATTATTTTTTGAACTTGTTAAAAAATTACAAATTAAAAATTTTTTCGAAAATGGTTTGCTATCAACTCGTTGCTGATTTATTTTCACATTTTCTCTCAGTTCTTTCATTAGAATTGAAATAAGTACTGTTTCAATAACTTTTAGGTCAAAACAATTGACAATCAGTCGATTACAATTTTTGGCTTCTATATCGCCTCATAACTTCTACTAATCTGCTCTGCTAAAATTGATCAAATGTTTGCAGTAAAACCTGATGTATCGTACCAATAACTTCGAATAAAATGTGAAAAAAACATCAATAACCACATGGCTGATCTAGTACAGAACGCATTTTTATGGTAAAAAGTATTACCGTAAAGTAACAGAGATAAACTGTGAAAAAAAACACCCCTAACCATGCTTAACCTAGTACAGGCTGCATTTTTATGCTAAAAAGAATTAAACGTAGAGTAAAAGAGATAAACTGTGAAAAAAAAACACCCCTAACCATGCCTAACCTAGTACACACCGCATTTTTATGCTAAAAAGTATTAAACGTAAAGTAAAAGAGATAAAATGTGAAAAAAAAACACCCCTAACCATGCCTAACCTAGTACAGACCGCATTTTTATGCTAAAAATTATTAAACGTAAAGTAAAAGAGATAAACTGTGAAAAAAAAACACCCCTAACCATGCCTAACCTAGTACAGACCGCATTTTTATGCTAAAAAGTATTAAACGTAAAGTAAAAGAGATAAACTGTGAAAAAAAACACCCCTAACCATGCCTAACCTAGTACAGACCGCATTTTTATGATGAAAAGTAATAAACGTAAAGTAAGAGATAAACTGTGAAAACCCACCCCTAACCATGCCTAACCTAGTACAGACCGTATTTTTATGATAAAAAGTATTAACCGTAAAGTAACAGAGATAAACTGTGAAAAAAAACACCCCTAACCATGCCTAACCTAGTACAGACCGCATTTTTATGTAAAAAAGTATTAAACGTAAAGTAAAAGAGATAAACTGTGAAAAAAAAAACACCCCTAACCATGCCTAACCTAGTATAGAACGCATTTTTATGATGAAAAGTAATAAACGAAAAGTAAGAGATAAACTGTGAAAACCCACCCCTAACCATGCCTAACCTAGTACAGACCATATTTTTATGATAAAAAGTATTAACCGTAAAGTAACAGAGATAAACTGTGAAAAAAAAAACACCCCTAACCATGCCTAACCTAGTACAGACCGCATTTTTATGCTAAAAAGTATTAAACGTAAAGTAAAAGAGATAAACTGTGAAAAAAAAAACACCCCTAACCATGCCTAACCTAGTATAAAAATAAAATAGATATATGTCAAACCACAAATTCTGAAATACTCATTCTAAAACATGTGAAATATATCATTATGAATGACAGCTGTCAATCTAGATGTTCATTTTTGCGCTGAGTGTACGACAAAGCACACATCAAGTGTGTAAAATGAGTATTTCGTAAAGTAGCTGCAACAAATTCAAATTTCAAAAAAAAAATTTATATACTTATTCTCATCTAAATGAAGGAACAAATAGTGCAGAATAATCTCACAACATTTTACTTTTTGATATGTACAAAAGAATGTGAAATTTCTATAAAACAAACAAATTTGAATTGAAATTCAGCAGGTCAAGATATCAAAATTTCGAGTCTTAATTTCTCAAAAATGCCGAGTACGATTTTGTATAAAAAATTCTGTATATTTATGAACATAGTTTTCTAATTACCATATTATAATATTAAAAATAAACTTTGTAACTCTTCTATCGCAACAATAAATATATCACTTATTGATATCTGCTACGGTATAGTTTCATACTTAGTAATGGATAAAAGACCTAATAATAAAATTAGTTTTAATTTTTATTTGAATTAGTATACTCATTATAAATAACATGCACTAGGTACAATAATATTACTAAAGAACTAATAGATCTTTTAGGAATAACAATACAGAGTAATATAATTCATTGTTGTAATCTGCTTCAACAATGTAGTTTTTAAGGTACTTAGATCAAAGTACATACAATATAGTGAAGTTTCATTAAAATCAAATTATTTAGATTATATTACAACAATGAGAGTTTATGATTTTAACAGACATGTAGAGTGTATGCGTTTAAAGAAAGGATAACAAATAAAAAAATGACAAATCGAGCTATAGGCGGTAAATATGGAAAATCATAAATAAATCTATGTTTTTACGTACTTAATATTGATATAAATATTTTATTACAATCGTAATTTCTTACAAACTTTCACTGTTTTATATGCAAAAAGTTCGCAAATTTTTATTTTTTTAAAGCGTAACCTATAGAGTCGTGTGCCGGTATTAGAATGGATTGTAATGTAAACATTAAATAATTTGTTAAAATAAATATTTAACAACTATTAACCTGATGTTTTATTCAAGTTATCTTTTCATCATATTTTACTTGGTGTTACTGTATGGTACTATCACCGAGGACATATTTTTATTTGGTTAAAAATATTTGAGCAAATGTAGACAACTTCATTTTTTACTGCTATGTTAAAACATTTATTTTTTAAATAAACATTTAAAAAATATATAATTATAATAAAAACGTCGTCTCATATCTATAGTTCCTATAATATGTACTATCTTTTAATATTTCCATTTGGTTTTTAAGTAATTGTAAGTTTAAAATTTTTTGGGCTTACTACAGTTTGAAAACCGTGATAATAAATCTAGTTGTAAAACCGTGTTTGGATACTGTGTATGTAAGACTGCCCGGAATCTAAACCAATCGTTTGCCGGTATCAGAATAGAATATGTGTTGTGTGCAGCTAGGGACATTGAATATAATTGGTTTTACTGTATATTATTATTAATTTTTGAGGACATATTTTTCTTTGGTTCTACTATATACACATTTCACAAACCTTCTGTCAAATTGACGTTTCTCTTAAAACAAATTAAAATGAAAAGTCCACAAATTTGTAAATTTGCTAATGCGTAACCTGTACAATGTATGCTAAATTGAATAATTTACTGAAATATTTAACAACAACAATTGGCATGATATTTTTTTTGACAATGTAGATCGGTCATATTTTGCTTGGTTTTACTGTATATTATTATTACCGAGGACATATTTTTATTTGGTTTTATTATATACACATTTTCTCATAAAACGTTTAAAACAACTTGAAATCAATTTGTAACAGTTTGAAATATGTATACTCATTCCACTAATACCTAATTCAATTTATAAAATTTCTCTCAGTTGTCTAGAAATTTAAAATGAAACCAAAAATTATTTAGATTTTTAAATATTAGATCTGAAAACGTTTTCCAATTAATGAACTTAACTTATCATATAAACAACAATAAAACCTTTTTAATGTAAATCATCAATATATTAATTAATTACAATATTATTATATTTATAACAACAAATTATATAATAAAATTATGAATTTAAATCAGTATGAATAAATTTATTTACATGAAAACTAATACATCTGGTACAATGCTAAAATAATTTCCAGTATATTTTCTTATTTAGAATAAACTTAGGTACAATAATATTACTAAAGAACTAATAGATCTTTTAGGACTAACAATATAGAGTAATACAATGCTTTGTTGTAATCTGCTTCAATTATGTAGATTTGATTACAACAATGAAAATTTGTGCAGAAGTTAAATTTCTTCCGGAAGAGTCCAACTCGTGCATGTAGGGGGTGTTACGATGTTATGACAGATAGAAATATAATTGCGTATAGGTTAAATTTGACGGTTTAAATGTAGGGAGATATTTATTTCATTATGTCCTTCATGCATCTTGGTTTCTCCTTTTCATCAACCGAAATTTTGATTGGTAATCTATCTAAAAAATTAGAGCAATCTAAAAATCAGAAAAACTTAAAAAATGAGAAATTATTGAACAGATTAGTATTTTACCTACATCATAAGAAATCCTTTCTAGAATAAAAATGTAATTTCTTTTTGCTTGTACTGTTTTTGTCATTCAGATTTGGTCAGGATCTGCTTGCCAGAATATTTTATTGTTGTTTCTTTCCTATTTGATTTCATGCCTAAAAACGAAAAATAATTCAATTAATCATGTAAAATTTAGTAAAAGATACTTGCTTACCTCAATTAATATCTTGAATACACAAAATAACTAATAATTATCAAATAATTCAGTGATATTGATACAAATTACACAGATTTTCACCAATGTAAATAAAACTATTGTTTGTTGTCATGATAACATGTCAACTGATAAATGTCAAATCAACGATAGATGTTCTTCTTAAAAAATTCAAAGCTACCTTGCTCTAAGTTGATTTTGCGCCAAAAACGCATGTTTTTTCAAAATTACTCGCACATCATGTGTACGAAAAATTTTAAACTATCAAAAGGCACTCCCCACACTTGCCTTCTATCAAATAAAAAATATTTCAAATTTTTCGGATAATCCGTCTAGGCTGTAGAAATGGGCAACTGACCGTGACGAATCCAAATATATATAGTCGGATTCTCTTTTAGTATATAGGATTTACCACTGGCGCACGCAAGGGGAGGGGTTTTCACTTATATTTCATATTTATTTAAATGTAATTAAATAATTTCTATATATATATATATATATATATACGAGTATATATATATATATATATATATATATATATATATATATATATATATATATATATATTTAAATTCTACTCGTTTTACAAATATCCAAGCCCCCTCCAAATATATTTTCTCGGTTCGCCACTGATATTTACTGAATTTTAGTGTAGTCATGTGTAACAACTATAAACATTATATATTTGTTTAATAAAATATTCACTCAAATATTTATACTTATAACAAATCATTTTGAACTACTCGTAAGTATACAAGTAGATTTAAGTAAATAGTAGTTTTGCACAGTTAATATTAACAGATTTTTTATTGTATCTAATGAAATACTACATATTCCTTGTAAAATTAACTTTCGGATCAGTTGGGTACATATCTGTTCAAGTAGTATACACATAATCGGGTTAGATTGGATATCCATCCGGTCGGGTCGGGTTGGATATCCATCGGGTCTGGGTACCCATCGGGTCTGGTCGGGTTGGATATCCATCGGGTCTGGTCGGGTCTGGTCGGGTTGGATATCCATCGGGTCTGGTCGGGTCTGGTCGGGTTGGGTACCCATCGGGTCTGGGCGGGTTGGATATCCATCGGGTCGGGTATCCATCGGGTCAGGTTGGGTACCCATCGGGTTCGGGTCGGGTCTGGTTAATTTTTTTTATAAAATGCGCATCTCTAGAGTCCGCCATATTGAAAAATGAAATCTTGAACATTATGCGACAATGCAGTGGAAAAAAGTTGCACTAAATTTAACAAGTAACGGTATAGGAAAAATATAAAATTTACGTTTGTGGGTACAAACACAACCTAGGTGACACACTCGCACATACACTTACAAGACACACCATACCGTAACACGCATATCATCAAAATTATATAAATTTTCTAAATTTACCTAATTTTGTTGATTACAGTGCTAACTGTCAGGAATACAAAAAAAGTATCAGACAAAACCTACGTATTTTTTGCGTAAAATCCGAATCTGCATTAAAAATGTGAGTTCCCATTTAAGATATCAAAGTTGCTCCTTCTTTTGTCCCTGGTGGTATGGGGTGCATTTTTTTGAAAAAATCGGATGTTATCTTCCGAGCCGGAAAATTAATTACAGGAGTTAATTAGTCTCCTTTAATTAAGTCAAGACGAAGCAAATATTTTTGTCATTTCTACTACAACAAAATAAATGATTGATTGATTTCAACGAGCCTTGATTTCTTTTATATGTTTTATATGCTCTTGTATATAATGCTTTTCTTTTTTAAAAAGCTGCTAGTATTGTAACAAAACACCGTCGAAAACAGTGTCCAGTATATTTATAAGAATTGGAGAAGTCAAGATAATTGGTAATATATTTAGATATAGTATCAATAGTATTATATAAACACATATACTTATACACTGGTTACTCGCTGCATTTTGAATTCTTATAAGTTATAAGTAATGAAAAACCATTGCGTGTCAGCTTTAGAAGAACACAGGCTAGCAAAATTGCAAGAAAATTTAAAACATATATTCTAACCACATTTCTTGCGGACAATGCGAACAATAATGAAATTTTTGTTCTCATGTTTGAAATATATCTTTTATAAAAGTAGATGCATCATCAATAACCTCCACACGTATGAAAATAAATTACTTAATCCGACATTTTCCGGATATACAATTAAATATACCTTAAATAAATATAAACAATATATTTATAATTTAGTAAAATATCGCGTATTTCTCAAGATTATTTGTATCCGTTGTTTATTAAATATTCTAGATTGTTTTAGATTTATAAGTTTTTAATTTCTCTTAAAGAAGGCGATAATATTTGTGTATTTGTTAAAAATAGTCTTTAGATCCTTCGGCTTCTACAAGTTCCGGTTTCTCTAAAATTTCTAGATTACCCGACGTCCTAGTCCGTCCGTGTGTATGTGGAGGGGGCACCAAATAAAGATTTATATAGTAGCGGTTTAAGTTTGCTTTGTCAGTTATGTGTTCCTATGCGGCTCTGCTTTACTGAAAATACGTAAATAAATAAAATTACTTGCATATATACATACTCGGATAAATAGTCAGTTGCTAAATCGTAAACATGGAACACACAGAAATTCAAAATTATTACAAAAATAAAACAGTGTTTATAACAGGTGGAACAGGATTTTTAGGCAAAGTATTGGTTGAAAAATTACTACGTTCGTGTCCAGGAATAAAACAGATAATTCTGCCAATAAGATCTAAAAAAAATACAACTTTTGAAAGTAGAATAGCAGACTACTTCAATAATAAAGTAAGAGCAGATTATTTTTTAAATATTATAAGTTTATATAATTTATTGTGTTTCTTTATATTACAGTTATTTCACATAATTAAAAGAGAAAACCCCGATGTACTAAAAAATGTAACATTTGTGAATTCGGATATCAAAATAAATAATTATGGATTAAATCCCACTGATTACAATTATGTAATTAGTTCTGTAAATATAATTTTCAATAGTGCAGCAACAGTTAATTTTAATTCTCCTCTGTCAGAAGCCGTTGCTTGTAATATTAAAGCAACAAAAAATATTATTAACATAGCAAAAAATATGACACAATTAGAGGTAAGTTACGAACTGTTAAACTTATCAAAAACAAAATTAATTGCCTCCGTACACAATTTCTGAATTAATAGTTATTTGAAGTAGGCCATGGCCAGCCTATGACTCTGAATGTAGAATTATCACAGGCGTAAAATTTAGAAAATTAATTAATTACCATTTTATAATTTAAACAGAAAAGAAACTACTAATCTATTATGTATTGATAAAATGGGCAAAATTTTATAAATACAAGATTGTTACGTGTTAATTGTATATACAGTGTTTCATTTAAGAGGTTCACCACTGGGATATCGAGATCTATAAGAGCTACAAGTTTGAAATAAAAAAGGTTCATATTGTTACTGTCTAACCAGTGGCGTAGAAAAATTTATTCCAGATATGACAAACTTATAATTTTTTAATGAAACTAATAATAAAAATATTATAGTAAAAAAGATTATTTTGTTATGATTTAAATTATGTATACCTTTTTACACTTCTAATACTATTTTACGTGAAAATAAGGAATTATTTTTACAGACATTAGTCAAATTATATATGAATTAAAAATAATATTTTATAAACCAATGATTAGTAGTTCACTTAGTAGTCCTAGTAACATGTAACTAAATTAGGTAGACATTAAATATAAATTATCTTAATACTGCTCATATAATACGATCCTAGGCAATCATTAAATTAAGTTATTCGTAGAATACCAGAAAGACTGCTGAAGTGCTTGGTAGTACGTGGACGTAATTTCGAACATTTGATTAATTAATATTTATATTTGTGTCATTTTCACATTAAAATATTATATCATATCTCATATGTATGACTACAAGTATTTAAATTGAACGTCTACTTAATTTAGTTATGTTATATAGCACTAGGACTAATAAGTGTACTATTAATCATTTGTTTATAAAATTTTATTTGTTAATTCATATGTAGTTTGACTTATTTCTAAAACAATAATTCATAAAATAGTAAATACTGAATTACTAGGCTAATCTTCAGGTCTACAATACATAATTATAAAATTTAGTACCCGCTATAAGGCAATGACAATTAGAGTATAAAACAATCAAGCTTATCAATAATTCTAATTTACATGTAAATTAAACAACCTTAGAAGGACAGACGTGTTGTCTTAATTTTTACATGCTAAGTGAAAATATTAGTAGAATTGTACACTTTGAAATATTTTAGCATTGCAGTCATTTTCTGTTTAGAAGTATATACTTATTTCTAATAACATTTTCACTTAACATGTAAACGTTGTTGAAATAACATGCACAGTAAACATATGTACCTTTTTTATTAGACGCGTTTTGCTCAGCATGTCATATTTTAGAAATTATTTAAAAATGAAAAACACACTGTATAACTGTTACATGAAATAAATTGATAAATAATGTAATGAGTATGCCTGTATAATAATCGTATAGATGATTTGTGTGTGAGTGAGACTAAGACTAAAGGCAGTAGTGAGAAAGATGTGGATGGAATGTTTTGCTTGTGGTCGAGTGTTGCAGAGAATGAACGGGCGAAACATGTTTTGGCTGTGCTCGTTAGTCAAAGATTGACACCGTTTGTGAGGGATTATGTTTGTATTTCATCGATAATTATTTGACCGAGATTAAAAGTAGGCTTACATAGAATCTTCGTTGTGTCAGTTTGTGGACCAACTGAATCCAAAGTGATCATGAATTAGAACGACTTTGGAATTTGTTATATAGTGTAATTGATTCTTTTAATCAAGGGGAGAAAGTTATCGTACGTGGTGACAGTGGCGTAGACAAGGGGGGGGGGGGTTTCGGGTCCTGACCCCCCCCTTGACGATTTTAAAATAAAATATTCGTAGAGATTAAAATTTTTCAAAAATAAAAATATATTGTATCCTTATTGGAAGGCGAACACCCGCATGGACGCCAGCAAAAAGCGATAGCCCGTATTGACTGCGCTTGCGCCAGCGTCCGTAATGCCTTCACTGTAAGGTTCAATTAGTTAACGCGCAGTAGTTGTGTTGTATTTATTTATAACAGTTATTTTTTTATTTGGGTGCGACGTTTTAAACGCGAATTTAATAGCCGAATTTATGTGAACATGTAAAGAATGAAATTATTCAAATTAGAACAGAATCAGACACTGAATTTCGTAAATTATTTGAAAATATTAAACACCAACCAGAAATATTCGATTTCGAATTAAAAATACCACGAACTAATAAGAGACAAATACACAGATCAAATATAGCAACGAATTCTCCAGAAGATTATTATAGAGCATCAATATTCATACCGTTTTTAGATTCTTTTCTTATAGAAATAGATAATAGATTTTTGTCTCATAAAACTATATTAAGTGAATTTCAGTGTTTAATAAATGGTATAAATAATACTAAAGATTGTTTACTAAATTTAATAAATTTTTACTCGATGGATTTAAATGACAAAGATATTGTCATTTCAGAATATAAACTATGGCAAAGACATATATTGCAGTTAGAAGAAAGACAAAAAAATGGAATAGAAGCAATAAATAAGTGTAACAAAACAATATTTCCAAATGTATATAAATTACTGAAGATATTTGTAACATTACCAGTAACAACTAGCTCTGCAGAGTGAACATTTTCCACGCTAAAAAGAATTAAAACTTATTTACGAAATTCAATGTCGGAAAATAGACTAAATGGTCCGGCAATGTTAAATTAAATATACATCGAGAAATTTCAATTACGGCTGACGAAGTACTGAGTTGTTTAACAAAAAACACCAGACGACTTAAATTTAAAATCTAAATTTGTTATTAGCTAATTATTTGCTATTTATTTTTGTATTGTATTTTTGTATATATATATATATATATGAGGTCTAAATTTTATTTTTTTTATTATTTTTTTGCTAAATAAATATAAATATATATGTAACCTGAACTAATTTTGAACCCCCCCCCTTTCAAAATTCCTGGCTACGCCACTGCGTGGTGATTTGATCCGCTGAGTGGGAATAAATAGAGTCATGTCTGGGAACACATTGGATAAGTTTGGTAATATGGGAGTTAATAAAAACGGTAGGGGGATAATATATTATTATACACAATCAACTCATAATATGCATATATTTGTGCTGTGGGACCAATTATACACTAGTGGAATGAAGTCATTTTATTCCTGTGTTAAAAGAATTAATGTACAGAAATCAGTCAAATTTATTGAATTACTTATTAATATAGAAAGAAATTATCCGTCAAGTGGAAAGTTACAGTAAATAGTTTAATTCTTGGATACCGGATACCTGCAAACCGTGTTAGTTTATGAAAAATGATTGACAAATAGATTTTTATTACACAATCTAGCAGTAGTTCTATGCAATATTTCCCAGATTTACAACTCAGTTACCTCAAAATATAATGTTAGATGGATATTAGGAAGTGTCTTCAGCTGAAATTATTTATCCATGTTCTATTTGTAATATTAACGAACGTGAAAATAAAGTTTTTATTATGACTGAGAAAGAGAAGACAGCAGATAAGAGCATTGTAATAAACATTGAAAAAGGAAAACTTGGTTCAAGATATTACGAAAACATGTGTTACATGAATTGAATTTACATGCAAAAATCATAAATATGTTGCCTTCACTCATAATAAAACAGAAAAACGTGTAAAAGCTAAATTTATACATCCTAACGTATGGTCATTAAAATTATCAGTACTTCCACCAGTTTGCACTGCATTATTAATGGTATTTTCGCAAAAATATAAAATTAATTTACCTACTCTGCCAAAGAAAATTCTATGAGAACGGTAAAATTTTGCATGATTATTCATAGCGATACAAAATACTAAAACAGAACACGAACTGCGTTTACCTGACTGTACTTTCCTATGATCGTGGTCTTTTATATGTAGGTTGAGAGTCTGAGGTCCTTGTAAAATACATACCTTTGTTTGTTTTCAGCCCCTCTCTCTTATAAAAATGGTGTTTGTAAAATCTTTGTAGTTAATCAGTAGTTAATATCAATTCTACAACACTTTTTACAAATAATGTATTATAATAAAATCAATACACTAAAAGAAACGATAAAATATTACGCGTAGCCTCTCCACCGACAAACAGGTGCTCTTCTTGAAGCAGGGCAGGATCCAGCTCAGACTTGTCTTCCTAAATTAAAACTGTTGCGCGTTAGTTTCACTGTCTGAATCTAAAGAATTGTCATAACATATTTGTATATTGATACAGATTGCTCGATGCGCGTCCTCACAGGCTCGCGGTGCACCATTTCTATAGTCGAGTCCCCCAAGAAAATACGGTAAACATCCTTTCTCCGGACTGGCTTCACCTGGTCGTCGTCGTCATCGTCGTCACTTAACAGAAGTTTTTCCGTAGTCCCAAGTAAATCCTTCATTTTATTTTCAAAGTCTTCTTGTTACCTGGGAATCTGGTGGAGCGTCACGACTCTGATGTTATCCGTGGTTTCCATCACTGGCAACAAATTTAACGCAAGCCTTACCACCTTAAATCCGGTATACAAATTTTTATGGACATAACTCTCGACAGTGGAATAAGATTTTTAGTAAAGTGAGACATAATTTCTACCCAAAAACTACAATACTGCATGAACTATACAGGAGAAGAAATTCAAACTGTATAATGTTAAAAATTATGTCCTACGTGCTTATATACTGCTTAATAGCAAATATGTTGGGGCATTTCTTTTAGAAAATGATTTTGTCCTATATAAATAAATTAATGGGGTAAATATATTTTCGTTAAAATCACAATGACCTAAATTGTACCTGGCGCCAACCCAAAAGTTTAGGGCTCAGGTGTCTCATTACCTGTTTTAGTAAATTTGTTTTGCAGGCATTTCAATCTTTTTGTTGCGGGAATATATTTATTTATAAAAGCCAAGTCAGTTATTATAATAAGTATATTATTCGGTATAAAACAACATGTATCGTGATTCCTTTTGTGCCATATATTTTAGAAACATTTACAAAATATATATTTTCTTCATTAACCTTATCATATTAATTAATCAGGACAACTATTAAGTGCAACACCGCATTCCTGGATGCTTATTACTTATTTCTTATTATATTTTTCTTATGCTGTATTTTTGATTTATGTGAAATTTTAGTCATTTACACAAGTAATAAACTTTATTAATTCTATTATTTTTTGAAGTTGCATTCCCAATTGTCGCTATTGTTCTCTTATATTTGGTTACACAAAAAAAAAATACAAAAATATACCTGTCATGTGACAGAGAATACAAGTGCCACAGATTTTTCTCCCTTTCGAATAATTTAATATATCTACTCGTATAGATTTCAATTTACTAAGTGGAAGGCAATATTGCTGCGAAAATATTACGTATACGTATTTGAACGTTTTAGAAAATCGAGCCCTGACTTTTTATGTTTATATAATATGTATAAATATGGGATCAAAAATAACGAATGTTTATCTACCTAAAAAGTATGAATAATGGACTGAATTTATTATAGCATAGTACAAGCAATTAATTTTTTTAATTTGATATTTTTGCAACGGGATCAATTAAATGAAGTTACGCCACCATGTGATGATATATTTGTAGGGAGTGTGAATATAAAATATGTTGATGCATGATTAGTGTGTGATTGAGAAGAATTTTGTTAGGAGAATGGGAATGTGTCAACAAAACTAGTTGGTTTTGTTATGTAAAAGAGAATGTCATATGAAAGATGAAACAAGCATTATGTTGGTGAAGTTTACTTTATTACCTAATTAAAGTTATTTTCGAATAAAGGTCCTGATAACTATCTTCAGAATAATAAAAAATATCGTATTTGAAATTGGCATTCACTATAATTATTACCATTTGTGCTATGATTTTTCGATGCGATATTTTCTTATTTATTCCGCTGATAGTTAATGGGAACTTTATCTGCAGATAAAATCGGACCTAATTCTAATATAATTTGGTAACTTTTGGGCAAAAAGATCTGATACACTGGGTTTCTACTTTTTTATGTTCCAACGGACATTTAATGAAAAAATTATCAATTTGGTATTTATCTATTAATTTTAGAACAAAAGAGACTACAAAACATGTTCAGATTGAGTACCTACTATTAATGAGTCAAAATTTATTAATCTAATAAGTTCCTGTCACGAAACAAAAGTAAATTAAATTTACTATCTTTAAGCTATAGGCAGAGTGGTATGTGAGATAAAAGAAATAATTTAACAGTTGAAAAAATTATTATTTCTTTCATTTCTCATGGCACATTTTAAACAACTTAAAGATTACAATTTTAATTTACGTCTATTCCGTGACAGGAACATAACAAAATGAATTTGGATTCATTGTATGCGGTTTTTAATTCTGAATATATTTTGTATTTATACATTTGTTCTAAAATTAATAGAAAAGAAACGATCGCCAAATGAAAATTGTATCATCGTATGACCTATAGACCATGAAGAAAAATTTAATTCATTTTTTTAGGCATTCATTCATGTATCCACAGCTTGGTCACATGGCATCATGGATTATACAGAGGAGAAAGTCCATAAAATTTCATATGATCCAGAGTTTTTAATCAACCTTGTAGATAGTGTTGATGAAAGCACATTGAATAAAATAACGCCTGAGATATTAGATGTTTGGCCAAACACTTATGTACTGACGAAACATGTTTCAGAAGTTTTAATAGCGGCTGAGCAAGGAAAACTACCTGTTGTAGTTTTTAGAACCCCAGGAGGTAGGAATACATTATTATTTAATTAACACGAATCAATCTGGCGTTGGTATGACGTTTAACTATTGGTATCAATATAAATTTTATGAAATGGTTTCCAGCACCCAAAACTTATCATTAGATATGGGCATTTTTTAAAAAATAACACGACTCGACCTGAACACAAAGGTTACCGTTAGAGAAACCGCACACCAAAGCAACATATAATATAAAATGTAATATAAGAAACGTATTTCATAAAATTACAACATGGCGATTAAACATTGAATTAAATATATTTCATATTACAGAAATCACGTTTCAAACATGTTTCATGAGATATGTCTAGCTTTATCTTTCATTTAATTTGATGGAATTTATTGAAGTAAAAACAATCAAAACTATGAGGGATAATCAAGAATTTAACATTTCTCTGAAATGATCGTAACAATGATATTTTATATAAATTTAGAAAAGTATTCAAATAGGAATGCAAAAGAATTGGTGTGGCATAAAGTTGTCAAAATAGTGTTACTTGTTGTATTTTCCGAAGTTACATCAAACTCTATTGTAAACTGAAAATGAAACTATTTCGTTAGTATCTCTTAATTGAGTGTGACATATATATTTTGTGCCATAATTCAAGATTAATATTTCATTTTTAATGTTTTGTTTTATATTTTATGTATCATTGGTGTGCGGCCTCCCTAAGATGTGTTTAATAGAAATACTTTTATATATATACATAAACGGTCCTATAGCCGTTAGTGAAAAAGCTCTGGCCTGTCCATTGTCGTGATAAATTTATATTTGAAAAAAATAAAGACTATTTTTTAAAATTATAATATATCTGTCCATTTGCATGTCAATGTGGTCAGAAGAAAATAAAAACAAAGTATATATATATATATATATATATATATATATATATATATATATATATATAGGAATATTTATTTAGAATTTACATTGTACATTGTGTAGCTGGTACTACTTTCATGAAATTAATAAAACTAAACACTTGTTGCATAAAAAATATCAAATATGGATAGTAATATCAGTATAAATAAATAATTAACTTAGCCCAATATTAAAGTTTTCTATAATCTCCAGATGAATTAAAATACTTATCAACTTATATCCTATAAACTATATTTGAATTATCGTGGGATACAAAATGATTTTTATTTATAAAATAAGGCTTCAGAATATTTTTGTTAAATATTTCATTATATAAAACGAATATTTCGGGTGAGCAAATTCAGCCTTATAATGTAATACTTTAAAGTACCAACCAGACAAAAACATATTTAAAAAAAATAATGTATAAAAACATTTGTCAGGAAATAAAGAGACATGGCAGTTTGTTAAAAAAATATATAAAAATCGTAATAATTTCATTATTAACAAAAATTATCAATACTAGTGAAAAAATTTTAGCCGAGCTACACTGGTAAATGTAAGAAATATTAATAGTTGTTACTAGTTAATTATAGATTTATTAAGCACTACGTGTTTTTTTTTTGAGAAATTGTTGTTCTCTTGCTGTCCGTCATGTGTCTTTATTTCCAGATAAATGTTTTTTTTTTAATATTTATTTGTTATATTTCTTGTCTGACTGATAGGTACTTTGTTCTCCAAACTGTTACATTGTCAAGCAGAAGATGGATAGATTTGCACATCTGAAATGTCCGATTTATATAATACAATATTTCACAAAGGAATCTTGAAGCCTTATTATATCATAATAAATTCGATAATACGAGTATCTTGAAGTTCATAAACAAGATCTGTGGAGACTATTACAATTTTTGACGATAAAATTGGTCTTAAATTTTTTTGTGAGAACTGACACTTTAAACACTGTTTATTTCTCTTCTATTCATCTCTAAATTTGAGAAAATTTAGGTTATGTTTTAAAATGTAGAATTACGGAAAAACTGTAATCGCTCATTTGTAGAGATTTTGCCGACCGTAATACTAGGCTCTGTGGACCCTGATGATTAGCTATCAACTCGTTGATTCATTTTTACATTATCTCACAGACTTTTCTTTAGAACGGAAAAAAGTATATATACTTTTAGGTAAAAACAAATGATATTCAGTCCATTACAATTTTTGGCTATTTTATTGGACATCTCTTCTCAAAACAAGATAAGGTATCTTATGGCTTTTAGAAAAAACAATTAAAGAAAACTACGAATTGAGAGTACTGTTTAAAACCATGAAACAGAATAATTTTTTATATAAATTTTGACAGTTACTACAATATTTACGTCAAATGATTGTTAAATAACACTGATAACTTTGGTTAACAGATTAATTGTTGTCAACTGTTGTTAAGTATGGAAATATTTTCAAATAATATTAATAACATAAAATAGCATTACGCGGAAAATTCATTGCATAAAGTGCGCAATCAGTGCGCTGCGTCGTGGTTCACCTATCCAATCTACTGCTACCATTAGTAGAGTTATTAAACAATTTGAAGATACGGGTCGCGTACTAAAACCATGTAAAAAGTGTAAAGATCAAAATCATAAACAAGATGTTGAAAATAATCAAATTAAATGTATTGCTTTGTATTGAGGAGAATCCAAATAATCGTGTATGCAATATAGCTAGACAATTAAATCTGCATCACACGACTGTCCATAAAATATTAAAAAGTGAACAATTTTATTCAAGACATCAAGAAATTTTTGAACAAGACGAAGTTAGAAGACATGATATCTGTGAAGCTATAATGGAAAAATCGAATTTAGGTACAAATTGTTCAAAATTTATTTGTTTCTCTGATGAATCAACATTTTCATTAAATGGTGAACCCAACACACGAAAGTTCAAGTACTGGAGTAAAGAAAATCCACATTTGATGGTCGCAACTCACACACAGTATCCAGAAAAAGTAAAAGTCTGGGCTGGTATTTTTAAATCACGAATAATTGCCCCATTTTTTTATTAACGGCTCTCTAAATGCAAATAAATATTTGGATTTACTACAAAATGTTATTGGTCCAAAGCTGGCATTCAGTGCTGGTAGAAATGATTTGTTCCAGCAAGATGGTTATCCCACACACAGTAGTATTGATGTAAACCATTATTTGAACCAACGCTCTCTTAAATCTTGGATAGGTAGAGGTGGACCATTAAATTGGCCAGCAAGATCCCCAGATTTGGCACCGAACGATTTTTTATAGTCCTATTTAAAAGAGAAAATTTATAAGAAATATCATGCCGACACAATCTCTTCAAAAAATGCAATAAGACAAGAATGGGACAAAATAAAAGCGCAACAATTAGCGGTAGATCGCCAGGAATTTTTTTACAGATCAGGCCATTATTTAGACTAGCTAGTCAGTACTTTACTTGCGAGAATACCAGGTAATGTACCTGTATATAATACAAATAAAATAACAATTATGTTTTTTTATTGTTTAAACCAAACGAAAACACCATTTTACATTATCATTTATTATGAAATTATGTTACTAAAAATAATTATAGTTGCGAGTGAGAGATACATAAAATCCCTGAAATATTCAAGTAAAAGTATCAGCGAGATAAAACTGTATTTCATACTACCGATACTAACTTAATACATATTTAATTTAAAAATATAGTTTCACCTGTATATCGGGAACCTCTGCCTGGATGGATAAACAGTATGCAAGCACTTAGTGCTATAGGAATAGGAATAGCATCAGGATCTATTAAAGCAATTCATTCGAATCCAGAAGATAATTGTCATTTTGTACCTACAGACTTGGTAGTCAACTGTTTAATTTCCATTGCTTGGAATACAGCAACTCGAAAGCGGTAAGCAACTATTTATTCATGTTATCACGAATATTCACATTAAATGTTTTTTTTTCCAAGACATAAACTTTTTTTATTTATACGACGCGTTTCGACTTTTCAGTTTTCATCAGGTAATAATACAATGGTTTACAAATGTCTCAACCAAAATTATTTTGAATTTAATGGAAATTTTTATAAACAAATTAATGGTCTACCCATGGGATCTCCAATGTCACCACTATTCGCTGAAATCTTTATGGATTGGTTTGAACAAAAACTCTTAAATTCACATACCACTTTAACAAACAAAATTAAATTTTGGGCACGGTACGTAGACGATGTTTATTGTATATGGACTGGTACCTACAGAGAATTAGACAAGTTACTTTATTACATGAACAATATTAATAAAAACACAAAATTCACTTTAGAAATAGAAGAAAATAAAAAATTTAACTTTCTTGACTTAACAATACACAACACTAACAATATTTTAGAATATGACAAATACAGGAAACCAATATTTACAGACACCTTAATACCCGAATGCTCCAATCAATCTCTTACAATTAAATTATCTGCATTCCACAGCATGATACACAGATTAACCACAATCCCGCTAAATAAATCAAACTTTAACAAAGAATGAACAACAATAAAACAAATAGCCGTTAATAATGGTTATAAATTAGATACTATTGACAAACTAAAAAAAACTAAAATAAAAATAAGAAAATTATGATTCAGAACATATATACACAATCCGAAAGTAACGTAAAAAAGAAAAACTGGATATATTTAAACTACATCCCAAATACCACACAAGCCGTCTCAATAATTTTCAAAAAACTTAACATCAACTCCGTTTCTACTAATAAAACAAATTTAGGAACAATGTTAACAAATACAAAAACAAAAAATGATAAATCAGAATCTTCGGGGGTATATGAAATTAAATGTAAAGAGTGTGATGCCATTGTATTCAACACAACCATTCAGTATTAGATTATAGGATTCTCCATATTGAGCCGAAAGGCGGTAAACTTAACTTACTGGAAAATTTAGAAATTCGCAAGGCGGTTAATTCAAAGAAAAATATAGTCAATGACCAATTGGACGTAAGTTCCTCCCCTCTTGTTAATATTAATTTTAGCATATAAGTGTTGTATTTTTGTAAACCATTGTATTATTACCTGATGAAGACTGAAAAGTCGAAACGCGTCGTATAAAAAAAAAAGTTTATGTGAAATATACCAAGTGTTTTAATTTTATAATTTAAAATGTTTCACCAAGTGCCAACCACACAAACAATTAATATAACCTGGAATATTTGATCATTTCTATGATACAATAATCGTGACAAAAGTATAACATTTTATCCCTAGAGAAATAATGTTCACATTATTCCTCTAGTGATTTTATATTATTTTAACAGTTTAGCTGTCAAATATATGTAAAATACAATAGAGTACAATGAAACAAATATAAACCTAAGAACAGCTACAGAAGCTGCATCAACAATTTCTTAGGTTTCTTCCAAGTATTCCTCCCTTAATATTCCAATTTAGAAATATAATGTAATTTGACATAAACAAACTTGTTTGCATATATTTTTGCTTTTATCAAGGAATTTTATTTTTGTGTCAAAGACTACTAATAATTTTAAAATTAATAAATATCAAGAAATTTATTGATATAAATTATATTTTTCTACAACTGTCAAAAAATTTTCATTTTTACTTCCTTGTACGAAGTAAAGGAAGTATTGTAATCGCGAAAATTTTCGGTTCTCGGATTTCAACGGAAATAGGTGTTTTGGCCCTCCCTGAATCCATTTTGACTAATTTCGTCATGCCGTCTGTACGTACGTATGTACGTACGTATGTACGTATGTACGTACGTACGTACGTACGTATCTCGCATAACTCAAAAACGGTAAGCCGTAGAAAATTGAAACTTTATATTTAGGACTGTTATAACATCTAGTTGTGCACCTCCCTTTTTGGTCATTATACAACTACCGGAAGTGGTACTTTACTTGAAGCCTATAATAGATTTTCATGAAAAACTATATTCAAATATAATTTAAAACTTTCCAAATTTGGTATATAAGACTACTATATCAATGGAAATAACATAATAGATTTTGGTTAAAATAGACTAACCGGAAGTGGCACATTACATGAAGCTGCTAACAGTTTTCCTTGAAAAAAATGGTATTATTTTAATTTTAGAAAGGAATGCTGCAAATAAAAGTTTTAGAGAATTAAATTCTGCGTCTAGCACATTAAGAATTTTTAAATTTGCTTTTTGCATAAACGAGATATCTAAATTTAAATATTATATATTTTTTGATTTTTAAAAAAATTAAGTTTGCTATGGATTAGAACAAAAAATAAAAGATTTAATGTCAAATATGTGCAATTAAAAAATATCTATAGTTTAATACGTGTACAAGGAAGTCATGTGGTGTCCACATCAGATATTTTTCACTAATATCAATACGCGAAGTACGTGATTTTTTCATCATTTACTGTTACGTTTCATTTTGAGCCTTCCTTCGAATTTCACTCGGTTTATTGTTTATTGTGTATCAGCACCTGAAATTTAATTATCAATTAATTATTGACCGATAAATTTTGATAATACTTAGCATCAGTTAGATTTCCTTCTTTTAGTATTCCAGTTTATAGCAAAACTTAGATTCAGTTTCTCTCGGCTTCATTGTATTTTGTAGGTTATCACTTTGTTTGTTTAGCTGTCAGACAATTAGTGGCCGTTTGCCGCGAAGTAGCTCTGCCGATATTATTGTCGGCTAGGCGCGCCTTTTTACCGGCACCATTCGAATTTAGGCGGAGGCTGTCTTTGTCTTCGCGCAGCGCTCTCTTTTCTTGGCAGAATTTCACAGGTTCGATTTCGAACGCATTCAGTTTTTGTTTTGTCTTTTCGAACGACGTCTGTTGCGGAAATGTGAGTTTTGAATATTGGAAGATGGGCTATTTCATTTATATTTCGGCAAACCTGTCTTGTTTGCGAAATACCCTGGTGGGGATTTGGGAAATAGTGCCATTTAGGGAATATTGCAGTTTAGGTTACTGCATTATTCGTCGGAGTTGTTCCGGATTTGGTTCCCAGTAGGAAAGATCACATATTTTCTGCCACTTGAAAGCCGCCCACGAACACAGGTAAAGATGTCTGTTCATTTGTTAGTGAATCTGCCTTTAGTCAAGTAAAGTTAGCCTGTTAATAGCTTTCCCTCGCACATGGCCCTAATTGCAGTCGTTTGTTTTAGGCTTTTTTTTCTACGTCTACGTTCATTTCTACGTCTTTTCGTTTTCGTTTTATGTTTGACGACAGCCAGTTCGTTTTATGTACGTTTTGTTGTACGTTGTACGTGTTTACGTATTTTTGTGGCTGGTCAGCTGTCCGTGCCATTGTGGGTTTATGCTGTGTGCCCGTGTTCCTGGCATCGAAGCTGATGTGAGCGCACTAGCTCGTTGGCGTTGCATTGGAGGAGTTCCTGTTAATTGTTGCCAAGGGAGTAAAGCCCAGCAGTTTGGAGAAGAAGCCACGTGTAGCGGAAGTGACGCTGCGTGACGTTCCCATTTCACGTGCTTGTCCGCCATCTTGGGAAGTGACGATTCTGGACATCCGGTTGGCAGACCGAGTTGTGTCACTGCTGCCACCTGTCCCGTTCACGCCTGGACGCCATACAGCTAAGCCACAATCATTTGTTTTATTTACTCATTATTTTTCTTGTAGTCATATGTTGTCATACTTTCGATTTATGTACCGTATTGTTATACCTTGGCTTGTGTGCCTTCTGCTCACGAGATTATTTAAGTTATTGTTGAGCAAGATATTTAAGAGTAGTTACAGTATCTTTGTGAAAATCCAGTTAAGAGTATTTTGTAGAATCATTTGTAGTGACGTTGTTGTCACTGACGAGGTGTGTTGCTTGTGCAACGTAATAGTTGTTAGGGTCTGCGATTCTGTAGTCAAGTACGTTCGGTCGCGCCGCGTAAACGAATTATTGGCCAATGATACGTCATACGTCGGTATACGCCAGTTCATTTTAGGTGTAGACTTTTCCGCAGCCCTAGTCGCTACGGCGAAACGCAGCGCCCCGCCTCCGTTTATGCTAGTATCCGCTTTGACGCGTTTTGATCTTAAGTGGATTTACGATCCAGCTATCGTGTAGCAACGACTATTGTGTCCTGTGTAACTTGCTCGTTAATTGCGTTAATATATTATTAATTTTCCGCATTCTCCTTTTGTTATTTGAAGTATTTGAAACCTCTCGTAGTCCCGTCCTGGGAAGTATCCCGTACTTTGTCGGCCGTAGTACTTTTGTTGAACCGGTCGCGGCTCAGGCCGGCTGGCGCCCAATTCATTTGTGATTTATCACCCCTTCTCCGACTCACTCCCATCTTCACTGAGTTTAGCCGCGGTTCAACCGTCCAACCCGGGCTCATCCCCCAGGGAGCGTAAGGTTGATTTTTGTAGCACAAGGAATTGTGCGTTACAAAATTTGGCGCCCAACGTGGGGCCTCGAGAAAAATAGGCCTGAGAATTCTGAGGGCCTCGAGAAAAAGAGGCGAGAGAAAAAGAGGCCACGAGCAGAAGAGGCTCGATTTTGTTGTTGTCGTTTTCATGTTTGGCTCGTTTTTGTGATTTCTTTTGTTTATCCGTGCTTGTTTTTGAAAATTGGCTCTGAGTTAGGAAATTAAATTTTAGGTTTGGACAGTATTCTGCAACTAGTATTTAAATTAATTTTAGTTTTAGTTACATTTGATTGTCATTGAGTTCTCGTACGTTGGAGGCTAACATGGAGAACAAACAAAGCTGTCTTTCCGACACATAGAATTCCGAAAATTATTCGTTTGGTAGTTAATTAAATTCAGACAATTTTTTAAAATATATTTTTACATAGTAGCTGCATTTTTCGTGGGTTCGCGTCCTTTGTAGAGTTTCCTTATCGGAAATTTTTGGGAAAATTTCCTGGACAAGTAGGGGGAGAATTGTTACGTTTCATTTTGAGCCTTCCTTCGAATTTCACTCGGTTTATTGTTTATTGTGTATCAGCACCTGAAATTTAATTATCAATTAATTATTGACCGATAAATTTTGATAATACTTAGCATCAGTTAGATTTCCTTCTTTTAGTATTCCAGTTTATAGCAAAACTTAGATTCAGTTTCTCTCGGCTTCATTGTATTTTGTAGGTTATCACTTTGTTTGTTTAGCTGTCAGACAATTAGTGGCCGTTTGCCGCGAAGTAGCTCTGCCGATATTATTGTCGGCTAGGCGCGCCTTTTTACCGGCACCATTCGAATTTAGGCGGAGGCTGTCTTTGTCTTCGCGCAGCGCTCTCTTTTCTTGGCAGAATTTCACAGGTTCGATTTCGAACGCATTCAGTTTTTGTTTTGTCTTTTCGAACGACGTCTGTTGCGGAAATGTGAGTTTTGAATATTGGAAGATGGGCTATTTCATTTATATTTCGGCAAACCTGTCTTGTTTGCGAAATACCCTGGTGGGGATTTGGGAAATAGTGCCATTTAGGGAATATTGCAGTTTAGGTTACTGCATTATTCGTCGGAGTTGTTCCGGATTTGGTTCCCAGTAGGAAAGATCACATATTTTCTGCCACTTGAAAGCCGCCCACGAACACAGGTAAAGATGTCTGTTCATTTGTTAGTGAATCTGCCTTTAGTCAAGTAAAGTTAGCCTGTTAATAGCTTTCCCTCGCACATGGCCCTAATTGCAGTCGTTTGTTTTAGGCTTTTTTTTCTACGTCTACGTTCATTTCTACGTCTTTTCGTTTTCGTTTTATGTTTGACGACAGCCAGTTCGTTTTATGTACGTTTTGTTGTACGTTGTACGTGTTTACGTATTTTTGTGGCTGGTCAGCTGTCCGTGCCATTGTGGGTTTATGCTGTGTGCCCGTGTTCCTGGCATCGAAGCTGATGTGAGCGCACTAGCTCGTTGGCGTTGCATTGGAGGAGTTCCTGTTAATTGTTGCCAAGGGAGTAAAGCCCAGCAGTTTGGAGAAGAAGCCACGTGTAGCGGAAGTGACGCTGCGTGACGTTCCCATTTCACGTGCTTGTCCGCCATCTTGGGAAGTGACGATTCTGGACATCCGGTTGGCAGACCGAGTTGTGTCACTGCTGCCACCTGTCCCGTTCACGCCTGGACGCCATACAGCTAAGCCACAATCATTTGTTTTATTTACTCATTATTTTTCTTGTAGTCATATGTTGTCATACTTTCGATTTATGTACCGTATTGTTATACCTTGGCTTGTGTGCCTTCTGCTCACGAGATTATTTAAGTTATTGTTGAGCAAGATATTTAAGAGTAGTTACAGTATCTTTGTGAAAATCCAGTTAAGAGTATTTTGTAGAATCATTTGTAGTGACGTTGTTGTCACTGACGAGGTGTGTTGCTTGTGCAACGTAATAGTTGTTAGGGTCTGCGATTCTGTAGTCAAGTACGTTCGGTCGCGCCGCGTAAACGAATTATTGGCCAATGATACGTCATACGTCGGTATACGCCAGTTCATTTTAGGTGTAGACTTTTCCGCAGCCCTAGTCGCTACGGCGAAACGCAGCGCCCCGCCTCCGTTTATGCTAGTATCCGCTTTGACGCGTTTTGATCTTAAGTGGATTTACGATCCAGCTATCGTGTAGCAACGACTATTGTGTCCTGTGTAACTTGCTCGTTAATTGCGTTAATATATTATTAATTTTCCGCATTCTCCTTTTGTTATTTGAAGTATTTGAAACCTCTCGTAGTCCCGTCCTGGGAAGTATCCCGTACTTTGTCGGCCGTAGTACTTTTGTTGAACCGGTCGCGGCTCAGGCCGGCTGGCGCCCAATTCATTTGTGATTTATCACCCCTTCTCCGACTCACTCCCATCTTCACTGAGTTTAGCCGCGGTTCAACCGTCCAACCCGGGCTCATCCCCCAGGGAGCGTAAGGTTGATTTTTGTAGCACAAGGAATTGTGCGTTACAAAATTTGGCGCCCCACGTTGGGCGCCAAATTTGTAACGCAACTTTCGTTGTACTACAATAATCAACCTTACGCTCCCTGGGGGATGAGCCCGGGTTGGACGGTTGAACCGCGGCTAAACTCAGTGAAGATGGGAGTGAGTCGGAGAAGGGGTGATAAATCACAAATGAATGGGCGCCAGCCGGCCTGAGCCGCGACCGGTTCAACAAAAGTACTACGGCCGACAAGGTACGGGATACTTCCCAGGACAGGACTACGAGAGGTGCCAACTTCTTCAATAACAAGATGGTAATACGAAAAACTAACGATATATTAGAACACTCACGAGAAAATTACACAGAACACAGTAGTTGAATTTGCAAGACAGCTGGATCATAAATCCACTTAAGACAGAACGCTTCAAAGCGGATACTAGCATAAACGAGGGCGGGGCGCTGTGTCTCACCGTAGCGGCTAGGATCGCGGTACAGTCAACACCTAAATGGCGCTGAAGTGAACTGACGTATTCCGACGTATGACGGTCCGCTGGCCAGCGAAGGCGTTTTACGCGGCGCGTCTGACTGAACGTGACTACCGAACTGTAGACCCTAATGGCTATTGCGTCGTACGAGCGACACACCTCGTAAGTGACAACAACGTCACGACTATTGACTCTACGCAAAATGTTCTTAATTGGATTTTCACAAATAATCCCGTAACTACTCTTAAATTAACTCGCTCAACAAAAACTTAAATAATCTCGTGCACAGAAGGCACACGAGCCAAGGTATAACAATACAATAAACTTAAACACAATACTAAATAAAGAAAGTAATAATTGTGGCTTAGCTGTAGTGGCGCTGAGGCGCTAACGGAGTGTGGCAGCAGTGGTACAACTCGATATGCCAACCGGATGTCCAGAATCGTCACTTCCCAAGATGGCGGGCTGTCACGTGGAATTGGAACGTCGTGTAGCGTCACTTCCGCTACACGTGGTCTTTCCCAAACTGCTGGGCTTAATTCCTCGGTGACAATAACAGGAACTCCTCCAATGCAACGCCAACGAGCTAGTGCGCTCACAACAGCCTCTATGCCAGGAACACGGGCACACAGCATAAACAACAGCAATACGTACACACGTGAAACGTAAAACAACGTGAATACTACGTAACGTGAAACGTACGTAAAACGAACTAGCTGTCGTCAAAATAAAACAAGAAGGAAAAGAAAAAAAAAAAACCTGGGTTCTTGTGCGGCTTTCAAGTGGTAGAAAGTATGTGATCTTTCCTATCGGAAACTTAATCCGGAACGATTCCGCTGAGTAGTGCAATATCTACCAATGCACCACTCACTCAATGGCACTATCTCTAAAATCCCCACACGGGTATTTCGCAAACAAACTGGTTTGCCGAAAAATAAATGAAAATAGCCCAATTTTCCAATATTCAAAATTCACACTTTTGCAACTACGTTCTTCGCAACAGACAAAAGACAAGAATCCGTTCGAAAACGAACTTGTCAAATTCCGCCAAGAAAGAGCGCGCGATGCGCGAAGACAGAGACAGCCTCCGCCTAAATCTGAACGGTGCCGGTAAAGATCCTACCTCGCAGATCGTATTATCGGCAGAGCGTTGACAGCTAAACAAACAGATGTAAATAACCTACAAAAAAAGCAATGAAACCAAGAGGAACTGAATCTAAGTTTTACTATAAACTGGAATACTACAACGAGAGTGAAATCTAAATGAGGCTAAGTATCAGAAGGATCTAAGTGGTCAATATCTAATCAATAATTACGTTTCAGGAATTTGTCGACGAAGGAAAAATAAACAACAACAAAAAAAAACGTACGGAAACATGAAGATAAAACAGAACTGGAGAATACAAAAAAAAAACGTTGCACAATTCCTTGTGCTACAAAAATCAACCTTACGCTCCCTGGGGGATGAGCCCGGGTTGGACGGTTGAACCGCGGCTAAACTCAGTGAAGATGGGAGTGAGTCGGAGAAGGGGTGATAAATCACAAATGAATTGGGCGCCAGCCGGCCTGAGCCGCGACCGGTTCAACAAAAGTACTACGGCCGACAAAGTACGGGATACTTCCCAGGACGGGACTACGAGAGGTTTCAAATACTTCAAATAACAAAAGGAGAATGCGGAAAATTAATAATATATTAACGCAATTAACGAGCAAGTTACACAGGACACAATAGTCGTTGCTACACGATAGCTGGATCGTAAATCCACTTAAGATCAAAACGCGTCAAAGCGGATACTAGCATAAACGGAGGCGGGGCGCTGCGTTTCGCCGTAGCGACTAGGGCTGCGGAAAAGTCTACACCTAAAATGAACTGGCGTATACCGACGTATGACGTATCATTGGCCAATAATTCGTTTACGCGGCGCGACCGAACGTACTTGACTACAGAATCGCAGACCCTAACAACTATTACGTTGCACAAGCAACACACCTCGTCAGTGACAACAACGTCACTACAAATGATTCTACAAAATACTCTTAACTGGATTTTCACAAAGATACTGTAACTACTCTTAAATATCTTGCTCAACAATAACTTAAATAATCTCGTGAGCAGAAGGCACACAAGCCAAGGTATAACAATACGGTACATAAATCGAAAGTATGACAACATATGACTACAAGAAAAATAATGAGTAAATAAAACAAATGATTGTGGCTTAGCTGTATGGCGTCCAGGCGTGAACGGGACAGGTGGCAGCAGTGACACAACTCGGTCTGCCAACCGGATGTCCAGAATCGTCACTTCCCAAGATGGCGGACAAGCACGTGAAATGGGAACGTCACGCAGCGTCACTTCCGCTACACGTGGCTTCTTCTCCAAACTGCTGGGCTTTACTCCCTTGGCAACAATTAACAGGAACTCCTCCAATGCAACGCCAACGAGCTAGTGCGCTCACATCAGCTTCGATGCCAGGAACACGGGCACACAGCATAAACCCACAATGGCACGGACAGCTGACCAGCCACAAAAATACGTAAACACGTACAACGTACAACAAAACGTACATAAAACGAACTGGCTGTCGTCAAACATAAAACGAAAACGAAAAGACGTAGAAATGAACGTAGACGTAGAAAAAAAAGCCTAAAACAAACGACTGCAATTAGGGCCATGTGCGAGGGAAAGCTATTAACAGGCTAACTTTACTTGACTAAAGGCAGATTCACTAACAAATGAACAGACATCTTTACCTGTGTTCGTGGGCGGCTTTCAAGTGGCAGAAAATATGTGATCTTTCCTACTGGGAACCAAATCCGGAACAACTCCGACGAATAATGCAGTAACCTAAACTGCAATATTCCCTAAATGGCACTATTTCCCAAATCCCCACCAGGGTATTTCGCAAACAAGACAGGTTTGCCGAAATATAAATGAAATAGCCCATCTTCCAATATTCAAAACTCACATTTCCGCAACAGACGTCGTTCGAAAAGACAAAACAAAAACTGAATGCGTTCGAAATCGAACCTGTGAAATTCTGCCAAGAAAAGAGAGCGCTGCGCGAAGACAAAGACAGCCTCCGCCTAAATTCGAATGGTGCCGGTAAAAAGGCGCGCCTAGCCGACAATAATATCGGCAGAGCTACTTCGCGGCAAACGGCCACTAATTGTCTGACAGCTAAACAAACAAAGTGATAACCTACAAAATACAATGAAGCCGAGAGAAACTGAATCTAAGTTTTGCTATAAACTGGAATACTAAAAGAAGGAAATCTAACTGATGCTAAGTATTATCAAAATTTATCGGTCAATAATTAATTGATAATTAAATTTCAGGTGCTGATACACAATAAACAATAAACCGAGTGAAATTCGAAGGAAGGCTCAAAATGAAACGTAACATTACATTATCATTTTATCGCGTATTTTGCGCATTATTTTGCACACTAGTGCGCAAAATGAGTATCTCGCGCACGCTCCCAAATTATTTGTTGTCAGGTTTCATTAGTTACAACACATCAATAGTATCAAATTAATATTATTGTTTTCCTTTTTAATTAAATAAATCAATAATTATTGTATTATTATTTATTTACAGTTGTAGAATAAATGTTGTTTGTATTTCGTGGGCAAAATTTTTGATATCTGCGGTCTCGACTAGGGAATGCTATACCGGGATCCCAGAATCCCGAATACCGGGATCCCGGACATAAATTATCCTGTATTCCAACCGATGTTTAACATAAAAATACCGGTATTTCGGTATTTTTTCAATTAAAGTATAAGATAACAATTTAGCGGAATGTTATTATTATTTAGTACTTTAACGTTTAACTCTTTTTAAAATTATGTTATTGAAGAGTTGGCAAGCTTGTTGCGGGGAAACCCAAATAATGGAACAGTGGAACGTTGCGTATTTGTCAAGTATTAGCTTGCCGATCGCCAATTCGTAGTTGTCTCGTAGTCTTTCGTTAGCAAATAGCAAAAAGCAAGGAGTTGAGCAACTAATCAGGAATGAAATGATAGTTTTTGAAGAGAAAGGTATTAAGGGCGTGAATTTATAATTAACATACGATTATTTACAAACAGTAGCACCAACAAGTGTGGAATCAGAAACGGAATTTTCAGTCGCATCTTTAATATCCAGATGAAATGACGACACACTCGATCATATTTGTTTACTAAAAGCTTATTTTAATTCCATTGGAGCAAAAAAGTAAAAGTTGATGTTGTTTATTTTACATATATAGAATTACCTATCTTTATTTTTTGATGTTGTTAAATTTTATTTATATTTTATAATTATTACAAATTATTTTTGATTAAATTTGACATTCTCTTAATCTATATACCACACGCACACACCGCACCCTACAGTAAATAAATGTTAAATAGGTTCAATAAAAAAAATCTATCAATACCGGTATTAATACCGGTATCCCGATTCTCAAAACGAAAATACCGAGATACCGGTATTGAAATTTTTGACTGGTATTGCATTCCCTAGTCTCGACCAAATCTAGGCGGTATCCCAATTTTTTTCTTCAAAATTTAATTTGATTTTCGTCAATTATGTATTTACAAATACAAATTAAATAATAATATTTACTTACTGGCACACAATTCCAAACAAAAAATAGTCGTAAAAGTTATTTATTCATTAGAATATGTAAATTAAAAAAATATTGATTTATAACTGATCCAAGATTGGAAATAGAATAAAATCCATGAGAATTATTATGTTTCACTTAATATAGAGCCATATTTACATTATGTAAACCTAAGAAAATAAACGCGCAATTTATTCTACCCTTTAGTGAATGTTGGGGAAGAAAGTGTTATATTTTGATTATATTAAATATATATGGGGTAGGTTACTAAGTGATATCGAATCAGACTGTACAACCGACAAAAAATTTTCATCACATTAAAATTACCTCTGTGGCTTTCTTTTCCACTAACATTTTTGGAGACCATGATTTGACGGCTGATCACCGCACTTCACGCGCATAATTATTTAGATTTCTTCGTCAGAGTGCCACACCTGATAATGGGTAAAAGATGTGATAATTATATATTTTTTATTTTATATTAAATATATCCTGCGTAATTATCTTCACCTCCGAAAAAGGGCTTAATACTTTTCTGCAGAAAATTTTATGATGTACAATATTTTACATAATTACTTTTGCCGTTTACGTGTAAAATACAGTAAACAATAACACATTTTATTATTTATATCAACTTCACAATGTTATGCAAAAATACTATTTTCGTAGAAGAAACAAAATTCACTTAAAATGTTGATATTGGATAAATATATGCATGCAATAAAATGTAATGTAATACTTTATGATCAAAAGACTATTTTCGAAATTTCTTCACTAAATCTGTCAAAGAATGACCTTTAGGAGTAATTACTTATTATATATTATACCTTTACAGAAAAGAAGAATTCAAAGTGTACAATTACAGTGCCATAACGAATAATATTACCACCAAGAGATATTATGACAGTTTTCTTAACACAAAATATCCGCTGGAATGTACAATGTGGACTCCAGGATATATAACCACGAATTCCAAATGGTTATTTGATAAATATGTTTTATTATACCATACCATTCCCGCATATATCTGTGACACTGTTTTGAAAATATTCAAACAAAAACAAAGGTATGTGTAAACGTACAAATATTTTTTGGATATTATGTGTATAATATGATAGGTAGGTACGAACTTAACGTTAAACGATACCCAATTTTAATTTGTTTCTGGCTCGAGGTGAGCGCTGTTGTCAGCTCTATGAATGACTTTGAACTAAGTTGATATAGAAGTTAGCTGTGTATGTAGGATATAGCCATCTATTGGCAAGATGACAACTGTAATTTTTTTTCCTCGGACACAAACCTAAGGGAATTATAACCGAACGAATACATTGTAATAATCCGACAAATGTAATAAAATTTACGTTGAAAATAAATACTATTGTAGGAAATAAAGTTTCTATAGAATCCACTACATATAATTATATAATAAAATAGAGGCTTCAGAATCCACTTTTTTAATATATTATATATAAATATGAAAATACAAATGCGGGACGTTTCGAGTGTACAACTCACTCTTCTTCAGCTATAATACAATATAAAGTAAAAAAATCTGATGTGGACACCACATGACTTCCTTGAACGCGTATTGAACTATAGATATTTTTTTCATTGCACATATTTGACACTAAATCTTTTATTTTTTGTTCTAATCCATAGCAAACTTAAATATTTTTTTAAATCAAAAAATTCATATATTTAAATCTGATATCTCGTTTATGCAAAAAGCTAATTTAAAAATTCTTAATGTGCTAGACGCAGAACTTAGTTCTCTAAAACTTTTATTTGCAGCATTTATTTCTAAAATTAAAATAATACCATTCTTTTCAAGGAAAACTGTTAGCAGCTTCATGTAATGTGCCACTTCCGGTTAGTCTATTTTAACCAAAATCTATTATGTTATTTCCATTGATATAGTAGTCTTATACCGGGTGGTGCTCGGTGAGTGCGAACATAGGAATTTAACATGGGATATTAGTTTTATGCAATTTCCTGCTCTCCTGTACATTTTACGGAAAAAACTGTAGAGGGAAGATTTGTTCAGAATTAAAAGTTACCCATGAAACTGTTTTTACATGTTTTATTAAGTTTTTGGTTTAGCCGTAACATTAAAAATAAATTTCGAAATTTCTGTTACTTTGTAGCAATAGCCATGACTTTTCTTTTATTTTTATGACAAATGCGTTAAATGTCAATTTTTGATGTTTATTAAAGTTAATCTTATAATTTAAATTAAATCAAAAAAATCACATTTTTTATTCTTTGAACAAAGTTTTATTTTCATATTTAATAATAAATCAGTTTCAAGTTTATCAACAATTTCAATTTTTTTTTTAAATTTTAAATTACAATAATTTAATGTGAAATAATAAGTAATAATTGTAACAATATTATTTAATATACCTACATAAAAAAATAAAGAAATTACAATAAATGTTCAAACAAGCCACCATTTTCAGCAAGACAATAACCAAGTCTATTGTAAAACGAAGTTCTAACATTGGCTAATTGCCTGTCAGTAATATTATCACATTCTTCGAATATAGCTTGTTTTAGTAAATCTAAATTTTCGTAGTGTTTAGAGTAAATTTTACTTTTAAGATGCCCCCACAAAAAAAAAATTAAATTATAAGATTAACTTTAATAAACATCAAAAATTGACATTTAACGCATTTGTCATAAAAATAAAAGAAAAGTCATGGCTATTGCTACAAAGTAACAGAAATTTCGAAATTTATTTTTAATGTTACGGCTAAACCAAAAACTTAATAAAACATGTAAAAACAGTTTCATGGGTAACTTTTAATTCTGAACAAATCTTCCCTCTACAGTTTTTTCCGTAAAATGTACAGGAGAGCAGGAAATTGCATAAAACTAATATCCCATGTTAAATTCCTATGTTCGCACTCACCGAGCACCACCCGGTATATCAAATTTGGAAAGTTTTTTAATTATATTTGAATATAGTTTTTCATGAAAATCTATTATAGGCTTCAAGTAAAGTACTACTTCCGGTAGTTGCATAATGACCAAAAAGGGAGGTGCACAACTAGATGTTATAACAGTCCTAAATATAAAGTTTCAATTTTCTACGGCTTACCGTTTTTGAGTTATGCGAGATACATACGTACGTAGTACGTACAGACGGCACGACGAAATTAGTCAAAATGGATTCAGGGAGGGCCAAAATACCTATTTCCGTTGAAATCTGAGAACCGAAAATTTTCGCGATTACAATACTTCCTTTACTTCGTACAAGGAAGTAAAAAACAACATATGAATAAAATAGTTAAACAAACCTTATATAAAATACAAATGTCATCGAAATGCCCGTCTTCGATAACTCCTGTAACTGTAACTATATTCTATGTTTTGACATATATTTTTTTAAATGTAATTATACAGGATCTTCAGTAAAGCGAATCAAATTTATCCCACTTCAAATGACTATAACTCGTCATTTTCAAATGGAACACTCTTTATTTTATTATTCTGTTGTGTGTCTTTTTGTATAACCTTTCATATTTATTATGGGTATCCTATGCCTAAAACCAATAATTTCGGAGTTGTTAACCATTTTTCACTAAATTTATTTATTCAATTAAAATTTAAATCTAGTATACCTTGGATATTGTTTGTTTTAATTTATAGTTTATTGTTTTGTTTTAATTTACAACAGATTTTCAATGTAACCGCCATTATAGTCATTTGTAGTTGAGCAAATTTGATTCACTGTACTGAACACCCTGTATAATTACATTTAAAAAATATATGTCAAAACATAGAGTATAGTTGCAGTTGTGTAGAAAAAAAATCTTCATTTTTACTATTAAAATAACTTCAGTACGCCTTCATAAAGCAATGCGTGTATTTAACCTTCTTTAGAGAAAAAACGGAAAAACTACAATTCAAAATATATAAAAATATATAAGTATATATATTATTTGACATATTGTGTTTGTATCTAGATAATATCAATTCTAGTTTATCTGAAATGTATATCATTGAAGAACAGATTGAAATAGTGAAGTGGTTTTATAGTGGAAACAGTTCCCGGCAAGTCATACGTCAATACAAAGAATGATACAAAAATGTGAAAGTTCGGGAACATTATTAAAAAACTGTAAGTGTAGATGTAATAATAATGATTGGTACGAAAACGAATTGAATATACTGGCGTCTGTAATTGAAAATCCTAATATTAGTTTGAGGCAACTTGCGGATAATTTTTCAATTCACTACAAAACTGCATTCCGCATTTTGAAAAAAAATATATTTCATTCATATAAATACCAATGCCACCAAGAACTGTTTGAAGATGATATGGAAAAGAGAAGCGCGTTTTGTTTCAAAATAATGGAAAAGGCAAATAAAGATCGCCAGTATATAAAAAATATTTGTTTCACTGACGAATGCACATCTACACTGTATAATGAACCAAATATTCAGAACTGGAGAATGTGGGCTACGGAGAATCCACATAACGTTTTATTTACTAGGACTCAATATCCTCAAAAAATTAATGTATGGGCAGGAATTCTTGGTCACCATATTGTATGACCTTTGTTTTTAAGAGGACATTTAACCGGTGAACGATTTTTACAACTTCTAGAAGAAGAAGTAGCGCCGGCAATGACTGAAATTGTAGAAGACGACCGCGAAATTTGGTTCCAAATGGATGGTTGTCCCGCTCATAATAGTGCGGGAATTTTTGAACAATAGTTTTAATAATGAAGTAATTGGACCAAATTTTTTCATTAAATGGCCAGCTAGATCACCCGATCTTTCACCATTAGGTTTTTTTCTATGGGGTCATTTAAAATCTAAAATTTATGGTGGTCGGCGATTCGAAAATATTGAAGAATTAAAAGAAAGTATTCGAGTAGAATGCAATAAAATATCAGCCTATCAATTATCAAATGTTAGACAGCAATTTTATGACAGATTAGGATACTGTTTAGCAGTAAATTGAAATATTTTTGAAAATTTATTATAATTGTTATTTATTATTGTACAATATTAAATGAAATATTGATTCTTTTCTGCTTTACTATGAATGTTTATTATAAAATGTCAAATGTATTTAATTGTAAGTATGTATTTGGTTTTTGTTTATTTCATGACACTTGTAATTTGATTAAAATTAACATTTTTATTAAATTCATTTTTCCTGTTCCGGATAAAAGGAAATTATGAGTAAGGATATTATTGGATGCAGAATTTTTTTCTCTACAAAAAACTATTTGAACATTTCAAAATTAACATTGAAATCCCTATGGTGCGTTTTAAGACGCAACACCCTGTATATATATATAACTGCGCATCAAATAAAAAAAGTGGATTCTGCCTTTATTTTATTACATAATTATTGAAGGAAATTGTATAGTCACATGTAATTTTTTCACTAATTGTATTATTTTCGACCAGGAACAAAACATTGGAAATATTTTTGACTTCCATATATAACACTGCTATTTATTGAGTAATTTTTTACATTGTCAAACATATTTTAACGTACAGAGCATACAAAATTGACTATTTATTGAGTTATGCAGAATTTGATACCATAAAATTTATATTTCAAGGTTTTTTCAAAAATTATTGGAGAAGTAAAACATTATAAAAGTTAGTTTGAAAGTTGTAGACATAACACAACGTTTCGATTGTTATAATCTTCAATCGTTATGAAGTGAATACTATTATTATTATATATTGATTATTGATTATTATTTAGTATTCACTGGATAACGATTGAAGATTATATCAATTGAAATGTTGTGTTATATACGAGTATATTTCTAAAATATAAAGACAATGAAAGTTCGAAATTTATCTTTTATTAATTATTAAAGTGTTATACCTAATTTGAAAATACGTAGGTATAAATATAGCATATTTTGCGATATACTTGCATTATATTTTGCGTTATTTGGATGTGAAAATTTAATATCAAGAATATTATTTGGGATATAGGATGAAATCATAAATTATCTTCTTGCAGTCAACCTCTTTAATATAAAATTTAAAAATTCTAAGTAAAATAGTACAAAGAAATTTTAAAATTACTAAATCTATATTTTTTTTCCTTTCAAGACAAATATATTTTTTTATTTTTTCCTATGGGTAATGTGGATTGTATTCCGCATGTCTGACGTAAAATTCCAGACTTCTAGTCATATTTTCTAACCAGATCAGGATAATTGGTCAGCTTAACATACAAAATTAAAAATATATATCATTTTAAAAATCAAAATAAAATATATTTTGATTTAAAATAATATTTCCACCTGCATACGGCGCACGAGTATAGGAGATTGAATCGCTTTGAGCGTGTGGCGTAAGCATAGCGATATAGTGTGGGATGTGTCGCGTCATATCGGTGGGGCAAGAGACGCAAACATAACCGAGTCGTGGAAGTAGTACATAATTTACCCACAGCTACTCATGTCGCCTGTTGTCATTAAACGAATTGTTAAATTTCCAGTAAGTTTCATTATTTTTTTACGGTTCTTACAACCTATTGTCTTGCCAAAAAAATAGTAAGTAATATATTAATATATTAGTACTTTATTATAAAAATTATATTTGTGAAATATAATTTATCTGTTTGAAGTAAAAAATTAAAAATACATTAAAATTACTTGTTTTATTATTATCTTGAAAGTTCAAAGATCAAATGGCATAAATTTTTTTTTTCGAAAAGATATTAATATTCTCCAAAACATATAAAAAAATGAAAAAAATAAAAGGGTCAGTTTTTGAAATATTAATTTTTGAAAATTTAGAGAGGCATTTTCAGACAGTTGTATATATGTAAAAATTTTGAAAAAAATACAGCATATTTAGTATATCATTAAGATTGTATATCAATTATAAAAATAATAAAAAGTGAAAAAAAAAATTCAAAAAATTTTTGAAATATTTTTTCTACTTTTTTTACAAGTTCAAATTTTGATTTTTGTACACGTATGTGTGGGGAATATAAATGTGTATAAAATATAAAAAAATAAAAAAAATAAAAGGAACAGATTTTGAGTTATTTGGATTTGAATTATATTTTACTTCATATTTTCGTTGTTTTGCATAAATTTTTAAAATTTAGACTTAAAATAATAAATACTTATCAATTACTTAATTATTATGTTAAAATAAGTGCATATTTATACTGCTTAAATGTATAATTTGTTCATTGAAAATTTTTTATTCTGCATGCGTTTCAACGCGCGGCACGGTAGGTTACGTTTAACGTTAAGTACAGTAATTTCAATTAGATGTAAAAATTGTGAATATATTTAGGCAGTCTACGTTTTTTACTTCCTTGTACGAAGTAAAGGAAGTATTGTAATCGCGAAAATTTTCGATTCTCAGATTTCAACGGAAATAGGTATTTTGGCCCTCCCTGAATCCATTTTGACGAATTTCGTCGTGCCGTCTGTACGTACGTACGTATCTCGCATAACTCAAAAACGGTAAGCCGTAGAAAATTTAAACTTTATATTTAGGACTGTTATAACATCTAGTTGTGCACCTCCCTTTTTGGTCATTATACAACTACCGGAAGTGGTACTTTACTTGAAGCCTATAATAGATTTTCATGAAAAACTATATTCAAATATAATTTAAAACTTTTCAAATTTGGTATATAAGACTACTATATCAATGGAAATAACATAATAGATTTTGGTTAAAATAGACTAACCGGAAGTGGCACATTACATGAAGCTGCTAACAGTTTTCCTTGAAAAAAATTGTATTATTTTAATTTTAGAAATAAATGCTGCAAATAAAAGTTTTATAGAATTAAATTCTGCTTCTAGCACATTAAGAATTTTTAAATTAGCTTTTTGCATAAACGAGATATCTAAATTAAAATATTATATATTTTTTTATTTAAAAAAAAATTAAGTTTGCTATGGATTAGAACAAAAAATAAAAGATTTAATGTCAAATATGTGCAATTAAAAAATATCTATAGTTTAATACGCGTACAAGGAAGTCATGTGGTGTCCACATCAGATTTTTTAACTATGGAAATACAATGTAAACATTTAAATTTTGCCTTAAATTTTTATCTATTAATTTTAGAGCAAATGTGTAAATACAAAATGAACACAATAAAAACCTTGAAACTAATGTACGAAGGTTCTATTGATTTAGATATAAAAGCACCTATAAACCTTCTTTGAAAAAAAGATGTTCAGATTTAAAAACAGCTCTCAATAGCGTTTATTTATTGATATAAAACATTATGTTCAATTAAAATAGGCTCATTGAGAATAAATTGAATATACTTATGTATGCATGGGCGCTCATTTCGGGGGATGTAATAGAATGCAATAGGGAGCACTTGCACAGACTGGCATTTTGGTATCAGTAAGACTGACGTACAAAGAGTTTTAAAGAAGCATTTCTTACATGATATCATACAACAACTGCATGGACAAGATTTTATACATCGAATTGTAGTTTGTAAATTTATCACTGAACGAGTAGAGCAAGATGTAAATTTTGTATAAAAAAATATTTTCTGATGAAGCGTCATTTAAATATAATGATAGTATGAATAAATTCAACGCTTATTTATACGCTACACATCACCTGACATGGATGCCAACGTTTGTGAAAAAATGTAGATAATTAATTGGTCCCTATTTCTTTGAAGTCTATTTAAATCAACATAATAATTATTTTAGAATTTTTGAAAAATCATGAGCATTCGCCGGGATTTGAACCCAGAACCTTTCACTCGCTAGGTAACAGCTCTACCACTTGAGCTACAAATACTCGGCGAGTATTCAAATCCCGGCGAATATTCTAACATATTTACTGGACAGACAGAGATGTCGAATATATATATATATATATATATATATATATATATATATATATATATATATATATATATCTTAAACTATAATAATGATTAGAAAAATTAAATTTACACTTAACAAAAACCAGATAATATTTGAACATCACATTCCGCACGAATTGTAACGCAATATTTATATTTAGCATTTGAGAAATGGATTTGGAAAAATGAACCAACAAAATAAGGTGCAAGATGGCTAGATCTTATTCCATTAAAGTTTTATCTTGTGGGAATATGTCAAAAACAAAGTGCATAAAGACGATCCAACTACAATTGATTATATGAAAAATAGAATAACGATGGCATTTTCATCAATTAAAAGAATCATGCCTCATGCAGTTTACTCACAGAGTGTTAAAATATATTGATGATGAAGGGCAGACATTCGAAAATCTTTTATAAATTTATTTACTGTTTTTAATTTGATGACATACTTTCTGCGTGTAATTATTTATTAATAAAAACATGAATAGTTTCTGTACTGACCATTTCAGAACTGTAATGAATAAGAACTGTTATAAAGAGATAAAAAAAAAGTTGCATATCATTGCGCGAAAATGGACCATCCAGTAGATAAACTAACACTGCAGATATTTGGACATTTTAATTTAAATAAACATCTTTGAAAAAATCCTAAATCTATATCAGGATTTAAGAATTACAATTCTTCAATCTTCCGACTGGTGTGTCACTAGAGTAACGATTTAGTTTATGTTGTACAGAGTAGCATAAATAAATAAATACTAGCAACGTTGTTAAAACATATCTTAAATCTCAGACTAATTCATAACTCCTCAGAAATTCCTTTATCAGGTTATGTCGAAAAATATCTTAAGTTCCTATCATAAATTATATTTCTTTAATATCAATCATTGTCACAGATACCAAAAGACCATAAAAAGAAATAACTTAATGTTATACGTGACTGCGTGGTTTTTTCTGCTTGGTGTTAAACTTGAATTTCAAAATATTCCTGCACTGTGGAGTAAGCTTTCTTCAGGAGATAAAATTTTATTTAATTTTGATGTAAATTCCATCAACTGGGATGAATATTTAGATATATTTAATAAAAGCGCTAAAGAGCAACTTAAAGAAGAATTTACTAATATAGATCAATGCGAAGCTAAACGATATCTGTAAGTTGTTATAGTTACAAACTAATATTAATAATATAAACTACATATTATAATCCTATTAATGAAAAAATATTTTATTACAGATTAAAAAGTAAATTTTAATATTTTATAATGATAATAAATACGATATAATGATATAAGAAGCTGACGACTCATATTTCTATACTAAATAAATCATACATATACTACTATAAATAATGATAGATATGAACTTCAAAATATGTTGTTGTGGGAAATTACAATTACAAATAAAATATATTTAAAAGATTTATCTAATGATAGGTAGGTACTTATATTATATATAGAGGCGATGGAATCTCATGCAGAATATGTTACTTAAAATATTATTATTTTGTATCTGGCTAATATTATTAAAGAATCAATATTTAATGACAAATTTTAATTTTCGTAATTACCTTCCTTAAATAAATAAATATAAAGTGTCAATTTAAAAGTATGAATCACAAAGCAATACTGATACGAAAATATACGAGTAAATTTATTAAAATATTACAAATAAATTAAATAGTATGTTTTGGGACTTATTCTGAAATGTGCTATATGTTTAGTTGAAGTCAACACGATGAATGTCATTGAAAACAAATCATAGTATCGTTATGGAAAACCGCCGAGTGACTAAATGAGATTGCTGAGTATGTAGGCATCTCAATTGAATGTGTATACAATTTCCTAATGAAAATTATAGATGAATAAGCAGTTTTCACGGTGGACAGTAGCGGATTTACGAGTAGGACCCAGGCACTCACTGAATTAAAATTGTGTTATCTTTTTCAGTAAATTTTACACCATACGCAACTCTATAGATATATGAAAGTTTGCATAAACTATATTTTATTAATAGATGCATATTTGGAAAAAAACCTAGAAAGTAGTAAAATGCATACTAAAAGGTAACAAGGAAATTATTGTAAAAAAATTAATTCAAAGCCTGTTGCCTCAATGCATGTATTAATTGGAGAGTAGCATACATTTTATATACAGAGTTCATAATGATGTAAATATAAGCAAGTGGTAGCTGTGACGTCATTGGTCTCACCTCCACCTCCTGAATACCTCCACATCTCGATTATCTAATTCTGATCACACCTGCATGACAAAATACAACATGTTATTCCAGTCTCGGTCAGCGTTCACTGAGAGATATATTTCAGCTAGTACTATACAGATAAGGTTATGGGTACGAAGCAGGCTGTTTCAGACATCTGTGTGGATCCAATTTACATGAAGTCCCAGTCCTCATCGGTGCAAGTATTTAGACCCAGACACCCGTGTGGCTCCAATCCACACGAGGTCAAAGACGTCATCGGTGCGAGTATTTAGAACCGATTGTGGAGTGTATTTAGACCTGATAGTAGCAGGTCGTATGCGCTGAAGACCGCTAAACACAACAGAGGAAGGACTCCAATTACGGACGCAGGTAAATTTCACATTATAAAATAAATAATAAACGTTTTTTTTTAAGAAAAAAGTTTAAAGTAAGTAGGTACTTTAATGTACACAAAAACGAATCAAATGTTCTCGACCGTGTCATAGTTTATACTCTGGCTTCTTCATACGTCAACGTCTTATCGGCATGGGCTGCTCCGCAATAAAGACATACACGGTAGTTTTGGGGTTCTAGAAACTGTGTATGGACAAACTGGCTACATAGTTTATTTCTCATAATATCTAATGTCTTTTACTTATGTCTGCAGTGTATAATTATGTTATTAATGTTTAGTTATTCTTAAGTTAACAAAATTTCTTTTATAAAAATTGGTATTTTTAAAAATTCGTGATTAGAAGACTGGAAAAGGATAAACAAAGAAAGAGTCTTGCCAGCCACCGGCGTTTGTTATCTTAGGAGATCAAATATACATTGGTACTAACCGAAATGAACATAGTTAGTTCAGGAGTAACTAGGACCGCCCTATTGAACACTGACATCTCGAACATTATGCAACGATGCAGTGGATAAAAGTTGAACTAAATGTAACATGTAAAGGTATAGGAAAAATATAACATTTATGTTTGTACAACCACCACGAACGCCAAAGTGACACACTCGCACATACACTTACACTTACACAAATACAACAAGACCCGCACATCATCAAAATTATATATATATATATTATGGTGGACTCATTGTCAAAATGTTGGCGCTGTGTTGTTCGGGCGCCAACGGTCAGATAGCGGTGTCGGAGATCAGAGGGTTGTTAGAATAAAACACAAAATTGTTGGTAAAATGATGAGTAAAGTATGTATTGAGTGAGAACGACACTTCAAAAAGGGTGTTGATTGTAAACAAGTGTTGGATAAACAGATGAAGGGTCGGGGAGTACGGTGAAGGTTGTGGGGAACGTGTGAAGCGAGTCGGGGGTTTTCTAAGAAAACGTAGCTCTGCGTCGGGACACCGATGTGTCCGAGTGACAGTCGGAACCCACAGTGTAGGTCTGCGGGTGCGAAAAAGACAAAATCGCGACTTTGTGGAAAACCAACACCGGGCGTCGCGATGGTGGGGTCCCTGTAATAGCGGCTGGTGAGCTGTTAACGATCGCGAGGAATGGTTTTTCACTTTTTTCGAAAACCGACGACGGCGGGGTTTCCGGAACGACGGCTGATACGGCAAACACGATCCCACGGCGCGTCTTGTGGATTTCGGCGCGGGGCCGCGTACTGCGCACGAATTATAATTTTCGATTTGTATTTAAGAAAAAAAATACAAATCTTTCGTTTTGAAAATTATATTTTATTTATTTAGAATCTAATTACAACTGACGTGAATACGTTCAGCAACAGTACAAGAGTGTTCTAATCTAGTTTTTTCAAGCTTATATATCATTCTCTTATCATAACATAGTTCAAAGAAGTATGAGTCAGACAATCTTTCCATTGTCTAATATAATAAAACACTTCGTCATCAAAATACAGATATCATAATCAAAATACAGATATCATAATTAAAATACAGATATCATAATTCCTCTCCTTCAAGTTTTTTATTATATTACTCGAGAGGGTGAGTCTTTATTAATTCTAAATCTTTTAAAGCAATTAATTTCAGTTTTCTTTCTTTTATATACTTATAAATCTTAAAACATATATAACTAATTATCATTATACTTATAAAGGAATATATAATAAAAAGATGATGATCGTTATTCTTTAAATTTAAATTTTGTATTTCTTCCAAATGATATTCAGTATTATTTACTTTATGCAATTCGATTAATTGTCTGCTTTTAACGTTTAACCCATTTATTTTATCAATTTTTCCTTCATAGATTAATTCTTTATAATTTTGTTCTATCTTTTCAAAATGATAATTATTTAATGTGCATTGTTGATCGTTATTAAATTTGTAAATTCCTATTATCTTTTTGTGAATTTCATTACTTTTACAATAAATTATGAAATTTTGTAAAATTGGGCTTATTATAATGATTTAATTTGTATTTGGTATTTGTTCGATATTATTTTCATTATCCATTAACAAGTAAGAACAATCATCATTTTTATATCTTATTGTTAAATCATTAATACATTTCTTTATTTCTACATTATCAGTTTTACAATAATAATTCTTATTTCTAACACAGTTATTGACAATAATATTCTTATTCATTTTATTAATATACAATATATTGGGTTCATCAAGGATATACATTTTTGTGTTATTCATAAAAGGTATTAACGTAAATTGATATAAAGGGTATACGGTGGTGCTCATAATAGGGATCTCGATAATATAGTAGATCATTTGTCCATCGTATTGACAGTGAGTTGTTATAAGTGACATAATTTCAAAGATATTTTGATTTTTGATAAAGTTCTGGAGTCTATTCATGGAAATTATAGTTGAATGCAATTTATTTAAGGAACAGAACGTAAGACTAGTTTCAATTTGTATAGCAAAATTTTGGATATTGTTCAGAATATTTATTATTAACTGGATTTTTCCTTCAGATTCTATTTTTGTTGTATCTTATTATTTATTATTTTGTATAATTCTTTTTGTTCTTTCAGATGTTGTTGTATCATTTCAGAGTTAGTTCGTATTTCTTTGGGGTATTTATACTCATGTGTCTCTCCAAATATTATTTCTGTTGGAGTTTTTTCGGTTATGGTGTGTTTTGAGTTATTGTAACTAAGTATGCATTTCTTTATTTTTTCATTTTGATTAAGATGTTTGAATTCTTCGTTATTTTGAATTAGTCTAAGGTGTTCTATTAATGTCGAATGAAATCTTTCGACCGCGTTACTCTTTGGATTGTTAATACAAATATAATGGGGTTTTACATTTAATGTTTTTAAATAATCTTTTAGTAATTCGTTGTTAAATTCTAGTCCATTATCCATAATGATTAATTTTGGTAGGGTATATGTCTCGAAATATTCTTTTAATGCTTTTAATACGTTTACTGAATCAACATTTATTGCATTTATTTGTCCGAATTTGGAAAATTGGTCAAATATTGTGAGGTATTTTTGAGTATTTAATGATAGTATGTCTATGTTAATTGTCTCGAAAGGTCTTGTCGGAGTTATAGTTAAATTTTCATGAATTTTTATAGGTTTTCTATCGTATTTATTTTCTTTACATATTTTACAATTATTAATAAAATTTTGGATAGTTTGTACCATTTTTGGCCAGTAGTATTTCTTCTTCAGGTATCTGATTGTTTCCAATATTCCCCTGTGGTTTCTAAATCCGTTATGATCGTCAGCTACAATTTGTTTTTGTTCATCTATTGTAAAGATATCTTGTACAAATTTATTTACTCCGATTAATTTTAAAGAATTTGGTTCGAAATTTTTCTGTAGTTCTTGAGATATTACTTTATCCAGTTCGTCATTAAATATAGCCAGATATCTAACTTTAGGTACTAAATAGTCTTTCAGAAAATTATTTATTTCGTTTTTTAGATTATTCTTTGAGAAGGTTATATGAATTCTTTGTTTAGGTTGTACTGTTTCGAAAGGTAGTTTTTCTATTTTTAATTTTGAATATTCTCCTAATTTGAATATAATTTGGTTATCGGCAATATTCAGTCTATCTTCTTTATATTTTATACCGTTTACGATGTTTTCTGGGGAACTATGTATTGTTGCGTTTGTGTCGTCGCTGGTAAGGAAGTTTTGTGGTAATGAATAGATATTCACGAGGATATTAGTTTCCGTGAAGGTTAATTTTAAATATTTTATTAAGTCTTTATAGTCCATTTGGTCTAAGCCGCAGGCAAGTTTTGGGATATTAATTTCATACAATTCGTTTTTGATGCAGTAATCTCGAAGTTCCATTAATGCCTTTTTAAAGTTTTTTACAGATGGTAAGTCGTTGCATTTCTGCTTAGTAACTAAGTGTAATATAGTTTTGCCGTTTATAATTTGTGGTATTAGTTGAGAATTTTGATCTATATAATTTTGACAATATTTTTTACTATTATATGTTTGGTTTACTTGGAGTGCGAGTCCTTGACTCATAGCATAATCTCGTGATATGCAGTGTGAAAATATTGTTGTTTCAGTTACGTCTCCTATTTTTTCTACGATTTTAAATGGATTTCTTTGTCTACTAAGAAAGTCTGCAATTTTATTAGTTTTTCCCATGATGTGTTCAATTTCGAAATTGTACTCTCCGAGTTCGATCTTCCAACGCATTAATTTTTGATTACCGTTTTTCATATTAAATAACCATACTAAAGGTCTATGGTCGGTTTTTATTCTGAATTTTTGTCCGTAAAGGTAAGGTTTAAAGTTGTTTATTGACCAGACGATACTTTTTAATTCTTTCTCTATAGTAGAGTAGTTTTGTTCGGCGGAGTTAAATGTTTTTGAGGCGTATGCTATAGGTTTTTCTTGGTTTTCTTGTACTTGTGACAAAACGGCTCCCATGGCGAAGTCTGAGGCGTCTGTAGTTAGTATAAATGGTTTAGAGAAATCTGGTGATATCAATATAGGTGGGTTTGATATTAATTGTTTCACGTGTTTAAAGGCTTTCTGATATTCTTCATTTTCTATTTCTATGTGTGAACCTTTTTTTAAGCTATTTGTGAAAGGTTTTATTATTTTCGCGAGATTTGGAATAAATCTTCGGTACCAAGAAAGTTTTCCTAGGAAACTTTTAATTTCTTTACTAGTTTTTGGGATGGTGATTTGATTTATTGCTTCTATTTTCTTTTGATTGGGTTTTAAACCTTCGGATGATATTACGAATCCTAAGTATTCGACTTCGTTTTGAAAAAATTCAGATTTATCAATTTGGACTTTAAGGTTTGCTTTTCTAAGTGCTTCAAATATTTTTGTGATATTTTCTATATGTTCTTGTTCAGTATATCCGAAAATTATTATGTCGTCCATGTAGACGAGACATATTTTATTTATATATTCTTTTAATATTTCGTTCATCATTCGTTGGAATGATGCCGGTGCATTTACTAAGCCGAAAGGCATCCTAGTGTATTCATAATGTCCAGATGGTGTGGAGAAAGCCGTTTTTTCCCTGTCCGATCTTTCCAAGGGTATTTGGTGAAAACCTGAGTGGAGATCTAAAGTCGTGAAGTATTTTGGTTTTCCTATTCTATCCAATAAGTCGTCTATATTAGGAAGAGGGAATTTATCTTCTCTGGTTTTTTGGTTTAATTTTCGGAAGTCTATTACCAATCTAGTTTTCCGTTTCCCTGACGCATCTATTTTTTTGGTACTATCCAAATAGGTGAGTTGTATGGTGATTTAGATTTTTGAATGATCTGTGCTTTTAATAAGTTTTTAATGTGTTCTTCTATATCTTCGTCATAACATTGGGGTAGTCTGTAGTTTTTTGTATATATGGGTGTTTCGTCTGTGGTGTGAATTTTGTGTGTGGTGACGTTAGTGGCGGAGAGTTGTTCTCCTTCTTTGGGGAACAAGTCCTCGTATTGTTTTAGTAAATAATAAATAAATAAATATATCATCACGCCTTTTACCCATTACTGGGTGTGGCACTCTGCCTAAGCAGATCTCGGTAAGTGATATATTTTGTCGCGTGAAGTGCGGTTACCAGCCGTCAAATCACGGCCCTCAAAGATATTAGTGGAGAGGGAGCCACAGGGGTAGATTTTAGTAATTTAGCAATTTTTAGTTTTTTATTAATATCTAGATTTTGATCTCTAAATTGTATGTAGTTTAGTTTATTATTGAGTTTATTTTGTGTTGTAAATTTCATTTTTCTGTTTTCAAAATAGATTTCATTTGTTTTAAAATTTAGTGTTATATTTAGTTCTTTTAATATATCCATACCGAATAATAGATTGCATAAATAATGAAAGTCTGTAATATAAAACTTAAATAATTTTTTATTTATCTTTAGATTAACTGAATTTGTAAGTGTTTTCTTTCCATTTGCTGTGTGAAAGGTAATTTTATCTTGATTGTTAATTTTCAGATTTCTTGATTTTGCGTAATCGGGTGATATGAAATTTATGTTTGATCCAGAGTCAATTAAAATAATGGAGTCGTGATCGTGTAATATCGGGATCGAATTTTGATAATTAGCCATTACGTATCTTCGTTTTCGACCAATGTGTCTTGAAAATCCTCGAAGGCGAATTCTGTTTCGTCTTCTTGTTGTTCATTATATTCGTTATTTGGTTCATTAGTGGTTGTTACGTCGTTTTCGATGTCTGTTTGGTAATTCTGTCTTGGTATGATTGTCTGTGTTGACATTGGGCCGGTCTGTCTAGTTTGTGTGGACATTGGTTGAGGTGTAAATGTCCTTCTTGTGTTTATGTCATTTACTATGTTTTGTCTGCCGAAGTTATTCCTACCGTGTGGTTGAAAGTGTCTTTGAATCGTAACTGGTTTTGAAGGAAACATTTGTGCCGGGAATTTCTGTGGTGGTGTATTCTTCTGTATGTTATTATGCGTTGTTTTTACTTGGTTTTCAAATCTCCTTAGGGGAGATTGATGTTGGGCGTAATTAAAATCGTTTACTAATAGCTGCTCACATTCTTCAAGAGATTTAGGATTTTTGACCGTGAAGGATCCTCGAATGAGATGAGGTAAACAATTTATGAAGTGAGATACTACGATTTTCTGATTTTCCGCGATAATTGCGTTTTTTGTTACTAATTGATGTTGTGTTAGCATGATTTTGTTCTTATATTTATTAAAATTATTAGTGATGTCTTTGAGAAACAAATCGGAATTGTTATTTTTGGTATTGTATATGATTTTTAATAATAAAGTTTCGGCTGTTGTTTTATCTTCGAAATTTAGTTGTAAGAATGATTTTAATGTTGGCCAATCAGCAAATGAATTCTCTGAGAGATATGTTTTTGCAGGTCCCTTTAATTTATTTTTTATTAATTGAAATAAAAATATTCTTTGAACGTTTGTCAATACAATTCCTGCAAAACATAATATAAATTCGTCTACAGTATTTATAAAATATGGTAGATCTTTAATATTACCGTCGTATTCAGGGATACCTTTAGAGAGCATTTGAATTTCGTTGTTTGTGGTTGTGGCCATTTTTGAGTTGAGTTGTAATTTACTGGGCGTTAATATTAAATTTCTTATAACACTAGGTGTTTGGTTTGTTTCTGAATCAGAATCTGATGGGTTTGATTCTGGTTCACTATCGCTATTGTACATATGATTTGTAATGTGTGTGGAACTGTGCCGGTTCCTCGGTGTCTTTATTACTAGTTATTACTAGAGACACCCCTTTTGTGTAATATATTTAGGTTTATAATTTGTGTTATGCCTTGTGCTGGGGCTCGTTTTGATTCTTAAAAGCGTTAGCCTTTCCTCAAAACCCTTTAGTGTATTTTGTTACATATATTTTACTTACAGTTGAAGTAAAAGGATGATTAACAAGATAATCATGTTTGTTGAGAATCAGCTAGAGATTTTCTTCTGGTTTTCTCTGGTAATCGGGATCAGCGAAGTTGTGTTGTCCTGGTTTCCCGGAGAGGTGGAGTCAGCGAATGTGTGTTGTCCTGGTCCTCCTTGACTGCTTGCCTGGATGATGGTTAGAGATGGGTTGTTCAACCTCTGATGGGCCACTGTTTAGGCCTGAGCTGGTGTTTCGCTCATAGATTCTTGTTCGGATGCCAAATAAATCGATGGAGATCGAAAGAGATTTATTTATTTTGCTTAAAACTCTTTTGGCATCTTACCGACTGCGCCAATTATAATTTTCGATTTGTATTTAAGAAAAAAAATACAAATCTTTCGTTTTGAAAATTATATTTTATTTATTTAGAATCTAATTACAACTGACGTGAATACGTTCAGCAACAGTACAAGAGTGTTCTAATCTAGTTTTTTCAAGCTTATATATCATTCTCTTATCATAACATAGTTCAAAGAAGTATGAGTCAGACAATCTTTCCATTGTCTAATATAATAAAACACTTCGTCATCAAAATACAGATATCATAATCAAAATACAGATATCATAATTAAAATACAGATATCATAATTCACGTCGCTTTGTGATCGCGCTTAGTTTTCGGATAACACGAGACGGAACGCGAAGTTAGGTTCAGACAAAACCTACATGTTTTAGCATAGAATCCGAATCTGCAATAAATTATGTGGGTTCCCATTTAAGATTTCAAAGTGGCCCCTTCTCCCGACCCTTTGGGGGTACGTGGTGGAAATGTTTTGACGAAATCGGATAGCTCCCTTCAAACTATGAATCATTTTATGCATACTGAGACACTCAAGATAACAAAATTCAAGTAAACACCCGGTGTATATTTGCATTTCATTTAGTATTATGCCATGTTATATTACTATAAAATTTTCGGAACTCCCACACTTATCAGTAGCCAGAGCACCATAAATCCCTAAGATAGTTTAGACTAAATGTACATGGTTTATAGAGATTGTGATTTATGAATGGATATCGTAAACAAATAATTTCCATTAGTCCATGTAATTTTTATAATGTACTGATACAGCCTGTGTTTTTTTTAGTTATGTAGGTAAGTATCTGTTAAGTGATTCAGACCAGTGGCGTAACTAGGATAATCACATGCTAATAGGGTCCTAAAAATGAAAGTCGAAATACAAATTAATTTTAATATTATATTGATAAAAAAAATCTAATTCTTGCAAATTTAGATTGAATTTAAAATAAAAATAAAGTATTCTTTTTAATATAGCAATTTGTACAGACAAAATTTAATTGTATAAAATATAAATTGAAAATTGTATTACCTTATTTAACAAAATCTCAGTTTTAACATTAGGATATATATATATATATATATATATATATATATATATATGTGTCTTTCACTATTGCCAATTTAAATAATTCAATGTGCGGATTATCGTGCATTAAATAACATTACCATTCCTGATCGTTATCCAATACCACATATTCAAGATTTTTCTGCCAAATTAGATAATACAATGATATTTTCTAAATTAGATTTAATTTAAAGCTTACAACCAAATTCCTATGGATGAAGCATCTATTTGTAAAACAGCTATAATTACACCATTCGGTTTGTTTGAATATTTAGTTATGCCATTTGGACTTAAAATAGCGCACAAACCTTTCAACGTTTTATTGATGAAGTTATTCGTGGTTTAAATTTCTGTTTTGCATATATTAATGATATACTAATTGCTAGTAAATCTTTAGAAAAACATAAATATCATTTAGAAATTATATTTCAACAATTAGATGATTTCGGGATATTAATTAATCTTGATAAATGTCAATTTGGTACATCTGAAATTGAATTTCTTGGGCATCATATTTATAAAAACGGTATAAAAGCTCTTGAAGAAAAAGTTAATGTTATTAAAAATTTTCCACAACTTTATAATCAACGACAATTACGTAAATTTCTTGGATTAATAATTTTTTATCATAGATTTATTCCGAATTGTTCAACAATTTTGCAACCAATTAATAAATTAATTAATCATTCAAAAAATAATAGGAAACCAGTACTTTGGGATGATTTTTCATTCATTTGTCTGGTCAAATATGAAAAAAGATATTAAAAATTGGACTAAATTTTGTATTTAATGTCAACGAGCCAAAATAAATAAACACAAGATTTCACCTCACCAAAAATTTAATATTCCATCTGTACGTTTCGATATGATACATATTAATATATGGCATTACCTGAATCCAGAGGTTATACTTATGGTTTAACTTGTATTGATCGGTTTACTCGTTGGCCAGAAGTAATTCCTTTAAAAGACATAACTGCAGAATCAATAGCAAAAGCACTTGTTACTGGGTAGATTGCTAGATTTGGTGTTCCATCTACAATTACAACTGATCGAGGTAAACAATTTGAGTTTCATTGAAATCTGTTTGATTATATAATACATTCCAACCATATTTCTTTCAGATATTGTGAATAATATTGAAATTTTTGTTTTGGTTTCTACATATGTACATGAATAAAAGTTCACCCTTCCGACATGTTCCGGATATACCAACAATTAAATCTACCTAAAATATTATTAATTTAGTAAAAAACGCTTATTTAAATAATTCAATTACCTTCATTGTTAAATAATGTTTATCGTTTTCTTCCACAGGAATCTTAACAAATATTCTAGATATTTTGGATCTATAAGTTTTTTAATTTCTCGTAAAGAAGGCGTTAATATTTATTGAAAATAGGTTCTAGGTCCTTCGCCTTCCATAAGTTCCGGTTTCTCGAAAAATTATAGATATCCCGACGGCCAAGTTCGTCCGTGTATGTGGAGGGGGCACCAAGTAAATATTTATATAAGAGCGGTATAAGTTTGCTTTGTCAGTTATGTACTCCTATGGGGCTCTGCATTAAATATACTGAAAATACGAGAATAAATAAAAACCACTCGCATATATATAGGTACTCGTATAAACAGTCAGTTGCTAAATCGTAAACATGGAACACACAGAAATTCAAAACTATTACAAAAATAAAACAGTGTTTATAACAGGTGGAACAGGACTTGTAGGCAAAGTATTGGTTGAAAAATTACTACGTTCGTGTCCAGGAATAAAACAGATTATACTGCCAATAAGACCTAAAAAAAATACAAGTTTTGAAAATAGAATAGCAGACTACTTTAATAATAAAGTAAGAAAATATATTTTTTTTAAATATTATAAGTTTATATAATTTACTGTGTTTCATTATATTACAGTTATTTCACATAATTAAAAAAGAAAACCCCGAAGTGCTCAAAAATGTAACATTTCTGAATTCGGATATCAAATTAAATAATTATGGATTAAATCCCACTGATTACAATTATGTAATTAGTTCTGTAAATATAATTTTCAATAGTGCAGCAACAGTTAATTTTAATTCTCCTCTGTCAGAAGCCGTTGCTTGTAATATTAAAGCAACTAAAAATATTATTAACATAGCAAAAAATATGACACAATTAGAGGTAAGTAACGAATTATTAACCTTATTAAAAACAAAATTAATTGCCTCCGCACACAATTTCTGAATTAATAGTTAAGGCGTAAAATTAATAAAATTAATTAATTACCATTTTATAATTTAAACAGGAGAGAATCTATTATTCTATTATGTATTGATAAATGGGCAAAATTTGATAAATACAAGATTGTTACGTGGAATGTTAATTGTATATACAGTGTTTCAATTAGGAGGTTCACCACTGGGATATCGAGATCAATAAGAGCTACAATTTTTATTAAAAGAAACAAGAGTTTGCCATACTAGTAGACCAATTTAATGTTTCAGTTTTCCTGAAAAAATGCATAGGTCACTACATACGGCCGAAAAACTTATATTTCTAAATTTTTAATTTTTAAATAATTTCTAAATTATGGGATATTGTGAAGCCAGTTTCAAATAAAAAAGGTTCATATTGTTACTGTCTAACCAGTGGCGTAGAAAAATATATTCCAGATATGACATAAACTTATAATTTTGTAATGAAACTAATAATAAAAAAGATTATTTTGTTATGATTTTCATTATGTCTACCTTCTTACACTTCTAATACTAATTTATGTGAAAATAATGAATTATTTTTACATAAATTAGTCAAATTACATATGAATTAAAAATAATATTTTATAAACCAATGATTAGTAGTTCACTTAGTAGTCCTAGTAACATGTAAATAAATTAGGTAGACATTAAATATAAATTATCTTAATACTGCTCATATAATACGATCCTAGGCAATCATTAAATTAAGTTATTCGTAGCATACCAGGAAGACCGCTGAAGTGCTTGGTAGTACGTGGAGGTAATTTCGATCATTTGATTAATTATTTTTTATATTTGTGTTATGTTTATATTAAAATATTATTTCATATCCCATATATATGACAAGTATTTCAATTCACCGTCTACTTAATTTAGTTATGTTATATGGCACTAGGACTAATAAGTGTACTATTAATCATTTGTTTATAAAATTTTATTTGTTAATTCATATGTAGTTTGACTTATTTCTAAAACAATAATTCATAAAATAGTAAATACTGAATTACTAGGCTAATCTTCAGGTCTACAATACATAATTATAAAATTTAGTACCCGCTATAAGGCAATGACAATTAGAATATAAAACAATCAAGCTTATCAATAATTCTTATTTACATGTAAATTAAACAACTTTTGAAGGACAGACGTGTTGTCTTAATGTTTACATGCTAAGTGAAAATATTAGTAGAATTGTACACTTTGAAATATTTTAGCATTTCAGTCATTTTCTGTTTAGAAGTATATACTTCTTTATAATAACATTTTCACTTAACATGTAAACGTTGTTGAAATAACATGTACAGTAAACATATGTACCTTTTTTATTTGACACGTTTTTCTCAACATGTCATATTTTAGAAATTATTTAAAAATGAAAAACACACTATATAACTGTTACATGAAATAAATTGATAAATAATGTAATGAGTATGCCTGTATAATAATCGTATAGATGATTTGTGTGTGAGTAAGACTAAGCCTAAAGGCAGTAGCGAAGAAGATGTGGATGGAATGTTTTGCTTGTGGTCGAGTGTTGCTGAGAATGAACGGGCGAAACATGTTTTGGCTGTGCTTGTTAGTCAAAGATTGACATCGTTTGTGAGGGATTATGTTTGTAATTTCATCGAGAATTCTTTGGCTGAGATTAAAAGTAGGCTTTCATAGAATATTCGTTGTGCCAGTTTGTGGACCGAATTTGTTATATAGTGTAATTGATTCTTTTGATCAAAGGGAGAAAGTTATCGTACGTGATGATTTGATCGGCTGAGTGAGAATAAATAGAATCATATCTGGGAATAGATTGGATAAGTTTGGTAATATGGGAGTTAATAAAAACGGTAGGGGGATAATATATTTTATCCACAATCAACTCATAATATTCATTTCTTTGTGCTCATTTCAACTGTGGGACCAATTATACACTAGTGGAATGAAGTCATTTTATTCCTGTGTTAAAACAATTAATGTACAGAAATCAGTCAAATTTATAGAATTACTTATTAATATTAACATTTACATTTGTATTAACATTTAAATCATTGTTCGTTTTATCTAATTTGATGTCATTTCCATTGATCTTATTACTGTTGCTATTTTCGGAATTTGGACGAATTATCGATGTCTTCTCTTCTCGGGAACCGGAAGATTCTCCTTGAATTTTTCTTGCAATATCTAGTTAGTTTGAAATGGAATCCTCAATATAACTTTCTGCTATAGTACATGACTGCCATCCTCCATGCCGTTAAAAAGCAAGAGAGGAAATGGTTAAAGCTAACACAGAAGCAAATAGAAGATATAAAGAAAGTAGAAAAGGAGTAAAACAAACCTGTAGAAATAAGATTAGAGCATTTAAAGAAAATGAAATAAGAATAATAGAAGAAAAGTATAAAAACGAAGAGATAAGAAACTTCTATCAAGATATAAAAAAAGCCAAAATGATATCAAAAAACCGCAAGGTACTGTAGGAGCAAACAGGGAAAACTAATAGCAGATAAAAGGGAAAGGGCAGACAGATGGAGGTAATATTTCGAAGAATTGTTGAATACAGAAGATGAGGAAAGCATAATTCAAGAAAACCGAGAAAATAATAATCAGAATTGGACATAATAGGAAGTTTCACCCCCAACGGAAGAAGAAGTACAGAAGATTATCAGACGAATGAACAATAAAAGCTCAGGCGGAAACGGTATAAGAGCAGAAATGATAAAATATGTAGGAGAAAAAATGCATTCCAAAATATACGAACTCATTATAAGAATTTGGACAGAAAACAAAATACCAATAAGCTGGACTAGAGCAGTACTGAACCCAATACACAAGAAGGAGGATAAAACCATGCTCGAAAATGTCAGAGGAATAGCTTTACTGGATACAACTTTTAAAATACTCGAGACGATCATAAAGGAAAATCTAAATATCTATACAGAGCAATTATTTAGAGAATATCACTGTGGTTTAGAAGCAACAGTTCTGTCATAGATCAAACATTCGTTTTAAAGCAAGCACAAGCAAACTTTCGTGAAAAAAAAAACATTATTCGCAATCTTCATTGATACAAGCAAGTGAATGACTCTTTTAATAGAGAAAAACTCGACGGTGAAATGCATGACTTTGTAATACCGAGAAAAATAATAACCATGACAAAAATTACACTGGAAAACACAGAAAACGTTAAAAAAGTACAAGGTATCACATATGTATAAATATGGGATCAAAAATAACGAATGTTTATCTACCTAACAAGTATGAATAATGGTCTGAATTTATTATAGCATGGTACAAGCAATTAATTTTTTTAATTTGATATTTTTGCAAAGAGATCAATTAAATGAAGTTACGCCATCATTTGATGATATACCGTAAAATGGGGCTAAACCATATATATATACTAGTAACACAAACAACAACTGGCTGGCATAATAATAACCAAGAAGATAGTCTTTACGCAAACAAATGTAGCAAACAGACTAATTCAAAATCACACAAGTGGTGACAAAGAGAGCTCGCCATATTTGCAATGTCTCTCCCACTTCGTTATTAGCCACTCGTACTCCAGTATTACGGGCACGCGCATTTTGAAGCACGGTAATAATAAAGGTAAGATAGCATATATCTCACTCTCTTTCCTTTTTCGTTTTGTTAACATTGCTGGTATAGGGCATCAGCAATATATTACTAGTATATATATGGGCTAAACCAATATAGCGGGACAAAACCGATCATATGTAGTATTCCTGTGAAATCCCGTTCTACCGCAGAAGGTTTGGGTATTGACCGCGAGCGCACTTGATAAGGTTGATCAGTTATGAATCAGTTATCGAGTGTACTTGAATAAGGGATACATAAAGTAAGTTTCTTAATAAAAATTTCTTTATTATACATTAAAATTTATACTTTTTTTAAACCTTGTAAACAAACTACTGTACACCCGAAATAATTAGTATGAAATATGTTTTTATAAGTTTATTATGTCGCTAAATACTTCAGTAACCTATGGTATAATTTTTGTTTGAAAATTTTTTAGTTATAAACCTCTTTTGGGGATATATATTTAAAAATATATTATTTAAGGTGAAACCGATGACACCGCGAACATATAAAAAGAAGTGCGGACCCACAGCTAAAATGAAGTACAATCTAGTATACTTGCAAAATGCGATTAGGGAAGTAAAATTGGGATTGTGCAGCATTAGAAATGCGTCAGAAAATTATGGTGTACCGTATACTACATTGCATGATGCTATTAACAAAAAGTTTAAACACAAAATAGGTAACGAACAAGAAAAACGATTGGTGTTAGGTTTATTGACAAGTGTTAACTGGGGATTCCCTCTGAAGGGCACTGATGTACGCAACATTGTACAAGCATATTTAAATTTTTCTGGTAGGGTTGAAAAAATATTCAAAGATAATCGCCCAGGTCGTGATTTGTTACAATCATTTTTAAGTCGTATTACAAATCTTACTGTTAGAATGAGCGAAAACATTAAAAGATCCAGATCTGCCGTAACAAGTGAAACTATAACAGGTTACTTTAATAACCTAGCAGAATCCTTTCAAGGAGTTCCACCGTCCAACATAATAAATTATGTTGAGACAAGTTTTACAGATGATACGGGGATAATTATTTTGTTTTCCCAAACTTTCCCGACATTAAAAGATATTGGAAAAGATCATATTTGTAGAAAAGTGACTGGGAGAGATATAAGGCGAGGGAGATATGACTTTTAACAAGTAAACGATTATGATGTAGAGTAATAATATTACTATATTTGAGTCAAAATTGATGTATAGTTCCTTAATATTGATCTCTCTAAAGAATTATTATTTATTTATTACAAATAGAATAATTTATTTTCAATTGTATTGTATCAAATCATATAATAAATTCCTGTTTTTTGGCCGTTTCGAGCGATTTTTTTGTAATACAGATGTACAAAATTTTTTAAAAAAATATAATTTTGTAATCGGGTTCACCCTATCACTTTACAAATCCGATCCGGCAAAAACTAGGTAATTGGATTCACCCCAACTAACGGGGCGATTCCGATCACTATATGATATATATATATATATATATATATATATATATATATAAAAATAGATACTTGATGTTTAAAAATTTTTCATCTATCTTAAAATTCGAACAAAGGTTAAAAGGTTCTATATTATTTTTTTCAGATTTTTATACGTACTACTACTAGACAATTTTTGAGAAAAATCGTTTAAAATGATCGGTTTCGCCCCATTTTACGGTATTTGTAGGGAGTGTGAATATAAAATATGTTGATGCATGATTAGTGTGAGATTGAGAAGAATTTTGTTAGGAGAATGGGAATGTGCCAACAAAACTAGTTGGTTTTGTTATGTAAAAGAGAATGCCATATGAAAGATGAAACAAGCATTATGTTGGTGAAGTTTACTTTATTACCTAATTAAAGTTTTATTCGAATAAAGGTCCTGATAACTATCTTCAGAATAATAAAAAATATCGTATTATAAATTTGCATTCAATATAATTATTACCATTTGTGCTATGATTTTTCGATGCGATATTTTCTTATTTATTCCGCTGATAGTTAATGGGAACTTTATCTGCAGATAAAATCGGCCCTAATTCTAATATAATTTGGTAACTTCTGGGCAAAAACATCTGATACACTGGGTTTCTACTTTTTTATGTTCCAAAGGACATATAATGAAAAAATTATTAATTGGGTACTTCTCTAATAATTTTAGAACAAAAGAGAATACAGAATATGTTCAGATTTAATACCTGCTTTTAATGAGTCAAAATTTATTAATATAATAAGTTCCTGTCACGAAACAAATGTAAATTAAATTTGCAATCTTTAAGCTATATGCAGAGTGGTATATGAAATAAAATAAATAATTTGACAGTTGAAATTTTTTTTATTTCTTTCATTTCTCATGGCACATTTTAAACAACTTAAAGATTACAATTTTAATTTACGTTGTAACGATTAGTTTTCGCTTTTGTAATTTTTGTATCATTTCAAAATTTGTCTGCTCATTTCTCGGCCTGAAAATTGGTTTTCATTAAAATTCGTCACAGATTATTATTTAATATTTTCATAGTAGTAACTTACAACAGTTCTTGTATGGTTTAATCTAAAGTAAATGTTATTTGTTCTAGTTGTGGTTAATCACATTTTGTTGACGTTTGTTAATTAGTGACAGTACGCGATGAAGTTGGCGCGCGTTCATCAGATGTTGTTACTCCAGCAATTGTTTTGAAGTTTGGTGTAGGTATATCGATATAGTTTTATTATAAGCACAAATATTTTTCCTATAGTTCTTTTTATTAAAATTAGAATCCTTGTTTACATTAAAGATTAATTATAGAGTACATTTATTTGATATTCGATTTAGCCATTTTTCTCGGCCGATAAAGTTGTCTGTTGTTCTGTCTTATCTGCTTTCGCTGTCTCATTTCTTCATTAGCTATCCTTCTCGTTGTTATTTCGCCTTGTTCATGCAACCCTATTTAGGGGAGCGCATTTCGGGAAATCTCATGATTTTGGGCCCTCACTGCAATTAAATTGTAATTAACGAATGCGTGAATTTTCTGGATATTACTGACTTTAACGGGTTTTTCGTCTTTTAACAGCCATTGAAAATTTAAAATCGTGATCGAGAAGTTGTGTTGCTTTAAATATTGAGTTTTGCGAAAAGTTGCTTCGTAAAACTTATACAATTTGTTTTGGATGAAAAGTAGCATTGGAAAGTGAAAATTTAGTATTTTCGTCGGATATTGTTCCGGATCAAATCGATCAAGATTAAGATTTTCTTACATAAAAAACCGCCCAAGAACTCAGGTAAATGAAAACTCATTCAACGCTTAGTTTACCATTTGTTTAAGTAAAGTAAAATCAGTTTCAGTAATTGTAGTAACTTATGCTGTTGATTAATTAGTTTTATATAGTTCTGAAGTACAGTAGTAATTGTTAAAGAAAATTAAAGAAAGTAAATGCAGTGTCGTTCCGCCCTTAATCTTGAGCCTAATTTCTAATCTCTTTTAGGTTTTTTTTTTCTTCTCTTTTTGTTTGATCCTTGTTGTTGGATTATTTGAGAAGTTTCGAATTGTCGAAATCTGTGTAATCTGTGTGGCCCTGGCACACATCGTACGTGTTGTGATCTCTATTCTGAAACCTTACTGTGGGAACGTACGAAGATAACGTCCAGCTCACACCCAGTGAAGCCTTATTTCACGTATTACGTTCAAGTGCGTAATTCGTCCACCATCTTCCGGCTGAATTGCAGTTGACGCCATCTTGAAACTTAGCGGCAACGATCCATCTCGGAGCGATTCGTGATTGTCCGCCAGAGTACCGAATCAGCCCAGCAGTTCCAGTATTTTACCACCTACCGGTCAACAGTGCGATTGTCACAGCTAAGCCATTTTCTCATATTATCCTTATATTAATTTATTTTATGTTAGTATCTATTTTGTTGTTCCTGCAATTGGCAGAAAAACCTTGTATGTAATTTAGTAGTGTATTAACAGTTTGTTGATACTTACCTCTGTTGAAAGAGTCCGGTCAAGCGAGTTATTATTTTATTACTTCATTTTTGTTTTGGACAAGTTGTTCCTACGTAGCGCGTAGCTAGTACGTCGGATAGTGGCTAGGGCCTGCGCTTTGTGTAATTTCGGCGCCCGTATCGCGATCGGTGGTACCATCGAAACGTCATACGTCGTTATCGCGCCTTGTGTTCCTTAGGTATTTTGACTACCTGCCGCAGTCCTACATACTATCGGGAGGACCCAGCGACCCGCTGCGCTAGTTTCCCTTGCGTTAATTACTCTCTTACCTGTACGCCTTGATTGGATTTCTCGTTCAACTCCATTTTTGTTATTGTTAAGTTACTGTACGGAAAACTCTCTTTTCTGTTATTTTATTAATTTAATATACTATATTATCCACTCAATGCACTGGCCGCTAGTAATTTTGTGCACCCTTGTATCTCCTTCCTGGAACGTATCCCGATTTTCGTCGGCCGTCAGACTCTTGTTGAACCGGTCGCGGCTCAGGCCGGCTGGCGCCCATCAATTTTGTGATTTATCACCCCTTCTCCGACTCACCCCGTCTTCACTGAGTTTAGCCGCGGTTCAACCGTTCCACCCGGGCTCATCATTCCCCCCAGGGAGCGTATGGTTGATAGTAAGCGTGACAAGCAAGCCGCGTTATATAAAAATCGGCAAAGTGCGAGTCGCGTTGTTATAACGTCTATTTCGTGACAGGAACATAACAAAATGAATTTGGATTAATAGTAAGCGGTTTTTAATTCAGAACATATTTTGTATTTATACGTTTGTTCTAAAATTTATAAAAAAGAAATGATCGCCATATTAAAAATTGTATCATCGTATGACCTATAGACTATGAAGAAATATCTAACTCATTTTTTTAGGCATTCATTCATGTATCCACAGCTTGGTCACATGCCATCATGGATTATACAGAGGAGAAAGTCCATAAAATTTCATATGATCCAGAATTTTTAATCAAGCTTGTAGAGACTGCTGATGAAAGCATATTATGTAAAATAACGCCTGAGATATTAGATGTTTGGCCAAACACTTATGTACTGACGAAACATGTTTCAGAAGTTTTAATAGCGGCTGAGAAAGGAAAACTACCTGTTGTAGTTTTTAGAGCCCCAGCAGGTAGGAATATATTATTATTTAATAACCACGAATCAATCTGGCGTTGGTATGACATTTAACTATTGGTATCAATATAAATTTTATGAAATGGTTTCCATCACCCAAAATTTTTTGTTAGATAAGGGCATTTAAAAAAAATAATTACACGACTAGACCTGAACACAATGGTTACCGTTAAAGAAACCGCACACCAAAGAAATATAAAATATAAAATGTGAAACAAGAAACGTATTTCATAAAATTACTACATGGCGATTAAACATTGAATTAAATATTTATATATATATATATATATATATATATATATATATATATATATATATATATTAGGGTGGACCTTAATTAGGTCATTATCAAATTTTGTCACTCTCACCCCCTCAAGTGGTTCGAAATGTGAAAAAAAAAATATTTTCAATAAAAAAATAATTTTTACCCATGGGAACACGTGCCTGTAGGCAAAAATAGTGATTTTTAATCATTTTTACGACAAATCGTCAATTATTCGGTTTGTTTCAAACAATTAAAATATTTTGTATCATACTTAACGTTTTCTAGGTATTTTTACACACGAGGGATTTTTTCCGAATTTTTCTGAACGTGATAAAACGTGATAAAATATATTAAAAAATGATATTTTCAGTTACCTTATCGACATTGCTGATTGTTTCTTCGCCTTTTTCTAAGTTTAGATGCAGATTATAACCCAATAAATATGTTTCAATTAGCTTTCATACCTTGAATTATAAATATTTTGATTGCAATTAAGTTTCAATCAACTGAGTCAATATTTTGTTTAACAATAAGGCTGGTATTATTAAATATCATTAACTTAGTAATGTTTTAGCTGTACAATATCTGAGGTACATTTTTATGCATTTTATGATAACGCAAGCTATAGGTGTTAAAAAACGGACAATTACCCAATTGCTAAAGTTCATGTTTATTGAATGTTACAAAAATAATGTTGGTATTCTGTTTCACATATAATATTTAACATTTTGATTTTGGTCTGTTTCCTCCACGACTCATGATCATTTCTGGTGACACACCTTTATAAATGTTGCAGAATTAAGTAAAAGCTGTAAAAACAACCATCATTAGATTCTGACTTAGCTAAGAAATGAATACAATCGGTATTAAAAGTTCTACTCACTTTGTGCTTTCATTATGGTCTCTTTCTTTGCATCAGGAAAGTTTTTTCTGTATTCGCTGACAATTTGAAGAATGTTTTGCTTTTGCCTGTAATTTTTCGTGAGTAAGTTGTTATAATCCAGGGTCAGTTTCACAGCTCTTTCGGCAGGATCGTTCACAACTTTCAGCTTACTCAAGATCTTCAATCCCTGAACAAAATGTTCATTAGTCGACCATTCAGATGGATATATTTCTAAAAATGATTCATTTATTTCAAATCTTTTAAATAAATTACGAGACTGAGGCGTTATGATGTAATCCAATTGTTTGTCGTAAAAGTTGTCCATTTCCATAGGTCTTAAAATAATTTTTTTGCTGGTTTGTTCATCCATGTCATCTTCTGAGGCGGTACTTTTCTTTGCTAATACCATGTTTCTTTTTATTGATATTGGGACTTCATCGTCAAAAAATGCCAGGGCACTTGCTTCTTGACTTAAGTACCACAAGTGACTACATAATTTTTGTAACACGACAACCGAAATTTTGGCATCGATTGTTCGAAAATCATATATTTGCTTCAATAACTTAAAATCGTTGTTTGGAGCTTTAATCGAAATTGGACAGGTAAACCAGGCTCCAACATAAATTAAAGCAACAAAAATGCAGACCTGAGCGATTCCTTTTTCTTCTTTTGCACCAAGTTTGAATGATTCGCGAAATAAATAGATTTTCAAGCAATATATAGCCTTTGATAACCATCGAGCGTGATGATCTGCTCCCGGAGCTCGGAAATTGATACCACGGGAAGGAACAAATCCCAGAAATATTTGAACTTGATAATCATCTCTCGGTAGATTATTTTGTGAAATGTTTACAATAAAATTATTAATATTGTCCCTCTGGTCCACCAAGACTAATTTTAATACTTCATCATCAAGTCCTGTTTTGAAACTAGATTTATCAAATTCATTCCATTTCTTTTTAAACCTATGAAAAAGATTCACATTTGGACCAGTAGTTCCGGGAAATTTGTCTTCGTAAGCGCTTCTTAAAAGAAGTTCCATAATACGGTGTCGACAAGGTAGGAATAAAATATTGTAACTTTTGTATTTGTGGGTGAACAAGTAAAACGAAATCTGTTTGCAAAAAATCACTATTTATTTTATGTCACAAAAAAGTTGAACGCGCCTGTTGCTAAGTAATACATTCTAGTTTGCCAACCCCGCTCCGGATGACAATCCCGTGTCTTTAGTTACATTTGGTTTTTTCTCTATGTATTCAATACACAACAGTAACGTTTATTACAATTTCGGGTTCGGTGAAGTTTATTATTAAATAAAACACGAGTAATGAAAACACTAACAAAATATTTATTTAAAACGAAACTAATGTAGTACAACTACTAAGACATATATTTATATTCAACACGTATTTATATTCACAACAAAGTATTTAGCAACGACTTGCACTGTTCACACTTCGAATACAGAATGCCTCTTCCCGGCCGAAACTCTCCTTTATATACTGCAACAATGTACTCGAGAATATTCGAGAGCTTCTGGCACACGGTAGAAGCATGACGCAGAGTGAACAGGTACGGACTTGTCTATTGCGTCTGAGACAGCGGTGAATCGTGCAGCAGACATGTCGACTGTTCCAGACGGAACAGGGCCGTACTCGCTACACTGCCCCCTCTTTAAGGATGTTTCGTCCCAAAACTTTTCTGCGCCATGTCGATATCTGCACGTTGATCCCCGCGAGCACTGTGACGTTTGGTGGAAATAACAGTCCACAGTTCTTTTCACTACTGTTGAACCATAGGGATTATAGCTGCACACCAGGATCTCAATTCCGGTATATTGGAAAATAGTTTCCAGCATGTTTCTTATAATTCTCCAGCTCAATTCATCAAGGCCACAGCCTAGCTTTGGTACAGCTAATTTTAAAATATCCTGATCGAGCAGCACACCTCGTAGATCACATAGGGCGTCCCAGACGGCGCGATAAGTTGGTTTCTCGTGGGACAGATGTTTAGTCACCAGGTAAAAAATGCTTCTGTTTCGGCTCGACTGTTTGTCGGCTATATGTAGCACTGTGCCGACACATGGGTGTGGTTGCCGTAATTTTTCAAGTTGGCCGAACTTTTTCTTAAAAACCACGGCGATTTTTCGAGACATCTGTAGATCTTGGGCCACACAATGCGCTAATGAGTATTCTGTAGGCACTTTGAATAAGTCTCCCTGATGTTCCTTGGTCACACCATTTCGTACTTTATGGCCCGTAGAATAGGGGGCCATGAACTCGTCAAAGGTGATTTCCGGATCTTGTACATTAATTCGTCGAGCTCGAGATTCATTGGCGTTGCCATCGTTGTTGTCACCGGCGAAAAGAGCCAACCGATTAAAATGAATCACTCTTGGTTTTCCTCCAGTCCTTTTCCGGATTCGATAGATGACGTCATTTATTCGCTTCAGTACCTCGTAGGGACCTTCCCAGGAATTTTGCTTTGGGGACATTCCACGGCGACGCTGTGGGTTGTATAGCCAAACCAGATCCCCGGCTTGATATCCACCATTCTCAGCCTTGACATCATATTGGTCTTTCATCCTGTCACTAGCGCTCTGGATGTTGGAGCGTACTTGCTCATGGATGTCGTTCATCTTCTTCCGAAGTTCGGTGACGAAATCTTCGCCAGCTAAATTTTCACCTGGCTTGCTGCCGAACTTCAAGTAGCAGGGTAATCGTAGTTCATGACCAAAGACGATGCTAGCCGGAGTCTGTCCTGTTGTTTCATGGACAGATGATCGATAAGCTAACAGGAACATTGGTAGGTGACAATCCCAGTCTCTTTGGTGGCCGGACACAACCTTCGAGAGGTATCTATTGATGGTTCTGTTCATGCGTTCGACCATACCATCTGACTGTAGGTGTAGAGCAGTTGTTCTTGTTTTGCGAATGTTCAATAGCTCGCAGATCGCTTGGAACAGAGATGATTCGAAGTTTCTACCTTGGTCTGAATGTAGTTCCAATGGTACCCCGAATCGGCAGATCCACTGGTTGACAAGTTCTTCTGCTACTGTAGCAGCTTCTTGATTTGGCAACGCATAAGCTTCAACCCACTTGCTAAAGTAGTCCATCACCACTATGATGTATTTGTTTCCCTTGTCGGATTCTGGAAATGGACCGGCCACGTCAATTGCGATTCTTTCAAACGGGCTCCCAACATTGTATTGACGCATTGGGGCTCTCCGACGTCTTTGCGGCCCGTTGCTTGCGGCGCAAACTACGCACATCTTGCACCACTCCTTTACGTCCTCTCGACAATTAACCCAGTAAAATCGCTCACGCAGCTTCTGAACTGTCCTCGTTACTCCTAAGTGTCCTCCAGCAGTTCCATCATGAATCTCCTTCAGTACCTCCGGTACTCTTTTCCTAGGGATTATGATCTGCATCTTTTGCTCCGTAGCCTCAGGACCTTCCAGGATACGTTTCAGTAGTTCATTCTCTATAACAATGGAGTCCCACTGCGCCCAGTACGATTTTACGGTTTTCGAGTGTCGTGCAACTTCTTGCCAAGTTGGTTTGCGTCCTTCTTTCTTCCATTCCAGTAGGTATTTCAATTCTGGATCGCCTTCTTGGTCTTTCACAATTTCTTCAGTCAGCCAATGGTCGTCTATCACTGTGGTCCGTAAGATTGGAGCGGACTTCTCCTCCACCCGGGTACAGTGTTTGCAATCTTCTGAGCATGGTCGTCTTGATAATGCGTCGGCGTTACAATGACTAATTCCGGCCCTATGCTCGATGACGAAGTCATATTCCTGTAGCCGTTCGATCCACCTTGCTACCTGCCCTTCCGGATTCTTGAATTGTAACAGCCATTTCAACGCAGCATGATCAGTCCTCACCAGGAATTTTCTTCCATATAGGTATTTGTAGAAGTGTTCAACGGCTTTAACTACCGCCAATAATTCTCGCCTGGTGACGCAGTAGTTACGCTCCGGCTTCGACAGAGTTTTGCTGAAGTAGCCGTTGACCTTCTCTTGTCCATCTTGAATTTGCGATAGGACGGCTCCGATTCCGACATTGCTGGCATCTGTATCCAATATGAAGTCCCCGTTGGGTAGAGGATAACTCAGGACTGGTGCTGTTGTTAAGCGCGCTTGAGGTTGTCGAAAGCGTCTTGGCAGTCTTCTTCCCACACAAATTTCCGCCCTTCCTCCGTGAGTCGTGTCAGTGGCTTAGCAATGTTGGCGAATCCAGGGACGTATCGTCGATAGTACGTGCAAAGACCTAGAAAGCTTCGCAATTGATATTTGTCAGTCGGTACTGGCCATTCTTCTACTGATTGGATCTTCTGATTGTCAACGGCTATTCCGTTTCCGGACACAATATGTCCTAGGTACTGCACTTCTTTGCGGAAGAGATGACATTTCTTTGGACTAAGCTTCAAACCAGAACTTCGTAGTCTCAGGAATACCTCCTCCAAATTCCTTATGTGGTCTTCGAATGTTCTTCCAACCACAATAATATCGTCAAAGTACACCAAACAGGTTTTCCAAGATAGTCATTGCAGTACCGTTTCCATGAGTCGTTCAAACGTGGCAGGGGCATTGCAGAGTCCGAACGGCATTACTGTAAATTGCCACAGTCCGGCCCCGACAGAAAACGCAGTTTTCTCTTTATCCGTTGGTGCCATTCCAACCTGCCAGTACCCACTTTTCAAGTCCAATGTTGAGAATATTTTCGACCCGGCCAGCGTATCCAATGTGTCATCTATTCGGGGCAACGGGTAGCTATCCTTCTTCGTCACGTTGTTGAGTTGACGATAGTCCACGCAGAATCGTGTTGACCCATCTTTCTTCTTTACCAACACCACTGGTGAGGCCCACGGACTGCTTGAGAATTCAATGACACCTTCTTTTTCCATGTCTTGAATAATTTTCTCGGTTTCCGCTCTCTTGGCCAATGGTAATCGTCTTGGTACTTGGCGGATGGGGCGTGCATCGCCGGTGTTTATTTGATGCTGGACTATGTTGGTTCTACCCTTGGTCTCACAGCTGGTGTCGAAAACGTCTTGATATTACGTTATTAAATTTCTCATCCTGTTATTCTGGTCCTGGTTTAATTCCCAGGAAGATGTTGACAGTAGATTGGCCAGTTCTGCGGGAAGCTTCTTTGATATATTTTGTGTAACGGATGTTCGTCTGATAATCGAAGTTACTGATGCACAATGTCCTAAGATAGTACCCTTCTTTAGTGTAACTGGATAATAATTCACATTCATTACTCGAACTGGTACTACATTTCCAGTATGCACGAGAGATTTTCCCACTAGTATTCCTCGAGTAGTCGTTTCATTATGATTTCCAGCTTCTAATAACATGGTACATCCTGTTGGAAGTTCACGTTCCATGTGGGCATCTACAATCATCTCACTTCGATTTAACACGACAGTATCTTCAGCTAAGGTTACACGTACTGTGTCTTCTCCTCGGGGATGTAAAACGATCTCTTCACCATTGATCTTAAGTGTGCCGCGTTTTAAATTTAGTTCCACACCATTCGCGTTCATGATGTCCATCCCGAGAATGAATTCGTCTTCAATGTCAGCTACCAGGGCTCGGTATTTAATTCGTGTATTTCCGATGGAGATAGTAATGTCTGCTTCGCCATGGATGGTAGCCGCGGACCCTGTTGCTGTGCGCAATCGCCATTTTGTTGATTCAATCGTTATCTGTTTCTTGAGAGTATCAGGTCTGATGATGGTTTTTGTAGCTCCTGTATCGATCAGCAAGGCATGTGGTTTCCCGTCGATCAATCCATCCACAAAGATGCTATTTATTCTTGGTTGTAGGGATGCGACATGTCCAGTTAGCTTCAGGATATCTTGATGTTGGACAGACGTTCGCCTTCTTGCGTCGACCCGCTTTAGATTTTCCGCTGCCTTGTTCTTTATTTGTTCCCCGCAGCGGCTTCGCACATGCCCTAGCTCACCGCAGTTCCAGCATCGAAGTTGTCTCTTCTTTGGCAACATCTCAGTCATGACACGCCGTGCTGTTTTCTCCATAGACTCATTATGATTCTCTTCCACGCCCTCTATTGTGCGAATATTGCCTTGCCGTCTTGAAGCGTGTTCTGCCGCCTCGAATTCCAATGCGCTGGCCAAGGCAATGGACAGGTTACTTGAACGAGCCAGAATCAGGGCCCGCTTGGTTTCTTTATCTCGGAGAACACACTATCTGGGGTGTCAGGATATGCCAGGCGAACTAGACGAGCGATATCAGATTCAAATTCTTGTAGAGTCTCGTTTGATTTCTGACATCTATTTCTCAGCTGCAAGTGATACACTTGCTGCATATGTGCGTGTCCATAACGCATTTCCAAGCGCTTAACTAGTTGATGATAGTTCTGCTGTTCTTCTGGAAGGATTGTTTGCAAAATATCCACTGCGTCACCACGCAGCGTAATTATCAAGGCCGTTGCCTTCTCAGATGATGACCACCCATTAGATACTGCAGCAGCTTCGAATTGGGCGTAATAATTAGGCCAAGATACCTTGCCATCAAATTCTGGTGGTTTCATGTGGAATCTACGCAGTGATTCTTTCCCGTCTGTCACTAAATATTCAACTTTCTCGTTATTTAATGGCTGGTCACTGAATCAAGTCGTGAATTTGTTGGACATTTGGCTGTTCGTGATTCAATGTTGCCAATCTTGCTTCGATTTCTTCAATTTTTTCTTTAAATTTTTCTTCAAAATTTCTCGAATGTTCTTCAATTTTTTCAAATTTAGTTTCTAAATTCGTTTCCACGCTTCTGGAACTTTCTTCAAATTTAGCTTCCAAGCTTCTGGAATTTCCTTCTAATTTAGTTTCCAAGCTTTTTGAATTTTCTTCTAATTTGGCTTCCAAACTTCTGGAATTTTCCTGCAATTCTTCCTTCAGAGTTATGGAATTTTCCATAAGTTCCTTCAGATTTTTGGAATTTTGTTCGGTATTTCTGGAACTCACTTCCAATTTGGCTTCCAAACTTCTAGAATTTTCTTCAAATTTATTTTCCAAACTTGTTTCCAAGATTCTAGAATTTTCTTCTAATTTGGCTTCCAAACTTCTGGAATTTTCTTCAAATTTATTTTCCAAACTACTGGAATTTTCCATAAGTTCTTTCAAATTTTTGGAAATGGAGTCCAAATCGCCCGGAATTTCAAATTCATAGGTATCCGCTATTTCACCAGCTTCAACCAAAAATTGACGAAGTCGCTCTTGGAGTATACTTTTCTTGCCTGTAGTGTCCAGATCACGTTCTTCTAATTCTCTCTTGAGGTCAGTCACTTTTAAATCACTTAGATTTACTTTTCTCGAACCCATTTTTATTTATTTGCACTTAAACTTCACTTTTAATTCACAAAACACAACCCCACACCTGACACCAATTGTAACGTTTATTACAATTTCGGGTTCGGTGAAGTTTATTATTAAATAAAACACGAGTAATGAAAACACTAACAAAATATTTATTTAAAACGAAACTAATGTAGTACAACTACTAAGACATATATTTATATTCAACATGTATTTATATTCACAACAAAGTATTTAGCAACGACTTGCACTGTTCACACTTCGAATACAGAATCCTCTTCCCGGCCGAAACTCTCCTTTATATACTGCAACAATGTACTCGAGAATATTCGAGAGCTTCTGGCACACGGTAGAAGCATGACGCAGAGCGAACAGGTACGGACTTGTCTATTGCGTCTGAGACAGCGGTGAATCGTGCAGCAGACATGTCGACTGTTCCAGACGGAACAGGGCCGTACTCGCTACAATATCTTTCTCTAGCATTTGCTCTAAAATGGAAGCTGCACCTTTTATACGACCAAGATTTGACGGTGTCGTGTCACAACAAAATGCTTTTATTTTCGTAGTAATTCCCCATTCCTGTATTACCTCATAAACCGCATTTGCTTGGGATGACCCACTGCCACTTGCCAATTCTGGTACCCCTAGAAGTTTTTCTACGTTTTGATTCGTAATAACAACTGGCAATTTATCTGTCATGTCACGTTTTACCAAATCGTACATCATTTTTCCATCCCAATGCAAAACAATGGCCCTTAATTCTTGATTTCCAAATACTCGTTTAATATGCAATGCTTTTAATTCCCGTAATTCGTCTCTATACCGTCTAATGGATGAAACATTAACTATTAAGGAATTGACGTCGTAATTAAGATTTTTAGCTATAGCAAGTATGAGATGAACAGCATCTCTATTACTTATCTTGCACTTGTCTAAAACAGATATCAATCTTTCATCCAGAATGTTTATCGTACCCCGTGATTTTTTAGAATTGGAAGGTCCAGCTTGGTCTTGATCAATCTGAATTACAGGTGAATCGAGTTCATCAGTAGAAAGATTTGAATACATACCAATCAATGTTTGACTACAAGTTTTGCTATCATCAGTTGATTCAAATTCAACAACCTCAGCTAAACAACAAACAAAATTCCTATTTAGAAAAAAATGTTACATAAGAATAAATTATTTGTTTTGTTGATATATATTTTTAAACTATTATATTTTCTTATTTTCGTAATTGTTCCTTATTCAAATTAAAATAAATTGAAAAAAAACAAATATATTGCAAAAGACGAAAAACATGTGACATAATGTAATTTTACTTACTCAATTTTGCCTTCTCTGCTGTGCTTCGTTGCTTCCTTCGTAACAATATCTCTTGTTTTTCAGCATCTATTTTTTCCTTCGTCTCGTACGTCTTCTCGATTTCACTTAAACTTCCTACTCTTATGTCTTTGGTTCAACAGAAACCGTTTACCAATTTCATCGATCATATTATCAATATCTGCGTGAGCGATGTCGAATAGATTATCCAGCGTAGACGAAAACTCCTTTTCTTTTGCCGAATTAAACGGTAAACCTTGAATTTTTTGCAATTTTCGATATTTATCGTACAGCGTTTCTAATTTCTTCATACAGTGATATTCCGTGCGCACGGGTAAACGCGCTTTTTTCCAAAAAAGTATCACATTTTTAATAACTTTAGATGAACTATCTCGAGTTGATAATTTTATTTCACGGGTATTGAAAAAAAAATGCTTTAAGACTTGTCTTATAGACGGGAGTTCATCTCCAGTTATGTTTCCGTCAATTTCTCCAATTAAAAACATTTCGTGTTTTCGCAACGCGCAATCTCGGGGCGAAATAAAAAGGTTTCAACGAGATTTTTCGCCGAAACAATCCCACGTTGCGAGATATTTGCACCGACGCGACGAACAGTCAAGTCACTTTTGTTCACTTCATACAACGTACATTCGAACCTCACAGGACCTATCAGTACCGGAAATACTGCCTTCACGCAAATGCTTGCTCGGCCACTTATTAGACGTAGCGCGCATGCGCACCATACTGTCATGCGCGCCGAGAGCGCGGGCATTTGAATAGTTTGAACGACAAACAGGGCGTTTGAATAGAAAAAAAGAAAAATAAAAGATTTATATTATTAAATATTTATATACCAAATGCCTGATTAATAAGCACCCTTTATTTTGTAAAATAAATTGTTAAATAATTTAATTTTAATTATTTTATCACTACAAATTTACTTAAATATGTCAAAATGTTTATTTCCATTAATCATTTAATTTGATATAGCATATTTATAAAATACATTCAACTTTATTCTCGATATTGAAATATTCCAGTTAGAATTGGTTTCCGGTGTAATGTTGCGTCAAGGCAGTCGATTTTGTTGCATGAAGAGAGGAATTGCGTGAAGGGAGGTTTGAGTGTATTCTTTTTTACAGGTTAGAATCATTGAAGAATTGTAAAACGTACTAAATATGCATTTTTTACGTATTTTGTCACTTAATTCGATTCGCAAACCACGAAGAAAAAATATTTTAACCTGAAAAAAAATGTCAGTCATACTTTAAGATCTAGAGAATAATAAATTTGATACGAAATATTTTAATTGTTTGAAACAAACCGAATAATTGACGATTTGTCGAAAAAATGATTAAAAATCACTATTTTTGCCTACAGGCACGTGTTCCCATGGGTTAAAAAAAAATTTATTGAAAATAATTTTTTTTTCACATTTCGAACCACTTGAGGGGGTGAGAGTGACAAAATTTGAAAATGACCTAATTAAGGTCCACCCTAATATATATATATATATATATATATATATATATATATATATATATATATATATATATATATATATATATATACCGGGTGTAACACGAAAAGTGAAACATAGGCGCTTAACATGGCAAATCAGTTTTTCCGTGCGCATTGTTTCTCTAATTATTTTAGGAAAAAATGTTTCAAATAAATGTTGTAAAGTATAAAATTCTACATCCGAATCGATAAACAAAATTCATTTTAACTACTTTATAACTGCAGAAATTAATTTTGAAAATTCACGTAATTTCAATTTAATAGTAATAGCCATGGAATTAGAAACAAGAGATGAACAAATGAGTAACGTTTTATACGTCAAATTATTAGTATTTATTTTGACAAACTGTGATATTAAATCAATATTTGGGTTTATTATTATCAAAAATGAATAATTATTCAGATGAAGAAAAGTTGCAAATAATTAAATGGCATTATTCTGGCCATAGTTTACGACTAATTCGTGACTATATTTGGCAGCATCATGATATTCCTAGTACGGCAACTATTCAGAGGTTTATAGTAAAGTTTGAAAAGACAGGAACACTAAATTTCAAGAAAGAAATAAATGAAAGAATTTATAACAATGAAGAAAATATTCTTGCTTTAATAGAACTGGAGCCAACAATGAGTGTGCGGGAAATTTCCAGAGAACTAAATATAAATTCTATGACAGTGCATAGAATTCTCAAAAAACATAAATACAATCCTTTTAAATTTCAAAACCACCAAAATATTTTGGAACGAGATTTTGAACTGCGTACCTTATTCTGTGAAATAATGATGGAGAAATCAAATTGTAATAGAGAATTTTTAAGTAGTATTTTATTCACAGATGAATGCACATTTACCATGAATGGCGAACCAAACTGTCATAATTGAATTTATTAATTAATGCTGTTGGACCACAAATTGTTGAAACAAACAAAGAAAATGTGTGGTTCCAGCATGATGGCTGCCCTGTACATAGCACTAGAGAAGTTGTGGAATATCTAAACCATGTATTTCCTGAAAGCTGGATAGGACGAAATGGACCAGTTAACTGGCCAGCACGGTCGCCAGATTTAAAGCCGTGCGATTTTTTTTATGGGGCCATTTAAAATCTTATGTTTATAAAAAAAGATACCAGAATTTAGAAGAACTTAAAAATGCAATATTACAAGAATACCAGAAAATAAATAATCGACAATTAAAGAATACTCGAGGAAGCTTCTACAACAGATTAGGTTATTGTTTAGCTTAAAACGGTGGACTATTTGAACATCTAATTTAACAATTTAAGAATATTTAGTTTGTTGATGTTTTTATTGAATTAAAATGTTACATTAATTAATTTGTTAAATAACAACCTACCTTAAATATTTTATCGAGTTTATTATTTTATTATTCTTAAATAATAAATCTAAAAAATATTTTGCCTTATTATTATTAAATTTTTATTTAGAAAATAAATATTTAGTACGTAAAAATGATTTTGACAATTTATTCTGACATTGACGTATAAAACGTTACGCATTTGTTCATCTCTTGTTTTTAATTCCATGGCTATTACTATTAAATTGAAATTACGTGAATTTTCAAATTTAATTTCTGCAGTTTTGAAGTTGTCAAAATGAATTTTGTTTATTGATTCGGATGTAGAATTTTATGCTTTACAACATTTATTTGAAACATTTTTCCTAAAATAATTAGGGAAGCAATGCGCACGGAAAAACTGATTTGCCATGTTAAACGCCTTTGTTTCACTTTTCGTGTTACACCCGATATATATATGTGTGTGTGTGTGTGTGTATATTGCGACGAGTGACAAATTGTTGGCGTGAGGTTGCTCGGGCGCCAACGGTCGGATAGCGGTGTCGGACATAATAGGGGTTGTCAGAATGAAACACAAAGTTTTAAAAAACTAATGAGTTGAGACTTTATTTATTATATAATAATTATGTTTTATTATTGTTTAAACCAAACGAAAGCACCATATTACATTATCATTTATTATGAAAGTATGTTACTAAAAAATATTTATATTTGCGAATGAGAGATATATAAAATCCCTGAAATATTTAAGTAAAAGTATCAGCGGGATAAAACTGTATTTAATACTGCCGATACTAACTTAATACATATTTAATTTTAAAATATAGTTACACCTGTATATCGAGAACCTCTACCAGGATGGATAAACAGTATGCAAGCACTTAGTGCTATAGGAATAGGAATAGCATCAGGATCTATTAAAGCAATTCATTCGAATCCAGAAGATATTTTACATAATGTACCTGTAGACTTAATTGTCAACTGTTTAATTTCCATTGCTTGGAATACAGCAACTCGAAAGCAGTAAGCAACTATTTATTAATGTTATCATGAACATTCACATTAAATGTTTTTTGATCATATCTATGATACAATAATCGTGACAGAAGTATAACATTCTGTCCCTAGAGAAATCATGTTCACATTATTCCTCTAGTGAGTTTATATTATTTTGACAGTTTACCTGTCAAATATATGTAAAATACAATATAGTACAATGAAACAAATATAAACCTAAGCACAGCTGCAGAAGCTGTATCAGCAATTTATTAGGTTTCTTCCTGTAATCTTAATATTCCAATTTAGAAATATAATGTAATTTGACATAAAGAAACTTGTTTACATATATTTTTGCTGTTATCAAGGAATTTTATTTTTGTGTCAAAGACTACTAATAATTTTAAAAATAATAAATCTCAAGAAACATGATAAATTATATTTTTCTACAACTGTCAAAAAATGTTCATTTTTTTCACTAATATCAATTCGCGAAGTACGTGATTTTTTTCATCAAAGACATTACCATGAAAACGCGTATTTTGCGCATTATTTTGCACACTAGTGCGCAAAATGAGTATTTTGCGCACTGTTTCATATTCTAGTGCGTAAAATGAGTATCTCGCGCACGCTCCCAAATTATTTGTTGTCAGGTTTCATTAGTTACAACACATCTATAGTATCAAATTAACATTATTGTTAATTGTTTTCCTTCAATTTACTTAAATAAATCAATAATTATTGTATTATTTTTTATTTACAGTTGTAGAAAAAATGTTGTATGTATTTCGTGGGCAAAATTCTTGAGACCTGCGGTCTCGACCAAATCTAGGCGGTATCCCAATTTTTTTCTTCAAAATTCAATTTGATTTACGTCAATTATGTATTTACTTAAAATACAAATTAAATAATAATATTTACTTACTGGCACACAATTCCAAAAAAAAAATAGTCGTAAAAGTTAACTATTCATTAGAATATGTAAATTAAAAAAATATTGATTTAATAACTGATCCAGGATTAGAAATAGAATAAAATCCATGAGAATTATTATGTTTCACTTAACAAACAATTTTCATCACATTAAAATTACCTCTGTGGCTTTCTTTTTAACTAACATTTTTGGAGACCATGATTGACGGCTGATCGCCGCACTTCACGCGCATAATTATATCATTTCCCGAGATTTCATCATCAAAGTTCCACACCTGATAATGGGTAAAAGGCGTGATATTTAATTTTTTTTATTTTATATTAAATATATCCTGAGTAATTATCACCACTTCCGATAAAAAAGGCTTAATATTTTTCTGCAGAAAATTTTATGATGTACAACATTTTACATAATTACTTTTGCCGTTTACGCGTAAAATGATCAAAATATAGTAAACAATAACATTTTTATTTTGTTATTTATATCAACTTCACAATGTTATCAAAAATACTATTTTCGTAGAAGAAACAAAATTCACTTAAATTGTTGATATTGGATAAATATATGTATGCAATAGTATGTAATGTAATACTTTATGATCAAAAGACTATTTTTGAAATTTTTTCACTAAAACTGTCAAAGAATGTCCTTTAGGCGTAATTACTTATTATATATTATACCTTTACAGAAAAGAAGAATTCAAAGTGTACAATTACAGTGCCATAACGAATAATAATACCATCAAGAGATATTATGACAGTTTTCTCAATACAAAATATCCGCTGGAATGTATAATGTGGACTCCAGGATATATAACCACGACTTCCAAATGGTTATTTGATAAATATGTTTTATTATACCATACCATTCCCGCATATATCTGTGACACTGTTTTGAAAATATTCAAACAAGAACAAAGGTATGTGTAAACGTACAAATATTTTTTTGATGTTATGTGTATAATATGGTAGGTAAGAACTTAAGTACTGTAATACAATGTTAAAATTTTTATTTTGCCTTAAATTTTAACCTATTAATTTTAGAGCAAAAGTGTAAATACAAAATAAACACAATAAAAACCTTGAAACTAATGTACGAAGGTTCTACTGATTCAGATATCAAAGCACCTATAAACCTTCAATGAAAAAAATATGTTCAGAATTAAAAACAGCACTCAATGAGCGTTTATTTCTTGATATAAAACATTATGTTCAATTAAAATTTCTACCTTTACAGAGTGCCACGAAAAATTAATAAATAATTTTGTTTTGTTTTATTTTTTGAGTTTGTGTTGATTTACAAATAAAGAGGCGCAGAGTGTAAAATGGCATTTTTCTGGATATTCGGTAGTCCGAGTAAAATATTTATTCAGCGGTATTTATGAAAAAGGTCTTATTCCATTTATTTGGACCAATCAAATTTGTCAATTTAAAAAAGTTAGAAGTGTCGCAAAATTATGGCAAAACAATAGAAATATGAACACAGAATATCAAGTAGACAATTTGGGTCATAATAGGCTCATTGAGAATAAATTGAATATATTTATGTATGCATGGGCGCTTATTTCGGGGGATGTAATAGGATGCACTTGCACAGACTGGCATTTTGGTATCAGTAAGACTGACGTACAAAGAGTTTTAAAGAAGCATTACTTACATGATATCATACAACAACTGCATGGACAAGATTTTATACATCGAATTGTAGTTTGTAAATTTATCACTGAACGAGTACAGCAAGATGTAAATTTTGTATAAAAAAATATTTTCCGATGAAGCGTCATTTAAATATAATGATAGTATGAATAAATTTTACGCTTATTTATACGCTACAGATCACCTGACATGGATGCGAACCATAGATAACCAACGTTTGTGAAAAAATTTAGATAATTACGTAATTGGTCCCTATATCTTTGAAGTCTACATAATCAACATAATAATTATTAGAAAATTCAATTTACACTTAACAAAAACCAGATAATATTTGAACATCACATTCCGCAAGAATTGTGACTCAATATTTATATTTAGCATTTGAGAAATGGATTTGGAAAAATGAACCAACAAAATAGCATGCAAGATGACCGGATCTTATGCCATTAGATTTTTATCTTGTGAGAATATGTCAAAAACAAAGTGCATAAAGACGATCCAATTACAATTTATTATATGAAAAATAGAATAACGATGGCATTTTCATCAATTAAAAGAATCATGCCTCATGCAGTTTACTCACAGAGTGCTAAAATATATTGATGATGAAGGGCAGACATTCCAACATCTTTTATAAATTTATTTACTGTTTTTAATTTGATGACATACTTCCTGTGTGTAATTATTTATTAATAAAAAAATGAATAGGTTCTGTACTGACCAATGAATAAGAACTGTTATAAAGAGATAAAAAAGTTGCATATCATTGCGCGAAAATGGACCACCCGGTAGATAAACTAACACTGCAGATATTTGGACATTTTAATTTAAATAAACAACTTTGAAAAAATCCTAAGAAATGTTAAGAATTGCAATTCTGCAATCTTCCGACTGGTGTGTCACTAGAGTAACGATTAAGTTTCTGTTGTACAGAGTAGCATACATAAATAAATACTACCAACGTTGTTAAAACATATCTTAAATCTCAGACTAATTCGTAACCCCTCAGAATCCGTTAGTCAGGTTATGTCGAACAATATCTTATGTTCCTATCATATATTATATTTTTTTAATAACAATCATTGTCACAGATACCAAAAGACCATAAAAAGAAATAACTTAATGTTATACGTGACAGCGTGGTTTTTTCTGGTTGGTGTTAAACTTGAATTTCAAAATATCCCTGCACTGTGGAATAAGCTTTCTTCAGGAGATAAAATTTTATTCAATTTTGATCTACATTCCATCAACTGGGATGAATACTTAGATATATTTAATAAAAGCGCTAAAGAACAACTCAAAGAGGAATTTACTAATATGGATCAATGCGAAGCTAAACGATATCTGTAACTAATATCAATAATATAAACTACATATTATAATCCTATTAATGAAAAAATATTTTATTACAGATTAAAATGTAAATTTTAATATTTCATAATGTTAATAAATACCATATAATGATATAAGAAGCTGACGACTCATATTCCTATACTAAATAAATCATACATATAATACTATATATAATTATAGATATGGACTTCAAACTGTTGTGGGCAATTACAATTACAAATAAAATATATTTAAAAGATTTATCTAATGATGTAACCTATAAATATAAATAAATAAATATATCATCACTCCTTTTTCCCATTCCTGAGTGTCGCACTCCGCCGTAGCAGATCTCGGTAAGTGATATATTTTTACGCGTGAAGTGCGGATACCAGCCATCAAATCACAGCCCCCAAAGTTGTTAGTGGAGGGGGAGCCACAGGAGTTGATATTAAATTGGTCAGTTTGTCGGTTGCGGGAATCGAACTCGGGTTCTATAATCGATTAAAATTGCTTTAGGAACTGTAGGTACTTATATTATATAGAGAGGTGATGGAATCTCATGCAGAATATGTTACTTAGTATATTATTATTTTGTACCTGACTAGTATTATTAAAGAATCAATATTTAATTAAAAAAATTAATTTTTGAATTTATCTTCCTTAAATAAATAAGTATAAAGTGTTAATTTAAAAGTATGAATCACAAAGCAATACTGATTAAAAAATACTCATGAAAATATACGAGTAATTTTATTAAAATATTACAAATAAATTAAACCAATTCTTATTTTTATTTAGTGCCATCTATTTTCATAGTTAAAATTTTTAATGAACCGTCAGAAATTAATAGATATGTTACAGAATACGTATATTTTCAATATAAAAATATAACTTATGAAGGTAAGTATAATCAGATAAAATCAGATTAGTTATCATTTAAATGTACAATAGCATAAATATTAAAAGCAAAATTGTCATGTTTTCTAATTTGATCAGTTGAGAGGTTTAACAGTTATTTGTGATTCATGTAACTATAAAACAAACATAAAACATGGATTAAAAATAAATCAATAGGTCTTGTAGGTAAAACTTATTATGATCCTGTTTTAAATTTAATAAGATTGTCTTGGTAATTAATTTTAGAAAAATAAATGCTAAAGATAGACTACAAGGGTAGTTATATAAGTGTGCAAAATTTGTATGAGAAGACGCCAAAATTAATTTGTTGTGGCTGTCAAGTACCACATGTTAAACTTCAAGCACTCTTTTGGGAGTTGCCTCAAAATTGAAAAAAGAAACTGAGTTTCTTGCAGTGATAAAATATTTTTATTTAAGGATGTGAACGGATGCTCAGATCAAATCGGAGTAAGATTAAATTCATGGGTTCCATTGTACCAGCATTGAAGACAATTTATTTTTAGATAAATTAGTGCATGCGCTATATGTTTAGTTGAAGTCAACACGATGAATATTATTGAAAAAAAATCATAGTATCGTTATGGAAAACCGCCGAGTGACTAAATAAGATTGCTGAGTGTGTAGGCATCTCAATTAAACGTGTGTACAATTTTCTAATGAATATTATAGATGAATAAGCGGTTTAAAAGGTGGATAGTAGCGGATTTAGGAGTAGGACCCGAGATCCCAGGCACTCACTGAATTAAAAATGTGTTATCTTTTTCGGTAAATTTTACACCATACGCATAAATATATGAAGGTTTACATAAAGTATATTTTATTAATAGATGCATATCTGGAAAAAATCTAGATAGTAGTAAAATGAATACTAAAAGACTGGTAACAAGAAAATTATAGTAAAAAATTGATTTCAAAGCCTGTTGCCTCAATACATGTATTAATTGGAGGGTAGTATACACTTTATATACAGAGTTTATAATGCATATGATGTAAATATAAGCCACCGGAGTTTGTTATCTTACGAGATCAAATATACATTGATACTAACCGAAATGAACATAGTTAGTTCTGGAGTAACTAGGACCGCCCTATTGAACACAGACATCTCGAACATTATGCGACGATGCAGTGGATAAAAGTTGAACTAAATTTAAAATGTAAAGGTGTAGTACAAAAATAAAATTTATGTTTGTGCGTACAACCACCACGTACGCCAAAGTGACACACTCGCACATACAATTACACTTATGGACATATCAACACACACCATCTCACACCCGCACATCATCAATATATATATATATATATATGTATATTATCTACATCTACCTAATTTTGTGAATTACAATGTCCTCTGTCGGAAATACAAAAAAAAGTTTAAGGCTAAACTTACATATGTTTTAGCATAAAATCCGAATCTGCAATAAATTATGTGGGTTCTTATTTAAGATTTCAAAGTTGCCTCCCTCTCCCGACCCTTTGGGGGTACGTGGTGGAAATGTTTTGACGAAATCGGATAGCCCCCTTCACACTATAAAACATTTTATGATAATTTTTCGAGATATTTGAGAGTGCGTACTGGGTCACTCAATAAAAAAAAAATCAAGTAAACACCCGGTGTATATTTGCATTTAATTTAGTATTGTGCCATGTTATATTACTATAAAATTTTCGGAACTCCCACACTTATTAGTAGCCAGAGCACTGAGAGCACCATAAATCCCTAAGACAGGTTAGACTAAATGTACATGGTTTAAGAGATTGTGATTTATGAATGGATATCGTAAACAAATAATTTCCATTAGTCCATGTAATTTTTATAATGTACTGATAAAGCCTGTGTTTTTTTTGTTATGTAGGTATGTATCTGTTCACACTGTTAAGTGATTCAGACCAGTGGCGTAACTAGGATAATCGCATTCTAATAGGGTCCTTAAAATGAAAGTTGAAATACAAATTTATTTTAATATTATAATGATAAAAAAATCTAATCCTTGCAAATTAAAATTGAATTTAAAAGAAAAATTAAGTATTCTTTTTAATATAGCAATTTGTACAGGAAAACTTTATAAATATAAATTTGAAGTGAAAATCACCTTATTTAACAAAATCTCAGTTTTACCAGTAGGATATATATATATATATATATTAGATGGGTCGAAAAAATTTAATTTCGTTCTCTAGGGTGTAAAATTAAAGTTTTTCGTTTTTCGAACATGTTTCTGGTAAATACCCAGGTAGCACCGATCTCTCAAAAAATTTTATAGATTTTCAGTCAACAAAGTCCCCGAAAGTAGCCAAAAAAATTGTGGTAGGTGGCTCAGTGGTATCGAGTTAACCTGTGGATCTTGAGAACCCTGGTTCGATGCCCACTGCCGACAAATAATTTTCACCAAATTAAATCTACCCTTGCGGCTCTCCCTCCACAAACACGGCTGGTAACCGAACTTCACACGAAAAAGCATATCATTTACAGAGATCTGCTGCTGCAAAGTGTCACACCCAGTAATGGGTAAAAGGCCTGATGATATATTAATTACACACATATGTATATATATATATATATATATATATATATATATATATATATATATATATATATATATTCCAATCATATTTCTTCCAGATATTTTAAATAATGTTGAAATTTTTGTTTTGGTTTCTACATACATGAAAATAAGTTCCTCCCTCCGACATGTTCCAGTTTTACCAACAATTAAATCTACCTAAAATATTAATAATTTAGGAAAAAAAAATTACCTTCATTGTTAAATAATGTTTATCGTTTTCTTCTTCAGGAATCTTAATAAATATTCTAGATACTTTGGATCTATATATTTTTTTAATTTTTCTTATAGATGGTGTTAATATTTGTTGAAAATGTCTCAGGTCCTTCGACTTCCATAAGTTCCGGTTTCTCGAAAAATTCTAGATATCCCGACGGCCAAGTTCGTCCGTGTATGTGGAGGGGGCACCAAGTAAACATTTATATAGGAGCGGTATAAGTTTACTTTGTCAGTTATGTACTCCTATGGGGCTCTGCAATTAACTTTACTGAAAATACGAGAATAAATAAAAACCACTCGCATATACTCGTATAAATAGTCAGTTGCTAAATCGTAAACATGGAACCCACAGAAATTCAAAACTATTACAAAAATAAAACAGTGTTTATAACAGGTGGAACAGGACTTGTAGGCAAAGCATTGGTTGAAAAATTACTACGTTCGTGTCCAGGAATAAAACAGATTATACTACCAATAAGACCTAAAAAAAATACAAGTTTTGAAAGTAGAATAGCAGACTACTTCAATAATAAAGTAAGAGAAAATTATTTTTGAAATATTATAAGTTTATATAATTTACTGTGTTTCATTATATTACAGTTATTTCACATAATTAAAAAAGATAACCCCGATGTACTAAAAAATTTAACATTTGTGAATTCGGATATCAAATTAAATAATTATGGATTAAATCCTACTGATTACAATTTTGTAATTAGTTCTGTAAATATAATTTTCCATAGTGCAGCAAATGTTAATTTTAATTCCCCTCTGTCAGAAGCCGTTGCCTGTAATATTCAAGGAACTCAAAATATTATTAATATAGCAAAAAATATGACACAATTAGAGGTAACGAACTATTAAACTTATTTAAAACAAAATTAATTGCCTCCGCACACAATATTAGAATTATAAGTTATTTGAAGTAGGCCATGAATGAAACATTATCACAGGCGTAAAATCTATAAAATTAATTAATTATCATTTTATAATTTATACAGGAAGGAAACTACTATTCTATTATGTATTTGATAAATGGGCGAAATTTGATGAATGTTCAGTGTACTCGTATATATGTACAGTGGTTTTCAATTTGATTAAAGTAAACAAAAGTTGTCACACTAATAGATCAATTTAATTATGTTTATCTGTAAAAAATGCATGGGCAAAAACAAATTTCATAAATTCTTCATTTTTAAAATAATTTCTAAATTGTGAAAAAAAAATTCAAATAAAAACATATTTTTGCTGTCTAAAAATATATTCCAGATGACATAAACTTACAATTTTTAAAATTGAACTAATAATAAAAAATATCATAGTAAAAAACTTATTTTGTTATGATTTGAAATATGTATACCTTTGTGTACTTCAAATAATATTTTAAATTAAAATAATTAAATACTAATTTTTGTTCATTGCCGATGAGTACATGAATAATTTTTAGGAAATTAGTCAATGATTAATAGTTCACGTCTTAGTAGTTCTAGTAACAAGTAATTAAATTAGGTAAATATTAAATTATATCCATGACAACATAATAAACAACAATCGCCCGTCAAATAAGATATTTATTTGGGGTTTTGACTGGGAATTTTGAATTGGATTGATATTTATTGCTTGTCACAAAAATTCCTGCATACCCTTTTACTAAGATAAGTGTTATGTTTGATTTTCACATTAGTTTAATTTTTTGTCTTGTATATTTTCTTTCATATCATTATTTGTTTATATTAGTTACGTGCTTAGATACACTGAGTTTTGATTTGTTTTTAGCTATAATTAACACTTGACAGGTCTGTGAAAGTAATTCATTTCTTCTTTCTATTATAGTTAAGGATTAGCCTGGTAAGCCATCTTAACTTCTTCACTTTTACCGAGAGAACCCTATTTCTTTTATCTTTTGTTCTAATGAGGATAAATGGGCGAAATTTGATGAATGTAAATTTGGTACGTGGATTGTTAGGGGTATAAATGGAAAAGAAAATGAATATAATGCGTGTGTATAATGTACATTTTTGTGTGTGAGTGAGTCTAACAGGAAAGGCTATAATGAGGAAGAGGTAGATGGATTGTTTTGCTTGTGGTCGGGTGTTACTGAGAATGAACGAGCAAAGCATGCTGTAGGAGTGCTTGTTAGTGATGGATGAAAGCGTATGTAAGGGATTATAGTTATATTTCATCGCGAATTCTTCGGCTGAGATTGAGGTAGGCTTCCTAGAATCTTCGTTGTGCCAGTTTATGACCCAACTGAATCCGAAAGTGATTTTGAAAAAGACAGATTTTGGAATTTGTTAGATAGTGTAATTGATTCATGTTATTCAGGTGGAAAAGTTATCGTATGTGGTGATTTGAATGGTTGGGTGGGAGTAAAGAGAAGCATTTCTGGGAATGTATTGGGTAAGTTTGCTGATGTGAGAGTGAATGAAAACGGTAGGAAAATAGTATCCTTCTGCTTAGAGCGTGATCTTTTCGTTTCCAACTCAGACTTTAAGCATAAATTAGCTCATTTGTATACATGTGATTGATTTTATTTTGTATGATGAACGACTAAGAAGTTTAGTTGTGTTGCTGAATTGGGTACGAATGACCATTATTTAGTGGTGTCGCGTATACGTCTGGATAAATGTTGGCGAATGAGGGTGAAAGGCACCGAAAAAATGTTTCGTGTGAAATCTAGTGTACTACAGAATGAGGATGTTAGAGATATGAGAAAAGTGCCAGATAAACGTAGCAAAAAAAGATAGACAATAGAAGGAAAAATTGATAAAAAAAAATTATGCAATATGGTATGCTGGAAATAAAAAACAGGGTCACGGAGGAACCGCATTCCTAGTACAAGAGAAAATGAAAGATAGAGTAATACAGTTCAAAGCAGCAGGAAACAGGATATCATATATAAGAATAGAAAATAAGATGAGAAACCTGTCAATAATAAATGTATACGCCCCAACACACAACGCTAATGAAAACGAAAAAACAAACATTCTACGAGTAATTAGAACAATTTAACGATATGATATCAAACAAGGATATGGTGAATATGGTAGGAGATATTAATGCACAGGTGGGAAACGAGGTGTAGCGACAAAATACACGATACATGAAAAGACAAACAATAATGGAGGAAAACTATGTAATTTTGCAACAGCGGCAGATTTACATATAGCAAGTACAAAGTATATACACAAGCAAATGCACAAAATTACATGGATGATACCAGAAAAAACACAGGCAATCAAATAGATCATATACTAGTGAAGAATAGCGACATTACGGCTATAAAAGATACAAAATTATATAGAGAAGCGAATATGGATTCTGACCTTGTATTGGTAATAACCAAATGTAAGGTAAACCAGCAAGGATTAAAGCGAGAGCAAGTAAGAGAAAGATGCTGGGACGTAGAAAAATTGAAACAAAAAGGTATAAAAATTAAATATGAGAAGAAATAACAAAAAACTTGCAAGATGACAAGGGCAATAATATAGAAGCAGAATGGAAGATTATTAAAGAGTGTATTAAATGAGCGACAAAGGAAGCAATAGGGTATAAGATGAAAAGAACGAATAAACACTGGTGCGACCAGCAATGCGTAAGCGCAATAGAACTGAAAAACGAAGCACGAAGTAAATGGCTCAAAACTAAGAACAATGAACACAATGCTAAATATAGAGAAAAAAAGAGTGAGGTCACAAAGTTATGTAAACAAAAAACCAACAATGGATAGATCGCCAAATGGACGAAATAAAAAATAAAAGCACAACAGCGCTATACAGATATATGTAGAGAGGTAAAAAGAAAAAAGTACAGTTAAGATAAAAGATGAAAGATGGCAGAGACACTTTGAAGAGCTATATGAAGAGGAGAGAAGTGAATCATAAATATAGAAGAGAACATAAATGTAGAAGAACCTAGAGAAGAAGTGAAGGAGACAATAAAGAATCTAAAGAACAATAAAGTGGCTGGATGTGAGGAGATAACGGCAGAACTGATAAAAGAAGGTTGGAACAAATTACAAAGAATATCTTCAAATTAATTCGGAAAGAAGAGCAAATGCCAAACGAATGGAAAACAGAGGTGATAATTATGATACCAAAGAAAGGAAACAGGAATTATAGGGGTATATAAATGAAATATTAACAGCGATGGTAAAAGAAAGACTGCAAAAATATACTGAAAAATGCTAGGAGACTATCAAAACGGATTTAGAAAAGGGAGATGCAATTCATATACTGAAACAAATAATAAAGAAGAGCTATGAAGATAACTTGGAAATGCATATAATTTTTATCGACTTCAAGCAGGCGTTTGAGCAGATTGGGAGGAAACAGTTAATGGAAAATATAAAAAATATTAAAATACCGACGAAAATAAGAGACCCAGTGGATACAACTATGATAGACACAAATGCGATCATAGGCATGGAGAAGGTTAGATTAGGAAAAATACGAATACAGAAAGGAGTAAGGCTAAGGGATGCATTATCAGAAATGCCATTTACTCTGATTCTAGATGTGATAATTAAAAGCATAGATGGGGTAGGAATAAAAACTTATCACAAGTTATAGCGTACGCAGATTATTTAGCAATTATCTCAAGGAGGAAAAGAGAACTACAAAGAATTGTACTGAAGCTGGACAAAGAAGCTAAAAAGAGGATTACAAATAAATGAGGAGAAAACCAAATACATGTACTGCAATAAGAAAGATAGAATAATGGTTAACTTTAAATGTGGTACGTATACTTTCAAAGAAGTGGAAACATTCAGATATTTAGGTGCATTAGTGAACAGAAAAATGAAAGACATGACATCCAGGAAAAGATTCGGAGAGGCTACAAAACATATCACTGTAATAAACAAATATGAAAGAACAAGAAATTATGTAAAAAAAATAAGTTGCGGTTCTATACAACAATAATGAAACCAGTAGTATTTATACATATATGCAGGGCCGCAGCTACACATTTTTCCAAGAGGGGCAAGACCTAATTTTGCCGCTCCCCATGCCCCACACAACTCCAGTAATTTGCAAATCACTTTTAGTCCTATTTAAAAATATTTGGGATGTTATATACCATTATGATGGAATTGAAGTTAATAAGTACGGTTTATTTGTAAATGAGAACGAAACAATTCATGTAAAAAAAATAATTATACCACAGGAAAATATTATACATAACACTATTATATAAATTTGACTTTTCTTGATTTTTTGGCTGCAAAAGTTTTGATTATTTCTTCAAATGAGATTGATGACGCTCTTTGATGTTTAATTGATATGGGACTTAAATTGGTGAATCTCTGTTGTTTCATTGTGCTTCTTAAATAATTTTTTCTACGATTGCTATGAAAAGTTGTCAATTACGCTCTCATTTATCATCGTAAAGTTGACGTTTTCTGTGGAACAATCGAAAAATATCTTTTTTGCGCGTCTGCAATGGCAACGCGCGAAAAAAACGTTAAATGCGCGCGTTGCCATTGGAAACGCTCGAAAAAGATATTAAATGCGCGCTTATTTCAATAGTTACCAGGGATACAAATAAAACTGAAACTTGTCATATTGACAGTTAACAGAACGAATTTATTTTCAGTACGGATGCGTTTTTTAATAATTTTAAGATGCAATCGTAGAAAAAATTATGTATGTATCACGAGCGTAAAGTGTCTTTGTTCCTCTTACACTATTGCAGCTCTCGCATTCGACTCGCGCTGCAATTACCGTGTTCGAGTAACAAAGAAGCACTTTACACTCTTAATACACAAATAACTATTTATTAATTTTAGTTTGCTGAAGCTCATTTCACCTGAAGCAACAGAAACTGGAAGAGTAAGGAATAATTGCAGAGCTGTTGTTATATTTGGGTAGCCCTCTTGGAGATGTTGCTCATAAATAATTTTTAAAGTAGATTTAAATTTCAATTGCATTTTTCTCGATTTTTTTAAATATATAAGTATAATTTTTTTACATGGTTAAATTCAGAAAAAAATATGCTATCGAATAGTCCTATAATATGTATGTATCATGCTATTTCAGAAAATAGAATTTTGTGCCATAACTTGAAAACCATTGGTTTAAAAAAATATTTCACTACATAGTCTAGTGTACCTCTCAGATAGGAACATACTTCCCAAATAACATGTTTTAATATGACTAATAATAAATAAAATAATCTCGATGTCCCATAAAAAAACAACCTGTATATTAATTGTTAAACGTTTAATGTTTAATGATAAATGATATTCTTAATTCTTAACCCTGTAGGTTATAAAATTGCCGAGCGCAGTGTCTAGTGCATGGTGCATACTAGACTATTTATCGTCTAGGGTTGCGGAGAGACGAAGGCGGTCATACATACTACGCGTATACAGTAAACTGTACTGCCCACAGATAGTCTAGTATACTGACTGACACACACGCGATTTTGAGACACAGGCCATGTACTGTGCCAAGTAATTACTTAAGAACTTTTTGTTACATATTACAGATTACAGGTTTGAAATTAGTTTAAAATATTTGAACTGTGTTCATAATTTTGCTGCCCGGGGCAGATGACCCTCCCTGCCCCCCCCCCCCCCTAGCTGCGGCCCTGCATATATGTACAAATATAAAACGAGAAAGGAAAATCGGTCAATACAGATGCTGGGATAAGGAATGTGAAAAAAAAGAAGTCGCAAGCAAATATGTGGTAATATATGAATAAAAAATATGCATCAGGAAATTAAAATTTTGATAACACGCCACTGTAAATCATATTAGTTTAAAAAAAAACAAAAATGAATTTTACGTCAATTATTATTCTTGTAATTGTCAATCGTTTATCACGATGTGAAAAGTCACGAAAATGTAATATCGTGTTTTTAACAAATCTTTACTCGAGAAGGCCTTTCTGCTCAAAGAATCAAAGATCGGCTGGTTGGGCTGTATGGTAAAAGTACACTGTCTTATTCTATAGTAACAAATTGGTCAAAACGGTTTCGAATGGGGTAGGAATCCTTGGAAGTTGACACCAGAACAGGAAGGGCCGTGAAAGTGATGACCGACGACAAAATTGCCCTCGTATTAGGCGATCGACGCTTGAAGGTGAAAAAAATATCAAAAATGTCGAGGCTTTCAGGTACAAGCATTAGTCGAATTATTTACGATTAATTAGGGATGAATTAAATTAGTGCAAGGTGGGTCCACAAACATCTCTCAGCGTCGTGTTGAATGTGTTCGATCCTTTTTGTAGCTCTGGTGAGAAAATCTCATGGACGTGTTGAAGACAATTGTCACAGGGGATGAAACTATGGTTCTCTATTATGGTCTATTATCCAAAAGAGAGTCGTTGGAATGGAGAAGAAAAGAAGAAACGCTGCTAAAAAAGTTCAGGGTCTGTCAGTTGACGAAAAAGGTGATGACAACGATCTTTTGAGATTTTGACGAAATTCTTTAAATAGACTTTAAATAACGCAACGGCACAGACAACGAAGCATATTATGCTGCATTCCTGCACAAATTATGAGAAAATATTCGAGAGAAAAGACATAGGAAACAGACCAGAGACGTGCGTTTGCTGGACGACAAAGCAGCCATGCACACTGCTGGAATTACGCAAGCGGCAATTCGTAACTGCGGTTTTGAACAAATTGATCTCTCTCCTTAAAGTCCAGATATGGCCCCCAGTGACTATTATCTGTTTTGAATTTGAAAAAGGATCTTCGAGGGCACCATTTGTTTGACGACGATAAGGTGAAGACTGCAATTTGGCCACATTTAGAAGACAAACAGAAGGAATTTTTTTTAGAGGTATTGAATTGTTACTGAAAAGTTGTAATAAGCGCATTGATGTCAGGAGGAATTATATTGAAAAATAAAATTTATTTGTGAGTTTACGCCTTTTCTTTCATAATCAGGCCGGAAATTTTTGGCGCTGCCCTCGTATGTGACATATTTTTAGAAGAGAAGCTTTAGAAATAAAATTGATACCGATACCTAGAATGGTTTTGGACAAAGACGCAGCACAATAAATAGTGTAAACAATCTAAACTACATTAAAAAATACTTAAAGAAAGGCAAAAGTATATAAAGGCAGCATTTTAAAAATTAGGACAGAACTAATGAAAATCATGAGAAAAAAATTAATTGAAGAAAATGTTATTAATTGAATAGAATATAATTACCAAAAGAGTGAATTTATTACAAATAAAAGTATAAGATTCTTAACATCCAAAGGGATTGGACAAGAATATCCGCTATTATTTATCATCTACATTACAAATTTAGAGGCAAAACTACTATGACAAGAAAAAGACCTTATATAGTAGCAGTGAGTATAAATTTAAAGAGGACGAAAGCCAATGTTTTTAGGTGTAATAAGCACGATCACTTTTGTTATAAGATGGTGTTGCAATAGCTACAGAGTTTCTAAACTTTAAACTAATGATGGCAGCACTACTGGCTTAATTTGCAAGTGGACATCTAGTAACGAAAGTCTTAATCTTTTTATTTCCAGCTCTGGACAGCGTTTTCAATTTGAACAGCTTGGCTGTAGGCGATGAGTCACGATGCAATATGTTGATTTCATTTCTTGTTGCTTGATATTTTATCGTACGCGCTAGGGTAACAAATGTCATTTTTTATGAATTAATACAAGTAACATGTACTGGCTGGAAATTTTATAATGGACTTCCTTGTTGTTCTCTGTTCACAATTTTAATAATTCTTGACAATATTTCAGATGTTAATTTAATATCTATAGTCAGCGTGGCATGCTTTGAATGAAATTATCATTGACCATCCGCATCGTAAGCGATTATTACCTATACCCACCTATTTCTTTATATCTCTGTAATTTTTAAAATTAATTATGACTTATACAAAATGTTATTTTTCTAGTTCACCAAATGTAAATTAAAGATATTGAAAGATATGAAAAATGGGTGTTATAAACATTTTGGCCGATAACACTATATTAAACATTATTTAATTGTAACAATAAAATTAACAAAATATTTCTTTTTAATATTTATATCGCATAAGTAGTGCAGGTATCACCATTGCAAGGTTGCTTCTAAGTATGAAGAAAATTATTTTTTGTAATATATAGTTAATACATTACAATACGAGGGTGGGTCTATAAGACTGACTTATAGGTTAATTTTGATTTGATAGTAATTTTTACTAAGCGTGTTTTGAAATATAATGGAAAAAGAACAATATCGGTCCATAATTTGCTTTTTATTTTGGAAAGGAAAAACTTGCGAAGAAATAAAAGAGAAGCTGGATGCTGTTTATGGGGACCTTTCACCATCAATGATAATCGTGAGATATTGGTTTAATCAATTTAAACGCGGCCGTACATCTGTTGTTGAAGAGGAGCACCCAGGACGCCCGGCAGACGTGGTTACTGAGGAAATCGTTGAAAAGGTCCACGTTATGATTCTCGCTGATCGCCAAATGAAAGTGCGCGAAGTAGCAAAGGCTGTTGACGTGTCGCACGGATCGGCATTTAATATTTTACATGATAAGTTAGGCATGAGACAGCTGTCGGCCCTATGGGTGCCGCTATTGCTTACGGTGGACAACAAGCAGATACGGAAGACAATGTCGAAGCAGAGTTTGGACCTCTTTAAGCGGAGTGTATGCGTCGAGTCGTCACCGTCAATGAAACCTGGATACATCACTAGACGCCAGAGACCAAGCAACAGTCAAAACAATGGACTTTTCCAGGCGAACCTACTCCGAAAAAGGCAAAGAAGGTCCCATCGGTTGGAAAGGTTATGGCCACGATTATTTGGCATTCTAAGGGAATAATCCTTATGGACTTTTTGTAGAAAGGACGCACGATCACCGGATAGTATTACAGTGACTTGTTGGATCGATTCAACGAGAAATTAAAGCAGACACGGCCCCATTTGGCAAAGAAAACAGTTCTGTTCCACCACGACAATGCCCCTGTTCACTCATCTGGAATCGTCGCGGGCAAACTGTATGAATTGCGGTACGAATTGTTGCCGCACCCTCCCCACTCGCCCGACCTGGCTCCCTGCGATTTTCTTTGTTCCCCAATATGAAAACGTGGCTCGCTGGAAAAAAATTCAGCTCAAATGAGGAGTTCATAGCCACGACAGAAGCCTATTTTGCGGGGTTTAAAAAATCATATTTTTGGAGGGGTTAAATCAATGGCAGGGACGTTGGGATAAGTGTATCGCTTTGAAATGAGATTATGTCGAAAAATAAAAACAAAAATTGTGAAAAAACTTCGTCTTCATTTTTAACACAGATACTTATTGACCCATCCTCGTGAATGAGAGCGCAGGCACTGTTAGATTTTCAACTCAATATTCTAAACAGCGTAAAAACCATACAAGTGTTCCAAAAAGGGTAAAAACTAAGGAACGTACATTTCAAATGACTTGTTCTTAGTTAAAAAGTTTTTTTTTTAATTTGCTGTTTAAGGGCATAGTTCTTGAAGTGTATATTTTTACAGCCACTGTCCGACTTGGAATTTTTAATAAAAGTAATAATGAATTATTATTACATCATTTAGGTGATAACATATTTATTTTTATTTTATTTATTATTCATAATCAGCTCATTAAAATGTATTAGCCGTCAAAGTTTTTATAATTCCGTATATTATACACGTGATGACCGCGACACCGGCACATAAAACTTTATCATGTATAATCTTATTTTTATAAATTCCTGCTTCTTTTATTATTTGAGAGAAAAAAGCTTCAAATAAATATTGTAGAGCATACAATTCTACATTAAAATCAATAAACAAAATTATTCTCATATGCTGCATTTCTAATTTATGTGAAACTAATAAATTTCATTAAATCTATTATATTTTGGTGTCGCATTCTTAATTGCCGCTATTATAATTTTTCACTTATATGGTTACACAAAAAAAATACAAAAATATACCTGTCATGTGAAAGAGAAAACAATTGCCACAGATTTTTCTCACTTGCGAATGATTTAATATAACAATAGGTTTAAATTTATGGAAGACAATATTGCCGCGGAAACATTACCTATACGTATTTAAATGATTTAGAAAATCGAACCCGTGACTTTATATGTTTATATAATATATATAAATATGGGATCAAAAATAACGAATGTTTATCTACCTAAAAAAATATGAATAATGGACAGAATTTATTATAGCATAGTACAATGAATTAATTTTTAAAATTTGATATCTTTGCAAAGGGTTCAATAATAGTATGTATGCGATTATTCCCGCGTGTGAAGTTGACAAACCGAGACGTCGAGGGCCGAAAAATTACTGTCTTATCGGGACAAATGTCAAATATGGGTTTCGTAACTAGTTACCTAGAAAACACCGAAAACAGCTAATCTCTCTAGGGAGAGAAACATCGTCTAGGGAGAGAAACATGGTTCCTATGGAAACATAATGTTTCTCTCCCTAGGAGAGAAAAGCAGTGTTTCTCTCTCTAAAATTAGGGAATAAGAACGTGTTTCTTGTGCATGTGTTACGAAAAATTAAGTTACGCCACCATGTGATGATATATTTGTAGGGAGTGTGAATATAAAATATGTTGCTGCATGATTAGTGTGTGATTGAGAAGATTAGTAAAACAAGCATTATGTTGGGGAAGTTTACTTGAATTTAAATATCAAAGTTAACCTATATTCGAATAAAGGTCCAGATAACTATCTGCAGGAAAATAAAGAATTTAATTCTATAAAACTTTTATTTGCAGCATTTATTTCTAAAATTAAAATAATACTATTGTTTTCAAGGAAAACTATTAGCAGCTTCATGTAATGTGTCACTTTTATTTTTAACCAAAATATATTATGTAATTTCCATTGATATAGTAGTCTTATATACCAAATTTGGAAAGTTTTAAATAATATTTGAATATAGTTTTTTATGAAAATCTATTATAGGCTTCAAGTACAATACCACCTCCGGAAGTTATATAATGACCAAAAAGGGAGGTGTACAACTAGATGTTATAACAGTTCTAAATATAAAATTTTAATTTTCTACGGCTTACCGCTTTTGAGTTATGCGAGATACATACGTACGTACGTCCGTACGTACGTACAGACGTCACGACAAAATTATTCAAAATGGAATCAGGGATGTCCAAAATGCGTATTTTCACTAAAATCTGAGAACCGAAAATTTTTGCGATTACAATACTTCCTTTACTTCGTACAAGGAAGTAAAAACGATCGCCAAATGAAAATTGTATCATCGTATGATCTATAGACAATGAAACAAGTAGTCACCTGGAATATGCGTTCCATGATAATTTAACTCATTTTTTAGGCATTAATTCATGTGTCCACAATTTGGTCACATGGTATTATGGATTATACAGAAGAGAAAATCCATAAAATTTCTTATGATCCAGAGTTTTTTATCAACCTTGTAAACACTACTGATGAAAGCACATTGAATAAAATAACGCCTAAAATATTAGATGTTTGGCCAAACTCTTATGTACTGACGAAACATGTTGCAGAAGTTTTGATAGCGGCTGAGCAAGATAAACTACCTGTTGTAGTTTTTAGAGCCCCAGGAGGTAGGAATACATTATTTAATTGACTTGAACCAATGTGGTGTTGGTATAACGTTTATCTAGTGGTATCAATATAAATTTTATGAAATGGTTTCCAGCACATAGAACTTCTCATTAGATATGGGCATTTTCAAAATTTTCTTAACACGACTCGACCTAAATACAATGGTTACCGTTAGAGAAACCGCACACCAAAGAAACATAAAACATAAAATGTAAAACAAGAAACGTATTTCATAAAATTACAACATGGTGATTAAATATTGAATTAAATATATTTCATATTACAGAAATCACGTTTCAAACATGTTTCATGAGATAGATCTAGCTTTATCTTTCGCTTAGTTTCATGGAATTTATTGGAGTAAAATCAATAAAACATATGAGGGATAATCAAGAATTTAACATTTCTTTGTATTGATCGTAACAAGGAAGTTTTATATAAACTTAGAAAAGCATTCAAATATGAATGCAAAAGAACTGATAATAAAGTTATAAAATCAGTGTTAATAGTATATTCTACACTTACATCTAATTAAATAGTAAACTGAAACTATATTGATAGTATTTCTTGATTGAGTGTGAGATAAAATATATATCTTATGTCATAATTCAATATTTATATGTCATGTTTAATATTTTGTTTTATATTTTATGTATCATTGATGTGCGACCTCCCTAAGATGGGTTTAATAGAAACACTTTTATATATTAATGGTCCTATAGCCGTTAGTGAAAACTCTCTGTCCTGTGCATTTTCATGTTAAGTTTATATTTGCATGTCAATGTGTTCAGAGGTAAATGAAAACAAAGTAAATATTAAATTTATATATATATATATATATATATATATATATATATATATATATATATATATATATATATATATATATATATATAAATACTACTACTTTTATGAAATTAATCAAACAAAACACATGTTACATTAAAAAATCAATGCTACTAACTTTAAATAAGAAAATAATGCTAATAACAAAAACAATAAAATATCTTTGGATTTAAATCGTTGAATTACTAAAAGAATTTAAAAAAAATGTATAAAAGAAAAATTCACACTAGTCACGCCGATCGAAAACATTGGCGGCGACGTATATTAAATTTGAATTTTATTTTTAGCATAGTGAAATTAATATCCAATATAATGTTTTATGCATCAAATATCGTTCTACAAAGCAAAGTTTCAAAAACAGTCGGAATAGATACAGTACTCGTATATTGAAAAATTCAAAATGTTATACAACCTTTGAATAAGTAAAAAAATTATTTTAATACATTTATTAATTTAACTCCGTTATATTATTTCTTCTTAACAAACTACAGACTCTACTAATTTTAATTTTTGTAGTGTTCGTTTACATATGCTATCATTGCTTTTTCAAAACTCGGGGAGTGGAATCCGATAGGATATTCATTTTTAGTTTAGAATATTGCTTGGAATCGTTGTTAAGAAGTATGTTTTAAAAAAATTGCTACTACTAAGGTTGTAAATTAGGAATCATGCTTGTTCTTGCGTCTTTTTACTTTATACTGCAATTCAATGAAATTATTAATTCAGTATCAATTTGAAATAAATTTATATATTCCCTGTGCATTTTTATTTCTTCTTAAATTATAAATATTTCAATATACATATTGCAGCAATTATCATATTTGTGAAATATCATTAATCATCTATTCTAAACATGGGCAACACATAATTTTAATATCTCTGTAAAAATACGCGACAGACTAGCGTAAGTCATTCATTTATTTAGTCGGTCTTATAGCAAAGACCTAATCAAGATCTATAAAACAGGCCGTCATTTTATATTTATTATATATATATATATATATATATATATATATATATATATATATATATATACAGGGTGTAACATGAAAACCTGGCCATAGGCGTTTAACATGGGAAATCAGTTTTTCCTTACGCAAAAGTGGCCAATTGATTTTAGGCAAAAATGCTTCAAATAAAAGTTGTAGAGCTTGAAATTATGGATCTAAATCAGTTTTCAGATTTTATTTTACACGTTTTGTAAGCGATATGATCGCATTAATATTTTTTAAGAATTTCTACTTTATAGTGATAGCCATGGAATTGGGACAAAATGATAAACAAATGTGTAACGGTTTAACTGTCAGAAAAGTTTAGTTTTAAATAGATTTGTGATTTATTTAAGTGTTGTTATATCATTATTGAAAATAGATAACTATTCACATAAAGAAAAGTTACAAATTATTAAGTGGAATTATTCTGGTGAAAGTTTTCGAAGAATACGTGATTTAATCAGTATTATTTGGCCGCACAATAACATTCCAAGTAAAACAACAATTCAGAACTTTATTACTAAATTTGAGAAGACCGGTACATTTAATAATCAAGTGGAACAGGAACAGGGACGTGTGCATGGAGATAGAAATAATAATAACGAAGAAAATGTACTAGCATTAATAGAAATGGAACCAAATCTCAGTGTCCGAAAAATTTCAAAAGAACTAAATATTAGTTTCATGACGGTTTATAGAATATTAAAAAAATACAAATACTATTCTTATAAAATACAAAACCACCAAGAAATTTTTGGACACGATTGCGAAAGACGCGCAACATTTTGCGAAATAATTATGGAAAAGGCGAACAATGATAGGATTTTTTTTAAAACATATTATTTACAGATGAGTGTACATTTACGCTGAATGGTGCACCAAATAAAAATAATTTTCGACACTGGTCTCAGAGAAATCCGCACATTGTTATTGAATACAGAACAATATCGACAATCAGTTAATGTATGGCCAGGAATTTTAGGCAACAAAATTATTGGTCCTTTTTTTATTAAACGACTAAATGGAAACACTTATTTAGAATTGTTACGAGAAATAGTGGGACCGGAAATACCCCACGCAAATAATGAGTATGTGTGGTTCCAGCACGACGGCTGTCCTGCACATAATACAAGAGAACTTGTAAATTATCTGAATGATACGTTTCCAGAAAGTTGGATAGAGCGTGGAGGGCCAGTAAACTGGCCAGCACGGTCTCCAGATATAAATCCCTGTGACTTTTTTTTATGGGGACACTTAAAGTCTTGCGTTTATAAAAAAAGACACAATGCCATCCAAGAACTTAAAAACGCTGTTGTAGGTGAATGCAACAAAATAAATATTAGACAGTTGTGCAATGTTAAAAATGTTTCTACAATAGATTAGGCTACTGCTTAGCACAAAAAAAATAAATAAAATAATTATTTGCGTAAAAGTTCTATTATTTATTATAATAAATATTAAAAAAAATATAAAATAAAATTATGCATTTTCAATAATGATATTACAACAATCATCTTTATTGTCAGTTAAATAAATCACAAATCTATTTAAAACTAAACTTTTCTGACAGTTAAAACGTTATACATTTGTTTATCATTTTGTCTCAATTCCATGGCTATCACTATAAAGTAGAAATTCATAAAAAATATTAATGCAATTATTTCGCTTACAAAACGTGAAAAATAAAATCTGAAAACTGATTTATATCCATAATTTCAAGCTCTACAACTTTTATTTGAAGCATTTTTGTCTAAAATCAATTGGCCACTTTTGCGCAAGGAAAAACTGATTTCCCATGTTAAACGCCTATGGCCAGGTTTTCATGTTACACCCGGTATATATATATATATATATATATATATATATATATATATATATATATATATATATATATATATATATATATATATATATATATACAGTAAAATAATAACCGTTGCACCAATAATTAATTATTATCTACTACTTTCGTCTTATGAGACACTTCAAAATGTTTAAATACGTAGACAATATGACGGCATTATTTACCTGAACTGAATCAAAATTACTTAGTCTGGACTAGCTACTCAGGACTTTACACGTTAGCTCAGAATACCAGCCAATGCACCTGTATATATATAATTATATTGGATTATTGTTTAAACCAATTGAAAACATCATTTTACATTATCATTAATTATGAAATTATGTTACTAAAAAATAATTATAATGGAGAATGAGAGATTCATAAAGTCCCTGAAAGATTCAAGTAAAAGTCTCAGCGGGATCAAACTGTATCTAATACTATCTATACTAATTTAATACATATTTGATTTTTAAATACTTATAGTTTCACATGTATATCGAGAATTTATAATTTATTGATTTAACAATTGATCCGGGATTAAAAATAAAATCAATGTGCATTATTATGCGTCACTTAACATAGAGCCATATTTTCATTATCTAAATTATAGAAATATAAACACGCTATTTATTCTACCCGTTAGTCAAAATTGGGGTAAAAAATTATATATTTTTATTATATTAAATATATATGAGGTAGGTGACTCAATGGTATCGAATCGAAATCCATAACCGACAAACAATTTCTCTCACATTAAAATTACCTCTGTAGCTTCTTTTTAACTAACATCTTTGGAGACCATGATTTGACAGCTGATCGCCGCACTTCACGCGCATAATTATATCACTTACCGAGATTTCTTCGTCAGAGTGCCACACCTGATCATGGGTAAAAGGCGTGATAATTATATTTTTTTATTTAATATTAAATATATCCTGAGTAATTATCACCACCTCCAATAAAAAGGGCTTAATATTTTTTATGAAGTACATTTTACATAATTTCTTTTGCCGTTTACGAGTCAAATGCAAAAAACTTAAAATATGGTAAACAATTACACATTTTGTTATTTATATCAACTACACAATTTTATGCGAAAATACTGTTTTCGTCGAGGAAACAAAATTCACCTAAAATGTTGATATTACACAAATATATGCATACAATAGAATGTAACATAATAATTTATGATCAAAAAACTATTTTTGAAATTTCTTCACTAAAACTGTCAAAGAATGACCTTTAGGCGTTACTACTTATTATATATTGTACCTTTACAGAAAAGAAGAATTCAAAGTATACAATTACAGTCCCATAACGAATACTATTACCATCAAGAGATATTATGACAGTTTTCTCAACACAAAATATCCGCTGGAATGTATAATGTGGACTCCAGGATATATAACCACGACTTCCAAATGGTTATTTGATAAATATGTTTTATTATACCATCCCATTCCTGCATATATCTGTGACACTGTTTTGAAAATATTCAAACAAGAACAAAGGTATGTATAAACGTACAAATATTTTTTGGATGTTATATGTATGATATGATAGATAAGCAATGAAGTACAGTAATTTTAAGAAGTTTCAAATAGATGTAAAAATTGTGAATGGAAATACAATGTTTAAATTTTAATTTCACCCCATTAATTTTAGAGCAAAACTGTAAATACAAGAAACACTATAAAATTCCTGACACCATAAACCTAATAACGCTTATAAAATATAATACAATGTAAATAATATTGTAACATAAGCATGCAATAAAATCTTGAAACTAATGTACCAAGGTGCTAGTGATCCAGATATCAAAGCACCAATAAACTTTCAATAAAAAAAAGATGTTCAGAATTAAAAACTGCATCAATAAGCGATGATTTATTGATATAAAACATTATGTTGAATTAAAATTTTTATCTTTAAGCTGTTTATAGAGTCACATGAGAAATTAATAAATAATTTTATAGTTTTGTATTTGTTGGGTTTGACAGTTTATGTTTATTTAATTTAATATATAGAAAAGAAATGGTTCAGTGTGTAAAATAGTATTTTTCTGGATATTCGGTAGCCCGAGTGAAATATTTATTCACGGGTAACAATAGAAATATGAACGCAGAATATCAAGTAGACAATTTGGGTCATAATAAGCTCAATGAAAACAAATTGAATATACTTATATATGCATGGGTGCCCATTGAGAGACACTTGTCATAAGCTTTCAGATTTGTTTGCCAATGTACTTAATTAATTATGTTTTATAACTATTGGCCTATCGTGTAAGAAATTACTAATTATTTAGCTTTTTGTAAAAATATCTTTAGAATATTCTCTGCATGGAGTAGGGATGTGCGCTAGAAATCGAGAATCATATTAAAATTTGTATATGGCAACAAGAAGACTACTCACATAAAAAATTGTAAATATTACACAAGAACCTTCTATAATTGTACTTATCGAACAATGTAAATTTTATCCATCAATATACAAAGCATTAGAAATTCTAATCTGTCTACCCTGAACCACGTGCACTATCAAAAGATCATTTTATACTCGAAAAGTCAAAACATGGATTTGCCAAGATCAGCTTGACGGCTTATCGATAATGAGTCTCTATCGGGATATTATAAACAATAATAAATGTGATATCATTGACGTTACAAACAAATTTTTAAAAAATGCAAGTAATTTTAAAATTGCTTTTACTGGAACATTCTAAATTATATTTATTATTTATTTTATTCTGTAATAATTACAGTTTTGTGTAATTTTAAGAATATCAACCTAATATATTATACATGCTACACTTTATTGTTTTCTGAACTTGGCCGCTTCACCTTCCTTAAAAATTTCCTATGGGCACCCATGTGTGTATGTAAGAGAAACTCTATATTTTAGTATGCTGAATTAATTTATATTCATCAAGAGTGCATTAGGTGTTAAAAAACGAAAAGTATGATTCTTACAAATACTCGAAATATCAAGAAATATTGGAAGCTGATAAATTTACAAAATGCGTTTTTTTTTAATCTATTATAGAAAATTTTAATTTATACAAACTTTTTGAAAATTATTTATTTTACGAATGAGCGTACAATTACCATACATGCAGAATCTAATACTTTTTATTATTGTAGTAAGAAAAATCACATTTAATGCTTGCAACTAATATATAATATCCAGAAATAATGAATGTATAGACTCGAATTTTTGGTAGATTCATAATTTGATCATTTGTCATCGAAATTTATCTAAAGAGTAACAAATACTTAGATATGTTACAAAATGAGATTGGTCCGCAGCTAGGAGAATATGTGAACCAAAATAACAGAGTCTGGTATCAACATGATGGATGCCCAACACATTGTAGTAGGGATATTACATTCTATTTAGAGCAATGTTGTCCAAATTCTTGGATTGGTAGGAGTGGTCCAAATAATTGGCCACATAGTCCGATTTAGCGTCGTGCGATTTTATTTTACGGCCATATCTCTATATGAAAGTTTATAGACGCCGGCCAAACTAATATTATAATGCACTTACGCAATGCAATTTGTGAAGAATTTAACAATACTATACGAGTATAAGTACAAGTAATCTCTCTTCGTCAGATATTTTATAATAGATTAGGTTATTGTTTGGCAGTAAATAGCGATGTATTTGCACATTTAATGTGAATAATTTTGTTAAAAAGTTTTTTATTTATAAAAATCTAAATATTTGTCTTATTTATTTGGAATACTAATTCAGTTAAATAAATAAAATATCATTGCAATAATAATCTTACGTTTTCTTTATAGTGAATACATTAATTATAGTATTTATGTTTTTGATCTGTCAAATTTGATTTATGTCTAATGTAATCTTATAGTTAGAAATTTAAATTTACATTTATTTCGAGAACGGAAAGTTTTATATCAATGCAATGTTTAATTCTGAACATCTTTTGTATTTACTCTTTCGCTCTAAAATTAATAGGTTAAAACAGAGAACGAAATTTAAATTTTAACTTTGTATTTCTTATAGTTTAAAAATCAGATATAACTTCATATTGCATTGTCATGTCTAAAAAAAAATGTTAAATGCTCATATTTGAAATATGTAAATGTAATAAAAATGTATCCTCTGTCCTCAAATATGAGTTAAATATTTCTAAACTTCTCTAAAATGTTTAATATTTGAGAAATTAATAATTAAAAAGCGACAATGACAAATCTTAAAACGGTCATAGAAGATCTTAAAAATCATAAAGCCGACAGTCTAATTGATTCTGTTACTAAGATTTTTTAAAAAGTTTTCCCGTACATTATGCGTCAAAACCAAATGACAGTCAATCACAATTAATCATAAATTATTTTTAGCAGCGCCTATACAAGTAATCCATAAATCTATTTTTTTATTCGATTGTTTTAAAAAATTTTAAAGTTTATTTTAAATTAAAATGTCCACATAGCTGCAGTATTAAATTTTCTACCACCCCTCATATATTTTTTACAAAATTAAAAAAATCTTTTATTTCTCTTTATAATAGTTCTTATTCATTATATGAGGTGCTACTCCAAAGTTTCCGTACTCTTTTTAAAAATATCCCTTTCAAAATAATTTTCACCTACAGTTTACACTTGTCCCAACTTTTTTTTCACTGTTCAAAACACTTTTTGTAGTCTTTTTTTCAATAGCGCTTAGGACCTTTTTGCGAAAATAGTATGAATCTCTTCAATAGTCTCAAATCTGTTATCTTTCAACTTAGTTTTCATTTTTTGGAAGACGAAAAAGTCGCAAGGAGTGAGATATGGGAGTAAGAGAAATTGGAAAGAATATTTGTTTGCTTGGATGTCAAGAATTTGTGGATAACCAGAGATGTGTAGGCCGGTGCATTGTCGTGGTGGAGATTCCAATTTTTGCTTGCTCAAAGTTCAAGGCGTTTTCGCCTCCCATTTACTCTTAACTGCCTCAAAACGTCCACGTAGAAATTTCCCGTTCCAGTTCCTTGGCACAAATTCGCGGTTCACAACCCCCTTGCAGTCGAAAAGACATCAACATGGACTGCACATTGTTTTTCACTTGTCTGGCTTTCTTCGATCTTGGAGATGACGTATTTTTCCACTGGGATGACTGCTGTCTTGTTTCCGGGTCGCACCTGTACACGCATGGCACGTCATCCATAATGATAGTAGAATGGAAGTTTTCGTAATTGTCGGCACGTACTTTCAGTTCCAGGCAAACGAGAACACGGCTTTGCTTTGGATTATGTGACAACAAATGGGGAACAAATTTGGCAGCAATTCTGCGCATCCCAAATTCGTCCACCAAAATTTATTGGACTTCATTACAGATGTTATGAATTGATTGTCGGCGGTCTCAGAGAATTATTTCTCGCATAATTTGGATGTGTTGGTCATTGATTGCAGTAGAAAGACGTCCAGAGCGCTCATCATCTTCCACACTCGTTCTTCCATTCTTGAACCTCTTGAACCATTGAAAGGCCTGGAGTTTTCCCATGACTTCATCACTAAATGCTTCACGAAGCATTTTGTGAATTTCAGTCGCCGTTTTCCCGAGCTTGAAGTAAAATTTTATGCAAATGCATTGCTCTTTTAAATCGCTCATCATGCTACCGCAGAACACAACAAACGAAAGGAAAAGTTTGGGATATGTACTAGCGCTGAATTCTAGTGGCAAATCGGTGCACTACAGTAGTTACATGAATTACACACAGAGTTCGGAAACTTTTGAGTAGAACCACGTAGTTCAGAAATGATCAGTACAGAAACTATTCATGTTTTTATTAATAAATAATTACACACAGAAAGTATATCATGAAATTAAAAACAATAAATAATCTTATGAAAGATGTTAGAATATCTGTCCATCAACAATATATTTTTGCACTATGTGAGTAAAATTGTGAATATTATATTTATTTATCTTTTTAACAGTTCTTATTAATTATAGTCCTAAAATGATCAGTGAATAAACTATTTATTTGTATTAATAATCAGACACAGAAAGTACTGCATGAATTAATTTGTTTAACCAATTAGATTACTTGCTGTCAAATCCTTTATAATTATTATTTTCATTGCTCACTTAGTTTAAAATTTTTGTGCTATAATTTAATTAGTTGTGTATGAAAAAATTAATTTGACGAAAGTCGAATTAGTTAATATGGTATTTATTATTGCTGAATGTCGACGAAATATTAATTCAGCCATTCAGTTATATCATGACCGATATTCTAATAACCGTGCACCTCAGAGATTACTTTAAGAAAGCAGTTATAAAGATTTACTAATTTTGGAAATGTAGCTTATCCAAAGTTTACAGAAATAGAATTATTAGCACAGAAGAACCTGATTTAAAAATGTTTGTGCAGTTTATGAAAATGGTCATGTAAGTCAACGCGAAATATCCAGAAATTTTGGTATTAGTAAGACTTTCGGTATTGTTTTGTATTCTTTGAGTTTGATACTTTGTGTTTATTTAATTTAATACATACAAATAAAAAGGTTCAGCGTGTAAAATAGTATTTTGCTGCAAATTCGGTAGTCCGAGTAAAATATTTATTCAGCGGTATTTATGAAAATCGTCTTATTCCGTCCATTGCTATGAAAAAAGTCGAAAATTTAACAAAACTGGAAGTGTCGCAAAACTATAGAAAAACAGTAGAAATATGAACGCAAAATACAGGTAGCCAATTTGGGTCATAATAGGTTCATTTAGAACAAACTGAATATACTTATGTATACATGGGCGTCCATTACGGAGGAGGTAATGGGAGGCAATAGCGGGCACTTGCTCCTCCTGGCAATTTGGTATCAGTAGAAGTGCCGTACAAAGAGTTTTAAAGAAGCATTATCTACATGATACACAACAACTGCACGGACAAGATTTTATACATCGAATTGTACTGAACGAGTATAGCAAGACGTGAATTATTATTTTTATAATATTTTCTAATGAAGCGTTATTTTAATATAATGCTAGTATGAATAACTTCAACGTTTATTTATACGCTATAGAACACCAGAAATGTATGCGAATCATAGATAACTAACGTTTGTGGAGGAATTTTAGATAATTACGTAATTGATCCTTATTTCTTTGAAGACTATTTAAATCAAAATAATTATCTAGAATTTCTTCAAATTGAGTTACCAATATTATTAGAAACTTAAATTTAAACTTAACAAACACCAGATAATATTTCAACATCACATTCCACAAGAATTGTAACTCAATATTGGGATTGGGAAAAATGGACTAATAAAATAGCCTGCAAGATGGTTGGATCTTATGCCATTAGATTTTTTTCTTGTGAGAATATGTCAAAAATAAATTGCATAATTGCGGTTCAACTACAATTGAATACATGATAAATAGAATAACGATGGCATTTTCATCAATTACAAGAATCATGCTTCATGCAGTTATGACACATTTTACTCACAGAGTGCTAAAATATATTGAAGATGAAGACATTCCAACATCTTATAAATTTATTTATTGTTTTTAATTTGATGACATACTGTCTGTGTGTAATTTTTTATTAACAAAAAGATTAATAGTTTCTTTATTGACCATTTCAGAACTATAATGAATAAGAACTGTTATAAAGAGAAATAAAAGAACTTAAAAATTTTGCAATAATATATGGAGTGTTCTATTAAAAAATATAAACTTGCATATCATTGCGCGAAAATGGAATAACTCCGTAGAAAAACTAATACTACAGATATATTAATTTAAATAAACACTGAACAAATTTTCGTTAATAATTCAAATAATCGAGTAAAAACAATATAGACCGATGGACCAACCTGTGTATGAGGACTTAAGAATTGCAATTCTTCAACCCTCCGACTAGTGTGCCACTAGAGTAACGATTAAATTCCTGTTATATAGAGTAGCATAAATAAATAAATACTATCAATGTTAAAACATATCTTACATCTCAGACTTATTCATATTCCCTCGGAAATCCCTTTGTCAGGTTATGTCGAAAAATATCTTATGTTCCTATCATACATTATATTTCTTTAATAACAATCATTGTCACAGATACCAAAAGACCATGGAAAGAAATAACTTAATGTTGTACATGACTGCATGGTATTTTCTGGTTGGTATTAAACTTGAATTTCAAAATGTTCCTGAACTGTGGGATACGCTTTCTTCAGGAGATAAAACTTTATTTAATTTTGATGTAAATTCTATCAACTGGGATGAATACTTAGATATCTTTAATAAAAGCGCTAAAGAACAACTTAATGAAGATTTTACTAATATAGATCAATGCGAAGCTAAACGATATCTGTAAGTTGTTATACATACAAACTAATATCAATAACATAAACTATATATTATAATTCTATTAATGGAAACATATTTTATTACAGATTAAAAAGTAAATTTTAATATTTGTAATGATACGATATAATGATATAAAATCTGACGACTAATATTTATCTACTAAATAAATCATACAAAATTATAAATAATTATATACATACACTTCAGAAAATGTTATTGTGAGCAATTACAATTAAAATATATTTAAAAGGTTTATCTAATGGTGTGAGCTGTAATCGAATAAAATTGCTTTAGGATCTGTAGGTGATGGAATCTCATGCATAATATTTTACTTAGCATATTATTATTTTGTATCAAGCTGGTATTATTAAAGAGTCAATATTTCATTAAAAATATTATTAATTTTAATTTTTGTGTTTACCTTCCTTCTGTAAATATACAGTGTAAATTTAAAAGTATGAACACAAAACAATTCTGAATAAAAAATACTCAAGAGAATATAAATCCATTAAAATATTTCAAATAAATTAAATAGCATGTTTTGAGGCGTATTCTGAAACTAATAAAACCAGTTGAAAATTTCAACTTTTAAAATCAAAGCAAATTATAATTTTTATTCAGTGCCGTCTATTTTCATAGTTAACAATTTTAATGAGCCGTTAAAAATTAATAGGTATGAGGCTGAATACGATAAGTATAATCAGATACAATCAGATTAGTTATCATTTAGATGTACAATAGCATAAATATTAACAGCATGATTGTAATGTTTTCTAATTTGATCAGTTTAAAGTTTAAACCGGTGATATTCAAAGTGGTCTATATCGACGACGACCTGCAAATGGGGGTTTATGAGATGTAAATGGAGGTCCACGATAGTAGATCTCATTTAAGCAATGAATGCAATAATTCACATACACAGATAGATTTGTTACTTAGTTTTTACGAGAAAACGTAACAAACAGACCGGAAATACACTACGGCCTTGTATACAAACTTATTTTCACAATTATAATATTAGTTGCGAAGTAGGGATTTTATAATGCACTATTTTATTTTATTCAATAATACATTGATTAAATTAAATTAAAAAATTAAAAAGATAAACACCTGGTTAGTTTCAAAATTTGTTTATTTAATATACTAAGCGTATTTTGGTCGACTAATCCATCATCAGGTACGTTAACAGAAGAATGAATATTTTATTCATTCTTCTGATAACGTTACCTTAGCCATTTATGTAACAGATACTAAATTTTATTTTGGTTCGTTTTAATTAGAATTTAATTAATAAATGTATAAAACTTGTTTTATTAAGTTTTTCACACTACACTTCACTACAGTTAGAAATTTAAATCTTTAAAAGTGAGTAGCACTTTACCAGCTGTCAAAAACACATTTGAACTTGAGGAATTTGCAAAAATTCAATATTAGGTAAGCAGGGTGTCTACCCAAAATCGGTAAATATGGCAAGTGGTTATTTGTGATCAACAGGTTTTGTAGGAAAAACATTAGTTGAGAAATTACTATGATGCTGTTCTAAATTTAATAAGATTATCTTGATAATTAGACTTAGGAAAAAAATAGACTACGAAGATAGTTTCATAAGTGTGCTGAATTTTTATAAGAAGGCGCCACAATTCATTTAGTGTGGCTCTTTAGTCAAACTTCAAACAGCCTTTTGGCAGTTGCCTCAAAAATGAAAAAAAGAAACCGAGTTTCTTGCAGTGATAAAATATTTTTATTTAATTATTCAATCTTAGATCTCATTTAAAATCATTTTGGATGCATATTCTAAGATAAGTGCAGCACAAGTAAAGTAAATAATGTTATCAGCATACGTAATAATCAAGCCGTGCTCTATTAGCTTAGGGAAGTCATTTGCATTTAGAATGAACAGATGAGGGCCTAAAATTGATAATTGAGATACACCCGACTTATTTATAACTTTATTAGAGTTGACATTACTTATTTCAACAATTTGACTCCGATTTTTAAGACACATTTCTATTCAATTTGAAGCCACACTTCGTATGTCAAGTTTCTCTAATTTGTTTACTAATATGTCGAAATTAACATAATCAAATGTTTGAGACAGTTTGGTAAATATTTCATACGTATGCTGAGTTCCATCAGACGTGTCAAACAGATGTTTTAATAATTTAAGAACGGTCATTTCAGTTGAACGAGATTTTCAAAATGCAAATCGACTATCAATTAATAAATTATTGTTACTTAAGAATTTGAGAATTTATATAGACATTAGTTTTTCCAGAATTTTCGAGAATACTGACAATATAGCTAATAGGTCTATAGTTACTTAATTAGCTTTTCGCCGGTTTTACAGGAGCCACTCGTGGCGCGATTGACCTGTACCAGATTTGAATGCAAATTGTTGTATGGAGGTCAAGGTTACGATGTGCGTCTAATAAATGATACTCATACGTCAGATACAGGTTTGGTTGCGGTTGACCTTGATCAGATTTGAATGCAAACTATTGTTGTATTGTGCAAGGTCGCGATGTGCACCTAATAATTTTACTTTCATAATTCTCATACATCATATACAGGTTTGGTGATTAATTTTAGACACAGGTTTTGTTTCACTTCACGTTTAATGATATTCAAACAAGACCTTATTATGTGAAAGATTTATGTTATGTTGTTCGTGTTTAGAATTAGAATAGTAGGTACAGGATTTATGAGTTATATTATAACTTTCAATATATTGTTGTAAACATGAATTGATATTATTTATATATTAAAAAATTAAACGCTTATTTAATATTAAATATTTTCATTAAGCAGTAAATTAAAATAACATATAAACCACTTATTTCTATTATCCAGACTTTATGTTTATCCTAGTTTTAATTATTTATTGTTAATAACATATACATGATTGGTTGAAATATAATACATATACAATATAATAGATATTTATTATTAGTACACTTTATAAAATATTTTCATCACTTATAATTTTTTAATGCCCGAAGCATAAATATATGTCGAATTATGAATTAAATATCTATTAACATCGTTCGCCGACAGTGCCAATTTGTTTACTGATTAAAACATATTATATTGAATATATAACGTTTCATCATTAAATAAATCATTTTTATACTGGTCATGTGATATTTCGTTTTTTACTACATATTGCTTAATTCTTTTTGCTTTGTCTGTGAATATAGAGTACATTTTTGATCGTACACCAATAAATTCATTAATGATTACACATTTCTTCTTTAAATATCCCTAGAACAGCTTTATTTCGTAGAGGCATATTAAATTCATTATCTGACGAAAAATTTGATGTTTCAAATTCATTTAAATTATTTTTAATATCCTCATATACGTCTGTTGCGTTTATTTAATAAATTAATGAATTAGTATCAGTGTATAGTAAATATAAATTGCTCGCCATATTTTTGTTTCATAAATTTGTAATGGAAATTATACATGGGATATTTTGAAAGTTCCAAAACTGTAAATCCTAAATATATTGGCTTATTATAAATAACTTATAACATATTCATTTGAATTGGAACTAAATTTTCACTGAAAGTAGTCATATTATGAAAATTTGGTTTTGAAATTAATTTTTTCTACACCATATTTCTTACCAATATTTTCCCAATGTGTTACCAATTTCACATAAACCCTTTTACCAACGTTTTCCATAGTTTTACCATGTACAGCATTATTAATTAATTTATAGAAATCTTTTTCGAAATCACTAGCAGCTTTTATTCGTATTTAGTAGTTAAATCAATATATTGTTTTAACCAATTTGATTGGTTTAAACTAAGAACTCTGTGCACTTTATTTAACTTCAAACCATTTTCTAACGCTTGCTGTAAATTTAGATAATGTGACACGTATCGAGTTTTATTATTTTTTGGAAATAATTTTTCATTTTTAAACAGTGAATCTGGAGGTATAATATTTTCTGCACGAAATGGTAAGTCATTATGTTTATTGTGTAACTTTGCAGGATATTCTAAATCTACTTCAAAAATATATCCAGTATTAGAAAGCTCACCGATATTTAGAATATTTAAGTTTTCTATTTCATTTGATGTTAACCATTTAAAATTACTTGTTGGTAAATACATCGACATGGCCCACCCGTATAAAATATTACCAACCCAATATGTAATATATTTACTTTTTTACGGGGTTAAATTTAGATGTTTCTATATACTTATTGTTAGTTTTCGAATATCGATTACAAGAAACCGAAATTCCACCTATAATTTCTCTTTTTACAAATTTTATCATTTCAATATCGGCCAATAACTCCAATTTAATTTGAGTACATTTTAGCATAGCATCCCAGCTTAACCTGGGAGTTGTAAAGTATTGTCATGAATCTAAATTATAAATTTTCAAACAAACCGCTCTAAACTTTTTAAATATATCAGTCAGTAACAAGACATCGGTTTTTTAAATATATATCAGAATATTTCTGAATTGTTTTACACTTGAATGTATTCGAAACACTCATAGCATGATTATATTCGTCTTCTGATATATGTATTTTATTTAAACTGTTGATAAATCATTTTCGTTCAGGTAAAATTGTTTCATTCAATTTTTCAAACGCACCCATGTATTCATACGGAAATATAACTTTTTTAATTACTAGATTGATTTCTTTCATATCTGGAAAATATTTTAACATTTCCACAAATTGTTCAGGTTTAAATTTCTTGCTAAACTATCCACAGATTTACCCATAAATTTTAAAGAATCTAAAAATCTCAATTTCATATAAATAATCTTATTAGTTATCCTGTCAACAGAAACATATTTAGAAAATGACATATATTTCTCCTCATTTTGCGGGATAATTTGAATATTGTTATTGTTATGAGCTATTTTTTTACAAACAAATGTGAGACATAACCACTTAAATTATGAAAAAAATTGGTATAAAATTTGGAATTTTAAAATTTAAATTCCATGCTTTATGCGCAGATACAACGTATCGGCCAGTTACGTGGAAGTTGACCCTCACCTTGTCCGAAGCATCCAATTTTTTTTCACTTATATGGCATTGGGTTGAGGAATAATATGTTAGCTTTTCAATGTCAGTCAACGGATTCATTGGTTGAATATATTTTAAATGATTATTATAAATGTTTTTCACATCAGTAGTAATAAATTCTATAAACTTTTTCAGTGCGTCTTTACCTGAATATGTTTCAAATTTACTTAGACAATCGTTATACGAACATTTAATGTAATAGGCGAAACTGTATGCTTCATGAATATGCGTTTTATGTGTGAAGAATTTTTCTGTGCTAGGTGTGCAAGACTTAATTGGCGTTAAAAGTGCTTCAAAATCAGCATAGATGACAAAACGCACGTCCAGTTTCCGCTCGAAGTGATCAAACTCAAGTATATTTTTATTCAAATCTGGTAATATTTTTACTAAATGTTGCAATCACATTTTTGATTTTCAATTAGCTATTCATGACTGGAAACAAAAATTAAAAATGCATCGCACAACCAGTTTTTATGTGTGTTTTTATTTACTTGGTTATTTATTAATTGCGACATGTTTTTGATCTACACATAATGATTCGTATTATTATTATCAATATAGAATAAATTAATATGTGTTTGTTTTCTCATTTTCGTGTGATGTATCGGGCCAACAATCATATATTTATAAAAAAGAATAATGAACGTAGACACTTGATGTAGTTTCTCAAAAATTATTTATTAAAAATACGTTGACGAATAAAATACAAATTACACACAGTTTATATAGTACAGTGATTAACGGTAAAGTTCATTTACAAAGATCTTAAGACTATCCTAATGAAACAAATCCACCTGGTCATTGAGGACATTTAAGCCGCTATGAATAGCTTTCTGAATCTCAAATGCTTCTAATAAGTTCATTCTACGTCCTTTAATTGTGAAGTGTAAAATTTCCAGATTATCAATGTTGCAGGTGTGATTTTTTCATTCAGATGTATCGCCATATTGGAGTCAGTTTTTTTTTAATTTGAAGGATCTCATATGTTCATAAAATCTAATCTTAAAAGATCTCCCTGTCTGTCCAATATAAATAGCGTTACAATCATTACAATTTAGTTTATAAATACCACTATTATCTAATTTATCTTTAACGGTTAATTTGTTATTGGCTAAAATATGCTTAATAGTACAGTTGTTATAGTAGGTTGCATGAATGTTAGAATTTTTTAGTTGATAACCTATATTGCTTACAAACACTACATCAAGTGTCTACGTTCATTATTCTTATTCATAATGTTTCACCAAGTGCCAACGGCTCATACTTTTGATATTAATATATTTATAAGTTTTAAAATTCTGTTCAATACAAATAAATTAATTGATATATTGTTCATCATTCTTATTCATAATGTTTCACCAAGTGCCAACGGCTCATAGTTTTGATATTAATATATTTATAAGTTTTAAAATTCTGTTCAATACAAATAAATTAACTGATATTTTATTTAAAGATTAAAATTTTGCAATATCTTTTATACACATAGGAAACTTTATGTCGGTAAAATTTAACTCACTTTCGTACCTTCTATAGTATGCTACCAACTCTGAATTATTGCGCCTATTAATGAGATGTAATGCTGAAAGGACTGCCCATTTCAAACATTCTTGATCGGTGTTTTGCATATTAATACATTCTAAATGTTGTACACTCTTCAAAGTCCAACCAGAATACTTTTCGTGGAAAAATAAAAAAAATAATTAGTAATTATTTTATAAATATTATCAACAGAAATATACCTCAAATTCATGACTCTTCGGTTCAATTGCTGTCGCTAGCTCATCGTAGAGTAAAGTTGCATCCATTGAAAGGATTAGAGCTTGAAATTTTGTGCTAAATGATTTAATTTCTTCCAAAATGTCCTTGCCAGGTTTTGTAAATATTCCAAATAATTCGAAATATATATAAATAAATTAAATCATTTAAAAATAAGAATGGATTTTTAAAAATAATTTTATTTTACTGCACAAGTTCATACAGTGAACTCTTCTACTTGACTATCTTCTAACAACTAACTCCACATCTAACATTTTGTCTACATATATCATTTCTTATCTAATATATCTTATTACAATTATGTCATGGAAAAGTACCGTGTGAAAGGTGCAATGCTGATGCAATAGGGATTGTGTCCCTACATAATTCCTCCCCTCCTTGAAAGAATACCTATGATAATTTCATCAGGTATTGTTTCGCAAGTTTAAATTTTATTTTGTTTTTGTTTTAAGTTTAACATTTTTCTAGCAAATGCCGAATAGATTTTTATCGGTAGAAGCATTGCAACGGTCACGATTATCACGTACAATAATACATCATAAAATATAGAAAGTGATTCAAAACTAGTAATTTGATTTAAGTGAAATATCATTTGACTTGGAACTTTGATAGTTTCTATATTTTTAATATTCAAGGTTTTATTAAATATGTAAATTAATTATTTTGTCATAATTAATATTTTTATAATGTCTCTGTTTATTAATTAGCAATCTTTTATAAATAGAATCCAGAAATTACTTTTTCTTCTATTTCGTGACCACATTCAATATTTATTAATTCCTTATATGGTAGTTAAGGTATACAATATTTGAGTTTGGAACTATAATAATTTCATTATGATCAAGTAAATTTATATAATTATAGTTATTATTCTTTCTATAAAACATATTTTCTAAACATCTGTCAGGAATGGAGTTTCCTTGACTACAAATAAAATTTCTCTTCAGCGAGGGTACATTTGTTTAAATAATTAATTTGCGTGTAAGATTTTGAATAATATCTTTGTTGTACATTTAAAGTAACAAAGGTTTCATTGTGTATAGTGGGTATAGGTGTAATTTGTAAGAGTTCTGTGTGTACCAGGGGGATAGGAATGTCTATTATGATATTTAATGAGTTTTTCGAATTTGCAATAAGTTTTAATTAGCTGTTGATTTTGCCAATTTTTTATTATAAGATTTTTGAAACTATCTGGCAAAAGTTTATCAATTTCTAATATGATGTCATCTCTAGACAATATTCCAAAATAAAGAGTGTTTATTTCGCAAAAGGCGAAGGTAGTTCCGAATTCGTTAATAATGCTAATTAAATTTGTAGCCATAAATGTCAATTGAGTGATAATATTTTCTAAATATCTTATAATCTATGATTTTCTCAATTGTTTTTCCTATTTCAATAATTTTATCTTTAATTGTATTATTATTATTATTATTTTTTTCTACTTGATTATTCAAGTGATTCGATATATTTTTATTAAAAATAATAATTTGTTTAATGTTACCTTGAAGAGTTTTTTATTATCGTTTATTAATTCAATCTTTCTGATCTGTTGCATCTATATTTCCTGTTATGCTTTTTATAATTGAAACCAAACCATTTATAAGTCCTCGTTTATTTCTAGTATTGTCGTATAAAGTGATTTGTATTTTATTACTTATTAATTATATCTATTCAAAGACGAGGTGGTACGACTCTTGCCAGAATAGGTTTTATTGCATTTTATTACAATGAGCTTTATTCTGGTCATATTCATCTGATTTAAAATAAACCCAAATCTCACTTTGTGTCAGTGACGACATTGTAAATTCGCTTGTCCAATAAACTTTAAACCACAGAAAACTCACTTAACAAACAATACTCACTGTATACTCACAATAGCACTCAAAAACTGAAATGTTCACACGATAAACGCATCTAAATACGTTGTGATTGATTTATGAGAAACAAATGATAAGCAATAACAAACACGTCGGATCTTGTCACCTAAATCTTCGCTCATATTGGTCTTGTCTTGTCTTGTCGTAACCTGTGGTACATCTGCATCCGCATTAACATCCGCATTGATTAATACGGATTCGGATGTGGATGCAAATGTCCAAATCCATACGAAAGTTCAGCAATGAATGAATTCTCGAATTAAGGATTATTTACTCTTTGTTCCTCTTGCAAATTCAATGATAGAATATTCTGCTGATGGTGTGATTTATGAAAACGAAAAACTAGTAACACTTCTAGAAATAAAAGGCGCAAAATATTATACAGGATGTCTTATCTTCTCTAAATTATTTACAAAATGAAAACAATAATATGATTTTAAGAGAAAAAAGTCTGTATTCATTCACTTTAATTGGGTATGGGAATTTTAAATCTAAAGGTTTGTTATTTTCTTGTAGCTTCCTTATTTGACAAGCATGCACATAATGAAAATACCTTTCGCATATAATTTTACAATATTTATAATTGATAAAGTTGAAAATAATTATTCAAACATGTTACTTCATATTTGTATTCATAAAAATGGATTATAATCCCATATGTACAGTACTAAAACTTAATAAATATTAAAATAAAAACACCTTTTTTTATTGTATCTAAGTCCAAAAATGTTTATTAATGTCCTATCAACGAATATATAAATTAAATTGTTATCGCGCAAGTAATGCTGAAAACATTATCAATTTGAGGTATAAGGTACCAAGGTAATTTTCCATTAATTATCTTTATTCGCTGGTTACATCTGTCTATGTGCACACGAGCGGCCGTTAATTTAACATGAAGGCTGGGGGATAGATAGCCATATTACTTTGTTTCTACGACAAGAAATGTAATGGTAAAGAGGAGTGGCAACGGATGATTTATGATATTTTATAGATCAATAAAAATGTAACCCTATTCATGAACTTCCCATTAGACTGGTATTGGCGGCAAGATGAGTTGCGCCAATACAATGTAGAATAATTAGAGATTGATATATTATTGATTCATTGTTCACAAAGTATTACACATTGTTGTTGTTAGTTGCGTGTATTGATTGTATTCCTGATTTTTACTGTATCCATTTTAATTTAATTTTAATCAATTTGAAAATCTGTTTGTTAAAAGTACAATTTATATTAAATTGCCAATAAACAAAATGTGTCCACATGTAAATGTACGAAAAACGTAAAAGCAATTAGAAAAACTATTAACATTTACTTAATCCTAAAATCTTTATACTTTTCGGGGTGTTAGTATCGTCTCTGCATTTAGATATCTGGTTTTATTGTAGTTTTTACTCGCTTCTTAATCCGTGTTTTTAAGCAGTGCCGGAGTAAGCTATTTTAGTCAAATTAAAGTACCTTCAACACGTCAAAAAATTTAATTCTTATAAAAATCTAGATAGTAGTAGAAGGCATACTAAAAGACTTGGTAACAAGGAAAATACAGTAAAAAATTTATTTCAAACCTAGTTGTTTCAATGCATGTATTAATTGGAATGTTCATAATGCACATGATGTAAACATATGCAAGTAATAGTTGTGACGTCATTTGTTTCACGGCTCCCCTGAATAACTCCACTTCTCGATCATCTCGTCCTACATGACAAAATACAACATGTCATTCCAGTCTCGGTCAGCGTTGACTGAGAGTTACATTTTAGCTAGTACTATATAGATAAGGTTATGGGTATGAGGCAAGATGTCCCAGACATCTGTGCTGGCGTATGCGCTGAAGACCGCTAAACACAAAAGAGGAAGGACATAGATAAACTTCACTCTGTGGTTATTATGTAACCATTGACGGATGCGTAGCTCTATTCGCAGACCCAGCGCGGCGAGTCCTCAGTACGGCCCTGTATGTCACCGCCACCTGAGTAGCAATTATAGTATGCTCTTAAATGCCGCAACCTGGCGGAGGAACTTCAGTACTGAGTTCTTAAGAAAGGCAAAGTGTGAATACATAAAATAGCACATAATGAAACAGAATATAACATTTGATCAAACATATATTTCCCCAAATAAATATCACACCAAAACATGAATATGATGTACTCATTATATTAATATATTATCAAGTCACATGTCATTTAATAAACAATAAACATGTCTCAAATCACAGTTGATCTTCGAGATCATTATATTTAAATATTATCAATTATTTATGGGATAGGTAGCTCAGTGGTATCGATTCGGCCTATGGATCTTGAGAACCTTGGTTCGATCGCCACAGCCGACAAACAATTTTCACCAATTTAAATCTACCCTTGTGGCTCCCCCTCCACTAATATCTTTGGGGCCGTGATTTGACGGCTGGTAACCGCACTTCACGTGAAAAATATATCACTTACCGAGATCTGCTTAGGCAGAGTGCCACACCCAGTCATGGGTAAAAGGCGTGATGATATATTTATTTTATTTTATCAATTCACGTGTCATTTAATAAACAATAGATACGTATCAAATAACTGCAGATCTCCAATCATTATATCAATTAACGTATCATTTAATAAACAACAGACACATATCAAATCACTGCAGATATCCAAGCATTATATCAATATATTATCCATTCACGTGTCATTTAATAAACAACCCACACGTATCAAATCACTACAGATCTTCAATCATCATATCAATATATTATCAATTCATGTGGCATTTAATTAATAACAGACATGTGTCTCCGAATACGATGCATCCAGATCTAGAATGACAGTGAGATAACTCACCATTAATTACTGCTAATCCAATACTGTGTCCAGGTAACAATGAATGTGTACTTCTTTATTTTAATTATTAATTTCCGCACATCGAATTGTTCGTAACACCTGTGAAACACACACTGAGCATCTTAGCACTGGCAGCCCCCGCAAGCTGCGTCGTCACATCTTTCGTTGACCGATATATGACCACCAGCGCTTCCAAATCAGTGGATCGTACTTTATTTTTACAGTTGATTTCATATCAGGCTAAGATATTTATTTATTAATGTATCACAAGTATTTTTTATTTTTATTTTAATGACATGATAAAATCACTCGCGGGACGAACTGATACACTTTCCTCCCACGAATTACAAATAGCTATTATTTTATTAATATTCTCGTATTATAAATACATGAAATTTTTTAAAAGTATTTGTAACATAAAATTCAAAAACGCAAAAAACTTTAATAATAATTTTAACAATAATTATTCAATGTTTATTGAAGTTATAGCAAAAGATGATAATTATTGGCGTAGTAAAATGGAATCAAAATTGTATAATTTTTATAAAAAGTGTATGCTACCGAAAATATTTTTAGAAGAATTTAAACTGCAAATAGAATCCGAAGAAATACTGGTAGCTCAATTGGATAGAACACACCTCCTCGTTAAAAATTAATAAATAATAATATTACTCAAATATTGTGTAATCATACTCTGCATCATTTCTCCATTTTAAGGCATTTAAATAAAAATGCTTACAATACTGTCCTTTTCTATTTGTTTTATGGTGAACCAAAATGCTAAAATAAAACAATGAAATAAAATTATGAGACTGATGCGGTGTGGCACAATTAAATATTTCCTTCAAATGGTAAGGAGTACTCTTTCAATAGAAAGAAAAAAATCCCTTTTCAACGATATATCTTTTCCCTATACCTAAAATACTGATTCATGTAAATATTACTTTAATAAAACAAAAACAAAAATGTTACATACATACATACACGCCATTAAGTGGGGGATAGCACGAATTCCTGAAACATTCACAGAACATCCAATAATATCTTTGGGGGCTGTGATTTAACGGCTGGTAATCGCATTTCACGCGAAGAAATATATCACTTATCGAGATCTGCTACGGCGGCGTGCCACACTCAGTAATGGGGAAAAGGCGTATTGATATATTTTATTTTTTTTTGTGGCTTCTTTGGCGGACCAACTACTCAGGTCATATGCCGCCATTACGCCCTGATCCGCGTTTTTAGGTCTTTTTAGTCAACAGCAACGCGGGTTTCTCGGGACGGTCACCCATCCAAATACATCCCGTGCGCAACGTTGCGTAACTCGCGTTATCGCTTGGATCAGTATCAACGAGTTATGCCATGGCCGTTGACATTGATATATTTATTTATATCAATGTAAACAAAAACGAATTAAATGTTCTCGACCTTGTCACAGTTTATACTCTGGCTTATTCAACATCTTATCGGTATCGGATGCTCACGCAATACAGATATACACGGTAGTTTGGGACTCTAGAAGTTGTGTATGGACGCACTGGCTACATAGTTTACTTCTCATAATATCTCATGTCTATTACTTATATCTGTATTGTATAATTATGTTATTAATTTTACCTACTTCCGTTATGAAAAGTTCTGTTTTACATTAATTTTTGAGGTTATGAAATGTCAACTTTTTCATAACTGTCATTCAAGAGTTATGTAAGGAATTTTTTACATAACTAGTTACGTAATGAACGTTGACAGTTTGAACTTGCAAATAACGGAAAAAACTAATTATTAAAATTTTTAGGATTTATATACATTTAATAATTTTTCTGATATTAAACTGTTCACGGCCAAATTAGCAGATTCTTCGATACCAGAAGGAAGGTCTGTCTCGGATTCAGAACTAATTTTCAATAATGACATAAGCTTTATATTTAAACATTTTATTCATTTATTTTCACGGCAACGCTTTGATAAATTGCTTTATTGATTTTTAAATATACTGCGCTGTCATAAATCTAGATTTTTTTTTGTATTTAAAAATTATTTTAGCGGAATTAGATAAAATTTTGTACGTAATACGTTATGAAAAGTGATATTGTTTGACTCACATAATTTGCAAAACTCGCTTCGCTCGTTTTGGTAAATATATCAACCTTTTCATAACTTGTTGCGTAAATAACTATTTTAATGTCAAACATTATGCGACAATTAGGGTTGTCACCTCTCCGGGTTTGACCCGGAGTGTCCGGGTTTCAGACGAAATCTCCGGGCTCCGGGTTAGCGTTTAATTCTCCGGGTTATGATTAACTACCGATTTTCCCGTGTCTTTTGTGTCAATGAATTAAAGTTTTCTTTGGCTTAAGCATATATTTACACATATGATACATAGAAACGCGCCTTACTTAGATAGGTATTTGTGCCAAACTTCGTTCGCATGTATGTAAGCCTTGAGACTCTGACTCTTCCTATTTTGTATTTCGCGCCATCAACGCTTGTAACCTCAAAATACATATGTCTTTAGAATTATTTCTACGTGGTTATTTCTAAGTTTGATTCTCAGAAACTGCCGTCGTATTTGCATTCGAACAAGTTTAATCATTTGTTTCTCAGGCATTGTCATTCAGTTACAAATATGTTATGGCAGAATGATAATAATCTTTACAATTTTTCTTCTCTTTCATATTGTGATTTTGTTACTGAAGAGTTGTGATGTACCGATAGCGCTTATAGAATTATAATATTGTTGTTTATGTTCATTGATGAATAAAGATTTAATTTGAAACCAAAAAAACTAACATCAGCATTAAGTTTGGCAGTTTTGCAGAATTCACTCTTCTCTTATCACCTCTCTCCCCCCCCCCCCATCGGTCGACAATCTCCGGGTCAGTACTCGGAGAAAGGTGGCAACCCTAGCGACAATGCAATGAAAAAAGTTGAACTAAATTTAACACGTAAATGTATAGGAAAAATATAACATTACGTTTGTGGGTACAACTATCACGTACGCCAAAGTGACACACTCGCACATACACTTACACTTACGTACACATCATCACACACCCTCACATACATACGATAACACCGGTACATCATCAAAATTATACAAATTATCTACGTATACCTAATTTTGTGAATTACAGTGCCATCTATCAGGAATACAAAAAAAAAGTTTCAGACAAAACCTACATAATCTTTAGCATAGAATCCGAATCTGCAATAAAAATGTAGGTTCCCATTTAAGATTTCAAAGTTGCCCTTTTCTTCCGACCACTGGGGATATGGAGTGGAAATTTTTTGACGAAATTGGATAGCTCCCTCCAAATTATAAAACATTTTATGCTTATTTATCGAGATATTCGAAAGTGCATACTGGAACAACCAGTATAACAGATTTCAGGTAAACACCCAGTGTATATTTATTTGCATTTAATTTAGTAATATGCTATTTTATATTACTATCACATTTAAGGGATACATATTAGTTGCCAGAGTACCATAAATCCTTAAGACGGCTTAGACTAAATATACACGGTTTATAGAGATATTATTGTGATTTATGAATGGATATCGTACACAAATTATTTCCATTAGGCCATATTATTTTTTTAATGTACTGATACAATTATAAAAGCCTGTGTTTTTTAGTTTATAACGTGGGTATGTACGTGTTAAGTAATTCAGACCAGTGGCGTAACTAGGATAACCGTATGCTTAAAAATGAAAGTTCTTTTTGATATAGCAATTTGTACAGGAAAACTATAATTGTATAAAATATAAATTTAAAATGAAAATTGTATTATTCTTATTTAACAAAAACTCTATCTTGATATTAAGATGTGCTAGTATATACATATATATATATATATATATATATATATATATATATATATAAATTAAATAATTTGATTTCATATATTTGAAAAAAAATGTTTTTATTATCAACTTGGTTACATGTGTTGAGATAGAAGAATACAGGAACAATGAACACCTTATCTTAGTTACAAGGGTTTATATTACCTAACTTATCATAATGGAAATATACTAGAGGAATATGTTGACATCGCATAATTATTGTAGAATAGAAATACAGCCATTACATAATTCCTCCCTTCTAAGATTATACAATAATTATTAATTAATAGGACTATTTGTTCTTTATTACAACCAGGTCTTTTATTTCTTTTACACATTATTAATAACTTATTTCTAAGCTTATAAACTAAAGCAGAACATATTATTAAAATTAAAATCAATATAATATAAATAATGTAATAATAATAATGATGATCTTCCAGTTTTGGCTCGTTTATTTGTGGTAATTCTTTAATTGTTACATCTACCTTTTTTACTGTCTCTAAATTTATTGTTGTCAATTGTTGTAATGTTTTATTAAAGTTAAAAGATTCAAATATTATTTCTTTATAACTTTCTTGGATTATATGAAATTGTATATTTCACATTTATTAATAAGTTTTAATTTAAATATACCCTTGATTTTTTTATTTAATGTAGTACTTTCACAATTAATTTGAATTTGTTGCTCATTATTATTAGTATTTTTCAATTCAAGAGTATGATATTTACAATCATCATTTGTTTGAGCCTTTAACATATTTACTATACATTTATTTAAAATTATATACTCTGTTTTACAGTAATACATATTATTAATAAAAATACAATTATTTATCTTAAAATTATCGTTATTGTTTATAAAATACATAGTTTGTTTCACATTTCATTGTAAGACTTGATTATCTTTGATAAACGGTAGAGGAGTAAATTGATACAAGTCGTACGTGTGAGAAGAAAAGAGTGTTGTTAATTTAGATTTTTCGATCTGATTCAAATGTTCTGAGCGTATTTGAATATTATTATTTTGTTGACAATTTTTAAAGTCGGTTTGTAGTGTCTTTTCTTTTCCTTGGATGTTAACGGAGTTTTTCTTAAAATCAATTTGGATATCTAGTTTCTTAAATGCTTCAATACCTAATATTAGATTATATTGTTTATGAAATTTGTGAATATAACATTTAAATTAAATTTTATTTATTTTTAATATAACAAAGTGTGATATAGTGGATTTTCCATTTACGGTGGTGGTAAATGTACATTTTTCTTCATAAGTTTTGATATTTTTGAATTTAACTAAATCAGGGTGTATTAAGTTTATGCTTGACCCCGTATCTAATAAAATAACATAATCTTGTATTTGTAATGATGGTAGACTAGACATTACTTGTTTTCGTCTACTTCTGTCTCGAGTTCTAAAAAAAGAGTCATGTTCGGTTTCATTGTCTTGTTCCGCGTATTCGTATTCGTCCTCAGTGCGGTCTGGTTGTTCATCTGAGTTTTCGTTGAGGTTGTAATTTTGTCTTATCGTTTGTGTTGACATAGACGTAGTAAGCCTGGTTTGCTGGGTCATTGGTTTGGGTTGAAATGTTTTTTTTTGTGTCGTAATATTTTTTTAAGTTTTGACGTGGAGCGAAATTTTTTTGTTGTGGTTGGTTATTATTGAATTGGATGGCTCTTGATTGGAATTCTTGAGCCGGGAATTTTCTTGGTGGTACATTGAAGCTAAAATTTTGCTTATCTTTTAACATGGGTGACTGATGTGTGCTCTGTTGTGAGTAATTGAATGCATTTCTCAATAAACGTTCGCACGCTTCTAGGGTGCCGGGTTCTTTAACAATAAATGCTCCTCTTATTGATAAAGGTAAAAGAGTTATGAAATAAGAGATTACTAACTTTTGATTTTCATTTATTATCGCGTTTTTTTGTGATTGACTATATTCTTTTAGTAAAATGTTTGATTTATATTTTGAAAATTTTTGAGAAATGATTTCTAGAGTTTTATCTGCGTTGATTTTATTTTTTATTTGTAAAATTTCGAATAGTATTGTCTCGGCTGTGCTTTTATCACAGTAGTTTGTTGTTAAATGGAATTTTAGTTCGTCCCAATCTTTAAAGTTATTTACTGCTATTAATTCGGCAGCTTTGTGTGTGAGTTTCGTTTTTATGAGTCCAAAGAGAAATGTGTTCTGGCAGTTAGTGTAATGCCGGTTAGTGTAGATTTTACGTCATCTACGGCATTGATAAAATTATTAAGTATTTTTATGTCTCCGTTGTATGGAGGGATAATTTCACAGAGGGTTTTTAATTCAGTACATGTGGTTGTAGTCATGATTAAACTATTTAACACGTTCAGTCTACTCGGTCTTAGTGTTATATTTTTATTAGTGTAATTTGACGGAGTAGGCTCTGGTTCACTATCACTATCTAGCATGAAGTGTGTTCTGTATGTTTGGGACTGTGCCGGTCCCTCGATACCTTTGTTACTAGTCGTTTGCTAGAGGTATCCCTTTAGTGTGTTACATAAATTATTGTCTTAAATTTTCTAACAGTTATTGAAAATTTATTTTAAATATTTATTACTAGTACACAGGTAATTATCTTAAGTTTTTAACTTACTGAGATATTATGAATAGTACTAGGGTCGTTTGATGCTTTACGGACATCACCGGGTCGCTGATTCTTCCTGGGTTTGGAGACGTGATCGGGTTCGAACAGCAAGTCTTCCTTCTTCTTCTCTCGATTCTTCAGTTGTTGAGTTGCCAAAGGAAAATAGATTTCTCCGTGGGATCTGCGTTTCGATTGTTTCCACAGGTCGTTGTAGACGGTTTTGTTGAAATGTATTTTGTTTTGGTTTATTATTGATTGATTTATCAGAGCAAAGAATCAATATTCACCACTCAGTTATGTGTTTCTCTGATACTACCGATGCTGCGCCAATTAAATAATTTGATTTAATATATTTGGAAAAAAATGTTTTTATTATCAACTTGGTTACATGTGTTGACATAGAAGAATACAGGAACAATGAACACCTTATCTTAGTTACAAGGGTTTATATTACCTAACTTATCATAATGGAAATATACTAGAAGAATATGCTGACATCGCATAATTATTGTAGAATAGAAATACAGCCATTACATAATTTATATATATATATATATATATATATATATATATATATATATATATATATATATATATATATATTGAAATCTTATAAGCAATGAAGAACCGTTGCTAGTCAGAATTAGAAGAATACAGGGTAGCAAAATTGCAAGAAAATTAAAAAAAATATATTCTAACCATATTTCTGCCAGATATTGTGAATAATATTGAAATTTTTGTTTTCATGTTCAATATCCTCTTCATGCATGAAAATAAGTTCCTCCCTCCGATATGTTCTGAATATACCAATAATGAAACCTACCTAAAATAAAATATGAATAATTTACAAAAAAATTGTTTATTTCAATAATTGATTTACCCTCATAATTTTTATCGTCTGCTTCCTCAGGAATCTTTGTATCCGTTGCTAATAAATATTCTAGATTTTTTTTAGATCTATTAGCTTTTAATTTCTCTTAAATACGGGATAATATTTGTGTACTTGTTGTAAATAAACCTCAGGTGCATAAACTTCCACAAGTTCGAAAAATTCTCGATTTACGGACGACCAGGGTCGTCCGTGTGTATGTGGAGGGGGTCAAGTAAATATTTATATAGTAGCTGTTTTAGTTTGCTCTGTTAGTTATGTACTCGTACGGGCCTCTGCAATTAACTTTACTGAATAATAATAATAATAATAATATATTTTATTTGTTTAAGAAAAATCTTATACAAAGGATTGGTAAACTAGCATTTGAATAACAATTTATATACATATATCATATCATGATAGATTCTATATAATTTGAGAGTATCGTAATAGTAGTAATATAAAATTCATAATGTAAGGGCAAAAGCCCTAAGTTTTAGTGCAGTGTCTGTAAAATTATATAGATCATATATTTTCCCAATTGTAAGGTCGGCTAGCACCGAATTGTTCTCTTCAGTGTTATTTGAGGAAATGTATTTTAAAATAAATTCATTCCTCGGAGCGTTGTAAAATGGACAGCTGAACAGGAAGTGTTGTAGGTCATCCGGCTCGTGGGTGTTACAGATGAAACAGATTTCTTCTGGTTCGAATCTAAAAACAGAACCATTATGGTATAAGGTAGGAATTTTTGAGGATGAGGTTCGAATTTGACCTATTAATTTGAGGATTTTGTATGGGATATGTTTTTCAGTGAAGGGGTATGCGTAAATATAAGTTTTAAAATTGGGGTTGTAGGAAGAATTGGAGATGCGTTCCATATCTGTGCTGTAAAGGATTTGTTTATAGGAGTTGATTATGTTTGGGATTTCTGCTTTGATGGTCAAAAAGTTCTGCGTTTCCCATAGCCAAAGGAAATTGGATTTTTCTAGAATCAGTTGTATGCTTCTTGCCCAGTTGTATTTTACTTGTTTAGATTCTGGAATGGAGTCATCTTTGTTTAATTGTAAGAGTTTTTCGTAACAAATTTTCCCGTATCTGTTGTTGTCCATTAGTAATAATTTATACCACCAATTGAGTACATTTTTAACAATTGTTATCTCTAGCTTGTCCTGATGCGTTTCTCTCCTTACTATATAGTTTGGGGTTGATGTCTGCCACCCTAAGATGTTTTTGTAGTAGTTTACCTGACCTTTCTCAATTAAGTCTGCTTGATTAAATGCCCATACTTCTGACGCATAGAGAAGAGAGGGTACTAATAAGGAATTATAGAGTTTCTGCGTTGTCTCCCAGTAGTTTATTTTCTCTTTAATCATTATGTTCTTGATATTGCCAGTAATTTGTCTTGATTTGGTTATGAAATTTTCAGCATTTTTTTTGAAAAGTCCCGATGATGTAAAAGTTAATCCCAAGTACATGTATTCCTTTGTTAATAATATTTCTTTTCCTTGACATACGTACTTCATTCTCTGCTTTTTTGGCCTTCCTATGTGGAAATGGATTATTTTGGTTTTATCGTGATTAATTTTCAATTTAAGGTTATTGCAATATTGTTCTAATGAACGAAGCTTCGCCTGTGCATCGATTGGTGAATTTGCTAGCAAGACTAAGTCGTCTGCATACTGAAGTGTTAGCACGTCTGTTCTGTGTGTTATAGAGATACCCTCCAGACCTTGTTCTCTGAGTTTTTCCTCTAAGTCTGAGATATATAGGGAAAATAGGAGAGGACTCGTGCATTCGCCCTGAAGTACACCTTTAGTAATAACAATTGGCTCACTTATTTCATTTTTTGTTTTAATACGTATAGTTGCCTCGTTATATAAGTTGCGAAGTAATCTGGTGATTTTACCACTTATTCCAGATTGAAAAATTTTTTCCCATAAGATATCATGAGGTACGGAGTCAAAGGCTTTTTGAAAGTCTACAAAAATTCCGTAGGTGCCCTCCTTGATTTTCATTATCCGAGATTGCACTATTGAGGTAAGTATGAACAGGTTGTCCGTGCAGGACCTTTTTTTGCGGAAGCCAGCCTGAGAATCTGGTAGTAAATTATTGCTTTCAACCCATGTTTGAAGTCTGGTGTTTATAATGTGTGTAAAAAGTTTCGTGATTGTATTGATAATAGCAATAGGTCTGTAATTGTTTGGGTCTCTTCGATCGCCTTTTTTATATAACATTGTGACTTTTATTTGCGTTAATTCTTCTGGAAGTCTTTCTTCTGTCAGGAATATGTTTAAAATATTTTGGAGATGTAGTTTTCCAGTTTCAGATAAGTTTCGAAGTTGTTCATTTATAATTGCGTCGATACCTGGAGATTTGTTTGATTTTAGGTTCTTCAGGGCTAAATTTATATCCGTGAGAGATATTTCATTGTCTAAATATGGATGTCGTACATCGAAAAAGGACGTTTCATTAATTATTTTTATTCCAAACCATTCACTGAAGTGATGTATCCAAGTTTCCATTTCTATTAAGTTGTTGTTGCTACAATTTGGCGATAACGTTTTGATGGTTTTCCAAAATTCAGTTTGGTTTTTAATATTTTCCAATGAGTTTTTAAGTTTTTGCCTACTATGTATTTTCTCCATGTATATTTGATTTTTATATAATTTTTTGGCTTCGAGAAAGTTTTTAACATATTCATTTTCGAAGTTATGTGATTTACATACTCTTAGGCTTTTCCTCATTTCCTTTTTATAGAATTTGCATTTACTTGTGAACCAATGTTTATTTGATTTTTTCTTGTTAGAGTGTGAGACAATTAATTCTTTTGTTATTTCAATGTCATTTGATACTTGTTCTATAACCGATTTTAAAAATGTATATCCTGTTCTTGCACAGATAGGATATACTTCATCTGTTAAGTAGAATTCCATTCCTCGTTTGTAGATCTCAATTTTATTATTATCCCAAATAACTTTTCTATATTTTACTATAGCAGTTTCGTTATAAGTTTCTGATTTTGAGAGCTGTATATTTATGGCTATACTGCATACCAGATGATCCGAAAGGAGGATTTTACTGTCAACCGAGAAGTCATTTATGAGATAGAGGGTAGAAACGTCGGTCCAGATTAGATCGATGACACTTCTGCCCCTTGGTCCTATATAGGTATAATTACCAGGTGTGTCGCTCGCAGTTCTGCCGTTTAACAGGTACATGTTCTCGTTTTCCATGATTTCTAAAAGTTTTCGTCCTTTTGTATTTAGTGTACAGTCTTGGGATGATCTGCAGTAAGACATGTTAGTATTAGAGAAGAGAGGTTCTTCGCTTTGATTTTTGTTTCCCACCCTGCAGTTGAAATCACCTCCTATTAATATGCAGTGAGTTGAATTTTGTTCTTTGATATTTTGTAGGGTTTCTTCGAAAGTTTCTAACAAGGTGTTTATTTCATACGATGGAGAGAAATAGACACTACCTAGTATTATCTTTTTTGTCTGAGTACAGAGTTCCAGGAATATCCAGTGTAAGTCTTTCTCTATTATGGTGATTGTGACGTCAGACACTCTAATAAGTATTAAGAGGCCACCAATCGCTCTACCCAGGCTTGCTTGTTTGTTAGCTTGTTGTTGAAACATTTTATAATCGTTTAGGAACGTTGGTGTGGAATATAGTTCGTAGTTTAGCCACGTTTCACTTAGGCAAATTATGTCAAATTTCAGTAAGGCTGATTCTTCTTCAGAGGAAAGTTTGGAGATATTTTTGAAACCTTGGATATTCCAGTAAAGTATATGTGCGGAGTTATTTGTTATTATGGGTTTAAGTTTTTTGAAGTGGATTGAGTTCTTGCTCTTGTGTTAATCAGTCTGTCCAGCGGGCCTATAACTTTATTTCCATCCGTCTTATTTTTGAAATCGGTTTTGTTTGTGGTTTTGTTATTTTTTGTTTTTGGTGTTTGATTATTTGTTCTTAAGTTTTGTGCGGAGTTGGGTAGGTTTTCATTTGATTTTGGAAGAATTGCGATGGCATTTTCTTCGTCACTTAATTGGACATAATTATTGGTTGATGTCTCCTGAAGAGAGGTAGATAATCTTCTAATATTTAAGTTCTCGAGAATGTTTTGTTCGTCATCTTTAACCTTATTAGTCTCAGCTTCTAGATTATAATCCTCGTAATACTCTTCGCTGAGTTGGGAGGAAGAGTATACGTTTCCATTTATAATTAATTTATCATAATTTAAGTGTGCCTTATAATTTTGTTCTTTTGCTTTGACTAAGTGCGGTCTTAGTAGTTTTCTTTCAGCAAGAACTTTCTTCGTGTAGTCTTCGTCGATGTGTATTTTTGAGCCTTTAAGTAGACGAACGTTTTTAAAGATTTCTTTTTTTGTTTTTCTTGATGTAAGTTCAACCAATATAGGGCGAGCTCTATTGGCGCCTGGTTTTCCTATTCGTCTAGCATCTTCAATGTCTTTGGCATCAATTTGAATTAACTTCAATTTATGTTTCAAGATTGTCAGAATAATTTTTTCTGTGTTTTCTGGTCTTTCTTCTGTTACACCGTAGAATATTAAATTTCGTTCTCTGACCTTTCTCTCCAAACTGCTTATTTCTTTATCCTTTAGTTCTAATTCAGCCTCCAGTTTTTTAATTTTTCCAGAATTGATTCCAGTTTCACCTGAAAGTTCAGTTACTGAATTCTGAAATTTTTCTATTTTATCATGTAGGTTTAGTATTTGCTGTTGGATAGGTGCTAATAAACTGCGAATATCCTCAACTGTTGCCATTAAGAAGATTAATTAAGTACAGTTTTTTTTTTTTTTTTTTTTTTTTTTTATAAATTTATTTCTGCTATCGTTGGCGACACTGGTCAATACGAGGTGCGCGAGCGCGCAAGCGTATTATCTATTTGCAATGCGAAACGACTTAGCACTCTGTTGACCTTGTGCTGTCAGTTGACTTATAGTAATATTTAAACCATAAAATTCATCGAACTAATATAGTTAACACTGACGCACATCACTAACAGTCACTTCAGAATGAGATATTAAATTATTTTTATATAATAAACTCTATTAATTATAGCTTTTTGCAGAGCCTATAAATTTGCACTGTTTACTTTACCGACACACTGTTACCAACCCAATTAACTTTACTGAAAATACGTAAATAAATTAAAAGTACTCGCGTATGTACGTACTCGTATAAATAGTCAGTGCATAAATCGTAAACATGGAACACACAGAAATTCAAAACTATTACAAAAATAAAACAGTGCTTATAACAGGTGGAACAGGACTTCTAGGCAAAGCATTGGTTGAAAAATTATTACGTTCGTGTCCAGGACTAAAACAGATTATACTGCCAATAAGACCTATAAAAAACACAAGTTTTGAAAGTAGAATAGCAGACTACTTCAATAATAAAGTAAGAGAAGATTATTTTTTAAATATTATAAGTTTATTTAATTTACTGTGTTTCATTATATTACAGTTATTTCACATTATTAAAAGAGAAAACCCCGAAGTGCTGAAAAATGTAACATTTGTGAATTCGAATATCAAATTACATAATTTTGGATTAAATCCCACCGATTACAATTATGTAATTAGTTCTGTAAATATAATTTTCCATAGTGCAGCAACAATTAATTTTAATTCTCCTCTGTCAGAAGCCGTTGCCTGTAATATAAAAGCAACAAAAAATATTATTAACATAGCTAAAAATATGACACAATTAGAGGTAAGTAACGAACTGTTAAACATATTAAAAACAAAATTCTTTTCCTTCGCACACAATATCTAAATTAATAGTTATTTGAAGCAGGCCATGGCCAGCCCATTTCCCCGAATGTAAAATATCAGAGGCGCATAATCTATAAAATTTATTAATTACCGTTTTATAATTCACACAGGAAATGAAGTACTATTCTGTTATTTATTGATAAATGAGCGAAATTTGATGAATATAAGTTTGGACGTGAAATGTTCAATGTAAATACCCTGCGTTTCAATTTAGAAGTTCGCCATTGGGATCTCGAGAGGCATAAAAGCTAAGACTTTAATTAAAGTAGACAATAGTGGCCACACTAATTTAATAATGTTTCAGTTTCCCTCAAGAAATTCGTTGGTCACAAAAAACTTATTTTCATAGATTTATTATTTTTAAATAATTTCGAAACTATGGCATATTGTGAAAATATTTCAAATAAAAAGGTATATATTTTTACCAGTGGCGTGAAAAAATATTCCAGATATGACATAAATTTATATTTTTTAAATGGAACTAATTGTCAAAAATGTCATAGTAAATAAGCTTATTTTTTATGAATTTAATTATGTATATCTTTATACACTTCTAATAATATTTTACGTGAAAATAATTAAATACTAATTTTGGTCTGTCGTTGAGTTTATGAGTTATTTTTTGAAAACGTTTATAAGTCGGAAGAATGTTATGATAATTATATAATTATAAGTCAATGAAAATGACAGAGTATAAAACAATTAAGCAAAATGGCCTATTTGTAGTAATTATCTTATCTTTAATTCGTATCTCTCTTTCTCCCAAACTTGTTATTGTTATTTCTAGATATTTGAATCTGTCAACCATTTCAAAATTGCATTCATCTATCTTTAGTTCCCTGTTCTCAGCTTTTTTCCCAACATCATTATTTTAGTCTTAGATTCATTTATTTTTAATCCGATTTTGCTGCCCTCATCTATTATTTCTCGTAACATATCCACTATTATTTTCCTGTTTTTTTTGTAATTATTGTAATATTATCTGCATATGCGATTATTTGTCCTCGTCTTGTTCTAAGTGTTCCTTTTTTATTTATTTTCCTCATTACATATTCCAAAGTCAAGTTGAACAATGTAGCTGATAGTGCGTCCCATTGCCTAACTCCTTTATTTATTTCTATCACTTCTGTTTCGCCTTTTTTGTTTTTTAAGTGTGATTTTTTATTTTGTCATTATCATCATTATTATACGTTTTAACTTCGCTGATATTTCTATTTCATTCAAGGCTAACAATAATCCTTCTCTTTTGATAGAGACAAACTCCTGTTTAAAGTCTAAGAAAAGCATTTCCGTGTTTATATTGTGTTCAAGAATTTTTTGTTATTATTTGTTTTACGGTATGTATCGCATTCTCCGTCAATCTTCCTTTAGTAAAACCAAACTGATGTTGTCCTATGATATTCCCTGATTTAACTGATGGTCTTCTTTGTACTACTGTTTTGTATGTCGAGCTCTATAGTGTTATATCTCTGTAATTTTTACATATTTGCTGGTTCCATTTTTTATGTATTGTCACAATTTGACCTGTGTCTCATTCCCTTGGCATACTCTCATCTCTCCATATTTTCTGAATTAGTTCGCGCATGTGTTTCTGTATCTCTTGGCCTCCGTAATTTATTAGTTCGGTATTGATTTCGTCTTTTCCTGGTGTCTTTCCATTGAGACTCTTTTCTATTATTTCTTTAATTTCCGCCGCTGTTGGTTCTATTTATCTATCTTCTGATTCTGCTTATGTATCTATTTCCATACCTTGTTATGCTTCTGTTAGATGTTCTGTGAAATGCTCTTGCTATACTTGCTTGTATTCTTGTTCGTTTTCTGCTGACATACCATTATTAGTTTTTATGCCACACGCCATTACCTTGTGTGTTCTATTTTGTTCTTTCACTTTTTGGTAAAACCTCTTTGTATTTCTATTTAAACTTTCTACCTCTGTATCTTCTATTTTATTATCTATCCATTCTCTCTTATGCTTTCTTATTATTTTTTAAATTTATCTCTCATTTTTTCATACTCCTCCTTGTCTTTTGTTGAGTTTGTTCTTATCCATTTCAGCCTTGCTTTCATCTTTATCTTTACTGCCTCGTTGTATTCCGCACTGTACCATTCTTTTTTATTGTTTTGGTTTTCTTTTCCTTCCCCATCTTTCTGTCGTATCAAGTATGCATTTTTTTTATTTTGTTCCATCTCGAATCTGCATACAAACCAAAATTAATATTTACTTATTTTTACGTCAAATATTATTAGAAGTGTACAAAGTTATACATTCTTAAAATTATAAAAGAATTATTTTTTTACTTTGAATTTTTTTACTATTTGTATCATATTTGGAATATGAGCCACAGAAAAATATATTTCTTGACGCCACTGGTTAAACAGTAAACATATGTACCTTTTTTATTTATAACATTTTTCTCAATATGCCATACTTTAGAAATTATTTAAAAGTAAAAAATACACTGGCGGACAAAAATGTTTGCATTTTTTTTTTAATTTTTTCATTAATTTTCTGTTATATTTATTTATTTGTAATACCCACGTCTTCTGTTGAAGTGTTTTGCGTATACTGGTCGAAGATAGATCTATATCTATAAAAGCTTAGATTTATTATTTATAAATGAATTAGCACAATGATACAAACGTGGCGTCATCTGATAATGTTTAAAAGTATAGGTACTTTGTTGATTCATTATAACTGATCTTTAGTTTTACATTATCCGAATGACATTTGTAGAGCATTGTATGCAGGTTCTGTAGTAATATGGCACATTTGAATGAGTAGGTTGCTGTTAAAGTTTTTCCTTTAAATAATGAGGGTCGCAGGTAAAAAGATATTGCATAAATGTTGCGTATACATGAATCGACTGTCTCTCGCATAGTAAAATGATACGAGAAGACTGGAGAATACAGAAGGGGATTTGGACAAGGACGTAAAAGATGAACAACGCAAAGGGATGACCGTTATTTACAAATTAAATCTTTGAGGAATCGTACGTTTATGGCTCCGCAACTAAAAAATTAATTACTGAATGCAAGACAAGTCAATGTAAGTGGAAAACCAGTAAGAAGAACACTAATAGTTATATGTGTATTAAGAGCGTAAAGTGATTCTTTGTTACTCGAACACGGCACTTTACGCTCGTGATATACACATAATTTTTTCTACGATTGCATCTTAAAATTATTAAAAAACATATGCATACTGAAAATAAATTCGTTCTGACAACTGACAATGTGACAAGTTTCTGTTTTGTTTGTATCCCTGGTAACTATTGAAATAAGCGCGCATTTGATATCTTTTTCACGCGTTGCCATTGGAAACGCACGCATTTAACGTCTTTTTCGCGCGTTGCCATTGGAGACGCGCAAAAAACATATTTTTCGATTGTTCCACAGAAAACGTCAACTTTACGATGACAAATGAGAGCGTAATTATCAACTTTTCATAGCAATCGTAGAAAAAATAAATTAGTTTAAATCCAAAACCCACAGTCAAAGTCCCCCAGCACACATCATAGAACTAGCCGCCTATAATTTGCACGAGCTCATGCTGATTGGGATGAAGAACTATGTAGCAAAGTTCTTTTCAACTGTAGAAGCCAGATGTACGAGATAGATTGTATAGAAGAAGTTAAATGTATTTTTACACAAAACGGTAGTTTTAGGAAGAGCACCATTATGCTATGGGGTGACATCAGTTGGGAAAGTCTTACGGAGTTCGTTGAGGTAAATTTGAGGATAAATGCAGATTGGTATATCCACAACATCTTTCAAGAACATGTTCTACCATATGGCGGCTTGATTGGGTACGATAGATTTGTTTTAATGCATGATAATGCCCGTGTCATGTATTATAAACTTGGAGATGCCGGGATGGTGTCGCTAGATTGGCTACCATTACATCCCGATGCAAATTCCATAGAACATCTAATTGGCATCCTCAAACGCTCGAAATATAACCCCTAACTCAATTAAAGAATAAAGAATCGCAGCTCAGGAAGAATGGAACCGAATTCCGCAAGAAACCATTCAAAATCTTCTACGAAGTATGCCCAGAAGGATGCAAGTTGTAATTAGAGCTACAGGAGGAAATACTAGTTACTAATTTTTTCTTGTAGTTAATTTAAAATTATGTTATGTTGGCGTTATTGTTGCTCTTTTCAATTAAATTTTATGATCAAAATCACATTATTTGATTGAATCTGTCACAAATCTACTCTGACTATATTATATACAAATTTACTTATTATAAAACAGTACACGTAGGACACTTTAACATAAGAGACTTAGTAATTAAAATATATAAAAATAAAAGATATATAAAAGAAAAACTAACAAAAAAAAAACTATGTAAATTTTTGTCCGCCAGTGTATAAGAAAATAAGTTTTTTGTCCATATTTAGAGACTTATGCATTTTGTTATAATACATACATTTTCATTCGAAACGTTACAACTATGAGTGGCGTTTATTGTTTTAAATATTTAGACAATGACAAATTTGAAGAACGTAATTAATTTGGCTGTAATTGCGGCTATAAAAGAAGTCGGATTGGCAAATGCTATATATATATATATATATATATATATATATATATATATATATATATATATATATATATATATATATATATATATACAGGCTGTTTCACAACTTAGATCAAAAAAATAAAGGGTATATTCTGTACAACGTGCTGATCAAGAAACAAATTTTTTTTTTTTAAATTCGAAAAATTCATGGTTGTTAACCTGCACTGAATTCGCTTTCCTATTAAACACAAACAATGAAGTAGGTATCAACTACGAAAGAATAATTACACAATTCAATTATTAGCAGTTATTTATAATATAATTTTATTTAATTAATAACTTTAACATAATCATCCACCCAGTGGCAGTGGCAACGAAAAATTTTAGACTGGGAAACATGGAAAATAGATTTGCGATTTAAAAAAAAAATCTTTTTGTTTCATGATCAGCACGTCGTACAGAATATGCCCTTTAATTTTTTGCTCTAAGTTGCGAAACACCCTGTATATATATATATATAATCGCTAGGTATTTTCTTTCTAAATTAGCCATAAATTATCAATATTATTTAATTTAATAACGCATATCAACATCTCATCGCATTGGAAAAAAAACACACATAAAGATGTAAATAGTCTGTTAACATTTTTATTTAAAATACAAAATCTCAAACACAAGAAAACCGAAAACAACAATAATAAAGAAAAAAATATAATATTTATTTGTATAAACATATTATACGGAAAATTAAATACAGAAAAAAAGTAAATAAGTCATTAAATAAATTAAATAAATTTTGCTTTCCTAGCTTTCATTAAAGAAAATCAAATATCAAGTTTATGCAGTATGTCAATTATTGCGATATCTGACAACCTATTTTGTCCCATTGTGGAGCGTTAATAACTCTTAATTATTTTCGCAACTGACACAGGTAATGATCAAAGAATACGGAGTGTACAGTCTGTACTAGATTGAAAGATGATAAAAATAAAAGAAAATAAACATATTTTGCTAATGAGAAATACAACGTTTTTCTTGTTTGTTTAGCATGCATAATATAAATATATATTTGCTCAATCCTGTTACTGAAAAACGTTGATTTTTACTTGGATACAATTCTTGAAACTATTTGTTTTACCCACTAAAGTTACTGGCTATTTCAACTAGGTAGTGAAAGTAGTGAGCGGAAGTATACTTTCACTCACTCATCTATCATTACCAGAAATAGGAATAAACAACAATATAATTCATAACAATTTTTTGGTAACATTAAAATTAACTGATTTTTAAACCTTGTTTCGGTAGATCTACATACCATTAAAACCTGTTCCTTCAGAATTAGTCACCACAAAAAAAAACGAGACTTGTAATTTGTAGTTTTCGGTATTTTAATAATCAACATAGACCAATTATCTTCAATTTATGCTATATTTAATTACACGACAGTGAGATGAGATATCATCGAACCGACAAGCACCCATAACTCCCATTAAAACAACGACTTTTATAAATAAGAAAACCTCACGAAAGCATCTTTCATAAATTTCTCCACATCTTTATGCTCGAATGTATTCGCCTTCTTCGACTCGTACCCTTTAGATTGGCTCTTTAAAATCGCAAACAACGTTTTAAACCTACAAATGAATCAACCGGTTACATCCCCAGTAATTTAAAAAATATAATACTGCATATATATATATATATATATATATATATATATATATATATTAGGAACATAATATAATTTGGATTTGGAAATATTTTGTATTTATACATTTGTTCTAAGATTAATAAAAAAGAAACGATCGCCACATGAAAATTGTATCATAGTATGATCTGCAGACCATGGAAAAAGTAGACAGCTGATATATGCGTTCCACGAAAATCTAACTCATTTTTTTTTAGGCATTAATTCATGTATCCACACTTTGGTCACATGGCATTATGGATTATATAGAGGAGAAAGTCCATAAAATTTCATATGATCCAGAATTTTTAATCAACCTTGTAGAGACTGCTGATGAAAGCATATTAAGTAAAATAACGCCAGAGATATTAGATGTTTGGCCAAACACTTATGTACTGACGAAACAAGTTTCCGAAGTTTTAATAGAAGCTGAAAAAGATAAACTACCTGTTGCAGTTTTTAGAGCGCCACTAGGTAGGAATACTTATATTATTATTTAATTGACATGAATCAATGTGTCGTTGATATGACGTTTGACTAATAGTAACAATCTAAATTTTATGAAATTATATCCAGTACCCAAAACTTCTGATTAGATATGGGTATTAGCAGACAAATTTTAACATGACTCGACCTGAATACAATGATTAGCAAAGAAACATAAAATGTTAAACAAAAACATGTTTCATAAAATTACAACAAGGCGATTAAATAGTAAATCAAACATGCTTTATGAAATAAATCTAGCTTTATTGTGACGCGGCAATCGTCTAGTATCGAAATTTATTATTTTAGATTATTTAGGACAAATTAGATTACGTTGTGTTTTACGTTGTGTTTATTTGATTTTACTAAAGACCAGATTCTTTAATTTGAAGTCGTGAATGTGGTAGGTTATGAGGAAGTAGAGAAATTACACATTTTAACTTTTTAAATGTTATTTATTTCGGCTGTGGAGATACAAAATCCTCTCGTATTCACCTGACACCTGAGGGAAACCACAGAAAACACACTGGAAGAGGAATTCAAAATCAGTAATGGATAAATCGAACATAACATGATAACATGACATAAAAACATAAGATGTAAGCAAAGAGATTGAAGCAGTAGTTACGATAATGGTGTCGTCTGCGGCTTTGGTGTTTGACAGATGAATCTCGGCACCCACGACCACGAACGCAGGGTGACTCTGAATCCTCGTGCAGACGGACTCGGCCAGATGGTCTGTTATCGCCAAAATGGTTGTATCTTAAGTGGAAAAGCCAGGCGGCGTCGGCATCTGAAACTTAGAACAAAGACCACCGAGTGTCACCGTGATGACAGCCAGCGGGTGATGCCAGGGAAGAAACAATTGTTCCCTGAGTTATGCCGTGTAAATAGCTGGGCTAGCAATGCTAACGCAGGTAGCGGTTGGACGGCCCGTCGTAGGTCGGGCGGTAGACGGGAACCCATCAGTGACGGCTGGTAGGCTAGCAAGGCCAGCGCAGACGGCGGACAGCGACCTGCAGTAGGCCGTGGCAGCATGCGGGAACCCCTCGGCGACGGCTGGTAGGCTAGCAACGCTAGCGCGGATGACGGACAGCGGCCTGCAATAGGCCGTGGCAGCGTGCGGGGACCCCCGGTGACGACTGGTAGGCTAGCAACGCTAGCACGGATGACGGACAGTGACCTGCAGTAGGTCGTGGCAGTGTGCGGGAACCCCTTGATGACGGCTGGTAGGCTAGCAAGGCTAGCGCGGATGACGGACAGCGGCCTGCAGTAGGCCGTGGCAGCGTGCGGGAACTCCTCGATGACGGTTGGTACACCTCCGTGTATCATCAGAGTGACGGTCGGAGGCAAGATATGTCAGTGAGGGAATAATCCTTACTCAATTATTTCTGTGCTCAAAGAGCTAATATTTCAAATCTGGGTAAATAGTCCCCAGAAATATATATCCATCACAAATTAGAAGGTCGTGAATCTTCGCCCTTGTGATTCTTATTATGTGCTCAAAGAGCTGTTATCTCAATTAATTCTGGGTAAATAGTCCCCAAGTATATCTATCGCAAGTTAGAAGGTCATGAATCTTCACGCTTGTGATTATTGTTTTGCATTACTGCAGTAGAACGTGCGACGGCCAATTCTGACAGAATCGCAACTGGACTACGATGATGATGGCCAGACAGCCTTTCAGAACGTGCGACGGCCAATTCTGACAGAATCGCAACTGGACTGAAAGGAGTCGGTGTTGAATTCAACCGAGTATTCACGGAACGTGCGACGGCCAATTCTGACAGAATCGCAGCTGAACGGTGAAAGTTGGTGAATAAATAATACAGGTTCTAACAGAACGTGCGACGGCCAATTCTGACAGAATCGCAGCTGAACTGAGAGAAATATGACCTACTGAACGTGCGACGGCCAATTCTGACAGAATCGCAACTGAACAATAGCTGATCTTGGCCGGAACCAAGATCCCGTTCCTGGATAAAACGTCGTGTTTTATACAGGTAAGCGCCGCCCTCAATCCTTGATTGAACTGCGATCGAAGATGCCATTTCCCTAAGCTAAACAGAAATCACAAAATATTTCGGGGAAACAGTTGTTTATGTTACTCTTATTTGTTAGCATCGTCCTGGCGTGATCGAGGACAACAGATCAGGTTTTGTATGTGTCAGAGAGAGCTAACAATCTTTCCAATCTCTCTTATTTGTCGCGAGCAATTCCCAAATACTCAGAGTGACTTGGCGGGGTGAAATTACTGCATGTTTATTCGTTCGTTGGATTCTTGTAGGAATTCTCACCCATGGTGGTGGTACGTCGGGTGCTCTGGTTCGTTATTCAATGCGATCGAGACAGCTATAGTCTACATCGAGTGGATGAGAAAGAGACGGAACGAAAACGTCTTAAATATTGCCCCCTCTTATTTCCAATCCCTTTTGTATTTTTATCAAATGTTTCCTCGCGTATGTAATTTCTTCAAACTGCACTTATTAAAATAATATGAATTAAATCAACGCGAGAGCTACTTGTACCAAAATGTGATAGAACTTTACATATTGTCATGTATCGTCTTTGCAACCTAACTCCGAACAGGGTTGGTTTCCCTTTATTTTTAATGGGCTGCCGATGTATTGTACATCTAGATGTTACTGAGGACATGCGATGCTTTAACTAAATTGACTCGTCTAGTTCATCGCGTTCTTCTTGATATGGTAAGAGTATTAATCTAGTTTCCACCTTCTAGGATAATTTTAGTTTGAGAAACACAAATTTATAGGCACGGCCCTGGTAACTACCCTCGGCTAGACACTTGACACTTGGCCTGCGACATTCCCGGGTGTTGGTTAACGTCTTTCAAATCTTGGTCGTTTGTATTAATTTATGATACTGCATTTTTTGTGTTTTGTTTACATTTGCAACCACCCGATTAGTTTCGGCGTTCTAATAATAGTTAAAAAAAAAGCTATTGTCACTACATGCTTTTACTTTGTTATTCCAAAAATTTAAATATGCTTGAATTATTGTTAAACATGGAAAATTATAATCCAGTAAAATTGGTGTACCGTCTCATTATCTTTGATTTAGTTTCATGAAATTTATTGAAGTAAAAATAATAATAAATAACTATTTGGGATGATCAATTTTACATTTCTTTATAATGATCGTAACAATGAAGATTTATATAAAGTATTCAAATAGGAATGCAAAAGAATTGACGTGGCATAAAGTTGTTTTACTTATTATTTTACAAAAACAGTGTTAATTATTGTATTTTTCGAATTTACATCAAACTCTATTGTAAATTTAAACTGAACTATTTCGTTGGTGTTTCTTGACTGAGTGTGACAAAAAATATATCTTGTGACAGATTTATATTTCTTGTTCATCTAAGATGGGTTTTGAACTGGTTCAGGCACTATTCGCATGCACAGTTGGATTCTAAACGTTCACGATTAATATATATATATATATAAAACACATGTTACATAAAAAATCAAATAAAAATAATATAAATAAAAGCGTAGACTTCCACGGTCTGAATCATTAAAATTAAACGAGTTCCGGGTTTGGACCGTGTCAAAATTCGAGTGAGGGCTCGACGTTTCGCTCGCCATCGTAGGGAGCTTCTTCAAAAGAAAGGGAAGAAAGATCAAGGTTACCCGACGTGTAAACCACGCTAGAAGCCAAGAGCGATCTTCGAAGATTTAAGTGAATTTATAGAAATAATGGTTGATAATTACTCAATTAGTGAAAGAAATAAATTTATTAAGTGCTATTATAGTGGAAATAGTTAAAGACAAGTGAGAGATTAATTTGCAGGTTCGTAGCTTCACAGGCCAATTCCTTCAGTACACACAATTCAAAGAATTATTAATAATCAAAGATAATATGGGTCAGTGTTCCAACCATGCCAATTATAAAATAATTACATGTTGCAGCAGAAGAAGTAATTGAGGTTGAAAATAACAGCATCAAAATTAATGTTCTAGTTTCGGTATCGAATAATCCTAATGTGAATTTAAGAGAAATTGCATGTGGATTAGGAACTCATCACACCACGGCCTTGAAAATATTAAAAAAGTTTTACGCCATCAAGAAATTTGTACACACGATAAAGTAAACCGCATTATATTTTGCGAAACGATAATGGAAATGTCGAATGCGGACCAAAATTTTATCAAGAAGTTTGCTTTTCTGAAGAATCCACATTTATTGCTAATGGAGAACCAAATGTTCAAAATTTTCGTAATTGTCATAATGAAAATCAATATTTAGTTTCAAATAACCATACTCAATACCGTGAAAGTGTTAACGTTTGGGGTGGAATGTTAGGTTCCAATATTATAGGACCTTTTTTTATTGATGGCAGACTGAATTTCTAAAAATATTTAAACCAAAATTGGATCTGGTATTGATAATGTAGCAGAGAAAAATATGATTTAGTATCAGCAGAATGGTTGTCCTGCTCATTTTATAAAAGAAATTAAAATATTATTAAATCAATATTTCCCAAATTATTGGATAGGACGCGGTTATTCAATAAATTGGCCAGTGCAATCCCCGGAGTTGACCGGAAATTACTTTTTTTATGAGGGCATTTAAAAAATAATAACTACAAAACTAAACATGCAAATGCAAACTCTTTGAAACGAAAAATTGTGGAGTACAGAAAAATTACAAACCGCCAATTAAAAAATATTCAACGCAATTTTTATCACAGACTTGGATTTTGTTTCAGCACTTAATTTAAGATAATCCTGAGTTTATTCTGTGTTAAATTCAAAATATAATAATAAATAATATTGATAATTACAAAATACAACGCCTCTTTTCAAGAGCATCAATACTATAACAAAATAAGAATTTCTTTTACTGCAATTTATCATAAAAATTAATCATTCAAAATTGTTTTTTCTTCTTGCCAATTTTGTTCTTTTTAAGATAATTTTCAACATTTTCAATTTAATTTCTGCCGTTATAAAGCATGCAAATATAATTGTGCATTTAATAATTTTAATGTAGAATTTTATGCTCTACAACATTTATTTGAAGCTTTCTTCCCTAAAGTAATAAGGGCAGCAGGAAATTATAAAAAGATGATTTTATGATGTTAAAGTTTTATGTTCCAGTGTCGCGGTCTCCACCCTGTATATGTATTTTTATTAGATATAATTTTTGAATTTAATTGGTTTTCAATAATTGAAAGCTTCTTATGATATATCTACTGTTTTATTGTCTTAATTTACTATGTAACTCTTAATTTTGATTTCATTATACATTTTCTTATAGTTTTATCATATTATCTTATCTAATCTGTTATGTATTTATCTTTTTTAAATACATAACTAATTCTTTTATATATTATCTTCAAATTGTCTAAAGTAAATACTCAGTGGTAGATTTCTTATTATGTTAAAAGGCGTTAATATTTATGATGAGACATGATTAAATTAATATTAATAACGTAAATGTAGTTTCAGTGTAAATAATAAATCTTACATTTTGTACGTATTCCAGTTATTTTTTAATAAATTTAACAACACGAATTATTATTATTTTTTATTGTATTTTATCCATTGGAACTGAGAAGATTTCTGGTTGATTTTTGATTGTTTATTTCTCTTTTTAGCTGAAGATGCGAATATAATTTCCCAATACGTAAAAATATATGAATTATTGACTATTGGTCATAGGTACTTGTTTGATTATTATATTTATATGCCAAACTTACTATTCAATATTACTCTAGAAGATCGATATCTTATCTTATATAATTTAAAATAACAAAAAAATATTTGTATTCAAAAGTTCATCGTACAACTCTCTCTGCACTCATGTACAAAAAAATAATCGATTATTTACATATTAAATAAATTACATAAATATGTTCTTTAATAAAAATAATATACAAACAATTTACTTATTATGGCATAAACATAAACAATAATAATGCTAAGATGGTAAGAATATCTGCTTATGTTCTATTCGTTCAATACAATGAAGTTTGACAATACCGTCAAATGCTACTAATCTCACAAAAGAAAATAATATTAATAAGACAAACAATAAATTACTATGGATTTAAGTCTTTGAATTACTAAAAGAATTAAATTTTTTTGATAAAAAAATATTCACGCCGAGCATAAACATCGGTGGCGGCGCGCTATATTAAAAATATCGGCGGTGGCGTATATTAAATATTGAAGGCGGCGGCGCCAGCGCCGAGGTCTACTAGGCAACTACATAATTAAATTTTATATTTAGCGAAGTGAAATTAATTTCCAGTATGATGGTTAATGCATCAAATATTAAAGTATAGTTTCAAAAATAGTCGGAATAAATACAGTTTTTTGGAAAAATCAAAAACTTTTCGCTAAATATAAATAAAAATCTATTTAAATAAAATTTATTAATTTAATTCCGTTATATTATTTAATCTTAGAAAACTACAGACTCTACTAATTTAGATTTTTATGGTATTCATTTATATATGATATCATTTTCTTTTTTCGAAGCCTGGAACCATTGTCAGAAAGTATATTTTCAAGAAATTGCTGCTACTAAGATTGTAAATTATGAATCATGCTTGTTCTTGCATTCTTTTTACATTATACTACAATTCAATTATTGATTTGGTATGAATTTGAAATAAATTTATATATTCCCTGTGAATTTTTATTTCTTCTCAAATTATAAATATTTATACTGTATATACTGCAGCAATTATCATATTTGTGAAATATCACTAATGACCTATTCTAAATACGTGCAACATATATTTTAAATATATCGGTACAAATACTAGCGTACGTCATTCATATATTTAATCGGTCTGGTAACAAATGCTTTACACATACCAATAATTAATTAATATTTGCTAATTTTGTCTTATAAATCACTTTTTTTAAATACGTAGACAATATGACGGCATTATTTACCTGAATTGAATCAAAATTACTTAGTCTAGACTAGCTACTAAGGATTTTACTCAGGATCTTAGAATACCAGCCAATATATCTGTATATAATACTGATAAAATAATAATAATATTTATACCAAACGAAAACACCATTTTACATTATCATTAATTATGAAATTATATTATTACATAATCATTATAGTTGCGAATACATAAAGTCCCTAAAATATTCAAGCAAAGGTATCAGCGGGATAAAACTGTATCTAATACTATCTATACTAATTTCATACATATTTGATTTTTAAATACTTATAGTTTCACCTGTATATCGAGAACCTCTGCCTGGATGGATAAACAGTATGCAAGCACTTAGTGCTGTAGGAATAGGAGTAGCATCAGGATCTATTAAAGCAATGTATTCTAATGCAGAACGTAATTCTCATTATGTACCTACAGACTTGGTAGTCAACTGTTTAATTTCTGTTGCCTGGAATACAGCAACTAAAGAGAAGTAGGTACCTATTTATTATTCACATTAAAAAAAATAATTTCACAACCGGGAGTATTTTACCATTTCTATGATATAAAAATCGTGACAGAAGTATAATATTTTATCCCTAGAGAAATAATGTGCCCGTTATTACACTAGAAAGTTTATATTATTTTGACAGTTTAGTTGTCAAATATATGTATAATACAATCAAGTACAATGAAACAAATAGAAACCTAAGAACAGCTGCAGAAGCTGCATCGGCAATTTCTTGGGTTTCTTCCGAGTGTTCCTCGCTGTATTATTGGTGTACCACTTTAGAAATATAATGTAAATTGATATTAAACAAACTTCGCTGTTGTCAAGATATTTTATTTTTTTTTTAAGACTACTAATATTTTTAAAATCAATAAATGTCAAAAACTTATGAATAAATTTTATTTTAAATTAGTTTTTAGTAAACAAAATTGTACATACACTCGGGAAGAATGCAATTTTTTTCCTCGGCGTTTCTAACTATTGCGCTTTACCCTCAGCTACAAATTATACCGCATGAAAATTCATGCATTTCTCTCCCTAGATGTACCTATAATATACTAATAAAGTATCTGGCACATGTAATATGTGTTAAGCTTTAAATACAACTAAAAAATTATACTTTGTCGTTATATAAATTGTTAATTTTGTTTATAAAATATTTTTATAAGGTTTTCTTCAACAGAAACTTTTGAAAACTGAACTTAGGCTGTTATACGTGATTTCTATAAAATTGAGTATTTTTATGCCGACAGTTACAATATTAATTTGTATTTTTGATTTTAAGTGCGATAAATGCAATAAAATGTAATGTAATACTTTGTGATCAAGACTTTTTTTTTAATTTCTTAACTAAAATGGTCAAAGAATGAGCTTGAAGCGTAACTACTTATTGTATATATTATATTCATATGTACTTTTACAGAACAGAAGAATTCAAAGTATACAATTACAGCCCCGCAACAAATTTTATTACCATCAAGAGATATTATGACAGTTTTCTCAATACAAAATATCCGCTGGAATGTATAATGTGGACTCCAGGATATATAACCACGACTTCCAAATGGTTATTTGATAAATATGTTTTATTATACCATACAATTCCCGCATATATCTGTGACACTGTTTTGAAAATATTCAATAAAGAACAAAGGTATGTATAAACGCAGTAATATTTTTTGGATATGTATGAATAATATGATAGGTAAGAAATTAAGTACAGCAATTTTAAGACGTTTTAATTATATGTAAAAATTGTGAATATACATAGGCTGTCTACTTTTTTTTAACTATGGAAATGCAATGTTAAAATTTTAACTTCGTCCTAAATTTTTGCCTATTAATTTTAAAATAAAAGTGTAAATACAAGATAAACACAATACAATTCTTAACAGACATAAACCTAGTATCTCTTATATAACATAATACAATTTAAATAATATTGTAACACATGCTTGCCATAAAATACATAGAAACTAATGTACCAAGGTACTAGTGATCTAAATATCGATGCACAAATAAAATATCAAAGCTGTTACACATTTTATTTATTTCCTTTTCTACATTCTATGTCATGGCGCCCTAGTGCCGCAACCGTTGAAGCAGAGAAGTAACACTGTCGTCCATTCCATTCAATTTATTATTCAAGTTTAATGTTACATAAAGTGAATTCAGTTTTATTTACGTAGAGTCAGTTTTTCTTATTTAAGTAACGTAGCGCCAGTTTGTCAGTTAGTCAAAGTTAATATAGTCAGTAGCGTACTGTTCACATTCGAATATCCTAATTCCCTATCTCTTTCAAGCTTTTTATTTTGAATTTGGATTGTTCTTTGGGTTCGGACATTAGAGAAGTATCCTCATTGTGTTCGTGCTTGACAAAAGTCCTAGGGGACAATTAATTATTATATAATGATTGAGGTTAAGTCTCAAGTTACATTAGAATTATATAGATTTGTATACGTATTTACAAGTGTACTTACGTTTTGATTTGTATTTTATATCGTTCTAATTTTCATTATTGAACACTGTATTTATTCCCGTACTTTTGGTTTTATCAGCTGATTCGGTGCAGACTGATTAGCGTGACAGTCATATATTGTGTGCACTGTTGGCACAACAGTCCGTAGATAGGTGGACGTCGGGTAATGATTAGGGCTTTGTGTTTTCAAGTTTCGCGCGTCACGAGTTCCGTGCTCGACCATCGAATGCCCCGTGATTAGTTGAGCGCATCATTTCATTTTTTATTAATGAGAGTCTTGGTTATCTCCGCGTCCGCGCCCTATGCTATATTTTAGTAACCTGGCGATTCATGTGATCAGGCTGTTTGATGTGGCGATAATTTCACCGGATAAGTCACCGGGTCCTATATCTATTCTGTTTTATTTACCGCAATATATGTTCTTCGTTATCGTCATCGTGTGTGTCTTATTTCTGCCTGCTTTGAGTACGTCCCTTAATATTGCTATTACCCGCTCCGGCCTCGTTGGGGTCTGTTGGCCGAGTCCTGGGCAGTGTACACCAACCGATAGGTCAACTGACGCCCTGTTATTTATTATTATTAGGCATTGGAACAGTTAGCTACAACTGAATCGCACGCCGTCTCCACTCTCTTACTCCAGCTTTACCACGGCTAGCTTGAGACAGTATGTACGCTATCCAAGAGTCGACCAACAGCCCCAAAGGAGGCCGGAGCGGGTAATAGCAAAATTAAGTGATGTAGTCAAAGCAGATAGAAATAAGACATACACGATTACCATAACAAATAACAAATATTGCGGTAAAAGAACACATATAAATTTTATTGTTTTGTAGTTTTTTTAGTTTGACAGTTTGTGTTTATTTAATTTAATATATACAAATGAAAAGGTAAAATAATATTTTGCTGGAAATTTGGTAGCTCAAATAATTTGTTCTGCGGTATTTATAAATACCGTTTTATAAAAATCTTATTATTCCGTCCATTGCGACCTCTCAAATTCGAAAATATAAAAAAACTGGAAGTGTCGCAAAACTAGAAAAACCGTAGAAAGAAGAACACAGAATATCAGGTAGACAATTTGGGTCATAATAAACTCATTGAAAACAAATTGAATATACTTATATATGTATGGGCGCCCATTGCGGGGGCAGTAATTAGCAGGCAATAGGCTTCCAGAATTTTGTTCCAAAGTACTTAATTGTTATGTTTTATAACTATTGGCCTTCTATCATATAAGAAATTACAAATTAAAATTTGTATATGGCAACAATAAGACTACCTACATAAAATATTGTACATACAAATATTTCATATGAAACCTCTATAATTGAACTTATCGAACATTGTAAATTTTATCCATCAATACAAAAAGCATTAGACAATTTAATCTGCGTAGCCTCAACCATTATGTACCCTAAGAAAAGTCAAAACATATATTTGCAAAGATAGGCTTGATGACTTGTAAATAGTGAGTCTCTATCGGGATATTATAAACAAAAATAAATGTGATATCATTGAAGTTACAAATGGAAGAAATTTAAAAATAGCTTTTACTTAAACTATCTAAATTAGTAGGAATATTTGTCTTTATAATTTTTTTATTGAAGTACTTTTCCACCTCTCCTGAAAAATTAACCATGTGTGTATGTAAGAGAAAATCTATATTTTAGTGTGCGGCAGATTATAGCTGAAGTAAATTTATATTCTTCAATAGTACATTAAGTGTTGAAAAACTAAAAGTATAATTCTTACAAATACTCAAAACATCAAGAAATATTTTAAGTTCATACACAAATTTTAAATAAAAAATGCGTTATGTTCATTGATAATGTCAAAACGGTCATAGAAGTAAAAATCGACAGTATTAGTTGATTTTACACCAAAGCTATATTATGAGCACAAAAAAACACTATCAGGAAGCACTTCGCCTGATTGACCACTATCAAATAAAAAATAGTTTGAAATTAATCGCATAAAATTTCTAGACTATACAAATGGGCAACTGATTGTAATGAATTTAAATATTGTGACGCCTTTTCGGGTAAAAACTTACCGTTCGAGAACGCCCACAAAAGTGACCGACGGATGTTAGTTACACGAGCGGGTCGGGGTGAAGAGAGCGCCACCAAGTCTGAAATAATGGCTGAAAAAGAATCTAGTGACTTGGAACTAGATGGGAAGAAGGAGGAATACACACTAAATAAAAATGTACAATTTAATGAGAGCTGAATGGTGAATACAAAAATCAATGAGCTAAAGCGTAACATACAATCTTAGAAATGATGCAAAATAAATAATAGAGCAAACAAAAAATTAACTTACAGTTTGTGCAGCAAATTGTGTGTGTAAACTAAAGCTAGCTAATAATCTTCTTGCTGGAGATTCAAGAGCTTCTGGGTGGTAAGCGGGGCTTCCTGGCTAACGTAGGTATACGGTCAGCACGGAGATTTCCTCGAGAAGACGTATAAGTGAAGGCAGGCGGTGTTGTAGTTGTCCGTAAGATTCAGCGTAGTTTAGGCGTGAATTTCTGCCGGTGAGATAGTATTCAGCAGCTGATGAGTATGATCGACAGTCAGCGGCAGTCGACAGGATAGGTTTCCTTGGTGAATTCGAGGTAAACGTGGTCGTGCTATTGCAGGATCCAAGCCGCACGCGAATCACACCCAGAATCAGCTATCGTCTCAGCCTATGATCCCTTCTGGCTGGTATCAACGCTAAAACAGTACAACACAGCGCCAGTAACTAGTTCAAACAATGTAGTATAAATGAATTTAATACTCAACACAAAATGAAGCACAAATCCTTCTAAACAGCTAAACTATTTTAACTATGAGCTCTCAAAAGAAAAATTACTTACAAAGAATACAAGTATGAATATAAACAAAGTTACAAATATATTACAAATCTACTGTTAATGAATACATAGTAAAATTTGAGAACTAACAAAATATTTGATTGATTTTACGCAAAGCAGGGAGGAAGAAAGGAAACAAAAAAGGTGATACGATGAAGGTGATTTGCAGAAAACGGACTTTCGCGACGGATGATGCGAAAGCATCAAGAACACCAGAGCCCCAGAGTTTCAGTAACTAGTGTTGGCTGTGAATTATCCCAAACTATTTAACTATACAAAAAAATTCAAGCCAACCAAACAAACTTATAACTAAAACAATTAACTACAGCGCTACTGAAACTCTACGTCTCACCAGGTTGTAAACTAACCTGCAAAAAGTGCTACGGCACAAGACTTACTCCGGGATCGTCCAAAAAGTCTAAGTCCAGTCGTCTGTCACAGGCACACGCACATTCACTCGATGAATGATGACATTGAGATGAACAGAGCCGCCGTTAAGAAATGAAATCGCTGTCGATTACGGTGCTCACAACACAGATGATTTATAACCCAACTTTACAGATTTTAATAAATTAACCCTCCCAAAATTTTAATCGGTGTAAAAATAATTATTCGCCGTGATAGGTGAGAATCCAAACAAAAAGAAATAAATTTAGAAACCGGAATGCTAAAACGAAACTCACACTACCAGTAACAACAATTATGCTATTGCTTCCAGACCGCGATGCCGGGTCCACGTGGGAAACGGACATCTGTTTTCACAGACACGCTAACTAGATTGAGCATAAACAACCAAAAACGTTGTAATATGATAAAATAATCTAGAATACTACTTACTTAGAATGTTAGTTCAACGCAGAATAAATAATCAACGATTATCAAATTTAAATGTCGTTCAGGTAAAGCAAATTCCACAGCGGTAACAGAAAACACGTGTAGCCTAATTCACGGTCTGCAAGCAAGAGACCATGACCGCTTCCGCTGCGCAACGCCACACAACGCGGAACGGCTGTCAGCACAAGTTGCACAAAAATGCCGCGAAGAAGAATTGAACGTTACAATATACAGAATGTTCATTTTAAGTAACGCACCATTACTATCTCAAGAAGTACATATAGGAGCTACGTAATCGGTTAAATTGGCAAACAATTTATATTTTATGAAATTATTTTAATGAGCGAAACCAGAATTTTTTAGACCAGTGTATGTTAAATTGACATTTATTTAATTCAAATTGCATAGAAATCAGCGTGCTATGAAATAAACCAATTAATAAATCAATATAGTCTTCAGAAATTACCGAAATTCTTCACAAAATAGTCGTATTGACATTTAATAATCAATCGAGCAAATAAAAATATTATTTCAATTTAAAAAAGTCAAGCCAATTGCTGATCCTTCCATTTGACTTTTAATTTTTATTGTTGTGTATGTCTGCTTTATTTTATTTTTAGTTTAATCTGAAAATGCTTAGTATTTTATTTGTACTTAAACTGTGCGTCAAACAAAGTAGTCATCGGTCTGTATCTTTTCTTATTCGATTATTTTAAATTTTCAAAATTTTGTTCAAAGTTTATTTTGAATTAAAATTTCCACATATCTGCAGTATTAATTTCTCTACCGGATGTTCCATTTTTGCGCAATGATATACAACTTTATATTTTTTAATAGAACACTATATATTTTTGCGAATTTTAAAGATATTTTACTTCGCTTTTTAACAGTTCTTATTCATTATAGTCCTAAAATGATTAGTACAGAAACTATTTTTTATTATTAATTATCACACAATAAAAATATTCCATTAATTAATTTGTTTAAACAATTACATTAGTTGCTGTTAGACCTTTATAATTATTATTTTCTTCTTAGTTTTTTTTTTTATAATTTATTTAGTTTGTTTATGCAAAAATAAATTTTACAAAATACCAAATAGTTAACATGGTATTTATTCTTACTGAATGTCGAAGAAATATTAATTCAGCCATTAGCCATCAGGAATGATATCCTAATAAGTAATAACCGTGTACCTCAGAGATCTATTTAAAAAAAGAAGTTATAACGATTTACTCATTCTGGTAATGTAGCTTATCAAAGAAATTTTACAGAAACAAAATTATTCTCACAAAAGAATCTGAATTGAACATGTTTGTGCAGTTTATAAAAATGGTCATGTAAGTCAACATAAAATATGCAGTATTTTAGTATTAGTAAGACTTCCGTATTGTTTTGCAGTCTTTGAGTTTGATAGTTTGTGTTTAATTAATTTAATATATACAAATGAATAGGTTCAGAGAATAAAATAGTATTTTGCTAGAAATTCGGTTGTCAGAGTAAAATATTTTTCTACGGTATATATGAAAATATTCTTATTCAGTCTATAACGACCAATAAAATTCGACAATTTAACAAAACTGGAACTGTCGCAAAGCTAGAAAAACAATAGAAATATAAACGCAGTATATCAGGTAGATAATTTGGATCACAATAGGGTCATTGAAAACAAACTGAATATACTTATATATGTAGGGGCACACATTGCGGGGACATTATTAGGAGGCAATAGGGGAAACTTGCCCCTTCTGGTATTTTGAGTTTAGTAACACTACCGTACAAACAAATCAATAACTGCACGGACAAGATATGTAAAATCGAATTGAATTTTATAAAATTATCACTGAACAAGTACAGCAGGACGTAATTTTTTCTTTCGAAATATTTATTTTCTGATTTCAAAGTAATAGTAGTGTAAATAAATTCAACGCTAATTTATACGCTACAGAAAACTCGAAATGGATATGAACCATAGATAAACAACGTTTGTGGAGGAATTTTAGATAATTTTGTAATTGGTTCCTATTTCATTGACGAATATCAAAATCAAAATAATTATCTAGAATTTCTTCAAAATTAATTACCAGTCTTATTAAAAAATTTAATTTACACAAAAGAGAAAATATTTTACCATGATGGTGCCCTATCACATTCGGCATGAATTATAAATTTAGCATTTGAGGACTGGATTTAGCATTTGAGGAATGGATAGGGAAAAATAGACTAACAAAATAACCTGGGAGATAGCCGGATCTTATGTCAATAACAAAGTGCATAAAGAAGGTCCAATTACAATAGTAGACATGAAAAACAAAATAACGGCAGCATTTCCATCAATTGCACGAAACCAAGGTTCGTCAGTTCGAATACGTCTGCCGACAATGTACATGTACTTATCTTTATCACACTTGGGTTCTATAATTTAGTCACTTAAACGCCTAAATTAATTTGTCTAAAGAAACTGGTAGTACGGCAGTGTAAAAACAGAATTTCGGTGTGTCCCGCCCTATGAGCCGAAACTGAATAATACGACGTTATTATATTATTATTATTATAAAGAGAAATAAAAGACCTTCAAAATTTTGCAAAAATATATGGAGTGTTCCATTAAAAAGTATAAAGTTGCATATCATTCATAGAAACATTTATATTGCATATATGTGGACATTTTAATTTAAAGTAAACATTATTTGAAAAAGTTTTCCTTAATAATTAAAATAATCGAGTAAAAAAAATACAGACCGAAGGACCAATCTATATATGAGGACTTAAGTATTATAATTCTTCAATCCTCTGGCTAGTGGGTCACTAGGGTAACGATTAAGTTTCTGTTGTAGACAGCTTTGTTGAAACATATCTTAGATCTCAGGCTAATGTATAACCCCTCTGATATCTCTTTGTCATGTTATGTAAAAAGTATCTTATGTTGCTATGATAAATCATATTTCTTTAATAACAATCATTGTTACAGATACCAAAAGATCATGAAAAGATATAACTATATGCTGTACGAGACTGCATGGTTTTGTCTGGTTAACATTAACCTTGAATTTCATAACATTCCTGCACTGTGGGATAAGCTTTCTTCAGGAGATAAAACGTTATTTAATTTTGATGTAAATTCCATCGACTGGGATGAATACTTAGATATCTTTAATAAAAGCGTTAAAGAACAACTTAAAGAAGATTTTACTAATATGGATCAATGCGAAGCTAAACGATATCTGTAAGTTGTTATACTTACATACTAATACCAATAATATAAACTACATATTATAATTATATTAACGAAAATATATTTTATTATAGATTAAAAAGTAAATTTTAATATTTGATAATGATAATAAATACGATATAATGATATGTATTAGAAGATGATGACTACTATTTCTTTACTAAATGAATCAAATAATACTATAAATAATTATAGATATGGACTTTACAAAATGTTGTTGTGGGCAATTACAAATAAAATATATTTACAAGCTTCATCTAATGATGTAACCTTTAATCGAATAAAATCTCATGCATTTTATTTTAATTAGAATATTATTATTTTGTATCTGGCTAGTATTGTTAAAGAATAAATAGTTTTAAAAAATTTATAAATTTTAATTTTTGTATTTGCCTTCCTTAAATAAATGAATCACAAAACAATACAGAATAAAAAATATTCAAGAAAATATAAACCCATTAAAATATTTCAAATAAATTAAATAGCAAGTTTTGGGGCATATTTTGAAACTAATCCATTAATTTGTAACGACCAGTAAAACAATTCAACTTATAAAAATAGATGTATAAAAGCAAATTCATATTTTTATTCAGTGCCGTTTAATTTCAATTAAAAATTTTAATAAAATTTTAAGAATATCATAAGTATCAAATTGATCCAGTATGTCAATTATGGCGAGATCTGACAACCTATTTTGTGTCATTGTGGGGCGTAAATAACTCTTAATTATTTTCGCGATTGACACAGGTAGTGGTAAAAAAATACGGAGTGTAAAGTACAGTACAGTCTGTACTAGATTGAAAGGTGATAAAAATAAAAGAAAATAAACATATACTAATGAGAAGAAAACGACACGGAATCTTAAAAACCTAAGAAAATTGAGAAGTGGAAACAATTTACGCTTTAATCATAAATAAGAGACTGACGAAATTTTATTTTGATCCCTCGCATCTCACTGGTTTATCTGGAGCTAGTAAACTCTAAACGAAAAATATGATAATAATAACATACAAAAATGGCTTAGTTCACAGGAGTAACATACATTACATAAACCAAATCGAAAACTTTATTCCAAAAAACGGGTACAAATTTTCCAACATAAATGACTTGAATAACATGCGAAAGTTTAGCTGCTATAGTAACAGCAACAAATATATTAATTTTTACTGTAAATTATAAAAGACCAGCATTGCAGCGTTTAAAAATATATTTAGAGAAAGGAAACTATTGTCTTTATAGATTGAAATGGATCAGAATTTATTATTAAATTAGTAAAAGTATTTTTTCAAGAAAATGATATTAGATTTTATGTAGCTCATAATCAACAAACAAACGCATGCAAAGATATAATGTAATGCTAAAGACTAGGATGTTTCGTTATTTTCCTTATAAAAATACCTACAGATATATAGATGTACTGCAAAATCTTGTATCAACTTATAATAGTGTATCGAGTACGGCCCTGTTCCTTCTGGAACAGTCTACACGTCGTAGTCTGCTATGCGTTTAGCGGTGTCTCAAACGCAATTCAGAGACAAGTTCGAACCTGTTCTCTCTTATAGTGTTTCAGAAGATCTGGAATATTGTAGAATATCTTGTTCCAGTATATAAGGGAGAGTTTAAGCCGGCAGCATTCATTCTGTATTTGAAGTGTGAACAGTGCAAGTCATCGCTAAATACTGTCACGTCTCGGGGGAACTTCGACCTTCATCATGATTTGTCTCTCATTCTTCACGAATTGCTTCATTTTGGTCTCTGTCATCACACCACAGCACCAATTGAACGCGTGTCCGATAAATTTAGCGCTCTAGCAAATCGGTACTTCTTGGTAGCTGATGTTGTCGCCGCTGCTGGCGAGCTTCGTGGAATTCTCTCTAGAATTGCTTCTAATTGCCGCTCGGATTTTCCCTCTATGGTAAGAAAATATTCTGGGTCTAAAGATGCGTCCATCTTTGTAAAAAGATCCCTGAATATTGTTGATATATCCGTGATTCGTCTTGATAGATTGCATCCGCCGGTTTTATTATCGCAACTTCCTACTATTTCCTTGGCCTGATCTGTCTCGTAATCGTTCTCATACTTTTCGACCCATTCCGACTCGCACGTCAGCGGAATGGTAGCTTCGTACGTGATGGCGCCCGGCAAGTTCTTCCACCGCCACCACACGTACTGGCACTTCAATCGCCGCATTCGCGATCACGCACCACATACATATGAAAATTCTGTAACAATAGAAACATATGGCACCTACCTTTTGGTGTCAGATTAAGACCTGAATTATCAAGCTCGCCGTAAGAAAAACAACATTAACATTAAATTAAGCCACACGCCTGTAAGCTGGTTAATCTTTTTATTGAAATTTTTACATAAATTATAAAACATTAAGAGTTATTATGATTATTACGATACTTAGTCTTATTATTTAGCTTAAATCCTAACATAATATCTTAATCATACTTATCTAACTATATGTATATATATATATTTATTTTCCTAATTATCTCCTATCTATGACGGTGGTTCAAGACGACGCTGGGTAGACGGCCGGTACACAGGTTCTCATTTGTCTCACCCTGGTGAGTGCACAAACTAAATTTAGATCAATGTCCCTGTGATACCGACATCGGACAGTATCATGTATAGATTCTACAAACGGTATACGCGGGAGGATTTCGATTCGTCCCCCGTAAAAACGTTTTATATACTCGCATGCACCATCCTGTTCGGCCATCAGACAGACAGTCACGCATTTCTTTGTGACTAGTTCCAAAATTACACCCAGTCGTACCTCATCCACATCTCCATGCTCCCACGCGAGCCAGTGTCGCGACCAAATTGCCTTTGCGACACGCTGTTCGCGGGGAAGGGCCTCCCATGCGCAAGGTGGCTTTATAAAAAAAGTCACTTCGCGGAAGCTGGTTTTAACCGCAACTTCCTTCGGAACGAATCGTCCCGGCAAATTGAAGCCCTAAATGCTCAGAGTGTAATTCGCATAAAACATGCTGCTCACCGGAGTGTGACATGCCTTACTCACCGTCGGCGTCGGGGTTGGGGGTTCAGGAGTGTGGTCGGAGTCCGAGTCCGACTCTGCACAGTGTATCAGCTTGTCGCTATCCTTTTCACGGACCGCCCCGTGTGCTGTGCTTGGCCGTAGGCTTTCTGAGGGAACGGCGCTGTAGCTGACGGACACCGCATCCCAATCTTCTGCCACGGGTGGCTCTCACGGCTTCGGCGTGCTGGTAGAGAAGGCTTCAGGGGGATATAGCGACCCGAGGGTAACTTCCTCCGATTCGTCGTCGTCGTCGCGAGAGTACCTGTGCATTTCCTCGTCTTCGACGACCTCAAATCGAGGACACAATTCCCCCAGTTCGTCCTGTTGTTCCCACCACTGCAGGGGGCGGCTACCGCCTAACCCGCTCATCGCCTGGAATCTTGGAAAAAATTCCATGACGATGAATCGGGCTAGGTTGGTCATCGCTGCCCCGTGCAGGAAACCGTCCGCAATCTCCCTGGCCAAGTCCATCCTCTTTAACATCATCGGGTCCGCCAACACCCGTGCCAGAACTTCCTCAGGTGTCCCTGGCATGTCGGCCATGGCACCCACCCACATCTTTACTTCAAATATCATGGGCAGTACCACCAACCGTAGTAGTGCAACCAGGAACCGAGCAGCCAGGTTCACAGCCCGTTGCTCTATAACTTTTTCCGCCTGGGCCTTCACCCGAGTATAGGTGAGGGCTACCCGCTCGTGAATTTGCCTGAACGTCCTGAAACAATTTCCAAATATGTCTTAAAAATAATACGTGCTTGCGTGTTAATTCACTCACTACTTCTACTTGTCAACAGAATTACTTTTCACTTACCCTTTTATATAGATGTAAATAGTTACATGTTAATTACAAAATACTACGTTGTTTACTTATTCCTCATCGGGCGAGTTCGTCCCTGACTCGCACAACTCTCTTGTTCTATTCATATCTTGCGCGGCCTGTTTACGTACGCTGCTGCGTAGTTGCCGCTGTCCGCTCTCGCTGTTATCGTCAGGCGCCCACGGCGCGTGATATCTCTTCAACCGCGCTACATGTACAGTTTCTAGTTTTGATTTTTTCGCGTTCCCTTTTTCAATAACATATGATACATCTGACTTTTTACCTACTATTACATATGGACCGTACCATTTAAGTAATAGTTTGTCTGTTTTTCCTACAAACCTCTCAGGGCTGTATACTTTCACTTTTTCGCCAATTTCAAATTCGACGTGTCGGTGCTTGCCATCATATCTCTTCTTATCTTTTATTTGTTTTCTCTCAATGTTTCCCTTGGCTTCTTCTCTAATTGCCTGCAGTTGTTCTTGGGTTTTTATTATTATTTCTGTTTCCACTGTTTGAGCGATTTGTGCTTCCGTGGGTAAAATAGGTTCACGACCGTATAATAATTTAAATGACGACATTTTTGTCGTATCCTGTCTCCCTGAATTATATGCAAACGTTACGTGAGGTAAATATTCGTCCCAGTTTGTTTGTGCAGTACTGGTGTACATACTTAGCATATCTGCTAATGTTTTATTTAGTCGTTCCGTCAATCCATTTGTTTGTGGACGATATGCTGTTGTAAAACGACTTTCTGTTCCCATAATTCGCAATAATTCGGCTACAAGCTGTGATTCAAACACTCGTCCTCTGTCACTGAGTAGAATGCGCGGCGAGCCGTGTCGACAAATTGTGCTACCGGCTTAGCTTTACCACTGGGAAGTACCTTTGTCTCTGCCCAGCGTGTTGCGTAGTCCGTCGCAACGATAATAAAATTCTTACCTTTCTTACTCCTCCGAAATGGTCTTAATAGATCAATACCTACGCGATCAAATGGTTGTCCTACCGGTAGTGGATGTAATAAGCCGGCTGGCTTAAAATTTGCGACTCCTCTTCTGGCTTGACAAAAATTACAGCCTTTCACATAGCGCTCAACGTCCTTCCTCAGCGTGTCCCAATAATATCGTGAATTAATACGATGAAATATTTTCGCGAATCCCAAATGTCCGGCTAATGGCTCATCGTGATTACTATAAAGAATTTCTCCGACCAAACTCCTCGGTATCACGAGTAGCTTCATCTCACCTTCAGTTTGGGGATTACGTTTATATAGAACTCCGTTGTTGTTCAGTTCAAAGTTTTTTGCACGTCTTTGCAGTAAACTATTTCCATATTCTGGGTCTCGAACGACCGATGTTATTTCATTTATTTGACTATTTTCGGTCTGTAATTTAGCCATGTTTTCCGGCTCCATTACATATGTTGCAATCTCGATTGCTTCTTCTTCATCCTGTGCCGTGGTCGGTGTACAGGGGTAGCGTATCAGTTATTTTAAATACCACATCTTTTTTTGTTAGATTTTACATCGGACGCGCGATTCTCGCAAAGTCTTTTATAAACTTTCGATAATAATTACATAATCCCAAAAAACTCTGCACATCTTTTACTTTCCGTGGCAGCGGGAAGTTCCTAATTGCTATCAGTTTTTTAGCATCCAGTTGAATACCCTCAGCTGATACTCTAAATCCTAACAATTCTATTTTTGTTTACAAATATGAATATTTGGATGGTTTCAGTGTCGCTCAAACACATGATTAAATGCTCGTCGAATGTTTTGCTAAATATTATTACGTCATCGAGGTAGATAAGCACTTCCTTCCATTTTAACTCGCGAAACACCATATCTGCTAAACTTTGAAATGTAGCGGGCGCAGAGCATAAACCAAAACTAAGCACGTTGAATTCGTAATGCCCATCTGGCGTTATGAATGCTGTTTTTGCTTTGTCTTCTTCACATACTGGTATTTGTCAGTATCCGCTAAATAAATCTAAACTTGAAAAGTACTTAGCATCGCCCAGATAACTAAGTATGTCTTCAATTACCGGCAGGGGGTACACATCCGGCTTAGTGGCCGCGTTCAGTTTACGATAATCTACGCAGAATCGCCAAGTGTCATCTTTTTTCTTCACTAACACTACGGGTGACGACCACGCTCCGTATGATGGCCGAATGATCTTGTCAGCTAACATTTCATTGACCTGTTGCTGTATAATGTCCCGTTCCTTGTGTGACACGCGATATGGTGTCTGATGAATTGGTGCCGCGTCCCCCGTGCTAATTTCATGCTGAACTAATTGTGTTAAACCTATCTGCTTGGAATTCCAGACATACACATCATTATATTCTTCTATCAACTCTTCTAGTTGTCTGCGTTTTTTCTTCTTCTATATTATCTATTGCTAAAATTTCTGGCCTTGCATCGGCGTAATAATTATAAGCTAAAGCAGTATTTTTATGCAATTTACAAGCGTTCCTTTTACTTATATTACGAATGGAGGCAGTCCATGTACCGATATTTGACTCATGAGGCCGTAACGTAGTAACTTCTATTTCAAATTTTTCTATTAAATCTGTCCTAATTACTATGTTATAATACGCGTTCATTGAACCTGTCTCCGTTAAGTCACAATGCATCGTGGCGCCTGCATCTATTTTGAGATCAGTCATTAGTACTAGTTTATTTTTATCCCGCACTGGCGGCAGACTGTCTACTCCCGGCCACTCCATGTGTTCGCCGGCTGACGTTGCATCGTGCTCCCGCACTCTGGCTGTGATTTCAGGCGCACAGTCGTCCAGTGGCGTATCATGTAGTTGATGCGTTTCGGTTCCGAAATTGATTTGTGCGAATTCGACATGTCCGATTTTTATCAAAATTGTTTTGTTATCAAAGTTAATTACGGCGTCACGCAGAATACGAAATTGAATGCCTAGAATTAAGTCGCACGGCAGATATGGTACCACCAGAGTGGCTAATTCTGTGGTCCACGGGCCCATCGTGATTGTTAGATTCGTACTCCCCAGCACTGGTGTGAGATGAACCCCCGCGGATCGGAGTACATCCACCGATGTCTGTTCGCAGTCAAGGGCGTGGCTAGCGCCTACTACATTGTACACGGCTCCTGTATCGACGATGATGCTCACGGGTTGATTATTCAACCTACCTGTAACCGTGATAATTCTTAAATTAGGTTCAATATTTTTATCTAAGTTGCGCCCTGAATCAACTTGGTACACGGCACTTCGGACCCCGTCTAGCGCCGTGGAGCAGCGTGTCCCGCGCTCCGTTCGTCTCTTTGGTCATTTCCTTGACCCTCTTTCTGTTTTATCGGGCATATTCGTGCATAATGTCCCGGTTGCCCGCAATTATAACACACTGGCCTCTCGTCGTGTGTCCTTGTGTTGCGGTGTTCGTATCCACCACTCGCGCCGGCATTCTCACCTCTCGGTGGATTATCTCGGTTACCTGTATTTCCGCTCGGACGCTGGAAATTTCTCGGCGGATACCGCGATGACGTACTTGCGTGTTGGTTTCCGTACCTTTGTCCAGGTGAGTCAGTTCTCTGCTTCTCCTTTCTTATCATATGAAATAGTCGCTCTTCCAATGCGGCGAATTCATTTTTTAACGAGCTCACGGGCTTTTTCCCTCCAGCCATTGCTTGAACCCGTGCAATGCGATCATCCGTGTCGCACATTAAATCAATCGCGTCTTTTAATTCAGCCAATGTTTTCGTACGACAAATCGTAATTTCCCGCTGTAATTTAGCTTCTACCCTGCGCTCTATTGTTGAACGTATTTCTTCCTCGTCCAGTGCCGTCGGCAATTCGTCGTGTATAGTTAGCATGGTGTAATAATACGTCCGTGGATCTTCGTCTGTTTGTTGAACACGCGTATGCCACTGTTCCCACAAGCCTCGCCCATATCCGACCGGACAAAATTATTTTTTAAACGCGTTTATTAATAATTGCCAGGTTGCGTTTTGATTCCGACTCGCATATGTTCTGAACCATAGAAAAGGACATAGTACTTGTACCTGTCTTTTAAATATACTAGATTAACTTATCAAAAATTTTGACAACTTTAAGGCATCAGTACTTATTCAAATAGACTTTTCAAAAGCATTCGATATGGTGGACCATGAATTAATGCTTGCTAAGCTCCATTATTATAAGTTTTCAGAGGATACTCTAAGATGGTGTAAAGACTATTTCACTAATAGAGAGTTTTGCATAAGTATGCGTAATTCCTGTGAGATACTTAACTCGGCAGCTTTCCCGTTGCAGCGTGGTGTCCCGCAAGGATCTATTCTGGGACCATTGTTCTTTTTACTCTATGTATCAGATTTGCCCTCTAAGTTAAATTTTTGTGACATCCACTCTTATGCTGATGATACACAAATTATAGCAACTATAAATTCGGAAAATCTAAATGAAAATTGTAACAGAATCAATCAGGATTTGGAGAATGTTACTACATGGGTAAAGAACAATGGACTCAAAATTAATGCGACAAAATCTTCTCTAGTTGTATTCGGAATGGATAAATTACCGGGCATCATACTGGGTGGCACTACTCTTGAACGAAGTACAGCTGCGAAAAGTTTAGGAGTATATATTGACGGAAACTTAAATTTTCGTGAACATTTAAAAAACAAATTAAAAGCGGCAATGATTAAGCTACGACATCTCTATCAGTTTCGTAACTTACTCTCGTCGAAAGTAAAATTGCATTTAGTTAATTCACTAATTCTACCTATTTTCGATTACTGTTCCTGCGTATATGTTCAAAATTTAACACAAGCTGATAAACATAGAATAACAGTCTTTCAGAACTGCTGTCTGAGATATGTATATGGTGTTTATAAATATGAACATATTTCAGTTTATAGATTAGAAGCTAATATGGAGGATATAGGCACTCGCGCAAGAAAATCCTATATTATTCTCACACATAAAATTAAAACTACTGGTGTCCCGACATACCTATTTGAGAAACTAAATTATAAGGATTGTGATTATGGGCTTCGGTCAAAAAATTCGTTTGTTGTACCTTCTTTTAAAAAATCTAAATAAAAATGTTGTTTTTCATATCTAGCACCGATGCTGTATAATTCACTACCAGATGATTTGAAGTCTCTAACAGTAAACTCATTAAAAAATAAATTGTATACAGTTTGTGTAAATTTGTAATCAAGAAAACTTAAAAATTTTGTTTCTACCTATTACTATACCTTTATACTTGATCTATGTTTAATTTGGTGTACATTGTAAAATTTATGTAATTCTCAAATGTTGGGTTGGGTGGAAGAGCAGCCTCTGGCTGAACCCCCGCCTTTGACGAGTGTCAATAAAGATGATGATGATGATTATTATTATTATTATACTTCTGCTCTCCCGTCTAAATACATGTCGAAATATGCAAGCTTCATTACGTTCGTCCATCTGTTCGCTTTTGCAGCTCGTTCGAACGAGCGCACAAAATCTACGGCACTGATTTTAAGTTGCGGATCATATTTCTCCGGCTCGACAAACCGCGGTCTAATTGGTTCTTCCAAGTCCCTTAAATCGCGCAGGGATGGCTCGGCCTCCCCTAGATCTTGGTAAACTACTTCGTTTTTAACCATCGCTTCTACCGATCCTTCTTGGAATATTCGCGAATGAATTGACTGTTCACTAGATATGCTATTATTTCGTGATTTCGCCGATCCGTTACTTGAAATATCTGAATTCCCTTGTTCGTTATTTTGAGAATAATCTAACGAACTCTTAGCGGGCGGTGTTGTTACTGTTGACGTGTTTCCTCCTGCCTCCGCGGTGTTATTCGTACCCGTTTCGTCCTGCGTTAGTGGCGGTGGTGTACGTAGCATAGTAGTGCGATGCACGAGTATATTAGGTAATTGCTGTTGAGTTCTAGTACGCGATCGAAGCTGATATGGCGTATTAGCGGAACTACTATTCATGCTTATCAACCATGCGCAATTAAATTCACAAATCCACCTTCAACACATTTAAATAAATTTGCCATTTACTTAATTTTGAAATACCCGGCGCCTCCACCAAATGTCACGTCTCGAGGGAACTTAGTAAAATAATCAGTAACCGACATTAGAGTATACTGACCAGACGTTATCAAAATAATTATAATTACTGTTACAACTTTGATAATGCCACAAACAACTGACGTGACGACATTACTCATAGCTCAAGATGGGTACCGTGTTGAAGACTCCAGTAAAACAGTGCCAGGACTTCATTCTACCGTGTGGATTTCAATGAATACAAGCGAATAATTTGCATAGATGTTTATTGATTAATATTACAAGTTGTACTTACAGATTTTCCCATGGCTTCACCATTGTGTTCTGATGCACTGAATACTCGATCGTTGAGGACTAGCGACTCGATTTCTTGTTTGGTCGTTGACTGTTCGATTCTACGACTGTGTCACCGTCTGTTTAACTGTCGACGACTGTCCTCAACGATTCCAAAACTTGAGTTTTTATGCGAAGTGCATCAGACACTGTGGTTAGCTATTTCCGTCAAGCTCCCGATTCTCGGGTTTAGGTTACACTAAAATCTACTGTGATGCATTCTTTTCTTAGATTCTAACGCAGTCTTCTCGTAAGCATTCCCAAAAAAGGTGATTACTATAGCAACTGTGACTAAATTAGGAAATCTATATTTTGAACATTGAACTTAAGATCCGAGACTCCATATCGATTACACGGAACCGCGAAGGAGCTAGACCACAGCCCATCTTGCATGATTGCGATCGGCTACTTCCTGGTTTGTGTAGCGATGTGTCTTCTTATCGGGAAGCGTGCGAAATTAAGTGCATAAACAAGTATTCGGAGAACATGGTATTCAGGAGGTTGCTGTCGAGCTCATGCTAAGTAATTGTGGTAACAATTACTCATTATGCATAATGCAAAACTCATTACAACACCTTAGTGTATGATAATACCGTTCTTACTATCGTTCTGTTAGCACGTATATTCCACGAGCAATTTATAAGTGAATATTTTAGTGTTTTTTTAAGTGATTTAATTGTTTAAACTTATTATTATTAGTAAATAGTGGCATATAGAATTTTGCACATTACTTTATTTTACTGTATCATCTCCGTGTGTTCTATTTTTTATAAAAATTAAAAAAAATTTGACACTTTTAAGAACAGTGAATCAACAATTTTTACTCTGTAAATTAATTAGTGACAAATTCGTTCTTGCTTAGCAGTGTTCAACAACCTACAATCGTCCAGCTAGTTACTGTAAGTCTCAACATTTACTTTCTTTTTCATCACGATGGCTCCACCGAACTGCAGTATTTGCGAATCAGTTGTCAATCGAAGAGATAAGGGCGCGGCGTGCGCGTGGAAGTGCCAGCAGTTATTTCACTATTACTGCATGAATTTAACTAATGCAGAAAAAGCTACTCTGATCAACTCTAAGTGTTTTATTTGGATTTGCGATAAGTGCAGAACAGCAACATCTAACGCACAATCCATCCACAACCGCTTCGAGTCCCGCACATGAACAATCTATTTCTGAGATTGCAGCTTCACTGAATGAAATTTAAAAAGCCGTCCAATTTTGCAGTGATAAAACCTACGATTTCGAGGCCAAACTAAATAACTTTGAGACAAAATTCGATAGTTTTGTTACCAAAATCAATATAATTGAACCACTTAAAGCTGAATGTGAGAATTTTAAATGCAAAATAGAAGATTATGAACAGCGATCTCGCATAAACAATTTAGAAATTCACGGAATCCCAGAAGTAGCGAGCGAAAATTTAGTACAAATATTGAAAAAAGTGGGCGACAAACTACAAACTCAAATTGTTGAACAAGATATTGATGCTATACACCGCGTTGCTTCGTTTAATCACGATAAATCTAAGTCCAAGAACATAATTGTTAGATTTGTTTCACGCCTAAAAAAAGATGCATTACTATCTGCAGCACGCGGTTATGGCAGCCTAAATTCATCACATATTACCTTTACGCAATCTAACATTTACCTTAATGACCATCTCAGTCCCAACAACAAATTATTATTACACGACACTAAACTTGCGGCGAAAGATAAGGGCTTTAAATACGTTTTTGTGAAAAATTGTAGAATCTATGCTAGAAAAAACAACACTTCTCCAGTTATTTTAATCAACACTAGCAATGATGTTTCCAAGATAAAATAAATGCTCACGCAGACATCAGTTATAAAATAATAAGCTAGAAATGTTCGCGGCATTAAAACAAAACTAGTTAATGTTTACAACCTATTATCATCCTGTGATTTCGACGTTATCTTCTTCATTGAAACATGGCTAAATAACTCGGTTCATGATTCCAAAATCTGTGATGTAAATAAATTTTGTGTCTATAGACACGATCGTAATAATAATAAATCACAAGGCGGTGGTGTGTTAATTCTAGTTTCCAAAAAATACATCTCTAAGTTAGAAGCAAACTGGTTTTCATCGGCTGAAGATGTATGGATAACAATAAGTGCTTCTAAACGTTATAAAATTCACTTGTGCTGTGTGTACTTCCCGCCCCTCAGTGATTTAAAAACGTACGAGAATCACTGTAACAAACTTATCAATCTGTCGATATTATATCCGAACGATGAATTCTTAGTGGTGGGTGATTACAACCTCCCTGAAATTGATTGGGTTCTCTTCAACAACAAACTAGTTCCCTCATTCCGAAAAAGACTGGACACGCATTTAGAAGTTATTAATTCAACAGTTCTGTGTAACTTAAATCAATATAATGGAATATGTAATCACGTGAATAGAATATTAGATCTGGTGTTTTGTACAAACATAATTAATATTAGGTCATCTGTCTCTCCGCTTAGTTATATTGACTTATATCACCCACCACTTGAATTTAATCTTTGTCTAAAAGCATATGACGAACTTTCTTGAAATGTCTCATTTTTTTATGATTTCAATAAGTGCGATTATGATGAGCTAATATATAAACTCTCCTGTATTAATTGGTCGGAAAGGCTTAACAGTGCTGTTGTCGATGATAACGTTGAATGTTTCTACAGTATTTTATATAGTCTGATCGAAAAATATGTTCCACTTAAAACACGCATACCTAAAAAAATACCCTCGTTGGTTTACTAGATCATTAATTAAAATAATCAAAGAAAAACATAACTTTCACAAAAAATGGAAAACATATGAAAACCAATCAGACTATCTCACATTCTCGTTATTACGACACAGAGTAAAAGAAAAAATAGATTTTGACTACAAAAATTATGTAAATGTAATGAAAACTAAAATTAATTCAAATGTTAAAAACTTTTGGAGTCATATTAACACTTAAAAAAACAACAATGGTATTCCTACTATTTTAAGTTACAACAGTGTTGAAGCCTCTTCCGGTATAGAAATCTATTTGCTGATCATTTTGAGTCGGTTTATTGCAATGATAATGTTACCTTTACATTTACTGAAACTGATGAGAACAAGCCGTAAATATAAGTTCATTATACTAAGATATTGGCAGCACTCGAAACTTTAAATATAAATAAGGGATACGGTCCGGACAGAATACATTCTAGATTCATAAAAACCTGTGCGCATTACCTGCCTTTCCAGGAAAGTATAAGTATAACAATTTTTTTGTGTGTTTCTGTCAGTGTTTCTGTCTTTTTAAAATGTTAAGATGTTAAAAGCAATATTACTAGCAAAATTTTTTACATGGACACTAAAAGTCGGGGGGCCCAACCAGGGAAGCTACTGAAAATTTTAGGGGGGCAAGGGCCCCCCTGGACCCCCCGCTAGCGCCGCCACTGCTCTTAATACACAAATAACTATTGTATTCATTTATTTTTCAGTCTTCCTTATCGGAGAATTTTGTAATAGAAGTAGAATCTTCTAAAATGAATTACGATGAAATTTGCGGTAGAAGAATCGTGGATATACAATACTCTTTCAATGATCTAAAATCTATAAAATATCTTGAATGCGAGTGTTTATTTTCGATATAAATATTTTTTGAAAAGTATTTTTAAATTCAAGTGTAATATTTGTGGCATAGAAAATAAAATTCACACTGAAAATTCAGAGATGATATTGGCTGTCAATAAATTAGTTGTTAGCTATTGTTTTCATGAATTCGAAAGATTTTCATGAAAAAATTCAAGTAGGAATGGGACGTAATGTTAGCAAATATACACTGAAGTATACAGAAATAAGAGAAATAAATTAAGAGCAAGGCAGAACCGCGGATATCTCAAAAAAAGATTACATGTAGTTAATCACTCAGATATAAATTATAGTCCAAATACTAAAAATCCGGAACCTGATATGGGCAACGAAGAATATGAAGAAGCGAAAAAATTATTTTTTAATATTATTAAAAATGCTGACCGAAATTATATTTTCCAACACACTATTGGTCAGTTTACTGAACAGCTTTAGAAGGACGAAAACATGTTACCGCCTCGCACTTCGGACAGATTTGAAAAAGCGGAAAGCAACATCCACAGCGAATATAGTTAAAAATATGTATAATTTGTTTACCGGTTGTAAAGCAACAAAATATGGTATTAGAAACGAAAGTATGGCTATCGATCTTCTGGAAGGCAAGCTTAAAAACACGGCTTTTTGATCCTGAACGACGAATCGGCTGTGAAATCAATTATCCATACAGCGCACGAGACATGGCAGTGATTGCAGCAGTAGAGGAAAAATTATAAAATTTGTAGAAATTATAAATGGCATGATAAGTTTGAAAAAAATAGTTATTTGTGTATTAAGAGTGGAAAGTGATTCTTTGTTACTCGAGCACGGTAATTGCAGCGCGAGCCGAAGGCGAGAGCTGCAATAGTGTAAGTGGAACAAAGACACTTTACGCTCGTGATACACACATAATTTTTTCTACGATTGCATCTAAAATTATTCAAACCGTATACGTTCTTAAGGTGGAGCATCCGCTTAATTAAATCTTAAGTTAGCTGCAGAACACTTGATCTGACTTGATCTCTTTCAAATAATATATCTTTGTTTTTATGAATGAAACTTACGATGAACTGTACATAATTTTAAAGCCAATACTTCAAGGTGTAGTAATAATATACATATTATTAAATTTATGTACAATTAATTGATAGAAAACGGTTCAAAAATGGACTTGAATTTCTCAAAAATGCCGAGTACGATTTTCTTTACATTTTTTTGAATATTTAAGAATATGGTCCTCTATAACATATACAATTTTTATCCAATTTAAATTTGTAACTTTTGAGAAAAAAAAATAAATATGCAAAAAAAACGCTCAAAAGCAGGCTTTTTCGGATATTTTTGTTTTTTTTTTCAAAAGTTACAAATTCAAATTGGATAAAAATTGTATATGTTATAGAAGATCATATTCTTAAATATACAGAATTTTTTAAACAAAATCGTACTCGGCATTTTTGAGAAATTCAGACTCGAAATTTTGATATCTTGACCTGCTGCATATCAATTCAAATTTGTTTGTTTTATAGAAATTCCACATTCTTTATATTGTACATATCAAAAAGTAAAATGTTGTGAGATTATTCTGCACTACTTGTTCCTTCATTTAGATGAGAATAAGTATATAAAATATTTTTTTGAAATTTGAATTTGTTGCAGCAACTTTGCGAAATACTCATTTTACACACTTGATGTGTGCTTTGTCGTACACTCAGCGCAAAAATAAACATCTAGATTGACAGCTGTCATTCATAATGATATATTTCACAATGTAGATATATACATGTTATGAATGAGTATTTCAGAATTTGTGGTTTGGCATATATCTATTTTATTTTTCGTATTATATTACACTAATATTCGAAGTTATTAGTACGATACATCAGGTTTTACTGCAAACATTTGATCAATTTTAGCAGAGCAGATTAGTAGAACAGTATGGTTAGTAATATTGGAATGGATTATTTGTTTTAAAAACCGATATTTTTAACAAAGTTTTTAATTTAACGTTTATAGACAACAATTGTTATTCTAACCTTAAATATTGCACAAAAGGAAGTAGGAATGTATTTATATTGTTTACAGATTATAAGATGGATGATAACATAAAACAGAACAAATATACCTCGTCGATGCAAAATTAAAAATACGTACATAAATTTATAAACAAATGCTTGTGGAAAAAATTATTTTCATATTTGGATATATAAAAAAAAGCATCTACAACTCTGATAGTGCATGTATTTTATTTAATTGAAGCGTTTACATGTTTTCAATACATTTTAGGATTAAAGTACGTAAACATGATTAGAAAATACATGAGAAATGAGAACTGCGATTCTAAAGTCAGAATATTGCTGTAATGTCGTTTTTATGTCATAATATCAAATAAAATACTATATGTTATTACATTTTAGTGTTTATTGTATTAACATATCATTTACAATTATTTTCTGTTATTTGAAATAATTTTCTTGAAAATCTTCACGTTTGTATAATTTTAAACTACGTGCCAATACCCCTACCACTATTTAGCATAGACTCATATTTGGTTTTTTATGATTGGTCAGATCAACACTTTTGTCAAAACTACAAGAAACCCTACTTACACGATAACAAATTGTTGGTTAACGAACTTCAGGCCGTATGCTTCACCTTAAAATAAATTCGTTCTGTCAACTGTCAATATGACAACTTTCTGTTTTGTTTGTATCTCTGGTAACTATTGAAATAAGCGCGCGTTTAATATTTTTTCTACGATTGCTATGAAAAGTTGACAATTACGCTCTCATTTGTCATCGTAAAGTTGACGTTTTATTTTCAGTACGTATACGTTTTTTAATAATTTTAAGATGCAATCATAGAAAAAATTATGTGTGTATCACGAGCGTAAAGTGTCTTTGTTCCTCTTACACTATTGCAACTCTCGCCTTTGGCTCGCGTTGCAATTACCGTGTTCGAGTAACAAAGACTCACTTTACGCTCTTAATACACAAATAACTATTTCCGCGTTGCCATTGTAGACGCGCAAAAAAGATATTTTTCGATTGTTCCACAGAAAACGTCAACTTTACGATGACAAATGAGAGCGTAAGTGTCAACTTTTCATAGCAATCGTAGAAACAAATAGTTATCTGTGTAATAAGAGCGTAAAGTGATTCTAGTAACTATTGAAATAAGCACGCATTTCATATCTTTTTCGCGCTTTGCTATTGGAAACGCCCGTATTTAACATCTTTTTCGCGCGTTGTCAATGGAGACGCGCGACAAAGATATTTTTCGATTGTTTCTCAGAAAACGTCAACTTTACGATGACATATGAGAGCGTAATTTTCAACTTATCATAGCAATCGAAGAAAACCGATATTTTTTTTGTACCAGATACAGGCCCATTGAAATATTTCAAATAGAAATATGTGTTACTTTGTAATATACACTAATATTGACATATATGTAATATATTAATAATTAATTAGAAATATAAGATAAGCTTTTAACGTCTTTATTATTTTCACCAAAAACATGTAACCAACTAAAAAAATAAAATAACTACCGTAACAATTGTAGTTAATTATCAAAAAATAAATAAACATTTCATTTTAAAATAATCAAGTCACAAAAAATAAACATTTCATTTGTAAATGTAAATAATCAAGTCACCACACTACTCCCCCCAAAACGGAATTTTTTTATAGCTAAAAATATTGCCAGAAGTTCCTTTCCGAACGTGCTGTACCGTTTTTCGGTTGGAGTTAAGGTTGTCGAATAAAACAAGATGGGTTTCCAGCTGTTATTGACGAACTGTTGCAGTACTGCCCCAACTCCAACATCATAAACATTTCATTTGTAAATGTAAATAATCAAGTCACCACATATATATTGAAAAAATACAACATAATTCTGTATTTTAGGAACAAATAATAGTTCCACAACTAGTATATTTTTATCAAAATTTTTGTTGCACAAATTAGTTGATCCTCGATTTAATTTTTCTTGTTCAGGAGCCTGATTCTGTATCTTGCGTGACTACTTGCGGCATCCATACTAACACAGATATGTCACATGCATATAGTAAACCATCTATCGGACATTTAAAGAACTAATGGGTATGACGTCACTTCTTGCAAGCAAATATAGATGCGTGACCTCCGTAGCTCCTGTTTCTTACTTGCGACACTACCTGTCTCATTCTAACATTATGTTTGTCTTTTACTTTCTTGTCATTTTGCGTATGACAAACAATGACATGTGATTGCAACTGACAGTTCTAGTTTCAAAACCATTACCAACACTAAACTTGGCGCGAAAACGTAAAGCACGGAATTCCCTATGCACGACAACAGAAAAGAATCGGTGACGTCATTCATTGTACTAACGCAAATTTAATCACGCAACTGCTCACGCAAGATACAGAATCAACCTCCTGATACGTATCAAATAACTGCAGATCTCCAATCATTATATCAATTCACGTGTCATTTAATAAACAACAGATACGTATCAAATAACTGCAGATCTCCAATCTATACCGGGTGGTAGAGATGCGCATTTTATAAAAAAAATTAACCAGACCCGACCCGAACCCGATGGGTACCCAACCTGACCCGATGGATACCCGACCCGATGGATATCCAACCCAACCAGACTCGATGGGTACCCAACCCGACCAGACCCGACCAGACCCGATGGATATCCAACCCGACCAGACCCGATGGATATCCAACCTGACCCGGCCCGATGGATATCCAACCCGACCCGACCGGATGGATATCCAATCTAACCCGATTATGTGTATACTACTTGAACAGATATGTACCCAACTGATCCGAAAGTTAATTTTACAAGGAATATGTAGTATTTCATTAGATACAATAAAAAATCTGTTAATATTAACTGTGCAAAACTACTATTTACTTAAATCTACTTGTATACTTGTATACGAGTAGTTCAAAATGATTTGTTATAAGTATAAATATTTGTAAAAAGCATACTAACAGACTTAGTAACAAGGAAAATGTATTATAAAATTGATTTCAAACCTTGTTAACTCATTGCATGTATTAACGGGAATATAATATACATTTTACATACAGAGTTCAGGATAATATATATGAGCAAACGGGTGGTGTTCATGACGTCATCGGTCACACGGCCCCGTTGAATGGTTCCGCAACTGGACCACTTCGTACCGGTCACACCTGCATGACAAAATATAACATGTCATTCCAGTCTCAATCAGCGGTCACTGAGATTTACATTTTAGGTAGTGCTATAGGATTAAGGTTACAGGTACGAATTAGGATGTCCCAGACATCCGTGTGGATCCAATCCACACGAGGTCCCAGACCTCATCGGTGCGGGTATTTAGACCCGATCGTTGCAGGTATTTAGACCCGATTGATGCGGCCGTGGATGTCCCAGACATCCGTGTCGATCCAATCCACACGAGGTCCCAGACCTCATCGGTGCGGGTATTTAGACCCGATCGTGGCGGGTATTTAGACCCGATAGTAGCAGGTCCTTCCCAACCTGATCAAGGATCAGTACTGTCGTATGCGCTGAAGACCGCTAAACACAAAAGAGGAGGGACTCCAATTACAGACACAGGTAAATTTCACTCTGTGGTCATTATGTAGCCATTGACGGATGCGCAGCTGGATTCGCAGACCCAGCGCGGAGAGCCCTCAATACGGCCCTGTATGTCACCACCACCTGATTAGCAATTGTAGTATGCTCTTAAATGCCGCAACCTGGCGGAGGGACTTCAGTACTGAGTTCTTAAGGAAGGCAAAGTGTGAATACACAGAATAGCACATAATAATATATAATGTAACATCTGATCAAACACATATATCCCCAAACAAATACCACACCAAAACATAAACATAATGTACTCATTATAACATCAATTTACATGTCATTCAATAAACAACAGACACGTATCAAGTCAGTACAGATCTCCAATCAATATATCATCAATTAATGTGGCATTTAATAAACAACAGATATATGTTAAATCATTGCAGTTCTCATAAAATAGGATATAACATCTGATCATAAATCATTGCAATTCTCAATAAGATAGAATATAACATCTGATCAGTCACATATATCCTCAAACAAATACCACACCAATACATAAACATAATGCACTCATTATATCATCAATTTACGTGTCATTCAATAAATAACAGACACGTATCAAATCAATATATCATCAATTCATGTGGCATTTAATAAACAACAGACATATGTTAAATCACTGCAGTTCTCCGCATACGTTGAATCTAGACCTAGAAAGACAGTGAGATAACTCACCTTTAATTACTGCTAATCCAATACAATGTCCAGGTAATAATGAATGTATTAGTCCTTCACTTCACGTATTCACTTCCACCCCGAATTGTTCGTCACACCCGTGAAACATAGACTGAGCGTCTCAGCGCTGGCAGCCACCTCAGGCTGCATCGTCATATTTTTCGTTGACAGATATATGACCACCAGCGCTTCCAAATCAGTGGATTGCATTATTAAAATGCATGTCTTACATTTGAGTGAATATTTTATTAAACAAATGTATAATGTTACACATTTTTGGTACAAATTGCGGTTTTGTAGCAAAGACTACACTAAATTCAGTAAATATCAGTGGCGAACCGAGAAAATATATTTGGAGGGGGCTTGGATATTTGTAAAACGAGTAGATTTAAATATATATATATATAAATTATGTAATGGCTGTATTCCTATTCTACAATAATTATGCAATGTCAGCATATTCTTCCAGTATATTTCCATTATGATAAGCTAGGTAATAAAAACCCTTGTAACTAAGATAAGGTGTTCATTGTTCCTGTATTCTTCTATCTCAACACATGTAACCAAGTTGATAAGCAAAACATTTTTTTTCAAATATATTAATCAAATTATTTAATTGGCGCAGCATCGGTAGTATCAGAGAAACACATAACTGTGTGGTGAATATTGATTCTTTGCTCTGATAAATCAATCAATAATAAACCAAAACAAAATACATTTCAACAAAACCGTCTACAACGACCTGTGGAAACAATCGAAACGCAGATCCCACGGAGAAATCTATTTTCCTTTGGCAACTCAACAACTGAAGAATCGAGAGAAGAAGAAGGAAGACTTGCTGTTCGAACCCGATCACGTCTCCAAACCCAGGAAGAATCAGCGACCCGGTGATGTCCGTAAAGCATCAAACGACCCTAGTACTATTCATAATATCTCAGTAAGTTAAAAACTTAAGATAATTACCTGTGTACTAGTAATAAATATTTAAAATAAATTTTCAATAACTGTTAGAAAATTTAAGACAATAATTTATGTAACACACTAAAGGGATACCTCTAGCAAACGACTAGTAACAAAGGTATCGAGGGACCGGCACAGTCCCAAACATACAGAACACACTTCATGCTAGATAGTGATAGTGAACCAGAGCCTACTCCGTCAAATTACACTAACAAAAATATAACACTAAGACCGAGTAGACTAAACGTGTTAAATAGTTTAATCATGACTACAACCACATGTACTGAATTAAAAACCCTCTGTGAAATTATCTTTCCATACAACGGAGACATAAAAATACTTAATAATTTTATCAATGCCGTAGATGACGTAAAATCTACACTAATCGGCATTACACTAACTGCCATCCAGAACACATTTCTCTTTGGACTCATAAAAACGAAACTCACACACAAAGCTGCCGAATTAATAGCAGTAAATAACTTTAAAGATTGGGACGAACTAAAATTCCACTTAACAACAAACCACTGTGATAAAAGCACAGCCGAGACAATACTATTAAAAAATTTACAAATAAAAAATAAAATGAACGCAGATAAATCTCTAGAAATCATTTCTCAAAAATTTTCAAAATATTAATCAAACATTTTACTAAAAGAATATAGTCAATCGCAAAAAAACGCGATAATAAATGAAAATCAAAAGTTAGTCATCTCTTATTTCATAACTCTTTTACCTTTATCAATAAGAGGAGCATTTATTGTTAAAGAACCCGGCACCCTAGAAGCGTGCGAACGTTTTTTGAGAAATGAATTCAATTACTCACAACAGAGCACACATCAGTCACCCATGTTAAATGATAAGCAAAATTTTAGCTTAAATGTACCACCAAGAAAATTCCCGGCTCAAGAATCCCCATCAAGAGCCATCCAATTCAATAATAACCAACCACAACAAAAAATTTTCGCTCCACGTCAAAACTTAAAAATTATTACGACACAAAAAAAACATTTCAACCCAAACCAATGACCCAGCAAACCAGGCTTACTACGCCTATGTCAACACAAACGATAAGACAAAATTACAACCTCAACGAAAACTCAGATGAACAACCAGACCGCACTGAGGACGAATACGAATACGCGGAACAAGACAATGAAACCGAACATGACTCTTTTTCAGAACACGAGACAGAAGTAGACGAAAACAAGTAATGTCTAGTCTTATAACTTATAATCTACCATCATTACAAATACAAGATTATGTCATTTTATTAGATACGGGGTCAAGCATAAACTTAATACACCCAGATTTAGTTAAATTCAAAAATATCAAAACTTATGAAGAAAAATGTACATTTACTACCGTAAATGGAAAATCCACTATTTCACACTTTGTTGTATTAAAAATAAATAAAATTTCATTTAAATGTTATATTCACAAATTTCATAAACAATATAATCTATTATTAGGTATTGAAGCATTTAAGAAACTAGATATCCAAATTGATTTTAAGAAAAACTCCGTTAACATCCAAGGAAAAGAAAAGACACTACAAACCGACTTTAAAAATTGTCAACAAAATAATAATAATCAAATACGCTCAGAACATTTGAATCAGATCGAAAAATCTAAATTAACAACACAAACTCACAATAAAATCGGTGACGTAACAGAAACAAAAATATTTGCCCACTGTATTTCCGAAGACCTAGAAATGAACCAAGGGTTAGCAGACCAAGTTAATAAAAAATTCGATAGTATAAATTTTTGCAAAAATAAAAATGTTACAGATAAATGTATTATTATTCAAAATTCTAATAATCAAACAATTATTCATTTGATTACAAAAAAATATATAACGATAAACCATCAATTAAAAACCTAGACAAACCATTAAAAGAACTTAGGGATTATCTTATACTTAACGAGATCTTTCAAATAAATCTACCCCTGCTAGGATGCGGTTTAGATCACTTAGAATGGACTCAGGTGTCAGCAAAAATATTAAAAATATTTGAAGATACAAATATACAAATATACGTTTATTCTTTACCCATAGTAAATTTACATAGCAACGATAACGAATCAATTTCGTCAAATCAAAACACAATTCATTCAGATCCCGAAAATTTTGTAAATGGAATTAAATATATAGAAGATAGAATAAATATAGCTGATAATCAATTAACATTCGAAATCTATAATTCTGAAACTGAAATCAAAATAATAAAATTATTTGAAAATAAGAAACAACGAATTCAGTGTAAATTTAATCAACAAACTCTCGAAGATGATATCTTAAACTTCCTTAAAGAATATATAATTCCAAAAGTAAAATATTTAGCTATTTTTTATGAAAAAGATTTAGACCTTAAATTCTCAAAAATAATAAAAGAAAATTTCGAATTCAACACAATTAATATAATTGCTTGTAATAAAATAGTTCAAGACGTAGAAAATGAAGAAGAACAGACAGAAATCATTCATGACTTTCATACGGGCTTAACAAATCATAGAGGCATAATCGCCACTTTAAATTCATTAAAAGACAAATATTTTTGGCCAAAAATGGTCAATTCAATTACTGAATACATCAACAGATGTGAACTTTGTAAATTAAATAAATATAATCGAAAACCAATTCCAGCTATAGATAACCTAACACCAACACCTCAAAAACCATTTGACATAATAAATGTCGACGTACTATGTTTAAATAAAAATAATTTTTTAACAATTTTCGATCAATTCTCTAAACATGGTCAAATCTGTCCATTAGAATATAAAAGCTCAAATAATATATCACAGAAATTAATTCAATACTTCCAAATTTACACAATACCAAATAAAATAATTATGGACGCAGGTCCAGAATTTAAAGGTAACATCGTACAAGAATTACTCAAAATTAAAAATATAGAAAGTCATATAATCTGTGTAAGCAATCCTAAAAGCAACGCCGTTGAACGATTCCATTCAACACTCATAGAACATCTTAGACTCCTTGAAAATAACAATCATTTTAAGAATAAAACATTCTTGGAAAAACTCGATTTAGCCATCCTGGCCTATAACAATACGAAACACACCGGTACGAAATTAACCCCGAACGAAACACTATTCGGTAAAAATAATCAAACCCCTCTTATACCGATCACAGTCATTAACGAAAAAACAATACAAAAATATCAAACAGAACAAGAGGAATTATTTAAAATCATTAATAATAAAATTAAACTTGAAAAGCAAAAGCGGTACAAAGAAAATGACAACCCCCTACAAATAAAAAATACTATTTATGTGAAAGAAAACCCAAGATTAATTAAGAAATTTAAAAAGCCTTTATTTAGAAAATATAGAGTTCAACATTATGACCCGATACTCGGAAAGGTAAAAATCAAAGATCAAATAGCAGAAAAGCACGTAAGGATAGCCAAAATTAAACAATAAATTGTTGTTCCAGATGTACGGCCCAACTTACGGATATTTCAAACGATAATGGATTTCACCTAGCTAAATTAGGGAAAACACAAATAAAAACATCAGAACAAATAATCTATTTTAATTACAATATTACCCCGATTCACGATGAATTTATTAAAATCGCAAAATTAAAAGAAACTCTTCTCTTTCAAATTAAAGACGCTCAGGATGTGTTTCAAAACTATATTAATATCCTAACATATAATTTTAACGACTTGGAAAATCAAATCAGTAAAATATTTCACAAAATCTCAAAACACGGTTTAATTAATGGATTAGGAGGTATTATTAAAGCAATATCAGGTAACTTAGATGCTTCAGACGAAGAGCGATACGATAAAATTCTTGAACAAATTAAAAATAATGAAAAATTATTACCAGATCAAACTAATCAAAATTTAAAAATCAGTAAGGAAATGATAAATAAATTTAATGATCAAATTGAAAAAAATTTAAAGTAATGAGAATACGTTGAAAATACAAATAGAAAATATTAAAGAGATCTTAAAGAATAACTTCAATTGGCAAGGAAGAATTGACGTAGAAAGCAAATTTCAAGAATTAATATTTATAATTCAAAACTTAAATGACCTCACCAAACAGATTGAAATCAGTTTAATCTTCTGTACTTTAAGAAAACTGCACACAAGCATCATTGACCCGACTAACATTAGAAAAATTACACAAAATAAAGACATTTGGCAATTAAACGAAATCATAGAAACTTACTGCCAACACGATAACGAACAGATACACTTCCTTATCAACATCCCACTCTTTTCTTCTCACACGTACGACTTGTATCAATTTACTCCTCTACCGTTTATCAAAGATAATCAAGTCTTACAATTAAATGAGAAACAAACTATGTATTTTATAAACAATAACGATAATTTTAAGTAAATGTATAGTAAATATGTTAAAGGCTCAAACAAATGATGATTGTAAATATCATACTCTTGAATTGAAAAATACTTGGGAGAAAATTCAAAACACAAATGAATTAATTATAATCAGCCCTAATGAGCAACAAATTCAAATTAATTGTGAAAGTACTACATTAAATAAAAAAATCAAGGGTATATTTAAATTAAAATTTATTAATAAATGTGAAATAAACAATTTCAAATTTGATATAATCCAAGAAAGTTATAAAGAAATAATATTTGAACCTTTTAACTTTAATAAAACATTACAACAATTGACAACAATAAATTTAGAGACAGTAAAAAAGGTAGATGTAACAATTAAAGAATTACCACAAATAAACGAGCCAAAACTGGAAGATCATCATTATTGTTATTACACTATTTATATTGTATTGATTTTAATTTTAATAATATGTTCTGCTTTAGTTTATAAGCTTAGAAATAAGTTATTAATAATGTGTAAAAGAAATAAAAGACCTGGTTGTAATAAAGAACAAATAGAATTAAGTCCTATTAATTAATAATTATTGTATAATCTTAGAAGGGAGGAATTATGTAATGGCTGTATTCCTATTCTACAATAATTATGCGATGTCAGCATATTCTTCCAGTATATTTCCATTATGATAAGCTAGGTAATAAAAACCCTTGTAACTAAGATAAGGTGTTCATTGTTCCTGTATTCTGCTATCTCAACACATGTAACCAAGTTGATAATAAAAACATTTTTTTTCAAATATATTAAATCAAATTATTTAATTTATATATAGAAATTATTTAATTACATTTAAATAAATATGAAATATAAGTGAAAACCCCTCCCCTTGCGTACGCCAGTGGTAAATATAAATACTAAAGCGGAATGACATAAAGTATACTAAAATCCATGATTAGATAATACGAATAAAAGCGGCAGTAGAATTATAAAAATATACAATTTGTGATACACTTGTTTTGTTATGCCATCTTTATCGTAGCATTGCTTTGATTTATGTTTACAAAGCATGAATGAGAGCGCAAGCACTGTTAGATTTTCACCTCTGCTTAATATTATAAACATACAGGATGTTCAAAAAAGGGTAAAAACTAAGGCATATACATTTCAGTGTACTTATTCTCAGCAACATTTTTTTTTTAAATTCGCTAAATTAAAGGCTCTAAAGGTTCTTGAAGCGTATATTTCTGAGGCACTGGCCGACATGTAATTTTTAATAAAAATTATAATGAATTATTATTACATCTTTTACGTAGTGATATATTTACTTTTATTTTATTTATAATTCATAATCAGCACATTAAAATGTATTAGCCCTCAAAGTTTTTTTATATAATATATATAAGCGAGCAAGCGTTAATTATAAATTTTAAATAAATTCTAAATATACTTGTAATGGGGTAGGTGGTTTATAGTCCTGTAGAATTGAGAACCCGGATTTCATTTCCACAGGCGACAAATAATTTTCACCACGTTAAAACTAGTCCTGAGACATTCCCTCCACTAATATCTTTGGGAGTCGTGATTTGACGGCTGGTAATCGTACTTCACACGAAGAAATATATCACTTACCGAGATATGTAATGCGCAAAAAGCGTGATGATATATTTATTTATTTATTTTGCACGTGAATATTTCATATAAATATAAATTAAATTATGAACCTGACCCGACTTACCCGTAATGAACCAGACCCGACTTACCCGTAAATGAACCAGACCCGACTTACCCGTAATGAACCAGACCCGACTTACCCGTAAATGAACCAGACCCGACTTACCCGCAAATGAACCAGACCCGACTTACCCGTAAATGAACCAGACCCGACTTACCCGTAAATGAACCAGACCCGAACCAGACCCGACATGAACAACTTACAACTGACCCGAAACCCGACTGCGGGTCGGGTCGGGTCTGGTCGGGTTTCGGGTTTCGGGTAAAAATGCGCATCTCTACCGGGTGGTGCTCGGTGAGTGCGAACATAGGAATTTAACATGGGATATTAGTTTTATACAATTTCCTGCTCTCCTGTACATTTTACGGAAAAAACTGTAGAGGGAAGATTTGTTCAGAATTAAAAGTTACCCATGAAACTGTTTTTACATGTTTTATTAAGTTTTTGGTTTAGCCGTAACATTAAAAATAAATTTCGAAATTTCTGTTACTTTGTAGCAATAGCCATGACTTTTCTTTTATTTTTATGACAAATGCGTTAAATGTCAATTTTTGATGTTTATTCAAGTTAATCTTATAATTTAAATTAAATCTTTGTGTAACCTATAAAATGAATGTTTATTCAAACGAAGAACGTGTCTTCATTATTAAAAATTATTATGGAGGAAATAGTTATAGGAGGGTGCGGGATTTATTTTCAATTAAATATGAAGATAAACCAATTCCAAGTGTATCAACAATTTCAAAACTGGTTACAAAATTTGAGAGTACAGCTAGTGTAGCTGTGACCGATGGTAATGAAGGCAATAATAATAATAACAGAATACGTCATAACGAAGTGAATGAAGAATTGGTATTGGCTATGATATCTCAAAATTCAAGGTACAGCATAAGACATATTGCTTCTGAATGTGGTTTGCATCATTCAACAGTTCTGAGAATTTTAAAAACACATGGATATAAATCTTACAAATTTCAAACACATCAAGAACTTCTTTTGGCTGATTTTGAAACTAGAAGTACATTTTGTGAAATTATGCAAGAAAAGGCAAATCGGGACCAGCACTTTATTTCGTCGATTTGTTTTACAGATGAATGTACATTTACTTTAAATAATGAACCAAATGTTCAGAATACTCGTATGTGGACCACAGAAAATCATCATTTAACTGTGTGTACAGGTACCCAATATCCTGAGAAAATTAATATTTGGGTTGGAATTTTTAAGAACAGGATTATACCATTTGAAATTATGGGAAATTTAAATTCTGATATGTATTTAGAACTTCTGCAAAATCATATAGGTCCTGCATTGGATGAGGCAGCTGCAGTAGATGAGGATATTTGGTTCCAGCAGGATGGGTGCCCGGCTCATTATGGAATAAATGTGCGGGGATATTTAGATTTGGTTTTTCCTAATCGGTGGATTGGTCGTGGTGGTGGAATAAATTGGCCTGCAAGATCTCCGGACCTAGCTCCTTGCGATTTTTTTTTGTGGGGGCATCTTAAAAGTAAAATTTACTCTAAACACTACGAAAATTTAGATTTACTAAGACAAGCTATATTCGAAGAATGTGATAATATTACTGACAGGCAATTAGCCAATGTTAGAACTTCGTTTTACAATAGACTTGGTTATTGTCTTGCTGAAAATGGTGGCTTGTTTGAACATTTATTGTAATTTCTTTATTTTTTTATGTAGGTATATTAAATAATATTGTTACAATTATTACTTATTATTTCACATTAAATTATTGTAATTTAAAATTTTTAAAAAAAATTGAAATTGTTGATAAACTTGAAACTGATTTATTATTAAATATGAAAATAAAACTTTGTTCAAAGAATAAAAATGTGATTTTTTTGATTTAATTTAAATTATAAGATTAACTTTAATAAACATCAAAAATTGACATTTAACGCATTTGTCATAAAAATAAAAGAAAAGTCATGGCTATTACTACAAAGTAACAGAAATTTCGAAATTTATTTTTAATGTTACGGCTAAACCAAAAACTTAATAAAACATGTAAAAACAGTTTCATGGGTAACTTTTAATTCTGAACAAATCTTCCCTCTACAGTTTTTTCCGTAAAATGTACAGGAGAGCAGGAAATTGCATAAAACTAATATCCCATGTTAAATTCCTATGTTCGCACTCACCGAGCACCACCCGGTATATCAATTCAGGTGTCATTTAATAAACAACAGATACGTATCAAATAACTGCAGATCTTCTATCATTATATTAATTCACGTGTCATTTAATAAACAACAGATACGTATCAAATAACTGCAGATCTCCAATCATTATATCAATTCACGTGTCATTTAATAAACAACAGATACGTATCAAATAACTGCTGATCTCCAGTCATTATATCAATTCCCGTGTCATTTAATAAACAACAGATACGTATCAAATAACTGCAGATCTTCTATCATTATATCAATTCACGTGTCATTTAATAAACAACAGATACGTATCAAATAACTGCAGATCTCCAATCATTATATCAATTCACGTGTCATTTAATAAACAACAGATACGTATCAAATAACTGCAGATCTCAAATCATTATATGAATTCACGTGTCATTTAATAAACAACAGATACGTATCAAATAACTGCAGATCTCCAATCATTATATCAATTCCCGTGTCATTTAATAAACAACAGATACGTATCAAATAACTGCAGATCTCCAATCATTATATCAATTCACGTGTCATTTAATAAACAACAGATACGTATCAAATAACTGCAGATCTCCAATCATTATATCAATTCACGTGTCATTTAATAAACAACAGATACGTATCAAATAACTGCAGATCTCAAATCATTATATCAATTCACGTGTCATTTAATAAACAACAGATACGTATCAAATAACTGCAGATCTCCAATCATTATATCAATTCCCGTGTCATTTAATAAACAACAGATACGTATCAAATAACTGCAGATCTCAAATCATTATATCAATTCACGTGTCATTTAATAAACAACAGATACGTATCAAATAACTGCAGATCTCAAATCATTATATCAATTCACGTGTCATTTAATAAACAACAGATACGTATCAAATAACTGCAGATCTCCAATCATTATATCAATTCCCGTGTCATTTAATAAACAACAGATACGTATCAAATAACTGCAGATCTCCAATCATTATATCAATTCCCGTGTCATTTAATAAACAACAGATACGTATCAAATAACTGCAGATCTCCAATCATTATATCAATTCACGTGTCATTTAATAAACAACAGATACGTATCAAATAACTGCAGATCTCCAATCATTATATCAATTCACGTGTCATTTAATAAACAACAGATACGTATCAAATAACTGCAGATCTCAAATCATTATATCAATTCACGTGTCATTTAATAAACAACAGATACGTATCAAATAACTGCAGATCTCCAATCATTATATCAATTCCCGTGTCATTTAATAAACAACAGATACGTATCAAATAACTGCAGATCTCCAATCATTATATCAATTCACGTGTCATTTAATAAACAACAGATACGTATCAAATAACTGCAGATCTCCAATCATTATATCAATTCCCGTGTCATTTAATAAACAACAGATACGTATCAAATAACTGCAGATCTCCAATCATTATATCAATTCCCGTGTCATTTAATAAACAACAGATACGTATCAAATAACTGCAGATCTCCAATCATTATATCAATTCACGTGTCATTTAATAAACAACAGATACGTATCAAATAACTGCAGATCTCAAATCATTATATCAATTCACGTGTCATTTAATAAACAACAGATACGTATCAAATAACTGCAGATCTCCAATCATTATATCAATTCCCGTGTCATTTAATAAACAACAGATACGTATCAAATAACTGCAGATCTCCAATCATTATATCAATTCACGTGTCATTTAATAAACAACAGATACGTATCAAATAACTGCAGATCTCCAATCATTATATCAATTCACGTGTCATTTAATAAACAACAGATACGTATCAAATAACTGCAGATCTCAAATCATTATATCAATTCACGTGTCATTTAATAAACAACAGATACGTATCAAATAACTGCAGATCTCCAATCATTATATCAATTCCCGTGTCATTTAATAAACAACAGATACGTATCAAATAACTGCAGATCTCAAATCATTAAATCAATTCACGTGTCATTTAATAAACAACAGATACGTATCAAATAACTGCAGATCTCCAATCATTATATCAATTCCCGTGTCATTTAATAAACAACAGATACGTATCAAATAACTGCAGATCTCCAATCATTATATCAATTCACGTGTCATTTAATAAACAACAGATACGTATCAAATAACTGCAGATCTTCTATCATTATATCAATACAAGTGTCATTTAATAAACAACAGATACGTATCAAATAACTGCAGATCTCCAATCATTATATCAATTCACGTGTCATTTAATAAACAACAGATACGTATCAAATAACTGCAGATCTCAAATCATTATATGAATTCACGTGTCATTTAATAAACAACAGATACGTATCAAATAACTGCAGATCTCCAATCATTATATCAATTCCCGTGTCATTTAATAAACAACAGATACGTATCAAATAACTGCAGATCTCAAATCATTATATCAATTCACGTGTCATTTAATAAACAACAGATACGTATCAAATAACTGCAGATCTCCAATCATTATATCAATTCCCGTGTCATTTAATAAACAACAGATACGTATCAAATAACTGCAGATCTCCAATCATTATATCAATTCATGTGTCATTTAATAAACAACAGATACGTATCAAATAACTGCAGATCTTCTATCATTATATCAATACAAGTGTCATTTAATAAACAACAGATACGTATCAAATAACTGCAGATCTCCAATCATTATATCAATTCCCGTGTCATTTAATAAACAACAGATACGTATCAAATAACTGCAGATCTCCAATCATTATATCAATTCACGTGTCATTTAATAAACAACAGATACGTATCAAATAACTGCTGATCTCCAGTCATTATATCAATTCCCGTGTCATTTAATAAACAACAGATACGTATCAAATAACTGCAGATCTTCTATCATTATATCAATTCACGTGTCATTTAATAAACAACAGATACGTATCAAATAACTGCAGATCTCCAATCATTATATCAATTCACGTGTCATTTAATAAACAACAGATACGTATCAAATAACTGCAGATCTCAAATCATTATATGAATTCACGTGTCATTTAATAAACAACAGATACGTATCAAATAACTGCAGATCTCCAATCATTATATCAATTCCCGTGTCATTTAATAAACAACAGATACGTATCAAATAACTGCAGATCTTCAATCATTATATTAATTCACGTGTCATTTAATAAACAACAGATACGTATCAAATAACTGCAGATCTCCAGTCATTATATCAATTCACGTGTCATTTAATAAACAACAGATACGTATCAAATAACTGCAGATCTTCTATCATTATATCAATACAAGTGTCATTTAATAAACAACAGATACGTATCAAATAACTGCAGATCTCAAATCATTATATGAATTCACGTGTCATTTAATAAACAACAGATACGTATCAAATAACTGCTGATCTCCAATCATTATATCAATTCACGTGTCATTTAATAAACAACAGATACGTATCAAATAACTGCTGATCTCCAGTCATTATATCAATTCACGTGTCATTTAATAAACAACAGATACGTATCAAATAACTGCAGATCTCAAATCATTATATGAATTCACGTGTCATTTAATAAACAACAGATACGTATCAAATAACTGCAGATCTCAAATCATTATATCAATTCACGTGTCATTTAATAAACAACAGATACGTATCAAATAACTGCAGATCTCCAATCATTATATCAATTCCCGTGTCATTTAATAAACAACAGATACGTATCAAATAACTGCAGATCTCCAATCATTATATCAATTCACGTGTCATTTAATAAACAACAGATACGTATCAAATAACTGCAGATCTTCTATCATTATATCAATACAAGTGTCATTTAATAAACAACAGATACGTATCAAATAACTGCAGATCTCCAATCATTATATCAATTCCCGTGTCATTTAATAAACAACAGATACGTATCAAATAACTGCAGATCTCCAATCATTATATCAATTCACGTGTCATTTAATAAACAACAGATACGTATCAAATAACTGCTGATCTCCAGTCATTATATCAATTCCCGTGTCATTTAATAAACAACAGATACGTATCAAATAACTGCAGATCTTCTATCATTATATCAATTCACGTGTCATTGAATAAACAACAGATACGTATCAAATAACTGCAGATCTCCAATCATTATATCAATTCACGTGTCATTTAATAAACAACAGATACGTATCAAATAACTGCAGATCTCAAATCATTTTATGAATTCACGTGTCATTTAATAAACAACAGATACGTATCAAATAACTGCAGATCTCCAATCATTATATCAATTCCCGTGTCATTTAATAAACAACAGATACGTATCAAATAACTGCAGATCTTCAATCATTATATTAATTCACGTGTCATTTAATAAACAACAGATACGTATCAAATAACTGCAGATCTCCAGTCATTATATCAATTCACGTGTCATTTAATAAACAACAGATACGTATCAAATAACTGCAGATCTTCTATCATTATATCAATACAAGTGTCATTTAATAAACAACAGATACGTATCAAATAACTGCAGATCTCAAATCATTATATGAATTCACGTGTCATTTAATAAACAACAGATACGTATCAAATAACTGCTGATCTCCAATCATTATATCAATTCACGTGTCATTTAATAAACAACAGATACGTATCAAATAACTGCTGATCTCCAGTCATTATATCAATTCACGTGTCATTTAATAAACAACAGATACGTATCAAATAACTGCAGATCTCAAATCATTATATGAATTCACGTGTCATTTAATAAACAACAGATACGTATCAAATAACTGCAGATCTCAAATCATTATATCAATTCACGTGTCATTTAATAAACAACAGATACGTATCAAATAACTGCAGATCTCCAATCATTATATCAATTCCCGTGTCATTTAATAAACAACAGATACGTATCAAATAACTGCAGATCTCCAATCATTATATCAATTCACGTGTCATTTAATAAACAACAGATACGTATCAAATAACTGCAGATCTTCTATCATTATATCAATACAAGTGTCATTTAATAAACAACAGATACGTATCAAATAACTGCAGATCTCCAATCATTATATCAATTCCCGTGTCATTTAATAAACAACAGATACGTATCAAATAACTGCAGATCTCCAATCATTATATCAATTCACGTGTCATTTAATAAACAACAGATACGTATCAAATAACTGCTGATCTCCAGTCATTATATCAATTCCCGTGTCATTTAATAAACAACAGATACGTATCAAATAACTGCAGATCTTCTATCATTATATCAATTCACGTGTCATTTAATAAACAACAGATACGTATCAAATAACTGCAGATCTCCAATCATTATATCAATTCACGTGTCATTTAATAAACAACAGATACGTATCAAATAACTGCAGATCTCAAATCATTATATGAATTCACGTGTCATTTAATAAACAACAGATACGTATCAAATAACTGCAGATCTCCAATCATTATATCAATTCCCGTGTCATTTAATAAACAACAGATACGTATCAAATAACTGCAGATCTTCAATCATTATATTAATTCACGTGTCATTTAATAAACAACAGATACGTATCAAATAACTGCAGATCTCCAGTCATTATATCAATTCACGTGTCATTTAATAAACAACAGATACGTATCAAATAACTGCAGATCTTCTATCATTATATCAATACAAGTGTCATTTAATAAACAACAGATACGTATCAAATAACTGCAGATCTCAAATCATTATATGAATTCACGTGTCATTTAATAAACAACAGATACGTATCAAATAACTGCTGATCTCCAATCATTATATCAATTCACGTGTCATTTAATAAACAACAGATACGTATCAAATAACTGCTGATCTCCAGTCATTATATCAATTCACGTGTCATTTAATAAACAACAGATACGTATCAAATAACTGCAGATCTCAAATCATTATATGAATTCACGTGTCATTTAATAAACAACAGATACGTATCAAATAACTGCAGATCTTCTATCATTATATCAATACAAGTGTCATTTAATAAACAACAGATACGTATCAAATAACTGCAGATCTTCTATCATTATATCAATACAAGTGTCATTTAATAAACAACAGATACGTATCAAATAACTGCAGATCTCCAATCATTATATCAATTCCCGTGTCATTTAATAAACAACAGATACGTATCAAATAACTGCAGATCTCAAATCATTATATGAATTCACGTGTCATTTAATAAACAACAGATACGTATCAAATAACTGCAGATCTTCTATCATTATATCAATTCACGTGTCATTTAATAAACAACAGATACGTATCAAATAACTGCAGATCTCCAGTCATTATATCAATTCACGTGTCATTTAATAAACAACAGATACGTATCAAATAACTGCAGATCTTCTATCATTATATTAATTCACGTGTCATTTAATAAACAACAGATACGTATCAAATAACTGCAGATCTCAAATCATTATATGAATTCACGTGTCATTTAATAAACAACAGATACGTATCAAATAACTGCAGATCTTCTATCATTATATTAATACAAGTGTCATTTAATAAACAACAGATACGTATCAAATAACTGCAGATCTTCTATCATTATATCAATTCACGTGTCATTTAATAAACAACAGATACGTATCAAATAACTGCAGATCTCCAATCATTATATCAATTCCCGTGTCATTTAATAAACAACAGATACGTATCAAATAACTGCAGATCTCAAATCATTATATGAATTCACGTGTCATTTAATAAACAACAGATACGTATCAAATAACTGCAGATCTTCTATCATTATATCAATTCACGTGTCATTTAATAAACAACAGATACGTATCAAATAACTGCAGATCTCCAGTCATTATATCAATTCACGTGTCATTTAATAAACAACAGATACGTATCAAATAACTGCAGATCTTCTATCATTATATTAATTCACGTGTCATTTAATAAACAACAGATACGTATCAAATAACTGCAGATCTCCAATCATTATATCAATTCACGTGTCATTTAATAAACAACAGATACGTATCAAATAACTGCAGATCTCCAATCTATATATCAATTCAGGTGTCATTTAATAAACAACAGATACGTATCAAATAACTGCAGATCTTCTATCATTATATTAATTCACGTGTCATTTAATAAACAACAGATACGTATCAAATAACTGCAGATCTTCAATCATTATATTAATTCACGTGTCATTTAATAAACAACAGATACGTATCAAATAACTGCAGATCTTCAATCATTATAGTAGAAAATAAACTTATGTCTAAAGATCAACAGATGAATACTGATACTTGTTTAGCACAATTATTGTTATCAGACTTGGAAATTAAAGCCTCAATCATAAAAGTTGCTCGACTTGGTAAATTCGATCCTACTATATCACAAAAACGGCCATTAAAAATTCAGTTAACATCAAAAGATGATGTAGCTAAAATTTTCCAAAATATTAATAAAATAATATCTAATGGTAACTGGAAAAATGTTGTTATCTCCAGACATCGTACTCAAATGCAGAATGAATATTATAAATCTGTTAAAGATGATTTTAATAATCGTAAAGCTGCTGGAGACGAAAATTAAAATTAAATTTATAAAAGGTGTACCTAAAATTGTGAACTCGGAACACTAATTTTGCCCAACAGTTGTAATGTTTCACTAAATGTTTATTATCAGAATACAAGAGGTCTCAATACAAAAAGTCAATTGTTTTATGTAAATTGTTGTAGTGTGTCTTATGATGTAATTGTCCTATCGGAAACTTGGCTCAATAGCTCAGTCAATGATGCTGAATTATTTCCACCCACGTATAATATTATTAGGGAAGATAGAAAATTCTCTTCTGTTGGTCGTTCTAAAGGAGGTGGAGTTCTTATTGCTTTAGCTAGTTATATAAGTTATAATACTTTAGATGTATCATATATTAGGGATCTTGTTCCTTTAATTAATTTTACTGCTTGTAAATGCTATCTTGGGAACAAAAACCTAATTTTTTGTGCACTTTATATTCCCTCGGATATCAATGCAAATGAATTAGAAATGTTTACTGATGCGCTTGAACATATGTTCATTGATGAAGACGTTCTTCTAGTTGGTGATTTTAATCTTCCAAATTTCAGTAATTCATCTGTCAATTGCATTAAATCGTCTACTTTTCGTATGTTTTGTAACATATTAAACATGAAGCAATATAACTCCATTAACAATATTAACAACAATATGCTTGATCTTGTTTTATCTAATTTATCTGTTGACATTACAGTGAAAAAGGCTGAGTATCCATTAGTTATGGAGGATTCCTATCATCCAGCTTTAGTTTTAAAATTTGAGCTTTCATCGTTCAAATCTATTAATTTTCCTTCAGCTAATAATACTCGTTACAACTTTCGTAAAGCTGACTACAAACAGTTATATGAGAATATTTGTAAAATAGATTGGTTTCCCTTATCTCATTGTCATCAAGTCAATGATGCTGTTAATTTATTCTATAAGCTATTGTATGACATATTTGATTTATCTGTCCCTAAATTTAAATATATAAAAAATAATTACCCAACATGGTTTACGCAAGAAATCAAATATAATATAAAAACCAAGGAATATTATAGGAAAAAATGGAGTAAATTTAAAAATCAAGTATATCTTGACGAATTTAAACGTTTGAGATCTTTAATTAAGTCGCAAATTACTGATGCCTACTACAGTTATCTAAGTAGTGTAGAAAATAACATTAAATTAAATCCTGCTGAACTTTGGAAATATGTGCATTTAAAAGAAGGTACTAGTCGCATCCCTGGTCAACTTCATAATGATGGGACTAAATATGACACACCCACCGACATTGTAAATGCGTTTGCTGATTTTTTCTCTGGGTTTTATTCTATTAGTTCTCCATATACAGTTTCCGAAGAATGTACCAATCATTCTCCTTTTAATATTAATCCTGTGGAGGAAGATAATCTTATTGCTTTAATGGCTTTTTTTTCCAAATAAATCTACAGCAGGCGAGGATCAAATTCCTAGCTTTATTGTCAAAGATGGTAGATATATATTCGCGAAACCAATGGCAATTATATTCATTGCTGCCATTGCTACTTCCACTTTCTTCGAAAGGTGGAAAAGAACTAGAATAACACCAGTATTTAAAAAAAGGTGATAAGTCGTGTATTGCAAACTATCGGCCTATTTCGCTTTTAAATAACTTTGGCAAGCTATTTGAAATGGTGATTTGTAATACTATTAGCAAGCACACTCATTCTTTGCTTTCCTTCGATCAGCATGGATTCATGCAAGGCTAATCTTGCATGTTTTACCCAATTTGTTTCTGAACGTCTCGACATACGCGGTCAAGTCGATGTCGTTTATACAGATTTTTCCCGAGCATTCGATACTATTGATCATGGTCTCCTGCTTACTAAAATTAGTGCTCTAGGTGCAGTTCCGAACATTATAATGTTATTAAAATCCTACCTTTCTGACAGGCCATCTTATGTCTTCTACAATGGTGTTGAATCATTTAATTTTACAGCTACGTCTGGAGTTCCACAAGGATCTAACCTCGGCCCATTATTATTTATTTTATATATTGATGAACTTGTAAAATCATTCAGTTGTCATGTTTTAGCATATGCAGATGACATAAAAATGTTTACCAATGTATCTTCTCAGGATGATTGTATGCTTTTACAGGAAAATATTGATCGATTGTATAGCTGGAGTGAAAATAATAATTTGCATGTTAACATTGCTAAGTGCTATGTTGTTTCTTTCACTCGTCGAATCTCACCTGTCGTCTATGTATACCACATAAATACTGAAGACATTACTCGTAAAAGCATAGTTAAAGACTTAGGAGTCACTTTTAGTTCTGATCTTAGTTTTTCTGAACAATATAATAATGTTTGCAATGCCGCTAGTAAATCCTTGGGGTTTATAATGAGAATTTCTAAAATGTTCAAAGATATCACTGTTTTGAAATCTTTATATTTCGCTTACGTTCTGAGTAAACTGGAATATGCATCCATAATTTGGTATCCTTTTTATTCTTATCAGCGTGCACTGCAGATCTTCAATCATCATATCAATATATTATCAATTCATATGGCATTTAATTAACAACAGACATGTGTCTCCGAATAAAATGCATCTAGATCTAGAATGACAGTGAGATAACTCATCATTAATTACTGCTGATCCAATACTGTGTTCAGGTAACAATGAATGTGTAGATCTTCACCTGTGAAACACATACTGAGCATCTTAGCGCTGGCAGCCCCCGCAAGCTGCGTCGTCACATCTTTCGTTGACAGATATATGACCACCAGCGCTTCCAAATCAGTGGATCGTACTTTATTTTTAGTTTTCAAATAAATGCAAAATTAAATTAAATAAACAAACATAATATAATTCAATTTTTTACACGGGCTTAGCTTTGACCAGCCCTCGTTCCCCTGCCTACGGCCCCTGTTTACAGTTTATTTCATAGCAACCACCAGTACAGGCTAACATATATATATATATATATATATATATATATATATATATATATATATATATATATATATATATATATATATATATATATATATATATATATATATATATATAGATCAGCACGACAGGCCTTGTAGGTCCTGGGCTTGTTTTACTACGTTTCTCCAGTCCATTCTATTGGTTGCTTTGGTCCGCCAGTTCTTTATTCCTAGTACCTTGACATCTGCTTCAACTTCGTCTAGCCATCTCTTCTTTGGTCTTCCTTTTTTCTTTTTTCCTTCTTGTTTCCGGTCTATAATAAGTCTTGGTGTTCGATTTTCCGTTAATCTTGCTACATGGCCCAGCAATCGTAATCTCTGCATCTTTGAGTGTGTAACAATATTGGGTTCCTTGCATGCCTCCTCCATTTCTTTGATAGTCCTTCTTCTCCAAATTTCTTCTTCTTTGATTCCTCCATATATTCTTCGTAGTATTTTCCTCTCCCGCACATAAAGTTCTTGTTCTTCTGCTTTTGTTAACGTCCAGGTTTCTGCTCCGTACAATACTGTCGGTCTCACTATTGTTTTGTAAATCTTCTTTTTTGCATTTCTAGATACCTCTTTACTTGTTAGTATCTTATTTAGACTTCCCACGGCTTTGCTTCCCTTATTTAGCCTTGTCGTTATTTTATCTTTCATTTCACTTCTGTGTGTTATCTTGGCTGATTGAAGTTGTATTCTTCTCCTGCTTCAGAAAATACTTTTAAAGTCTTCTTGAGGTTATTTTTCTTAGCACTCATCTTCATATATTGTGTTTTTTCCTGGTTTATTTTGAGTCCCAATCTTCCGGCCTCCTTAATTAGTGTAGTTGTTACTCGCTTTAGTTCTAGCTCTGACTTTGTGATAATTGTTACGTCGTCCGCAAAGGCAAGGCATTGGTGTCGTTTATCGTAAATTAGCCCTGACTTATTTAATTTACCTCTCCTCATTACTGTTTCTAACGCTAGGTTGAAAAGTGTAGCGGAAAGGGGGTCTCCTTGTCTGAACCCTGTTTTTACTTCAAAGCCTTCTAATTTGATCTTGTTCACTCTGACTTTACTTATTGTTCCCTGTAGGGTGCTCTTTATTAGTCTTGTGATCTTTTTCGGTATTTCTAGCAGCTCTCTCCTATTTATCGAGTCGTATGCTTGTTTAAAATCCACGAACAGAATGTAAAGTTCAAGCCCTTTCTCGTAATGTACCGCTTGTAGCTCTTTTAGCGTGAAAAGTTGGTCAATCGTTGACCGATTTTTCCTGAACCCCGCCTGGTACTCTCCTACTCTGCTTTCCATTTCTTCTTGCAGTTTCCTATTGATCCATGTTGCCATAACCTTATATACAACATCTAACAGGGCTATGCCTCGGTAGTTCTCGCATAGTGAGTTGTCTCCTTTCTTATGAATTGGACAGAGGACGGCTTCTTTCCATGTTTGTGGTATTTTTTCTTCCTTCCAACATGTTTTTATTAGTTTAAATATCTTTTGTCTGAGTCTATCTCCGCCGTATTTCACTAATTCAGCTGTTATGTCATTATCTCCCGGACTTTTATAGTTTTTCAAGTTGTTTATTATCTCTTCTATTTCTCTTTCCTCCGGCTCAGAATTTGTGTTTTCTTCTGTATCGTTGTGCATATTTAGTTGTAAGTCTTGTTCTGGTTCGTTTTCGTTTAGGAGTGTTTCAAAGTAGTTTGCCCATCTCTTTATTCTTGCTTCGTCACCTCCTATTAAATTTCCTTCCTTGTCCCGGCAATACAATGTTTTTTGTTTGTACCCTTCTTTTTCCTTCTTAATATTCTGGTAGAAATTTCTTACTTCAGTTTTATTGTAGTTTTCTTCCAGCATTGCCATTTGTTCTTTTAGTTTCTGTCTCTTCTTATTTCTGCATATCTTTTTATACAATCTTCTTTGTTGCTGGTATTTTTCCTTATTTGTTTCTGTTCCCGTTTTGATGTAATTCATTCTTGCCTGTCTTCCGTCTTCTATCGCCTTTCTGCAGTCACCATCGAACCACCTATTCTTCGTATTATTTAATGGTTTCGGTCCCAGTACTTCTTTCGCTGCTTGCGTTATCTTGTTTTGCAATGCTAACCACTCATCCTCTATTTTGGTTTCTGAGCTATTTTCTTCTAACATCTGTTCTATTTTAGCTATGTATTTTTGTGCGGTTTGCTCTGATTTTAATTTTTCTATGTTGTATCTGTGTTGTGTTGGTTTTATTCTGTTCGAGTATGGTATTTCCTCTTTTATGGTCATTCTTACTAAGTAGTGGTCCGTGTTGGCTTCCGCTCCTCTGTGACTCCTGATGTTTGTAATCAGCTGGGCATGTTTCCGCTCAATCAGAATGTGATCTATCTGGTTAGTTGTATTTCCATTTGGTGCTGTACAGGTGCCTTTATATATTTCTTTGTGTGTGAAGAAAGTACTTTTCACTACTAGTTGATTTTGTGTTGCGAAATCTATCAATATTTCTCCGTTTTGGTTCGTGCATTCATGTTTGCTTCCTCTTCCTATTGTAGGCTGGTATTGTTGTTCCTTCCCTATTTTTGCATTTGCATCCCCCATTACTATTTTTATGTCTCCTCTTGGTAGATCGTGATATTGTCTTTCTAAATCTTCGTAGCACTTCACTTTTTCCTCTATGTCTTTTTCTTCTGTAGGTGCGTGAATGTTTATAATACTTATCTTTTTATATTTCATTTTTACCCTTAAGTAACACATTCTTTCCGAAATTGGCTTGAAGTCAAGCACTGCGCTTTTTAAATGATTCTTGACGAGGAATCCCGTTCCTAGTCTTCTATCTTGACCTCCACTATTGAAGTATATAAATCCTTCAAGTTCTGTTATTTCATTACCCTTCCATGTTGCCATTTTGGTTGAGATCGTTTTCTTTTTCTGGTTTTTTCTGCGAATATCTGCCTTGTTTTTCCAAGTTTTGTTTGGCTCGATATGTTTGTTTACAGTTATCCTTATTCCTTGCCTTGTTGTTTCTTTGGTGCTGTATTGGTTGTTGTTTCCATAGTTGTCTATCCGTTTTTTGGAATCTGTTCATCTATCTTTAAGTCTTTGTTTTCTTCGTCCCACTTCCAACACTTGTTGTTTATGTATATTTTCTTGTATCCTACATTGACCGTATTTCCTTTTGCTTTCTCTTTGGCTGCTATTTCTCTTAGTTTCTTCTGAGTTTCTCCTTCCTTTCTCGTTAGATCGTTGTTTATGTATATTTTCGTTCCTTTTAGTTTATTTTTGTTTTTCATTACCTTTTCTTTTTCATCTGAACTTGCGAGTGTAATTACTGAGAGGGGAGCACCACTTCTCGTTTTCCTATCTTCTCCTTTTACTATTTCTGTTTCGATTCCTAGTTTCTCCTTAAAAAGTTTACTTACTTCCTCTTCGCTTGTTATGGAGATTCCAGTTATAACTATGTTGTTCTCTTTTCTGCGTTTTTCCTCTCTTTCGAAATCATTAACTGACCTTTTTATTTCCTGTATATCTTCAATCGTTTTTTCCAGTAGTTTGTCTTTACTTCTTATCGCCGCCTTTTCCGTTTCCCATTTGTTCATTTCCTTTTTAAGTTCATTCATTTCCTGTTTTATTTGTTCATTTTTCTCTTTCTTTGCAGCTAGTATTTCGTTCGTGTGGCTGTTTTCCTTTCTTAATTCTGTAATCAGCTGTTTAAACATTTCTTTTACTTCCTCCATTTCTTTATTTTTGCTTTTTGTAGGTGTTCTCACAACCTTTCTGCTTTTTTTAAATACTTCGTCTTGTTTCTCGGGACTCGCCTTTCGCTTTTTATCGTCTGCACTATAATCTTCGCTGTCTGAATATCCGCTGTGCATAATTGGTTGCGCACCACTAGGCGTCAGAAACCCTGGCCCAGTTCAACACAGCGGAGGCGTGGGGAACCTACACTAACCTTGACACGTTAACTTTACTGTTTTACTCTATTTTCTGCTTGTGCACTCGTAAGCGTTATTCTTAGCACTTATTTTGTACTCACTGCGTTTTTGTCTCTGGAACCACTATTTATTTTAATTTAAATGCTCGTAATTATCCCTTTTAGGAGTTTAATTACGGAGCTCTATGAAACACGTACACACACTACCACGTCATTCGTATTCTCCCGGCTAACATATTTATTTATTAAGTTTTTTTTATTTGAATGACATGAAAAAATCACCCGCGGAACGAACTGACACATTTTTCTCCCACGAATTACAAATACTATTATTTTATTAATGTACTCATATTAAAAATACATGAAAAAATGTTTAAGTATTTGTAACATAGAATTCAAAATCACTAAAAACTTTAAAAGTTATTTTAACAATAATTATCCAATGTTTATCGAAGTTACAGAAAAAGATGATAATTTTTGGGGAAGTGAAATGGAATAAAAATTGTATAATTTTTATAAAAAGTGTATGCTACCGAAAATAATTTTAGAAGAATTTAAAGGGCAAATAGAATTTGATGGATAGACACGCCATTCAAACGGTGCGCCTGCTTTGCTCGAACACTACGCGCGGTTGAAGCGTCATCCCGGCACTATCCGTTTCCGACTGTGAGTCGTTGTCGTTGTTCACGCGCCATTACTGAAGCCACGCTATATTTTTCTCTGTAACTTGTCATATGTAACCTTTATCTTTTGTATTGCCACGAAGCTAATAAACTGTGTTTTTGTATTCGGAATCAGCGTATCTTACTGCTGCATCCTAACTCCGATGATCGTCATCAGAATTCGAAGAAATGCTGGCAGCTCATTGGAAAGAACACTCCTCCTCGTTAAAAATAAATAAATAATAATATTACTCAAATATTGTGTATGCATACTCGGCATCATTTTTTCATTTTAAGGCATTTAAATAAAAATGCTTACAAAACTGTCCTTTTCTATTTGTTTTATGGTGAAACAAAATGCTAAAATAAAACAGTGTTATAAAATTATGTGACGGAAGCGACGTGGTACAATTAAATATTTCCTTCAAATGGTAAGGAGTACTTTTTTATAGAGATGTATAGTCTAAAATATTCCGTTTTCAATGATATATCTTTTCCCTATAACTAAAATACTGATTCCTTTTAAATATTTAATAAAACAACAACAAAAATGTTACATACATACATACACGCTATATCCCATTAAGTGGGGTAGCACGAATACCTGAAACATTCACAGAACATCCACTAAAGATTCATAAAAAAAATCAATTCACATCAACACTCTCATACAAACACACGATTCTCACTTCAACCACATTAACGCTCCCTCTATACGAGCTCTTTCCTTCCTCACAACCAAAATCCATCATCACGTAACAAACGTTCAATCACATCCATCAATTTCTTCCTGTACACCTGTTTCATATCTTCACTTACGCTCACTTCTCTAACAACGAATCTATAAAGAATTGAAGGCTGCATCCTTGTTTGAAAATAAATTTAACACAATTGCAGTAGACACTGTATAGTAAAAACTGAAAATGAATAAAAAATATAAGAAAGGAAGGAAAGTGTCGCGCAGCGTTTGTTTGAAAGTGAATTTCACACAATTGTAGGGTAAACACTCGAAAAGTCTAACCAATGAATCTAAAATCAAGAATAATGCTCTGTCCTTATTCATCACATTTATCCCGCAATTAATCATCGCCAAACATTCCTATTCAAAAAGTTTATAATAACTACGAGTACTTCAATATAATGGAGTAGGTGGCTCAGTGGTATCGCGTCGGCCTGTGGATCTTGAGAACCCAGGTTCGATCGCAATAACCGACAAACAATTTTCACCAAATTAAATATAACCCTCCACTAATATCTTTAGGGGCAGTGATTTGACGGCTGGTAACCGCACTTCACGCGAATAAATATATCACTTATCGAGATCTGCTACGGCGGCGTGCCACACTCAGTAATGGGAAAAAGGCGTATTGATATATTAATTTATATCAATATAAACAAAAACGAATCAAATGTTCTCGACCGTGTCACAGTTTATACTCTGGCTTATTCATGCGTCAACGTCTTATCGGTATCGGATGCTCACGCAATACAGATATACACGGTAGTTTGGAACTCTAGTCTAGTCTTGTGTATGAACGCACTGGCTACATAGTTTACTTCTCATAATATCTCATGTATTTTACTTATATCTGTATTGTATAATTATGTTATTAATTTTACCTAATTCCGTTATGAAAAGTTCTGTTTTACATTAATTTTTGAGGTTATGAAATGTCAATTTTTTAATAACTGTCATTCAAGAGTTATGTAAGGATTTCTTTACATAACTAGTTACGTAATGAATGTTGACAGTGTGAACTTGCAAATAACGGAAAAAACTATTTATAATTTTTTTTAGGATTTATATACATTTAATAATTTTTCTGATATTAAACTGTTCACGGCCAAATTAGCAGATTCTTCGATATCAGAAGGAAGATCTGTCTCGGATCCAGAACTAATTTTCAATAATGACATAAGCTTTAAATTTAAACATTTTATTTTCACGGCAACGCTTTGATAAATTGCTTTATTGATTTTGAAATGTACAGCGCTGTCATAAATCTAGATTTTTTTTGTATTTTAAAATTATTTTAGCGAAATTAGATAAAATTTTGTACGTAATACATTATGAAAACGTGATATTGTTTGACTCACATAATTTGCAAAACTCGCTTCGCTCGTTTTGACAAATATTATATTCGTCAAACAATATCAACCTTTTCATAACTTCTTACGTAAATAACTATTTTATTGTTCTTAAGTTAACAAAATTTCTTTTATAAAAACTGGTATCATTCTAAATTAACGTTAGAACACTGAATAAGGATAAACAAAGAAAGATTCTTGCCAGCCGCCGAGATCAAATATACACTGAAACTACATAACCGAAATGAACATAGATAGTTCTGGAGTAACTAGGATCGCCCTACTGAACACTGACATCTCAAACATTATGCGACAATGCAATGAAAAAAGTTGAACTAAATTTAACACGTAAATGTATAGAAAAAATATAACATTACGTTTGTAGGTACAACTATCACGTACGCCAAAGTGACACACTCGCACATACACTTACACTTACGTACACATCATCACACACCCTCACATACATACGATAACACCGGTACATCATCAAAATTATACAAATTATCTACGTTTACCTAATTTTGTGAATTACAGTGCCATCTATCAGGAATACAAAAAAAAAGTTTCAGACAAAACCTACATAATCTTTAGCATAGAATCCGAATCTGCAATAAAAATGTAGGTTCCCATTTAAGATTTCAAAGTTGCCCTTCTCTCCCGACCACTGGGGATATGGAGTGGAAATTTTTTGACGAAATTGGATAGCTCCCTCCAAATTATAAAACATTTTATGCTTATTTATCGAGATATTCGAGAGTGCATACTGGAACAACCAGTATAACAGATTTTAAGTAAACACCCAGTGTATATTTATTTGCATTTAATTTAGTAATATGCTATTTTATATTACTATCACATTTAAGGGATACATATCAGTTGCCAGAGTACCATAAATCCTTAAGACGGCTTAGACTAAATATACACGGTTTATAGAGATATTATTGTGATTTATGAATGGATATCGTAAACAAATTATTTCCATTAGGCCATGTTATTTTTTTAATGTACTGATACAATTATAAAAGCCAGTGTTTTTTAGTTTATAACGTGGGTATGTACGTGTTAAGTAATTCAGACCAGTGGCGTAACTAGGATATCCGTATGCTTAAAAATGAAAGTTCTTTTTGATATAGCAATTTGTACAGGAAAACTATAATTGTATAAAATATAAATTTAAAATGAAAATTGTATTATTCTTATTTAACAAAAACTCTATCTTGATATTAAGATGTGCTAGTATATATATATATATATATATATATATATATATATATATATATATATATATATATATATATATATATATATATATATATATATATATATATATATACAGGGTGAGTCTGGGAAGACGCCCCCCCCCCCTTTAACTTTTTTATAATGAGTAATAGAAAAAAATGGTTCATATGAAAGTTTTATTATTTTAAATATACTATTTGATGGCAGATGTAGATATTTTTTATAAGTCAGGTTTACAAGATACGACTATCAACTTTTATTTTTTAAATAGCAACCTATAATTATTTTACTAAAATAAAAACCGCCATTTTTTCTCTTTTCAACGGTGTATTAGTTTTTATTAATGTATCTGAAAAAATTCGAGAAAAATAAGAAAATTGAGAAATACTAGAAATAATTTTTATACAAATATTATAGGTGGCTATGTGAAAATAAACAAAATGTAACAGTGTTAAATTAATGTCAAAAAAGTATACATTTGCTGGTTACTTTATTTAACTTATTTTGCAATTTTCTCCCAAGTATTTTTCAATTCAAGAGTATGATATTTACAATCATCATTTGTTTGAGTCTTTAACATATTTACTATACATTTATTTAAAATTATATACTCTGTTTTACAGTAATACATATTATTAATAAAAATACAATTATTTATCTTAAAATTATCGTTATTGTTTATAAAATACATAGTTTGTTTCTCATTTAATTGTAAGACTTTATTATCTTTGATAAACGGTAGAGGAGTAAATTGATACAAGTCGTACATGTGAGAAGAAAAGAGTGTTGTTAATTTAGATTTTTCGATCTGATTCAAATGTTCTGAGCGTATTTGAATATTATTATTTTGTTGACAATTTTTAAAGTCGGTTTGTAGTGTCTTATCTTTTCCTTGGATGTTACTGGAGTTTTTCTTAAAATCAATTTGGATATCTAGTTTCTAAAATGCTTCAATACCTAATAATAGATTATATTGTTTATGAAATTTGTGAATATAACATTTAAATGAAATTTTATTTATTTTTAATATAACAAAGTGTGAAATAGTAGATTTTCCATTTACGGTGGTAAATGTACATTTTTCTTCATAAGTTTTGATATTTTTGAATTTAACTAAATCAGGGTGTATTAAGTTTATGCTTGACCCCGTATCTAATAAAATAACATAATCTTGTATTTGTAATGATGGTAGACTAGACATTACTTGTTTTCGTCTACTTCTGTCTCGAGTTCTAAAAAAAGAGTCATGTTCGGTTTCATTGTCTTGTTCCGCGTATTCGTATTCGTCCTCAGTGCGGTCTGGTTGTTCATCTGAGTTTTCGTTGAGGTTGTAATTTTGTCTTATCGTTTGTGTTGACATAGGCGTAGTAAGCCTGGTTTGCTGGGTCATTGGTTTGGGTTGAAATGTTTTTTTTTGTATCGTAATAATTTTTTAAGTTTTGACGTGGAGCGAAAAATTTTTGTTGTGGTTGGTTATTATTGAATTGGATGACTCTTGATGGGAATTCTTGAGCCGGGAATTTTCTTGGTGGTACATTGAAGCTAAAATTTTGCTTATCTTTTAACATGGGTGACTGATGTGTGCTCTGTTGTGAGTAATTGAATTCATTTCTCAATAAACGTTCGCACGCTTCTAGGGTGCCGGGTTCTTTAACAATAAATGCTCCTCTCATTGATAAAGGTAAAAGAGTTATGAAATAAGAGATTACTAACTTTTGATTTTCATTTATTATCGCGTTTTTTTGCGATTGACTATATTCTTTTAGTAAAATGTTTGATTTATATTTTGAAAATTTTTGAGAAATGATTTCTAGAGTTTTATCTGCGTTGATTTTATTTTTTATTTGTAAAATTTCTAATAGTATTGTCTCGGCTGTGCTTTTATCACAGTAGTTTGTTGTTAAATGGAATTTTAGTTCGTCCCAATCTTTAAAGTTATTTACTGCTATTAATTCGGCAGCTTTGTGTGTGAGTTTCGTTTTTATGAGTCCAAAGAGAAATGTGTTCTGGATGGCAGTTAGTGTAATGCCGATTAGTGTAGATTTTACGTCATCTATGGCATTGATAAAATTATTAAGTATTTTTATGTCTCCGTTGTATGGAAAGATAATTTCACAGAGGGTTTTTAATTCAGTACATGTGGTTGTAGTCATAATTAAACTATTTAACACGTTTAGTCTACTCGGTCTTAGTGTTATATTTTTATTAGTGTAATTTGACGGAGTAGGCTCTGGTTCACTATCACTATCTAGCATGAAGTGTGTTCTGTATGTTTGGGACTGTGCCGGTCCCTCGATACCTTTGTTACTAGTCGTTTGCTAGAGGTATCCCTTTAGTGTGTTACATAAATTATTGTCTTAAATTTTCTAACAGTTATTGAAAATTTATTTTAAATATTTATTACTAGTACACAGGTAATTATCTTAAGTTTTTAACTTACTGAGATATTATGAATAGTCCTAGGGTCGTTTGATGCTTTACGGACATCACCGGGTCGCTGATTCTTCCTGGGTTTGGAGACGTGATCGGGTTCGAACAGCAAGTCTTCCTTCTTCTTCTCTCGATTCTTCAGTTGTTGAGTTGCCAAAGGAAAATATATTTCTCCGTGGGATCTGCGTTTCGATTGTTTCCACAGGTCGTTGTAGACGGTTTTGTTGAAATGTATTTTGTTTTGGTTTATTATTGATTGATTTTTCAGAGCAAAGAATCAATATTCACCACACAGTTATGTGTTTCTCTGATACTACCGATGCTGCGCCAATTAAATAATTTGATTTAATATATTTGGAAAAAAATGTTTTTATTATCAACTTGGTTACATGTGTTGACATAGAAGAATACAGGAACAATGAACACCTTATCTTAGTTACAAGGGTTTATATTACCTAACTTATCATAATGGAAATATACTAGAAGAATATGCTGACATCGCATAATTATTGTAGAATAGAAATACAGCCATTACATAATTTATATATATATATATATATATATATATATATATATATATATATATATATATATATATATATATATATATATATATATATATTGAAATCTTATAAGCAATGAAGAACCGTTGCTAGTCAGAATTAGAAGAATACAGGGTAGCAAAATTGCAAGAAAATTTAAAAAAATATATTCTAACCATATTTCTTCCAGATATTGTGAATAATATTGAAATTTTTGTTTTCTTGTTCAATATCCTCTTCATGCATGAAAATAAGTTCCTCCCTCCGATATGTTCTTAATATACCAATAATTAAACCTACCTAAAATAAAATATGAATAATTTACAAAAAAATTGCTTATTCCAATAATTGATTTACCCTCATAATGTTTATCGTCTGCTTCCTCAGGAATCTTTGTATCCGTTGCTAATAAATATTCTAGATTTTTTTAGATCTATTAGCTTTTAATTTCTCTTAAATAAGGGATAATATTTGTGTACTTGTTGTAAATAAACCTCAGGTGCATAAACTTCCACAAGTTCGAAAAATTCTCGATTTACGGACGGCCAAGGTCGTCCGTGTGTATGTGGAGGGGGTCAAGTAAATATTTATATAGTAGCTGTTTTAGTTTGCTCTGTTAGTTATGTACTCGTATGGGCCTCTGCAATTAACTTTATTGAAAATACGTAAATAAATTAAAAGTACTCGCGTATGTACGTACTCGTATAAATAGTCAGTGCATAAATCGTAAACATGGAACACACAGAAATTCAAAACTATTACAAAAATAAAACAGTGTTTATAACAGGTGGAACAGGACTTCTAGGCAAAGCATTGGTTGAAAAATTATTACGTTCGTGTCCAGGACTAAAACAGATTATACTACCAATAAGACCTAAAAAAAATACAAGTTTTGAAAGTAGAATAGGAGACTACTTCAATAATAAAGTAAGAGAAAATTATTTTTGAAATATTATAAGTTTATATAATTTACTGTGTTTCATTATATTACAGTTATTTCACATAATTAAAAGAGAAAACCCCGAAGTGCTCAAAAATGTAACATTTGTGAATTCAGATATAGAAATAAATAATTATGGATTAAATCCTACTGATTACAATTATGTAATTAGTTCTGTAAATATAATTTTCCATAGTGCAGCAAAAGTTAATTTTAATTCCCCTCTGTCAGAAGCCGTTGCCTGTAATATAAAAGCAACAAAAAATATTATTAACATAGCAAAAAATATGACACAATTAGAGGTAAGTAACGAACTGTTAACCTTATCAAAAACAAATTTCTTTTCCTTCGCACACAATATCTATATTTATAGTTATTTTAAGCAGGCCATGGCCAGCCCATTTCCCCGAATGTAAAAATATCAGAGGCGCATAATCTATAAAATGTATTAATTACCGATTTATAATTCACACAGGAAATAAACTACTATTCTATTATTTGTTGATAAATGAGCGAAATTTGATTAATATAACTTTGGACGTGGAATGTTCAATGTAAATACCTTGTGTTTCAATTTAGTAGTTCGTCATTGGGATCTCGAGAGGCATAAAAGCTAAGACTTTAATTAAAGTAGACAATAGTGGCCACACCAATTTAATAATGTTTCAGTTTCCCTCAAGAAATTCATTGGTCACAAAAAACTTATTTTCATTTTGTGTTTTAACTGTGATTTTTTATTTTCTCATTATCATCATTATTATACGTCTTAACTTCGCTGATATTTCTAGTTTTTTCTAGGTTTGATAGAGTCAAACGCCTGATTAAAGTATATAAAAAGCATTTCCGTGTTTATATTGCGTTCAAGAATTTTTTGTTATTTTTTTTTTACGGTATGTATCGCATTCACCGTCAATCTTCCTTTAATAAAACCACACTGATGTTTTCCTATGATATTCTCTGATTCAACTGTTAGTCTTCTTTGTACTACTGTTGACATGATTGGTTCCATTTTTTATGTATTGTCACAATTTGACCTGTATCTCATTCCCTTGGCATACTCTCATCTCTCCATATTTTCTGAATTAGTTCGCGCATGTGTTTCTGTATCTCTTGGCCTCCGTATTTTATTAGTTCGGTATTGATGTCGTCTTTTCCTGGTGTCTTTCCATTGAGACTCTTTCCTATTATTTCTGTAATTTCCTCCGCTGTTGGTTCTTCTATTTCTCTATCTTCTGATTCTGCTTATATATCTATTTCCATACCATGTTGTTCTACTGTTAGAAGTTCTGTGAAATGCTCTGGCCATACTTGCATGTATTCTTGTTCGTTTTCTGCTAAAATACCATTATTAGTTTTTATGCCACACGCCTTTACCTTGTGTGTTATATTTTGTTTCTGTTTAATCTTTCTTGCTCTGTATCTTTTATTTTATTATCTATCCATTCTCTCTTATGCTTTCTTGATATTCTTTTATATTTATCTCTCATTTTTTCACACTCCTCCTTGTCTTCTGTTGAGTTTGTTCTTATCCATTTCAGCCTTGCTTTAATCTTTTTCTTTACTGCCTCGTTGCATTCCTCACTGTACCATTCTTTTTTATTGTTTTGGTTTTCTTTTCCTACCCATCTTTCTGTCGTATCAAGTATGCATTTCTTTATTTTGTTCCATCTCGAATCTGCATACAAACCAAAATTAATATTTACTTATTTTCACGTAAAATATTATTAGAAGTGTACAAAGTTATACATTCTTAAAATTATAAAAGAATTCTTTTTTACTTTGATATTTGTTACTATTAGTTCAATTAAAAAAATTATATGTTTGTTTCATATTTGGAATATGAGCCACAGAAAAATATCTTTTTTTACGCCACTGGTTAAACAGTAAACATATGTACCTTTTTTATTTATTACATTTTTCTCAATATGCCATATTTTAGAAATTATTTAAAAGTAAAAAAAATACACTAGCGGACAAAAATGTTTGCATTCTTTTTTGGAATTTTTTCATTAATTTTCTGTTATATTTATTTATTTTTAATACCCACGTCTTCTGTTGAAGTATCCTACGTATACTGGTCGGAGATAGACATCTATAAAAGCTTAGATTTATTATTTATAAATGAATTAGCTCAATGATACAAACGTGGCGTCATCTGATAATGTTTAAAAGTATAGGTACTTTGTTGATTCATTATAACTGATCTTTAGTTTTACATTATCCGAATGACATTTGTAGTGCATTTGTATGCAGGTTCTGTAGTAATATGGCACATTTGAATGAGTAGGTTGCTGTCAAAGTTGTTCCTTTAAATAATGAGGGTCGCAGGTAAAAATATATTGCACAAATGTTGCGTATATTGTAACGCATAAACTGTGTTACAATAATCAACCATACGCTCCCTGAGGGATGAGCCCGGGTGGGACGGTTGAACCGCGGCTAAACTCAGTGAAGACGGGGTGAGTCGGAGAAGGGGTGATAAATCACAAAATTAATGGGCGCCAGCCGGCCTGAGCCGCGACCGGTTCAACAAAAGTATGACGGCCGACAAAATTCGGGATGCTTCCCAGGACGGGACTACGAGAGGTGTCAAGTATTTTAATAACAAGATTGGAATACGGGAAATTAATAAATATATTGAAACAACTAACGAGAAAATTACACAGGACACAATAGTTACTACAAGATAACTGGATCGTAAATCCACCTAAGAGAGATACGAATACTGACATCAACGGAGGCGGGGCGCTGTGTCTCACCGTAGCGACTAGGACTGCGGTACAGTCAACACCTAAATGGCGCTAAAGTGAACTGGCGTATTCCGACGTATGACGGTTCATTGGCCAACGAATGCGTTTTACGCGGCGCGTCTGACTGAAGATGACTACAGAATCGCAGACCCTAATGACTATTGCGTCGCACGAGCGACACACCTCGTGAGTGACAACAACGTCACTACTACTGACTCTACGCAAGGTGCTCTTAATTGGATTTTTACAAATAATACTGGATCTACGATTAATTATCCCGCTAAACATTAATTCAAATAATCTCGTGAGCAGAAGGCACACAAACCAAAGTATAACAATATGATTAACTTAAACAAAATAATAAATAAAGAATAAATTATTGTGGCTTAGCTGTAGTGGCGCTTAGGCGCTAACGGAGTGTGGCAGCAGTGGAACAACTCGATCTGCCGACCGGATGTCCGAGTCGTCACTTCCCAAGATGGCGGACAATCACGAGGAATTGGAATGTCACGCAGCGTCACTTCCGCTACACGTGGTTCTTTTCCCAAACTGCTGGGCTTTAATTTCTTGGTGACAAATATCAGGAACTCCAAGCAACGCCAGCGAGTGAGTGCGCTCACTACAACTTCTATGCCTGGAACACGGGCACACAGAACGAACCAAAAATGGCACGAACAGGCTGACCAGCCACAAAAATACGTAAACACGTAAAACGTAAAACAAAACGTACATAAAAACGAACGTACGATAAATCGGACATAAAAGAAAAAGCCTGACTTCTTGGGCGGCTTTCAAGTGGTAGAAAATGAATTAAGCTAAAGATGAAAACACATAAACTATTTATTTAATGAACTCGCACTTTGAACCAGAGCTAACTTCGCTGCGCACGACCACTAATTGGGTGACAGCTAAACAAAACAAAACAACGTGCCTAACCAAAAAAAACAAAGCGACGAAAACAAGAGAAATGAATTTAAGTTTTACTATTAAATGGAATACTACAATGAGAGCGAAATCTAAATAAAGATAAGTATCAGAAGGATCTAATCGGTCAATATCTAATCGATAATTAAATTTCAGGTATTTGACGACGAAGGAAAAATAAACAACAAAAAAAGTACGGAAATCAAGAAAATACAACAGAACTGGAGAATACAAAAAAAACGTAACAATATATGAATCGACTGTCTCTCGCATAGTAAAGTGATACGAGAAGACTGGAGAATACAGATGGGAATTTGTAGAAGGACGTAAAAGATGTACAACGCAAAGGGATGACCGTTATTTACAAATTAAATCTTTGAGGAATCGTACGTTTATGGCTCCGCAACTAAAAAAATTATTACTGAATGCAAGACAAGTTAATGTAAGCGCAAAAACAGTAAGAAAAATACTAAAATAAATTAGTTTAAATCCAAAACGCACAGTCAAAGTCCCCCCGCACACATCATAGACCTAGCCGCCTATAATTTGCACGAGCTCATGCTGATTGGGATGAAGAACTATGGACCAAAGTTCTTTTCACCGACGAAACAAGGATACAGCTGTAGAAGATGTACGAGATAGAGTGTATAGAAGAATTTAAATGTATTTTTACACAAAACGGTAGTTTTAGCAAGAGCACCATTATGCTATGGGGTGACATCAGTTGGGAAAGTCTTACGGAGTTCGTTGAGGTAAATTTGAAGATAAATGCAGATTGGTATATTCACAACATCATTCAAGAACATGTTCTACCATATGGCGGCTTGATTGGGTACGATAGATTTGTTTTAATGCATGATAATGCCCGTGTCATGTACTATTAACTTGGAGATGCCGGGATGGTGTCGCTAGATTGGCCGCCATTACATCCCGATGCAAATCCCATAGAACATCTAAGGGACATCCTCAAACGCTCGAAATATAACCCCTAACTCAATTAAAGAATAAAGAATCGCAGCTCAGGAAGAATGGAATCGAATTCCGCAAGAAGCCATTCAAAATCCTCTACGAAAGACGAAATACTAGTTACTAATTTTATTTTCTAGTAAATTTAAAATTATGTTATGTTGGCGTTATTGTTGCTCTTTTCAATAAAATTTTATAATCTGTCACAAATCTACTCTGACTATTATATATAAATTTACTTATTATAAAACAGTACTTATATACGTAGGACACTGTAACATAAGAGACTTAGTAATTAAAATATATAAAAATAAAAGATAAATAAAAGAAGAACTAACAAATAAAACTATGCAATATTTTCATCTGCCAGTGTATAAGAAAATAAGTTTATTGTCCATATTTAGAGACCTATGCATTTTGTTATAATACATTAATTTTCATTCGGAACGCTACAAGTATGAGTGGCGTTTATTGTGCGTATGTACACTGCGCATAAGTTAAAAGTTCAATAACGTAATGAAGTCGAATTGGCAAATCTTTTATATATATATATATATATATATATATATATACAGGGTGAGTCTGGGAAGACGCCCCCCCCCTTTAACTTTTTTATTATGAGTAATAGAAAAAAATGGTTCATATGAAAGTTTTATTATTTTAAATATACTATTTGATGGCAGATGTAGATATTTTTTATAAAGTCAGGTTTACAAGATACGACTACCAACTTTTATTTTTTAAATAGCAACCTATAATTATTTTACTAAAATAAAAACCGCCATTTTTTTCTCTTTTCAACGGTGTATTAGTTTTTATTAATGTATCTGAAAAAATTCGAGAAAAATAAGAAAATTGAGAAATACTAGAAATAATTTTTATACAATTATTATAGGTGGCTATGTGAAAATAATTTGTTTTAAGTTGTTTTTGTTACTGAATTTGTTGCTTTAGTTTGTTAAGTTGTATAACACTGTTACATTTTGTTTATTTTCACATAGCCACCTATAATATTTGTATAAAAATTATTTCTAGTATTTCTCAATTTTCTTATTTTTCTCAAATTTTTTAAGATACATTAATAAAAACTAATACACCGTTGAAAAGAGAAAAAAATGGCGGTTTTTATTTTAGTAAAATAATTATAGGTTGCTATTTAAAAAATAAAAGTTGATAGTCGTATCTTGTAAACCTGACTTTATAAAAAATATCTACATCTGCCATCAAATAGTATATTTAAAATAATAAAACTTTCATATGAACCATTTTTTTCTATTACTCATAATAAAAAAGTTAAAGGGGGGGGCGTCTTCCCAGACTCACCCTGTATATGTACGAGCCAAAATCATAATAGTTCGGCCGGTACAAAATCTTACCTTAATGACATTTAATTATATTACTGCCGTAAAATATACAATTTCAGCTTCAAATAGCAACAAAAAGAAAATAGATATGATAACAATTAGGATATAAATAAAATAAAATGAACTATATTAGACGATTCAAAATAGTTCGGCCACTATTTTAATATTACGTAACGCCTCCTTTATTGACTATAACGGTTATGATTATATTTGGCATTGTATCAACTTACTTTGCACACTCATCAGGTTCAGTATTATCCCATACTTGTATTAATTTTATTTTCAATTCGTTTATTGTGCGTGCTGGATTCTTACGCAGTTCCTTCTTCATTTTATACCAAAGGGACTCAATTGGCGACAAATCCGGGCTACTGGGTATCCACTTTAGAGTTGGAATATTATGATTTTCAAACGAGGTTTTAACTGTTTTTGCCATATGGCACGGGGCACCGTCCTGCTGGAAAACATAGCTCCCTTCGACAGACTGACATACAGGAATCGACGGTAAAATAACATCTTTGAGTATTTTTTTATATTTATCGGCGTTAACAGTGCCGTTTATAAAATGTAGCTTTCCCACTCCCCTCGCAGACATACAACCCCAAACCATAACGTATGCAGGAAACTTAACTTTTTTAACCATACAGTCTGTCTGGTATGTCTCGGTAGAAGTACCCAATACGCGTTTTCTACAATCTCCTACGCAAACTTCAAATTTGGACTCATCGCTCCAAATGACGCTATGCCACTGTTTTTTAGTCCAATTTTTATTCTTTTTATTCCATTCCATCCTATTACGCTGTTGCGATTTTGTAAGCTAAGGCTTTTCTTTAGCCTATTAAAAAATACAATAAACTAATAATTCTTTTTAACAGAGAAATCGAGAAAATAAATTACCCTATAAAACTTGTTTCTTATTTGTTTAATTTTTCTTATAGTGGTAGATACAGAAATTTGTTTTCCGATCATTTCCCGCCATTTTACGGTAATATCTCGAGCATTTGATCGGCGATTTTGTTTCACAATTTTCCTTAAAGCTCGATGATCAGCAATAGAAGTTGATGATGGGCGACCAGTTTTTTTTACCTTCCATGACATTTCCATTTTCTTTAAACAAATTAATAATATCTTGAACTGTTGATCGCGGCATCGAATGTGAAATCGACATTTTTCGTGCCGAAATTCCATTCTTATGCGCATTAATTATGGACATTCTTAAATCTTGACTAAGTGCTTTATCTCAAGCCATTTTAGTGTAAAAACTTATCACTTACAACAAATATCAAGTATCTTGTTGATTTTAACAATGTATCAATTGTTATGTCAACAGTTCAATCAAACACTGACTATTTTATGCAATATGTGTAAGTGGCCGAACTATTCTGAATCGTCTATTATAGTATATTTTATTTTACTTAAAACCTAATTGTTATTAAAACTATATAATTTTTGTTGCTATTTAAAGTTCAGATTATATATTTTAAGGTAGTAATATAATTTTTGTAAGAATAAAATATTTATTGGGTTTTTTTGTAATAAATGAAATGTCAATAAGGGAAAATTTTGTGCTGGCCGAACTATTATGATTTTGGGCTCTATATAAATCGCTTGGCTATTTAATCTTACTGGTATTCGTAGGTATTTTCTTTCTAAATTAGCCATAAATTATCAATATTCCTTAATTTAATAACGCATATCAACATCTCATCGCATTGGACAAAACACATTTTTATTTAAAATAGAAAATCACAAACACAAGAAAACCAAAAACAACAATAATAAAGAAAAAAATTAAATATTTATAATATAAACATACTACATATTATACGGAAAATTAAATGCAGAAAAAAGTAAATAAGTCATTAAATAAATTCTACTTTCCTAGCTTTCATTAAAGAAAACCTTTGGATAATATCTTAAATATCAAATTGATCCAGTATGTCAATTATTGCGAGATTTGACAACCTATTTTGTGCCATTGTGGAACGTTAATAACTCTTAATTAATTTCGCAACTGACACAGGTTATGATCAAAGAATACGGAGTGTAAAGTACAGTACAGTCTGTACTAGATTGAAAGATGATGTAAATAAAAGAAAAGAAACATATTTTGCTAATGCGAAATACAACGTTTTTCCTGTTTGTTTAGCATGTCATTTCAGAAAATGTTGTTGTTCAGAAGTAGACATATTACCACTATCGTAAAATTAGGGTATATAGTTTATATTTTGAATAGTGTGGGGAACCTAATATCTTTTTAATGTAGTTGGTAAATTACTTGCTTTCGGTAATGCCGCTAATGGCATAGGATAATACTAATAGAATCTATTAATTTAATATTATTAATTTTTAGTATTACAATTTATGATCCATTTAACTTGTCTTTCTTCTATTAAAAACTCTAAAATGAACTAACAGCCGAACGCTTTAATTTTAATGAATCTTAAAGCACATTGTCCTCGAAACTTTCTTTTTCCAATCCACAATTCATAAAATTCAGAGTAGAGGCACGCGGAAGAATTTTTATAATATAAATATATATTTGGTCAATCCTGTTATTGAAACACGTTGTTTTTTACTTGGATACAATTCTTGAAACTATTTGTTTTACCCACTAAAGTTACTGGCTATTTCAACTAGTTAGTGAAAGTAGTGAGCGGAAGTATACTTTCACTCACTCATCTATCATTACCGGAAATAGGAATAAACAACAATATAATTCATAACAATTTTTTTGGTAACATTAAAATGAACTGATTTTTAAACCTTGTATCGGTAGATCTACATACCATTAAAACTTGTTCCTTCAGAATTAGTCACCACAAAAAAAAACGAGACTTGTAATTTGTAGTTTTCGGTATTTTAATAATAACATAGATCAATTATCTTCAATTTATGCTATATTTAATTACACGACAGTGAGATGAGATATCATCGAACCGACAAGCACCCATAACTCCCATTAAAACAACGACTTTTATATGTTGATGCATGATTAATGTGAGATTGAGAAGAATTTTGTTAGAAAAACGGGAATACTTCAACAAAACGATTTGGTTTTATCATGTGAAACAGAATATCATGGTGAAGTTTAATTGAATTTAAATACCTAATTTAACTTATATTTGAAGTACTTAGGTTTTACCATCTTCGAATAAAGGTCCTGATAACTATCTGCAGAATAATAAAAAAAATACCGTATTAGAACTTCGCATTCAATATAATACTACGTGTATTTGTGCTACTATTTTTTAAAGCGATATTTTATATTTATTCCGCTGATAGTTAATGGGAACTTTATCTAGAAATAAAATCAGCCCTAAGTCTTCTATAATTTGGTAATTTTAGGGAAAAAACTGATATACTGGTTATCTACCTTTTTGTGGTCCAAAGGACAAACAATTTTCATTTGGCTATTTCACTATTAATTTTAGAACAAAAGAGAATACAAAACATGTTCAGAATTAAAACCTGCGTTTAATGTGTCAAAATTTATTAATATAATACGTTTATGTCACGATATTAAAATTGCTATCTTTAACCTATAGAGTGCCATATGAATAAAAACAATAATTTGACTGTTAAAAAAATTATTATTTCTCTCAATTCTCATGGCACTCTTTAAACAGCTTAATGATTACAATTTTAATTTACGTCTATTTTAGGACAGGAACATAATATAAATTGGATTCGTGGATGCATTTTTTAATTGTGAAAATATTTTGTATTTATACATTTGTTCTAAGATTAATAAAAAATAAACGATCGCCACATGAAAATTGTATCATAGTATGATCTACAGACCATGGAAAAAGTAGACAGCTGGTATATGCGTTCCACGAAAATCTAACTCATTTTTTTTTTTAGGCATTAATTCATGTATCCACACTTTGGTCACATGGAATTATGGATTATATAGAGGAGAAAGTCCATAAAATTTCATATGATCCAGAATTTTTAATCAACCTTGTAGATATTGCTGATGAAAGCATATTAAGTAAAATAACGCCCGAGATATTAAATGTTTGGCCAAACACTTATGTACTGACGAAACATGTTTCCGAAGTTTTAATAGCGGCTGAGAAAGATAAACTACCTGTTGCAGTTTTTAGAGCCCCAGGAGGTAGGAATATATTATTATTTAATGAACATGAATCAATGTGTCGTTGATATGACGTTTGACTAATAGTAACAATCTAAATTTTATGAAATTATATCCAGTACCAAAACTTCTGATTAGATATGGGTATTAGCAGACAAATTTTAACATGACTCGACCTGAATACAATGATTAGCAAAGAAACATAAAATGTTAAACAAAAACATGTTTCATAAAATTACAACAAGGCGATTTCATAAAATTTAAAAGTAAAAATAATAATAAATAACTATTTGGGATGATCAATTTTACATTTCTTTATAATGATCGTAACAATGAAGATTTATATAAAATATTCAAACAGGAATGCAAAAGAATTGACGTGGCATAAAGGTGTTTTACTTATTATTTTACAAAAACAGTGTTAATTATTGTATTTTTCGAATTTACATCAAACTCTATTGTAAATTGAAACTGAACTATTTCGTTGGTGTTTCTTGACTGAGTGTGACAAAAAATATATCTTGTGTCAGATTTATATTTCTTGTTCATCTAAGATGGGTTTTGAACTGGTTCAGGCACTATTCGCATGCACAGTTGGATTCTAAACGTTCACGGTTAATATATATATATATATATATATATATATATATATATATATATATATATATATATATATATATATTATGTAACCCTATTAGATGACGACATAACAAATATGTGATGAATGTCTAACGGAATCTCTCACGCTGTAATAAGAACCTTTCTGATAAGACACACTATAAATACGTGTGAAACAAAGACATGTTATCCTTTTTACTGTGAAAACTCTAAGTTACAACTGCTAAATAAAGTCTGTGTTGAAATCAAAATATTGTTTTTTTTATTATATATCGACCACGCTCATATAATTGGCGCAGTTCGGGTAGAATCACAAATAAAGAAGTCAGTGTGCTCGAAAAAAAAAATATATATATATATATATATATATATATATATATATATATATATATATATATATATATATATATATATATTTATTTATTTATGTTACTCTGCCCAATTACAGTACAGGGTCCGCACTCACCGAGCCGCATTGTGGTAGTTTTTATAATTTTTTAGCTTGAGCGCGATTCGAACTCGGGATCTCCGGATTCGAATTCCATATTGCTATCCACACCACCGTACTGACGGACATATATATATATATATATATATATATATATATATATATATATATATATATATATATATATATATATATATAAAACAAAACACATGTTACATAAAAAATCAAATAAAAATAATATAAAATATAATATCTTCAGATGAATTAAGATGCTCATCATCTTATATATGTTACTATAAGCTTTATTTGAATTATCGCGGGAACCAAAATGATTTTTATATATAAAATAAGGCTTCAGAATATTTTTTTTAAATATTTTATTATATAAAACGGATATATCGAAGGTGCAAATTCAGCTTAAAAATATAACACTTTGTAGTATAAAGTACCAGGCAGTTAAAAAATATATAAAAAATTAATGTAAATACATTTGTCAGAAACTATATATTATATATATATATGGAGATGACAGTTGAGTAATTTAAGTTTTATTAAATTTTTACAAAAGTCCTTCATCTGCGGCTAGAAAAATTATTTATTATAAAACACAACATAACGATTCAGATTGAGTACACGAGGATAGTTCTTTTATGCTTTATACACTTCGTCCAGCGCTGCTTCAGTTTGTTAATACCTTCTGTGCAACTCGGCATTCGTTTCCGCAATCACTTCCTCGATTGAATAAAATCTCTTCCCTGCTAGCTGTTTTTTTTTCAAATTAGGGAACATGTAATAGTTTAAGAGAGTCAAGTCTGGAGAATAGAGGGGATGTGGAACAAGTTGAAATCTTTACTCCATCAATCTCGCAATCACAAGTTCTGAGGAGTGAGCTGGTGCGTTGGCGTGATGGAAAAGAGCTTTTCTGTGTGCCAATCGTAAACTTTTTCTTGCAAATCGAATTTAAAACAATTCAATAACGTTGCATAATATATTTTACTTTTTTCCAAATAATCGACGTAGATGGTTCCAAAAGACAGTCGCTATAACCTTCCCGGCTGAAGAAACGGTCTTCGCCTTCTGTGGTGCGGACTCTCCACTGGCAACCCATTGTTTGGACTATTCTTTGGTCTCAGGCGTTTAGTGGTGTATCCATGTTTCATCCACAGTGACAATATGACGCCTAAAATTTTGTGGAACAGCTGCAAACGTTTTTGGTCCACCATGAGCAATAGTTTCACCTATCTAGAGACAGCTTTCTCATATTCAAATTTTCATGCAAAATTATATGCATCCGTTCATTCGAGATGTCTACAGCACTAGCAATATCCCACATCTTGCAAAATTTAAGTTCAATGATGTCAAATAGCTAGTTCAGTTGTTTATATCTTAATTGTAATGTTTTCACATACTTGACCACGTATTAAATTGAAAATATTGAAAATTAGCTTATAAAATAGGGATAGCTTTGGAAATGAAACAAATGATTCACGTTTACTCTGTCAGGAGAAAAATATTCATTGTTTCATGAATTTATTGCCACTAGTTATTTATTAGTCTTTAATTTAAGTGAATTTAAAAAAATAATGGTTGATAATTACTCAATTAGTGAAAGAAAGAAATTTATTAAGTGCTATTATAGTGGTAATAGTAAATACAAGTGAGAGATTTATTTGCGGGTTCGTACCTTCACAGGCCAATTCCTTCAGTACATACAATTCAAAGAATTATTAATAATCAAAGATAATATGGGTCAGTGTTCCAAAATATTATTATAAAATAATTACATGTTGCACCAGAAGAAGTAATTGAGGTTGAAAATAACATCATCAAAATTAATGTTCTAGTTTCGGTATCGAATAATCCTAATGTGAATTTAAGAGAAATTGCATCTGGATTAGGAACTCATCACACCACGGCCTTGAAAATATTAAATAAATCAAGAAATTTGAACACACGATAAAGAAACCGCAATATTTTTTGCGAAACGATAATGGAAATGTCGAATGCGGACCAAAATTTTATCAAGAATATAAAAGGATATAATTTTTTTTATTTCGACTGTTTTTAAAATTATGAAAAAAGTATCATTTCATAATTTATCAAGAATATTTGCTTTTCTGAAGAATCCCATTTAGTATTAATGGAGAACCAAATGTTCAAAATTTTCGTAATTGTGATAAAGAAAATCAATATTTAGTTTCAAATAACCATACTCAATACCGTGAAAGTGTTAACATTTGGGGTGGAATGTTAGGTTCCAATATTATACGACCATTTTTTATTGATGGCAGACTGAATTTCTGAAAATATTTAAACCAAAATTGGACCTGTATAGATAATGTTGCAGAGAAAAATATAATTTAGTATCAGCAGGATGGTTGTCCTGCTCATTTTATAAATGAAATTAAAATATTATTAAATCAATCTTCCCTAAATTGTTGGATAGGACGCGGTTGTCCAATAAATTGGCCAGTACAGTCCCCGGAGTTGACCGGAAATTACTTTTTTATGAGGGCATTTAAAAAATAATAACTACAAAACTAAACATGCAAATGAAAACTCTTTGAAACGAAAAATTGTGGAGGAGTACAGAAAAATTACAAACCGCCAATTAAAAAATATTCAACGCAATTTTTATCACAGACTTGGATTTTGTTTGAGCACTTAATTTCAGATAATTCTGAGTTTATTCTGTATTAGTTAAAAATATAATAAAAAATTTAATGTTATTGATAATTACAAAATACAACGCCTCTTTTCAAGAGCATCAACACTTTAACAAAATAAGAATTTCTTTTACTGCAATTTATCATAAAAATTAATCATTCAAAATTGTTTTTTCTTCTTGCCAATTTTATTCTTTTTAATGGCTATCCCTATTTGAAGATAATTTTCAACATTTTCAATTTAATTTCTGCCGTTATAAAGCATGCAAATATAATTGTGCATTTAATAATTTGAATGTAGAATTTTATGCTCTACAACATTTATTTGAAGCATTCTTCACTAAAATAATAAGGGCAGCAGGAAATTATAAAAAGATGATTTTACATTTTAAAGTTTTATGTTCCAGTGTCGCGGTATATGTATTTTTATGTGATATAATTTTTTGATTTCATTGGTTTTCAATAATTGAAAGCTTCTTATGTTATATCTACTGTTTTATTGTCTTAATTTACTATGTAACTCTTAATTTTGATTTCATTATACAGTTTCTTATAGTTTTATCATTTTATCTTATCTAATCTGTTATGTATTTATCTTTTTTATATTCATAACTAATTCTTTTATATATATATATTATCTTCAAATTGTATAAAGTAAATGCTCAGTGGTAGATTTCTTATTATATTAAAAGGCGGTAATATTTATGGGGTAGGTGGCTCAGTGGTATCGAGTCGGCCTGTGGATCTTGAGAACCCTGGTTCGATCCCCACAGTCGAAAAACAATTTTCACCAATTTAAATCTACCCCTGTGGCTCCCCCTTTACTAATATCTTTGGGAAGCGTGATTTGACGGCTGGTAACCGCACTTCACGCGAAAAAATATATCACCTCCCGAGATCTGCTTAGGCAGAGTGCCACGCCCAGTACTGGATAAAAGGCGTGATGATATATTTATTTATGATGAGACATGATTAAATTAATATTAATAACATAAATGTAGTTTCAGTGTAAATAATTAATCTTACATTTTGTACGTACTCCAGTTATTTTTATAAATTTTGATAAATTTATAACTTTAAAAACACAAATTATTTTTGTTTTTTTTTATTATATTTTATCCATTGGAACTGAGAAGATTTTTGGTTGATTTTTGATTGTTTATTTCTCTTTTTAGCTGAAGATGCGAATATAATTTCCCAATACGTAAAAATATATGAATTATTAACTATTGGTCATACTTGTTTGATTATTAGATTTATATGCTAAACTTACTATTCAATATTACTCTAGAATCTTATCTTATATAATTTAAAATAACAAAAAAATATTTGTATTCAAAAGTCTATCTGCACTCATGTACAAAAAAATAATCGATTATTTACATATTAAATAAATTACATAAATATGTTCTTTAATAAAAATAATATACAAACAATTTACTTATTATGCCATAAACATAAACAATAATGATGCTAAGATGGTAAGAACATCAGCTGATACTTAAAAACTTATGTTCTATTCGTTCAATACAAAGAAGTTTGCCAATACCGTCAAATGCTACTAATCTCACAAAAGAAAACAATATTAATAAGACAAACAATAAATTACTATGGATTTAAGTCTTTGAATTACTAAAAGAATTAAATTGTTTTGATAAAAAAATTCACGCCTATCATAAACATCGGTGGCGGCGCGCTATATTAAAAATATCGGCGGCGGCGTATATTAAATATTGAAAGCGGCGGCGCCAGCGCCGAGATCTACTAGGCGACCACATAATTATATTTTATATTTAGCGAAGTGAAATTAATTTCCAGTATGATGGTTAATGCATCAAATATTAAAGTATAGTTTCAAAAATAGTCGGAATAGCTACAATTTTTTGGAAAAATCAAGAACTTTACGCTAAATATAAAAATTGTATACAACCTTTGAATAAATAAAAAATCTATTTAAATAAAATTTATTAATTTAATTCCGTTATATTATTTCATCTTAGAAAACTACAGACTCTACTAATTTAGATTTTTATGATATTCATTTACATATGATATCATTTTCTTTTTTCGAAGCCTGGAACCATTGTCAGAAAGTATATTTTCAAGAAATTGCTGCTACTAAGATTGTAAATTATGAATCATGCTTGTTCTTGCTTTCATTTTACATTATACTGCAATTCAATTAGGTACTGATTCAGTATGAATTTGAAATAAATTTATATATTCCCTGTGCATTTTTATTTCTTCTCAAATTATAAATATTTCAATATACTGCAGCAATTATCATATTTGTGAAATATCACTAATATGGGCAACATATATTTTAAATATTTCGGTACAAATACTAGCGTACGTCATTCATATATTTAATCGGTCTTGTATCAAATGCTTTACTCATAGCAATAATTAATTAATATTTGCTAATTTTGACTTATAAAACACTTTTTTTAAATACGTAGACAATATGACGGCAATATTTACCTGAATTGAATCAAATTTACCTAGTCTAGACTAGCTACTAAGGACTTTACTCGGGATCTCAGAATACCAGTCAATATACCTGTATATAATACTGATAAAATAATAATAATATTTTATTATTGCTTAAGCCAAACGAAAACACCATTTTACATTATCATTAATTATTAAATTATATTATTACATAATACTTATAGTTGCGAATGAGAGATACATAAAGTCCCTAAAATATTCAAGTAAAGGTATCAGCGGGATAAAACTGTATCTAATACTATCTATACTAATTTAATACATATTTGATTTTTAAATACTTATAGTTTCCCCTGTATATCGAGAACCTCTGCCTGGATGGATAAACAGTATGCAAGCACTTAGTGCTGTAGGAATAGGAGTAGCATCAGGATCTATTAAAGCAATGTATTCTAATGCAGAACATAATTTTCATTATGTACCTACAGACTTGGTAGTCAACTGTTTAATTTCTGTTGCCTGGAATACAGCAACTAAAGAGAGGTAGGTACCTATTTATTATTCACATTAAAAAAAAATCACAACCGGGAGTATTTTACCGTTTCTATGATATAAAAATCGTGACAGAGGTATAATATTTTACCCCTAGAGAAATAATGTGCACATTATTACACTAGAAAGTTTATATTATTTTGACAGTTTAGCTGTCAAATATATGTATAATACAATCAAGTACAATGAAACAAAAAGAAACCTAAGAACAGCTGCAGAAGCTGCATCGGCAATTTCTTGGGTTTCTTCCGAGTGTTCCTCGCTGTATTATTGGTGTACCACTTTAGAAATATAATGTAAATTGATATTAAACAAACTTCGCTATTGTCAAGATATTTTAATTTAGTTTTTAAGACTACTAATACTTTTAAAATCAATGAATGTCAAAAATGTATGAATAACTTTTATTTTAAAATTAGTTTTTAGTAATAAAAAATAGTATATACACCTCGGGAGAGATTTTTTTACCACGGCGTTTCTAACTATTGCGCTTTGCCCTCAGCTACAAATTATACCTTATGAAAAATCATGCATTTCTCTCCCTAGATGTATCTATAATATACTATTAAAGTATCTGGCAGATATAATGTGTTAAACTTTAAATAAAACCAAAAAATTATACTTTGTCATCATAAAAATTGTTAATTTTGTTTATAAAATATTTTTATAGGGTTTTCTTCAACAGAAACTTTTGAAAACTGAACTTATGCTGTTATACGTGATTTCTATAGAATTGAGTATTTTTATGCTGATTGTTACAATATTAATTTCTATTTTTGATTTGAAGTTCGGTAAATGCAATAAAATGTAATGTAATACTTTGTGATCAAAAGACTATTTATAAAATAAATAAATATATCATCACGCCTTTTACCCATTACTGGGTGTGGCACTATGCCGAAGCAGATTTCGGTAAGCGATATATTTTTTACGCGTGAAGTGTGGTTACAAGCCGTCAAATCACGGCCCTAAAGATATTAGTGGAGGGGGAGCCACAGGGGTAGATTTAAATTGGTGAAAATTGTTTGTCGTCTGTGGGAATCGAACCAGATTATTTATGAAATTTCTTAACTAAAACTGTCAAAGAATGACCTTTATATGACTTATTATATATTATATTCATATGTATTTTTACAGAACAGAAGAATTCAAAGTATACAATTACAGTCCCATAACGAATACTATTACCATCAAGAGATATTATGACAGTTTTCTCAATACAAAATATCCGCTGGAATGTATAATGTGGACTCCAGGATATATAACCACGACTTCCAAATGGTTATTTGATAAATATGTTTTATTATACCATACCATTCCCGCATATATCTGTGACACTGTTTTGAAAATATTCAAACAAGAACAAAGGTATGTATAAACGCAGAAATATTTTTTGTATAATGTATAATATAAGATAGGTAAGAAATTAAGTACAGCAATTTTAAGACTTTTAATTATATGTAAAAATTGTGAATATACATAGGCTGCCTACTTTTTTTTAACTATGGAAATACAATGTTAAAATTTTAACTTCGTTCTAAATTTGTGCCTATTAATTTTAAAACAAAGGTGTAAATACAAGATAAACACAATAAAATTCTTAAAAGACATAAACCTAGAATTTCTCATCTAACATAATACAATTTAAATAATATTGTAACACATGCATGGCATTAAATACATAGAAACTAATGTACCAAGGTACTAGTGATCTAAATATCGAAGCACAAATAAAATATCAAAGCTGTTACACATTTTATTTATTTACTTTTCTTCATTCTATGTTATGGCGCCTCAGTGCGGCAACCGTTGAAGCGGGCAAGTAACACTGTCGTCGGAGAGATGGGAATTGCGGTATTTTGAATGTTGGACAGGCATGGCGTTTACAAATTTTGTTTTCTTTTTCTTTTGTTGTTAACTACGATCATGATTTTTCCTGCATTTAGAAATTTTCAAGTTTAAGTCAGTTGTTTAGTAAATACCGTGAGATTGAATTGTGCTGCTATTTTTTTTTGGAAAGTAAAGCGTGGATTGAATAGTTTTATTATCAAAGTGTTCTGGATTTGGAAGAAGTAGCGCAACCGTTAGATAATTTGGTATTCTGCGACTTGGTCGGTTTAAGGAGACCCACATATTTATTTTTGTTACTTAAGCCGCCCAACCCAGGTGATTTAAAATCTAAATTCAGCCTTTTATTTTCCATTCAATTTATTATTCAAGTTTAATGTTGTATAAAATGAATTCAGTTTTATTAAAGTAACGTAGAGTCAGTTTTTGTTATTTAAGTAACGTAGCGCCAGTTTTTCAGTCAAGTCAAAGTTAGTATAAAGTCAGTAGCGTACTGTTCATATTCGAATATCGTAATTCCCTATCTCTTTCAGGCTTTTTACAAACGTATTATCAAAGAAATGGAAGAAATTTAAAAATAGCTTTTACTTAAACTATCTAAATTAGTAGGAATATTTGTCTTTATAATTTTTTTATTGAAGTATTTTTCCACCTCTCCTGAAAAATTAACCTTTAGTGTATGTAAGAGAAAATCTATATTTTAGTGTGTGTCAGATTATAGCTGAATTAAATTTATATTCTTCAAGAGTGCATTAAGTGTTGAGAAACTAAAAGTATAATTCTTACAAATACTCAAAACATCAAGAAATATTTTAAGTTCATACAAAAATTTTAAATAAAAAATGCGTTATGTTCATTGACAAATGTCAAAACGGTCATAGAAGTAAAAATCGACAGTATTTGTTGATTTTACACCAAAGATATATTATGAGCACAAAAAAAACACTATCAGGAAGCACTTCGCCTGATTGACCACTATCAAATAAAAAATAGTTTGAAATTAATCGCATAAAATTTCTAGACTATACAAATGGGAAACTGATTGTAATGAATTTAAATATACAGAATGTTCATTTTAAGTAACACACCATTACTATCTCAAGAAGTACATATAGGAGCTACGTAATCGGTTAAATTGGCAAACAATTGAGCGGTACCAGAATTTTTTAGACCAGTGTTTCTGTTGACATTTATTTAATTCAAATTGCATAGAAATCAGCGTGCTATGAAAGAAACAAATTATTAAAACAATATAGTCTTCAAAACTTACCGAAATTCTTCACAAAATAGTCGTATTGACATTTAATAATTAATCGAGCAAATAAAAATATTACTTCTATTTAAAAAAGTCAAGCCAATTGCTGGTCCTTCCATTTAACATTAATTTTGTTGTTGTGTATGTCTGCTTTATTTTATTTTTAGTTAAATTTCAAAATGCTTAGTATTTTGTTTATACTTTACCTGTGCGTCAAACCCAATGGACAGTCAATCGAAAATGATCATATAAGTCAACATGAAATAAGCAGAAATGTTAGTATTAGTAAGACTTCCGTATTGTTTTGCAGTCTTTGAGTTTGCTAGTTTGTGTTTATTTTATTTAATATATAAATGAATAGGTTCAGTGTGCAAAATAGTATTTTGCTAGAAATTCGGTTGTCAGAGTAAAATATTTTTCTACGGTATATATGAAAATATTCTTATTCAGCCTATAACGACTAATAAAATTCGACAATTTAACAAAACTGGAACTGTCGCAAAGCTAGAAAAACAATAGAAATATGAACGCAGTATATCAGGTAGATAATTTGGATCACAATAGGGTCATTGAAAACAAACTGAATATACTTACACATATATATGTAGGGGCACACATTAGGAGGCAATAGGGGAAACTTGCCCCTTCTGGTATTTTGAGTTTAGTAACACTACCGTACAAACAAATCAATAACTGCACGGACAAGATATGTAAAATCGAATTGAATTTTGTAATATTATCACTGAACAAGTACAGCAGGACGTAATTTTTTCTTTCGAAATATTTATTTTCTGATTTCAAAGTAATAGTAGTGTGAATAAATTCAACGCTAATTTATACGCTACAGAAAACTCGAAAGGGATATGAACCATAGATAAACAACGTTTGTGGAGGAATTTTAGATAATTTTGTAATTGGTTCCTATTTCATTGACGAATATCAAAATCAAAATAATTATCTAGAATTTCTTCAAAATTAATTACCAGTCTTATTAGAAAATTTAATTTACACAAAAGAGAAAATATTTTACCATGATGGTGCCCTATCACATTCGGCATGAATTATAAATTTAGCATTTGAGGAATGGATAGGGAAAAATAGACTAACAAAATAACCTGGGAGATAGCCGGATCTTATGTCAATAACAAAGTGCATAAAGAAGGTCCAATTACAATAGTAGACATGAAAAACAAAAAAACGGCAGCATTTCCATCAATTGCACGAAACCAAGGTTCGTCAGTTCGAATACGTCTGCCGACAATGTACATGTACTTATCTTTATCACACTTGGGTTCTATAATTTAGTCACTTAAACGCCTAAATTAATTTGTCTAAAGAAACTGGTAGTACGGCAGTGTAAAAACTGCATTTCGGTGTGTCCGGGCCTATGAGTCGAAACTGAATAATTGGACGTTATTATATGATTATTATTATAAAGAGAAATAAAACACCTTTAAAATTTTGCAAAAATATATGGAGTGTTCCATTAAAAAATATAAAGTTGCATATCATTGCGCGAAAATGGAATATCTGGTAGAAATTTTAATATTGCAGATTTGTAGACATTTTCATTTAAAGTAAATATTATTTGAAAAAGTTTTCCTTAATAATTAAAATAATCGAGTAAAAAAAATTACAGACCGAAGGACCAATCTATATATGAGGACTTAAGTATTGCAATTCTTCAATCCTCTGGCTAGTGGGTCACTAGGGTAACGATTAAGTTTCTGTTGTAGACAGCTTTGTTGAAACATATCTTAGATCTCAGGCTAATGTATAACCCCTCTGAAATCTCTTTGTCATGTTATGTAAAAAGTATCTTATGTTGCTATGATAAATCATATTTCTTTAATAACAATCATTGTTACAGATACCAAAAGATCATGAAAAGATATAACTATATGCTGTACGAGACTGCATGGTTTTGTCTGGTTAATATTAACCTTGAATTTCATAACATTCCTGCACTGTGGGATAAGCTTTCTTCAGGAGATAAAACGTTATTTAATTTTGATGTAAACTCCATCGACTGGGATGAATACTTAGATATCTTTAATAAAAGCGTTAAAGAACAACTTAAAGAAGATTTTACTAATATGGATCAATGCGAAGCTAAACGATATCTGTAAGTTGTTATACTTACATACTAATACCAATAATATAAACTACATATTATAATTATATTAACGAAAATATATTTTATTATAGATTAAAAAGTAAATTTTAATATTTGATAATGATAATAAATACGATATAATGATATGTATTAGAAGATGATGACTACTATTTCTTTACTAAATGAATCAAATAATACTATAAATAATTATAGATATGGACTTTACAAAATGTTGTTGTGGGCAATTACAAATAAAATATATTTACAAGCTTCATCTAATGATGTAACCTTTAATCGAATAAAATCGCTTTAGAAATTAAGTACCCACGTTATGTATAGAGGTGATGGAGTCTCATGCATTTTATTTTAATTAGAATATTATTATTTTGTATCTGGCTAGTATTGTTAAAGAATATATAGTTTTAAAAAATTTATAAATTTTAATTTTTGTATTTACCTTCCTCAAATAAATGAATCAATTTAAAAGTATGAATCACAAAACAATACAGAATAAAAAATATTCAAGAAAATATAAACCCATTAAAATATTTGAAATAAAGTAAATAGCAAGTTTTGGGGCATATTTTGAAACTAATCCATTAATTTGTAACGATCAGTAAAACAATTCAACTTATAAAAATAGATGTATAAAAGCAAATTCATATTTTTATTCAGTGCCGTTTAATTTCAATTAAAAATTTTAATAAAATTTTAAGAATATCATAAGTATCAAATTGATCCAGTATGTCAATTATGGCGAGATCTGACAACCTATTTTGTGTCATTGTGGGGCGTAAATAACTCTTAATTATTTTCGCGATTGACACAGGTAGTGGTAAAAAAATACGGAGTGTAAAGTACAGTACAGTCTGTACTAGATTGAGAGGTGATAAAAATAAAAGAAAATAAACATATACTAATGAGAAGAAAACGACACGGAATCTTAAAAACCTAAGAAAATTGAGAAGTGGAAACAATTTACGCTTTAATCATAAATAAGAGACTGACGAAATTTTATTTTGATCCCTCGCATCTCACTGGTTTGTCTGGAGCTAGTAAACTCTAAACGAAAAATATGATAATAATAACATACAAAAATGGCTTAGTTCACAGAAGTAACATACATTACTAAACCAAATCGAAAACTTTATTCCAAAAAACGGGTACAAAATTTCCAACATAAATGACTTGAATAACATGCGAAAGTTTAGCTGGTATAGTAACAGCAACAAATATATTAATTTTTACTGTAAATTATAAAAGACCAGCATTGCAGCGTTTAAAAATATATTTAGAGAAAGGAAACTATTGTCTTTATAGATTGAAAAGGATCAGAATTTATTATTAAATTAGTAAAAGTATTTTTTCAAGAAAATGATATTAGATTTTATGTAGCTCATAATCAACAAACAAACGCATGCAAAGATATAATGTAATGCTAAAGACTAGGATGTTTCGTTATTTTCCTTATAAAAATACCTACAGATATATAGATGTACTGCAAAATCTTGTATCAACTTATAATAGTGTATCGAGTACGGCCCTGTTCCTTCTGGAACAGTCTACACGTCGTAGTCTGCTATGCGTTTAGCGGTGTCTCAAACGCAATTCAGAGACAAGTTCGAACCTGTTCTCTCTTATAGTGTTTCAGAAGATCTGGAATATTGTAGAATATCTTGTTCCAGTATATAAGGGAGAGTTTAAGCCGGCAGCATTCATTCTGTATTTGAAGTGTGAACAGTGCAAGTCATCGCTAAATACTGTCACGTCTCGGGGGAACTTCGACCTTCATCATGATTTGTCTCTCATTCTTCACGAATTGCTTCATTTTGGTCTCTGTCATCACACCACAGCACCAATTGAACGCGTGTCCGATAAATTTAGCGCTCTAGCAAATCGGTACTTCTTGGTGGCTGATGTTGTCGCCGCTGCTGGCGAGCTTCGTGGAATTCTCTCTAGAATTGCTTCTAATTGCCGCTCGGATTTTCCCTCTATGGTAAGAAAATATTCTGGGTCTAAAGATGCGTCCATCTTTGTAAAAAGATCCCTGAATATTGTTGATATATCCGTGATTCGTCTTGATAGATTGCATCCGCCGGTTTCATTATCGCAACTTCCTACTATTTCCTTGGCCTGATCTGTCTCGTAATCGTTCTCATACTTTTCGACCCATTCCGACTCGCACGTCAGCGGAATGGTAGCTTCGTACGTGATGGCGCCCGGCAAGTTCTTCCACCGCCACCACACGTACTGGCACTTCAATCGCCGCATTCGCGATCACGCACCACATACATATGAAAATTCTGTAACAATAGAAACATATGGCACCTACCTTTTGGTGTCAGATTAAGACCTGAATTATCAAGCTCGCCGTAAGAAAAACAACATTAACATTAAATTAAGCCACACGCCTGTAAGCTGGTTAATCTTTTTATTGAAATTTTTACATAAATTATAAAACATTAAGAGTTATTATGATTATTACGATACTTAGTCTTATTATTTAGCTTAAATCCTAACATAATATCTTAATCATACTTATATAACTATATGTATATATATTTATTTTCCTAATTATCTCCTATCTATGACGGTGGTTCAAGACGACGCTGGGTAGACGGCCGGTACACAGGCTCTCATTCGTCTCATCCTGGTGAGTGCACAAACTAAATTTAGATCAATGTCCCTGTGATACCGACATCGGACAGTATCATGTATAGATTCTACAAACGGAATACGCGGGAGGATTTCGATTCGTCCCCCGTAAAAACGTTTTATATACTCGCATGCACCATCCTGTTCGGCCATCAGACAGACAGTCACGCATTTCTTTGTGACTAGTTCCAAAATTACACCCAGTCGTACCTCATCCACATCTCCATGCTCCCACGCGAGCCCGTGTCGCGACCAAATTGCCTTTGCGACACGCTGTTCGCGGGGAAGGGCCTCCCATGCGCAAGGTGGCTTTATAAAAAAAGTCACTTCGCGGAAGCTGGTTTTAACCGCAACTTCCTTCGGAACGAATCGTCCCGGCAAATTAAAGCCCTAAATGCTCAGAGTGTATTTCGCATAAAACATGCTGCTCACCGGAGTGTGACATGCCTTACTCACCGTCGGCGTCGGGGTTGGGGGTTCAGGAGTGTGGTCGGAGTCCGAGTCCGACTCTGCACAGTGTATCAGCTTGTCGCTATCCTTTTCACGGACCGCCCCGTGTGCTGTGCTTGGCCGTAGGCTTTCTGAGGGAACGGCGCTGTAGCTGACGGACACCGCATCCCAATCTTCTGCCACGGGTGGCTCTCACGGCTTCGGCGTGCTGGTAGAGAAGGCTTCAGGGGGATATAGCGACCCGAGGGTAACTTCCTCCGATTCGTCGTCGTCGTCGCGAGAGTACCTGTGCATTTCCTCGTCTTCGACGACCTCAAATCGAGGACACAATTCCCCCAGTTCGTCCTGTTGTTCCCACCACTGCAGGGGGCGGCTACCGCCTAACCCGCTCATCGCCTGGAATCTTGGAAAAAATTCCATGACGATGAATCGGGCTAGGTTGGTCATCGCTGCCCCGTGCAGGAAACCGTCCGCAATCTCCCTGGCCAAGTCCATCCTCTTTAACATCATCGGGTCCGCCAACACCCGTGCTAGAACTTCCTCAGGTGTCCCTGGCATGTCGGCCATGGCACCCACCCACATCTTTACTTCAAATATCATGGGCAGTACCACCAACCGTAGTAGTGCAACCAGGAACCGAGCAGCCAGGTTCACAGCCCGTTGCTCTATAACTTTTTCCGCCTGGGCCTTCACCCGAGTATAGGTGAGGGCTACCCGCTCGTGAATTTGCCTGAACGTCCTGAAACAATTTCCAAATATGTCTTAAAAATAATACGTGCTTGCGTGTTAATTCACTCACTACTTCTACTTGTCAACAGAATTACTTTTCACTTACCCTTTTATATAGATGTAAATAGTTACATGTTAATTACAAAATACTACGTTGTTTACTTATTCCTCATCGGGCGAGTTCGTCCCTGACTCGCACAACTCTCTTGTTCTATTCATATCTTGCGCGGCCTGTTTACGTACGCTGCTGCGTAGTTGCCGCTGTCCGCTCTCGCTGTTATCGTCAGGTGCTCACGGCGCGTGATATCTCATCAACCGCGCTACATGTACAGTTTCTAGTTTTGATTTTTTCGCGTTCCCTTTTTCAATAACATATGATACATCTGACTTTTTACCTACTATTACATATGGACCGTACCATTTAAGTAATAGTTTGTCTGTTTTTCCTACAAACCTCTCGGGGCTGTATACTTTCACTTTTTCACCAATTTCAAATTCGACGTGTCGGTGCTTGCCATCATATCTCTCCTTATCTTTTATTTGTTTTCTCTCAATGTTTCCCTTGGCTTCTTCTCTAATTGCCTGCAGTTGTTCTTGGGTTTTTATTATTATTTCTGTTTCCACTGTTTGAGCGATTTGTGCTTCCGTGGGTAAAATAGGTTTACGACCGTATAATAATTTAAATGACGACATTTTTATCGTATCCTGTCTCCCTGAATTATATGCAAACGTTACGTGAGGTAAATATTCGTCCCAGTTTGTTTGTGCAGTACTGGTGTACATACTTAGCATATCTGCTAATGTTTTATTTAGTCGTTCCGTCAATCCATTTGTTTGTGGACGATATGCTGTTGTAAAACGACTTTCTGTTCCCATAATTCGCAATAATTCGGCTACAAGCTGCGATTGAAACACTCGTCCTCTGTCACTGAGTAGAATGCGCGGCGAGCCGTGTCGACAAATTATTTGTTCAAGTATAAATTGTGCCACCGGCTTCGCTTTACCACTGGGAAGTGCCTTTGTCTCTGCCCAGCGTGTTGCGTAGTCCGTCGCAACGATAATAAAATTCTTACCTTTCTTACTCCTCCGAAATGGTCTTAATAGATCAATACATACGCGATCAAATGGTTGTCCTACCGGTAGTGGATGTAATAAGCCGGCTGGCTTAAAATTTGCGACTGCTCTTCTGGCTTGACAAAAATTACAGCCTTTCACATAGCGCTCAACGTCCTTCCTCAGCGTGTCCCAATAATATCGTGAATTAATTCGATGAAATATTTTCACGAATCCCAAATGTCCGGCTAATGGCTCATCGTGATTACTATAAAGAATTTCTCCGACCAAACTCCTCGGTATCACGAGTAGCTTCATCTCACCTTCAGTTTGGGGATTACGTTTATATAGAACTCCGTTGTTGTTCAGTTCAAAGTTTTTTGCACGTCTTTGTAGTAAACTATTTCCATATTCTGGGTCTCGAACGACCGATGTTATTTCATTTATTTGACTATTTTCGGTCTGTAATTTAGCCATGTTTTCCGGCTCCATTACATATGTTGCAATCTCGATTGCTTCTTCTTCATCCTGTGCCGTGGTCGGTGTACAGGGGTAGCGTATCAGTTATTTTAAATACCACATCTTTTTTTGTTAGATTTTACATCGGACGCGCGATTCTCGCAAAGTCTTTTATAAACTTTCGATAATAATTACATAATCCCAAAAAACTCTGCACATCTTTTACTTTCCGTGGCAGCGGGAAGTTCCTAATTGCTATCAGTTTTTTAGCATCCAGTTGAATACCCTCAGCTGATACTCTAAATCGTAACAAATCTATTTTTGTGTACAAATATGAATATTTGGATGGTTTCAGTGTCAAGTTCGCTTCTCGTAATCGCTCAAACACATGTCGCAGCCTGATTAAATGCTCGTCGAATGTTTTGCTAAATATTATTACGTCATCGAGATAGATAAGCACTTCCTTCCATTTTAACTCGCGAAACACCGTATCTGCTAAACTTTGAAATGTAGCGGACGCAGTGCATAAACCAAAACTAAGCACGTTGAATTCGTAATGCCCATCTGGCGTTATGAATGCTGTTTTTGCTTTGTCTTCTTCACATACTGGTATTTGTCAGTATCCGCTAAATAAATCTAAACTTGAAAAGTACTTAGCATCGCCCAGATAACTAAGTATGTCTTCAATTACCGGCAGGGGGTACACATCCGGCTTAGTGACCGCGTTCAGTTTACGATAATCTACGCAGAATCGCCAAGTGTCATCTTTTTTCTTCACTAACACTACGGGTGACGATCACGCTCCGTATGATGGCCGAATGATCTTGTCAGCTAACATTTCATTGACTTGTTGCTGTATAATGTCCCGTTCCTTGTGTGACACGCGATATGGTTGTCTGATGAATTGGTGCCGCGTCCCCCGTGCTAATTTCATGCTGAACTAATTGTGTTAAACCTATCTGCTTGGAATTCCAGACATACACATCATTATATTCTTCTATCAACTCTTCTAGTTGTCTGCGTTTTTTCTTCTTCTATATTATCTATTGCTAAAATTTCTGGCCTTGCATCGGCGTAATAATTATAAGCTAAAGCAGTATTTTTATGCAATTTACAAGCGTTCCTTTTACTTATATTACGAATGGAGGCAGTCCATGTACCGATATTTGACTCATGAGGCCGTAACGTAGTAACTTCTATTTCAAATTTTTCTATTAAATCTGTCCTAATTACTATGTTATGATACGCGTTCATTGAACCTGTCTCCGTTAAGTCACAATGCATCGTGGCGCCTGCATCTATTTTGAGATCAGTCATTAGTACTAGTTTATTTTTATCCCGCACTGGCGGCAGACTGTCTACTCCCGGCCACTCCATGTGTTCGCCGGCTGACGTTGCATCGTGCTCCCGCACTCTGGCTGTGATTTCAGGCGCACAGTCGTCCAGTGGCGTATCATGTAGTTGATGCGTTTCGGTTCCGAAATTGATTTGTGCGAATTCGACATGTCCGATTTTTATCAAAATTGTTTTGTTATCAAAGTTAATTACGGCGTCACGCAGAATACGAAATTGAATGCCTAGAATTAAGTCGCACGGCAGATATGGTACCACCAGAGTGGCTAATTCTGTGGTCCACGGGCCCATCGTGATTGTTAGATTCGTACTCCCCAGCACTGGTGTGAGATGAACCCCCGCGGATCGGAGTACATCCACCGATGTCTGTTCGCAGTCAAGGGCGTGGCTAGCGCCTACTACATTGTACACGGCTCCTGTATCGACGATGATGCTCACGGGTTGATTATTCAACCTACCTGTAACCGTGATAATTCTTAAATTAGGTTCAATATTTTTATCTAAGTTGCGCCCTGAATCAACTTGGTACACGGCACTTCGGACCCCGTCTAGCGCCGTGGAGCAGCGTGTCCCGCGCTCCGTTCGTCTCTTTGGTCATTTCCTTGACCCTCTTTCTGTTTTATCGGGCATATTCGTGCATAATGTCCCGGTTGCCCGCAATTATAACACACTGGCCTCTCGTCGTGTGTCCTTGTGTTGCGGTGTTCGTATCCACCACTCGCGCCGGCATTCTCACCTCTCGGTGGATTATCTCGGTTACCTGTATTTCCGCTCGGACGCTGGAAATTTCTCGGCGGATACCGCGATGACGTACTTGCGTGTTGGTTTCCGTACCTTTGTCCAGGTGAGTCAGTTCTCTGCTTCTCCTTTCTTATCATATGAAATAGTCGCTCTTCCAATGCGGCGAATTCATTTTTTAACGAGCTCACGGGCTTTTTCCCTCCAGCCATTGCTTGAACCCGTGCAATGCGATCATCCGTGTCGCACATTAAATCAATCGCGTCTTTTAATTCAGCCAATGTTTTCGTACGACAAATCGTAATTTCCCGCTGTAATTTAGCTTCTACCCTGCGCTCTATTGTTGAACGTATTTCTTCCTCGTCCAGTGCCGTCGGCAATTCGTCGTGTATAGTTAGCATGGTGTAATAATACGTCCGTGGATCTTCGTCTGTTTGTTGAACACGCGTATGCCACTGTTCCCACAAGCCTCGCCCATATCCGACCGGACAAAATTATTTTTTAAACGCGTTTATTAATAATTGCCAGGTTGCGTTTTGATTCCGACTCGCATATGTTCTGAACCATAGAAAAGGACATAGTACTTGTACCTGTCTTTTAAATATACTAGATTAACTTATCAAAAATTTTGACAACTTTAAGGCATCAGTACTTATTCAAATAGACCTTTCAAAAGCTTTCGATATGGTGGACCATGAATTAATGCTTGCTAAGCTCCATTATTATAAGTTTTCAGAGGATACTCTAAGATGGTGTAAAGACTATTTCACTAATAGAGAGTTTTGCATAAGTATGCGTAATTCCTGTGAGATACTTAACTCGGCAGTTTTCCCGTTGCAGCGTGGTGTCCCGCAAGGATCTATTCTGGGACCATTGTTCTTTTTACGCTATGTATCAGATTTGCCCTCTAAGTTAAATTTTTGTGACATCCACTCTTATGCTGATGATACACAAATTATAGCAACTATAAATTCGGAAAATCTAAATGAAAATTGTAACAGAATCAATCAGGATTTGGAGAATGTTACTACATGGGTAAAGAACAATGGACTCAAAATTAATGCGACAAAATCTTCTCTAGTTGTATTCGGAATGGATAAATTACCGAACATCATACTGGGTGGCACTACTCTTGAACGAAGTACAGCTGCGAAAAGTTTAGGAGTATATATTGACGAAAACTTAAATTTTCGTGAACATTTAAAAAACAAATTAAAAGCGGCAATGATTAAGCTACGACATCTCTATCAGTTTCGTAACTTACTCTCGTCGAAAGTAAAATTGCATTTAGTTAATTCACTAATTCTACCTATTTTCGATTACTGTTCCTGCGTATATGTTCCAAATTTAACACAAGCTGATAAACATAGAATAACAGTCTTTCAGAACTACTGTCTGAGATATGTATATGGTGTTTATAAATATGAACATATTTCAGTTTATAGATTAGAAGCTAATATGGAGGATATAGGCACTCGCGCAAGAAAATCCTATATTATTCTCACACATAAAATTAAAACTACTTACTGGTGTCCCGACATACCTATTTGAGAAACTAAATTATAAGGATTGTGATTATAGGCTTCGGTAAAAAAATTCGTTTGTTGTACCTTCTTTTAAAAAATCTAAATACAAATGTTGTTTTTCATATCTAGCACCGATGCTGTATAATTCACTACCAGATGATTTGAAGTCTCTAACAGTAAACTCGTTAAAAAATAAATTGTATACAGTTTGTGTAAATTTGTAATCAAGAAAACTTAAAAATTTTGTTTCTACATATTACTATACCGAGTGTAACACGAAAAGTGAAACATAGGCGTTTAACATGGCAAATCAGTTTTTCCGTGCGCATTGCTTCCCTAATTATTTTAGGAAAAAATGTTTCAAATAAATGTTGAATCAATAAACAAAATTCATTTAGACTACTTCATAACTGCAGAAATTAAATTTGAAAATTCACGTAATTTCAATTTAATAGTGATAACCATGGAATTAAAAACAAGAGATGAACAAATGCGTAACGTTTTATACGTCAATGTCAGAATAAATTGTCAAAATCATTTTTACGTACTAAATATTTGAGTGGTTTTGAAATTTAAAAGGAATGTATTTATGTTTTTTGAGAAGTCTATGCACTGTCATAAAATGTATATTTAGTTCTCTGGAAATTTCCCACACACTCATTGTTGGCTCCAGTTCTATTAAAGCAAAAATATTTTCTTCATTGTTATAAATTATTTCATTTATTTCTTTCTTGAAATTTACTGTTCCTGTCTTTTCAAACTTTACTATAAACCTCTGAATAGTTGCCGTACTAGGAATATCATGATGCTGCCAAATAGCGCTAATATAGTCACGAATTAGTCGTAAACTATGGCCAGAATAATGCCATTTAATTATTTGCAACTTTTCTTCATCTGAATAATTATTCATTTTTGATAATAATAAACCCTAATATTGATTTAATATCACAGTTTGTCAAAACGTTACGCATTTGTTCATCTCTTGTTTTAATTCCATGGCTATTACTATTAAATTGAAATTACGTGAATTTTTAAATTTAATTTCTGCAGTTATGAAGTAGTCAAAATGAATTTTGTTTATTGATTCGGATGTAGAATTTTATGCTTTACAACATTTATTTGAAACACTTTTTCCTAAAATAATTAGGGAAGCAATGCGCACGGAAAAACTGATTTGCCCTGTTAAACGCCTATGTTTCACTTTTCGTGTTACACCCGGTTTATACTTGATCTATGTTTAATTTGGTGTACATTGTAAAATTTATGTAATTCTCAAATGTTGGGTTGGGTGGAAGAGCAGCCTCTGGCTGAACCCCGCCTTTGACGAGTGTCAATAAAGATGATGATGATGATGATTATTATTATTATACTTCTACTCTCCCGTCTAAATACATGTCGAAACATGCAAGCTTCATTACGTTCGTCCATCTGTTCGCTTTTGCAGCTCGTTCGAACGAGCGCACAAAATCTACGGCACTGATTTTAAGTTGCGGATCATATTTCTCCGGCTCGACAAACCGCGGTCTAATTGGTTCCTCCAAGTCCCTTAAATCGCGCAGGGTTGGCTCGGCCTCCCCTAGATCTTGGTTAACTACTTCGTTCTTAACCATCGCTTCTACCGATCCTTCTTGGAATATTCGCGAATGAATTGACTGTTCACTAGATATGCTATTATTTCGTGATTTCGCCGATCCGTTACTTGAAATATCCGAATTCCCTTGTTCGTTATTTTGAGAATAATCTAACGGACTCTTAGCGGGCGGTGTTGTTACTGTTGGCGTGTTTCCTCCTGCTTCCGCGGTGTTATTCGTACCCGTTTCGTCCTGCGTTAGTGGCGGTGGTGTACGTAGCATAGTAGTGCGATGCACGAGTATATTAGGTAATTGCTGTTGAGTTGTAGTACGCGATCGAAGCTGATATGGCGTATTAGCGGAACTACTATTCATGCTTATCAACCATGCGCAATTAAATTCACAAATCCACCTTCAACACATTTAAATAAATTTGCCATTTACTTAATTTTGAAATACCCGGCACCTCCACCAAATGTCACGTCTCGAGGGAACTTAGTAAAATAATCAGTAACCGACATTAGAGTATACTGACCAGACGTTATCAAAATAATTATAATTACTGTTACAACTTTGATAATGCCACAAACAACTGACGTGACGACATTACTCATAGCTCAAGATGGGTACCGTGTTGAAGACTCCAGTAAAACAGTGCCAGGACTTCATTCTACCGTGTGGATTTCAATGAATACAAGCGAATAATTTGCATAGATGTTTATTGATTAATATTACAAGTTGTACTTACAGATTTTCCCATGGCTTCACCATTGTGTTCTGATGCACTGAATACTCGATCGTTGAGGACTAGCGACTCGATTTCTTGTTTGGTCGTTGACTGTTCGATTCTACGACTGTGTCACCGTCTGTTTAACTGTCGACGACTGTCCTCAACGATTCCAAAACTTGAGTTTTTATGAGAAGTGCATCAGACACTGTGGTTAACTATTTCCGTCAAGCTCCCGATTCTCGGGTTAGGTTACACTAAAATCTACTGTGATGCATTCTTTTCTTAGATTCTAACGCTGTCTTCTCGTAAGCATTCCCAAAAAAGGTGATTACTATAGCAACTGTGACTAAATTAGGAAATCTATATTTTGAACATTGAACTTAAGATCCGAGACTCCATATCGATTACACGGAACCGCGAAGGAGCTAGACCGCAGCCCATCATACGTGATTGCGATCGGCTACTTCCTGGTTTGTGTAGCGATGTGTCTTCTTATCGTTAAGCGTGCGAAATTAAATGCATAAACAAGTATTCAGAGAACATGGTATTCAGGAGGTTGCTGTCGAGCTCATGCTAAGTAATTGTGGTAACAATTACTCATTATGCATAATGCAAAACTCATTACAACACCTTAGTGTATGATAATACCGTTCTTACTATCGTTCTGTTAGCACGTATATTCCACGAGAAATTTAGAAGTGAATATTTTAGTGGTTTTTTAAGTGATTTAATTGTTTAAACTTATTATTATTAGTAAATAGTGGCATACAGAATTTTGCACATTACTTTATTTTACTGTATCATCTCCGTGTGTTCTATTTTTTATAAAAATTAAAAAAATTTTGACACTTTTAAGAACAGTGAATCAACAATTTTTACTCTGTAAATTAATTAGTGACAAATTCGTTCTTGCTTAGCAGAGTTCAACAACCTACAATCGTCCAGCTAGTTACTGTAAGTCTCAACATTTACTTTCTTTTTCATCACGATGGCTCCACCGAACTGCAGTATTTGCGAATCAGTTGTCAATCGAAGAGACAAGGGAGCGGCGTGCGCGGGGAAGTGCCAGCAGTTATTTCACTATGACTGCATGAATTTAACTAATGCAGAAAAAGCTACTCTGATCAACTCTAAGTGTTTTATTTGGATTTGCGATAAGTGCAGAACAGCAACATCTAACGCACAATCCATCCACAACCGCTTCGAGTCCCGCACATGAACAATCCCTTTCTGAGATTGCAGCTTCACTGAATGAAATTTAAAAAGCCGTCCAATTTTGCAGTGAAAAAACCTACGATTTCGAGGCCAAACTAAATAACTTTGAGACAAAATTCGATAGTTTTGTTACCAAAATCAATATAATTGAACCACTTAAAGCTGAATGTGAGAATTTAAAATGCAAAATAGAAGATTATGAACAGCGATCTCGCATAAACAATTTAGAAATTCACGGAATCCCAGAAGTAGCGAGCGAAAATTTAGTACAAATATTGAAAAAAGTGGGCGACAAACTACAAACTCAGATTGTTGAACAAGATATTGATGCTATACACCGCATTGCTTCGTTTAATCACGATAAATCTAGGCCCAAGAACATAATTGTTAGATTTATTTCACGCCTAAAAAAAATGCATTACTATCTGCAGCACTCGGTTATGGCAGCCTAAATTCATCACATATTAACTTTACGCAATCTAACAACATTTACATTAATGACCATCTCAGTCCCAACAACAAATTATTATTACGCGACACTAAACTTGCGGCGAAAGATAAGGGCTTTAAATACGTTTTTGTGAAAAATTGTAGAATCTATGCTAGAAAAAACAACACTTCTCCAGTTATTTTAATCAACAATAGCAATGATGTTTCCAAGATAAAATAAATGCTCACGCAGACATCAGTTATAAAATAATAAGCTAGAAATGGATTTACAAATTTATTATCAGAATGTTCGCGGCATTAAAACAAAACTAGTTAATGTTTATAACCTATTATCATCCTGTGATTTCGACGTTATCTTCTTCATTGAAACATGGCTAAATAACTCGGTTCATGATTCCAAAATCTGTGATGTAAATAAATTTTGTGTCTATAGACACGATCGTAATAATAATAAATCACAAGGCGGTGGTGTGTTAATTCTAGTTTCCAAAAAATACATCTCTAAGTTAGAAGCAAACTGGTTTTCATCGGCTGAAGATGTATGGATAACAATAAGTGCTTCTAAACGTTATAAAATTCACTTGTGCTGTGTGTACTTCCCGCCCCTCAGTGATTTAAAAACGTACGAGAATCACTGTAACAAACTTATCAATCTGTCGATATTATATCCGAACGATGAATTCTTAGTGGTGGGTGATTACAACCTCCCTGAAATTGATTGGGTTCTCTTCAACAACAAACTAGTTCCCTCATTCCGAAAAAGACTGGACACGCATTTAGAAGTTATTAATTCAACAGTTCTGTGTAACTTAAATCAATATAATGGAATATGTAATCACGTGAATAGAATATTAGATCTGGTGTTTTGTACAAACATAATTAATATTAGGTCATCTGTCTCTCCGCTTAGTTATATTGACTTATATCACCCACCACTTGAATTTAATCTTTGTCTAAAAGCATATGACGAACTTTCTTGAAATGTCTCATTTTTTTATGATTTCAATAAGTGCGATTATGATGAGCTAATATATAAACTCTCCTGTATTAATTGGTCGGAAAGGCTTAACAGTGCTGCCGATGATAACGTTGAATGTTTCTACAGTATTTTATATAGTCTGATCGAAAAATATGTTCCACTTAAAACACGCATACCTAAAAAAATACCCTCGTTGGTTTACTAGATCATTAATTAAAATAATCAAAGAAAAACATAACTTTCACAAAAAATGGAAAACATATGAAAACCAATCAGACTACCTCACATTCTCGTTATTACGACACAGAGTAAAAGAAAAAATAGATTTTGACTACAAAAATTATGTAAATGTAATGAAAACTAAAATTAATTCAAATGTTAAAAACTTTTGGAGTCATATTAACACTTAAAAAAAAAACAATGGTATTCCTACTATTTTAAGTTACAACAGTGTTGAAGCCTCTTCCGGTATAGAAATCTATTTGCTGATCATTTTGAGTCGGTTTATTGCAATGATAATGTTACCTTTACATTTACTGAAACTGATGAGAACAAGCCGTAAATATAAGTTCATTATACTAAGATATTGGCAGCACTCGAAACTTTAAATATAAATAAGGGATACGGTCCGGACAGAATACATTCTAGATTCATAAAAACCTGTGCGCATTACCTGCCTTTCCAGGAAAGTATAAGTATAACAATTTTTTTGTGTGTTTCTGTCAGTGTTTCTGTCTTTTTAAAATGTTAAGATGTTAAAAGCAATATTACTAGCAAAATTTTTTACATGGACACTAAAAGTCGGGGGGCCCAACCAGGGAAGCTACTGAAAATTTTAGGGGGGCAAGTGCCCCCCTGGACCCCCCGCTAGCGCCGCCACTGCTCTTAATACACAAATAACTATTGTATTCATTTATTTTTCAGTCTTCCTTATCGGAGAATTTTGTAATAGAAGTAGAATCTTCTAAAATGAATTACGATGAAATTTGCGGTAGAAGAATCGTGGATATACAATACTCTTTCAATGATCTAAAATCTATAAAATATCTTGAATGCGAGTGTTTATTTTCGATATAAATATTTTTGAAAAGTATTTTTAAATTCAAGTGTAATATTTGTGGCATAGAAAATAAAATTCACACTGAAAATTCAGAGATGATATTGGCTGTCAATAAATTAGTTGTTAGCTATTGTTTTCATGAATTCGAAAGATTTTCATGAAAAAATTCAAGTAGGAATGGGACGTAATGTTAGCAAATATACACTGAAGTATACAGAAATAAGAGAAATAAATTAAGAGCAAGGCGGAACCGCGGATATCTCAAAAAAAGATTACATGTAGTTAATCACTCAGATATAAATTATAGTCCAAATACTAAAAATCCGGAACCTGATATGGGCAACGAAGAATATGAAGAAGCGAAAAAATTATTTTTTAATATTATTAAAAATGCTGACCGAAATTATATTTTCCAACACACTATTGGTCAGTTTACTGAACAGCTTTAGAAGGACGAAAACATGTTACCGCCTCGCACTTCGGACAGATTTGAAAAAGCGGAAAGCAACATCCACAGCGAAGATAGTTAAAAATATGTATAATTTGTTTACCGGTTGTAAAGCAACAAAATATGGTATTAGAAACGAAAGTATGGCTATCGATCTTCTGGAAGGCAAGCTTAAAAACACGGCTTTTTGATCCTGAACGACGAATCGGCTGTGAAATCAATTATCCATACAGCGCACGAGACATGGCAGTGATTGCAGCAGTAGAGGAAAAAATATAAAATTTGTAGAAATTATAAATGGCATGATAAGTTTGAAAAAAATAGTTATTTGTGTATTAAGAGTGGAAAGTGATTCTTTGTTACTCGAGCACGGTAATTGCAGCGCGAGCCGAAGGCGAGAGCTGCAATAGTGTAAGTGGAACAAAGACACTTTACGCTCGTGATACACACATAATTTTTTCTACGATTGCATCTAAAATTATTCAAACCGTATACGTACTTAAGGTGGAGCATCCGCTTAATTAAATCTTAAGTTAGCTGCAGAACACTTGATCTGACTTGATCTCTTTCAAATAATATATCTTTGTTTTTATGAATGAAACTTACGATGAACTGTACATAATTTTAAAGCCAATACTTCAAGGTGTAGTAATAATATACATATTATTAAATTTATGTACAATTAATTGATAGAAAACGGTTCAAAAATGGACTTGAATTTCTCAAAAATGCCGAGTACGATTTTCTTTAAATTTTTTTGTATATTTAAGAATATGGTCCTCTATAACATATACAATTTTTATCCAATTTAAATTTGTAACTTTTGAGAAAAAAAAATAAATATGCAAAAAAAACGCTCAAAAGCAGGCTTTTTCGGATATATTTTTTTTTTTCAAAAGTTACAAATTCAAATTGGATAAAAATTGTATATGTTATAGAAGATCATATTCTTAAATATACAGAATTTTTTAAACAAAATCGTACTCGGCATTTTTGAGAAATTCAGACTCGAAATTTTGATATCTTGACCTGCTGCATATCAATTCAAATTTGTTTGTTTTATAGAAATTCCACATTCTTTATATTGTACATATCAAAAAGTAAAATGTTGTGAGATTATTCTGCACTACTTGTTCCTTCATTTAGATGAGAATAAGTATATAAAATATTTTTTTGAAATTTGAATTTGTTGCAGCAACTTTGCGAAATACTCATTTTACACACTTGATGTGTGCTTTGTCGTACACTCAGCGCAAAATTAAACATCTATATTGACAGCTGTCATTCATAATGATATATTTCACAATGTAGATATATACATGTTATGAATGAGTATTTCAGAATTTGTGGTTTGGCATATATCTATTTTATTTTTCGTATTATATTACACTAATATTCGAAGTTATTAGTACGATACATCAGGTTTTACTGCAAACATTTGATCAATTTTAGCAGAGCAGATTAGTAGAACAGTATTGTTAGTAATATTGGAATGGATTATTTGTTTTAAAAACCGATATTTTTAACAAAGTTTTTAATTTAACGTTTATAGACAACAATTGTTATTCTAACCTTAAATATTGCACAAAAGGAAGTAGGAATGTATTTATATTGTTTACAGATTATAAGATGGATGATAACATAAAACAGAACAAATATACCTCGTCGATGCAAAATTAAAAATACGTACATAAATTTATAAACAAATGCTTGTGGAAAAAATTATTTTCATATTTGGATATATAAAAAAAAGCATCTACAACTCTGATAGTGCATGTATTTTATTTAATTGAAGCGTTTACATGTTTTCAATACATTTTAGGATTAAAGTACGTAAACATGATTAGAAAATACATGAGAAATGAGAACTGCGATTCTAAAGTCAGAATATTCAAGTTGCTGTAATGTCGTTTTTATGTCATAATATCAAATAAAATACTATATGTTATTACATTTTAGTGTTTATTGTATTAACATATCATTTAGAATTATTTTCTGTTATTTGAAATAATTTTCTTGAAAATCTTCACGTTTGTATAATTTTAAACTACGTGCCAATACCCCTACCACTATTTAGCATAGACACATATTTGGTTTTTTATGATTGGTCAGATCAACACTTTTGTCAAAACTACAAGAAACCCTACTTACACGATAACAAATTGTTGGTTAACGAACTTCAGGCCGTATGCTTCACCTTAAAATAAATTCGTTCTGTCAACTGTCAATATGACAACTTTCTGTTTTGTTTGTATCTCTGGTAACTATTGAAATAAGCGCGCGTTTAATATTTTTTCTACGATTGCTATGAAAAGTTGACAATTACGCTCTCATTTGTCATCGTAAAGTTGACGTTTTATTTTCAGTACGTATACGTTTTTTAATAATTTTAAGATGCAATCATAGAAAAAATTATGTGTGTATCACGAGCGTAAAGTGTCTTTGTTCCTCTTACACTATTGCAGCTCTCGCCTTTGGCTCGCGCTGCAATTACCGTGTTCAAGTAACAAAGACTCACTTTACGCTCTTAATACACAAATAACTATTTCCGCGTTGCCATTGTAGACGCGCAAAAAAGATATTTTTCGATTGTTCCACAGAAAACGTCAACTTTACGATGACAAATGAGAGCGTAAGTGTCAACTTTTCATAGCAATCGTAGAAACAAATAGTTATCTGTGTAATAAGAGCGTAAAGTGATTCTAGTAACTATTGAAATAAGCACGCATTTCATATCTTTTTCGCGCTTTGCTATTGGAAACGCCCGTATTTAATATCTTTTTCGCGCGTTGTCAATGGAGACGCGCGACAAAGATATTTTTCGATTGTTTCTCAGAAAACGTCAACTTTACGATGACATATGAGAGCGTAATTTTCAACTTATCATAGCAATCGAAGAAAAACGATATTTTTTTTGTACCAGATACAGGCCCATTGAAATATTTCAAATAGAAATATGTGTTACTTTGTAATATAAACTAATATTGACATATATGTAATATATTAATAATTAATTAGAAATATAAGATAAGCTTTTAACGTCTTTATTATTTTCACCAAAAACATGTAACCAACTAAAAAAATAAAATAACTACCGTAACAATTGTAGTTAATTATCAAAAAATAAATAAACATTTCATTTTAAAATAATCAAGTCACAAAAAATAATCATTTCATTTGTAAATGTAAATAATCAAGTCACCACACTACTCCCCCCAAAACGGAATTTTTTTATAGCTAAAAATATTGCCAGAAGTTCCTTTCCGAACGTGCTGTACCGTTTTTCGGTTGGAGTTAAGGTTGTCGAATAAAACAAGATGGGTTTCCAGCTGTTATTGACGAACTGTTGCAGTACTGCCCCAACTCCAACATCATAAACATTTCATTTGTAAATGTAAATAATCAAGTCACCACATATATATTGAAAAAATACAACATAATTCTGTATTTTAGGAACAAATAATAGTTCCACAATTAGTATATTTTTATCAAAATTTTTGTTGCACAAATTAGTTGATCCTCGATTTAATTTTTCTTGTTCAGATCGCATTTGCTAGGAATATCGTCAGTCTTCAGACTATATTTGACAAAACATATTCTGTAGCCGCAGTAGTAATAGTTTATGGTTATCCCGCAATATATACCTGCTTCCAAACCATTGTAGCTACGAGAGCACAAGATGCTAGTTTGGTTGCGTAGTTTTGTACATTTCGGATTTAAAACATGAAAATATGATGTAAAAATCGAAAACAAATATAGAGTTTTCTCTTGAACGCGACATTTTTAAACAAATTTGACTGACAAAAAGTTTATTTTTGATAATCTTTAATTTCATATACAAATTGTATGTTGAAATGCTCTGTAGTCTGTTAAGAGTTTGATAATGTCCAAACACAAAAATGACTATCTTGTTTATTATAAATTTGATCAAAAAACTGACTGACAAATGTTAATATTTTTATATCATCATTATTTATATAAAATTTGAATAAATTTTGTTTGTTCCAAGACCAGATAAGTTGATAGCATTTTTGAAAGTTTTCGCTTGTACTCCGGAGCGGCTTTAAATATATTTTCTTATCTCGTATAACAGAGAATGCTAATTTAAATAAGTGAAAAATTAAAATAATTATTTTTTTTAATATTTACATGTATATATCGGTTATTCGGCGAATATATGCCCCATATATTCCCTATTAAAGTGTAGCACAACTCAATAATAAACTTGCATGAATCCAAGTTACCTTCAACTTCAATATTTCACTACTGTGAGATTTAAAATAAAATCTATTCATTTAGCAGGTTTATGTGTACCAATAAATTTAAATAAGATATTAATCATTCTAAAAAATATCCTCAAGAAAATTACCCTAAAAATATATATTGGCATTCAAAGCATTAATTTTTTATTATTACGGAACATTACATTAACAACAATATCTGCTGGTGTCCTGTAAATAATGCGGTGTATAAATTTTCCTACTACTAAACAATTTTAAAAATTTTGAATATTCCACTAAGTCGCCATCTTTTGGGTATTCGTTTGAATATGTAACCACTATATTTTGGTTTGGATCTTTGCTAAATCCGCCATTTTAGGTATTTTCTAGAGATGCGCATTTTATAAAAAAAATTAACCAGACCCGACCCGAACCCGATGGGTACCCAACCTGACCCGATGGATACCCGACCCGATGGATATCCAACCCGCCCAGACCCGATGGGTACCCAACCCGACCAGACCCGACCAGACCCGATGGATATCCAACCCGACCAGACCCGACCAGACCCGATGGATATCCAACCCGACCAGACCCGATGGGTACCCAGACCCGATGGATATCCAACCCGACCCGACCGGATGGATATCCAATCTAACCCGATTATATGTATACTACTTGAACAGATATGTACCCAACTGATCCGAAAGTTAATTTTATAAGGAATATGTAGTATTTCATTAGATACAATAAAAAATCTGTTAATATTAACTGTGCAAAACTACTATTTACTTAAATCTACTTGTATACTTACGAGTAGTTCAAAATGATTTGTTATAAGTATAAACATTTGAGTGAATATTTTATTAAACAAATATATAATGTTTATAGTTGTTACACATTTTTGGTACAAATTGCGGTTTTGTAGCAAAGACTACACTAAAATTCAGTAAATATCAGTGGCGAACCGAGAAAATATATTTGGAGGGGGCTTGGATATTTGTAAAACGAGTAGATTTAAATATATATATATACATAAATAAATAAAATAAATAAATATATCATCACGCCTTTTACCCATCACTGGGTGTGGCACTCTGCCTAAGCAGATCTCGGTAAGTGATATATTTTTTCGCGTGAAGTGCGGTTACCAGCCGTCAAATCACGGCCTCCAAAGATATTAGTGGAGGAGGAGCCACAGGGGTAGATTTTTTAAATTGGTGAAAATGTTTGTCGGCTGTGGGGATCGAACCAGGGTTCTCAAGATCCACAGGCCGACTCGATACCACTGAGCCACCTACCCCATATATATATATATATATATATATATATATATATATATATATAAATTATTTAATTACATTTAAATAAATATGAAATATAAGTGAAAACCCCTCCCCTTGCGTGCGCCAGTGGTAAATATAAATACTAAAGCGGGATGACATAAAGTATACTAAAATCCATGATTAGATAATACGAATAAAAGCGGCAGTAGAATTATAAAAATATAAAATTTGTGATACACTTGTTTTGTTATGCCATCTTTATCGTAGCATTGCTTTGATTTATGTTTACAAAGCATGAATGAGAGCGCAAGCACTGTTAGATTTTCACCTCTGCTCAATATTATAAACATACAGGGTGTTCAAAAAAGGGTAAAAACTAAGGCATATACATTTCAGTGTACTTATTCTCAGCAACATTTTTTTTAAAAATTCGCTAAATTAAAGGCGGTAAAGGTTCTTGAAGCGTATATTTCTGAGGCACTGGCCGACATGTAATTTTTAATAAAAATTATAATGAATTATTATTACTTCTTTTACGTAGTAATATATTTACTTTTATTTTATTTATTTTATTTGTCCTGTTTTGAAGTCAGGCGATACTTCATTGATTGTTAATTACAGACCGATTTCAATTATTTCAAATTTTGCGAAACTGTTGGAAATAATTTTGTATAATAAACTGTTCCCACAAATTAAACATCTCATTTCGGATCAACAACACGGATTCATGCCAATGAGATCAACTGTTAGTAACTTAAGTATTTTTACACAGCATGTCGCTGAAGCTTTGGATAAAAATGGCCAACTTGATGTTGTTTATACTGACTTCTCGAAGGCCTTTGATAAACTATGTCACGATATTTTGTTACATAAAATGGAGCAGTTTGGTTTCAACAAAGTTCTTCTAACTTTTTTTAAATCATACTTAGCAGACCGTCTACAAATTGTATCTTACAATGGATATCAAGGAGAGCCCTTTGTTGCCATGTCTGGAGTGCCTCAGGGCTCTAACTTAGGGCCCTTATTATTTGTATTATTTATAAATGACATTTGTGAATCTGTTAATTGTGATATATTACTTTATGCTGATGATATTAAAATATTTCTGGAGATAAATTCTCTTGATGATTGTCAAAAATTGCAGGATAACGTTAACAATCTTCAACTTTGGTGCAATACTAATTATTTACCCCTGAACATTGCGAAGTGTAAAATTATGACCTATTCTCGTCGAAAAAATCCATTGCATTATGATTACTATGTTCAATCGGAATTATTATCTAGATGTACATTTACGAAAGATTTAGGAATAACTTTTGATCCTCATTTAACATTTGTTACACATATTATTGCATTAGTTTCGTCAGCAAATAAATTACTTGGTTTTATTATCCGTAACAGTAGACAGTTTTGTAAGTTCGAATGTCTCAAAATCTTGTACTATGCCTACGTTAGATCCAAGTTGGAATATGGAATATTAATTTGGTACTCACCATACAATATTTATAAAAGTATGATAGAAAATGTTCAACGGCGTTTCCTGAAATTCTTATGGTTTAAGGAATACCATAGTTACCCTGAAAGAGGTACAGAGCAAAATATTTTACTTTCATATTTCAATATAAAGTCAATTGAAACTAGGCACGATTGTATAGCTCTAAATACTTTAAGTAATTTGATAAAAAATAAGATTGACGCTCCGCAACTTTTAGGTAAACTGGCTTTTCATGTACCCAGAACATCGTCCCGCTCACGTAATACATTTTATTTGCCACACTATAAATCCTTAGCATTAAGTAAGTCACCTATTTTTGTTATGTGTACCTTATATAATAACAACTTTACTTTGTTTGATATTTTTTCTTAATGTTATGTATATTTGTTTATTTTGTTTTGTTTCATGCTCTATAACTTTGTTACATTTACTTGTTTAGGGTTCGAACCTGTTAAGTAATAAAGAGATTATTATTATAATTCATAATCAGCATATTAAAATGTATTAGCCCTCAAAGTTTTTTTTATCGCGTTAATTATAAATTTTAAATAAATTCTAAAAATAATTGTAATGGGGTAGGTGGTTTATAGTCCTGTAGAATTGAGAACCCGGATTTCATTCCCACAGGCGACAAATAATTTTCACCACGTTAAAACTAGTCCTGAGACTTTCCCTCCACTAATATCTTTGGGAGTCGTGATTTGACGGCTGGTAATCGTACTTCACACGAAGAAATATATCACTTACCGAGATATGTAATGCGCAAAAAGCGTGATGATATATTTATTTATTTATTTTGCACGTGAATATTTCATATAAATATAAATTAAATTATGAACCTGATCCGACTTACCCGTAATGAACCAGACCCGACTTACCCGTAAATGAACCAGACCCGACTTACCCGCAAATGAACCAGACCCGACTTACCCGTAATGAACCAGACCCGACTTACCCGTAAATGAACCAGACCCGACTTACCCGCAAATGAACCAGACCCGACTTACCCGTAAATGAACCAGACCCGACTTACCCGTAAATGAACCAGACCCGAACCAGACCCGACATGAACAACTTACAACTGACCCGAAACCCGACTGCGGGTCGGGTCGGGTCTGGTCGGGTTTCGGGTTTCGGGTAAAAATGCGCATCTCTACTAGAGATGCGCATTTTATAAAAAAAATTAACCAGACCCGACCCGAACCCGATGGGTACCCAACCTGACCCGATGGATACCCGACCCGATGGATATCCAACCCGCCCAGACCCGATGGGTACCCAACCCGACCAGACCCGACCAGACCCGATGGATATCCAACCCGACCAGACCCGACCAGACCCGATGGATATCCAACCCGACCAGACCCGATGGGTACCCAGACCCGATGGATATCCAACCCGACCCGACCGGATGGATATCCAATCTAACCCGATTATATGTATACTACTTGAACAGATATGTACCCAACTGATCCGAAAGTTAATTTTATAAGGAATATGTAGTATTTCATTAGATACAATAAAAAATCTGTTAATATTAACTGTGCAAAACTACTATTTACTTAAATCTACTTGTATACTTACGAGTAGTTCAAAATGATTTGTTATAAGTATAAACATTTGAGTGAATATTTTATTAAACAAATATATAATGTTTATAGTTGTTACACATTTTTGGTACAAATTGCGGTTTTGTAGCAAAGACTACACTAAAATTCAGTAAATATCAGTGGCGAACCGAGAAAATATATTTGGAGGGGGCTTGGATATTTGTAAAACGAGTAGATTTAAATATATATATATACATAAATAAATAAAATAAATAAATATATCATCACGCCTTTTACCCATCACTGGGTGTGGCACTCTGCCTAAGCAGATCTCGGTAAGTGATATATTTTTTCGCGTGAAGTGCGGTTACCAGCCGTCAAATCACGGCCTCCAAAGATATTAGTGGAGGAGGAGCCACAGGGGTAGATTTTTTAAATTGGTGAAAATGTTTGTCGGCTGTGGGGATCGAACCAGGGTTCTCAAGATCCACAGGCCGACTCGATACCACTGAGCCACCTACCCCATATATATATATATATATATATATATATATATATATATATATATAAATTATTTAATTACATTTAAATAAATATGAAATATAAGTGAAAACCCCTCCCCTTGCGTGCGCCAGTGGTAAATATAAATACTAAAGCGGAATGACATAAAGTATACTAAAATCCATGATTAGATAATACGAATAAAAGCGGCAGTAGAATTATAAAAATATACAATTTGTGATACACTTGTTTTGTTATGCCATCTTTATCGTAGCATTGCTTTGATTTATGTTTACAAAGCATGAATGAGAGCGCAAGCACTGTTAGATTTTCACCTCTGCTCAATATTATAAACATACAGGGTGTTCAAAAAAGGGTAAAAACTAAGGCATATACATTTCAGTGTACTTATTCTCAGCAACATTTTTTTTTTAAATTCGCTAAATTAAAGGCGGTAAAGGTTCTTGAAGCGTATATTTCTGAGGCACTGGCCGACATGTAATTTTTAATAAAAATTATAATGAATTATTATTACTTCTTTTACGTAGTAATATATTTACTTTTATTTTATTTATAATTCATAATCAGCATATTAAAATGTATTAGCCCTCAAAGTTTTTTTTATCGCGTTAATTATAAATTTTAAATAAATTCTAAAAATAATTGTAATGGGGTAGGTGGTTTATAGTCCTGTAGAATTGAGAACCCGGATTTCATTCCCACAGGCGACAAATAATTTTCACCACGTTAAAACTAGTCCTGAGACTTTCCCTCCACTAATATCTTTGGGAGTCGTGATTTGACGGCTGGTAATCGTACTTCACACGAAGAAATATATCACTTACCGAGATATGTAATGCGCAAAAAGCGTGATGATATATTTATTTATTTATTTTGCACGTGAATATTTCATATAAATATAAATTAAATTATGAACCTGATCCGACTTACCCGTAATGAACCAGACCCGACTTACCCGTAAATGAACCAGACCCGACTTACCCGCAAATGAACCAGACCCGACTTACCCGTAATGAACCAGACCCGACTTACCCGTAAATGAACCAGACCCGACTTACCCGCAAATGAACCAGACCCGACTTACCCGTAAATGAACCAGACCCGACTTACCCGTAAATGAACCAGACCCGAACCAGACCCGACATGAACAACTTACAACTGACCCGAAACCCGACTGCGGGTCGGGTCGGGTCTGGTCGGGTTTCGGGTTTCGGGTAAAAATGCGCATCTCTAGTATTTTCATTTTAAGGTGTTTCATGATTATGGATCTGCATAAAGCTATGTGCTCGCTAAGCAGTGTTTGAATATTAGAGAGTTGCGTGCGTTCCCTTTTGGTTCGTATCTTTGCTAAATCCGCCATTTTAGGTATTTTCTTTTTATGGTGTTCCATAATTATGCATCTGCATAAAGCTATGTGCTCACTAAGCAGTGTTTGAATATTAGAGAGTTGCGTGCGTTCCCCTATTTAATTAACGAAATTATGTTCTTAATTGTTTGGATATAAAGTTTTTGTTTCAAAGTAAAGATAGTTTGACTTTGTAACAGTTGTGTACAGGTAAAATTGCATTCCACATACTATAAACAAATGAATAACAGCGACTTTGTTTTAGATATTAACCAATAAAAAACAAAATTTACGCGAAACAATCTCTAGTGCCCACTGATCTCTATATAGAGATCAGTGCCAGTGCCACTAGCCAGATCACCTAGATCTCCACTATTATAGCCACTATCAGAAAATTTGATATATGATATCCATTTAACAGAAACATCAGGGAACTACATAATGGATGCAGATATTTTGGCCTTCCAGAACAGATATTTATTCTGCAGCTTTTGCCAGCGAGTACTACAAAGTAAAGCAGGTCTGGCCAATCATGAAAAATCTCACATTCGAAACCAATTAAAACAAAAACGATTGGAAATGTACGAAAAACTCAAAAACTCTCGAGTGTACACATGCAAAGAATGCGATGAAGAATTTTCTCAAAGAGGGTTACTAAATAAACACGCAAAAACCCACATAAATGTAATCGAATGTAATTTCTGTCACAAGACTTTCAAAGACCGTATGGAATTTGAAATCCATGACGCTATAAATGATGGTAAAAATTACGAATCGTTAAATTTTCCTACTTATCGAACAAGATCTCAAAGTCGATTAAGTTGTCATAGTGTACCGCAAACATTTCGATCTGCATCTTGTGATAGATCCTACTTTAACGGCCACAGAACACCTGTCTCTGTTTTTGGAAACAACATGACAACTCATGAAATGGTAGAACATAAAAAATTGGCGCTGTTTCGTTGCAACATATGTCGCAATCGATTTACAACAAGGTATGTGCAAAATTCCCGCCTTTTCATCTATTACTCCATAAATTATTTGCTTATCGATCTTCTTTCAATAATGTCTTCATATTTTTCTTATTCAATTTTGCTGATATATCTCATCTTATCAAACGCAACAATTATACAAGCCTTAACAATAACTGACTCATAATATTATTATAAGAAATTTAATTCCCAGTTTATCTTTTTGGCTACTTAAGACAAATACAAACAGTTGCTCATTTATTATCATACCATTAGCATTTTTTAACTATAGTATGATTTGATCTTATCAGTTATCATTTAAACACGATCCCTAATTACTTAATATTAATTGATGCGCTATTATTAGTTGACAAAAATAATAATAGCACAAGATGATACTTTGTTTTATAAATTTTATTTTCCGCTAGTACATTGCCTAAATTATTTTCGAAATAAAAGTTTGACCGGAGATAAATATCGATTCTATGACTTCAAAATTGTGAAAAAATCATACATTTTAATCCTCTGACGAAGCTGCACTTTTACTCCCAATTACCAATTGGCTAACAAAGATGGGAATAAAAGTGAGGCACAAGAAAAATTATAACAAATTTCAATCGTTAATTTGAGTATGTATTAATTTTAAATATTGGGAGAGAAGTATGTTTTTCCTCTGGTCTACTGCTACAAAAATCATGCATCTTTAATTTGAAGCATATATCTGAAAATGAAAAATCTTACGTGTACCTTGTTTTAGTGGAAATTTAAGACAACATCGAATAAATACCCACCCGGACGTTTTAATTTGTGTGTTATGTGATAACCCGCACAAAGGAGTTGCAGCAATTGAAGAACATTTAGAATTACATCAAAAATATTCGGTGAAATGTGATGTTTGCAGCAAATTGTTTCTAAATAAATATTATTTAGACAAACATTTAAAATATAAAGTGCATTGGCATAAAAACTATGGGAATGCCAAAAGAACAATTTTAATTAGAGTTGATCGCCGAGACTAGTGACTTTTTAAAAATAGACGAACTTTCTGCAAAATTAAAATCGTTTGATTATAGTGATTATAATTATTCTGAACCTGAGGACAATACGAGGGTGGATGATTTACCTTGGCAAATTTGATGTAAAGTATATAAAATTTCCAAAAACGGGTTGCCATGTTTGTAATATAGAGTTATTTTTATATTTTATCATATCACCAAATATTCTCATCAAATTAAATGTTGTTAAAAAAATATAACTGCGGTTGATAACAGTTCATTATAACATTATATTTCATTTTTTATTGTACCATGATTCACTGTTATCATGAATGTCATTAATTGTTTGTTGTATTAACGACAGATTAAATATTTGATAATAATAATAATAATTTATTACCTAACAGAACAATCCATTAACAAGGTAAAGTATAGTAACCGTATAACATAAAAATACACCATGTTGATAAATAATAACCATGAATATATAAATAATAACATTACATTATTCTGCAATTGTATGTACAAAAGTGGATTCACTGACTACGAATTTCTCTCAGCGAACAATTAAAAATATCACAATTATTGCACATCAAATTGTAACTGGAAGTGATAACGAAAATGGGCGATCTAAGCAGCATGTTTGTGTTGACTTTAAATGTGAAGAAAGTATTAGAATATCTAGTGCAAGATCTGGGCACTGAAAAATATATCTTGGAAAGTAAGTAACTGCAATCAATTTGGTTATGCAACAGTTTGTACAAAAATACAATACTTTGAACAGTACCTAGTATCCAGAGAAGTTACATTAAATGTCATCAGTAATGTTTGTTCACTGAAACCCCTAATGGGATAAATATGATGAACTTTAAACCACATAAATTTTAAGTATTTACGTTGAATATTTTCAAGCATATCTTTGTAACAACGGTATAGCGGATACCTACCAAACTAGAGAGCAGTATTCAATAATTGGACGCACTAGGGAACAAAATAACGATCTTAAGGCATTAGTACTATTAAACGAGCTGCTGTTTCTAATTATGAAACCAACAGTCCTATTTGCAGTTTTGACAACATTACAAACTTTGTAGGTATATATATATATATATATATATATATATATATATGATGGATAGGAGTTCGTTTTCGATTATATGATATTACTTTACATTTACTAATATTTAGCGCGCTAATTTGTTAAGTAAACACCAGTCTTGTAGCGAATTTAAGTTCATTTGTAAGTTTTCACAATTATTAACAGAATTAATACTTTGAAATAATTTGACATCGTCCGCAAACATAAGTACCTGACAGTTAAGTAGACTAGGTAAGTCATTTATGAAGAGTAAAAACAACAACGAACCAAGATTTGAACCCTGTGGAACTCCGGATTTGGCAGAGAAGAAAGTGGAGATATCGCTATTATATATCACACATTGCTGTCTATTATGCAGATATGATGATATAAAAGTTAAAAGTTGAGCATGAAAATCTAAGTTTTTCAACATAAGTATTAGTATATGGTGATCTACACGGTCAAAAGCTTTTGAAAAGTCAGTGTAGATCACATCTACTTGACCTTTTGAATTTAATACTTCAGTTGTGAACTGTGAAAATGAACTTAAATTTGTTAATGTAGATCGCTTGGCTATAAATCCGTGCTGAGCAGGAGATAGATGATGTCTAATTTGGTTGAAATATGCTACTGTACAAAATAGATTCAAGCACTTTCGTAAAATTTGACAAAATTGCTATCGGTCTATAGTTCATTACATCCGATGAATTTCCCGATTTCAATACTGGACATATTTTTGCAATTTTCAGGGTATGTACTGGTATGTAGACACATATTAAAAATACGAAGTAATGGTTGTAAAAAAAAACTCGAACAATCTTTAATGAAGAAGGATGGTATTTGGTCTAAACCCGCTGTAAGTTTATTATCCAACTTTGCAATAGCAAATTTTATGTCATCCTCAGTTATAATGTTTATATTTACGCAAGAATGGTTATATTTGTCGTAGTTTATATCGTCTAAATAATCATTTGTAGCCGGATCTATGTAGACACTAGTGAAATAGTCCTTAAAAAGATTTAAGATATCCTGAGGATCATGAACAGTTCGATTATATAGATACATAATGCCTGGGATCCTGCTTTTGTTTTTTTTTAGATTGTATGTAAGACCAAAAAGTTTTAGGATCCGCTACAACACATTGTTTAACATTTGCAATGTAAGTTTCGTAAGTAATTTAATTTGTGATTTAATTAAAGTTCGGTATCGCTTGAAATTTAGGAGATCTAGCTCGTTTGAATTTTGTATAAAATTTATGTTTAATTTTAATGTTTTCAATAATTTCTCTCGTGAACCAGGGTGGATAATGTTGTTTACAAGTTTTATATTTAGGGACATATATGTCAAGTAAGGCGTGAATAATATTGTAGAACCTATTACATAATTCGTCAACATAATTAATTTGATCTAAATCAGACCAATATACATTTAAAAGTGCTGCATAAAGGCTTTGCGAAAATTATAGTTAGTACTAAGCACAGCTTTGAAAAAGTTTGGTATGCTGTCTGTTCTCAGGTTAATGTCAATTGACAAAGTAGGATGATGATTATCTTCCTGAACAAATGGATTAATTTCTCTGGTAACACTACATATTAAATTAGAAAAAACTAGATCTAGAAGACTCCCATTTTCATTATTAACATTATTATATTGCATGATATTTAATAATACAGAAAAGTTATGTAACATATTTGTTAGTGAATCAGTGAAATCATTTTCAACAAAGGTGGGTATATTAAAATCACCTAAGAGAACAATATTCTTATAATACAAAAATAATTCTTCTCAATATTCCAACAGATATTTTAAATTAGTCACCGAAGGTGTGGTTGGAATGTAAAGAACAATATGTAGAATGTAGAGGACTGAAATGTACATTTACAACCTGAAATATCAAAAGCAGGTAACATAATCAATATAGAATCTAAATTTATTTTTTCAACGATTATATTGTTTTTCATAGGCAATAGTACTCCACCACCTCGTGATAAATTAGTAGCATAGTAGCCTCAAAATTACGATCTTGCCTATATAGAGTGTACATATTTAGTGGAATAATTTCCGAGTCTAAAATATCATTTGTTAACCATGTTTCCGTTATTGCTATAATTTTAAATTCACCATGAGTAACAGATAATGTAAGCTGATCGAGTTTATATTTAAACAGTAATGTACAACATTCAAGTGTTCAATAAATCAAGTTTTATACAAATGTTCGTTAATGCAACAAAACATATAACTCGGTATAATAAAATGCGTTCAATTTCTGAAGATTAATTTTATTTATTTATTAGAATAATGTTATATTTTTAGTTATGGTAATTATTTTATTTTTTGTAGTTTTCTGAAATTGATTCTTCGCAATAATTTATAACCGTACAAATGGTTATTCATTAACTAAAAATTTATACCCAGTTTGTTACTATTATCTGTATTATTTTCTTCAATGTTAGTAAATGTAAAGTTATGTCATACTCTACTAAGCAATCGTCCATTATTTTCAACTATCAAATGAATAATGTGTCGCTGTCTCGGGTATATCAAATTAAAGATTTGGGGGTGCTCTTTGATAATAAACTTCAATTTACCTGTCATGTGAGGGAGATTGTTAAATCATCCTACCGAAATTTGGGTTTTATTATTCGCAACACTCGTAACTTCAATAAGATCGTCGCCCTCAAATCTCTATACTATTGTTTTGTTCGTGCAAAACTTGAATACTGTTTTTTAGTGTGGAATCCACTTTACAAGAACTCGATTAGAGCTATTGAATCTATACAAAGAAAATTTTTACGTCATTGTTGGTTCAAATTTTCTAAACCAGCATATCTATCTGATTTTTTCCACTATAATGAGTCTGTACTCGAGTTCAAAATGATATCACTTGAGAGTCGTCGTAGCATTCTGACTTGTAACTTTCTTTATAAATTATTAAATAATGCTATCGATGACTCTTACCTGTTATCATTAATTTGTATTAATGTGCCACGTAATTGCTACCCGAGGCAGATAGTAACGTTTGCTGTGAGTACTGCCAGAACTAATTATGAGGCAAGGAGCCCTGTTAGGTATATGTGTGCTACTTTCAATCAAATAAACCTACAATTGTATAATATTGATATATTTTGTGATACTTTGCGTATATTTAAGGACAAATTATTTAGGAATTCTCTGTTTGATATGGAACACAAATAGTTGTTAATTTTGTTAAATCACAGCTTCATACTTTTTTGATTTATTAATTTATACTTGTTTTGTTATACATGGTAACGTATGTTTTGTTGTTATTTTTTGTATTGTTTTTTTCATACGCCCTCTGTAATTGGGACTTTGTCCTGTAGAGAGCTTAATAAATAAATAAATAAATAAATAAATAAATTAGTTTATCGCAATGTAGTGTTTGTATAGATCATATTTTTTCAATCGATTAAAGACATTTAAATGACAAATCCTTGAACACCTTTTAACATGTTATTTTTACAGTAAATAAACAACTATAAAAGTATTAATCCGTAAATCCGCAAAGCATTTTCATAACAAAATAAATGATTGATTGCTTAAAATACTTTATTCACAACTTATATAATACATTTTAATTTACAATTTTGATGAGATGTATTGTTTGGCCTGAAAAAACAAAGAAAATTAATGTTAGAATTAATTATTTTAGAGATATGTGCTACTTACATTAACATGAATAGTAAGAACACCATCATCTTAATTTTGAGAAAGATTGATATATGCAGTTCCATCTCCGTTTACCGTTACCGTTTTACCGGAACATCCGTTTCTTGTTGATGAACCGGAAATCACATCACAATATACTCCACCAAGTAAACCAGTCTAGAAAAAAAATATGATCGTTCTCAAATATTCAACGCAATAATAATTTCAAAAATACGTTTATATTTTGTTTAATGTCGCCTCTTTGTGTAAAAGCAATAAATCGTTTATTTCCGCGGCTAAATGCAATTTTCAAGTCCAGGGCCTTTAACAGTATTTCTAAATTTCACCATATTATAAATCTGCCTCCACCTATGTTCACAAATCCATCCATTTGTGCAAGAATCATCCGCATTAAATCCAGGAATGATGATGTTTTGACTTCCATCTTGCGGTGGACCAGCATCAGTATTAGTGAAACCAAAACTGGACATCACGCATATTATTATTACCGTAAGGATGCGCAAGCATAAAAGCTGTTGCTATCGAAAAATATTAAATTGATAATAAGTAAATAAAATATAAAGATAGGGTATTAAACAGACTTTGTATTGTTTTGATTGTTTTTAAGTTAGAACGTTTTCCCCACCAGCCCCGTGACCTATTTGGTTGTCATGATTATCAATAAAAAGTATGGCATCGTCGCTGTTAAGAAAACCCCAGCCAGTTCCCCCTAGAAATTAATAATATGTCTTAACATTTATATCAAATTATTATCAATATTTTATTACAGTTCTTTAAAAAATTTATTTGGTCCTTCCCACGAAAAACGCGCCCAATTTCAGCACTATGTTTGAATTCAGTTACTACTCCTAGAGGAGTGTATTCGCTCCTTGAAATTGCTTCTCCACCTAATAATTAATTACATATTAATTAACAACCTTATTAATATTTTTTAATAAAAAATACCCAAATCAATAACTTCTTGATAGACGAATGGTTTCGCGCTATCGGGAAATCCGTGTTCAGTATTCAAATTTCGTAATCTACCATAAATGAAATTTATTTAAACTATGAACAACGGCTAATGTTTCTAATTCGTAGGAATGAAAATTAATTTCGTATTTATTTGTTTGACGACTATAGTAAGTAACGGGTTGTAAACGATTATTATCTTGTTTTTGAAGCAGAATTCCAGCAATACCTAATTTACTTGCGTGTGTATGTACTTCTGTCTCACCAAATGGGTTAAAAATGGCTAAAATGGGTCGATTAATAAGATTTTCTTTTAATATCTCAACAGCTGCTTGTTGTGATTTTTTCCAATTCCATTTTTCAGATTTCTTCAACAATTTTGTAAGAGGTTGCGCAGTTTCAGCATATTTATTTACAAATTGCCGAAAATAATTAGTTAATCAGATACATTGACGTACTTGATGAACATTTTCAGGAGTAGGCAAGTCATTCACTGCTCGAACTTTAATCTCTCCGGGTCGCACACATATACAGGCTGGTGAATCGAATTGCGCACCATAGCGTTTTCAATGCTATTTTTCAAATGTTCAATTATTGGCTTCCCTAATTATTTTATGCAAAAAAGCTTCAAATAAAACTTTTAGGGCATAAATTTCTGCATCTAAATCAATAAACATAATTTCTATTTCATGCTTTGTAACGACAGAAATTAAATATTAAAATGTCGAAAGTTGTGTTGAAAATATAGACAGCCATGAAATTGAACAAAAAATAAATAAATGCTTGGCGTTTTATCTGTCAAAACGACAACGTTGGACGTTTTATCTGTCAATCGTTGACGTTATAACAATGAATGTTTTAGTCCTTCACTTCCCGTATTCACTTCCACCCCGAATTGTTCGTCACACCCGTGAAACATAGACTGAGCGTCTCAGCGCTGGCAACCGCTGCAGGTTGCCTCGTCATATTTTTCGTTGACAGATATATGACCATCAGCGCTTCTAAATCATTGGATTACATTATTAAAATGCATGTCTTACATTTATTATTTTTAAATGAATAAAGAAATAAATATTTTCAATAGTGTTTTCATTTTATATTTTAATAAATACAATAAATATAGATATGATATAACCCACAGAATCTCAAGTAAATAAAGAAATAAATCTTTGCGTTTTCCAAAAAAATCTGAAAACGGTGAAATTAAAATATTTAAAAAATAAAATAAGAGAAGAAGATTTCTTTATAAAGATAAAGACGGCAGATAGTCTACGATGGTTTCTGAATATAAAAGTTGTCACATTAGTAGATTAATGCTACCTTATCTTGGAAGAAAGAATATAATGGAGAGAGTGTTGACAAACGCTAGTGAAATCGTTTCCACCAATACTATTGAACAACTGTCATCACGTAGTTATGGCAACCATTTAGCATTTAGCAACCATACTGGTATGATCTATAAATTTTATAGCATTAAATTAAAATCAGTGTAATTAATTAATTATTTATTTATTTATTTATGTTACGCTGTACAACAGGAATTTAATCCCAATTACAATACAGGGTCCGCACTCACCGAACCGCAGTGTGCTAGTTTTATATAATATTTAGCTTGAGTGCGATTCGAACTCGGGATCTCCGGATTCGAATTCCGTATCGCTATTCACACCACCGTACTGACGGACAAATAATTATAATATGAATAATAAAATTAAGTACTATTTTGTCACCAGAATACTTTTCTAAATGTGAGTAAATAAGCAATATAAGAAGTATTCTTACTTCTATCATCTTAAAGCTTATAAAAAATCAAAAAAAGTCCATAAAATAATTTCAATCAGCATTCATCAATTACAACAATAAAGCGTTTTAAAAAACGCCATCATGTACATTATAATTGAACTGATTAATACTTAATGCGCATGCGTCAACTACAATGTATCAACATTTAATAAGTAAAATAGCAATACAAATTATAATTTGTAATTCAGATTTTCATTTGTTTAATTATGTTTTGCAATACTTATATTTAAATCCGTTGTATAGGTTGTCTTATTTTGTATTATGATTCATTATATTATGGAAAACAAATCTGTTATTTAGAAAAAATGTCATTTATCACATAGTTACAGGTTACTTATAACAATTTGGGAAAATTGTTAGCTAACATATAATCCTTTTTTCTTAAGAACATACGCAAAATGCCCGCCCGGTACCATATATAGAAACCTTTGGTTCAATTTCTTACAACGGTATAGAAAATTAAAAGAAAGGATTAGGATCTGCCGGCTACTATACAATATTAATTTCGAATGAAGAAGATCTAGTTGACCATTCATAGATTTAATACGCCCCTTTATGATTCTTAATTTCATTTTTGGAACGTAAGTGGCGGGTTTTTCCTTTCATTGTGCCCTTTACGTAGTGTTTCTCATTGTACTTTTATTTATTATTGACAATTAGGTACACATTTATTATATTTATTCGTATTCGTACAATTAGTACGTTTTGAAAACTACAAAAAATGGAAGTGAAATATTTTGTATTATTTTTATAACAAGTGAATCAAATAAAAATGATACGCGCTCTTGGGTGGCGGTGTCAATATAGGTAGCATCGCTTACACGTCCAAGATGGCGGAGACGCTTATAATCCATTTACAACAGTTTCATATAGTCTACTTCGAGTGAATTTGGTGTTTTGAAAGTGTTTCTTATCTTGTAATAGTGATTCATTTAAATTATTTAATTTAAAATGAATACAGTGGCGCATTGTTGTGTGTATTTTAATTGTGATCATTCGCAGAAAAAATGTCCTCAGATGACATTTTTTAAGTTACCAGTGGAAGTGAACAGACAAAATTTTTGGGTTGATAACAGTGGCAATTTACGTTTATTGGAACTAAGTAGTTAAGAATTAATAAAGAAGGTTATTTGTGAAAAACATTTTGATCCAAAATACATAATAGGTGGTAGTTTCCATAGGAAATTAGTGAAACATGCAGTACCGTATAATTTCGATTTAATTACGACAACATTTTCATCCACAAGAATGGAACCATTGAAAGTTAAATAACCTGTGGTAAAGGTTTATAGTAACAAATTGATTTGTGGTATTTCTTCACAAATTCCTTTACCCGAACGTCAGAAACTCGAAGAAATACATTTTGTAACTCCAACAAAAAAATACGTGTAAGTACATTATTTACAATATGTATTTATGTGTGGTACTATCCCAGTTGACCTTATGTATAAAATAAAAAATTAATTAAATTAAAACAATTCATAATCAAATTACCGAGATAGTAAAAATAGTATAAAATTTTAGAAATGGAAGATCATATTTAAAAAATTGCTTGAATCGATGGCTTTTTTATTCTAAATACAAATTTGTTGCAGTTTAAAGTATAAAGTTATAATCTACTTTTTTGATGAATTCAAATTTCATTAATTTTTAGGAAATAATTGCACCTTTTCTTTGTTTTCTTTGCATTCGCGACCCGCTTGAACTTTGTTTTTATCTAATTAACTATAATTTAAATAATTTCATTAATATTAATCTGTAGAGATTAACCAAAAGTGGGAAAAAATCTGGTTTAGCTTATGTTAATAAGTTACTTAAAAATACTGTATAAAATATTAGCAACTATGTCAAAATCTTTTAAATTTGCTAAAAATAGAAACAACTATGATAGAAAAATAAAAATAATTCAAAATCTGTAAATATTTTAATAAATAATATGTGCGTGTAGTCTACTGCAAGTAATCTACGCAATTCTCTACGTGTAAACAATCATGTAGTCTACGTCATCATTTTTCATGTATACAATGTAGACTATGTAGACAATGAAAACACCTGTGTTCACTTGTCATATTAAAATTTTATCCCTAGAACTAGGGAATTTTAAATGTTGGTAGAGATTTTTATTTTTATTCTAGGGATTTGATGAAAAAAATTAGTAGTGCAGGGCAAAACCTTCAAAATTTGTCAACTGGTTACTGTTAAAAATAGCGCCAAAGAAAACTCCGTCTGGTGAGATGGCGCGTTGATCGATTTTAAAAATATGACAGTTCGCCCAAGACCCAAGACAGACATTCGTCTAGTAATGTACCAGCACTTGCTTTATTAGTTCTATTATATAAAGACCGATAATGACCCGAGCTCACGAATACGAATACATGTAATAGTTACAAAGGAATAATTTTAGGTTATGTTGAATTTTACAACTGTCAGATGCATTATCTACATTGTTTACTTTGTCTACGTCGCTAGAATTGTCGACGTATTGTCTACGTGTAGATGTCGACAATTAAAGATTACACGTAGATGCACATCTCTGCCGGTGCTTCTGCTAACGAGGCAACCAATTCAACAGTTGCCGCACAGTGAAATATAATATTCACAGAAGATTTTACGAAATTATAATCCGCATCACTTAATCCAAAATTGTTTTCTGCCAAATTGGCAGTCAGAAAAACAACTTTCTTTTATAATGTTTGGTTTATTAGTTTTGATCATATCGAATAACTATTAATGACATTAAAAATATCATTACAGTATTTGTAAAATAGGAAAATGAAAGTTTAGATATTATAGAAAATTATTTTAATTAAATAAAGAGTAATTTTAAATATTTTTTTTTATTTAATCAAATTTATTTACAACTGGCAATTTTTATGCCAACCAGCAAATGTGATACAGTATGTGTAACATGAAAAAGGACTACTCATTAGTAGTTCTTTTTATACAGATTGTGTAACATAATTATAATATTGTTATTGTATATTTAAGTTGCTAGATCTAATGGTTTTCTTCGTTTCAATCTTCGTGTTTCATTGTTGTTGTCGAGCAAGTTTATCGCCAGGTGGTTGGGGTGTTGGTTCAGTCGTTTTTGATATTTTTCGGAGAATATTTGTATTTGTTCTTCAACGTATTTCATTCTCAGGTCTGAATGTAAGGTATAGTTACTTACATACCAGGGTGCATTGGTGATTATTCTTAAGGCCTTACTTTGAAATCTTTGAATAAGATTTATGTTCGATGATTTTGCACATCCCCATAGCTGGATGCCATACGTCTATATAGGCATTAGAATTGTTTTATATAACAGTATTTTGTTTTCTAGTGATAGGGACGACTTTCGGCCTAATAGCCAATACATCTTTTTAAATTTTATATTCAGTTGTTTTCTTTTGGTACTTGAGTGGTGTTTCCATGTGAGGGATTTGTCTAAGTGCATGCCTAGGTATTTTATTTCTGTATGCTGTGGTATGATTTTCTTGTTAAATGTGACCTGTGGACAAGTTGTTTGTTTGTTGGTGAATATGATATGATTGGATTTTGTTTCATTAATCTTTATGCGCCATACCTTAGTCCATTTCTCCAGTCTATCTAAAGATTTTTGTAGCATTTGTGACGCTTCTGTTGGGTCCTCATGTGTTGCTAGTTTGGCAGTATCGTCTGCAAAAGTCGCTGCCATTGTGTAATCTTCGACTGGTAAATCGGAAGTGAAGATCTGGTATAGAAGCGGCCCAAGTACACTTCCTTGCGGAACTCCAGCTCGTATACTATATTGTGTAGATTGACATCCTTCATGTACAACTTGGAAGAGGCGATCAGTAATGTATGATTTTAATAACAAGAAGTATTTATGAGGAAGCTGTTTTTTAATTTTGTATAAAAGTCCCACATGCCAAACTCTGTCAAATGCTTGACTCACGTCAAGGAATACCGCAGATGTGAATTTATGTTCTTCTAAGCTGTTTTCGATTACCTTAACTATCCTGTGTATTTGTTCTATTGTGGAATGGTTATTTTGGAAGCCAAATTGATGATCGGGTATAAGTAGTTCTGTTCTTGCTTATATCTGGTTTTAATCGTTTCAAGAGTAACTTCTCTAATAACTTGCCTAGCATTGGTAAGAGAGATATCGGTCGATATGAAGTTAGCTCGTGCGGTGCTTTTCCGGGTTTTAATACAAGCAGTATTTGTGATAATTTCCACTGTGACGGAAAGAAATTTAATCTGAGGACTGAATTGTAAATTTGAGTAATAGCCACTACAGCTTTCTTTGGTAATTGTTTTACTACCTCAGTTGTGATAAGATCATATCCTGGAGCTATATTGTTGTTTAAAATTTGTATTGCATTTTTTATTTCTTTTGGTGTAAAGTGTTTTGGAGGTAGGGAAAGTTGGAGTGGTATATCTAAATATTCGTGTATTTCGTTATTTTCTTCGGTTGATATCTGGCTTGTGTATGGTTTGAAGATGTTGGTTAGATGTTCGGCAAATAGTTCTGTTTTTTCTTCACTAGATCTTGCCCAGCTTCCATCTGGTTTTTTGAGTGGTGGTGTTGGTTGCTTCTATCTTTTTAGTTTTTTGGTTGCTTTCCACAGAGTGTAGTCTTCTGTTGAATACGGAGAAAGGTTATTTAGATATTCGTGAAAAGTTTCATTTTTTACCTGTCGAATTAGGTTTTTAATTTCTTTTTCTTGTTTATTTAAAAGAGTTTTATCCTGTGGGTGCCTATATAGTTGCCATTTTTTTCTCGTTCTTCTCTTCTCGGCTATTTTGTCCCGTATTGCTTTCGGATAATTATTAGTGCTCGCGTTATGTTTCACAGGTGGAGTTGTTTTCCAGCATGCCTCTTGAATAAGTTTTGTTAATTTTTGGACAGCCTCTTCAACCTCATATTCAGTTTTTAATGGGATTTGTAGGTTTATATTTTGTTCAAGGTAGTATTTAAATGAGTCCCAATTAGTTTTGTGGTTATACAGTTGTGGTTTAGTTTCTTTTTCAATTATATTAGTGCTTATGGTTAAGACAATTAATGAGTGATCAGATGATAAATCAAAGTGCTCTTCCACTTTAGTATAGTTCATTGAGATGCCCTTGGTTATGAAGAGGTCGAGTAAGTCGGGGATTTTATTTGTATCGGTTGGCCAGTACGTGGGACTTCCTATACTTAGGGGTTGGTATCCTTTTGTGTTAATTGTCTTCCGAAGTTCATTTCCCTTAGGGTTAGAAATTCTAGATCCCCATTGTGGATGTTTGGCGTTGAAATCGCCACCAGCAATGAATCTATGTCCCAGAGTTTTAAAGTAATTTTCAAAATGCTCTTGTTTCACTGCATGTCTCGGAGGACAGTACACTGCAGCTAGAGATAGTGTGCCACTTAGTTCTTTAATTTTTATATTGGTGGCCTGCAAATAGTTTTCTTCATATTTTTCCAATTCGTAATGATTTATGTTTTCTTTTACTAGGATAGCTGAACCACCATGAGCTGTTCCGTCAGGATGGTTTGTGTTATACGTGTTGTATTTGTGAATTTTGAAGTTATTTCTGTCGGTGAAGTGAGTTTCGCTTATGAGGAAGATATCTATTTTTTGTTCACTAAGAAAATATTCAACTTCTTGCCTATGTTGTGCTAGGCCGTTGGCGTTCCATAATGCAATTCTTAATGTACTATCCATTTCTGTTGAGTTTATTGACTAGTGTATGGAGCATGTTGATGATCATATTATTTTGGTTTAATAACTGAGTGAAAATATTTTCAAATTTACTTAAAATCTGGTGTAGTGTGGAATCATTTTCTTCATTTTCTTTGGGTTGATTTTTTGTAATTTCGGAGAACGTTTTGTTTGACGCGAATCCTTGAGATATGTGCTGTGTGGAGTTATTTGTGTTGCTGTTCTGTCTTCTAACTGTCGTTTTGTCTCTTGATTTTTGGAGTTTTTTGTACACTGTACAACCTTTATAATTTGCTGGATGATCGCCACCACAATGTACGCATTTCGCTGGAGTGTTATCTGATTTGTTACATGATGATGTGGGATGATTTAACGCGCACTTTACACAGTAATATGGTTTGTTACAATATGTTTTGGTATGTCCATAGTTTTGACATCTTGTGCACTGTGGAGTTATTTTGTTTTTCTTTGGTGGTTCTACAGTAATTTTTGTACCGAGAATGTTCGTAACTTTATAAATTTCACTATTGTTTTCACTAGGTTCTTGATCAACGAAGAAAAGTGGCAAAAGTTCTTTAGTATTCCAGCTTCGGATGTTGGCTATATTCCTAATATTGAAGCCCTTGTCTTGTAGCGCTTCCTTTATATCAACAGTTGGTGTAGATGGGTGGATATTTTTAATTACTACCCTGTATGATCGTTCATGTCTTGGTTGATAGGTGTGGAAGGCTATCTTAATTTGCCTCAGATGTTTAACGAGATCTCTGTATGCTTCTATAGATGTGGTGTCTATTTTAATTTCATTATGTAGTAGTGTTTTACAGATAAATTCATCAGGTTTTAGTACTGATTTTATACTATTATACATTGATTCATAGTTTGTGACATCTTGGATGTATATTGGGGGTGTTTTCTGTTTTTTGGGTTCATCTCGTTGTTCGTTGTTGCTTTTGTTCTGTTCTTGATTAATGTTCGATGTTGTTGGGATTTCGTCTTCTAAGACAGAATATCTGTTATTAGTCATGCTCATGTTTGTGCGTTTATTGTCCCTCTGGATGGATTTGTCGTTGTCTTCGTTACGTAGTCTTTTTGCGACTCTCTTCAATTTAATTACTTGCCACGGGTTGTTCTGTTCAGGAGTAATTTCCCACGAGTTATCACTTCCTGTGGCATTTTGTTCTTGTATGGTTGTTATTGTATTTGTGATTGTGTCACTAACTACGTCTGAAAAAGTTGTACTGAATACTGGACTAGTATAGTAAGGAGTGAAGTGAATTGTAGAATTACTTGTTATCATTGAAGTGGTTGTGATGATCGCATTTGTGTAGGCGGATAATGCGGCGGGTACACCGCCACTAAATTCCTGCATCTTGCGTAAGTTGTTTATTATTTATTCGGTGTCGATGATAAATGTAATTCAATGAAGAATTTAAACACTTGTATTAATTTGTTTATGTAATTGTTTGGTTTATTGCCAGGGGTGCCGAGAGGAAAAGCGGGCCCCGGGGAAAAAAAATTCGGGCCCCCTTTACCTTTGAATATTTATTAATTAAATATAAGATACAAAAAAATATATTTATAAATATATGTATGGTTTTGCTTGGTTATGTTCCCTTGCAGCTTTTCTTTTCGTTTTAAAGCACCTGATTTATGGCGGTAACTCATTTTTAATGCTTAAAATGTATTTTTCGTTATCTGCTACAAATTTATGTCTGCATAAGTAAGGGGAGAATCTACAAAAAGAGTTAAAAAGTATTAATAGTGTTAGAAACAGATGGTTTAGAAAACTTTATATTCATTTACATAAAACTATTAATTACCTTCATATATGTATGTTATAAATATTCCTTCGTAGTACTGAAGTCTTCAAATTTAAAATTTATTGTGCGCACTAAAATCGAGGCTAAAATATGGTAACAGTTCGGTAAGAGTTAATTGGTGCAGCGATGTGTATTGTATACTCACTGTATGACTATCTAATATCTAGTTGCATATTCGATAAATGCAGGGGATACCAAAACAGCACTACGCACAAATGTATAGAGCCTTTGCCTATGTGTGTTGTATACAATGTAGTAATATAAGGAACAAAAATGCAACAATGTAATAATGTACTTTTGAATAGTGTATAAATTTATTTAAAATTTGCAACTGGGGCCCTTGATCAAGCATTTCGTCATTTTTATACAATGTAATAAATTGTTGAAAACGTGTATCGGACATTTCGTTATACATGTTTTAGAAAAGAATATAAAAAATTGGTGAAATAGTAGAAAATTAAAAGCAATTTATAAAATAGCATCACATCCGGGCCCTGGGTATTTTACCCCCCCTACCCCCCCGTCTCGTCGGGTCTGTTTATTGCTAGGTAATTATCAGGAGCTCTTTACAACACGTCTGTTCACTGTGCCGTCTCGAGCACGACTGATTTTTTATTTTTTTTTAAATTTGAGTTTGTTGACAGACTTTAGAAATTATTATCATAGTGGCAGTCGAATAGCTAGCATATTTGCTTGTACCATCCCGCAGTCGCATTCATAATTAAAATCAAATTATTTACACCTTATAGTTTCCACTTTATTTAATTTGCAACTATTTTATACAATATCAGATCCAGGTACGTATTTTTTTACCTTATCATTGAAATATTTTTGTATTCTCTTCTCAAGTGAAATATTTTTTTAGCCCTAATTGGTAAAATGATTTGGTTTATTTCAGAACATGAACGTAATAATTTTTCGTCTAATATATTGCCAAAAAATCCTGTCCCACCAGTTATGAAAACTGTTTTATTTTTGTAAAAATTTTGAATTTCTGTTAGTCTCATAATGAAGTACAACACTAGTAATTTCTTTTGAATTATATAAATATATATTTTTCTATTAATTTGATATATTTTAATACCTAACTACAGTGATTTATATGTTATTGGTACAACGTTTCACTCTTTACTAAAATCTATATTTTCTTATTTCATATTTATTAGTATAATGTATGTTATGTAAAAAATTCAAGACATTAAGAAACATGTTTTATATTAAAAATCGCTTAGATTAGCAGTTAGTTAAAAAATAATTTATGAAGTTTATTGACTCTATTTATGTTACTCATAACTCATATTGATCATAAAAGGATTATAGTCTGAATAGGTACATAATAACTCGAAGTGCATACTTATGTGAATTATTTTGTTATGTACTTCTTATATGTACGTATTATATATTATAAATAAACAAAATTGTTTACAAAAAATAAAAACAATCAAATTAGTAATTGCTTCGAAGATAATCGAGAATAGTTTCGAACTGACTTTCAGGGATGTGCGTGTAGTCTACTGCAAGTAATCTACGCCATTTTCTACGTGTAAACAATGATGTAGTCTACGTCTTCATTTTTCATGTAAACAATGTAGACTATGTAGACAATGAAAACACCTGTGTTCATTTAAGTCAGATTAGAAATTTTATCCCTAGAACTAGGGAATTTTAAATGTTGTTAGAGATTTTTATTTTAGGGATTACATGAAAAAAAATTAGTTGTGCAGGGCAAAACGTTCAAAATTTGTCAACTGGTTACTGTTAAAAATAGCGCCAAAGAAAACTCCGTCTGGTGAGATGGCGCGTTGATCGATTTAAAAAATATGACAGTTCGCCCAAGACCCAAGACAGACATTCGTCTAGTAATGTATGAGCACTTGCTTTATTAGTTTTATTATATAAAGACCGATAATTACCCGAGCTCACGAATACGAATACATGTAATAGTTACAAAAGAATACATTTAGGTTATGTTGAATTTTACAACTGTCAAATTCATTATCTACATTGTGTACATTGTCTACGTCGCTAGAATTGTCGACGTATTGTCTACGTGTAGATGTAGACAATTAAAGATTACACGTAGATGCACATCTCTGCTGACTTTATATTATTTTCAATACTAGAATGGTATGCATTACGTATTGAATATTTTACGATTGAACAAATTCAACAATAACGATTTATTTAAGATATTTGACATTTAATTGTAAAATAAACAAAAAAAGTTAAATATACTGTTAATTTTGTGTCACTATTATGGTGAATGTACTCATAATATGCATATATTACCTGTAATACTGCTTAGCACCCAAAATAATCATATATAATACCACGGATATCTCAATTTTATGGAATATATTGTGTTAGGCACGAAATACATTATTTTTCCTATACACATTATATAATTATTTACTTATTAAATATGTAGTATCTGTCTTTTGATGTCTCTCATTAAGACACACATACAGTAATATTTTTTTTATATATTCAAAGATGACATTTATTTTACTTACTAACGCACACTATTCCAAACGCAGCATGTTATTATGTATGAAAAAATAGAATAATGGAAATTATATGTTTGCCAATGATAAAAATAACAATGTTTACGGTTTGCATTCATAAATGATATTATTTGCCATGAACTATGTATAGTTAATCAGAGTCGTCTTTCGTTTTCATGTGATCCTTCAGCGCATTGATAAGTTTATATTAAAAATGAAATAGAAACTTATGTTTATTGAAAATATTTGTGAAGTAGACACTGACTTAAGCGTAAAATACTTATACAAGATGCCCGTTTTTCAATGAATAAGTTTCAAATATCTCAGTTAATTTTCATTTTGATTCAAGTTTTTTTTTATATGATTGGAAAGAGGAAAAATTTCGATTCAATGCATTTAAAGATAACTTTTAATGCCATATAAAAATTTAAAGTTTGTATGAATCTCTAACTATTTATAAATTAAAATTATTTATATATTCAATACATAATTAATATGATTTCTTAATATCGCACTATTGTGCTAATTAAACCAACTTTGTATTTATTACGGTTCTCGAGATCCCAATGCTGCTAAAAGAAACATCCTGTATACTGATATATGTCGAATCCTCCTAAATGAAAAAGTAAATAAAAGTCGTTTTATATTACATTGATTATTACAAAAAAAATGATTTTTTAAAAATTATTTAAAATAAGGCATTTTTCATTATTATGATATTTCAAACAATTTGTTCCGATACCACGCAGTTTAGATTGTTCAAAATCTTATTTAATATTTAGTGTAACGTAAACGAATACAATATTTATGAAGTAAGCTGTTGTGAGATGTTAAAGTTTGTGAAAAAAAAATTGAAGGGTTAAACTGCAGTTTTAATACCTAAATCTAGGCAGAACCAAGAAAAACTAATTTGAACTTATAGTGAGCTAACTAGTTTCGAAGGGGAAGCAGAGGAAGCAAAAATATCCTTTTGCATTGCAATCAGCATTATTGTAGGTTATCTTGCTACATATTCTCTTATATCCAGAAGCGCTGTTAACAACTACTCTCATTGAGGAGGGCACATGAACCAGAGATAAGAGAGACATGAACTGAGTAGTTAAGAAGAGGAAACCAGAGGAAGAAAACAACGTTTTTAGCACCATCTCATAGAGGAAAGTTGAATCTGTTTCAAATAGGTTCGAGCTAATGATACTGTCGAGCTATCTCGTTATTGCACCAGAAATCCATGAATGCAAAAAGGGTGGTAGAAATATTAGCGCATTTTAAAGTAATGTCAAATAAGAAAGAAAGAGATAGAAAAACTGGAAGCAGCGGAAGTGAAGAAGATACAAATAGAATATTCACTAAGAGCAAGAAAATTTTAGGATCTCCAGAATACTTTGCCAAGGCAAAATGCAAAAAAAAGAACAAAGCAAAATGGACGCGTTAAAACAAATGATGAAAGAGTTAATGTCGGAAGTTAAAAACAACACCCACGAAACAAGGGAACTCAAAGAGGAAATAAAGAAAAAAGAAGAAAAGTGGGAAGTGAAAAAATTCGAGGAAAGGATTGAGAAGCAAGACAAAGAAAAAGAAAAACAACATTGTTGTAACAGGACCCGGAGGGAAAAACATAAATGAAAATACAGTACAATCCTTTAAAAAGAATCAATTTGACGTCGATGTAACCATAAAAAATACATACGTCATGCTTAAAAAGAAAGTCATAATTGCAGAAGTGGAATCATTTAAGATGAAATTAGGCATAATGAAAAATTGGTATAAACTAAAAGGTTCGCCAATATATATCGAAAATGATCTAACTGTAGATGAAAGAAGAATTCAAGCAAAGCTAAGGAAAATTGCACGTAAAAACAAAGAAAAAGTCAACGTAGTAAAAGTCGAATACCAAATCATAACAATAAACGACGAGGTGTCGAAATGGAAGACTGGAAGCAACAGATCCAAGAAAACTACATGCTATAGGTGAAGTGAAACTTACCGAAACAGTTCATTACAGGAACAGAATACACAAAGAATAATTCGGTAGAAATATGGAAACGATAAAAAATACAAACATATAAAAATAATTAGATTTAGATCAAGAAAATATGTTGGATACTGGAATGTACGCACTATGATGTCAATAGGAAAAGCGAATCAAATTACTGCAGGAATGAAAAAATATAGAATAGAAGTTCCAGGACTAAGTGAAATTAGATGGAAAGGTATAGAAGAATTTGAACTAGATAATGGCACAAAACTTATATGTTCCGGAAAACCGAAGACAAATCTAAACATGAATATGGTGTAACCCTTATAGTTAGTTAAAAAAGCAAAAAAGCAGAACGGTAATTATAGTAAAATTTAGAGTACGATTCTACGAAATATGCATCATAAATGTATATGCATCAACAAACGAGAAGCCAAACGAAGAAAAAAAAGAAAACTATTACGATGAACATCAAAAAGCGCATGATTGCATACGAAAAAAAACCTAAGAGAGATATTTTTAAAATGTTGGGGATATGAACACCAAAATTGGTACGGACAATAGAGGTAGGAAAGAATCAATGGGTAAAGAATCTGTACAATAAATGAAAATGGGGAAATATGTGTAAATTTCTATGAAGATAATACTTTTATAATAGGGGTACTTTGTTCCAACATATATCAATCCACAAAGCAACTTAAATATCACCAGATTGGAAAATTTCAAACCAGACAGATCACATATCTATAGACAGAAAATGGAAAAATATTGTAGCGAGTACGGCCCTGTTCCGTCTGGAACAGTCGACATGTCTGCTGCACGATTCACCGCTGTCTCAGACGCAATAGACAAGTCCGTACCTGTTCGCTCTGCGTCATGCTTCTACCGTGTGCAAGAAACTCTCGAATATTCTCGAATACATTGTTGCAGTATATAAAGGAGAGTTTCGGCCGGGAAGAGGCATTCTGTATTCGAAGTGTGAACAGTGCAAGTCGTTGCTAAATACTTGATTGTGAATATAAATACGTGTTGAATATAAATATATGTCTTAGTAGTTGTACTACATTAGTTTCGTTTTAAATAAATATTTTGTTAGTGTTTTCATTACTCGTGTTTTATTTAATAATAAACTTCACCGAACCCGAAATTGTAATAAACGTTACAATATTCTACTTGATGTAAGAGCAATGAAAGGAGATTGAGAAGAATATAGTTAGAAGTATAAATATATAGGTAAATAAGATGAGATAGTTTGGACAGGTGTTTGTCGAATGAAAAATTTGTGAAGATTGCTTAGGCGTTATACAAACCGTTTTATTTTATTTAAAGTAGTAAACAGTAGCTAGTTCGGCAGATGAGCAATCACCGACCGAACCCTAACATACCAGGACCCCAACGAGTCTTGTACTTTTAACCAGAGCTGGACAAGCTACATAAAAAAGTAGAGAAGCTGTAGCTACCGTTATTCTTTTAAAATGTACGGAAACTTTAGCTACTAGTTACATTTTGTAAAAATAGCGAAGCTATAATTAAAAGTAACGTTAAAGTAGCTATTAAATTTTGAAGCTACTATTTCCAATTAATATATTAGAACCTGCAAGAAACAATTATTTTTCGTGGATTGAAACTGTTTAAAAAGTAGCTTAGCATCAACCTTTTCTTCCTTTCGTTACCTAAAATTTTGTAAATTACATATTCATTTTCAATATGATTTACAAATGCAATTGTTAATGTAAAATTTTTATTTATTTTTAAAATTATAAACAACATTTTTACTTTAATGGTAATTTAGTGTTACAAATAATATTTAAAATTTTGTCTCAATACTTATAGGAATTCCTAAAAAATAATTTTATTCTATTTATTTCTTATTCTCCAATTTTTCATTTAATGAATCATAATTTTCAATATATTTTACTGACTTTCGTTTGAAGCTTATGTATGATTTATTTCTTTTAATTTATTATTCCGTTGGTAATTTCCAAATAGTCTATTTGTTGTAAAATAATTATTTGTGCGTTGAAAATTCTGTAATATTCGTATGGCTTTTGCAGGCACGGGAGTAGGTCCAATGCCTTGGACATTTTTAATTCGTTGCTGAGGGGTAAATAGTCTTTGATCAGGCGTACTTATATTTTGCATACTAATTGAACAAGAAGAGCAATTTGTACCAGGATAATTGTCTGCCAATAAAATTATTATTTGTTTTCAAATATTAAAAGTCGTTTTAATTTTGTTTCATATGTTATTAACTTTACTAACTGTATAAAATAAGTTTTATTACAATAGAAATAGAAAAAAATCAATAAAAAGTAAAATTTTATCATATATTAAATTTTTCTCTTCAATCAAATAAATATTGTCAGTAATAATATAAATAGAGAGTGAGAATAGATTGAAAAAATCGACAGACTTGAAATTGAAAATTTGTGGCCTGTCAGCTCGTAGGGCTCGAGTAGTTAGTTACAATAAAGTATATTGGAGTAGATGAATATCACATTTAAATGAATTGTACTCGAAAGTATGCAATCCGCAAGTTTGCGTGATCAATTTCTCTTTTTCATTGTATTTCCTCACTCTTTTCAATATATTATCTTTAACTCCAAAAATCTGCGGTATTATTATTTCTTTCTAATTTATTTACTTTTCTTTGTCATTACGAATATTTTAAATTTTCTAACTAAGCAAATGCGACTTAGCAACACTGGTATTGAAATGTAGAGACGAAAAATATCCTCAGCTATAATAATAAGTTAGGAACTTCAAAATAATATACATAATTATTTTGTTTTGTCTGTGATTTCTTTGGCGGACCAACTACTCAGGTCATATGCCGCCATTACGCCCTGATCCGCGTTTTACATCTTATGGTCAACAGCAACGCGGGTTACTCTGGCCGGTCACTCATCCAAATACGGTCCGCGCTCAACGTTGCTTAACTCGTGTTATCGCTTGGATCAGTAACCAATGCTTTGTCTGTTATTTTAAATTTATTTTTGGGTTTGTTAAGTTTTAATTAGAAACAATAGATTTTAAATCTTGAAACTATAGAATATCTGCTCCAAGCACAAATTATCTGCCAATGTGAGACATGGTTACTACATGAAATAAAAACTTTACTTACATTTTTTAGAAGCCTATTAAAATAATACTTATCAAGTAACTTCAACAAAAGATAAAAATAAAGGTCGTGCTAGTGGGGATATACTATGTTAGTTATACGAGAAAACTATAGCACAGCACAAGCTCTGAAAATTACTTAATCGTAACTGTTTATTTAAAACATACTTTAAACAATAATACTTTTTAACATTGTTAGAAGACTTATTATATTCATTTTCAGAGAACTATAATTCTAATACCAAGGTTGCCATAATCGGTGACTATTGCCAAAATTGGGAAATTGAACCAGCTACCAGAAAATTGTATAGTCAATTCAATTATTTATGAGCAAAGAATCTCCAAGCTAGATGGAACCGACTTCAGAGATAAAAAATTAACTGAAATTATAGAAAATTTTGGCTTGACGTTCTTAACGGTCGGATCACCATGGTGAGCATACTTATTTTCGTAATAATGATAAAAGTATTATTGATTTATACCTGATTTTTTGAAGGACGAAATAAATTTACTGCAATAATAAATTTATTTAAATGAACAAATTCGAATAAATTTTATTTATTTTATGACATGCATAAAATTACTGTCAAGAGTTGGACTGTCAATTGAATGAATAACTAAATTTTATTTACAAGAAAAGTAAATTTATTTATTGTTTATAAAACCGGTCATTAGTGCGACTACGTACTTTTACCTGAAACTGAGTCTAAAGTAGGAAAAGCCCTATGAACTGATAGATTAAATAATATTTTGTCCGAAAAATATACCTGACAATTAACTTGTTACAACTAAATTTGTTCAATAATTGTGGAAAATGAGGCCATACATCTATTGTGGGACCAGATTTATTTATTATTTATGCAGCATAAATCTCTGTCTTTTTAAATTAATTTGTAAGCTTTCTACATAAATTATAGTTTGCAATTACATCTTGAAATCAATGATATGTAACATCCAAATGATGTTTGAAAAGGACAAAGGACAATGAACTGCATTTTATTGGAGATCTATAGTTTAGCAAATCTAGCAAATAATGTTTGCTCATCTTTGCTGCTTAAATGACAACCGATTGTGGTAAAAGATTTTTAGGGTCGTACAGAATGTTCTTACTAGGGCTTTTTGAGAATTTCAGAAATATAGTTCCCTTAAATTTATTTGATTTGAAATCGGCACTTTTAGAAAGTTGTTACTTCTGACATTAATTACATACTCTGTATTTATAGAAATATTTTAATTTGTAAGAAATTTGAGGAATATCGTAAATTGATTTAGATATTACAGGATTAAGGACACATGATTTAATATATTGTGAGGGTTTTATGTGTATTTAAACATAAGGCAACACGTAAAATTTACAATAGTCTTGTAAAGCATACAATAAACCTAAACATTCATTCTCGGCAAGAATATACATTAATGCCAAGAAAAATTCGACTGAGATAATATACATTAAAAAAAGGTAATTCAAAAGTAATAATCTGTAGAATAATTGGAAAATGAGTATCGAAATCACAACTTTTTATAAGATTTTAGAGATATTAAGTGGACCTATTAGAAATAATATCAGAGCTATTTTTAAACTCAAGTGTAGAACCAAACATTTTTCAATCGGTAATTATTTTAACGAAAGTGCTTCAAACCCTATGGTGTTTGATATCAAATTTATCATTTTGAAGAGAACTTTCTAGCATAAATAATTAAAAATTATGACTGGCTGATTATCAATGATTTTTCAAGAAGAGATCATGTTTGTATAAAAATTTAAGACCGATTTCGAACAGAATAATTGAAAATAAAAACCAACTAATTCTCAGTTGTTTTTCTTCAATCTTTAGAAACCTATCTTGTTTGGTATGACATTACAAGTTTTGACAAAACATTTTGAGCTAAAAAATTACCATATGATGACTGATTTATTGTGAATTGTTTTTCCCATGTCATTAGAAACATATCTTGCTTAGCATCAAATTACACGTTTTTAAGAGATGTCGTTCAAAATTGCAAAAACACATGATCGCCTTATTTCAATTATTTATCTTTTGTTTTTTCTAGAAGTTAATAGAAATCTATCGTGTTTGGTATCAAATTAAAAGTGTGATTAGCTGATTATTAATTATTTTCCTCAACGTTGTTAGAAACATCGTATTTGGTATCAAATTAACTGTCTTTATAAATCTTTCGGACATAACAAAACATATGAATTTGCTACTATTAATATGTTGTAACCAATTGAACGTGAAAAAAATTAAATTGGAAGCACACGAGATATATTCATTTTGAGCACTAGGGTGAAAACAGTGCGCGAAATACGCGTTGTCAAGATAATGTAAATGATTAAAAAATCACCTATTTCGCGTACCGATATTAGTGAAAAAACCTAAACATTTTTTTACAGTTGTAGAAAAAATAAAATAAAACAGAAAAATCGAACTATGAATTTTTATTGGTAGAGAGGCGAAGGGGAATAAGGAATTTTCAATCGGCAATTGTTTCAGTCATAAATAACTCAGGGTATACTGTGTTTGGTATCATATTAAAGATCTTTTATATGACTAAAAAAAAAATTCGAGCAATAATTGCCTTAACTAAATATTCTTAAAAATTTATAGTGTTTGATATCAAATATCAAATAGACGTAGTTAATGAGAACAAACGCGGTGACAAATCTCTGAACATACTGTGACGTCACCTGAACCAAGGTTTGTCAGTTCGAATTCGCCTGTCGACAATGTGTGATTTGTCGTAAAATATAAAATACAGTTAAATTTTGTAGGTTATGTGGATCCAAAAGAATTCTTGAAAATACAGTTACATAATTTATCACACTCGGGCGCTATAAGCTAGTCACTTATACGCCTTAAATATTCGACTATGAAAACCGGCATTACGGCAGTGTAAAAACTGCGGCTCGGTGTGTCAGGATGCTAAGCTTCAACTAGGAGCGTAATGCAGAGAAAGAAGAAGAAATTAAAGTGTATTGTGAATTAATAAATAATATGTAAGTTAATACTAATAAAACTTTATCTTTTCATAAAGATCGTACTAAAAACAACCTTTTGTGAAAAATATAGAAATTTTAAATAGATTTTGTTACCTAGGCGTAATATTTTTAAAGTAAGATTAGGAGTAACAAATCAGAAAGGAATTTTCAAACGTGGTACGAGAAAAATATAATTATTAAACTCAATTTTAATTCAAATGTTTTCTTTTCAAAAAGCGAAAAATTGCCCAAATTCAATGAAGTAGAAATTATATTTTTGCAATTTCAATCAACAGTATAATTTACCTTATATATTCTGAAGCAGACTACATTATTTGTAACTGTCATTAGGAACCGGAAAATATGCTTGATTTTTAAGTGATATTATTGCGATCTAGCATTTATTTACTATAAATGTCGTAGTTTAACTATAGTCAAAGGATATTTCTTAAATAGTCCGTAATAATGATTATTGAGTAAGAATATTCGAGTGTGTTAACCCGTGAATATGGTGTTATTAATTTGTTATTTGTCGTTTATTACATAATATTATTAGGTCTGCACCACCTGAAACTCGGGAAAATAATAATATTTCAAAATTTTCCAATGATATTTACCCATTGTTACTTTTGTGGAAATAAAAAATACTTTCGAAATATTTGTTAAATTAGAGATTCAATTCTTATAAAAATGTGGCAAATATAGACATTAGTCTATAGTCAAAAATTTATTCAAGAAATAACAAATTCTGAATCTCTTATACCTGCATCTAATTTTTGGCGATGGTATCTCTAAGTTTGTCAAAATCGACAATAAAAATAAAAGTAAATTAGGACGATGCTAATGCTAGATACTGGTAATTCATAGACGTTTATTAGCAAACAGTACGTCATAAATTGTAAAATCAAGCTTTATCTTTGCACTGGACAATTATTCATGACATCAACTACAGTACAGTATAAAGTCAGTGGATATTGTAAGGTTGACGTTAAATTACTAAAACAATTATTTTAAAGTCCAGATATTCGTTCTGTTTTTTTGCAGATGTTATCATTGACGCCTCGCGAATTTTGTAATATGGCAGTTAATGACAAATAAGTTCTTGTTACGCTCTTTTTTTCAATTAGCACTTAATTATGCAATCACTTGGGTAGAGGTGTATTCTTCGGGTATCGCGGTGCAGAGATAAGAGAGAGGCGCCAAGGTTGTCACTTCTTGTTCCATGGTCAAGTAATTGTACGCAACTTTACCTGAAACATGATTTTTTGATAGTTGCTACTTAAAAAACGACGTGGTCGTGTTACCAATTTACGATTTTAGTTATTTTAAAGCCGCTCTCGATCTCAGGTAAAGTAATATTTTTTGGTATAACTCTAGTATTGTAATTCAAATTTAACTTCAATTGTTGAAATCTGTAAAGTAATTTAACTTTCTAAATTTAATTTAACGAAGTTAGTTTTCAAAATTTCATTTACCTAACGGTTGATTTTGCTAAAATAGTGGCGTACGTCTCTTATAGTGTGTCCTAACCATCGATATTCCTTTCAGGCTTTTATCGTTGCGATTGTTAGCCTCTTTTTCTCATACTGGACGGTGGAACGCTAGTATTACGTCACCGAGTATTGTTCTGGACGCATCAATCCCGTGGGCCACGGTTTTGATGGAAGTAGTAATTATTTATCTACGCCACTTGATCGAGTGAGCGAGTAACAAGATCCTTTGATTTTGGAACGGACGCTCCATCTGACCGTCAACTGTGGGAAGCAGACTAGAATTTATTAATTAAATTTTGCTCCGCCTAATTAAAATTGAAATATTAATTGTGTGGTACTTATAACTCATCTTGTTTTGTATCCATTAATTTCGTTCACCATTTCACGTATGTAGCAGTCGTGTAAAATCTGATCATCCGACATTGCTGTCTTTGATGCGCAATGTTGGTGCTGCCTGTTCGTAATTCGTGTTATCTCGGGAAGCATTTAGGGCTCTCGCCATTTTGCCATAGCGCGATTACGAAAACCTATAGTTGACTATCGGATCCGTCGTGATTTTTAATCGTTTTATGCCGATCCCTCCAGTTTAAAATGAAAATAGTATATCTTTGACAACCAACAACCATCTTACTATCGGCTGATCAGGTTGGTTTCATTTATGTTTTGTTTCCATTTTCGTTTATCTGTGATTAGTTTCATCCAATATATAAAGTTTTAAAATGTGCGGAAATTGGTTCTTTTGTACATTTTACAGCAAAAGTACAAGAATAAAAAGTTGTTTAAAATTAAATTCTACGTTAAAATTTATTGTACTATTATATCTGTGGTCCTAGATTTTTGAAAAATAAAATATGACATTTTTGTGAAAAATCAGGTAGCCACGAAAATTAAAAACAAACAAAACAAAATCTCATTCTGATAGTTCAGTCAAGAATTACTAATTTTAATTGTTGTTTCCATTGGATTACTTTGTTCGTAACTTTACATAAATACTTACATAATTATTTTTTTGCTATACATTAAGAAAATATGATAAAATCTTCTGAAATAAACACTGTAAAATGCTTTTAAAATTCACATTATATATTAACAAAGTATTATTTGGCTTAAAGTTCTGTATATTTTTTTTTCAAAATTACGTGCCTGCTTTATAAAATACAAATTGAAACAAAACACAAAATTCAGATCGTTGATATTTACAATAAATATTCAAATATGTCACCGTTCCTCACCAAACAATAATCTAATCTATCGTAAAAACATTTGTGATCATTGAATATTTTCGATTTAAAATGTTCCCCATAAGAAAAAATCATTCGGCGCTAGATCTGGGGAGCTTGCAGGCCAGTGAACTGGTCCATTTCTACCAATCCAGATATTGTCTGACTATTATATCGTTATGCGCTGGGCAGCCGTCTTGTTGAAACTATATTATTTGGCGATCATCAGCGAGATAGTCTATTGCTGATCCAATATTATTTACTAGCGTGTCGTAGTAGCACTGACCATTTAAAGATCCATTAATAAAATATGGTCCAATTATATTATTTTTTTAATATACCTATCCAAACATTTACTTTTTGAGGATATTGAGTACGAGTTGTAACATATTCGTGAGCATTAGTTTTACCCCTGTATCTAAAATTTTGCACATTTGGCTTATTATGCAGAGTAAAAGTGCATTCGTTGGAGAAGCAAATATTTTCAATAAAATGTCTATCTGCATTGGCCTTTTCCATCATCAATTCGCAAAATGTTGCTCTTTGAAATTTATTTTTTTCTTTCAGTTCTTGGTGTTTGTAACACTTCTCTCAAAAGCTTGCAGTACTAAATGGAACAGATATTTTTGCTTCTATATCACGTAAACTTATATTTCTATTATTTTCTATTACTGAAATCACATTTAGTTTCTTTTCTTGCCCTTCTTCTTTTTCTTAAATTTGTTTTGCACACTTAAAAGGTTTTTAAATACTCCCTGTTTAACTGATTAATTACTCAAAAAGCAGTAGATTTACTGGGAATCGGATGAACAGTATAAGTTCCACTAAACAATGCTCGAATTTTTTTGTAACTATTTTCACACCAATTTTACAAATTAAATTTTCTCTTCAATAGAGTGTAACTCCATTTTATAAAGTTTTTATTGCAAATTATAAAATATAGAAATATAAAACAATGAATAGAACAATCAATATTAGTAACTATTGACTGAACTGTCAGAATTAGATTATGTTTTATTTTTTAAATATTTAGTACTACAGACATGCTAGTACAACAAATTAAAACTTTTTAAATGTGGAATTTTATTCTTATACTTATATAAGTTATATATATATATATATATATATATATATATATATATATATATATAGGGTAGGTGGCTCAGTGGTATCTTGTGAACCCTGGTTCGATCCCCACAGCCGACAAACAATTTTCACCCATTTAAATCTACCCCTTGTGGCTCCCCTTCCACTAACATTTTTGGGGGCCGTGATTTGACGACTGGTAACCGCACTTCACGCGAATATATATATACATATATATTTGCTAATGATACAGAAACTTAAGTTGGTCCCTTTGAGAGTCGCTAAAAATTATCAAAAAAATAATTAATAAATAATTGCAAATTAAAAAAAAAACAAAAGTACTGACGTTTTATTCAAGTTTAAATTTTAAAATATTCAATATTCATGTAACAGCTAAATTGTTCTACTTATAGTTGTTCCCATTTTGTTCCATGGCAAATTAATTCGAAACAGTAATTGTTATATCTAATTGTTGAGATAACAAACTATTGTAAACTTAATTTATTTATTAGGTTAGATAAAAAAAATAATACTCCACAACATTAATTAGAAGCATTTTTAATTAATTGGCAAACTGTTTAGTCATATTAAACGCTTATGGTTCCCTTTTTATGTTAATCCATTAATCCATATATATATATATATATATATATATATATATATATATATATATATATATATATATATATATATATATATATATATATACATGATATTTTACATGCATAAATGATTTATTAAAGTACCATTTCGTAAACGAGTAAAGTAAAGCATTCTGCAAAACATTAAAAGTACCTACACAGGAATGTATCTATTTAATAGTTTTCATTTTCCAAATATATTATTTTTATTACGTTCACAAAATTTGTAGAATTTAATTTGCTCTGATATGAAGACTTTTTTAAATTTTCAAAACATTCGTTTATTTAATTCTAATCAATGATTTACTACCGAAAAAGAGGCTAATGTGAAAATTGTATTTATAACTTAATCATAAGCAAAATTAACTTAAACTATGAGTGTTAACTTTGTTGTATAATATTCTACGACAGTTTTATCAAAATAGGTATAGTAATAAAATAAGTATAAATATGTTGGTTTGAAAAAAATTCAACCATTTAATATTTTACCGTGAGTGAAAAAAACATAATGCTGACGGTAATATTTTTTCTGGTTACATTATTAGCAGCATCGCAGGTAATTTTTATATTATTATTTTATATTATTGTACATATAAATTATAAAAACGATAATGGGTTTGTTTCAATTTTATTATATAATCCACTACTAAGATAGTTTCGAACAAAAAAAGTCATGTTTTTATTACAGGAGAGACATGAATATATTGAAGAAATAATATCCCATATTCAATATTATAAAATAATTGGTTTCAAGAACAGAATAAAACTTAATATTGACAAATTTTCGCACTGTTCCCAAATTGTCAAAATATGTATATGACGTCATTCTTTAACATTTCTTTCTCAAGAATGCTATACAAGTATACGAGTAAATTTATGACTTAGATATCTTTTACGTGTTTCAGTTTATATCTTTTTTTAATACTAGTATTATCATTAATTTTTTTGGCAAACATAATAATAAACAATATTTCTAACTATCGTTATGTATAAGTCTTAGAATTTGCGGAGCTTTTGAATTAATAAATGTCTTATTTTTAATATGAGATATGACGTCTCATTTTTGTTATATAAATAATTATTCAATTTAAATTTAGACCATAATTTTAAAGATAAATATATGTAAAAATACAACAAATATTTTAATAAATAAATTATAAAATAAATATCATTAAACATTACAGGGTGTGGCACTCTGGCGTAGTAGATAATGGTAAATGATATATGTATGTGTGTGAAGTGCGATTACCAGCCGTTAAATCACAGCCCCAAAGATGTTAGGTTTCATTTGCTTCATACTCGTGTATGAAAATCAATTAAAGAATAAATTAGTACTCGTTGGATGTAGTTTTTAAATTTTATCTTGTGTATTTATATTTTTGGTCTAATCTAATTACAGAAGTAACAATCACCAAATTTTTAAAAATACATTGTATTCCCTATATTATATATTTCAATTCTACATCTGAAATATAACTTTTTAATATTTCAGGGACAAAGTACCGGAGTCTCATCTTCTTCAGAATCCAATGAGACCAATTATGAACTGTTGTATAATCTTGTTCATCCATTGATGCAAGCAAACAACTACATAACTAAATTCCTTAATTGGATAGTATATCTAGTAGAAGGAATTTCTAAGTATATTAACGACACTCAAAATAGCAATTCTACCACCATTCACTTTGCTCCATTAATATCAAGTATAAAACTTGCTTTCAACTCCAGTAGTACCACTTGCAATTCTCAAGAACAAACAGAAATGTTAACTTTAATCTCAAACACTACAAGATCTATCCAAGTTTGCTATACAGATGTCAGTGCAGAAGTACCAAATTTAATTCATAAAGTTGAAAATTTGTTGATTATCACAGCAGAATCGGTTAGGTATATTTCTGGTAATATGACCGAATGTTTTAATAATAATTTATTAATGATTATCGGCTTGCCTAAATGCATAATGGGACTAGTTAATTATGCTGAAAACGAATATCAGATCTTATTAAAGGAATTAAAGGAAACTATGATGACGGGAATAGGTACAATTAATAATTTTGTAAACGATACTAGAGTTTGTGCATTAGATACTATGACAGAATCTGTAATAAAAATAGTAAATGTATTATATGGTTTTGTGGAATGTCTCTTAATGTAACAAAGTGTAAACGAAATAATTTGATACTAACTGCTTTTATTTTGTAAATCTATTTTGAATTCATATAAGTAAAAAAATATGTATCGTCGCAATACTATTGTTTACCATTAAATAAATGAATATTTTCAATCTTCAACTATTTATTTTCCTGTCTAAAACTAATTCTTGCTATTTAAGAACTCGTTATCATATTGAGATAAAATTACAAATAATTTATTTTTCAGATACGTTAAAATATATAATATCAACTCAAGCCAGTTAATATAAGTTTATATAGTGTATGTTGAGATTTCAATGTGATTATTTTTATTTGTTTAATAATTATATATTTGTCATTTCTGCCCAAAATGATAAATATGGCAGGTAGCCAAAGGGTTGGCAAAAACCCAGTAATGTTTAAAAAAAAGCCCGATCCAAGATATTGGTTTGACCAGATATATTTTGGTTTTGTTTTTAACCTATCTGTTTGATCACCATATGGGTTTTTTGGCCCAACTTTTACTGAATATTTGGTTCGGCTAAATGTTTGTTGTGTTACTTCTATATTATAATATTTAATTTTTATAAATTTTCATAATTCTTTGTTCATTTTATGATTATTAAATTATTACTACAACTGACACATAATATGTCGTAAAATTTTAAGACAATTAAAAAAAGACATGTTATACAAAAAAAGGCATTCTATGCACGAAATAGTTATTTATAAAATATGGGTTAGAAGTGGCATTTTATGAGTGAGTGGGGAAGTTTATGAAACGAGGCTTCTTTGAATTGTCGCGCTTGTTAGCCATTATGTGATGAAATATCTGTGTAAATTATTATAACCAACGCAACGATTTCACCCTCTTACGCCTTGTCAACACGTCTCATGGAAAACAACAACAAATAGTTAGTGGTAGTTTAACTTTTGGATTGGCAAGATGTAGTCTTGCCATATAGTAACGTAAGTTCATACATTGTTGTTGTTTGCCATCTTCGGACAATTTGTTTAAATCGTCATTTAATATGTTCTGTTTAATTACTTTAACATTCATTTAACTTCTGTAATTTTGTAAATTTTTCTATTTATTTCTACATTCGAATATATCAACTGTTGCCATTTAATTCACTATTTTTACGTACTGAGGAGAGGATTTATTTAAATATCAAGTGTTACAAAGATAGTAGCGTAGCGGGTTGGCAACATTGTATTTGTTAAGGAAGACGTAAAATTAAAGCCCCAGTGATTTTTTAATTTATTAGTGTTAATAGTGAATATTTAATAGGTGCGTACAAATCAATCTATCTCTAAAATACGCTGCTCCAAAGTAATAAAAAAGAACAAGTAATTTTAAACGTAAAATCATTGTAAATCTCAATAATATTATACCGCAAGGTCACAGTCTACGCTAAGTAACTAGCATTCAAAGAAGACTTACCTACACAAACACGTACACTGAGTCTAATAAACAGTGTTACCAAACGTAGTAAAAATAAAAATAAAACAAATGGCTTCAATTGACGATATTAAAAAACTACTTGAACCAATGAATAAGAATATAGAAAATATACAAGAATCACTTAATACATTGAACAACACAATATTTAATTTAAAACAAGAAAATAAAAACAAATATGAAAATCTCGAGAAACAACTTAGAATAAAAGATAAACAAATAAATCAATTAGAACTCAAAATCCGTGAGAAAAATATCATACTTTTTGGAATAGAAGAGCTACCTAGGGAGAACTTGGAAGAAACAATACTGCGAACCATACACACTAAGATGAATTTACCCAATATATCTGAAGCTAATTTGGAAGGAGCGAGAAGAATCGGAAAAAGTGAAAGAAACAAAATCAGACCAATCATTGTGGAACTAAACTCGAAAAGAATTAAAAAAGAAATAATGAAAAATGCCAAATCACTTCAAGCTCACAAAATATACATAGAGGACGATTACCCTCTAACAATAATACAAGACAGGAAGATCTTAAAGCAACATTTACTCAAAGCTAGAAAGGAAGGTCTAAAAGCCTCTCTTTACCAGAACTTACTCTACATAAACGGTACAAAATACACACTCGAACAACTAACGGAAAAACTCTCTGATAAATCAGAGACAGAAAACGATCCACCGACACTACAGGATACTAGTATCGAAAATATAACAACCCAAAATCCAGGAGAGAAAAACAACCAACAAGGATGCTCCCGAAGTACTGAAACCAGATCCCGTACACCAGTCCAAGGACCATTAGATCGTCATATAAAAACAAGACTACGTACCAACTCTGCATCAAAAAACTCAAAAAACTCGGAGATCAAAAAACAAAAGACATAACTACAAACAACAAAATATGTAATGAACACAAAAACACAAATACAAATTATACACTTAAAATTATTTTCTGGAATATTTCCGGCTTTAACAACTTATTGTCTTTAGATAACGACACTGTAAACATTTTATTAACTGGTAATGTCCTGTGTTTTGTTGAAACTTGGCTTCACCAACCACTCGAATCCCTCCCTCCTTTTTTAAATGAATACATTTGTATATCCCAAGTCCAAGCAACCAAAGAGAAGGATCGAGGCAGAGCTAGTGGAGGCATCATCACTCTTGTAAGAAAAAACTCCTATATCGAATCAAATTTAATTGATTACTCAAACTACTGGATCTTTAATAGTATTAAAATCAATAAATTTAAATGCGTTATTGGAAATATTTATCTTAAACCAAACTTACACGATGAAGAATGTATTAAACTACTCTCCGCAACAACGGAAGAAATAATAAATAACTACGACAATTACTGTTTTTTAACTCTTGGAGATTTCAATGCAAAAATTGGAAATCTAAATCAACTAGAGGAAGACATGATACCAAACCCTAATGTGTTAGAAGGAAGAACTTCCACTCTAACCGCAACCAACCGCAGAGGCCACCTTTTAGTTGAGGCAATGGAGTATCTTGGAATGACAGTCTTAAATGGTCGCTGTCAAGGGGATATACCAGGTAAGCCAACTTACATAAGTTCAAATGGACACAGTATAATCGATTTGTTATGGGCTAATGTCAATCTTCTTGATGTCACTCAGAGCATCGATATCATACCTACTCTTTCAAGTTCAAACCACTCTATTTGCACGATTAGCATTCAATCAGATTTAAACTCTAATATGAGAATAACGCCTGAAAATACTTGCAACGTCATTGCTAATAAAGACAGTACTTTTGAAAAATTTGTCCCAACTCCAGACAAACTTACCCTTTTCTCACAGCACATGAGTGTATCTGACCTAATATACTTTAATAGTAATTACACAAACGAACTTCAAAATAACCTTACAATAGCAATTAATAATTCCGCTGTTAGTTCTACTATACTAACCGTGCTCACAAAAAAGAACGCAAACTGTAGTTCATGTCGAAAACCATGGTTTGACAAAAAATGTCATGAGCAAAAAACATTAGCAAATAAACACTTACGACATTACCGTAAAGAACGCTCAGAGGAAACATTATCGCGATACATCTCAAGCAAGAAGCAATATCGAAACACAATTAACACGTGCAGAAAAAATTACTTTAGTGAAATACATAACAAACTATCAGACGCTAAAAACAACTCCGAATTCTGGGCCACTATAAACAAATTAAGACCTAGAAACGAACCTTTTAACGAAATAATAACGTTAAACCAATGGGAAGAATTTTATAATGATATCTATCCTCCAAAACATGCAGAAACTCTAAATCTGCAAGACTGTATGCACCCATTTCTAGATAAAAATATCACTCTCGACGAACTTCAAACAAGTATCCAGTTAGTAAAAAATAACAAAACCGCCGGCAGTGATAACATCCCAAATGAGCTATTGAAAAATCTACCCTCGAACTGGGAGCATTATATGCTCAACATGTTTAATAAAATCATGGAAACAGAAACGGTGCCAAATCAATGGCACGAAATACAACTAAAAATGCTACACAAAAAAGGAGATACAGCTAACCCCCTGCAATATAGAGGAATCTCTCTTATTAATACCACCTGCAAACTATTTACTCGCATAATTTATAACAGAATACAAAGTTGGGCCGAAGAAAACAATATCATAAAAGAAAACCAAATGGGCTTCCGAGCCGGAAGAGGCACTACCGACAGTATCTTTACCCTTACATCAGCTGTACATTTGCAACTCCGTCTAAGTAAATCCTATGTGTACGCAGCATTTATAGACTTTACGCGTGCCTTCGACTCCGTAAATCATAGCCTACTATGGAAAAAACTCTTTGACATAGGAATCAGTGCAAAGCTTATAAGAATTATAAAAAATTTGTATGATAATGCTAAAGTCTGTGTCAAGAATAACCAACATAATATCTCCCAATATATAGAAGTAACGGAAGGCGTTCTTCAAGGCGATGTCCTTAGCCCTTTGTTATTTATACTAATGATAAATGACTTAGAAGATTGGTTACGTGAATCAAATCTCCGAGGTATCAACATAAATGACCAATCTGACTTGATTTTACTGGCCTATGCAGACGACATAGTTCTATTGGGAACCTCACCCATAGACATAAACCTAAAGCTAAAAGCACTAGAAAAATATTGCAAGGAAAACTTATTATGTATCAACACCCAAAAAACAAAAATTCTCACATTCCATCGTGGCCGTCCAAAAACAAACGTACCTTCCTTTATGTACAAAAACGAGGAGATAGAAAAGGTCACTAAATTCTGCTACCTTGGAGTAATGCTGTCTTCTTCCGGAAAATTCGGGGAAGCAGCAAAATATGCTGTCAAGAAAACTGCTATTGCAAGTAACACAGTAAAAGCTATTTTATCAAAAGCCAAATCGAACACATGGCATGAAAAACAAATATTAATTAACACAGTACTAAAAACTACCACCCTGTATGCCTCGGAAATATGGGGTTTACAACAGATAAATATACTAGAAACCACACTAACAAGATTCAATAAAAGTATCCTTTATTGCCAAAGAAACACCCCGAATTATATGATCCGAGCTGAAACTGGCATTGAACACATTCAAATATGCTTAATTAAAAAGGCACTAAGCTGGTTCAAAAAGATACTGGAAATGAACGAAACAAGATATCCTAAAATTATCTACAATAGACTACTTACACTAGATAATAATATACAAAACAAAATTGAATACAACTGGGCATCTCAAATAAAAAATATCTTAATAGCTATAGGAAAAAACCAAATATGGGAAGAGCAGAGGATTACAAACAAGGATATAGAGGAAATAATAAAAATTTATAAAGATCATTTAGTAGCTCAAGACTTGCAACTAGTGTCAACCTGCAAATTCAACGAAATCTACAAATTTATAAAACAAGACTATGAAAGGGAAGAGTATTTGAATTTGAAAACCTCAATAAACAAAACACGAACAATCGCCCAAATTCGTATGTCCAGCAAACGTAATATCAGCGTATCAATCAACCACATTAAATATCAAATATCACCAACAGAAATATGCTCTATCTGCAACTTAGGTGAAGTGGAAAATCTAGACCACGTATTCCTGCACTGCCCTTGCTACAACTCCATAAGGTTTCCCTTCCTGCAAAAATATCTTTCCGAAGCAGACAGTCCCACTTTAACATATAACCTACTTAATAATCTAACTTACAACAAAATTCAGGACATCTACAATTTCGTCACTAATATGTTCAAAATTAGAAGTTTTTGTAGAAATGAATAGACAATTATTATTTGTAACAATCTAATCCTAATTATCATCTTTATATCTTTGACCCGCATAAGTCCAATAATATACACAATTAGAATATGTAACTGAAATTGTATGGAACTTGTAAATGTTGTCAACCCTTTTTGTATGAGAATTTTCTCGAATCAATAAATTTATTATTATTATTATTATTATTAGTAGCGTAGCAGTCGTGATACAACATATATTCGAGAAAAAATACACATAACTGGATTTAAAACTTAAGAGCATGTACTGGCTAGTAGGACGTAATTCGTAACTCTCATTGGAGAATAAACTATTATTGCATAAAACCATAATAATTCTGATTTGGACGTACGGCATCAAATGATGAGAATGCGCCAAAAGAACAAACATCAACATTATATAACGAGCCCAGAACAAAGCACTCAGAAGTCCATAGAAGACTCAATAAATTCCCTAACCACCTGGGCCTGAATCTGCTAGACAACCTAGAACTAGTGAGAAGACTAAAGAGAAACAAAGCCTTAGATATGACACCATAAATAAACATTAAGTTCAATGAATTAATATTATAAATATTATATTCTTGCACGATTAAATCATGTATCAAATTTACTGGTTGACTAGCAAAACCAGTTGTAAATATGCTAAATAAAGAGCAAAAAAAAAATTATTCATTACATGAAAATTTGTGTACATAGCATTATTAAGTTGCATTGTATATTTGTACCAATTATATATTATGAACAACACTTTACCAAAAGAGATTGAAGAGGCAGTTTCACGACATACTTTAAAATTACTTTCCACAAAATCGAAACAGAAATATGAATTAGCATATGACAAATTTATTAAACTGTACAACAAGAAAATAAAATTGTTATTATTCTGAATGTTTAATATGATTGTGAATTGTCCATCGGAAAACATGTTCTTATTACTCTGTAAAATAGTTCAAATTGTATCACACGTAATATCCGTATGCAATTCATGTGCACGACGAAAACTTAACCATGCCGGTCAGATTTCCAATCTGGATGTGTGAAATATAAAACCTACATTTAGTAGGTTTATAAGCCGAAAGCATTAATTTTGATGTTAAATGGATTACTTCGCTTAGTAATTTCAATTATTTATTATACTATATAATTGATATAACCCATGTAATGGGGTTATTTCCCTCCGGAGAATCTTTCACAACTAAGACGATTCTTTTACAAGTCACGTAACATTTTTGATATGTTTTCCAATTTCGGATACTAAAGTAAATCGAAGATCAGTTAATAATAAGAATAAAATATTTCTATAAATATTATTATTTTATTATAAAATTTTCTTCCAGAAATACTAAACTATTTCTAATACTATAAATAACTAGATTCTGCACGAATTTATATATATATATATGTATGTATATATGCTACTTATATTTTTATTTTAACATTATATTGTTTTATTAATAAATTAATACTACTTTCTAAGTAGACAAACAAATTTAATCTACCCGTGTGGCTCCCATAACCACTAACATCTTTAGTGGCCGAGATTTGACGGCTGATAACCGCACTGCACGCGAAGAAATATATCACTTACCGAAATCTGCTACGGCAGAGTGCAACAGCCGGTAATGGGTAAAAGGCGGGATGATATATTTATTTTATTATATTTACAAACCTCGGTTTTATTATTAATATTATTTTGGGTCCACATTTTTATGATAGTATCTTAACATCTCAAAGATATTTCAACTTCTTGGATATTGAACTTCAAGATTATTTGGATGATATACCATTAAAAATTAGACGCGGAATAATATTTCAACAAGATGGGGCACTTCCGCACAATGCTATGTTCGTAACTCATTATTTAAATCAAGAATTCCTAAATTCCTGGATTGGCAGCAGACGCTCTACATTGTGGCTTGTAAGATCTCCCGATCTATCGCCTTTATGTTTTTTCTGTTGGAAGTTGTAAAAAATCAAATGTATGATATATACGTTGCTACACATATTAACAGAATAAGACAAGCTGTTGTCGAATTAATAATACAAATGTAAGTCAAAATTTGTTAAAAAGGCTGTATTTGTGTGTAAAAGAGAACGGTGGCAAGCAGGGCCGTCTTAAGCATGTTCTGCGCCGGGGTGCCGGGTGGTCAGCCTGCGCCCCAGCTCTTGTCAACCAAAAAAACGTAATGTAATTTTTAATTTTTCATTTATTTATTTCTCAAAACTCTTAAATTATACAAATAAAACAATAAATTATACAAATTAAAAATAAACATATTTTTTTTCGGAAACAATACATCAGTAATGTTTTATTTTATATTATTATTTAATAGCTACCATTTTATTCTGATTATTATTATTTATAATATATATTTTAAAAAGGATTCAATTATATGATATATTAAATAAAGAAAAGGCTTCGGAATCCAATGTTTTAATAAAATATTTATTTGTGGACGTTTCGAGCAAAAATATTAGCTCATCATCAGCACCTTAAATTATAAATACAATAATTATAATATAAAACTAGCAAATTAATCAAAATGTCAAACCGGCTAAACCTGAAGTTGGCCGCAGGACGCTAGGGACTTCTGGGGGAAAACGGCAGTTCGAACGGTACAAGTTCGACATAAGAAGCAAGCGGTTTGTTACCTTTTACCATAAAAATACGTTCTATACTAGGTCAGGCATGGTTAGTGGTGTTTATTATTTTAAAAAAACATCCGACTTTGCTAAAAAAAGTTTTTAAATTATCTTGCCATTCAAAATTGCCGTTTTTTCCATAAAAATACGTTCTATACTAGGTCAGGCATGGTTAGTGGTGTTTATTATTAAAAAAAAAACATCCGACTTTGCTAACAAAACGTTTTTAAATTATCTTGACATTCAAATTTGCCGGGTTTTTCTATGTCCGACTTGTGCCGATTTCACCAAAAGTCACAGCGACTCGCAGCCAACTTCAGGTTTGTCCGTCAATTACGGTTTTACCGTCAAACCTTTAATAAACGTAAAAATATAAAACAATATTTGTAAAAAAAATAAATAAATAAATATATCATCACGCCATTTACCCATTACTGGGTGTGGCACTCTGCCTAAGCAGATCTCGGTAAGTGATATATTTTTTCGAGTGAAGTGCGGTTACCAGCCGTCAAATCACGGCCCTCAAAGATATTAGTGGACAGGAAGCCACAGGGGTAGATTTAAATTGGTGAAAATTGTTGGTCGGCTGTGGGGATCGAACCAGGGTTCTCAAGATCCACAGGCCGACTCGATACCACTGAGCCACCTACCCCATAAAAAAAGATACATATGAAAAATAAAAATAAAAAAACCAAAAATAATATATAATTAAAATAAAATATATAAAAATTCAATTGTTAAATTCCCTAAAAAAATTTGAGCATAATAAATTATGATACGCATCAGTTTGATAATTCATCGAGGTATCATGGTGTAAATTTATATGTAACGTTTCTAAAATAAGTCTATGCTTTTTATTTTCCATAACATCAATAATTTTGGCTTCAAAAAAATTAAAAATATGTCCAGTCTACTGATGATGACGAGTTAAAGCACTATAATTTGGATCAAGAAGCTTGCAATAATAATTATGTTGATATATTCTTTTTTCTAACGGTTGTGAAGTCTCTTCAATGTAACATTTTCCTCAAGACCCACATGGAATTTTGTATACAACATTTTTATATTTAGATTTTTCTATTTTGTCCTTAGTTTGTGTATAAAGCGAATTAATATTAGTAAAGTTAGTAGTTATAATTTTAATATCGAAATTACAAATAGTTTTTTAATTCCAGATATTAATTTGTTATCAAAAGCTGCAACATAATGATTATTACAAGCTTCTTGATACAAATCATAGTGCTTTGGTGGCGTTTCGATAGTCTACAAAAGAGCTTTTGAAGAACTTCACAGTTTAAAAAGAAACTATATACTTCATATTATTATGTAATATACCAAAAGATAGCTAAAAAATTGCTGATTGTTTCCATATAATTGAATTCACTCTAACTTTGTTGGGAAAAAAATATGTGAGCCAAAACATAAAATGTAGCAAAAATGTGTTATTTAAAATGCTAATATTTTAAATTTGAAGCCCTTATTTACTCCAAACTTTTCATGAAAACCTAGCGAATTGCTTATAGTTTGATTATATGCAAGTGTGAACTAAATCCTTTGTTTATATTTTCTTAAAACTGTGAAGTTTTGAAGAATTCAGACGATTTGCTTTGATTTTTCACACGAAATAGTTCAACGCTTTTGTAACAGATGGCACTGATGGTAATCTAAAATAAACAAAGAAGGCTTTATACGTCGTTACATTAGTTAGAACGATATAGTGTGAATTTTATTCCATCTCATTTGTACTAAGCATCAGTGTTGCCAGAACTAGGGAAAATGGTCTAGATCTAGGGATATTAAGGTTCATCTAGGGAGAAAGGGAATTTAATAAAAAATTATATAAATCTTGGGCGTTTTCAAAAATTATTTATAATAAATATAAAAGTAAAAAATACATTTCAAAAATTGTTTACAATAAAGATAAAAGTAAAAAGTTTGTATTGTTACTACAATAATGCTCCCTAATTTAACCGAATTTAATAATTTAGATGTTCAGGAATTTTGTACAAAAATTTTATAATTAAAATTGGGGGACAATTATTTTACATGTCCTCTTTTGTCTGATTTAATGTTAAATTTATGTACTTTACCACACTCTTGTGCAACTGTTGAACGTATATTCACAAATTAATTTAAATATAACAAAATTATTTTTGTTTCGTATGTTTTGTTATGGTATTAGTCAATAGAAGAGAGTGTAGTTTTGCTGTAGCTATTCGTCTTTTATTTATTTTATTTCTGATGTCTGTGTCGTCTCTTCCATCCGAAGTAAGTTTTACTCCTAGGTAACTATAGAGACCGTGCGCGAAATGAGCGCCAGCGCCAAATTCGGCTCTAGCGGCGAAAACACCACTAAGCGACGGGAGACCTGCCGCGCGGATAGCATTACAATTGTATTGGAGTGGAGTGTTTCGGGAAGTGATTTCTAATTATTCTACGTGAAAAAGGAGAGAAATGGTCTACAAAATAATTAAATGTGGATTTGGAAATATTTTGTATGATAAATTACCGCAATCAAGTTTAAAGAAAGGCAAAAACCCTTTTGAAAGCGGTCATGTTTTGAACGTAATTGAAAATGTTAGTCCGCATGAAACATTTATTACATCAAATATAATCAGACAAACATCAATAAACCAAGCACCGTATATTGTAAAATTATATGTAAGTATTATTATTATTAAGTTTATTTGAACTGAAAACAAAACATCTTTTTGTAAACCTTGATTTAATTGCTCTGACACATCAAGACAAAATTACCGGCGGCGCGTGAGCGTAGACTTTGTTGAAAATAATTTTATTTTACCCTTAATAGTATTTGTGAACCAAATCGAATATTTATATTTACGATTATTAATTAATTTTTTGGGTACGCACTCCAAATATTAATCAATAATTATGAAATACTTTTGATTTAGCAATATATTACGATAATGCTTTTTTTTTAGTTGAATCAAGGGAGAGTAGTGAATAATGTCACGTGTAATTGTCCAGCTGGCGCTGGAGCAGTATGCAAACATATCGCAGCTTTGTTTATGTATATTAATTATGATCCCATAACATCGAAAACTGATAAACCATGCGAATGGAAGAAGCCAGCAAGTTATATCAAAGAAAAATTTTCCAAAGGCAAAAGATTTCAGGATCTTTTTCCAAAAATTACTTCGCCGAAAGTGAGACAGTAAGGTGTTAGATGTTTTTAGCATTTTATATAAAGATAAAAACTGCGATTTAAAAAAAGTTCTTCAGGAAGATGCGAAAACAGAAGCAGACAGATTTGCAAGCCGCTGTGTAAATGAAATTGTTAATAGTATATTTAGTATTGTTAACAGATATCAAATTGAATATATTTTAAGTTACATGATTGAAAATGTGAGTCAAAATATGATACATTATACAGCTTATAATATAATATATATTTTGTTGGAATCCACGGTGTACCATCTAAGCATTGCGTAAACAAAAACATAAAAAAGTAAATTAATACTTTATGAAAATGTTGGTATATAATTTGATTATTAATATATGTACGTACGGCTATTGATTTTATAAAATTTTGTAACAAAATTTAAACAGTTACATACTTTTGGCGTTTTACAGTAGCAATCCATTGTTGACGTCTAATGTTTCCTACATTATTATTAGGTGGAAATTTATAAAATCTAACACCGCTTGTCGTATTACCATAGATATTATTACACCCGACAACGCAACAATTACTATTTCCTTTTCTATTATCTTTGGTTGCCATAGTGAATACGCTTTCTTTTGCACAGTAGATTCACGGACTCCCGTTGTTACTTAGAAAACTGCCGTTGCGCAGCGCTAGTTGTTCTCGCGCACGGTCCCTATAGCTATCTGTTTCTTTTATCCATCCATTTTCTATGGGTAAATCGCGTATTTCGAAAAAGGTGTATTTTCATATTTTACAGTGAATTATATAATACAAGAAAATTACTTATCTTGTGAAAATAATCTCTCTAAAATTTTAAACATTATAATTTCAACAACCTCAAATATATTGCTTAATAATTATACTACAGCTAGAGGTTATAAAATGTCAAATTCTAAATATATTAAAAAACGGAAATTAAAAATATTATTGTAAAAAGTTTAAATGATTATAAACCCGGCTAACAAAATGTTATTATTCGTAAATATGTAAGTACGGTAGGTAATAGTTATTTACGATATAAGCATCGTAATATTATATTACAAAACGGGATGGGAAAACCCATTAAGTTTCGTATTAATACATTACGATACGAATACATACAAATTACGAAACTTGAATTGAGATTCGAGTTTTTAAAAAATTTATTTCACACAAAGATTTATTATAACATTCAAAAGTAGATCTTTACAAAACAGAGGTCAATTCTTAACTAACTACATTATGAGAGTCTAACATAAAAAATGAAATATGACTACAACTACTAGTGGGGATTCTTGCGGATTCAGCGTCTTCTATGGGAATAGTGGTTCGCTAACTCCTCCCTCCTTAAAATTGAGCTTCATCGGGAAGAATCAGGTTCGATTTATTGGCTGATATTCTCGATTGAAGGTCTGGACGTTCGGTTGATTTGGATTTTAAAAGCCATTTTCTTCCGTAAATTATCGTCACGATGATGCCAGCAATGATAATAATTACGTATAATATTATCGTGGGGTAGTTTATGAGGTTATTGTTGTCTTGATCTTGTTCTATTTCTTCGTACTTGTTTATTGGTATTTTTAATTCTTGGATGGAGTTCAGGTCGACTGTCATTTTTGGTATTTGCGAAGTATTAAGCTTGATATTGAAGTTTTCTATTGTTGTTGGTTTGCCAAAGGTACCTTCTTTGAAGTTTAACTTCTGCTTCTGAAATTTTATTTGGCAATCGTCTTCTTTAATTAAGAATATGCCTTGTAAATTCTTTATTTCGTCGCCGTGCTTGCAGTAAGCTTGAATAACATCAGGTTTAGGAAATACGGCTAAAAATTGATTCGCTTCTTCTAAAGTTTCTATATGATTTCGTTTAATGTTTATTCTTAAGTACTCGCAATTTTCGTTCTTGTTTCTTGAGATGATATTCTTCTCGCAGGAGTTGTCATCTACTTCTGACATTTTGTTTGGACATTGGTAATTATTATTTCCTTTAGTACATACGCCATTTAGAGCTTTAATATGACCATCGATTGATTTTAAATAATATTCATTACTTGGTATAATTGTTACAAATTCAGACTGATATCGGGTAGGTATTGGAATGAGATGAAGTAATTGGAAATCTGTTTCATAATTAATAGGAATTTCGATAAAATAAATTATTTTATCTGATTGGAGTTTACAATTTACAGTAATTAATTTTTCTAATTCTGGTATATTTTCCGGTAATGGTTCGAGAGGTAATTCATGATTATAGTATTTTGAAATTTTATTCAATTCTACATACAGATCATTAGTTTTTATTATACTTGGGTGCATAACGTGAAGTTTGCAAAAAGTTAGAGAATTTTCTATATCTTGCAAAGTATTAAGAGTTAACGTTAGTAAAGTATTTAGTTGACTAAAAATTTCTTTTAAAAAATATCTCTCTTGATCTTGGGTTTCACCGATAACAATATGTGCCAATTGTTCAATTTTCTTTTTGAGTATTATCTCATTTTGTTTGATAGTGTCGATTGTGTGATTGAAATAATCGATTAATTGGTTATTGACAGAGTATTGGTGTTTTAATTGATTGTCTATTTTGTGTTGATTGTTTTGTAAATGGTTTAGAATATTTGTGTATCGTTTTTCATCATCAGCGTCTAAATTACCCGTTATGGATTTAATTACGGATCCGAGGCCATTTATTAATCCTCTCTTTGATCTAGATTTTTGAAAGTGTACTGATAAGTGACTAATTTTTTCGTCAATAGAATTTTGAATAAATTGGATAATCTTGTCATCGTTTTCAAATTCTTTCAAAATTATTTTATTGTTTGTAATTGTTTGTTTGAGATTGTTGTATTGTGTATTCAGACTGTCATATTGTTTAAAGAGTGGTTGTAGGTCGTAGTAGTGAATGAACGTATGTGTGGTTTTTTGTAGTTTTGCTAGTCCTAGGTTTATTGTCAGTAGTCCTGTGTTTTGTGTAATATTCTTGATGTTTAATCCGTAGGAGTACGTGAACAGGAAGGACCTGGAATAGCGTAATTTTTATGAATTATTTTTCTTGGTCTTTTTATATTTGACAGGTGTATTTTTGGTTGTTTTTTGTCATTAGGATTTGTCTCAATTTCGGCAGTTTTTAAATTTTGATTTATTGTCTTAATTTTTTCTTTCTTAAACTTTGGTTGTTTTGTTTTATTGACTTTTTGTTTATTGTGTACGAAAACGGTTTGAGGAATGTTAGGTAAATTTTCGAGATTTTCGTTTAATTTATTTATCAAATCTGATTTTGTGTTATGCATTTTTTCGTTAATGTTCTGGTAGACTAATTTGGTCTTTTCTTTGTGTTTTTGCACGTAATCTTGTGTTACTTGTTTTTCTAGCTCTACGTCAAGGGGTGAGTTTGTTTCTAAGTGACCATTTGTTATTTCTATTGGTTTTAATCCGGTCGCGGTGTGACTTGTGTTGTTATAAGCTAGGATAGCATAGTGAACTTTGTCTTCGATTGTTTCGTTTTTGAAATTTTGTTGTAAATTAAATAATCTAATATGCTCAATAAGAGTAGAGTGGAATCTTTCCACGAGACCGTTTGAATTTGGATGTTGAGAACTAGTGAAGTGTATATCGATTTTGTGTAAAGTTAGCAATTCTTTCAATAAACAATTTTTAAATTCTACTCCGTTATCTGAGATAATTAATTTTGGAATGCCATGATGAGAAAAGAATTTTGTTAGTTTACTTGTCACTTCAATTGCATTTGTTGAGTTAATTTTGTATGCTTGCGCATATCTTGAAAAAGCATCAATTATTGTAAGAAATTTACAATTTTCTAAACTGAGTGTATCGATATGAATAGTGTCAAAAGGTTTGTTCGGTGTTGGTGTTATGTTTAATTTCGGCTTAACTGGCTTTCTTTAATCTATCGAATACTGATCTTAAACTCTCAACGTGTTCTTGGAGACTGGTGCTGAATATGATAACATCATCCAGATAAACTAGGCAAATTTCATTCACTAAATTTCTTAAAACGTTATCCATGACTCGTTGGAATGTCGCGGGTGCGTTTTTCAAACCAAATGGCATTCTTAAGAATTCATAGTGTCCGTTTTCTGTATTGAATGCGGTCTTTTGAATGTCTTCTTTACTCATTTCAATTTGATGAAATCCGGATGCTAGATCGAGTGTTGAAAAATATTGACATTTGCCGAGTTTGTCTAGTAGAGTGGTTATGTTGGGAATGGGGTACTTATCGTCTATAGTCTTATCGTTCAGCTTCCTATAGTCGATAACAATTCTCCATTTCTTTTTTCCGGACGCGTCAAGTTTTTTAGGTACGATCCACACTGGGGATGACCAGGGTGAATGAGATGGCCTAATGATTTTTTGATCGAGCATTTTTTTTATTTGTGATTGTACTTCCGTTCTATGAATTTCCGGGTATCGGTATGTCTTAGTGTATGTCGGGATTTCGTCTTTGGTACGGATTTTATGTTTTACTTCGTTCGTAAAAGTTAGAGCGTTATTTTCATCATGAAGAATTTCTGAAAATTCTTTTAATAATTTTGAGATGGCTAATTTTTCTTCGCTATTCATGTGTTCTGTTCGAATTTTGTTAAGATCAAAAGATTTTTTTGAATATTGTTTATTAAAATTTAAATTATTTATTTCAAAATTTTCTAAAGGCTGAGCTTGAATGCGATTAAAAGATTTTATAATCAGGTCATTGTCACTGGTGTTGATAAGCGGGTACAGAATTTGATGATCTTGCACTTTTGCAATGCCTTCTGGTATTATCAAGTTATTCACATGTGTCTCAGAGATAAGCGCATCTCCATTTGCAATGTTATCTACGTACAATTTTGTAACTTTTTCTGAATTTGATGGAATTCTTATGTAATAAGCATGTGGTACTATTTTGTGATACTGAATTTGAATTTCTTGTGTGGGTGTTATAATTTTGTCGCGTGCTAAATCAATGTTTGCTTCCAACAGTTTTAAATTATCTAATCCGAGTAAGATATCAAAATTATTATGAAAGTTGAATAAATGATATTTTAATATAATGTCGGTTTTATTAAATAATTTTGAACATGGTAACAAAACGCTAAATTTTTCAGTAGAAGTTCCATGAGCTGTTGTTATTTGAAACGGATCGTTTTTAATTTTTGACTTAAAATATTTTTCTGCAGTTTCTGGATTTATAAACGAACGCGTACTGCCTGTATCAATTAACGTTTTAATATTAAATTCTGGAAAGATGATGAAGGGTAGTTCACTTTGATTTTGTGACAAATTCATTAATTCTATGCGGTTTCCGAGGCTACTAGTTCTAAAAAAGGATCTGGGTAAAATTCTGGTTCCAAATTATCAGGATTTGGATCAGGATCTTGCTCATAGGTAATGTCATCGTATTCGTGTTCGTCAGTTGTTATTTCGTTTATTTCCGTGTTATATAGTTCTTGAGGACGATAAAAGTTTGTGTTTGATTTTGGTGTAAATGTGTGTGTCGTGCTAACACTCATAGGCGTCTGCTTGGGAAATTTCTGCTGTGAATTAAATTGTGGTCTGAAAACATTTGTTTTCGCGTTTTGTGTTGGAGGTTTGTTTGTTGCAAAATTATGATTTTGTCTTTGTGCTGGGTGTGAGTGTTGTGCTGGGTATGAATGTTGTGTTTGTGAGTGTTGTGGTTGCCAGTATTGTGGCTGTGAATGTTGTGGTACATTTCTCAAGAGTGGTGATCTGCCAATATTATTATGAAAACTTTGTTTTGGTTTAAAACTAGATTTATTATTAAATTTTTGTAGCGATCTTTGTGCTGTTTCTAGTTGAAAATCATTTGTCAGCATGTTTAATGCTTCGTTTAGATCTTTTGGATTTTTGGTTCTCATGAGAGTGCCCAAGGGTTCTTTTAGCCCTCTTAATAAAATTCTTAATGCCAAACCACGAAAATAAGCTATTAAAATTCTTGCTTCGTCTACATGGACGTGATTTGTTAGGTACGAAATTTGTAAGTTTAATAGTTCTAAAACTCTATTGTAAAATTCGAACGGCGATTCGTTCGTTTGTTTAATTTCACAAAGTTCGATGTTTAGGGTGTAATAATCTCTCTTATCTGAGTAAGTATTTACTAGAGCAGTTTTTACGTCTGCCCATGTGGTAATAGTACAACTAGCAATATTGACTGCGGCGTCGCCTTTGATCTTAGCGAGAATACTCGACATGAGATACTCATTTTGAAAGTCATTTACATCGTTATTATTGTAAAATTTGTTAACTAACTTTTCGCATATTTCAACGAAACGCGGGAGAAGTTTATTATCTCCGAAAAATTCAGGAATCATATCAATGTATTCCCCTTTTAAAATTGGGGTTGCCATTTCTCTTAAATTTAAATTATTAATTTGATTAATTAAAGATTGATCAAGGATATTACTTGATTGGGATAAAATAAGTGAGTTAGAGGAACTGTCTGAATCTGTACTTGAATCTGACTCTGAATCTGTTTCAATGATAACTCTAAGTGACATAAGTACTTACAGAAAGAATATCCGTTGGTCCATTGGTCTCTGCGATAGAAACGTGTGGATGTAGACGGGACTCTGTGTGCAGCAGGGTCTGGATAAGCTTGGGTGCTCCGTCGACGTTCTTGGACGTGGTTCTTCCGTAGGTTTTTCTTGATACTCAATTAATCGTAAATACGAAACGAAAATTGCGATAATTATTCGTTTGAGTATCCTACCTCGACTGCGCCAATTACGAAACTTGAATTGAGATTCGAGTTTTTAAAAAATTTATTTCACACAAAGATTTATTATAACATTCAAAAGTAGATCTTTACAAAACAGAGGTCAATTCTTAACTAACTACATTATGAGAGTCTAACATAAAAAATGAAATATGACTACAACTACTAGTGGGGATTCTTGCGGATTCAGCGTCTTCTATGGGAATAGTGGTTCGCTAACTTACATTTATTAAAGAAGCAAATAATGATCAATTTATAATGATGAAGGTAAACACAGTACTAAATTCATAAAATTCATTTAAAAATAATTATTCATTCTGTAGGTATCTCTAATTGTTGGTGTTTTTAGTGCTTGTCGGAGAGAAGAATTATTGAAATTAAGATTGTGTGACATTTCAGATAAACAATTGATATTTCAACGATATTTAAGTAAATTTTGTGATTTTATACCTACTTATGTTTATAATAATGTGTTTGTAACAGTTGTGTAACAATAAATATAATATAAACTGTACTACGCTCAATATTCATTCATTCGAAACCTAGGCATTATTATAAATGATACCTAACATATATCGCTTCATAACTGCACGCAACTTGATAGTTGATAGCTAACGTAGACCGTGGGACGTCATTACAAGCGTTAATGCCAAATATTGGTAAGGAGGCTATGGCTCTATTTATTTGACTCACAGTACACATGTACGCGATGCCGCGCTTTGCAAAAGTACGGGTGGCGCCGACAGAGAGCATACAGCGGATGTAATCATAAGCTTCGTTTCGAAACCCCACCTTAACTCGTCACCATCAGGAGATTGGACATATTTTTAATCTTTCTGAAGTCAAAATTATTGATGTTATGGAAACTAAAAAGCATAGATTTATTTTAGAAACGTTACATATAAATTTACACCATGATACCTCGATGAATTATCAAACTGATGCGTATCATCATTTATTATGCTCAAATTGTTTTAGGGAATTTAACAATTTAATTTTTATATATTTTATTTTAATTATTTATTATTTTTTGTTATTTCTATTTTTATTTTTCATATGTATCTTTTTTCTTTTTTGTTATTATTGACATTTTACAAATATTGTTTTATATTTTTACGTTTTTTAAAGGTTTGACATTTTGATTAATTTGCTAGTTTTATATTATAATTATTGTATTTATATTTTAAGGTGCTGATGATGAGCTAATATTTTTGCTCGAAACGTCCACAAATAAATATTTTATAAAAACATCGGATTCTGAAGCCTTTTCTTTATTTAATAGATTATTATTATTATTCTGATCCACTAGCAACTCGAATCTCTCATTTAATTTCGAGATAGCCGTGTCAAGTAAATAAAATAAAAATTTATTTTAAATTTTTTCATTGGGTCTAAAATGGGCTCATCTGTAGCCTCGTAATTAAAATGTCTTTTTCGGGGACGTGGACGAGCAGTTTCGGTAATTGTTAGGTGTGTAGTAATAAGAGCTATTTTAACTTGTACATTGTGAGCGGTATAACAAATGCCGAAAGCGGTATGAGGTGTGTTTAATAACATAATTTATTATTGGTGTCTATATTTTTATTTTGTGCACGAAACGGTACAATGACGTTGTTATTGAATGACTTAATATCGAAATTTCTAGTGCTCGTCTTGTGTACGCCCCTAGGACTCTGCGCCCGGGTGCGCCCGCACCCCTTGAGCCCCCGGGTAAAGACGGCCCTGGTGGCAAGTTTGAACAATCTTTGTATATAGATAATAATATTTATTATGTAGGTATTTTTGATTTGGTAGATTATTATCAATAATAAATAATAATTGCCGTTATAATTTTTGTAAAACGGTAACATATTTTTTGTTACCATCCAAAATCCATACAGCTAAATATTTATACGAACATAAAAATAAAAATAAAAAATAATGTAAAAAAATATATAATTTGTTTAAATATATATGTACTATGCACAAAAATTTGAAATATGCACGGAATTATAAAAAATGCACTAAATCATAAATTATGCTTTATTTTTATGCAGTACCAAATCAAAAATATACCAAATATTTTGTTAGTGTCGCAAGGAAAGTGTAATTAATATCCGTATATGTATTTGCAAACAAAATACACTTTACTTTTGCATGCAATTAAATATTGTTCAATATCAATATAACATTTTTGATTTCTGATATTATTTATTTATTTATGATACGTCCTCAATATCGCATAATTGCTTAAAACCTTATTTTTATTATATTTTATTTTGTATATTGTTACAGATTAATTAGATATAAGTAATATAGGAGTCCAGCCCTGTATTTCACAATCTTTCAAGTTCATTGCATCAGATTGCATCTCACAGTGAAACATGAGAGACATTGCTGAGTAAGGTAATTTCTGCAAATTATCAATAACACGTGTAGTTAGTTGTCAGATTCTGTTAGTAACTTGTACTGTAAACACACTGTACTGTTTGTGTTGAAAAAATAAATATTTTTTTTATTATATTGAATCAATCAATCAATATATTTTATATTTTGTTGAACTCTTTATACAATAAAATACATGAATATAATACGATAGATTTCGCATTAAAAGCGGAAAAATTTTTCAATTAATTTTTCTTCCAATTTCTCAGAATATTAGCTGCTTTCTCCAAATTTTCATCTTCCTATAAAAAGTTTAATATTTTTGTCACACTTGTTTGTTTAATATTTACTTATAAAGTATCTAATTATACTTACTTTAATAAAACATAGTCGAACAAAATCCTCTCCTAAATGTTTATTCGCCTCGCTGTAAAATGGCGACAATGGAAATAGTAGCAGTCCTATGTTTTTACCCATCCACTTTGTGAATCGATAATCTCGATACAAGTCTGTTTCACTCTCTAAATCTGCTTTGGAGGCTACAACAAAAAAATATATTAAAGAGAACTAGGTAACATAACAATTATCACATTCGCGTCGAAATTCACATATTTATTAGGTATTTTAAATAAATAATTACTGGTAATTTGTACCTCATATACAAATATAGTTATAGAGATTGATTTAAAAACGAAAACTGTTCGTAAAGGTATGTACTTTGTTGCAATTTAAAATTATTTCTGTTACGAATTTTGTAGGTATTTAATCATATGATGTAAAAAAAATTAAATTAGGTACAATAAGAAACTATATTCAACCAATGACAACGTTAATTTAAACTATTTATTTTATTTCAGAATTCCTCAGAACTAAAATGAATCTATTTTATTCAAACAAGATTTACTTAATAGGGGACCTCCTTTATCGAATCCAGCAGTTTATTTTTAATTGAATCTTAAATATAGAATTTCATTTCTGTTTAGGTATTCCATTTTAGAGATGGGTAGGTCGGATCTTTTAACTGAGCCGAATCAGCGGATCACGATGGCGAAAAAAACACGACTCTTTGAGACCCAACATATTTTATACATCTATCTGATTTTCGTCAATACAGCGGAACGGCTCGGCTCTCGGCTTCTCAGATCGAATGCACGAACCGTAAAACGTATGAATAACTCAAACGATAGAATACAAGTAGCTCTCTGTCAGATTGCGTTAGTTATTTATAATAAGTTACTGCAAAATTAGCTCAATATGGAAACATTTTACTGACCTAGGTGACATTAAAGTAAAATGTTATTATCAGGAAACCTTAACCCATTAACCTCCAACGTCCCATTTTTGGGACGCTTAAATATTTGGCTGTAATCAATTTTTTTACATTTAAAATGTATATTTTTTTTAATGAATATATTAATTAGTTATGTTATGACAGCCAGTCACAGCCAATTTTCAAATATTTGCAAAACCAATAATTTTAAAAATATTCAAAGTTACTTAATTTCGGTGTTTTTAACAATTATATTTCAAGGTCAGATATATTTTAATACTTAAGTATGTATAACTTTTATTATCAAAAACTTGTTTTATATTTTTACTGAAAAGGTATTCTTTTATTGATCATTGAATTGCGGCGGGTATTGGGTTAATAGACATTTTAAAACAAACATTTTACTGTACACAACTTGCAAAATAGAAAATTTAAAATTTCTTCAAACTTATTTGATTTATTTTGACAGAGATACCTATAATTTACAGTTTACAATCTGTGATAATTCTTAACAGTGCCAGTCATCACTATGTGCTATTCTTCGTTCGTATCTTATTGGTAATTAACCGAGTTTCATGACATACGGACCACTCGGAGCATCTAGCATTCGAAACAGCGCGGCGTGCAGTTCTGCATCAGTCATTGAGTTGTGACTTGCCTCTCTTTCATTTTGCAATCCGGTTTGCTTCGTTCACGGCACTAAACCGGCTCAATTGAACTGATCGGTCACGAACTATTCATATCTATTCCATTTAGAATGAGCCAGTGAAGCAAAACTGATTTTTAAAATGTTTTTATTAATATTCAGGAAGGTCCAAGCTCTGAATATTATTTTTCGCACGATAATGTCTTTTAACTTACTTACAGACGTTGTTTATATACCATGTAAGTTGAATATACAGCACTGCGATAAGTTGCTATAGAAACGAGCAAAATAACAGTGCTGTTAGAAGTTATAACCTAATTAGTGCGGTAAGTAAAAACACAAAAAAACTATAGTATATTTCCTTGGATTTCGTAAGTATTAAAGAATCACAACCAATCTTCCAAGCTTCTTCTATTTCACAGTCCATAATACTGTCTCTAATAATGTTTAATTTATGAATTTTTCTATAAATGTCACTTTTCTAATAAAAGCAGTTTATTTATTATAAAAATTTGATTACTTAGCAACGACATGCAATTATGATGTTTATTGTGATTTAATGAAAATTTTGACTTTGATATTTGTTAAAATAAACTAAAAAATCGATTGTACGAAAAATAGTATGCAATACACGGTAGTTAAGTGCTAATAACCGAATCTCGGAAAGTGAAAAAGCTCGACATCGTCTCGCATTTTCAAACTTTTTCTCGATTCTGTTATATTGCACTTGCCAACCTTGTATCGCAATATACTATTACAACTCACAATATCAGGTTATCATAATTAGAAATTCTACAATTATTTTAAATTTGTGGATATTAGCAAGTGACAATAGTATTACGGTGTAAACCACAGTGCCCATATAAGAGATGAAAAAGAGGTGGTTTCTAAGATAAACATGAACTAAAATCAAACTCGTAACTTGTAGGATTTTAATACAATAATTGAATTAAATTTTCAGAAATACTGGTTTATTTACCTAATTTAGACCAGTCAGCAAGCATAAAATATCCTCCATCCGGCACAACCGGTTCCATCCCTACTTCTTTCAACACTCCTGCAAAGAAATCCCTTTTCTTCTCGAAACAGTCTACTATCTTCGCGCTCAAAAGCGAGTCTTCTGTTCCAAGAACACTTTCTTCATGTTCAAGTGCTCGCGCAAGGGCGTCTTGCATGGGCGCTCCGCACGAGTTTACGATGTTCTGGTGGACAACTCGTAGATTGTGAAGAAGACAGGATCGTCCGAATGTCCAGCCGATTCTCCAGCCAGTAGCGCTGAAGGTTTTCCCTGCGGAGCCGATGGTTAGGGTTCGGTCCCACATGCCAGGAAGAGTTGCTGTTGACAGATTGATATTCTAATTATTTATTTAAATTAAACTTAAAAACAAAATCAAACTCGTATTAGGATTTAAACTCGGAATCTACTTGTCGCATATCAAATGCGTTTCCACTTACTAGACGCCCTTTTGTTAATTAAGCGTAATTAAAATTTTCTTTAAATGTAGAAGATGCCAAGTTCAAACTTTGGCGCCAGTTTTCTCTCAATACTTCTTTTACATCAATTTAAATACAAGAATACAACAATTTCAATTTATTTCAAAATATTATTAATGAGGACCTGTACTTGCATTGCAATCCGAACAACTCAAGCGCAAATTTTATTTCTTATAGCTGAAGTTAGAACTTGTGAAGCGATAGAATTAATGGCACTAATCAACCAGCTTCAACGTACAACTGCCTGTAATTGCTTTAATTTTTTATTATTATTATTTATTATAAAAATATTTTAAATATATGTAATTTATATTCTTAAAATAGTGTCTTTAAATATAATATCATTTTTTTTTAATGTATATATCGGACCAACTACTCAGGTAATATGCCGATATGTTCTTTGCATGGCCGCCACGGGCGGGACCCGAACCCACGACCTTACAGTCGTGAGTCAAGCCCTCAACCCGCGCCTATCTATTAAACTTCCAAATCTCAATCATCGTACTTTTGAAGCTAATTTTCTCAATATTGTGACAGTGACTTATACAATATTTGTTTTATTCTGAAACTTTATTGATTAAACTATTTCTAATTTATTTTTTGTTTATGTCATAAATTTATGAATATAAGAGCACATGTTAAAATTTCAATTTTCGAAACGCTACACAGCAATCGAATCTCATATTACTATCAATGTAATATTTACGTCATAAACAATTAAGGTATTTCATTTATAGTAAATTATATAGTATATTTATCTCTAAAGTATTCAACCATTGTGAAAAATATTATAAGAAAGTAATATTTTCATGTCATGTTAGAATAAATTTAACTAATCCAAAATTCGATTTAAATTAACTTCAGAACTTTTTTGATATTCGGACTGTAATAGCTAATAACATACCTAGGAATGTTATGAGTATGTCAGTTTGAAATCCGAGCTCGTAGAGCCGAGGATTTTAAGACATCTAAGGTCTGTTATGACTCGTAATATCCATGGTTTATTCAATAGTTTACCCGTTTACCGATTTCAGAATATAGACACGTTAACGTCGTTAATAAATATTATTTTTTGACATTCTTTTATGAATAACGCCATTGTCATCATTTTAGAAGGAGATCAAGTAAGGCTGTGGTCTGTATGTTTGTATTTAACGCCATGGCTACAATTGTTTATTATCATATTTATAAACAAATTTGTATTTAAACGTCATAACGTGGTCATCTCTAATTTGAAAGACTGTACAATTAATATATATTATGATAAGCAGGAGAAGTAATCTTTGTATTATTGTTGTTTTGAGTTCCGTTTGTATTATTAGTGTTATATTATCATTGTGTTTGATTTTTATTTTCTTGACTGTTTTGACAAGTCAGTATGGTAATATTACCGTACAGAATACAATTATTACTTACATCCCATCCCACTTTTGTGTATATAAACATAGGTTTAATATTCTCTAAACAGGTAAAAGTATAAAACTATAGTGATAGAATTTAGTGGCTAATTCTAAACATTCACAGTTCAATTCACAATATTTGTTTAATTAATCCTGAATATCTTTTTAGCCTAATTATACCAAACCATATTTTTAAAAAGTTTAACTAAAAATCTACGAGTAATTTAATGCGTTTACTATTTGATTTTCAAAATATTTGAAGTAACATCCTAAATTCAATTTAAATTAACTTCAAAAATTATTTCAAAATCGGACTGTAAAAGTATAAAACCATTTTAATTAATAACCTTTAGTTGATCAATTAAAATTATTTAACGTTTTCATGCACATGTTTGAATATAAAGCGGATCGAGAGAAAAAATAAAATGGCGCCAAACGCTGTGTTCGTGCGGGTACCGTAAGTTAATATTCTCTGATCAATTCAGACGCGTTTAACAAATTATTTAACTCGACAAACAAAACGGATCAAACCCGTATCAACTAAAGTTGATGTACTAAAACTGAAATATAGGTTCTCACAGTCATTTTCAATCGATTTACTTGATCAACTAAAATATCGTAAGAGCGTGCCTTCAAAACTTTTCCTTATTTAATATAATTCTGGCTTAGAAGTAAGTAGAGAAATATTTATTGAGAGATAACTATAATGTTTGTTGTTATTATTTATTTATTTTAATACGTAGCTTCCTTTTTATCGCAATTGTTTGCACATAGTAATCAAAAGTAACGTTTTTTAATTAGTTAGATTAATTATAGAATCATAAACATTCTCAAATTATTCTGAAAACAACACTTCAAATAAAATTTGTGTTCGATTACGTACTTTTAACAATGATAAGATAGTTAATCAAACAATTTAATGTACAGATAAAATAAAATATTTTACCAAAAGTTACTATTTCATAGATGTGTTTTTGAATTAGGAAGTATAGTGAAAAAGTACTGATCATAGGCGATTCCTTTGTAAGGTCAATTGAACATTTACCCTCTAAAAATACTGAAAGGAGCGCAATGTATTTTTTTTATAATAAGAAACTTTAATTTCTTAATAATACCAGATAAAGTGTAAAATTCATAATTTGTATAATTTGAACGAAAAAGTTAATAATTAAAAAAAAAAATTCAATCTTTACATACAAAACTACGAGTAGTATTTACAATACAAATAATATTTATTTATTCGAATCAAAATTGTAAGATAAATAAAAAATTTAAGTTATATTTTTATTAAATAAGAATGTTTAATGAAATTATGAATTTATTTATTTGTTTCTGTAAAATAACATCAATTAATAACAATAATTTTCCTTACTATTTCACGAGAAGAAAGTTGGGGTTTCTGCATACAACGTGAAAAATTAATTTTTTCATCTTGATTATTCAAATCTAATGAATAACTGTAAAGTACTTGTTGAAATGTTTTTGTTTTTAATTTTTTAATGGAATAAATAGTAAAAGTGACAACGCGTCGGGCAATGTACTTAAGAGCCCGAGTTCAATTCCCACAGCCAATAAAGTTGTTTTTCGCCACATTAATAGTTATCTCTCTGGTTTCCCGCCATAAAAATGTTTAGAGGGTGTGACTATATCATTAATTGAGATATACTAAGGCAGATTGCTACACCCAGTAGTGGATAAAAGGCTTGATGGTATATTTTATTTATTTTCTTTCAACGATTATAAAGATTTGGAATATAGACTCACCAATGCGAAAATGACTCAAGGGCTTGTAAACTAACCACTCGTACACTTCATCAGCAATGCACAGCACATCCCATTTGATGCACAAATCTGCGATTTTTTGCAACTCGTTCACGTTGAATACCTTCCCTGTCGGGTTGTGCGGAGTGTTCACTATGATCATCTTGGTCTTGGAGTTGAACATGGACGCTAATTCGCTGTAGTCAAGTTCCCAATCTGCTGTAGAGGTTGAGTCTTTTTTCTAGGATAATAATTTAAACACATGCATTATTAAATTGACAGAACTATTATTATTAGAAGCAGAGAAAGACATAAACCCAGAGATTGCTAGTCTGATATTAATTAACGATGTCCACTAACAAATATTTTCTGAATATAAAATACTTTGAATAAAAAATACAGAAAACTAAATTTTTAAGCACTTATTTCCAGTATTTTCCTCTAAAATAATGTATGTCAACAGACAGTTATCATCTCTCATGATAGAATCAAGAAATTATAAATAAAATAAAAATATGACTACGCATTTTACCCATTACTGAGTGTGGCACTCTGGCGTAGCAAATCTCAGTAAGTAATATATTTCTTCGCGTGAAATGCGGTTACCAGCCACCAAATCACGTCCCCCAAAGACGATAGTGAAGGGTGAAAATTGTTTGTCAGTTGTGGGAATCGAACATAAGTTCTCAGATCAACAGGCCAACTCGATACCACTGAGACACCTATCTCATATCAAGAAATTGATTTACTTAAATTCTGTTTGACCTTTGTTTTGTTTTTGTTGCTCCTTAGTTTTGAACGTGTCTTGTTATCAGTTAGTTCTACCACCTGTAGGTGATTAATTTTGTCCATTTTTTAATTTCTTTAATGAACCTTTTAAATTGTATTTGTTTAGTCGTTCGTTAACTCTAGAAAGTGATACTTCATTTTCTTATTATTTTTAACTATGTTGACCAAAGTACCGTTTGTTAATTCATTTATATTTTTTGTTTATCTTTTTGATTTTTATCAATTTATGTCTCATTGTTATAATTGTTCTTTCTATTATTAATTTTAAACTTCTAATTATTGTTATTGTAGATTTTGAGAATAGCCCAATTACTGGTCAGAATGTCAATCATGAAAAAATAAACATTCTTTATTTACTTAAAAGCCTAAATATCCATTATTCACACTTACAAATTATAATTACTTTTGACATAATAAAAATTTATTTTATATTTAAAACGTTGCAGGTTTATTTGCATTTTATTTTTCCAGGACTAAATATTTTTCTATACAAGTTTTATTTGAATCCTTTTCTATTTTCTTATGTATTGGTTGCTTTGAAGGATATTTAAAATTATTGCAGAAATAAAACTACGAATTTCTTGAAACAAGTAACGTTTCTTAAAAACTTAACTAAACAAAACTTTCAGGTGCATAAAATTTCATATAAAATATCGAATTTATTGCCTTTCTGACAATTTGCTAATATACTATTTAGTATTTATATCTGTTTAATTGTGTAAATAAATATCTGATGTGGACACCACATGACTTCCTTGTACACGTATTAAACTATAGATATTTTTTTAATTGCACATATTTGACATTAAATCTTTTATTTTTTGTTCTAATCCATAGCAAACTTAATTTTTAAAAAAATCAAAAAATATATAATATTTAAATTTAGATATCTCGTTTATGCAAAAAGCTAATTTAAAAATTCTTAATGTGCTAGACGCAGAATTTAATTCTCTAAAACTTTTATTTGCAGCATTTATTTCTAAAATTAAAATAATACCATTTTTTTCAAGGAAAACTGTTAGCAGCTTCATGTAATGTGCCACTTCCGGTTAGTCTATTTTAACCAAAATCTATTATGTTATTTCCATTGATATAGTAGTCTTATATACCAAATTTGGAAAGTTTTAAATTATATTTGAATATAGTTTTTCATGAAAATCTATTATAGGCTTCAAGTAAAGTACCACTTCCGGTAGTTGTATAATGACCAAAAAGGGAGGTGCACAACTAGATGTTATAACAGTCCTAAATATAAAGTTTCAATTTTCTACGGCTTACCGTTTTTGAGTTATGCGAGATACGTACGTACGTACGTACGTACGTACAGACGGCATGACGAAATTAGTCAAAATGGATTCAGGGAGGGCCAAAACACCTATTTCCGTTGAAATCTGAGAACCGAAAATTTTCGCGATAACAATACTTCCTTTACTTCGTACAAGGAAGTAAAAAACAAGATAAAAATTGCATTTGTTGAGAAAGCTTTTCAATTTTGCATGATACTTAATCATGGGGATGGACCCTCCATTAGAGTTGGGAGCGTAAGTAAAAATTAAACAAGATCAGGCTCACACACGAAACAAGAAATTCTCACGCTCATTTACTCACGAATATTTTACTATAGCTCACGTCACATCCGCTCACAAATTATAGAATTTGACTCGCCCAATTACTCACGAGGGATCACGATATGTCATGTTGGCAGACGACAGTGAGTATACAAAGTGATTTCAAACATGAGAAACTATCAATTTTAAAACAAAAGCATTATTTTAAAAAATACGCAAATATTTGTTCATTTTACCTAAATTGTACACTTTAATAATAACAACATAACTAATTTAATTAAAATTATATTATGTAATTGAGAGTATACAGGATGTTTATTTTTAAATTAATTAATATCAAATTTATTTCACAGGTTAATTCTATTTATTCTCACATTACAAAACTTTTGAGAAAAATGCATATTAAATTAATATTAATTTAATGCAAATAATAGTAATTAGCATGCTATTGAAGAAACAAATGAACCATGTATAATATTCTTCACCAATTGACGAAATTCTTCACAAAATATTCGTATTAACATTTAATAATTAATGAAACAAACAAAAATATCATGATTTAATTCATGTGCGATTTGAATTAAATTAATGAGAATTTAAAATACAATTTACTGAAAAATTTTGTAATGTAAGGATGCTGAACATTGTATTCGTTCGGTTCAGAATAAAATACTCTTCCACACGATAAAAAAAATAGGTTTTCGTATAAAATAAGAAACTTGAACACCGTATTTTGATTGCAAATTTTAAAAACTTTGTAGCTTCTACACTTTTTGACATAGCAATGGTGCGCCACTTAAAATAAATACCTATATACTAAATGTTTCCTCTCACTCATGATAAACTCACACCCGCTCACTTTTGACATTAAAAAAATATTCATGCCCATAATATAACATTTCCAATTTGCTCACGATCACGAAGGTCACCACGTAACCAATTCTGATCAAATCAAAGCACACCCTCAACTCTACCGTCCAAAAATACAGATTTAAATCTCGCGTATCCATCCGACGCATTGGAGATGAGCTAGTAACCGCTATGCTAGAAAAGTACGTAATTCATAGTTTCATTTGAAACGAGGGACGAAAATTCGACCTATTGTGAATGCAATGTATGGTAATACGAAGTACTGTCTCCGTATTTTTTTTAAAATTAATGGTATATTGATTATGAAGAATGGTATTTATGAAGTAGCCAGGTTTTTAAAAACAATTAAGCATTTTGCTCGTTGCTATGGTTCTTTTTATAAATATATGCTGTCTACATCTTTCATAATTTGCCATTATTCAAGAATTTTGTTATTTGTTAACATTAACTGAAAATTTACAAGAAAATAATTAATAATGAAATAGAACAAGAGTGGTATTTGGATGCTTAGCGATTATTTAAAAAAAATTAATACCGTTATGAAAATACGTATAATTCTATGCTATTTCAATATTAATTTATTTACCGTTCAAGTGGTCGATAAATAAATTATTCACCATCGTATTAGTCCTACAAACCAGTAAACACATTTTTTTGTTGCACCGATCGCACAAAAATAATATATGTTACGTTATCGTGTTATGGGGTAGTTGGCTCAGTGGTATCGAGTCGGCCTGTGGATCTTGAGAACTCTGGTTCGATGCCCACAGCCGACAAACAATTTTCACCAATTTAATTCTACCCCTGTGGCTCCCCCTCCACTAACATATTTGGGGGGCGTGATTTGACGGCTGGTAACCGCACATCACACGAAAAAATATATAACTTACCGAGATCTGCTTTGGCAGAGTGCCACACCCAGTAATGGGTAAAAGGCGTGATAATATATTTATTTATTTTATTTATCGTGTCGGCCTGTGGATTTTAGAACCCAGGTTTGATTCCCCAACAAACAATTTTCACCACGTTAAAACTAACCCTGTAGCTCCCCTTTCACTAACATCTTTAGAGGGCGTAATTTTACGGCTGGTAACCGCACTTCAGGCGAAGATATGTATCACTTTTCGAGATCTGCTACGGGAGAGCAATAACCATTAATGGATGAAACTCGTTATGATATATTTATTTTTATTCATAGTTTCTATATGTTATTTTATTTCATGCAGTAGAATAATAATTTATAAAAATTATGAATCTATGCTGAAAACTAGATATATTTGTAAAATAAAAGTAAAATCCAAGGTAGTGTGTTACATTTGTTTAGCAGTTCAGATAATATTACATATTTATCTTTTGTTGTTATGCTGTGAAATATTATTTAACGTCAAAACTAGTAGCCGAAAAAAGATAAGAACCGAGCAATACTTCAAATATCGCTAAAAATCGTTTTATTTCGAAAAAGAGTTACGTGTTTATATTTGTTTATAATATCTTTCATAATTGGTTTGACTACAATTTAGAAGTGAATTTTGGCATTGATTATAACAATTTTTATTTTCATGACGTAATTGTTATTCGAAATGCAATGGATTTTATTGACTATATTAAAAGGTCAAGTGTACGTAGATAAAACTTAGTAATTAGATATAAATATTATAAATTAGTTTCAGTATCTAAATAATTGTATATTGCATACAGAAGAAAAAGAAACAAACAAAAACGATAAATATTTAGCGTTAAAATAAATAACGAAATAGTTATTTAAAGCTTTAACGTACTAAATTATCCACACCATGGTAAATCAAACATTATTTAAACTCCTGTGGCTCTTTTTTCTCTAACACTATTTAAAACCGTGGTGTGACGGCTGGTAATCGTACTTCACAAGTAAAAAAATATCACTACTATAGCAGAGTGCCACATCCAGTAATGGATAAAATGGTATCATATACATATTTCTATTTATTTATATTAAATATATTACTTACCGGTCTTAGCGGTATGTACCTTGGCGTTCCTCCAGCTATTTTGATCAGGTATTCATAGCGAGAATAATATGGTTCGATAATAATGACTTCATCTCCTACATCAATGAAGCCGATGATGGTACAATACAAAGCTTCCATAGCTCCATTAGTAACTATTATTTCATCCATAGGATTAATTTCTCTTTCAAATAATGGTGAATATAATTTTGATAGGATATTTACTAGTCGTGGGGTGCCCTGAAAGTATATAATAATTTCTCTAAGCAATAAATATAAATTAATTTAGATAAAATATTTGTTTGAATCGAACTTATATCCATTACATGCTAAACTAAAATTTAAATTCTTGTTTTCCTATTTAAATACTAATACCACTCAATAATAAATACTAACGTTAAAAATCGTTATTCGTTGAGAAAACTAATGTGAACAAATTACTATTATTTTCCTATATTAAGATAAATTTATCTATTTTCTAACTCGATCAATATGTTATGTATGTAATAAGTAATTAGTTTTATGATAATGGTTTACTAACAAGTTCATAATAAAATTATCATTTTTTGCAGGCATTTTACATTGAAATCATTGATAACCTGGTACTTAATACGAAAGCAAAATGCGTAGAAGTAAAATAAACATAACATAATAAATCACTTTAATGACAATATCGATATGGTGATGTTTTTTAAGTAACCGTAATTATAAATATTTATTTTTACTCATTATCATATTGATCGATAATGATCAAGTTACAAAATAAGAAGAAAAATGTCAGATAACGTTAATTTGCCAGAAGTGAAATGAAAGCACGAATTGCGAGAATTATTCTCACTGCCAGTTATTGATGCGATATTTTTCATTTAACTAACAGATTAAATTATTTTCACTTTATTTAGAAGTGAAGAATGGACCTATACACATTTTTACTATTCTTATGTAAGTATGTATTTGTACAAGATCAGCTAAATTTAAATTTTATATACTTATGTTCATGGCTGGCAACCATAAAAATTATCGGATTGTGTTTCGGTTTTTATAGAAACATCGGTTTAGGTGAACTAATTTTACTAAAATGGTTTCAGTTTTTAGACTACAATAGGTGTTGGTAAATCTGCATCATGTAACAGATTTCAGTCTTGAAAATTAATTTACGAGTACTTACATAATTTTAATTTTATTTTTGTAGTTTTCAGTGTAGGTGTAGTTATCCAGAAAAATAAAAACAAAGAAATTGGGTACTTACGTAAATAAAAACAAAATATTGTTTTATTTATCAAATAAATATCGTACTTCATTAATATAGTAATAAACTAAGCGTACAATCTTTACACTGTGCTAGTTTATAGCGACTTCCTTGAGTAATTAATATTTGACCGAACTAATAAATATAGCGATTCAAATATGAATTTAAAGCTGATACAATGAAAATATTTTGACAATACAAATTTGCAATTAACATTGAATTATCAAGAAAACTTTTATTACAATGCGGTTAGTCGATAAATAAAAAATGGATTTGATTTCGGTTCTGGTTTTGTATAGGTTTCAACTGTTCCGATGTCGGTTACCATCTTATGACAAAAATATGCAAATATTTTACTTACACAATCTCTGGCATATTGATGAAGTACTGGATCAGTACCTCTAGACACTTTTTCTAAAGTGTCAGATAAAAGTTTAGGTGCTGTAAAATCAGGAGCACCATGTCCTAAGTTGAGAGCTTTATATTTCTTTACTATATCCATATATTCCAACCTGCAAAAAATTAATTCGAATTTACCTAAAAATTGTAAAATAAATGCAAAAAAAATTACAAACCACAGATTTGAGTCACATTGTTTATATCTTGGAGGTAACGTATATTTTTCGGAATTCATTTTTCAACAACGCAGAAAATTTATTATAATTTAATACTTAATACAAAACTGAATAGCCGCGTCTTGTTTCACAGACGAAGCCAAAGAAGCAAAAGCAATAAATTGGTTCATATAAATATAGATGCCAAAGTCAGCACTTTAAATCACTATCTAAAAATTATAATTTTTATCAGATTTTTATTTTAATTTTTAATTGCAAGATTGCGATTACGAATTTTATATTTTAATTTGATTCGTCATTATACATCTTTTAAATAGTACAATATTTTTTTGACTACAAGTTGCGCAACAATTAAAAATGCATTGTCTAAAATGTAAATGTTTCAGAAACATAATATTTTGTTACAAATGCACATCGAGGACCAAAAGGAATTCCAGAAATAGAGTACACAACAAGATAAAGAAAATAGGTACTATAATTTTCATAAACAAGGTCAAATGGAAGATAATTATGTTACGTCACCAGCACCTGACATAGCAACGAAATTCGTGGTTGTTTTCTTAAATGCAGAAACAAAATGAGTTATCTACAATAATGTCCCACAAAAACTATGCCATTGCAACTTAATATGGAAAGTATTGTGATACTTTCCTGGCTACTTCATAAATGCAAATCGAATATCTAATGTTTTTTTTTGTTACTGTTAAAACCAGGTTTATAATATTTGTTTGTTAGTAACATCGTTACACAATTGTTTACATTTGTTCAAGTTCAATGAGTAATTACTAGCTAATCAGATAAGCAATGGCAGTAGGAAACTAATTCCTCATGTTTATCGCCTATGTTTATGCTAGTTGTTCAATTTTCTTTTTGAGTATTATCTCATTTTGTTTGATATCGTCGATAGTATGATTGAAATAATCGATTAATTGGTTATTGACAGAGTATTGATGTTTCAATTGATTGTCTAATTTGTGTTAATTGTTTTGTAAATTATTTAGAATAGTTGTGTATCGTTTTTCATCGTCAGCGTCTAAATTACCAGTTATGGATTTAATTATGGATCCAAGTCCATTTATTAATCCTCTCTTTGATCTAGATTTTTGAAAAAGTATATACTGATAAGTGACTAATTTTTTCATCAATAGAATTTTAAATAAATTTCATAATTTTGTCATCGTTTTAAAATTCTTTCAAAATTATTTTATTGTTTGTTTAAGATTGTTGTATTGTGTGTTTAGACTGTCATATTGTTTAAAGAGTGGTTGTAGGTCGTAATAGAGAATGAACGTATGTCTGGTTTTTTGTAGTATTGCTAGTCCTAGGTTTATTGTCAGTAGTCCTGTGTTTTGTGTAATATTCTTGATGGCCGCTATCTCATTATTATATCAATATTTTACTTTTATCAAAAATAGATAATTTTTTAACTGTATACAACAATTTTCCAGGAATAAAAAATTAAAAAAATTCGTGTTATCCGTTATTTACATAATAGTGAAAAAAGTAATAAAATATGTGCTGTTATACAGTCAGGATATGTTCCAGAAAAATAGCTTATTTTTCGTACCGGATAATATCCTCTTAATTCGTAGGAGTACGTGAACAGGAAGGACCTGGAATAGCGTAATTTTTGTGAATTATTTTCCTTGGTCTTTTTATATTTGACAGGTGTATTTTTGGTTGATTTTTGTCATTAGGATTTGTCTCAATTTCGGCAGTTTTTAAATTTTGATTTATTGTTCTAATTTCTTCTTTCTTAAATTTGGTTTGTTTTGTTTTATTGAGTTTCAGTTTGCATTTGTGGATCTAATTTTGTATGCTTGCGCATATCTTGAAAGAGCATCAATTATTGTAAGAAATTTACAATTTTCTAAACTGAGTGTATCGATGTGAATTGTGTCAAAAGGTTTGTTCGGTGTTCGTGTTATGTTTAATTTCGATTTGGCATTTAATACGATACGAGAAAGAGCGTCAGCATTTTTATTTAACGAGCCTTTTTTATAAGATACCTATTTCGAAATCGAATTTTTCTAATTTAAGCCGCCAACGTACTAATTTGGAATTCTTTAAGCGAAAATAAACATTATAGTGGTTTATGGTCGGTCGGTGATAATTTTGAATTTCCGGCCAAAAAGATACGGTCTGAAATATTTTGTTGCCCAGCCAATCGCAAGTAGTTCTTTTTCAATTGTAGAGTAGTTTTGCTCGGATTCGTTTAATGTTCTACTTGCGTATGTTACAGGGAGGAACCTATAGGTCCTTGCGAAAGAACTGCACCTATAGCAAAATTGCTCGCATCGGTAGTTAAATTGAAAGATTTAGAGAAGTCGGGGTATTAAAGTATCTGTTCATTAATTAAAAGATTTTTACAGATATTAAAACAATTTCAGTATTCAGGGTCGTTAATTTTGATTTCAGCACCTTTTTTCAAACATTTGGTTAGTGGCTTTGTTAATTTAGCGAAATCTTTTATAAACTTCCGATAGTATCCTAAGACGCCTAAAAATCCCTTTATTTGTTTGGTAGTTTTCGGAATGGGGTAGTTTTTGATAGCTATAATTTTGTCGTGGTTCGGTTTTACGCCAGAAGGTGTAACAACATACCCTAAAAAGCCACTTCTTTTCGATAGAATTCAGACTTGTTTAGTTCAATTTTGAGATTGGCTTTCTTTAATCTATCGAACATGTTCTTGGAGGCTGGTGTTGAATATTATAACATCATCAAGATAAACTAAGCAAATTTCATTCACTAAATTTTTTAATACGTTATCTATGACTCGCGGGAGCGTTTTTCAAACAAAATGGCATTCTTAAGAATTCATAGTGTCCGTTTTCTGTATTGAGTGCAGTCTTTTGAATGTCTTCTTTACTCATTTCAATTTGATGAAATCCGGATGCTAGATCGAGTGTTGAAAAATATTTATATTTGCCGAGTTTGTCTAGTAACCGTTCTACTTCCTATAGTCGATAACAATTCTCCATTTCCTTTTTCCGGACGCGTTAAGTTTTTTAGGTACGATTCACACTGGAGATGACCAGGGTGAATGGGATGGCCTAATGATTTTTTAATCGAGCATTTTTTTAATTTGTGATTGTACTTTCGGTCTATGAATTTCCGGGTATCGGTATGTCTTGGTGTATGTGGGAATTTCGTCTTTTGTACGGATTTTATGTTTTACTTCATTCGTAAAAGTTAGAGCGTTATTTTCATTATGAAAAATTTCTGAAAATTCCTTTAATAATTTTGAGATGGCTAATTTTTCTACGCTATTCATGTGTTCTGTGCGAATTTTGCTAAGACCAAAAGTTTTTTTTGAATATTATTTATTTAAATTTAAATTATTTATTTCAAAATTAAAGACTGAGCTTGAATGCGATTAAAAGATTTTATAATCAGGTCATTGTCACTGGTGTTGATAAGCGGGTACAAAATTTGAAGATCTTACTTCAGATATTATCAAGTTATTCACATGTGTCTTGGTGATAAGCGCATCTCCATTTGCAACGTTATCTACGTACAATTTTGTTAATATTTCTGAATTTGATGGAATTCTTATGTAATGAGGGTGTGGTACTATTTTGTGATATTGAATTTGAATTTCTTGTTTGGGTGTTATAATTTTGTCGCGTGCTAAATCAATGTTTGCTTCTAAGAGTTTTAAATTATGTAATCCAAGTAATTATTATGAAAACTTAATAAATGATATTTTAATATAATGTCAGTTTTATTAATAATTTTGAACATGGTAACAAAACGCTAAATTTTTCGGTAGAAGTTCCATAAGCTGTTGTTTATTGAAACGGATCGTTTTTAATTTTAGACTTAAAATGGATTTATAAATGAACGCGTACTGTCTGTATCGATTAATGCTTTAATATTAAATAAATAAAATTAAATTAAAGAAAGATGATGAAAGGTAGTTCACTTTGATTTTGTGACAAATTCATTAATTCTATGCGATATCCGAGGCTAAAATTTCTAAAAAAAAGATCTGGGTAAAATTCTGGATCAAAATTATCAGAATACTGATCAGGATCTTACTCATAAGTAGTGTCATCGTATTCGTGTTCGTCAATTGGTATTTCGTTTATTTCTGTGTTATATACGAGGGTAGTATATAAGTATTGCAACACATTTTTTTCTCAACCAATTTTGGTTGAAAAAACCGGACATTTCTTGTGGAACATTGTCAAACATTCCTGCTTCGTCTTGTAGAGTTTCATTGACTTCCGACAATTGACAGCGCTGTACGGAGCTGTTAAAATGGTGTCTGTGACGGATGTGCGTTCCAAACAATGAGGCTGAGGGTGACAATTTCTTGTCAAACATTGTTACAGGCGATGAAACATGGGTTCATCACTTCGAACCCGGAACAAAACGGCAATCAATGGAGTGGCGCTACACCCACTCCTGTGCCAAGAAAAAGTTTAAAGTCATACCCTCAGCCGGTAAAGTCATGGCTTCAGTCTTCTGGGACGCTGATGGGGTTATTCTGGTCGATGCCCTTCCCCATGGTCAAACGATTAACTCTAAAGTGTATTGATGCAGTACGACGTTGGCTCCGACATCAACCAGTGGAATGGTACCGTGCAGGTATACAGGCCCTCATTTCAAGGTGCCGTAAAGCCGTAGCATTGAATGGAGATTACGTTGAAAAAGTTGTGTAGCTAAAATATTGGGGAATAACATGGTGTATTTGAATGCTGAATAAAACAACCCATGTTTGGGAAAAAACTTTGTTGCATTACTTATGGAACTGTCTTCGTAGTTCTTGAGGACGATAAAAGTTTGTGTTTGATTTTGGTGTAAATATGTATGTTGTGCTAACACTCATAGGCGTCTGCTTGGGAAATTTTTTGTTGTAAAATTTATTGAACAACTTTTCGCATATTTCAAACGCGAGAGAAGTTTATTATCTCCGAAATATTCGGGAATCATCAATGTTTTCCCTTTTTAAAATTGGGATTGCCATTTCTATGAAATATAAATTATTAATTTGATTAATTAAAGATTGATTAAGGATATTACTTGATGGGATAATATAAGTGAGTCAGAGAAACTGTCTGAATCTGTACTTGAATCTGATTCGGAATCTGTTTCAATAATAACTCCAAGTGACATAAGTACTTACAAAAAAATTATCCGTTGGTCCATTGGTCTTTACGATAGAAACGTGTGGATGTAGACGGGACTCTGTGTGCAGCAGGGTCTGGATAAGCTTAGGTGGTCCGTCGACGTTCTTGGACGTGGTTCTTCCATAGATTTTTTCTCGATACTCAATTAATCGTAAATACGAAACGAAAATTGCGATAATTATTCGTTTGAGTATCCTACTTTGACTATATATAGAGTCCGGATTCTAGACATATGCCTATTTTTTATCAACATAGGCATTTTATAAGCAGTCACCGCAAAATTTAAATTGGAAGATATAATTAAATTTTTTTTGCCAAATTTAAGATTTATATTGCCTACATTTATTTAAAATGCCTTTTTATTTTTTTTTTGTACAAAATAGACAGTATTGTTTAAATAAAAGAATTTAAACTCTGTAAGTTGAATTTTATATTTCATCTTTGGCTATAGATATTCAGAACGAACAATGTATCGTTGGTCTCGGTACTTGTTATTCACTTTTGTGCGTAGCAGTGTTGTGTTGTTATTTTCTAAAGATATAAGTTGTACAAAAGTTGTGAAATATCTATATTACGATGCCGAAAATAGGTAAATTCTGAATTCCTGAATTATTTTAAAAATGGACGCAAGTAAAAAAAAACGTTATACAATCAATAACAATATCATTTTTTTGTTCTAATTGCGTACAAAAGATATTGTCAGAAGTTAAGTCTAATTTTTTTTAGGTTACTTATGTTATTTACTTTATACAGGGTGTTTCACAACTTAGAGCAAAAAATTAAAGGATATATTCTGTACGACGTGCTGATCATGAAACAAAAAGATTTTTTTTTTAATCGCAAAACTATTTTCCATGTTTCCCAATTTCGAAAACTAGGAAACAAGTGGGATATGTATTGACGAAATGACTGACGCAGTGTGTCGATAGCAAATATAATTGTTGGTAAACTCTCCGATGAAATTTCTACGCCTTATTGGCAAATAAAGTACTAGAGAAAACCAACAGTTGTACAATTGCACGTTTTGTAAATGATTCATTACGTAAGTTTAAAAATATCTTGTTAATATATAATATATTTTTTGAATATAAAATTTTGAGAAAATTTTTGGCCACGACATGAAAAAGTAAAATTGATATTATTTGAAGCAGCCGCATACATGTTAAGAATAGCAATTAATATAAGAGTATTTTACCCAAAAATATTATACATGTAACATGCGAAAAAATTCGAGAACAATATCTAACCGTCAACAGTTTCATTTCCAGCGTCAAAAAAGTATTTTTGAAAGCTCTATTACGCATTGAAAGATTGAAGCAGTATTACCAAACTCACCATTACCACCTCGACCTATTTTAACGAGATGGGCGACTTGGTTAAAGGCAGCCATTTATTACCAAGAAAATTTTTCTAGTATTAAAGAAGTGTGTATTTAAATTTTTATTATTGGTAAAGAAAAATATAATATTTTTTATTTAATTTTTAGATTATCATGTCGTTTAGAGATGAAAGTGCTGCCATAAAAAGACAAAAGAATATATCCAAGTTACTTCTATCGAATCAGATCTTGCGTATATTGGTGCTCATTTTAAAGTAATAATTAATTTGATCGAAAAAATGAAAAAAATGGATTGCCCCTAACAGAATCAATATAAACAATAGTTGATTTAGAAAATCATTTAAGAAATATTCCTGGAGCTGTTGGTAAAATAGCATTAACTAAATTACAAGACTTTTACCCAGAAACTCCCAATATTTATTTATGAAAAACATATCTAATACATATTTCAAATGGTTGTTCATAAAAATTTTCATCTTAGTTTAGAATTAACAGCCCTTTGTACGTCCTGTGACGTGGGAAGATCTTTTTCCTTTTACAAATCTTTGTTATCAGATAGAAGGCAAAACCTAACGCCTTTTGAATATGGAATATTTATTAATATGTTACAGTTTATTCATAACAAAACAAAGTAGACGAGAAACAATCTTCTTGGTATTTATGTTCCTCTCTTCTTTATAAGAAATATTTTTATATTAAAAATATGTTGATATATATGTATATTTTTAGTTTTTTCTCATTTTTTCTTTACATTGCCTATAATAATTTTAAAAGCCTATAAACATTTGTTTTTGAAAATAAATGAAAACCCGTAACATGATCTCCAAGTCCTAGATCATCAGAACTTAATCCACTGGATTTTTATTTGTGAGGACTTTCAAAAGCTTTAATTTATGATAATAAAAACGATCCAGAAACTGTTGAAGACTTAAGGCAACGAATTGAGGATTCTGTGAAAATAATAAAACAACAAAATTCATTACATTAATAATAATATATAAATAAATAAATATATCATCACGCCTTTTACCCATCACTGGGTGTGGCACTCTGCCTAAGCAGATCTCGGTAAGTGATATATTTTTACGCGTGAAGTGCGGTTACCAGCCGTCAAATCACGGCCTCCAAGGATATTAGTGGAGGAGGAGCCACAGGGGTAGATTTTTTTAAATTGGTGAAAATTGTTTGTCGGCTGTGGGGATCGAACCAAGGTTCTCAAGATCCACAGGCCGACTCGATACCACTGAGCCACCTACCCCATTTATTAATAATAATAATAATAATAATAATACTTTATTGATTCAAGATCAAATTAGCGAGGTTCAGCAAACAGCTGATCTTCCACCCAGCTATACAAAATAATACAAAACAATTAAAAATAGTAATTAAAGTAATTAAAAACTGTTGACAGTTATTAGAGTAGAAACAAATATACATGAGAGTAAATATAAGTAGGTTTCATAATACAGAATAATTAAAGATACAACAACAACAAAAATATCTGTTGACAGTTACAATGAACAATAAATACACTTGAAAGTGAGTGATATAGATAGTTTCATTGTACATAATGATTAAATGTAAAAAACAATTAAAATACTAAAAACTAAATTATATAAGTTGACTTCATTATAAATACAGTAAGTATATTTAATGTACAAATATATTTATATAATAATTTTAGATCATTTGAAGTTATTACTAACACAATCATTTAGGAAGTCATCAATACAGTAATACTCTTTCTCAATTAGAATTCTCTTGATTACGGATAGAGCTCTATTTTTTGCCATGTCTTTAATGTATCGGGGAAGTGAATTATACAATTTGATTCCCATATAATGCACACTTCTTTCTTGTGCAAAAGTTCAATGTATCGGTATTAGCAAAGTACGATTAGATTGACGAGTACTGTACGTTGAATTTGCTAGTGTGAAATATTGCATATTGTTATAAACATATTTTATTAGTTCATTTATATAAAGACAGTGGAACGTTAACAAATTGAGAGACTTGAATTTACCACGACATGAGCTTCTTGGGTTGAGTTTATGCAATATACGAAGAGCACGTTTCTGAATGAGGAAAACCTCATTTGATCGAGTTGAAGAGCCCCAGATAATTATACCGTAATTCATGACAGAATAGAAATAACCATAATATATTAACAATAAAACATCCAGATTAACCTTCTGCGATAGCACTCTAAGGCAATAACAAGCTTTACTTAGTTTAATTATCAAATTATTAACATGACTAACTCCTTTTAAGTCATAATCAAGGTAGAAACCTAAACATTTTATAGAATCACATAGAGCTATTTGATTATTTTGGATATTCATTTCGATTTTACTCTAGTATTAAAGTAAAATTGGATAACGTTAGTTTTTGAAACATTTAGTATAAGATTATTTTTGTTGCACCATGTTTGAATATCCTCGAGAGTATTATTGACAAGTACATTCATATTACATAAATCAGTTTTAGTGCTTTTGAGTAAAAAATATGCATCATCAGCATAGAGGACAATTTCGGCATAATGAACATAATTTGGCAAATCGTTGATATAGATAAGGAATAGAAGAGGGCCTAGCACAGAACCCTGTGGTACTCCTGATATTATTGGACCCCACTGAGATATGACATCTACGTTCGTGTTGTATTTAATGCACAATACTTTAACTGCTTGGGACCGATCACTTAAATAAGAATGGAACCATTGAAGAGGGATACCGCGTACGCCGTAATGTTCAAGTTTTTGTAACAATATAGAATGGTTTACACTGTCAAAAGCTTTTGATAAGTCACTTGAGATTCCGCACACACATAAATTATTGTCAAGGTCACTTAGAATTTGTTGGACGATAGTGTTTGTAGCAGTTGTTGTCGATTTATTTTTAATAAACCCATGTTGACACTTTGAAATTATATTGTTGTTATTAAGATGTTGAAGTAGTCTAGTATAAATTAATTTTTCAAAAATTTTGGAAAATACTGACAGTAGGGATATCGGCCTATAATTTTCAATGATTTCGTGATCACCTTTTTTGAAAATAGGAATCACAATAGATTTTTTAAACAGTGATGGAAATGTGCCAGTTTCAAGAGACTGATTGAAAATTAAACATAACGGAGAGGAAATCAGTGCTCCACATTTTTTGATCAGTGCGGAGGGAATACAGTCAACACCAGAGGACATACTGTTCTTCAGTGTTCCTATTGTAGTTTCGACTTCAGCCTCAGTTGCTGGATATAAGAAAAATGAGTTGTAACATGCTTGCTCTAGGAATTCATATCGTTCTTTTTGTGAATCATTTCCTATACTAAGGAAGTATTCATTATATTGATTAGCTACATCTAGTGGTTCGCCACTTACTTGAATATTATTTGAAATAGTATTGGTTTCTTGTTTTACTAGCTTCCAGGTAGATTTTATTTTGTTGTTAGAATTTGCGATGGTAGTTGCTATGCTATTTATTTTGGCATGTCGTATGACTTGTTTTAAGATTTTACAATAGGTTTTGTAGTAAATAAGAAGTTCAGGTGAGTATTTTTTATTTAATTTCTGGTGCAATTTACGTTTTCTTTTGCATGATGTGCGTATTCCTGCTGTAATCCAGTTTTTACTTCTGAAATATCTCTGTTTAACTCTTTTTACTGGGAATGCTTCATCAAAGTGCGTGTTAAACTGAGTATAGAATTCTTGAGTAAGTTTTTCAACATTTATATTATTTTTTAAACAGTCCCAAGTCTCCATTGCTAACATACATTTAAAGCGATTGATATTTTCTTCTGAGAATGATCTAGTAATTGTATATTGATCTGAGCTATCAGATCTTACTAGTATTGAACGTGTCTTCTTCTTTCTTAACTCCTCAGGAATTTACTCCTCTGGGGAGAATAGAGCGCTTTGCTTTTCTTCAGCAGTGTCCTTTTGAATGGTAGAGTTGCTAGTCTATACCTTTGCATTAAATCTGTTTGTTTATTCGTTTTTCACTTTATATTAGTAACTTTGTCATTTAAGCAATTTCGTCGTTATTATAGTATACAATCCACAAGTAGTAACTAAACAAAATACATTTTATATCTGTTACATAAAATTTAATTGAAAAGTTTGGAGTTTGCAAACTTCTCAATTAGTACTTGCAAGTATTGCCATATTTATGTTGTTTGACGTATATAAACAGTGGCTTAGCCAGTGTACTTGCTGATCGTAATTGATAAGTGAGTAGTTATGAGCGCAATTTATTTACTGAATATTATCTATCAGGTAATTATTTCAATAATAAAGTGATACTAGGTATATATTAATATATTAAATGATCAATTATGATAGTGCTATATTGTACAATCACAATATTAATACTATTCATTTCTATTACAATTTCCAAGAGCAACATATTAGAAGTTAAGTATGAAGAAAATATTTTACTACATTGTACAGACAGAATATTAAATACAATAAGAATGGATTATGAAAATATTCTTATTTATAATTCAGATTATATGAAAAATATTTGTCAATATAATAATTATTTATTTAATATCGAAAATGTAGTACTGCTTAATTTAAACAAAGATTCTACAAATTTATTAAATAATAAAAAATATAATTTTCATATAATTGTAAGTAAAGATATAAAAGAAATAGAATATATATTGAATTTAATGTACGGGAAAGCTATTTGGAATCCTAGAGGGAAATATTTAATTATCTATTTTGGTAACACAAACAAATTAGAAATATTCAAAGTAATATGGTCTAAATATATCATTAATATTATTGTTATTCACTTGGATAACAATACAGCAAATATTGTTACTTATTTTCTCTATGAACACACAAGTGCTGAATGTGGAGGAAACTTAAAAATCAAACAAATAAGCAAATGGGACGCTGAACAGAATCTAACAATAGAAGAATTATATCCAAACAAAATACCATCAAATTATGAGTGATGTTCTTTAAAAATAGCAGTCAATATATATGAACCCGCAGTCAAAAATCCTTATTTAAATGGTGATGATGCCGCGGAATTAGGATTAGAAGTAGTATTAATGAACGTTGTGGCAAAACATTTGAACTTTACTAAAAATATAACGGCAATGCGATATGTTTTTAGCAACAAATTCTCGATTGGAAGCTATTATGGAGTTATACGATATATCATAAAACATAGCTTTGACATAGCGTATGGAAGTTTATTTCCAAATGTATCTCTGTTTTTAGATATAGTTGCAACAAACTTTTGCAGGACAACTCAAATAACATTTGTTGTTCCAGCTGCTCTCAGAAAATATCCATGGCAAAGTCTCCTTCATATTTTTACATTTATCGTCTGGTTTTCTTTGTTTGTGACATTTTTAGTGTTTACTCTTATACTTTGGCTAATTGGACAAAAACAAGAAGATGTGACTTATAAACAAATTTCGTTGTGTTTGTTATACGCTCAATATATTTTACTTTTAGGAGCAACTAAGTTACCAAAATCTTTTGTTATGAAAATTTTAATTATGGTTTGGGTTGCATCAGCCTTGCTTATTGCTACTGCGTATCAGTCTCAATTAGTTAATTTTTTATTAACACCTCAATATATGCATCAAGTATCAAATAAAGAAGAATTAATTAAATCAAACTATCAATGGTTAGCGACTTTTTTGACAGATTCACAAATTCAAAATTACAAAGTGATAAGGAAATAGTTAAACTATCAAATGTAGTTTCCATAGAAATGCATGCGAAAACAGCACGAGAATTTTATGAAAATATGGCATTTATAAGAGATCGGAGTTTTATGAAATATATTATATCTACTAGTAAGAACTTGTATGATTCTGATGGGAAATTAAAAATATATTTATTTAAAGAAGATGTATTTCGGAATCCTCACGCTTGGTGTACAAGAAAAGGGTTTCCGTTATTGGACAAGTTTAATGAAATAATATTAGCACTTGGGAGCGGTGGATTTTTGTCAAAATGGTTACAGGATGCTGAAATAACGAAATATGAAACAGAAGACAGTGTTGCACATGAGAGATTAAAAATTATAAATTTGTTAAGTGTTTTTCTAGTACTTATAACAGGAATAAGTTTGGCGTTTTTAATTTTTATAATTGAATTGTTTACACACAAATGCTGTAATATAAAAATATTATAAATAATTAAGAATAAACCAATAATAATTGTCTTGTTCGTTTATGTGTATATATATATAAATTATGTTGGATGCATCGTAATATTTCATCATATTGCATGAAAAGTCGACGCCATCATATCATATAACCAACTCTTTCCCATCGAAATAATAGTAGATAAGGTTATTTATTTATTTTTTTAACAAATTTTGTCCTATATTAAAGCACTAGTGCGTTAATATATCCAAAAATGCACTAGTGCGTTAATAAAATATCTCACTCAAAATAATTGCGATAAGCGTCTTTTATCGCACGAATATAGATAAAACATAATACATCTTGTACAATCAGATTTTAGACAGAATTTAGTTCGACTACAGAACTTTTAAAAATTATAGATGTCATAGTTGGTAACAGATAATAAAAATGGTATTATTAGTTCTATTAAACTGTAGTGAGGCATTTGATACTATTAATCATTAACTCTTCTTAAGAAAATTAATGTATTTTGGTTTTTATTATTCTAGCTTAACACTAATATCAAATTAATTTCATGATATGTATCAGAATATAGTTGTTGATAATAAAAGCTCCGAAATTAGAAAAATAACTAAACGATACGCTCAAGGGTCAGTCTACTGTGTATTAATTTGTAATATTTATTTTAAAAGGTACAAATTTCAAACTACTATTGTAATTTTAGTACATAGATCAGGAACCCTTAGCCACCTAGGTCCATCCATGCACTAGTAAATAATATTATACGCTACACATAATCGAATAATTACCAAACATAAATTTCAGTCTTTTCGAGAGTGAAATTTATTAATTGTATTTATTTTGCCAATGTTTTATTTTTATTACTATTTATATAATATCTGAATTATAGGAATTATTTTATAACACTATAATAAAAATTATAATTCATACTATTGTTATGTCACTTCTGATGGCGTACTAATACAACAGAATAAAAATCAAATTTTCATAAAAAGAAGTCGTAGGTTTCAAAGGCGCCACCCAACTCGAAAAAGGAAATGAGGAAAGGACACTAGTTTCACAAAGCATGAAATACTCATTTGAACTAAACTTATTGTTGTTAACTATACAAGTAGAACTAGAAGTTAAACTTGATACGTAAACAACGTCAAAACTCAGTTAAAGTCAAAATTATAATACTACAAAAGTAAAATATAATAATATAAACCAAAAGTTTACGGTAAAAAAGTATTTTCAACTAAAAGTGGCTAATTGCGGAAGGGTAGCTATCTACTTCACCTGAAAACGCAGGGAGAGCCTTATCAGCTGAGATACCTCGCCGATAACTGGTAACTTGGAACAGATGGTCAGGAGAGTTTTCCTTTTGGTTTGGTGTTAGACACAAAAAACCATCCGCTGCTTCCTTCCTTAAATTTTTCATTGACTTGTTAGTCTCAAAAGTTCCGCCTGGTAACTCGTCTCCTCTCTCAAGCCTCAGTAAAAAATCATCTGACGGACTCAGACTAAATTCCCTGGTTGGATTCATCCTAAAACTTATAATGTACAGCAGCTACAAAACCCTCTGAACAAGCCAACAGTTCGCAAAGCTTTCCAAATACAAAATACTGAGTAACTAATTAAGCTGAATACAGATTGACTTATTGAATTGACTTACAATTGGAAAAGGTAGTGACAATAAATATTAATTATAAATTCAGCTAACAACCGGAACATAATTTTATTACAAAATATCTGAAACACTAAATTATACAAAATAAAATTTATTAATTTAAATACAAAAGCAACGTTCTCAGTCATATTAAAAGTTACATGACGCTGAATCATGAAAAAGTACCTAGCAATAAAAAGAATGTAGATGATAGATAAACGCGAACAAAATTATAAACAAAATAAAAATGATCGAGACAGGACTAGGTACAGGACAGAAAGTAATCAAATGATTACTGTACAACAGATAATGCTGCTTTGTTGGATGCTCGGTCTTGACTCAAACTCAAAATAATTTCACTAGAAATTATTTGTTCAACAACCAAAAAGTGAGTTCGATTCCAAACTTATAACTACTTATTATCAAATTAAAAATTATTCAACAAAATGAGAACAAATTAGAATGCAACAATAGCTAATTTAAATAAAATCCTGAAATATCCTATATATTGGCAAGTCAGTATAGTCTCAACTCATTCACACGGGGAGAGCAAGTAGGAGACAAAATGTAACACGAGACTGGCGGATGACCACGACACATGGTCCAGTATGTGGAGAGTACTGTGGAATACTTCAATAAAATTTATAACACAAAAATAATTCCCTGACAATAATTAGTTTAAGCAGAATTATGTTCAAATTGATAAATTTCAACAATGAGGGGTGAATGTAGACAGAACATCCACGCTTTAAGAATGACCTAATTACTCAAAAATATCTTAACTGAAACAAAAGACACAGAAGGGTATATAAGATTCTTAAAAATTCAAATACAGATCTTAATTTGTCCCTAACTCAAATATTTTACTTGACTAGTACTGACGATTCAAACAAAATTAATAATCAAAAATCTATAAGTCTAACATATTACTACAAATTTATTAATCAGTAAAATAATGAGAACAGGCACTTACTCCAACAAAAAAATAATATTCTCAAAGTGAACAAAATGGCCGATAACAACAAAATCCAGACCGATAAACCAGAAACAGGTGTTCTGCAGAATCTCCAAACCCAAAAGTCACAGGCCAGATGCCGCTAGCGCGTTGACGATTCTAACAATCTAGGGATCAGGCAATGAACTATCAACATTACATGGAAACAAAAATTTTACTGAAATACTACAACCAGTGGAGCAAGCAGGAAACGCAGGTTGTAGGAAAGAAAACGTTGCACTATATTACATATTTTTTTACCTATTTTATTTAATTATTTTGTTACAAATAATATTCTTAAAAATACTTCCAATTGTTTATATTCAATATAATAAACTATTTTAAATTACAAAACGTTTATATATTTTATTGCATTAATTCCTCTTCCAAGTTCTTAGAATATTTGCAGCTTTTTCCAAATTTACATCTTCCTATAAAACAATTCATATAATATATTTAGTGTTTTACACAGTAAATGAGACATAGTATTACTGTAAGTTCACTTATAAACATAGCTTCACGGCAATTAAATTTTAAACCAATAATGCAGATGCGTTTTAATGGAAACTATCAAATTAAAAATTTCAAGCTCAAAGTTTTTTGCTACCTTTTTCATTATAACTATGATAAAAATTAACTACAAAGTAAAATTTTTATATTCGCGTCTCTTCAACAGAGTTCGACTAACAGAGAGTGACCCAATATCGGCTTAAATGTTGTGTGTGATGATTAAAGCCCGGATATTTAGGCTCTTAAAAACACCCAAATAAGCAGGCATATAGGGGTAATTACTCTAAAATAGGCGGGATTTTAGGCAGCCTAAATGTAAATAATTAGTTTAAAAAAAAATAAACGAATCCTTTTTCTAATATTGGTACTCGTATCTACTTTTCGTTAAAAAAAATAATCATTTTAAACAAAAATTAACGTAATCTGAAAAATAATAATGTAGGGTTCTCATTTTATTAACTATTATGCAAATTCAAATTATGTAGTATACTTTAATTCACAAAATATTACGAGCAATTGCTTTATGAAATTTTCGGAAAGGGACTGTCTTCGGTCTGTCAGAACTTGCTTGTAAGTTGAAAACTTCGTTCCGACATCACAAAATGTGACAGGAGCATTCTTATATTTAGCCATATCGTCTAAAGTTACCTCAGCTCCATTGATTAATGGCAAAGACAATTGAATTGCCACGTAAAATTTTGACTAAAAAACATTTTTTCTTTCGGCATTTTAAATTCACAAACAAAAACTTGATTAAAGTAAATACTTTAAATATTAGAAGATAGGTTGAAACACTTTGTCGAGTGCTGAATTAGTCAACGAAGTAGATGATAAACCTTGTCTGCTCAATAAAAGTTAGAATAGGCAACAAAAATAGGCAAAATAGGCGGTATAAGGTAAAATAGGCACAATAACCAAAATATAGAAAAAATAGGCTCTAAGGCACGAAAAAAAAACCTTCCATTACACGTAAACATATTACCTATGTATAGAAAAACGAAATTGCCTGAAGTATATTAAAATTTGAATCTAGGCAATTGCCTAAAAATCCGGGCTTTAGTGATGATATTTTGCATTATACTCTGTTTAAAAACACTTACTTTAATGAAACAGAATCGCACGTAATTTTCTCCCAAATATTTATTAGGTTCGCTATAGAAGGCAGACAAAGGAATTACTTGTAATCCTAAATTTTTACTCATCCATTTTGTAAATCGGTAATCTCGGTATTTGTCTGTTTCACTATCTAAATCTGCCTTAGATGCTAGAATAGAAGATACAGATTGTAATAGAACTCATCAAAAATTTTCTTTAAGTGAAACAAGAAAAATAGCTATTTATGTATCTAGTGGTGAAATGAAGTACTTTTTTATCACTAAGCGTGAGATTGTTCGTCGAGGAGCAGTCGCGATAAACAACACGCCGTGTGATACAAGACACATTTCACAACATGTTTTATACAATATTTAAACGATCATAAATGAAAGATTTAAAAATTAATGTTTTAAAAAATGACATCAATGAAATATCACTGAAAAAAAACTTATTATCTACCGTTGTTATGACAATTCAAACATTGTCATTAAAAATTTGTCAATTATAACAAATTGAGCTTAGGTTTTGGTTTGTGTCGTATCTTTTTAACTAGCAATTCCTGTTTAAAAAAGATAAGTGATCCGGAAAATAGCCATCAGACATCTTATATATATATATATATATATATATATATATATATATATATATATATATATATATAAATATATGCATATTAAAAACAACATATATACATAATCATATTACTACAGTAACAGATTGAATTTGTAAATCACAGTAAGATTAGCATAGTTAAATTTAGAAAAAAAATTTTTTATCGTATCTTGAAAATGAGCTCCAATAAATACATGTGTTTTCACGACTAGATGTTAAGTCAGTTTCAATGCCATCAAGATCATAACAGAAATAATAAATACCATTCAAATGACTAACTAATATAGCAACTTTTATCTAATTTAATAGAAGTCGTAGGCTCTTCTAGTTTTCAAGATCCCAATGATGAGTTTATAAATCTGAACCTACTGTATATTCCACATAGCAACTAACTAATTCCAACTCACCTAATTCCGACCAATCAGCAACTATAAAATACCCTCCATCAGGCAGCATTGGTTTCATTCCTACTTCCTTCAATACTTCCGCAATGAAATCCTTTTTCTTTTGTAAACTCTCTACCAGTTTGACAAAGTAAGATTCTTCTTTCTCAAGTAACGTCTCTTCGTGTTCAAAGGCTCTGGCTAGGGCGTCTTGTAAGGGAGAACAGCACGTGTACACGCAATTCTGATGGATGACACGCAAGTTGTGAAGAAGAGAAGATGGACCATACGCCCATCCGATCTTCCAGCCCGTAGCGCTAAAGGTTTTCCCTGCAGAACCGATAGTTATGGTTCGATCCCACATTTTGGGAAGAGAAGCTATTGACAAAATATTTAGTTTTAGAGTATGATAATGAGGTTGATGCTAGAAGCTACATATTTAGAGTCTATTTCAAGAAAACAGAAAATTTGTGATTATAAACAAATTATTTTCAAATGTTTACTTATAGTAAGTACTATTATTTATGTTACACAAAAATTTTAATATTCATAGGAATTTCATATTTATGCTTTATTTTCAAATATGGATAGTAGGAGGATAGGAATTGTTATAGTTCAGGAAGTATTGAAGAGATTTTGGCTTTGATCTTTTATTTAATTACCGAAATTTGCTTAGGCAGAGTGCCACACCCAGTAATGGGTAAAAGGCGTGATGATATATTTATTTATTTATATTAGCGAAATTATTTAAAATTTTATAAAAAAGTGTTTTTCTCTCTCAAGTTACATAATTATCTTTAAGAACAGGAGCATAAAGCATCTGAAAACTCGTAATGTAATCAGCACAATAAATTACTGTACTGATTATGATTATTTAATAGTCAGTTGTTACAAAATAAGCACTAGAAAGAAATTAAAAACAAATTATATCAGTTATTCACCAATGTAACAAAATTTGAAAATAAATCTATCATTTGGAAAAATATTAGCAAAGTAACTAATACTTTTAACTTTTAAAAATGACATGGATTTAGAGTCCTCAGCAAGTTCAGTCTATCTGCACTTTGGGGTCCGGTACACTATAGTTCTACCACTGACTAGTAATAGACGCTCTTTCTTTGAGTATTATGACTTTTTTTGTGATTTTCTATTAAAAGGTGTATCCAAAAATATATTATGTGTAGATTATAAAATAAATACATATGAGAAATCGGTTTATCCATAACCGTTGCATCCTAAACTATTTTTTAGAAAAATGCTTCAAATAAAATATTTGTTGAATATGAATTCAACATCTAATGCTTTTAGCATTTCATGTTTTACTTGGCTAGTTAATGTAAAAAATTAGATTTAAAAATTGACTTAAATAGATATTTTTTAATAGATAGCCTTAGAAATGGAACAGTCAAATAAATATTTTGTATTTTAAATCCTGAATCATGGTCAGGTAACGTGCAGAATTGATTGTAGCCGCTCAATTATTTTGTTAAAAAAATTAAGGGCCGATGATCTCAATTCTAGAAATTGCACACCATACTGTTACCCTGTCGGAGTGCAGGGGCCTCTGCTGGATCTGCCTGGGATTCGTATCACTCCAATAGCGTTTGTTTGTTTGTTTGTTTACACGTCCTGTTAAGTGAAAATGTGTCTCGTCAAAAAAGAAAACGATATCGTCTAGAGGCAACGCAAACCCAATCTTATAGGGGTGCATATAAGGATATTCATTAACGATTCGTTGAACGGAATGCCTCGAAAAGCCAAGGGCACCTGTCTGTTTACAAATTGAACGCCTGGGAGATTGTTGTATTGCAGCTCGAACCCTCTCGATGTTTTTTGGGTAGTGACGGCATTCTGAGGTCCCCGTTTTATCGTGGAAACATTTTCGGTTTCCTGAAATGCACTAACCTACGCGAGAATTCTATTTCGATCAGAAATTTAGCCGTGGGGAGCGATATTGAACCTTAAACGGTAGGCACGCTGCACACGGACGATCGAGCGGGCGTTCGACAAATAGGTCTGCACACAAAAAAAAAACACGTTCTTGAACGGACCACTCCATTATAGCAACTGAAATCGCGTGAAACTTTTCATCCCCATCTTTCGAATCGCCCCAGTCACAACATCCTAGGAAATGTAGCCGTTTTTCCGCAATTTCTGCCTTCAGTAATAATGCGTAGTATGTTCCTGTAATAGTTTTTCCCTTTTTCCCAGAAAATAGTCGCCATCACTTTCAAAGCCGAAGGAACAGCCATTGCTTTTTTCGGAACCGATTCCCCCTTCGCAGTCCACTGTTTTGACTATATTTTTATTTCTGGTGTATAATAGTGTATCTAAGTTTCATCTACAGTATTAATCGATACTTAACTCTGATTTATAGGGAACATCGAGTTGAGCGACTTCTTTTTGGACGCGATCATCAAATTCTGAGATATTCAGGAATGGAGCCAAATCATATTTACTAATGCGTCAAGGTTTTGCCTCAGTTTTTCAGATGGTCGTCAACGAGTTTGGCGAAGAGCTGGAGAAAGGTTTTCCCAATGCAACATTTTGCCAAATAATCATTTTGGGAAGCGCGCACGGAGTTAGTGGTTATAATAAGCGGTGATGCAATGACTGGGGATAGGTACATAAGAATCACTCCACCCTCCAGGAGTGGGTGTGTTTTATATTTTAACGTGGCGGCACCTGCCTTACGGTTCTATCCACCATGGACCTATGGGCTCGGGATTGGGATATGCTCAATCTGCGCGACATCTGAGCGTACACCAAGTATACGACCGATGTCTATCAGAATGCTCGGCCTCTCTGGTGAGAGGGGACTTATCTAAATCTCTACTGACTATGCAAGCCAGTACTCGAGCAGTGCGCTACTCACTCGTCGATGCCGTTGCCGACATCTAGACTGCATAGGCTTTAAACCACAGACCCGCATCAGTACCCGACAGGTACATTAGAAACATTCTGAAACCACATGTTGTGCCTTTTATCCTTCTTCTGGGCAATAATTATATGCTAATACACGATGATAATGTCCGTCCGCACGTTACTCGAGTCGTTAATGAGTTCTTGGATGACGTGGAAATAAGTTGTATAATTTTACTTGAAAAATGTTCCAACCTTAATCCGATTGAACATGTTTGGGACGGTTATATTTAATGTTATGTTAATTTATGTTATGTTACATTATGATTCTTATGAAAACTATGAAATATTATACTATTTTAAATACATTTTCATTTAACAAAACTTTTAAGTAAGTAGTTTTTAAAATCTGCTAAAATATTTCAATGCTATGATTGTAAAATTTTACTTTGTAAGCATTATATTTTCTGATATAATTTTGTTTTTATTTATTTATTATAAGGATATTTAAACATGCTACTTGATTGTAGACACGGGCCAAATATATTTGTTACATCTGTCATTACCTTATATTCTTGTATTCCCCATAATACTATGTATCTGGATTTACCGTCATATATGTTTCGCGAATCTAAGGTTGTTGCTAAATATTTAAATAATTTGAGACCTTGCATAATTGCAAAAAAAACAACATAAAATTTACATATAGGTAGCCTAGAAATCTAAAATCTAGCTGTATTATGACGTCACGTCTGCACTCACACATAAACAGGAAAGGACACGTTGAATTAGTTTGAATCGCAAAGAGTAAACAATTTTTAAAAATTCGTAAATTTAAAACATAATAATACTCTACATTATTGAGTTTATTCGTTCATACTGTTCTAAAATTTCGAAAACTAGTATTGCAGAACTAAAACTTACCAATGCGAAAATGTTGTGCCGGTTTATATATCATCCACTCATATACTTCATCAGAGATACACAGCACGTCCCACTGGAGACACAAGTCCGCGATTTGTGTCAATTCTTTCATGGTGAATACTTTCCCTGTAGGATTGTGTGGCGTGTTCACTATGATCATCTTCGTCTTCGAATTAAACAATGAGTTTAACTCGTTACTGTCGAATTCCCACTCTGATGAGGAAGTTGCGTCTTGTTTCTGTTGTAGTCATGAAAACAATAATACTAACACAATATAGAGATATATATGAAATAATTTATTAGTTTGTGATGTTTATTTTAACTCTGCTGTTTTGTTTGAGACTATATAAATTATTTGTATATAAGGTAGAAGATACAGGCCAGTTCTATCTTTAAACCGATAAAAAAACTGTTTTATTTCATAGTACAGCATACAGTAGGTGATATGCTCTATCAATTACAAAACTTTTTGTTTTGCACTATCGTATAGTAAAATTAGTCCGGTTATTATCTACTGCCACCTTGCATTTTCTGATAGAAGAATAAATTTCAACATAGTTTGTTTTAGTTGCGATTCCGAAGGCGTGGAACCCAGTCTCACCATCTACCTTTTTCACCCTAACCTCAAAACCACCACTGCGCTGAGTTTTCTATTTTTTCCTAAACGATTGATTTGATGTCCTTGTGATACGAGTACAAATGAAACAGGACATAAAATTGTTATTAAATTATGAACAAAAAAGGTTTCTTGATAAGCCGATTAGGAAATAAATAACCAAAATCAATGGCGTGAGTAGTTTTGCGTCTAACAGTGGAAAGAGGAGGCGGTGGATTCGGAGTCACATTTTGTTTAATTCAAGGAGTTTGAACTACAATTATGTCGAAATTTATGTCACTATTGTCTCAAATATATAAATATCTATATACTAAATGTGAATAACATAGAACATCAGAATTAAAGCCAGTATTAACTATTTATTCAATTTCAGTGAGCCATTGTTCAATTCTAAAATCTAGTTCAAATTACAATGTTACGCTCTGATAAAGTGAAACATCTTGTACGTATTTGAAAGACCATCATCCTATTTCTAAGACATATTTATACAAATTTTGTGCAGCCAATGAAACAAAATCGAAAAGATATTTAAAAAAAATGAAAGTAATTGAAGAATATTTATTTAGGCATGCAATGTTTGTTTTAAATTTATTTTTATTACAGATAATGACAACATCTCTCTCAAGAAGCAACATATAAAACATTCCATTTCTTAGACGAATATTTCTCATATGGTGAATAAACACCAATGTCAGAAATCACATAAGTTAATAAAAGATTTTTATAATTATTTCTCGAATAAAATACATACTTTTGTGCAATTTTACATAATAATTTGTATATGTTGCTAAATGGTAGATATTTTATTTATTTCTACGTACTCATATGTATAAATGTTTAATAGCTACAAATGATTTTGTGCAATGTTTCTATAATAAAATTACAAATTACAAAGTTACAAGATTAACGCTTTTGCATTTTTAATTATTCAAAATGTCTCTGGACCCATCACACCTAGGGAATAATACAATAACCTCTGCTAAAAAGTATAGCTTAGAGTCCACTAGACGCGAGTCCCAAGCGGGAAAAACTCGCACGCGTTATAATCAGTGCACTAGCCTCCATTGAGCGGGGCGAGTCCGCGCTGAATTGTTAGATCCAGCGCGGGATTCGCATTGACTCGCTCTCTGAGCGAGTTTTTCAGACCATGCTTTCTCCCACCACTATAAAAACCATTGCATACTGTGAGGTGGACGCTGCAACACATCTATTTTTTATAGTTATTCAAACCTTAAACAAACTGCTAGTTTTTCTTCTGTAGATATGACTTTCCTAAATTTTGTGTTAATTTTTTTGATGCTGTCTTTTATATGATCGTGTATAAAATTAAATTATTCGCGGCTCATTCGACAAAAATTAAAAAATTGCTTGTTGTCTAATTTTGGCAATAATTTTATATAATGTCCGTAAAGTCCTCTTTCTTTATTAATGTTGTTCTCCCACCATTTGTTTTCTTTTAAAATTTAATAAAATTCAATTACTTTTAAATTCATCATTGGAATCACTTGATTCTGAATCCAACAACAGTAAATTATTGAGATCCATTTTGCTGCAGTCAATGGTACATACTAAGTTATCTCGCTTAAAGTGGAGTCGTGCGGGGCGGAATTCCTATTCGTTCCTATTCTGTACCAACCTCGCGCCTAGTGGAGTCTTAGCTTATTGCAGCAGCATCAAAATATATATATATATATATATATATATATATATATATATATATATATATATATATATATATATATATATATATATAGAAAGAGAGAGAGAGAGAGAGAGAGAGAGAGAGGGGGGAAGAGAATCAAAAACGTCACTCACCGGCCTTAAAGGTATGTATCTTGGGGTTCCTCCAGCCATACGAATCAAATATTGGTAGCAATCAAAATATGGCTCCACGATAATGACTTCGTCTCCTACATCAATGAAACCGATGATGGCACAATATAAAGCCTCTGTCGCTCCGTTAGCTATCATTATTTCATCCAATGGGTGAATTTCTCTGTTTATTAGTGGAGAATAAATTTTAGATAGGATATTTACTAATCTTGGATGACCCTGAAATATGCATACTAAAATTAGTTTTCTTAACTTTTGTTCATTTATCTCTACAGCAGTTTTTTTATCTGTATCTCTTTTCCCCATTGCAATCTGACGTATACATTTTACACCATTAAATATTATTCATATTATTATGGCCGATAAACAATTTTTACCACTGTAAAACTACCCTTGTGGCTCCCCCTCCATTAACATCTTTGAGGACCGAGATTTGACGACTGGTAATCGCACTTAATGCGAAGAAATATATTAGTTACCGACATCTGCTATATTATTATTATTATTTTATTCTTAATCCCAGGGTTTTATAATGCCCTCGGGCAATATGCATCCCTCGAGCCGAAGGCCCTCGGTTTGGGTACATCGTCCTCTTGCATTATCATCTACATAAAGCTCTTAGTGCACAAATAACTATAACACTTTCGCTGTAAGTATGTATACATACTTTTTATTTAGTTATATTACTTAATTTTACAGATATATAGAATAGAGAATGAATCAATTTATGAGATCAGTATCTAATAGATAATTAAAAGTTTACAGCTTCTAATGTAATTAAAAAAGCACATCATTTTGTTTAATGTGCAACAACTTTATTTACACAGTTAATAATGAAAATAGTAGTATTTACTTTAAGAGGAAAGGAACAAAAATATTTATTTACATAAAAATTAGTTTGCATTGATAAATGCTGTCTGATTCTTTTTCAATAATTTTTGTAGAAGTGGAAACCATTCACAAAACATGCTCTTAACCAGCTGTCGTTTGAATTCGGTTAGAAAATTGAAGTCAAATAGAACCGTGAGTTGTTAAACAATTGATTTACAGTTTTAGTAAATACGATATTGAAGATTTTACGAAATGTATACAATATGAAAAATTTAAATTAAAGTAGTTTCAAATGCACACAACTGATATTTACTCGTGACTTACGGCGATAAACTAATAGTTGTTTAATTTTATTTATCGCGAAAGTACCTAAATTATTTTAAATATATGTAGATTAAAATTTTTAATAAAAGTATAAAACATTTAGTTTTCTTTATTTTTTATTTTAAATATTCTTTTTTTAAATTACATATCTCTTAGGCTCCTGAAAAAAAAAATTAATTCTAAACTCGCATGCCGCACCATGACCAATATACCCCTGAAAATTTAAAAAAAAAAAAGGTTCAAGGATGTTTAATTTAATTTACAAGATGATATCATTTGTTGATATATATATATATATATATATATATATATATATATATATATATATATATATATATATATATATATATATATTTTTAGAGTAAAGAATTTTGTGGAAATTGAATTATTGACTCCCAGATTACGCAATTATGATAGTTCGGGTATTTCCCGAATTTAATGTGATCTAACATAAAAAAATTTTTACAAAAAAATCTATTGTTGCAGCATTTCAACTATCAGTAATACGAAGTATTACAAATATAATTGATTTTAAAAATACTTCTTTTTGTCAGCCGTGGTGCCAATTTTACATTGACCTTATATGCTTACAGAGACGTGAAAACACATCAATGCACCGAAATTGCGCACTACGCTGGTTGGTCATAGCATGCACAATCATGTTATTCAGGAGTCAGCGTCTCAAAATTCATTTTGAACCTTATTTGGTCTCTTGTTATGCTCAGTACTATTGTGTGCGCCGGTAGCGTAAGGGATATGAGCATTTGCTATGTTCAGAATGTTTTCACCAATTGAACGTAGGTCATTTGTGATTTAATATAATATTTAATTAATGGCAGCATTAAGTACTACAAAAAGAGAAATATAAAATTCTACTTACAAATCCTCTTGTGTACTGATGTAGTATAGGATCAGAACTTTTTGACACTTCTTCGAGAGCATCACGTAAAATTTTAGGAGCTGTAAAATCCGGAGCCCCTTGTCCTAAATTTAATGGTTTATACTGCCTTGCTAAATCCCCATATTCCATCCTACAAAAAATATTATTTCGTGTTCATTGTCAAACTATAAAGAATTTTCTAACGTACCAAATATTTTCTGCGCATGTTAAATACTTCGGAGGTAACATAAATTTTTCAGAATTCATTTTGCTTAACCTGTAACAACAAACAAAATTTACAATAATGATAGTATAAATGAAAAAGTACATATATAATTACAAAATTTTATCATAGAAATTTTTGATAACATATCTGGTAGGTAAATAAATACAAGTGTGCTAAATTGAGATAATGGAATGTCTGTATTTTACTTTTGTCTTTTATTTAAATTATCATAGAATCTGATTGACAGAAATTTTATAATTATTTTGTTATCAAGTCCAGACGGAGAAATTTAAACAATATGACAAAGCAAAAATATTTATATCAATATAGGTACAAATACTAGAAATTCATAGCTAAAAATACAAGTAGTAATTTATTGTTTTATTCTTTTATTAGCACCAGTAAAAATATCAAGGTTGTAACATCAAAACAAAGTGTGTAAATTTAGTATGCAAACAAATATTTGTTATGAACTATACTGTAGGAGAAAATATGTCAATTTCATATACACAGACTTAATCATATACAGGGTTTTTCAAAACTATAGTAACAAAATTTTGAGTAAAAAATGTTTTGGTTACCAAAACATAAGAGATCAAAGTTTTTAAATTAACAGTAACTTTTTTAATAAATATTAAGTTGTAAATGAATAAATTAGATAAAAAAATTATAAGTTCAACGACACATACAATAATACAATGAAACATATAAATTAATTTAATTAAGCATATAATACCATAGAAAAACATAAAAAGACATAATAACACAATATGGAATAAGAAAAAAAATACTAATATTTCGCAGCACAAATAATAAATTCATTAATTAAAATCCAGATTAAATTTTGTTATGGTACATTTAGAATTTTTCTCAATATCTTCATTAGAAATGTACCTATTTTTAAAACTATGTTCATGACATATCGTACTCGAAATGGCTTCAGGAATAAACTATTAAATTTTGTTACACTAGTCCTGAAACACCGGTATAATTGTTTTGTTTGTGTAACTAAGAACCAGAAACGAAATTATAAATTAATCTCTCTGAGCAAGTAGTCTCTAAACAGAATGACAATACAAAATAATTGCCAAAAATTCTATTTGTTCAATATTTACGATTTTTTTTGCAATATAATACAATAACAAGTTAGAATATATATTAAAAAAAACTTAATACAAAGAATACAATTTTACATCGATAAACAATATCGCAGCTTTAAATTTTAAATGTAGATGATACAATACGAAATAAAATATTAACGAACGAAACCTCTCTGGTGACATTATGAAGATAACCTTGCAGGTTAACATTGCTGTTAATAGTAGACAAATAGATCATTCTAAGTTTGTCTTGAAACTGTTTTGCTTTGCTCGGAAAATAGGTCAGATTGTCACGAAATCGCCAAATGTGAGAATTTGAAGTGTTTCATATGGCAGTGAAGTTATTTGACGTGGATCTGCTCAAGGCAATTTTTATATCTTAGAATTGATATCTAGACCTCTTCCATGTTATAAGATAGGGAAATTATGCCTTGAATAGTTTGGCATACATTCATAGACTAGACGTAACTTCCGAAAATGTGCAGCATAGAGTTGGCTTTCTTAACTTCCTTATTATTACTCCAAAGTCGTTGTGGTTTATAACAAATTATAAGGCATTGTTTTCTACTTAATATGATAAGTATTTTTCTACATTATTTATTATTTACCTTAGAGAATAATACTAGAAGTATGTGGATTAATGGAAAGTTTAACATCTTCAATTTCAAAAACAAGGAAATTTTATGTTGGAGATCGGATATGTAGGATAGCAAAAATGAAGGTCCAAAGCGTGTGCCCTGGAAAGTTCTGTCTACGTTTTCTGTATCAAATTTCACAGTAAAATTTCCATCGTAGAAATCTTTTGTGCAGAACATATTAAAAATCTTACTGAAGTCTGCATAAAACATATTAACATGTAAATTACTATCTACTGATTTTGTCCAACTATTACGACATTTTAACAAATTTGTGCTGTTCTATAAGGATCACTCCTGAAAATATAAGAAAAGGACACATCTCATCTACAATGATCGATTCCATATAATTTAATGCGATTGTGATCAGACTGATGGGCCTGTATTTTCCTGCTTTTATTAAAGAACGTGCACAACAATTTTCATCTATGCTAGTGGATATTTGTTACTCACAATATTTTGTCCAATATGCAAATCTTTAAGAATTAATTGAATAAAAAAAATACAAGAATAAGGCTTTTGCCATTATTTAGTAGCCTATCGAAATTTTTGGAAAAGCAAGAACATATCTTGAGATCTTGATGGTGAAAAGTGAATTATGAAGAGACTGTACATTAATTGTTATTGCAGTAAGATAGATGTACTCGTATTTTCAGTTTATTGAAGATGTTATAAATCTATTACATAATGCATACACATCTCCTTGCTAACTTTATGCCTGTTTTCTATTTAGATGCCATTATTAAGATATCGAGAACTGTTACAACTTCGGTTAAATTAAAATCAAGTTGCCACTTAAAAAAAAATTAACGAAATTAACTAGAGTTCCGACAGTCAACAACTAATATCTTTGAGGGATGTGATTTGACGGCTGATAACTGCACTTCACGCACATAAATATATCACTTACCGAGTATGATGTAACTATTCTACCTTATGGATGAAGTACCGGCTTCTCAGTGGCGTAGGAGGAGTAGATTATGAACTATCGAGGGCGTACCACACAATTAGAGCAGTTTCTCTCACTAAAACCAAATTGTGATGGTGGCTAGGGCTTAACCTTTAACGGAAATTCAGTGCGAGAGTGAAAGACCGAGAAAGTATTAAGTAAGTGGTGACTCGAAATAAAGTACAAAATAATCTTAACTAATGGACTATTATTGACATATATAATACATATAAATGAAAGTAAAATGTGAATAATAAATACCAATAAATAAAACATCACAAGTGAATACTTACTGCACCTGACATAAGATCAATCACGACGAGTACACCAAAGATAAAATAAAATGGTATAATGTAGTAAGTACGAAATTTATATAAAACAAAATAGCTACTTAAATCAAAATGTTCACTTCCGTTCGCAGCGCGACCTCCTATGCACTGACATACCCAACGCACACCTAACCTAGCGTATCGACTACGCGATCTAAAGGTTGATCAACCGGAGAGCGCGAAACAGGTATTGGACATCAGGAGTATACGCGAAAACAGTACAACAAGGATGGTACCAACGTCGTACCGGATAAATGAAATCAAAATAAAATCCTGGACACCTATGTACCTTTATAAAAAAAAATGAAAGGTCAAGTTAATTAATCTAGCTAAATATGCTTTTCTGTTCTCTGTAATTGGATTTCTGTTGGGAATAAACTACTATTATTATTGTTGTTATATGTTTACAACAATAAAATAATAAAGCTATATTTCTTTTACAGAGTACAAAAAAAAGCACTTGTCTCTTTCACTCACTCGACGTTGGGACGAGGGATGGTAGCATGGTAACCTGAACGCCGGCAAGTGTTGAACCAGTAGTCCACGAGGTGACGAATCACTCTCTGGAGCTGAAGACGGTCTCCTTGGCTGTTGATCTGCCCTCAGGTGGAGGCGGTGAAAAATGCAGCAGCAAAGGAATTGAATCGGATCCCCACGTGGGAGTTCGGTAGGAGAAAACTACGAAAAATCTCTCAAGGATCTCGCTACCAAACTTGTAGTTTCAAAGAAAATCATCTCCAAACTGGGTAGTATAAACGTATACTAAGACTTCCCTCGAAAACTAATACTCAGCACGTAGCCACTTTCTTTTCAACCACGTTATTTTTTTCGGAACGACCAACAATCGATCTTCTTAATTTAAATAAAGAAAATGAGAAAGATAAAGACAATAAACAACCTGGTGGCAATAATTCTAAATAGGAAGAGAATTTAGAAAGAATGTAGAATAGAAAGGTCAACGCCTTCGAAGACAGAGAAGAATGACAATCTAGAATAAGCAAATTTAGGAATAAGGGATAACAAATGTATGTTAAATTGTGTAAATAAAAAAAATACCTAAGTTGATTCTAATATAAAATGAAATAAATTACATCGCAAATCCGCATAACGCCACACCGTAAACAAACCTTTAACAAAATAATTCGCGCGTCAACAGATAGCGACAATACAACAAACTAATGCTAATGAATTATTATCAATAATAGCTATTTACGTAAAAGTTCAATTACAGGATGAGTAGATAGTTTCATGCCAAGCGATAGCGAGGCTTAAAACAGCTTACGAATCCTGTAAGACGCTTTACTAACGTGTTACATGTAACATTTTACCTGAAACTTATAAACAAATAATAAATATTTTAAATTAATTTAAATGAAAATAAATATTTGACTTACAGTCAGTATTTTATGTAGTTAAGTAACTAGACACTCACGTTTCTTTCATTAACTGCCTAGGCAGGCAATGTGTTACTTTCCTGCCTAGTCATGCAAAACAAAACTTTCCTGATTCTTAAAGGTCAGGCAAATGTTTATTTTCCTGTCAGTTTCATGTAAACAAATTTTATACAACTATTAAATGAAAAATAAAAAGTTAAATTGATTCTACAAAATAGTAAGGATGAATTTGAATAGGATAAAACAAAAGCTAAATTTACACCTAATTTAATGAAATAAACAAGTGAAGCTAAATTGTATATATATTTATATATGTTTTAGGTTAGTGGAATGGGAAGGACATAAAAAACAAAGGATCAGATTGGAACGTAACAAAAGATCTGCTGCGGCAGTGTACCACACCCAGTAATGAGTAAATGCTTGATCATATTTAGATTGAAAACCATAAGAGATACAGATTTAATTAAATTACCAAAATAGTACCATTTTAATTATGTGTTTGTTTTTCCAAATTAATGCATATGATTTAGAATTTATGAAGCCAATAGATGTTTAATGTAGGAAGGGAAGAATTAAAATTAATCCCCAGAGTTTTATTGAAAACTTGGCTTTTTTGTAAAACGTTCAATACATTTTATTTACGTGGTGTTTCGAGCCATAATTGGGGTCATTCTCAAGTCTGAAAAAAAAACTTATTACAAGTATAATGTCAATAAATTTTGACTAAAATTGGTTCACTGACAGTTCATAATAATGAGTTTATTATTTGTACTAATTATACCTACTGTTTACCGTCAAGATCGAGATAACATCAGAATAGGCAGAACCCGTGGTGATATGTTATGTGTTGTCAGCAACAAATATAGAATATCACTAATAAAACTAAATATAAATTCTAGTTCACTTGCAGACATTGTTTGTGTAAAAGTACATTAAATGCTAACTAATATTTGATTGCAGTTATCATATATTCTCTTCCAACCATATCTTTAGAACAACATGAAATGATATATGAATGTCTTAAAGTTTTAACCTTTCATGAATTCAGACTTCATAATCATGGCTGATATGATCATCAATAACATAACAGACTTTTACAATACACAATATAAAAATAATTATTATCACTAGTTTTTATAACTATTTTCTTAATGCTACACAATTTAATAAAATCCTGAATATTGAATCTCGGCTCCTTGATATTGTTTTATCCAACATTAATTGCACTGTTAACCGCCATACCTGTTCTACAGTTTTTGAAGACAGTTACCATCATTCGGTATTCATATTTCCTATTATAAAGTTCCAAGTTAAAAATAACGCGTCCGTCAAATGTTAATGCTGCTTTTACTATCATTGGCAATGTTCTCTGTACTATTGTTCCCAAGATAAGAACAAAAAAAATCACGTTATCGTCCTTGGTTCAATAAACAAATTATTTTAGACATAAAACTTAGCTAAATATCATAAACTTTGCAAGTTGTGCAAAAATTAAATCTATCATATTACATTTAAAAATTTAAGAAGAAAATTAAAAGCTGATCTGATGAATTATAAAAATTACATAATTAACACCGAAATTAATATTGTTAGTGATCCAAGAAAATGTTGGTCCTTACTTAATAACATTTAAAAAGCCTCCTGCATACCTGGGAATATGCATTTAAATGATATCTAATTCCAAGATACTCCCTCTATTATTGTACAAGGTTTTTCAGATTACAGTTTTTTCGCCTACTACTAAGATTGATTTAACTGGAATTTCATGGGATTCGTTAACTCTTGATCAACTGTCGATTAATAAAGTTACCGAAGATGACATAAAATTCGTAATTAATGGTCTTAGAGTTACCTGCTCTCCTGAACTCGATAACTTACCAGCTTATTATTATTATTAAAGGGTATCTTGATATCTTCATTAAACTATTATTTATTGTTTAACTTATCTATCGCAACACGTACTTTCCTGATGTTCTAAAAATTCTTGAATTCCTATATTTAAATCTGGCGATGTTCGTATTATCTCCAACTATCAACATGTACCTATACTGTCGAATATTCCGAAGTTTTTTGAAAAAAAATTGTATAGGTACAACCAATGTTAACCATGGTTTATCATCTCATCAACACGGTTCCTTGCATCAACCAGTTTAACTACTCATAACTTTATTGTATTTACTATTAATGCTTTGAATGCAATTATCAAAATTTGTGCTATCTATACAAATTTAGTCTAAAGCTACACTGTTAATCATGACATTTTATTATATAAACTGTGACATCAATTAAATTTTTCCCCTGATTTAGTTGTTTTTATGCAGTCTTACATAACCAATCGTTGGTAATTTGTTTGTTACAGCATTTTCAAATCTGAGTATTACACACTCTCCCCCTGGTGTTTCTCAGGGATCAAATCTTGGTCCATTACTTTTCATTATATTTATAAATGGCATTCAAAAATGTATAACATTTCTACATCCATTGTGTTGATTTAAAAATTTTCAATCGTTATGCAACTAGGAAAGACATCGAGTCCGTAGATTATATATTCAAATGATTTTAGAAGATCGAGTTGTACATATTAAGATTATACAAAAAATCAATCAGCTATACTAAACAGATTATATATGAAAAGAAATATTAAATGTACAATTGTTATAATGTTTCCGGTAGGAGTATTGCTGGAGAAAATGTCAAAAAATAAAATTACTAGTTTGTTTATTGACCGAAATACGCAAAGGTTTGTGTTTCGTGAAACCGGCTTAGTAACGCAATAATATGCAATGTTTTACAACGTAACTAAGGCAAATTAAGCTATCTGATTGATCTATTTTTCGATGAATAAATAAACTCCCATACTGATAATATGAATCTTCAGTTTGATATTAATAAACTTCTGTTTTGGTCTTCCTTCTATAACTTAGATTTTAATATAAATGAATGTAAAATTATTAATTATTCTATGAAACACAGTCCGTCTAATTATACCTATTATATGGGTAGTAAATATTTAGAAAGGGTTGAACAAATTTGCGAATTTAATTCTTATTGTTAAATTTTTAAAAATATAATTTGTTTACGAATTTTTTGTTCAGAACATAGTCTAATAAATATATTACGTTCATAAAAACTGATCTGAAAATTTAGTATTCTAAAAGTATTGCCTTTAAGAGACCGCATACGACTATTTTGATTATATATTGCACTTTTTGTCATATTATAAATAATACACAGACTCATGTAATTTCTAGGCAACAAATATTTTCATGTAACATTGTCTTTAACTTTTAATGCATTTCATATATTAATACAGACAATTTTCTCAGTTATATACTATTTTTATCTTATATATATATATATTCCTCCTGAATTCTAAACCAGTTCAAATTCGCAGTGGATAAAACTAATTACAATAAAATTTAGTTTAATAGTTAGATAAATTAACGTCAATTCAGCTAAATAATATTTCAAAAAAATCTAATGAAACCCATAAATAAAAAGAAAACTCAAACAAGTGGTCGCATTAAGCTACAATTTTGGAGGAAACTAAGAAAAATATTAATTACAAAAAAGAAAAAAAACAAGTTCTACTAAGCCATTAGCTAACCAAAAATTCCTGTTTTAACGGGGTCACAACTACGCACATCTGCCTCCATTAATCAGCAGGAAATTAAAAGAAAGTAAAAATATTCAAGCAGGTTGCCGATCAAAATCGAGATTCGAGAACGCGCTCTGTGGAGAAACTTGAACTCTGCTATGGATCTACCGTTTCTACTAGGTCTCAGCGAAAAACTTTTGTTACAGTAAAAAAAACTGTAATATATTGTATTAAAATAAAATAGTAAAATAAACTCTTATCCAGCATTCCTAATTTATTTAGTTAATGACAGTTGTAATATAACCTCAGTTATAACAAATGAATAGTCATATACAAAAATCGTGGTTTTATGGTCATCAAAAATTAAAATAATTGCGCAATAGGTAAATTGAACCATTACTTTTGCCTATATAATTTGTGAATAGTCATTCTCATTAAATTAATTAACACAAAATATTTTTCATTAGCAACTTTCAAATTTAGGTACATGTATAGCCAAAATAAAAACTTTACGTCTCTAGTTAACATACTAATATAGTATTTGCATCAGGTAATCATGTGGTGTTGTTTAATACTTAATTGTCACTAGTTTAAAATTGCCAGTGCGAACTATTCGCGCGCAAGTAACGTAATTTTCTGTATGAAGTCAAGGAAATCAGCAGTCATTTGAAGGATCTTTACATATCTTTAGTTTATATCTATAGGTTACGATGAACATACATACGTATAGCATGCATATAGTCACTGTAATTCAACTTATTTATCAAAATAAATATATATACTACAACACGCTAGTTCCAAATGATCAAATATTTTGAATGAATCAATACTATATATTCTGATAATTTTAAATACCCGTAGTGTATTAATTATGATTATATAACGGATAAAAAAATCTAAATTACAATTGAAATAAAATTTTTGAGTATGTATCATTAGATCAAAATTTTTGACGTTACAAATAACTAGTTTGTTAAATAAAAATGCAATTACGGCTTTGTAACTGTGACGGCGATGCTTTTTGATGTATTTGCGGGTGCAAGATATCATATTTTATTGTTATTTCGTTCATTCTAAATCTTAATTTTACATATTTTGGCCAGGTTAAAGGTTACGTCTTTAAGGGTATATTCGTCTATCTATATGTAGTAACCAAGAAAAATTCTTAAGCATGATTGGTTGATTTTATTATTAGTTATATAATCAGTAGTTACACAACAGTTAAGAGAACGAGATGTGTTGCCTACAAAATACGTCACTATAAGTGGAGTTATGTTTTTAGGTGACATATCGAGTTCGTAGACTGTATAATTAGGTGATTTTCGAAGTTCGAATAGCATATTTTAAGAATGTACAATGACTCAATCAAATACTTTAAAAAGATTATTTATTATACTAAATATGAAATGTACAATTATTATAGATAACGTTACCAGTAGAAGTATTACTGGAGGAATTGTCAAAAAATAAAATTACTTGTTTGTTTATTGATTTCCAGATATCGGTAACTTATCTGTGTCTGAAATACAAGAAGGTTTGTTTCGCGAAACACGCTTAGTAATGCAATAATATGCAATGTTATACAGCGTAAATAAGAAAGATTTAGCTTTCATATTGGTCAATTTTTCGATGAATTGTATACTCATTGTTATACTTGGTTTCTATTAAAAGTAAAGCATTACGATTTGTTTAAAACCTAATGACGGAAATAGCCAATACTATTTTCTACATTTTAAATTCAATATACAGGATGTAAGGTATATTAAATATTGAATACTGGTAATAACATCTGATGTAATAATTTAATCGAAAAGTATAATTATTCTTTGGCTGACATAATTCTGAAATTAAACCAGATATTTGCTATCGATAGTCATTTATTCACAATGAAGAGCAGAACATTGGCTGGTACCACGAGCTTTGTTTTTGGGTGTTGTAAGAGCACGGTTTTAATATAGTACAGATAGCTAAAACACCCAAATACACTGCTCTTAAAACAAGCAAAAACAGAGCTTGTGCTACCAGCTATTGTGTTTAAATAGGTGAATTATGTTTTGTATGAATTCATTATATACAATAAATTAAATATTTTATCGATTATTTAAAAGATCCCGTTTATAATTTATGTAAATATTTTAGATACTGCTAATTGTAAACTGTTTTAATTAAGAGTTCATGGGGTCTCTAAGAGAATAGCTAAGAGATCGATTCGCTTTCTATATCATTGTCAATAATCAGAGACGCTATATCAGTTATATTAATAATACAGAGCCCCTAAGGTAATCAGGTCCCACCAACCAACTGGAATAAAAAATATATATTATATATTGTTTTGAAAATTTCTACTTACAAGTTTTTATTTAAATTGAAATATTAAATTAAACAGTTACAATTTTATACGCATATGAGGTTTGTTAAAAAAATACGTAGATTCACGTCATAAAACAAAATATACCTTATTTAGAAGTTACATGTCGGGGTCATTTTCAAACCCCTTCCCGGCGCACACACTTATTCAAATGGGGTTTCCACTTTTGGAAACAGTGCTGGAATGCTTCTTTTGTGATGTTCTTCAGCTCTTTCGTCGTATTTGCATCAATCTCAGGAATCGTCTCAAATCTACTTCCTTTTAAAGGTCTTTTGAGGTTGAGGAACAAGAAAAAATCACAAGGAGCGAGGTCAGGTGAGTGATGTGGATGGGGAAAAACAATGATCGAGTATTTGGCAAAAAAACTCGCGAGTTCTGAGAACTGAATGGGCTGGAGCATTGTCGTGATGAAAAAACCTGGCCTTTTTCGCCGGATAGCATCTCGCAGACTTCTATGTAGGAAGTCTGGTTCACAAGCAACTCTTTGCTCGTTCAAGTCACTCATTCTACAATCCACCAAACGAATAAACCACACTTCACAAACAACCGCGGAGCTAAACAACCCATCCTAATATTAGCAATCAAAAAACTGTCTTGTAATCAGATGACCTTTACGAAGAAGGCGACACCAAGCGGATTTTCCTGGAACTAACTGAGCCCGCATAATTCAAACAGTCTACGCACTTTTTGAACAGACCTCGTATAATCGAATTATATTATTTAGAGAACAAAAAATAGTTATTTCTATACAATTGCCATTGGTTATTTGTAAAACTAGTCATGAAAGTAATACTTTTTTCATGAAAATGAAGTTACTCGCATAACGCCGAGAATATAACAATTGTTACTTCACGCGAAAAAATATATCACTTACCGAGATCTGCGTAGGCAGAGTGCCACACCCAGTGATGGGTAAAAGGCGTGATGATATATTTATTTATTTATTTATATTTGAGAGAAGTAAAAATTTCAATATTACTCGTTTCTTGGAAAATTCGTATATGATATCTAAAGAGATAAATAATTACATATATTGAAAAAAAAAGAGTAAAATTAACCAAAGAGGATGTAGTACTTACATTTTACTTACTTACTATTTTTCCCTATTTCTTTTCAATTATTTCATGATTTTTACGTTAAAAAACAAAATCAATATGTAAAAAAATAGTAGTATGAGAAGTTCATATATATATATATATATATATATATATATATATATATATATATATATATATATATATATATATATATAAATCTGACTTTAATTTAGAAGGATGTATGCATGTTACTCAATTTATTTTAAATATTGGTATTTTTTGTATTCCCGATGCTAAATTGTGCCAGTACGCCTCTGGTTTAGTTTTTTCTTCCGGTAAACTGTAAAGCGTAGTTTTCTTTATATTCTATATTAAATTATAACTTCAATTAGCTCAAACATGTTAGCTAGTATGAGTAAATATATTTCAAAAATATTAAAATTATTTTGGTTTTATTTCTATGACAAAGTTGTGAATCTTCAACATCTCCTAAGGCATTTATGTTGACATAATTGTATTTTATAATTTTTAACGAACCGTAACATTTTTTGCAGTAATTGCGGTGACCCTCAATAAAAAACTGTATTGTAACAAAATGTTAAATTCAAGGTAGGACTGGCAATACTTTCCTCTTTCCGTGGTCAGTTTGTTATTGTGCGATGATACGTGCAGTAAGCTAGTCAAAAATTTAACAGAATTTAGCTCCTTGTATGTGTTTACTAATTTAAAATATGTATAGTGTATAGTTTCAAGTGTTAATTAAGTGTTGTGATACTGGCATGATCTTAACAGTTTATTTAACATGAATTGTTCCTTAAATATTTAAATTTAAAGGCTTCATGATTCTTTCGTTTGCTTATAAGGGTCTTGCCGGTTTTTAAATATTATAATTAAATTTAAAAGATGACGAAGACATTTACAAAAAGAATATTTTGTGTATGATAAATTTGAACGTAACGATATAACAAGCCATTAAAATTAATTTATTATAGTGTGATAGTGTGTTTTCCACAAAAATATTTTACAAAAGTTAACATTACATATGTTTCAGTGCAGTGTATTACCACGAGTTTACTTAATATATATAAAAAAAATGTTTTTTTATACAAATTTATAGTAATTATTGTGATTTGGAAAAACCATATTACTTAGACTCCATGTTTTTATAATTATTTCTGCCGTATTGTGTAAACAAGTGTGTAAAAAAAACTGTCAGAAAAATGGTTTCTAAACTAAATGTGAAACCGTCGCAGTTAAATGCATTTCATGGAGTATTTTTACAAATATTCTTATCGTTTGCAGGTAATAAATAATTATTAAATTACATTTGATTAAATTAATTAACATCCATTATAAAAGATTATAAATGACTCATATATAAATGCAATCTACGTAAATAATATTTTACGATCAAATACTTGATGACCTTTATATTTGATATTTAAAATAATCATTTTAGAAGTATTTTGACAAAATCATACTACAGATCTAGTCGTAACTATACTAATACTACGATTATATACAAAATGTCTCAAGTACTCAACTTTAACTCGTTAAACTTAAAACATGAATTAAACATCTAAAAATACAAGGAAATATTAATTTGAGCAAATACCGATTAATACTTTATATCAGAGATATTCCTATTTTCATAATTGCAGCAGCACAATGCTAACAAATCTAGTTATAACGATGGAATACCAAATAACTGCGATATTACAACACATTTATAGAACTAAAGGCAGGTAAAGATCTTACAAATGGTTGCTCATTTTCATGACTTCATAGAGAAAATTACGCTACTTGCACAAGCATCGTTCGCGCTGTAAATTTTAAATTACTGAACAATAAGAGTTCAACTACACAACATGATCGGCAAAGGCAAATACAATGACGGTGTACTAACCATAGAAGTAGAGTTTTAATTTTGGGTATAGATGTACCTAAATTTCAAATTTACCATTGTGAAATATTTTGTTATTTAATTTTACAAAACCTATATGAAAATTATATAAGCAAAAGTAATTATTTTATTAATTTATCCATACTTTTGCTTCCTGTTTCTGCGTCCGTAAACTCACGTATTCTACGACACTGGCAATTTGCATGCACAATTAGTGTAATTTTTGATGCCCATGAAACCACGGTTTTTGAATATGATTCTATTCATCTATTATATCTGTGTTCTGCAATTATAAAAATAGCAATATATCTGAAATAAAATATGGACATATTTTCTTATTTTTAGTTGTTGATTAATAATAATAATAATAACTTTATTATGCAACAGGGCAAGGATTCCTATTACAGACAAATGTTATAATTATTTGTATATACAAGTGAAAATAATTAAATTAATCTATTCAGTTTCTTAATTTAAGTTTGACGAATTAAACCTGATACTCGTGTATAACTAAACGGTTTGCATCTCTAGATTTCTCTGCTTTATAAAACAAATTATTTTTCCCAAACTTGTTTAGATATTAAAATTTTATTATTATTGTTATTTTATTATTATTGTTATTTTATTATTAACGCATTTGCATAAACAAATTTGTAAATAACTATTAATAGTATTTTTGTTAAAATTTTACAAATAACAATAAACAAATTTCTATATTCAGCGCTCGACATGTTATTGAATAAATTAAATTTTAAGACTAGTATAATTTGTATTAGAATTTAGACGCCAAATACGAGGTCTGATACAAAATATGAGAGAGACTGATAAAATTGTTAACAACAATATTCACTTATAGCGGTTTTACACTTATCAATAAATCCAAAATAAATCATTCAATATATTGATAGATACATCGATCAATTAGCATTGAGCATGACACCTAACGATTTTTCATGAATTTATTTTTATTGAAAGCAAAAAATATTATAATATTTAGATTCTTGATTCGTTTTTTAGAAGAGATGCGGTTAAATCTTGTTATCTCCTAAAAACGTAAAGCTTGAGAACATTTAGAATCGTATAACACACATATGTCATGTACTGTAGAGTACACTTACCGAGATCTGCTTAGGCAGAGTGCCACACCCAGTAATGGGTAAAAGGCGTGATGATATATTTATTTTATTTTCTGTAGAGTTGTCACTGGAAAAGTAATAAATATTTCCCAATAATCGACGATAAAAAGAATATGTTTTATTTCATCGCTATATGTTACAGAAATGTAAGTTAAAATGTTGATATTTATTTTAAGTGCGCTCATAAATTTTGTTTTGAAAATGGCATGCGCAAATAAGCAGATATTTGTATCAATTTTATTCAGTTAATTTAGTTGCGTGTTTAAGTTACGCTAATAAAAAACTTTTCTTTTGTAATAATGTCGTTTTTTTCTGTCTCTAAAGTTACCAATCTCATACAAAAGCACACGGCTGTTCGTGCACGAAAAACTCACATGACCGGTTAAGAATTAAATCGGTCACTGGCTATAACATACTCTAGGGGCTCGATTCAAGATATTTTTCGTGTACGTAAGACGAATTTTTGCGCTATTTTCTTAGCTAAAAATTTCTAATAGGATTTAGAATTGTGAGAGAATAATCCCTCAATCTATTCAGAATTTAAATTAAATTCCATATTGAAAATACGAGTAATGCCATACGATAGATGTTTTTTAAGATAAAAAAATGCATTGTCATCACCTTGATCGAGTTAATATTAACCGAAATATTTAAATGAAATTTACATATGGAAAAACCAATGGTAATTTTAATTTAGCAAATAAATAAAATGACTCAGCTAAAGGTCGTGTCGGACAGAAAGGCCATTGCTTCATTGAATCTATTTATGTTACAAGGAAATAACAATAATTTCAAAACTAAATTCTCTAATTATTGGAAATAGCTTCACGATTACGACTGTTTAAATGTTAATACAGTGCTTAATATAAATTCTTATTTATTTTTATATCTACTGCTATGTTAAAAGTTATATTTAAAATTCATGATCATTTAAACGAAGAGAAGATAAATAATATGAGATATTTGCAAAATTAAAAAAAAGAACTGGAAAACACATGTTTATTTCATAATTTCCTGGTAGAAAAAACCTGCCTATGCCTATCCTGAGATACTTAGCGGCCATAAAAAACTCCATGGCAGTTTTTTTTGTTAATTAAGCAAGAAATATGTAAATGTATATTTTCCAACTGGTGTTTTCTAATTAATAAATTATAAGTTTGTATCAAAAGACTCGTCAAATTATTCTTAGCTCAGCGAACATAAAAAGTATCACTTCTTTCATTTGACATCGCTTATCGAATCTACAGAAAAGGGATGACTTGAATTTGTCTTCGTTACTTTGAAATTGAGGAAGATAAATACCATAGTTTTAATAAAATACTATATTGGTGAATTATTTGAATAAATACCGTTTAGTCTTTATCATGTAAATTATCTTCACTCAAATTTGGTTACTGTGAGGTACATGACGTAGGCAATTCGACATTACGAACAAAATGTCTTCGCCTTCGGTAAAGCGATATTTTGTGTTAATTACAGTCATCAATTGCTAGCAATCACATTCTCGTTAATATCGTAAATAAATATTTTCCCATATCCCTTTATTCCTCTTCTTGAGGTTTTACCCTGTATAAAACTAAATTTCTCTTGGTATCACCTTCGCTTATCGAAATATATACATACATACATACATACATAACATCACGCTATATCCCATTAAATGGGGCAGCACGAACCCCTGAAACATTCATAGAGCATCAGTGCACATCAACATTCTCATCCTGACACACGATACTCGTTTCAACCACATTAACACTTCCTCCATACGAACTCTTTCCTTCCTCACAACCAAAATTCATCATTACACAACGAACATCCATCCATTCGCTCCTGTACACCTGTTTCGTAAATCTTCACTTACGCCCACTTCACGAACAACGAATCTATAAGAAATGAAGGAAACATTCTTGCTTTTTTATTACTTATCGGCAGCTAAAATCGGTAAGTCAGTGCAGACTTTACATATTTTGAGACTTGAAACGGTAATGTTTCTGGAATTATTGTCCCTTCAACTAATATTTAATTCGGATAACATTATACAAGCTCATAGACAGTAGCACAAACAAAATTGAAGTAAATGGTAAAGTATATAAAAGCTGAAAACTTTTTGCAACAAACAATATAATATTTTAAATCGATTTTGCATTCATAAATAATATAAAAATTTTATCTCGAATGTCAGTCACTGTTACACAGCAATATGACTAAACCAGTTGAGAGCTGGAGGTAATTTATATAAATATTTTCGATAAAGCAATCATTTGTACTGAAGAATGTAACTCCTATGCAGTTTCTAAGAAATTGCTCATTTATTCCTATAAATAAATGAAAATTATGTTTTTATTTCAAGGCGAGTCATATTTACTCGAACATTATATTAATTATTAGTTGAAATCCGTGCCGTACATTGATAAAATTGTTTTTCTTTTACGCATGTACCGAAGATTCACCTCTTATTATTCTTAATATTCTTCAAAACCCTAACAATCATTAGTACAATCAGTATTTTATTTATATTTATCAAACTATAACCTCAATCTAACGTAAATTCGACGTCTCGTTGAAATTAATTAATCATTACATAAATACTTCGTTATAACAAAAGGGAATGACATAAACAAGACTTGGTTAACTAACAAATTAATGAGATGAAATAAAAATAACTATAACGCTTTTGATATTTTTTTGCACTCTACCTAAATATCCGTTTCTAACAGCAAGTCCATCACGTCTGTGTATTATATTGTTATTCAATGGAATATTTTTTAAATATAATTTTTATATAATTTGCAAAACTAACATCTAGTATCCTATCTGCGCTTATGAACCATAAAAATTTTATTTAATTGCATTTTGATGTAAATACTTACTTGCAATCATGATTTGTTTATTTTTATTTAAATTTGTTGTTTCGTCGGACTTCGAATATAATATCAAAAAACATTATTCTTTTATTTTTATCGTTTATATATACATATATTGTATGCATTTTTTTTTACTAACAATGCAAGCCATAATAGATATTAATAAATTTTGATGAAGATAAGTAGCATTCTTTCGAGTGATATAGAATTCTTTTATACATTTGGATCATGTTTACTTATTAGTAATATTAATTCTCTGATATTTGGTAATTGTTTTTTTTTTTATTTCAAATAATAACTTATTTAAGAGCACATCTTTTATGATGTTCAGGGCTATCACGTTTTACAAATCTTTTATTTGTATCAGTTGCAAAACCCGTCCTGCCGAAATCTGCTAATTTTATTTCTTCTTATCATTTTAAACCACAAATTAAAACTTCTCATTTTGCTATTTTGTTTTGGGTATTCTGATAACATCAGCGAAGGCGGTCCTTCGTCTAGAGGCTGTGACCGGTCACTAGGTGTAGGAACAACATATTTTGTTTGTTGTGGTTTAGATTCTATTGATGATAAATCACCAGCACTATTAACTTTTAAACTGCATAACTCACTTGTTCTTAATTAATTTCACTTATACTTGTACTACTTACTACTTTCGCATAGTTAAAAAAATGTTCTATCGGTTAATTGTTTCCTCTTCGATTCAGGCAAAACATAATTTTTAATATATACTGAGCGTTTTATATTTGTGAACTAGTCTTCTCTTCATGTATAAATTTATCAAAATGAACATTTTGAATTTTTCAATTTCTAATAAATATCAGCCTGGGAACATTGAATAATTATTACATCGGATGAATGCACGGTAATGCTTGCTATTAGCACAAAGCCATAGAAATCTATTTTCGTCTGAACAAAACATGAGAATCTAAAAAATTAATATGAGTGATACGTAAATTCATGCTGGAATTTATGTAAACTCATATTATTGTATATTTTTTGTTTATTGAAAATATTTGGGGAGGGAAAGGATCTGAAGAACATTGGATAAGAGTTTCATATTGTAGGAATGAAGAATGTTTATATGCTTAATATTTAATTTCTCATTTTACCTTGATGAAGAATCAAGTTTGTGGTGAAATTTCGGTTTTGTGCTAAAATAAAAGAAGTGTAACTGCATTTCTAGTATTTTATCTTTTACGTCTAATGAAATAGTTAAGAAATTATCCTTCGTCTTGTTTGTCATAATAATCTGTAATAAAAATAATGATATCAATGTCTTACCGTGAATGGAGGAAAGTGGAAACTCGAGCTCGAGATAAGAATGCGATTAAAGTTGTCGATACCAGTTCGACACCGATTTGAGGCTATGGCAGACGATACCAGTATATTTAAAATATAGCCGCTTTATTCTCATCACACTTTGAATAGTGAAATAAACATCAATATAATTTATCTGTCAAAATATAAAATATATTAAACACAATTTACTATTTTTGTAGATAAAATTATTACCAATTGGTTACGACTTGCATTTATTTCTTTATAATATGAAAAAACAACACTCAAACACACATTTCGCCAATTTCGTAAATTTGTAAGTCAGTGTCAAAGTTATACTGTTTAATGTGATTTGTTTGTTACGTTTCCGTTGCAACATAAAGTACACTGGTATAAAAAAATCTACTGTAACCACCGTAGTACTTACCCAGCCATAAGTTTGTTAACTATTTTACAAGAGGGCTTTAATTTATTATATACCAGTCAGAACAAATTTTGCAAAAAGAAACCAATTAACAATGTCTTAAATATTGTTTTTGACACTTTTACTGGTCGAGAGTTTCAATTTAATTATACTATACTCGGCATATTATGAAAACTTTTTAAAAAAATAACTGATATACATAATATAGTTTCATTTATTTTTGCGAGTGAAATGTATCTCCTTATCTTTAGTTATTCAAATGACGTACTGCGTTACCATGGTTAATATTATTTTTAACATTCAGTATAAGTTATAAGGACTCTAATTTTGTATTATTATTTTGATAATTTTTTCTTACCATATTTTATAGCATAAAAATTTTCAAACTTTGTCAAATGTTTCCTACTATTATAACAAATAAAGCAACAATAATTTGAAAATATTATTCAAACGAAATTTGTTTTAAATCAAATTAGGGTCCATTTTGGTTATTAAGTATTTTGGTTTAAAAGCTACAATTTAAACAAAATACATAAAATTTCAAACCATTAGTAAAGTTGTGGTACCACTGGTTTTATATAACCCATAAATGAACTTAATCTAAGTTTTTCTCTTCAAAGCTTAAATATATAATATAATAATAATAATATGTATTTTGCCATTTATTATAAAAGCTTAAATATAAAGTTTAAATCCAAAGTTTTACCGCGTTTCAAGTTAACGTGCTTCTATACAAGCCAACTTTTTTGAGACTGTTTTTCGAATTTAGAAAGGTCTAAAACGTGAATATTTAGCAAAATTTTGATATCGCAAAAATCACCATCACAATATTACTTTCCGTATTATATAAGCCGGGATAATAATTTTCACCTAGTTACCAAGACAAGTCCATTTCAATATCAATGTGTTAGTAAAACAAACGTAATTGACTTCATATTTACTAATAATTCAATATCACTAAGTTTAATTATTTATTTCTCTTCTTTGCAGTTTCTTTAACTACAATGGCAGATGGATTAACCGTAGGCTGGAGCTCATTCAAAATCGCAGAATTAACAAACAATAACAATTCGACAGAGAACATAACATTGGAAAAAGCGTCATTCATAGGAACACTTCCAATATATGTATCGGTGCTTATCATACCAGTTGTCGCCTACAGCTCCAATAATCTTGGTAGAAAATGGACAATACTGTGGGGAACATTGTGCATGTTTTGTAGTTGGTTAATTTTAATTTTTGTCGAGAACATAGAATATATATTTTTTGCGGTTACTTTAAGAGGTTTGTCATTGTTTATTATTTATTCAATGACAATAATTTATATAGCAGAAATATCACAAGCTAATATACGAGGAGGTCTGGGTACTCTTGTCCCAGTTTTAATGAATCTTGGTATACTTTTTTCGTATATTATCACCTCATATATGTCATTAAAAGATTTAGCAATAATTGGAACAGTAGTTAGTGGATTAGTGTTTCCATTATTTCTTTGTGCACCAGAATCTCCATATTTTCTCTTTATGAAGAATAAACCAGAAGAAGCAAGTAAATCTTTGAAGAAACTTCGAAGCACTGATGATATTCAACAAGAGCTACATGATATTAAAACAATTATTGAGAAAAGTAATCTCGAAAAAGGTTCTATAAAACAATTTTTTACTGACAAAACGTGCCTAAAAGTTTCGTTTATAGTTCTATCAGCGCAGACATTTCAGCAGTTTTCTGGTGTAGACACTATTTTGTTATTTCTTCAAGTAATTCTTCAATCATTTGGTAGTACATTATCTAATGACATTTCTTCTATAATTTTTGGTGGCAGTAAGTTAATTGCTTGTGGTATTTCAGTTATGTTAGTAGACAAAATTGGTCGAAGATCTTTGATGATTTTTTCATGTGTAATTTCTACATGTACTCTCGCTGTGATGGGACTGTATTTTTATATGAAAGATGTTGCTCAATATGACATTGCTTCAATTTCCTGGCTACCTCTAACAATTTTAATTATCTACATTTTGGGTTATAATGTCGGTTTGGGTACCGTACCATTTATTCTTGCGGGTGAAATGTACCCCCCTAGATTTAAAGCATTAGGTGCAGCTGCTGTTCAAGTGACGTACTGTGTTACCATGGTTTCCGTATCTCAGATATTTGCGATTATAAAAGACAGTTATGGTTTTTATTTAGCATTTTGGTTTTTGGCTGCAATTACATTTTTTGGTATATTGTTTTCCATTTATTATATTATTGAAACTAAGGGTAAATCTTTGAAAGAAATATTAATTGAATTAGAATAAATTATACTTTCTAAAGATATCGATTCGTTCACCTAGTGCCCTAGTATATGATTTACAATTTTGTGATAAGTGCTATAGAATCGTGATTATTTTAATGTAGTACTATATATATATATATATATATATATATATATATATATATATATATATATATATATATATATATATATATATATATATATATATATATATACAGGGTGAGTCTGGGAAGACGCCCCCCCCCTTTAACTGTTTTATTATGAGTAATAGAAAAAAATGGTTCAGATGAAAGTTTTATTATTTTAAATATACTATTTGATGGCAGATGTAGATATTTTTTATAAAGTCAGGTTTACAAGATACGACTATCAACTTTTATTTTTTAAATAGCAACCTATAATTATTTTACTAAAATAAAAACCGCCATTTTTTTCTCTTTTCAACGGTGTATTAGTTTTTATTAATGTATCTGAAAAAATTCGAGAAAAATAAGAAGATTGAGAAATACTAGAAATAATTTTTATACAAATATTATAGGTGGCTATGTGAAAATAATTTGTTTTAAGTTGTTTTTGTTACTGAATTTGTTGCTTTAGTTTGTTAAGTTGTATAACACTGTTACATTTTGTTTATTTTCACATAGCGCAATTCGATTCACCACCGTATATATATATATATATATATATATATATATATATATATATATATATATATATATATATATATATATATATATATATATATATATATATATATATATACGAGCATATATGTATTCATAAATAATTACATATAAAAATACAGTTATTCCATGTGTTGTAATAAATAAAATATAGAGGTCTGTTTGAACAGTATCCGACCTTTGGCCGGGGAAAACCTAGCATATCTGGAGCGTTGGAAACCTAATCACCCTCAAAGTAGTCTCCTTGGGACTCGACACACTTCTCCCAGCGGTGCCGCCATTGTTGGTAGTATTCCCAGAAAGCCTCTTTCGAATTTGAGTTTAGCTCGTCTGTCGTTGCAGCCATAATGTCCTCTCTTATCTGAAATCGCGTTCCTTCAATGGATTCTTGAGTTTGTGGAACAGCCAAAAGTCGCAGGGGGGGGGGAGGGACATATTAGGAGAGTAAGGAGCCGTTGAACTACAGGAGTCTTTGTTTTCATCAAAAAAGTCTGAATCAAGTGCGAGGAATGTGCTGGAGCATTGTCGTGATGGAGGCACCAATTTCCTGTTGACCACAACTTGGGGTTTTTTATGCCGCATAGAATCAAGTAGGCGACGGAGGACATCCCTGTAGTACTCTTTGGTGATTGTTTGACCCTGTGGTGCGTGACCTGGTCATTTCGGCATGTTGATGGCCGACCGGAGCGTGACTCGCTCTCGACCGATGTGCGACCGTGTTTAAACCGGTTGCACCAGTCCTTAAACTGTGTGATACCCATAGCATCGTCACCGAAAGCCGTCTGAATCTTCCTAATGGTTTTTACCTGGCTCTCGCCCAGTTTATGTACAAATTTGATGCAGTAACGCTTCTCCAGTCCATCATTTTCTTGGCAATAAAAAACCGACGAGAGCACTACACACTACGTCACTCAAATGCTGCTTGCCAGCAACAGACGCTATCGACAGGCGGGAACAAATTCACACATACGCACGAAGGTTTAAAATCGGCTTATGCAAACGAGCTTGATTCAAATCCATTAGGTTTTTGCAAAAAAGAGGTCGGATACTTTTCTAACAGACCTCGTATTTCTACTAATAAAGCACTAAAATATTATTTAAAATAAAGAATATATTTCTGTATTAATGACTATTTGTAAAATTGTAAACCAACCTATTTCACGGTATTCAATCATCATTTTTATCAACTCCTGCTTAATGTGAGTAGAACCTAATAAATATTTTATGTTAAAATATAACTATAAATTTATAATAACTTATTATCTCGCTTAATTTGTTAAAATGTAAAATTGTAAACATTCTATAAATAATATGAAAATATCTTTAGTACGTATATTTGCCATTTTTGGAAATAAATGATTATTATAATTATTATTACATATTCTACATCTAAAAAATCAAACAGCACATGTCGAAACAGGAACTAAAAACGAAATGAAAACGGAACCACAATAACGAAATTAACTGAAATTTATGTGAAATCAAAAAGGATTTAATTTTTTTTTGTTCAAGATTGCAAACTAAATAATTGATTTCAACTAATAGTTTTGATAGGTATTTTATTTATTTATGTTTGGTTTTAGTTTCTGACTTTTAGATATTGACAGACTCTTGGACGTTTATGGTTTATTTTCCCATCTTCCAGTGGTAAACTTTTAAGTTAAAATGTAGATAGTGATAGGTATTCTTGTTTCTTATTGCCAACTTTTTTTATCAGTTTATCAATCAATAAAATGATATATATTTTTTTAATTTATTTAAATGCTTTCAATGTTTATACTCGTATTGTACTTCAGCTAAAATAAAATAATATTATACTAGTACATATAAAAAATAGAAAAAAGCTTTTTATCGGTTTTTAATTTCGATAACCGAAACGAAAACGGCATATTTTATTAGAAAAAGAAATGAACAAGAATAGAATATTTAGTTTCTACTCCATGTAAAAATGAACGAAAAAAATTCGTTTGTAGTCATTGTGTGGAAAGTCATAAACCATAATAATGTATTAATTTTCAATTATGTCAACCATGTATGTAAATTAGATATTAAAAATGTATGTAGTTAGTTTTTTTTCTAATGTAAAAAGATAAATAATTGTTCTAATTCTTGCTGCATGCATGTAGTACGAGCTCAAGAAATATTCCTTAGTAATGATCAATTACATTCATAAATTAGACAGAAAATGTCTAACTGAAGATAATGGGCGTTATTGAGCTACTTCTCAATTATTTATAGAACACTTAAATATACTTATTAATATTAGTAAAGTTTACGAACAACAGTAACGATTTAAGTGTCAAATAAGACCACTATATCAATTACAATTTGTAAACTTTTATACAATAGTGTAAACGTCTATACTATCTTAGATGTAATAAAATAAACTTTTTTCTAATAGTATGTAATAAAAAGTCAAATATATGTGACTCTATTTAGAAATAACTGTAGTGATAATGACTAACTATCCTATCACAATTTTAATATTGTTCATTTACGTTTCAATGTCCAGAAGCAAAATGGTAGATTTGATATTTGAAGAAAATAAATTACTAGATTGTACAAACAGAATATTAAATACGATAAGCTCAGATTATATTTTTATTTATAATTCAAAATATAGTAACAATACACTAAAATATAATAATTATAATATATTGAGTATCAAAACTATAATGGTGTTTAATTTAAATAAAGTTTACAAACATCTATTAAGTAATCAAAAATACAACTTTTATTTAATTATTACTAACAATACACAAGAAATAGAATACATTTTAAATGTAATGTACGGAAAATCAATTTGGAATCCTAGAGCAAAATATCTAATTACCTATTTTGGTACGGAAAACATATTAGATATATTTAACATAACCTGGTCAAAATATATTACCAACATTGATGTGATTTACTTGCATAAGAATAAAGCAAAAATTGTTACTTACTTTCCATATGAAAATGCCAGTGTTGAGTGTGGTGGAAACTTAATAATCAAACACATAAATAAATGTGAAAATGAACAGAATCTAACAATAGAAGAATTTTACCCAAACAAAATACCATCGAACTTAAATGGATGTTCTTTTAATATAGCAGTAAATGTTGTTGAACCGACAGTTAAAAATCCTTATTCAAATGGCGAGGATGCTGTTAAATTAGGACAAGAAGTTGTTTTAATCAACATTTTAGCAAAGCAATTAAACTTTACTAAAAATATAATATCAATGACATATGGCTTTAGCAACAAATTATCCAACGGAAGCTACACTGGAGTTTTACGATATGTTATAGAAAATAATTTTGACATAGCGTATGGAAATTTATTTCCAAATGTGTCTATGCTGTTAGATGTAGACACAACAAGATTTCACAGACAAACTCATTTGACATTTGTTGTTCCAGCTGCACTTCCAAAAGATCAGTGGGGAAGTCTTATTGACATTTTTACAAGTTCCGTTTGGATTACATTATTTCTAACTTTTTTAATTTTTACTTTTATACTTTGGTTCATTGGCAGACAGCATAAAGATTCAGAAATGTACAAACAAATTTCATTGTGCTTGCTGTACACTTTAAATATTTTAATTTTAGGATCTGTTAGATTACCGAAATCATTGGTTATGAGATTTTTAATTATTTTTTGGGTACTGCCAGCAATACTTCTTGCTACAGCATATCAGTCTCAATTAGTTAGTTTCTTATTAACTCCTCGATATATGCATCAAGTGTTAAACAAAAAAGAATTAATTCAATCGAAAATAAACATATATTTGATAAATGATTTTTTTGATAGATTCAATGATTCAGATTTAAAAATTGATAAAGAAATAGCTAAACTAGCAAATATCATCCCTATGTCAAAATACGAAGAGCTAAATGAGAGGTTTCATGATAATGTTGCTTTTATATCTGATGGAAATCTTTTTAATTATATATTAGCTACTAATAAGAATTTTTCTAATTTTAATGGAAAATCTAAATTTTACATTTTTAAAACAGATGAATTTGGAAATCCTATTTCAATTCTTGTAAGAAAAGGATTTCCACTACTAGAGAAATTTAATAAAATAATTCTTAGACTTGAGACTGGTGGATTTCTTAATAAATGGTTACAAGACGCACTAATATCGAAACAAGGCTTTACCGATAGTGTGCAACGGGAAAAGTTAAAAATTGTTCATTTATTGGGTGCATTCTTTTTACTTATAGTAGGTATTAGTATGTCAGTTTTAATATTTGTAATTGAATATTTTGCACATAAATGCTGTTATATCTGAATAATGTAAATATATTGTAGATTTTATCATTAATTATTATTGATATCAAGATGTAATGTTCCACAATCCATTGGCGTATAGTTTTTGTAACGTCGTAAAATGACCTAAGCTTTTTATTTCCCATATGCACCCGTTACAGTATTACCCTATTCTAAGTACACCCATACCTCGCTATACGGCCGCTCTTTATACGGCATGTCGCTATAACGGCCCTTTTCAATTAAGGCACGTTTTCGATTTACGGTCTAAAATGTTTCGCTATAACGGCAAAAAAAACTTTTTTTCCCATTGAATTTGTATTAATTTGTATTAGAATAATTGAATTCCTTATACGGCTTTTCGCTTTGAGGCCAAGTTTCGTGGAACGTATCTAGGCCGTAAAGCGTGGTATGGGTGTAGTCCTGCCGATTTCTGAACACGAAATTTCTCTGAACGGGAAGATTAATTGTGTATCCATTCCTTTGATTGTCCTTTTATATCGTAATGATGGATCTACGTTTCATCCATTCTAAAATATTTAAATAATCCTCTTAAAAATGTCGACAAAGTGACTTAGAAATTGTAACTCTGAGTCGATTTTGTTCAGCATTCAAGCATTTGGAGTTCCATTTCGCAGACATTTTTCTCATACCCATATTATGATGTGCGATGTGAAAGATACGTTCGTACGAAATGTTTCAAGACTCTGCTATACATTTGAGTCCAATTTGTCCATCCTTCAAAATCATGTCATGCATGGATTTAACATTTTCAGAAGTGGATACAGTGACATCTGATTTGCTTCTCTTAAATTCAGCAATTGCTTATGGTCGCATATGAAGGGCAGTGATCCTTCAATACATCAAAAATAACCGCATAAATGTCGTTGCCGGCCAAATTTTTCAAAAAAAGGTAGTTAATCACCAATTTATACTCCATTTTATCAAAATCAAAAAATCGGTTCAACATTTTATTACCAAAATTAAAGGAACTATTTGTCAAATAACATATTTGTAAGTGTAACCACTTTTTTTTTGGTAAAGTTCCAAGACTAACTATTTATCAATTTATGCTACTCTGCACAATAAAAACTTAATTCCAATTAGTACAGGGTTCGACTCAACGAGCCGAAGTGTGGTAATTCATATACCGGGTGGAACATCATACCTGTGTACATAGGCGATTAACATGAAAAAACAGTTTTTCTGTGCGCATTGCTCCCCAAATTATTTTAGCCAAAAATGGTTCAAATAAATGTTGTAGAGCATAAAATTCTGCATCTAAATCAATAAACAGAATTACATTTACATGCGCTATAACGACAAAAATTAAATAAAAAAATATTAAAAATTACGTTGAAAATATCAAAAAGCCATGGAAGTGAAACAAAAATAGATAGATGCTTGATGTTTGACAGATCTCCTGATTTAACACCTAGCGATTTTTTTATGGGGTCATCTTAAATGTAAAATTTATAAGCAACGCCACCCAAATATTAATTATTTGAAAGAAGCTATCGTGGATAAGTGCGCCTTAATCACAAATAGCCAGCTCGCTAATGTACGACATTCCATCTACAATAGACTTGGTTATTGCTTGGCTGAAAATGGAGGTTTATTTGAATATTTATTGTAATAATAAATTGTAGTGATTATTTTATTGAGAGAATTATTGTTTGATATTTGAATTATAATAGATAGGTTATAATTTTTACATGACCAACCCTATAAGAAATAAACGTTTCATTGAAATGTACAATTGTTTATTTATTATTAAATTGTAATTATAGGTATGGAGTTATTTGCATGAATTTTATTGAATGATTAATTTGTCGGGGGTAAAATATCAAATAGGCAGAAAAACGTCAAGCATTTATCTATTTTTGTTTCACTTCCATGGCTATTTGATATTTTGAAGGTATTTTTTAATATTTTTTTATTTAATTTCTGTCGTTCAACGCATGTAAATGTAATTCTGTTTATTGATTTAGATGCAGAATTTTATGCTCTACAACATGTATTTGAAGCATTTTTGGCTAAAATAATTTGGGGAGCAATACGCACGGAAAAACTGTTTTTTCATCTTAATCGCCTATGTACACAGGTATGATGTTCCACCCGGTATAACTTGAGTGGGATTCGAAGTCGGGATCTCTGGATTCGAATTCCGCTACACACATCATCGTACTGCTAGATTAACAGAGTATTATTAAATATAAATCTTTATAAACAAAATCGTTCGACTACAAGATGGTGAATCGAAAGACGCACCATAGCGTTTTCAGTGCTCACTTTGAAATGTTCAATTATTCACATCAAAAAAGTTAAATACTTTATTGTATAAGAAAAATTTCTGCATACTTTGACATTATTATTTATTATTTTACTGTACCTGGAACCGAAAAAATGACGGAAATGTTTATTGATAATTTTCTTAAAATCATCAGTGTCAAGAAATATTAATACAAATGTACTAATTAAAAGTTATTATTTTTATCTGTCATTGCTATGTATTAAAGAAAAGAATTAATATCAAATATATACTTTGTCGGCCAGTACGGTGGTATGGATAGCGTTACGAAATCCGGAGATCGAAGTACGAATCCCACTCTAGATAAAAACTATTATATGAACTACCACACTGCGGCTCAGTGAGTCTGGACCGTGTACTGTAATTTGGATTAAGTTTATGTTGAACAGCCTAACGTAAATAAATATTTATGGATATATGATCAATTATCACTCGTATGATGAATAAATGAATTTTTTTACTAACTTTACCGTAAAATATTTTTTGCACGTATAGATCGTACTGCCAGTTTCACTAGCAATGCCGTTGCCATTATTATTTTGCTATTAATTTTTACACTACTATTCACAACGAACCATTCGTAATTGAAATCTGCTCGACAAGAAGATAACATATTAATTTTCATTATCATATACGAGATTTTCCTGAAATTGAATTTGCAATGAAATTTCCTTTTTTGCCATCTGTAATGTAATCTAATATAGAATTTTACTAACATTATTTATTACAACGAAAATTTAACCGTGTGAAATATCCAACAAGGTAGACCGCAATAAAGTAAAATCTTCAAAATTATCGATGGCAATTAATTGCCTCAGCAGTGATAATTCAATTGTGAATAAACTTAATTCTTATGTCTAGCACCGTGACCGTTTACTGAAACCTACGCTTATGGCCAGTGTTTTTATTATGTAGATAATAGATGACAAATAGCTTATTGTAAATTTGCAGATAAAGATAATAAATATTTTACGTCTTATCTAGATAAATTTCAGGTAATAGATAAGATATTTGAAAAAAAATGGTTACACAGATTAACAAATCACAAAATATATACTTATGTGACAATTAAACATGAAAAAATAATATGTAGATAGTGAAGTGAAGAATATATTCCATTACGAGTTTAATAATACTTCTTTTATTTCAAAATAATTTATTAATTATATTTATTGATACGATATTTACATTTGTACATATCTAAACACAGAACTACCTGTTGTTTCTGACTTGTTTTTTAACTGCCAGTTTAGAAACTAAATATAGCAGTTAAAATAACGAAGACGTATTTTGTCAACACTAAGAAGCAAAAAGTAACGAGTAAAATTATCCATCATCTATTTCAAGAAATAGAAAAAAGATATTTAACTCGATTTTAGATAACAGATAATATAATCTCTATTTAGATAAAATTTTAGATACTGCTTATGGCCAGTTGCACCGTCAAAATTTAAATTTTAAACTTGCTGTAAATGAATAAAAGCAAAGCGATTAATTTACAATCAATATTAATTATAACATATGACACGTGACTACACTTTGCTTTTATATATTTAAACCAAGTATAAATATAATTGGTAGTGTAACTGAGCTTAAAACTTTAATGTAACAATCAGTATAATATTATTTTCATAGTAACTTTGACTTTAAGTAAAATTTTGAGTTTAAATATATAATTTTCGCTCTTATTGTCACATTTTTAAAGTATTTCCATCTAAATTTTCCTTCTTGATGATTGAATAAAATCGAATTTTACTCCTAAGTGCGTTTACTTTAAATATTTTTTTAACCGTCAAAAGTAATTTAAAGAAAACACATTTGCCGTTTAATTTGAAAAATATTAACTCTATGAAGAAGAATATAAATTAAGTAATACGTATATTGCAATCCAACATACTAATATAATACTTGTATCATTAAGTTATTTTCAAATATTTTGTAACTATTTCTTATTTTGTAATTAAATATTATTTCAAATTATCAAGTTAATTACGTATATTGGTACTGTATTTCTTTAAGTATTTCGTAAATAATGATTGTTCTTAACGAGGACACCTGTCTGGGGGTTTAAAAAAATCGATTTTTTTTGCATTTTGGCAACCTTATACCTTCTAGAATGGTGTGTTAAAAGTCAATTTGATACGGTGCCAGAATAGCAGAATGAATGAAAGTCGCTGTCTTGTGTTTAATGCACTTAACTATATAACTTAAATCTTTACAAGCGTTTTCCTCGAAACCACATTTTTTTTACCTTGCGAGACAGAGATCTCTGAAACTATTCGATCAATTTTGCTGATTTTTTCGGTTTGCGATGTAAAAATGAATTATCTAAAAGGTAGCTTAGGATTTTTCGGATATTCCAACTTTTCGATTTTTTTTACGCATTTTAGTAGCGATTTTTTTTAACGAAAAATCGAACTTTTTCTTCTGGCGCCGCCATTTAGGAAATTTCTCGAATTTTGCTAAAAATTTATGGTACCTTTTAGATAATTTAATTAGGAACCCGAAACTCTAATTCATTTTTCTCTTTGATGTTTCTTTACTGACCACGCTGCCCCGCAAGCGACCAATACAACGTCTGCAGCTGTCTGTTCGCAGGGCTGCCAATAGTAGAAAAACTAATATTTTGTGCTGGAAATTTTTTAAAATAAAGCTCAAATATTTTTTAATAACATATTTATTGGTAACCCGAAGTGATTGCATTTATTCTTATGTTCTAAAAAATTTAACAAAAGAACCTTTTTTAGAAGGCTCAGACAGGTGTCCCCCCTTAATATTTTATCTCAATGAAATTACTGAAGCAATGTTTCCTGGGTTTAGTTATATTATTATATAATCCTGAAGTAATTATATTGTGTTGTGTATAATATCCATGTTATTTAAGAAAAAATTTAATTGTTAAATCCTAGATGCTATTTGTGAACAGTATTGTAAAGAAGTATCGACGTTTGCAATAAAGATGTGCGTTTTTAAATGCAGCTTTAAGCATAACATGTGATGTTATGTACGGGTACTTATGTATATGGTTAACAGTTATATGAAAACTGGATATAAATAATTAATTAGTCCAATCTAGTTAGTATTATGACTACACAATTATATCGACGGATGACAAGTTATTACAAACAAACATGGGCGCCCAGACTTTTTTAGGAGAGTTTTTTATAAGTAGATAAATTATAAACTATATATGTATAAACATTATCATACTTGAATATGTTTCTTAATATTTTAATGACATACATATATAATGAATTATTTAGAACATGAAGAACAATACATTTAGACTATACCTACCCGTAAAGCTGCCTAGCACAATTTTCACTACTCACTTAAGATTAGAGATTTGTCGTTCGTATACAATTCGTTCAATAGAGCCGGTTCAGTGATCAATACTGCGAACGAAATGAATTGGTTATGAAAAAGTGGTGATTCACGGTTCACTGACTGATGCAAATCTCCATACAGTTTAGCCTGATTAATCTGTATTATAATAATAAAGGAATAAATTAAATGTTCGGTAAATAAGTAATGTTGTACGGTAAAGTTTCTCGTTCATATATTAAAGGTGTTTGATAATTTCATGTTTTTACATGACATAGTTGGTTAATATTTCGTGGAAATTCCAAGGCCACGCGATAGATGCGCGTTGGTTCTAAAATAGTAAGTAGATATATGCAATCGTCATGTTCTATCATTTCATTGTCGTTATACAGTAATTGCAGACGCAACGATGACCTTGGGAGTTCCACGAGACATTAACCGACATATATAATATTAAATTTCTGATAAGAATTGTAAATTCAAAATAACAATAATGAATGCTAGATAAAAATATAAATGCTGAATAAGAATAATAAGTAAGAAAAATAGCTATTATCAATAAAAGACGACAGTAAAAAAATCTATATATTGAATAAAAATAATAAATGTTTGATATAAATCGATAAAAATTATAATTATTGTGAATAATTTATAAGCGCTCAGTAAAAAATAATAAATATTCAGCAAGTGTTCAGTAATAAAAATATAAACTTTGATGAAAAAATATTAACTATCCAGAAAAAATATACACTATGTAAATACGATTTTAATTTTTGAAATTAAAATATAAGGGTCTATTATAAATATTTATAATAATTCTCATCTTACTTTTATAAATGCTTTTAATAGACTAGTACTACAAATAAAAATCATGCCGTTATAAAAAAATAAAATGTATGTACTATATATAGCACATGAGAAACATAGGTCAATTCATCTTTACATGTTATTCTATTCTAGAACTTATGATTAAAGTAGTAAAAGAAAAAGGTGAATTAAAAATATTTACATGTACCTAACTTCCAACGAAAACACAGTACAGACGTTAAATATGGAACTGATATTTTATATATTATATAAGTATAAAAAATAAATAACACAATATCGCAGAGGTGGGGAATGCCTCCGCCCTTTGAATCTGCCACTGTGTACGAATTTCATTCATTAAAGAATATATTATTATGTATGGGGTAGGTGGCTTGGTGGTATCGAATCGACCTGTAGATTTGAGAACCCGGGTTCGATTCCCACAACCGACAAACAATATTCAGGACATTAAAACTACTTCTGTGGTTCCTCCTCCAATAACATCTTTGAAGGCTGTGATTTGTAACTGAAAGCTAAATCACTTCGAAATCTGCTACGGCAGAGTGCCACGCCCAGTAATGGGTAAAAGGCGTGATAATATATATAGTTTATAGTGGATTCTAATTGGAAACTTATCATATTCCGACTCAGCTGATGACAGTTATATTTTTGAAGATGATGTTCTTGGAGTTTTTGATTCGAACCTCGATGTTTAGTCAAGATAGTCGAATGTTGCAAGACAATTTTATTTAATCATTAACTTCTAGTTTTTACTTTTCTAGTTATATAAATCTTTTCCACCAAGGTCTGTGGGCCGAGGCATCTGAAATCTGACTCTAGCCATAAAACCACTTGACTTAGGAACATATAAATACATTTATAAGATAGCTGCACGTATGTGTTTATGTATACATTTCTGAGGGTATCCTGATTTATCTGAGAGCATCGATCCATCGATGAATGTCAAGCATTGAGTTTTACGTATCATGCATGTGTTGTAATGTGAGCGTCACTTGAGGTGGCATCACGCTGAGTGTGCTTAATGTGTGTATACTGATTCTCTATTTAAAACACTACCTAGAGAATTCGGTGCCACCGGTGCACAGAGCTTTGGAGGGGTCTGTGCCAACTCAGTTCGCTATCTTGCATCTGTGGGCAACGGTGATCACGCGGGTGTCACGGAACAAACTCTTACGAGGGTAGTGGTGCGTCATTAAAATACTGGTTTTATAATAGGTGACGTCCTACGGGAGCTTTCTGTACTTGGGGAAGGCTTGTGGTGTCGGTTCGGTGGTGATGAGCGGGGGTATGTCTATTCCGAAACCCTTTGCAGGGGAAAGCATCGGTGTTCACTACAGTTGGTGGTTGCTGTGTCGCTGAACCCAACTGCCTATCTTAAAGTCTGAATTCCTATCCTGGATGTATATCATTGATAATCCAGTTTAATTAACCTTTTTTTTATTCACTTATTATTAAGTAATATTACAACTAGTCTTACGACTAACAAGCAATTTTGTTTCACCTAAAATGTTACCTTGTTTGGCTTATTTTAAGTTATAGAGTAACACACTTTTACTTGCTCTTTTAATATTTTAAATATTACAGTATTTCGAAATGTTATTAATTACCTTTATATTATATTAATAGAACTACAGCAATTACAATTTGGAATACAAATATTCTTGATGTGCGCCTAAGATTTATCAAACAGGAAAACCGTATGTATGTACATATCTTATATAGTATTGCAATGTATTATTTTCAAATTGTATATTATACTCATTTGTTTTGATTGAGTGGGCAGCCCGGTTGGTCAAGAAATTAATAACGGCACACAGAGACAATTTTCATATTGATGTTCTACTCGTATAAACAAAAATTTTATTTAACTCATTTGTCGAATAAATAGTTACAAAAGTTATAGTGTTTTCTAAAATATATTTGTTAAAAAGCATCTCAATCCATGGCAATCGAATTTTATTATTTATTTAATTTAAATTTATGAGCTTGCAGAATGAATTAATTTCTTTAATTTTTTATTAAAATTCTGTTCTTATTTAAGATTAGATATTTTGGTGCTCTTCAATATTATGGAATTGGTGATCTAGTGGGTATGCAATCGGCTTGCGGTTCTTAAGGACCCGAGTTAGATTTCCGCAACCGAAAAACTGGCTTTCATCAATTTAATATCAATTCCTGTAGCTCCCCCTCCACTAACATCTTTGGGGGTCGTGATTTGACGACTGGTAACCGCACTTCACGCGTAAAAATATATCACTTACCGAGATCTGCTATGGCAGAGTGCCACACCCAGTAATGGGTAAAAGGCGTGATGATATATTTATTTATTAATTTATTTATTTTCAATGAAAAAAAAATAGTGTTATGAATAAAACTTTCACGAAATTATAATTGTTTCTTAATCTTTTCCTTGATTTTAATTACGTTTTGATTCTTATGTTTTTAATTTTGAGATTTCCTTTACATTTTATAAATTATACCAGCAATATAAATATAAAAACAGATTTAAGTTACTACATACATTGCTTATTGTAGGAGAATAAATGCAATGTGAAAGAGCTTCAACGATTTAGACGACTAAAGTTTATTAGTACAAAATAACACATTAGTTACACCTCATTTGTTATATGACACAGAATAAAATAAATCAATTATTAAAATAAATAAAACAAAATTATATTAATAACACATGTCGGTATTTATAGTTATGTAAATAAAATCTGAAAAACCAATAATGTTTCATTTATAGAATATAATACTAATAAATATAACATTCTATATACATGTTCTCTTTTTATCTAGATCTTTTTTACTCTTTTTAATTTGAATAGTATCCTATTTTGTTCTCTTTTTTATATATTAATATCTAGTTTAATTTCGCTTACAAAATTTAGATATTGGCAATAGTAAATCGGATACAGCTGCTAATTTAATTTAACTATTAAAAAATAAATTTTAATTTTTCTATAACTTCAATGTGGACAATAATAAATAATTTATACACCTGATAACTTCACGCAAGTATAACCAAATATGAAAATCTCCCCCACTTCCCTTTGTTTTTTGTTTTTAGTTTTATTATCATTTGAATTTGATAGCCCGTATAGACAAAGTCAGAACTGTCAATAATTTAGTGAGAATTGTCAGTATTATGTATATGACTTTGTAAAATTATTCAATATTTGTAAAATAATTCAAGTAGCTAAGTAAATAATCCCTGCACCTGCAATCTATGTTGAAATATATGTCGTGTATATAAACGAATTATCTGTCATTATTATTAAAATTGTTACGTGCAAATTTTACGCGTACTTGCTATGCATGTTTCGCATAATAAAGCGTAGAGAATACTCGTAAAAATTCCACGTATTTTGAGTACCATATCGCATTTTTATGTTAAAAACATGTTCTCTTTTTCTATTCGTGACATAAATACTACTCGTATATTATTGTTATAGATATAAACAGTGTAATATTTAATTGTGAGCTAGTTGAATAAACAAAGAAGTTTTAACAAGTTTAATAACTCATATTTGAATACAAAATTATAATTTTTGAACAACTCATATAAAGAAGTATTTATACGTAAAAATTATGAACTCAATCGCCTTCAGTACTGACGTGAGTGAAATTTGCTAACCAGTATAAACTTTCCAGAAGATAAGATAATCCACGCTCGTGCATGTAATATCTAGAGGTAGTTCGTCAGAGATACTCAAGCTAGTAACACATGTTGTATTAACAATCAAACTCTTTAAAAACAATTTCGAGAAGTTTGATTACAATATTAACGCAGTCTGTAGGATTAGTCAGCAATAGTTTATACTCATAACAGTGAAAAACATAAAAAGTTACTCTTATAATTATCGTATTGTTATACTTAAATCAGCTAATTGCAACAACCAAAGAGTGTAACACTAAACACAAGGTTATAATAATAACACCTTACACATTATCAAAGACCATTTAACTCGGGCTTCGATATATACTTAATTTCCCCAAACAAAGAATAAATATTATCTAAAAACCAATCAGCCTTCTCTGCAGCATCAGGATACAACGAGTTAGTCGATCCAAAGAATTATGAACGAAATACTATCAAAATATATTATTAAAATCTGTCTAGTTTACATAGACAATATAATCATACATGTAAACACGCCAGAAGAATACTTTCAAAATATAGAAAAAAAAATTCAAAATTACAAAATTCAAATCTTCAAATTCACACAGACAAGTTAAAATTTTTAATAACTGATACAGAATATTTAGGATTTATAATATCAAAAGAAGAACTCAAATCTAATAAAAAGAAAATCAAACAATTAAAGTAATAAAGTCATTCCTAGGCAATCATTCTTGGTATAGACTTTTTATCCCACATTTTGCCAAGCTTACTAAACCTTTTATGAATATTTAAAAAAGAATAAACAAATGTACATTATTAATAAAGGTTATAAAAATTCATTTAAAGAATTAATAAGTAACCCACCAATTCTAAAACACGCGCGGTGGCCAAGCGTGTTAAGTCACATCTCTTAACGTACCGTAACGTCGCCCGAACCAAGGTTTGTCAGTTCAAATCCGCCTGTCGACAATGTGTGATTTGTCGTAAAATATAAAAAATACAGTTACATGTTTTTATTACACTCGGGCACTATAAGCTAATGACTTACTTAAATAACTAAAAACTGCGGCTCGGTGTGCCCAGATGCTAAGCTGAATGAGCGTAATGCAGAGCAAGAAAAAGACCAATTCTAAAAATGCCTGAATTAAATGATAATTTAACCTCCATACCAAAAACCCCATTTGTAATCATAAATATAGTCCTCCTCACACTCAACAGATAAAATTTTATAACTATATGCGACCCATTTTCCAAATCTGCCTTCATCCACCCTATCTTCAATAAAACAGGAAAATAAACGATGCTAAAATAATCGAGGATATCATAAGAACTTATAAGAAACCAAATATGATCATTACCGATCCCGGATCAGAATTTAATCATGTCCTAGCAAACCCAAAGTGAAACGCATTGGAAAGATTTCATGCTACATTAATTGAACATCTCTAGATAAAATCTTACAGAACAATATAAACGAAGCAATAATAACATATAATAACACTAAACACTCCGTAACAAAACTGACCCCTTGCGAAATACTCTTGGGACAAAACGAACAAAATAAATACAATTTTCTTTTACTTATAGCTAACAATGTTTATAAAAATAAATGAGATGACAGATATAAATAATTAGCATTCGATATTCAAAATGATTGCAGAAACAGAAACTTTAATTCCTCATAAACGGCGTTTCGTTATAATGGCCATGAAACAATGATTTGACATTTATATATCGTGTATGTAAATTTCGTAAACAAACTTTTCAAAACTGCTTTAAAAAAGTTTCATTATTGTTTATACAATGTTCTAACGTGTGTTACAAGCTTGAGTATCAAAACATAATCAAGCGAACAATAACAATTAAAACCCAAATAAGACGTATGACAGCTAATGGATGACATATATCACATGTAAACAAATGATTCAATAACAATGTTGCCGGATAATTGCCATATTGTAGAAGGCGTAACTACCGCGGTGTCATTTGAACTTCTGTGTTAAATCACTTTGCGAATGGTAAAAAATGTAGTAGTCGGTTGTTTTACTTGTTCGTTTAAAAATTTGTTTACTTCAATTTTGTAGTTATCAAGCAAATGGTTATATTTTTATTACTAATAAATTATTAGTTAAATATGGTCAAATTTTAGTATTTGCATAATTTCAATATGAAAGCATAGTTTGTTATAAGAATAGTAACGAAATATAAATATTGCTTTTAGTGTAAATAAGTTAATGCTTTCCTAATAGTTTGACAACGAGAAAGCTACGCACATTTAAAAAAAATGTTCATCCTATTCGCGATTCAAGCTAAGCGATACGCACCATGAGGCATATAGTGCAGTATATAAGAACGGCAGATACATGTTTACATCTTCCACTTTGCCCAGCTTTACATGAACAAGCCATTTTTTGCACGGATATATTTTTACTTGGTTGATCATTTTGTATAACTAAAACTCATTGTACTTCATGTGAACTTGCGTTCAAGGCAGATGTTTGCACACATAGAGCATATATGTATATGCTCTTTTCAGTTTTTTTTATCACACCACATTAAATAATGTGTCCTGCACTGATAATTTCCTGTCCTTCTGCAACAAATCTCGAATTGCTGAAACTGTAATCTCATGATAACCTAGAATTAAATTTATATGCTTAATAAACTTATGAAAGTTATATGTATCAAGTACAAATTAGATATATTACACCTACCTGTAATAAGTATTATTAATAATTAAATTCAAAACAACTTGTTAAATAACAATAATCAAGTTAAACAAGATTTACTAAGTGAATGACAGCTACTGCCATATGAAAACACCAGACAATAATAATTTATCCCCGACATGACGTCACTGCAATATATATATATATATATAACGTTTAATAAAATAAATATATTAAAGTACTAATATACTACTTGTACTTTTGCTTTTCCTTGGTTTCAAATTGATTAAAAGTAGACGAGCCTTTCTGAATTGCTTAAACTCTAACTGTTAAATCCAATGACTTTATTTATGAAATACAAACAGACACAAACGAGGCACAAACGATTACACATAGTTGCATCGTTTGTGCTTTCTACGAAGCGTAAAACTGGCGAGCTCTTTTGAGTTGCTTATATTTCGGTAACCGTTGGACCCGCTAATTTTATTTATGAAGTACAAACAGGCACAAACAATTATACTTAATTTCATCGTTCCTGCTTCCCATGAAGCGTGAATCTGTAGGTCTCTTTTGAATTACTATATTTCGATAATCCTTGGACCTGCTAATTTTATTTATAAAGCACAAACAGGCACAAACGAAGCTCAAACGATTATACTTAATTTCATCGTTTGTACTTCCTATAAAACGTTAAGCTTGTGGGATCGTTCAAATTGATTTTAGTTCAGTAACAGTTGGGCACGCTGGTTTTATTTGTAAGACACAAACGATTACACTTCATTTTATTATATGTTTCTGTAAGTGTTCGACAACTTTACGCACATCGACTCCAAGGCGAATATAAAGCGTTGTATGTAACTCGTACATAATCGGCCTTTATAAGGCATGCCTTTATTGTCAGTCTCACATGATGTATTTGTTACATAAATAGCTATTATATTTATTTTAGTTATTTTATCTTGGTCTTTATATAGTTGTGAATATAATAAGAATTATAATCAATATAAATAAATAATAAATCATATATCCATTTTCTAATATTAATTATCTAATGTTAATTGACTTGAACTATTCTTTTGTATTTATTATACATAATTTATATTTTATTTATTTTTCATTATTCTATAAATATTATAATTATTAAATATGAGCATTCAATTTAAAGTTGAAGTATTTTATTTCCATCCTGCATTTTATTGTTGTAAAAACACGTCAAATATTGTGTAATAATTAATTAAATTAATATAATAAAATTTGTACTTAGAAAACTTGCGTTTGTTTCCTATTTATTACATATCTAATTGTACTGTGTAGTCTCCGCTGTATATGATACGATATTCAGGGTAAGTTCCATTAAAAACCGACGAAGCGTTCTTTTCAAATCGTGCGGCACGACTATGGCTGAATACTATACGACAGTGGTTTCCAAACTGTTGTTCCGAGGGGGGCGAGCTGTATAAAAATATAATTGAGGCTTATGAACACATTCTTCATTTACATCATAGCACACACGTGTTTCTAACTCGCGCTCGCAGTAAAATATCCCTAGTTTAACAAACAAAGCCTTAGAAATTTTATTACGTTTCGTAACATCTTATTTGTGTGAAACAGGCTTTTCCGCTGTAGCTGTTTTAAAAACAAAATTTTGAACTCGATTATTTGTTGAAAAAGAATTGCGATATCTTCAATGACTCCCCGGTTCGAGAAACTGAAAAACAAGCGCCCATTCAGCACACTCAAAAATTATGATTATATTGTATTAAATATACCTAATTTAAATTAAATATAATTTCCAATCTTATTACAATTTTAAGTTTATAAATGTTATTACATTATTTTGTTCTATTATTATGTTGTAATAAACATAATTTTAGGTTAAGAAAAAGATTTGTTATAACAAATATCTTATATAATAACAATATTTGTTTATAGTACTCATTTTTATGTATTCTATTCTATATATGTTATAAAAAATTACGGAAAAAAGGGGCCGCTGAGAGAAAAAGTTTGGAAACCACTGCTATACGATGTGTAAAGAACCAGGTCTCAAAGAAGCAGATCAATGAGTCTGATTTTTTCCACGATCGCAATCCGTTTTTTTAATTGCTAATATCGGTATGGGTTGATTAGCTACGCGGTTGAGTGTGTTTTGTTCGTTTGGCGAATTGTAGAATGAGTGATTTCAACGAGCAAAGAGTTGCTGTGAACCAGACTTACTATATAAAAGTTCTTAAGCGTCTACGAGACGCTATCCGGCGGAAAAGGCCAGAAATTTGGAGAAGTCGTGACTGGTTTTTTCATCACAACAACGCTTCAGCCCATTCAGCCCTCAGAACTCGCGAGTTTTTTGCCAAACACTCGATCACTGTTCTTCCTCACCCACCCTACTCACCTGACCTCCTTGTGATTTCTTCTTGTTCTCCAAACTCAAAAAACCTATAAATTTTTGAACAGACCTCGTATATAATTTTATATTTAATTTAACTGTGTATTTGAATGATGAATTTATATGCTTATTATAATTTTTTTAATGACAGGTATATAATATATGTGTGTTACATATACCTAATTCTTCGACGATATTTTAAAAAAGAAATTATTACTCTAATTTTTTGCTACAAGTTCTTTTTTTGGTATTGATATATTGCATATATTAGACAGAAAATTAATGTTGAACTAAAAACAATAGACGTTAGTTCTTAATTAATTTTTTATTACAGCTGAATATATAAATAACAATAAAGTTTACAAATATCAGTAATGATTTAAGAGTTAACTAAGACTTGCAAATACAAATCATTATATCAATAATAACTTACAAACTTTTACATTACTGAGTGAAAGTGTATAAAATCTTAGATATAATAAAATACCTTTATATACTAACATTTATTATTTAAAATAACTTTTCTCAACAGTGTGTAACAAACTTACAAATATATGTGACTATTTAAAAATAATTATAATGATAATGATTAATTACGATATAACAATTTTAATATTGTTTATTTGCATTCCATTATCTACAAGTAAAATGGTTGAACAAGAACAATATGAAGAAAATAAGTTACTAGATTGTACGAAAAAAATATTAAATATAATAAGAACAGATTATATTCTTATATATAACTCGAAATATATGAACAGTACACTAATATATAACAATTATAATTTATTTAGTGTCAAAACAGTAGTGGTATTTAATTTAAATAAAAATTTCAGAAATTTATTAAATAATAAAAAATATGATTTGTATTTAATTATTACTGACAATACACACGAAATAGAATACATCTTCAATTTAATGGTTGGAAAATCAATTTGGAATCCTAAAGCAAAATATTTAATTACCTATTTTGGTACAGAAAACATAATAGATATATTTAACATAACCTGGTCAAAATATATTATCAACATTGATGTAATTTACTTCTATAACAACAAAGGAAATATTGTTACTTATTTTCCATATAAAGAAAACAGTGCTGAGTGTGGAGGAAATTTAAGAGTTATACATGTAAATACATGTGAAGCTAAACGGAATTTAACAATAGAAGAATTATATCCGAACAAAATACCAGTAAACTTAAATGGATGTTCTATCAATATAGTAGTCAATATATATGAACCGTCAGTCAAAAATCCTTATTCGAATGGCGAGGATGCTGCAAAATTAGGACATGAAGTAGTTTTATTTAATATTATAGCAAAACAATTAAACTTTACTAAAAACTTAAAGACAATGAGACATGGCTTTAGCAACAAATTGTCCAACGGAAGCTACATTGGAGCTTTAAAATATATTATAGAAAATAATTTTGACATAGCATATGGAAGTTTATTTCCAAATGTGTCTTTACTTTTAGATGTTGACACAACAAGATTTCACAGACAAACTCATTTGACATTTGTTGTTCCAGCAGCACTTCCAAAACATCCGTGGGGAAGTCTTATTGATATTTTTACCATATTTGTTTGGATTATATTGCTTGTAACTTTTTTAATTTTCACATTTATAATTTGGTTCATTGGCAGACAACATAAAGATTTACTACAGTACAAACAAATTTCATTGTGCTTGCTATATACTTTAAATATTTTAATTTTAGGATCTGTTAGATTACCTAAAACCTTGATTATGAGATTTTTAATCATCTTTTGGGTATTGCCAGCATTACTTCTTGCTACTGCGTATCAGTCTCAACTAGTTAGTTTTCTATTAAATCCTCGATATATGCATCAAGTATCAAATAAAAAAGAATTAGCCGAATCAAAAATAAAAATTTATATGATTTCCGATTTTCTTGATAGATTTATTTATTCAGATTTACAAATAGATAAAGAAATTGCTAAACAAGGAGATGTTATGAATATGTCAAAATATGGACAATTGAATGAGCGGTATCATGAGAATATTGCTTTCATATCTGATAGATATTTCTTCAAATATGTGTTAGCTACTAACAAGAACTTCTCTGATCCGAATGGAAAATCAAAAGTTTATATTTTTGAAGAAGATGCATTTGGAAACCCTATTTCAATAATTGTAAGAAAAGGATTTCCATTACTGCAGATATTTAATAAAATAATTTTGAGACTTGAGACAGGTGGTTTTATAAATAAATGGTTACATGACGCGCTTATATCGAAACAAGTTTTTATCAATAGTGTGCAACGTGAAAAGTTAAAAATAATTCATTTGTTGGGCGCATTCTTTGTACTTATACTAGGAATAAGTTTGTCAGTTTTAATATTTGTAATTGAATTATTTTCATATAACTTTAATAAAAATGTGGATCTATAAACAAAAATAATAAAAATAATATAATACATAATTGAATATCTTTCAAACAAGTTTATGTTTGTAGTTATTCCATTAAAGAAAAAAAAACACTACCACTGCTTCATTTATGCTAGCTTTATATTAAGTTGTAATATTAACCCTTATCCGCTTTCCTCCTCCGGAATGTATAATGTAACTAACTAAAAATCAAATATCTTGATATTATTCGACTCTCTCCTATTCAAAGTTTGCGAACGCCAATATTTTAGTTCATTTGAATGTCATTAAAAAAATAATTATTAGACAAATGTAGTTAAAAGTTTATAGATTTATCTTCATTCGTTTATATAAAATCTTTAATTTAATGTTAAATACTGTAACACCTAATCTAATAACATTGTTTTGATTCTTACGAAAATCTTTTGTTTGCTCACAAATAAATTTAAAATTTATAATAATCTTATTTATTATGATATAGTGTCAATATACAGGGAATATTCTACGAAAACGTAGCCATAGGCGATTGACTTGGAAAATGAGTTATCCACTGCCACTGTCATATTGCTTGCCTGATTACAGGAAAATATTTCAAATAAAAGTAGAGAATTAAATTCCGTATATAAATCAATTAACGCTACTCATAATTAGTATTTATTTCATTATTTCTAAAATGTATTTTAAAAGTTGTAAAAATTTTAAATTATCTAGATTGTAAAATCATAAAACTGGAACAAATGTATTACGTTTCACTGTTATACAGGGTGTAGAATTGAAATGTGGCGTATAGGGATTTCAATGTTATTTTTTAAATATTGCTGTATCTCTTTACCTATTCACTTTAAAGCAAAAGCGAAAATACAAAAATTGTTCAGAAATTAAAAACGCTTTCTATAAAGAAAATTTCATTACATAAATGTGAATAGTTCACGAGATATTAATTAAATGAAATTCAAAATTTATTCAAATTTTTTGTACATTGCGTTGGAAAATTAAACAAATGAACTGAATATTTGACATATTGTAAATCAAATTATTTGGTACCAGCATGACGGCTGCCCAGCACATTTTGCAAGAGATGTAAATGCATACTTAGATGAATGCTTTCCAGATTCGTGGATTGGTCGTGGGGGTACAATTAACTGGCCAGCCCGTTCTCCGGATTTGGCGCCAAATGACTTTTTCTTATGGCCATATTTAAAAGAAAAAATTTATGAAACCAATATTGCAAACATTGATATTTAAAAAAATACAATTATAAGAGAATGTGAAGCAATCACACAAAGACAATTAAGTAATGTGCGCCAAGCATTTTATGATCGGTTAGGGCATTGCTTAGCAGTAAATGGAAACTTATTCGAACATTTCTTGTAAATTTATAAATAAATAATTTGTTAAAATTATAGTAGCAATATAATGTATTTTTCTTATTTTATAATAAATACGTCAAACATTTTGTGCACTTGAAATTTATTCACTATTTCCTTACAATATTCTTCAAAAACTTGTTCAACAAATATTACAACACTGTAACAAACAAATGTCAAACTCTTTTACAATATGTCAAATATTCAGTTCATTTGTTTAATTTTCCAACGCAATGTACAAAAAATTTGAATAAATTTTGAATTTCATTTAATTAATATCTCGTGAACTATTCACATTTATGTAATGAAATTTACTTTATAGGAAGCGTTTTTAATTTCTGAACAATTTTTGTATTTACGCTTTTGCTCTAAAGTGAATAGGTAAAGAGATACAGCAATATTTAAAAAATAACATTGAAATCCCTATACGCCACATTTCAATTCTACACCCTGTATATGTATATTGAAATTAATTTTAACAGCAACTAAATTTTTAAAATGTAATATCTAGACAGATTTACAAGAAGAGTTTAACACTTTAAACTCTGGTTTAAATATTTGTGAGACTGTACAGCATGTTTTGAAATACATATGCATGTCAGTGTTGTGCAATCTAACCAGAATTCTTTTAGATAACGATCTGCAATTTTGTGTACCGATTGTGGATCGCAAAGGTAGGTATCCGATTTACGTTTTAAGTGGCATATTTATAAACGTGACTTACAGCATCATTTAAACGAAAAACATAACTGGCGTTATTACCAGCAGAGCGGCATTACTAAACTAAATCATATTTTTTTATGATGTACAAGAATTATTTAATAATAAGGAATATCATCTTATGAGGATGTGTAGAATAATTATTTTCTCTTCGTACGATTATTGAGAAGTCACTTTCTAAGAACAAGGAGATGTTTTGTGGCTTTCTCGATCTTAAAAAATGCATATTATTGTGTTCATCGAGAGACTTTGCGGATGTACTTCTAGAGTTATTAATAGTAATTTGTTGCGAGCGATTCATGCGCTCTATGAAAGTAGCAAAACTGAGGTTAGAATTGATGATAGATTAAATGTTGGAGTGAAACAAGATTATGGGATGTCTTCGTGGATGTTTAACTTGTATATAGATTTATTTTTATAAATGGCGCAGAATGGAGTGGTTTTAATGAAGTGCCTACGCTGGCTTATGCATGTGATGTTATAAAGGATGAATCTGAAGAGTAATTGTTAATAGTTCTAAGTATAAATTAAGTAGGCACAGATTTAAATCTGTTATTTAATGTTGATAAATATAAAGTATTAGTGTTTGAGAAGAGAGATTTTGGAATGAGTACAATGTTCAATGCATGGTGTGAGATTGGGTCATGGTAATGAGTTAGTATATTTGGGTAGGATATTATCAAGGTATGGGCGTATTGATCGAGAGATTAAAGGAAGACTATCTGTGGGATACAATGTACTGGTTGTTCTGGGAACCTACCTATACTTGAAACCTGAATATCTGAGATGCTAAATTGATGATGTAGTAGTACCTATATTAATGTGTGGTAGTGAATGTTAGGTGTAGATGAGGACACATGAGCAGCATATAACTGCTGTGGAAATGAGGAATTTTCGGTGTGTAATGATATACCAAAACAGATTGTTTCTGGTGCATGATGAATGTGAGATTGAGAAAAATGCTGTCAGTTGAGATGGTTTTGGCGTGTGGAACGTATATCGAATGAAAGTTTGGTGACAAAGGTATATGTTGGTGAAATTGAGGGTGAAAGGTTGCGTGGACTACCTATGAATAAATGCATAATATTTTAATTGTGAGGAACAAACGAGCTTGTATGAATGGAATTATGAATGTGGTTGAAGCAAAAGTGGTGTGTCAGGATAGGAACGTTTGGCGAAGATTAATTGCGGGGATGAATCTGTTAAATAAAGACAGGCGCAAGATTCTTGATTTTAGATTCGTTTTTCAGTTTTTACTTGCAATGGAGTGAAATTCACTTTCAAAAACAAACGCAGCACGACACCGCCTAATTTTATTATCTTTAGATTAGTTTACTGTTCTTATATAGAGTTTCTAACTGCAATTATGTGGAATTTACTTTAAAAAACAAGCGCATGTCGACGCTCCTTTCCTTTTTGATCTTTTTAGATTCATTGTTAGAGAAATGGGCGTATGTGAAAGATTAATTAAACAGGTGTACATGAGAGAATGGATGTATATGATTGGAAACTTGTTACGTGATGAAAGATTCCTAGTGTTGACGAATAAATTAGCTTGTATGGAGGGAATATGAATGTCGTTACGTATGGTGTCAGGATAAGAATGTTCGACTGATTTTTTGATAATTCTGATGAGTGGATGTTCTGTTAATGCTTCGTGCTACCTCATTTAATGGGATATAGCATAATGTAATATACGAATGTATCTTTAAACAAAATAGCAGCAACCTATTTCAGGAAATCTTTATAAAATTTGGTTAGTACTTTTATATTTATCTAAACTAAAATTTTCTAACAGGCAAGCAGGCAGAAGAACAGGTAAAATAATATTCCAAATTTTTACTACGTATAAATGATATAGAAACAATATTAGAATTTTGATATAATGATAAAACAATAAGACATTATTTTTATTATCCTTAATTATAATATTACAAATTAATGATATTTGTGTATTAATGATCATATTGATATCATATTTATGACGAAAAAAACGCATTAGTTCAATAATTAGGTGCATTAGTCTAATTTGAAACACGAAAACTTTCTTATATATATAATTATATAAAGGAAGGTAACTATTATAGTGCAAGTATCTAACCTAACAATAATTTATAAATTTCTTCGTATTTGTGTTGAGACTAATTACTTTATATATAAGTAAAACTATATTAAATATATTCTAAATGTAAACTTATAAAAGATGTATAAATTAATTCAAGTATTATCTTCACCTGACATATTTATGTAAAATATAATACTGATTTACAGAAAAAACAACGCTGACAAATAGTGCTTAAAATATTTACTTTATTTTTTATTCAAACAACTGTTAAATGCAAATTATCATCAGTACATTATGAGTAGTCGATTATTATCCGCCGGCAGCTCGGAATGCGGTGGGAGTGGACGTGTGGCGTCAGGATAGTAGCCCTGATTAATTAATTAATATGATTGGGTTAGTGAAGTATTTGTATCGAAAGACAATAAAAAAAAACCTTTTTGTAAATGTTTATAAAGTATGCTCGTATAGCACAAAAGGAATGCCGATATTTAATTATATATTTACTGACTTGGCTATATTTGCTATAGTTTATCGGTGAAACTTTGTACAGTTTGAAATCTTGAATACAATACATTCTTGTATTCTTTGTTAACTACTGCCGATTAGCGTCTTACCTACTAAAAGTTCTGGGTTGGCGCCAGGTAAAATTTTGGTCATTGTGATTTTAACGAAAAGATATTTACCTCAGTAACATATACTGGATTGAAATAAATTGTGTTTTAGTCATTTTCAAAATTGATTTTCTAATAGAAACGCGCGACATCTTTGCTTTAGTGCCGTATACGTATAATTACCACACATCAATTTTATTTTTAATGCATGTTAGTTCATAGATAGATAGAAATAAGATAAGTTAACTTAGAATATTATTTTATTAGTGCATAAGCCGACATCAACAATACAGCAATATTTAGTTTTATGAAGGTTTAGGATTTTTAGTATTTTATTACGAATTGCTTTTAACTTTTATTAGAGTTTTCCGATATTTTAAATTTGTACCCCAAACCTTACTTTCTTTTGAAACGATAAATTTATTAGTTTACAATCACTTGGAATCGCCGAAACGACCTATTTTTATAACCTTAAATCTTCCCTAGATTCTAAGACATCCTTGAGTTTTAACGGTCATTGTCCGGGGGCCAGTTTACCCAGATTCCCCCCTCTCATTTCGAGTAGGTGTTAAAAATATTTGTTATTGGTCGTTTCGGAAGTCGCCCCTCTCTTAAGGGTTGGGCCAACTAGTTTAAATATCCAAATTTTAAAGTTTCAAAGAGAATTTTTTTGTTCAGTTACTAGCAGTTATTTCAGTTGTGACTACTTCGACCTGTAATTTGTTTTCGTAAATAAATAAGGTAATTGTTTTAACAAAATGTATTATTCGTGTCGATTGATACACAACATTAGTTTATGTGTGAAATTTTATATCTGTTTGAAATCTTTAATACAATACATTCTTATTTTCTTGGCTAACTACTGCCGATTAGTGAACCCATAAAACTTCAGTGTGCCGAAATAAATGTGTTTCTAGTAATTTAGAGAAATCATCCATATCAAATTAACAACATGTGCCCTAATCCCATACCTGCGGGGGTATCCTCAAACAGTGTATTATAAAAGTACGCAGAATAGATTTTTCATCATTATACAGTTTGTTCATCTTCTGTTATATTTTTCAATTAGTTTTACAGCTAAAAATGATTCTATCCGTGAAAAGTTTCTACAACAAAATCACAGTCTATAGATACTGTACATCTGAAGAATGCCTCGAACATTATGGCGAAAATTTGAAGAGTAACGACGATGAGAAATGGGCTAGCAACATCTCATCTACGGTCATGAAGAATCAAGGGGAAATACAGCCGTACTTTGTCCACCGCGCTGAAAATTTGGATGACGAAACTAAAGAGTCATGCAGCAGCAACAACGGGACAATTACAGACATGAAAGATCTGAGGAAAATAGAAAATTACTTCGTGGAATGTACTGAGAACTGGAACACCGTTGATGAACCATCCTATAATCCAGAAGAAGTATGGAAGAATCAATTGGTTCTTATGCCTCTGCCGGATTACAAATTGACCATAAGTCAAAGAAAGAACAGTTTCAGGCCGAACGTAAACGCTGGGTAGCATTAAAAAAATCAAAAAATGTTTAAATATATGTTTATATATAATGTATGTATGTATGTTTGCATGAAATAATTAGATTATAAAATAAAATAAATTTTATATTCCAACTGGTCTTTTTATACATATATTTACAATTATTCTTCCAAGCACCGTTTAGAAAGTGAAATATGGAGGAGTAGACCGGAGGCCAGGTATAAAGGCGGAACTTTACTTCAAGAATAACATTATTCTTAGCTATTCTTTGGACAGAAGGTAGTTAGAAGTTATAACAGGCTAGTAGACCCCAAGAGTCATAAAACGATTTAAACGAAGCGTATCGAAATTTGAAAACCGAAGGTGAGATTATTTTTCCAACGAATTCTGATTCCCTTTATTAACTAATTTGTATTATTCTACAGATGGACTTCAGCACTTTGAACAAAACAGGTCAATTAACCAACATAAAACCTTGACGAAGTCTAGCCAATTTAGAAATTAATAAAGTATATAAACTAGTAGATGTCAAATCTGTTAATACTGGACTTGGAAGAAAAATAATTGCAGATTACGAAAACTTTCTTACCTATCTTCCTGGACGGTTCGATGGCTTATCTGATGCAGACATAGCGGATTTAAAGAAGTTCGTTACAAAATGGGGAATAAAATATACTGGAATTAAAGATTATGGTACTACGGGTAAAAATACCCGGCTGGTTGAATTTGTATCTTTCAGAGGTAAAAATTATATAAACTACTACACTGCAGCTCGGTGAGTGCGAATCCTGTACTGTAATTGGGATTAAGTTTCTGTTGTACAGCGTAACATAAATAAATAAATGATCCGAAAAACGTAATGTACAGCTTCAACTCATAACTTCATCACAATTTTGTTTCTTTTTACCTAGGTATCAATCTACTACTAAATCACATTATTGCTTCTACTCAATTGCGTGTTCATGTCACAAAAAGGAATGGCTTTGAAACCTTCACGCTACTTGACTTATAATAGGCAAATTAATAAAATAGATCACTCAGTAACACCAAAAATCCTGTTCTATGTAAAACTGATAGCTCACAATACGTAATTAGAAAAAGATCTTCTGTTAACATTACCATATTTGCGAATATACACTGCAATTAAAATATGTTGAATGTAGAATCGCAGTTTCCTAATCATTTTTACGAACTTTATTCCTAAAATGTATTGAAACGACAAAATAAACAGCAATAAAAATTTGGTGCCTTTATTATATCGTCATATGAAAATATTTTTTCAGAAGAATTGGTGGCAAGAATAAATTATGTTTTCTAAATTTATGTTTATAATAAACTACAAGCAATGCCACAAATACACAAATGTTTTAAGTTAGATTATGAATTGATTGCCATATCTTTTATATAAAAAATCTGATGTGGACACCACATGACTTCCTTGTACGCATATTAAACTATAGATTTTTTTTAATTGCACATATTTGATATAAAATCTATAATTATTTATTTTTTGTTCTAATCCATAGCAAACTTAATTTCAAAAATAAACAAAAAATATATAATATTTAAATTTAGATATCTCGCTTATGCAAAATGCTAATTTAAAAATTCTTAATGTGCTAGACGCAGAATTTAATTCTCTAAAACTTTTATTTGCAGCATTCATTTCTAAAATTAAAATAATACCATTTTTTTCAAGGAAAACTGTTAGCAGCTTCATGTAATGTGCCACTTCCGGTAAGTCTATTTTAACCAAAATCTATTATATTATTTCCATTGATATAGTAGTCTTATATACCAAATTTGGAAAGTTTTAAATTATATTTGAATATAGTTTTTCATGAAAATCTATTATAGGCTTCAAGTAAAGTACCACTTCCGGTAGTTGTATAATGACCAAAAAGGGAGGTGCACAACTAGATGTTATAACAGTCCTAAATATAAAGTTTCAATTTTCTACGGCTTACCGTTTTTGAGTTATGCGAGATACATACGTACGTACAGACGGCATGACGAAATTAGTCAAAATGGATTCAGGGAGGGCCAAAATACCTATTTCCGTTGAAATCTGAGAACCGAAAATTTTCGCGATTACAATACTTCCTTTACTTCGTACAAGGAAGTAAAAATATAGTTTTTCTACGATTGTTATGAAAAGTTGACAATTACGCTCTCATTTGTCATCGTAAAATTAACGTTTTCTGTGGAACAATCGAAAAATATCTTTTTTGCGCGTTTCCATTGGCAACGCGCGAAAAAGATATTAAATGCGCTTATTTCAATAGTTACCAGGGATACAAACAAAACAGAAACTTGTCATATTGGCAATTAACAGAATGAATTTATTTTCAATACGTATACGTTTTTAAATAATTTTAAGATGCAATCGTAGAAAAAATTATGTGTGTATCACGAGCGTAAAGTGTCTTTGTTACTCGAGCACGGTAGTGCAAGAGGAACAGAGACACTTTACACTCGTGATACACACATAACTATTTTTAAAACAATAATAATTGTTTAAATGTTTTATTATAAAACCTATTGTATCGTACCTGTAATTTCGGATACTAGTGTCGAATAACACGAAAAAGAAAATATACGTAATGGAAACCACAAATTCTTAAATACTCATTTATTTTCATGCATATATTTGTCTTGAAATATATCATTATTAATTACAGCTGTTAATCTTAATATTTAGTTTTACGCTGAGTGTACGACAAAACACACATAAATTAGATAAAATGAGTATAAGCTATAAATTAATAAACAAGTAATAAATGCTGCATAATCTTTGAACATTTTAATATGTGGATTAAAATGAAAATTAAATCTTTATAATACAAATAATTTTGAATTAATGTGTAGAAAATCAAGATTTTAAAATTTTTAATATTATTTCCCAAAAATGCCACGCGCAGTAGAAATTGTATATTATAAATAAGGCTTTAGTATCTGCAAGTTTTATTTGAAACTTTTTTCTCTACTATTTTTTAATTAAAATTATTGTGTGGGCTATTTACGTCTATTTATTTGGTTTAGGTGAAGTGTTAGACTGGTGCAAACTTGTGCTTTTACCATTTGCTTAGTCTCTTTATAAGTCAGGTGCAATATAGTTGTACGATGTAAACATAGCCAATGAGAAATGGAAAATTTGTAGTATAATTTTATTCTTTTGTAGTAGTTTTATAAGCCGAAATTCGTATTAGGAATATTCGTAATGAACCCTGTAGAACTTAAATGAATCGAATTCAGGTTTCTGTATTTTAGAATTTATATTTATTGAACTTAAATCCGCCTCGAATCAAATTTAGTAAAAAATCTGTTTTGAATAACTCAACTCAATAAACAGGAACATAAATAAAAAAAGTAGTATATATATTTTGACCCAAATAATAAATCTGCGAAGCAGGTCACCTTAGACTTACAAAATATCAATCAGAGAAGAAGAGTTTTCCGGAAAATAAGTAGTGAGAGCTTGTATTTAAAGAAAAATTCTGTTAAGGAGTAACATTAATTAATTGGCACTCTATAATGTAATGAACTAGAACTGGAAAATATAGTTATTTAAGTACAACTGAGATAAAAACAGGTTATTAGAAATGCAGTTACAGCCAATTTTGTAATACATTTATTAAGATTTGATGTGACAATACAGATTTAATAGGCTAGAACCAAAGTTAAAGTTATTTTAATTCCAATTGGTATGAACACAATTTATCTTACTTCTGATAAACAGTAAAAATTGCGTTTATATTAATTTTGATTTTCAATTTGAAAATAAGTATTGTGTTTCAAGAATTATTCAAATCTAATTAGGAGTATTAGGTTTACTCGTAAATAAAATTAAAAACTAGTTTGTATAGAATAGAGTATTTAATTTTATATGACAGGTAAAATACGCATTTAATATTAAAATCGAATTACAGAAACCTGAATTAGATCGCACAGGATCAAATCTAGATAATAAGGGTATTTATTTGTTTTATAAAAACCAATAGAAAATTATTTCTATTTTTCTAACCTATTACACCTGAGTATTATAATTATTTTAAAAATATATAATTATTTATTTGATTGTTTCATATCCAGTGGAAATTATACAATAAAATTAAATACTATCATTTTGTTTTTAACAAAATTCCAAGCTTAAAACTACTTATAAGTAGATGTTCCAACCAGGTGAAATTTTATTGTGATGCATAAAGATGAAGGATGAAAACAAGTGTATAATGCTGCAATTGAGAGTATGAAATTGCTTGGATGAGCTACAAATAAATGAATGAATTAACTGAAATTTTGTTACGTCACCAAAAGATTCTATGTATGAATAATAAACTGGTTTGTATGAAAGGATTTAAGAATGTGAATGCTCGAAGGTGGTGTGTCAGGATAGGAATGTTTGGTGAAAATTAATAATTGGAAATGAATCAAATAAATAAATATTTCAAGGATTCGTGCTTCCCCATTTCATGAAGTGATAGCGTGATATTATATTTAATCAATTGATTCATAAAAATAATAAAAGCATGATCTCGACTGCTACGCCTCTGTGAAGGTATTTTATGTCACAACTTCATTATTATATTTATATTTTTAATATTTCAAACAACTATTTTCAATTTTACCGAGTAATCAACTATCTCGACATGCAAATCATATCTCGTTCTTGAGATTCAAAAGCGCGACGAGTAAACGAGAGTCGAGACGAGGCAGGATTCGATAAAAATTATTTAATATATGGAAAGTATATTCTTGCTTCTCTAAAAAATGGGGGTTTCCAACAGAGTATGTTATCGTATCCATGGACATCTTAGAACTGCCTACATTTTCTAATAAATTTTCAAATAAAAAATATCATAAATGAATTTGTAACTCATTTGAAATAGTCATAGAAAAAATACTTAATTATTGCTGCTCTCGGCTACTTTCTATTCTATACATGCAAATAGCTATTAACATACCTAGGAATGTTACGAGTATCATTATAGCCGCAGATATCAGTTTGAATTTGAAATCCGAGCTCTACGAGCTCGGATTTTAAGACATCTAAGGCCTGTTATGACTCATAACATCCGTGGTTTGTCATTGTCATCATTTTAGAAGATGATCAGGTAAGTCTGTGGTCTGTATGTTTTTATTTAACGCCATGGTTACAATTGTTTTGTATCATATTTATAAATAATGTTTTTATTTAAACGTCATAACGTGGTCATCTCTAATTTGAAAGACTGTTATGATAAGCAGGAGAAGTAATCTTTGTATTATTGTTGTTTTGAGACCCGTTTGTATTAATAGTGTTATATTATAATTGTGTTTTATTTTCATTCTCTTGATTGTTTTGACAAGTCAGTATGGTAATATTACCGTACAGAATACAGTTATTACTTACTTACCAGAGTACTTTCGTGCATGTAAACATAGGTTTAATATCCTGAAACCGGTAAATACTATAAACAGTATTCAGCATGAGAAGTTAAAAATTATTTATTTAATGGATGCGTTTTGAGTAAGTTCGTCAACTTTAATTTTTTATAATAGAATTAAATACACATAAATGTACCATACAAATATTATAAATAAACAGTACTTGATTCCACCTTGATGTGTGTTTATTTTACTTTTTTAACAGACACATGAGACGCATGTCTGAGGCCATGCCATCGCAGAGCCTTCAATCCACAAATCGAAAAAAAATTCATTACTTAACAATGTTAATTTCATTGTTTCACATATATCAGTCGATATACTCGTCATTACCTACCAGGACTAGTAGATATTATTATTATTTAAATTATACTAACTTAAAAGCATATTTTTAATCAAAAATATTGTATGTTTATCCTACCAAAAATATATACAGACTGGCTTAAAAAGTATTTCAATTTCAACAGGAATCATTCCTACAATTTTGAATAAATGAATAACAATATAACACTTTGTAGCTCATTTTTTCTTACCGGATGAATTTAGGTATTTGATGTAGATAGGCATTCATATTTTTATAAGAAAACTACAATACCATGTTATTGGCTAAATAACAATGATAATTAATAGTATTGCTACATTTACATAAGAAAGTCCAGAAAAAGAAAAAATATTACAATTTAATTATACTGAAAAGTGTTGGGATTCCGTAACTTTGGTTGCTATTATTTATTTATTATATTCAATTGGGAAGTCTGTAAACAGTGCTTAGCACTGATAACTAGATCCAATATATAAAAATTACAATTTAACGATAAGAAATTAATGAATGTTACATATTTCATAAATACATGTTTCTTATACGGTTAATTAATTTAGCTTTAAATCTATTCATAACAACAGTCGTTTTCATTTCTTCTGGATTTTGTTGTACTCTGTAATACACTGATTGTACGCTGATTTGTAAGCTTTTTTAATGCACATTTAAATGTTCTCTAATTCCTTTCTTGTCGTGTATCTTTATTATGATTTTCACATGAAGGAGCTGTGTGACGAAGAACTGTGCCAGCAGAGGATAAAATTACTAACAACTCAGTAGAATGACATGTGAAGTTCTGTCGAACCGGTAGTGCCATCTACCGAGAAAAGCAAAAGCTACGAAAAAGCAATTTAAATAAAAACAAAGACAAAATTAATTGTCCATCTGCTTAGTGAAACCAGTTTTAATAAAACAATTAAAACAAACACTTGTCAAAGATTAACAAAATTTTATTTTATTATTTTGTGAAACTTTGACAAGTATTTATTTTAATTTAATTAAAACTGGTTTCACTAAGCAGATGAACAGTTAATTTTGACTTAGTATTTACTTGTATAATAACGTAGGCGACGGTATAACAAGTTATATAACATAACCGAGATCTGCTGAGGCAGAGTGCCACACTCAGTAATGAGTAAAAGGCGTGATGATATATTTATTTATTTATATAACATATAATAAATAACTTACTAAATGGTCGTAGAAAAACCATGTACACAATAAACACCTTTGAATCCACTAGTTTTAATTTTTGACTTGTTGATCCAAACATTAACATTTTTAATAACAACAAAGACAAAATTAATTGTCATTCATGCACTTGGTGAGACTAGGTATAATAAAAAATATTAAATAAAACTCTAGGCAAAGTCTCACAAAATTCAGCCTCCGAGTCACCTTATGAGGGCATCGTCGGAGGCCGACCAGCACAGTTAGTAACCATGGACGCGTTTCGCTCTTGTTAGAGCTCATCAGCATGGTATAACTCACTTCTTCACCTAGAACAAAGTTCATGTGAAGAAGCTGGTGACGAAGAACTGTGCCAGCAGAGAATAAGATCTCTAACAAACGGTAAGATGACATGAGAAGTTCTGTCGAACCATTAATGCCATCTACCGAAAAAAATGAAAAGCTAAGCAATAGCAATTTAAATAACAACAAAGACAAAATTAATTGTCATTCCATGGTTACTAACTGTGCTGGCCGGCCTCCGACGATGCCCTCATAAGGTGACTCGGAGGCTGAATTTTGTGAGACTTTGCCTAGAGTTTTATTTAATATTTTTTATTAACATTTTTATTTTTCAAATTTACATTTTTACTTGTACAATTATTATACCAGTATACTCCCTACATTAATAAAATATTAAATGCAATTTTGTCGGAGGTCACTATCATCACCAATATTTATAACAATGAAGAATCAAATCTAGGTCAATAGAACTCACACTCATTCGCCAAACATAAGAGAATGTATTTGAAAATCGATCATTAACATTGCACAATATCAAATTTAAAGCTCTAGAATGCAATTTTTGCTCTCGAGACAAGAATAAACAAAATTACCCCACTCCTTCTTCTCATAATATGCATTACATGATTAATTATTGATATCCGAGTTAAATGGCTTGACTTGATTAGCTAGGAATTAGAGTCTGATGTAAAAGGTGAAAATTGCGAAAATTCTGAAAAAAAATCAACAATAGATAACATAATTATTATACAAATAAATAAATAAATATATCATCACGCCTTTTACCCATTACTGGGTGTGGCACTCTGCCGAAGCAGATCTCGGTAAGTGATATATTTCTTTACGTGAAGTGCGATTACCAGCCGTCAAATCACGGCCCCCAAAGATGTTAGTGAAGGGGGAGCCACAGGGGTAGATTTAAATTGGTGAAAATTGTTTGTCGGCTGTGGGGATCGAACCAGGGTTCTCAAGATCCACAGGCCGACTCGATACCACTGAGTCACCTACCCCATATAATTATTATACAATTAGTAAAAAATCATAAATTCCAAAAACTCAACAAAAATTATCAATTGTAATACAATTGAAATATTAGTGTCTACATTCAAATAAGAAATGTCAAATTTAAAGGAATGCTGTCGAAAAATCTGTCATATCTTGCTAAAGTAGGTTGGTTGATGGTAATAACTTGTGAGTGTAATGTAAATGATCGAAGTCGCTGGCGTTACTTCTTACTTTATTCCAACTGCGTCACCCCTTAAGTCATTATAAATTCAACTTTAAACTTTTATTAATTTTGTTCTTGTTGTTATTTGTACCCTCTCATGAACAGCTATTCTTTGTACAACATAATTATCATAAATTATATATGTATGAGGTATGTTAGATACATTTTCGCACGATCGAGTTTTTCACGTAGGTACTTACAGAGGTTGTTTATATACCATGTAAGTTGAATATACAGCCAGAGCTGGGACCAGTACTCAAAAAAAGTATTTAAATACTAAATACTAAATACTTCTAAAAAAGTATTTGAAATACTAAGTACCAGTATTACTTAAAATACTTTTTTGCGTTCAAATGTACTTACAGTACTAAATACTAAGTAAAATTAACAATTAGGTTATTTTATTACAGAATTCAATTTAAAAACAATATTGGTAATATTGTTTGAACTAAAAAGAAGTAAGGAGTTTAGCAACCAAAACAGACGGATTTTTGTTTATTTTAATAATAAATATAATTACATTATTTTATTTTTTCATACAAATATACATACATATTTATATTGCAATATTAAACTATAAAGAGATATGAGGTACGTAATAACTTTAAACAATACACTAATATACGTAAGTGCTAAGTAAAAATAATAGCAAAAATAAACAAGGTTTTTTTCCTTTAGTAGTAAGTTAGGTAAGGTACCTGCGAAATTCATAATCATTTACTATGAATTGTTATTCAATGAATTAGCTTTAAGCAGTACTAGTTGTTCAAAATGTTCATCACTTAATGCATGGCGTCGTGGTGCGTTAATTATGGTCGCAAAAGAAAATAGTCTTTCCACGGGTGCTGATGACGTCAGTGGTGTATTATATGACAACTTGAATACAAATTATTTAATTAATTTTAATCATAGCTCTTTTAACAATTATTAGGTAATAGACTGTAAAAGCATTAAAGCAAAACTTTAGATCAAAAATCTAATTCAGTTCATTGCATTATTTATATCATGATTTTATTAAAATGTTTACCTTCGAGTACATACAAAATAAATGCTAAATAATCTGTAATGTTTTCACTGTTTGAATATATATATATATATATATATATATATATATATATATATATATATATATATATATATATATATATATTTAATATAACAAATATCAAATAGCAAAATAGTTACTAACCTTTCTTGATTTTTCTTTAATAATTGTGAACGCCTACACATAAAACTGCACACTGTAGACTGTAACAATATAGACACTAGCTAACAGCGAACGCAACAAAGTACTACTTGTTTAATCCTGTACAAGCTCCCCCCTTGATGACTCGAACTGTCGAAATACGCATCAGTTTACAGTTATGCGCAAGAGAAAAGTATTTAGTATTTAAAGTATTTTAATTACTTTAAATACTTTTTTGTACTTTAAGTACATGAAAGTATTTAAAGTACTTTTGCATGAAAAAAAGTACTTTAAGTACAGTATTTAATACTAATTTCAAAAAGTATTTTAAGTAAAGTATTTTAAGTATGTGATATACTTAAAGTACTACTTCCAGTATTTTTACTTTAAGTAGTTCCCAGCTCTGTATACAGCACTGCGATAAGTTGCTATAGAAGAAGAAGAAGCTGTTAGAAGTTATAACCTAACTAGTGCGGTAAGTAATAACTCAATTAAACTATAGTATATTTTCTTGTATTTCGCAGGTATTAAAGAATCACATCCAATCTACCAAGCTTCTTCTATTTAACAGTCCATAATACTGTCTTTGATAATGTTTAATTTATGAATTTTTCTATAAATATCACTTTTCTAATAAAAGCAGTTTGTTTCTTATAAAAATTTGATTCCTTAGCAAACGACATGCAATTATGATGTTTATTGTGATTTAATGAAAATTTTTACTTTGAAATTTGTTAAAATAAACTAAAAAACGATCGTACGAAAAATAGTATGCAATACACGGTTGTTAAGTGCTAATAATCGAATCTCGGAAAGTGAAAATGCGAGACGACGTTGAGCATTTTAAAACTTTTCATCGATTCTGTTATATTGCACTTACCAACCTTCTATTGCAATATACTATAAAATTATTCCTTACGATATTATGTTTTTTATTTATAATTTATCAGTAAATAAATAGATAAAATATCTATAGTTATCATTATAATCACATGCTTAGAAATAAATATGAAAGTATGAGATATTTATACATATAATAATACATTTAATGTTAAAGGCTGAGCCTATACAATAGAAATGGTTAACATAGGTTATAAATAACAAATTAAGATTATATAATTGTGTTGAGTACTAATATGGACAAATAAAGTTGAGGTAATTGTATATACATTTAGGTAGACGGAAAGTTATACAATATAAATTTAGTGAGGAACAAGATAGTCGGAATTCGGACAATAAATAATCAAGAATGATATTTTTCGTTAACGTTTCGGTTAATTTATAATCATCCTCAGAACTACAATAAAATTAATAAATGTGATACAATTTTTTTTTGAAATTTTAAACAATAAATGTACGTACCTTAACCAATATCATATCTTTACAATTCCACAATGGTACATGAATGGTATACAGTTTAAATTGAAAATTACAAGTTAATCTAAACAACATTCCAGCTAAGGATTACAGTGTTACACAAAAGAATGTTATACGAACAGGAACAACTGAGTGACTGAAGGTCCAACTAAAATAAAACACCTGTGGAGGCAACAACCACTATTGCCAATACAGTGTCAGAAAAAACAAAAACCAAAACAAGTTGTCAGAGAAATCACGTAGATGGCGAGAATAAACAATTATTTAAAAATATTAATATATAAATTACTCAAATTTTCAATATCAGTTCTTAGGTTTACAGTATTTTTATCTAATTTAATATATATCATTACTAAAAACAACCTTTTTTGTAAATTCTGTTCGATATCTAAAATCTTGACATTTTTTAAATCAAAGTCGTGTCCTGTATTAAAATGGTGTCATGTTAAAGCAGTTTTATCAATATTACCTTTACTTTTACAATCATATATATGGTTCTTGACTCTACTACGTAAGTACTGTTTCGTTTGACCTATGTATGTACTCACGCAATCTTTACATTGCAATTTATAAATTGTGACACGATCAGCCAATCCATTATATAAATTTAGATAACAATTTTAGCAAACATTCTCTTTACTTCGACTACCCAATTGAGTTTAAGATTATTACGTGTGCTATTGTCTAGTTGTATCAACTTGTTGTAACCTCTCTTTGGATATATAGTATTGTTCATGAGTAGCAGATTCTTGCAATAATTTAGTGATAAGTCAAATATGTTGAATTCTAATTTGATCAGGATTAACTCTGTCCGTCCAGTTTTACTTTTCATAAAATCTTTATTTTTCTTGAAAATACCGGAACTTGTAATTACGATCCCTAAATTCAGATGTGTTTACAATATCTGCTCTTTAACACATACAATTTTTGTTTTTTTAATTATTTATTTGTAGATCGTAATTACTACAGTATTTCTCCAGACATTTAAGTTTTCTATGAACATCTGAGATACAGTTGCACAGTATCACTAAATCATCTGCGTATAGAAGCATAATGATGTCCACAGTGTGATTACCGCAAATACCCTCCATTCCTTGTTTTCTGAAGACATTTTCAATATCTGCAATAAATAGACTAAATAACAGTCTCCCTGTAATACTAATTTATTAACTTCTATTGGCTTCGAACAGTTTCTGTCAATGTTCAGGATAATCTCGGCGTTGTCATATATGTTTTTAATAAGTCATATAAATTTGGCACTGACACCCAATTCGAATAGTTCGAACCATAGTTTTTGTTATTGATATCGAACACTTGTTTGAAATCGACAAATATTATATAAGTGTTGCGCTTCTCTATTAAATGCGATTGGACAATAACACTCAATGTAAATAAATTATCTAAACAGGAACTCTTTTTTCTGAATCCATATTGAGTTTCAGGAATAATATTAAAACTTTCAGCCCATGTCTCGATGCGACTTGAAATAATGTATGTTAGTTTTTATCACAGTGTTTAACATAGCTATTCCTCTGTAGTTGTTCGGATTGGTTTTATATTATTTTTTGTGAATGAAAATTAAATTTCCTCTGGCAAGATTTGGCGGTATAGTTTTGGAATTTCGACATTCATTTAGACGACAATGTAATGATTGGAACCAGTAATTTTTTCATGTTCTTATTATTTCGTTTGAAATTAGATCAGGGCCAGGGGTCTTGTTTTTCAGACATTTTAGTGTACCTTTCAGTTCATGTTCAGTTATGTTAGTATCTAAATAAGGGTATAAGACCGAAGTGAATTGTGTATCGGTTTGAATGTTGGATTTGTATATATTCTCATAAACCCGTTCCCAGTCCTTTATATTAATGGGGTTCGTACATACTGCTCTAGTTTCATATTGCTTGAAGGTTTTCCAGAAATGTTTTAAATCGGAGATTTTGTTGACGTTGTTGCTAATTTAACCAACTTCGTAGCTCCTGTATTTCTCGAGATAGTAATAGAGAACGTTTACCAATCAAAATAAACACCCTATATAGTATACATACGAGTATATTTATTGATAACATATGATCCATTGTTGAGAAAATTATATTTCGAATAGTAATTTTTTGTGTTCTATCGAAGATATTTTTAAATTCGTATAATTAATACAAATGTTTGAACTCTTAACTACAATAATAGATACAAGAGATAATATGTTTAATTCATAATAAAAAATATATTTTTCCGGAAATCATCATGAAATTATTCCATTACATGATTATTTTGAGTCAGGAAAGTAGCTCATTACAGTACTAGTCAAGATCAGCATAAGACAAATACTCATTTATGATAAATTTCATTTAATTTTTAATTTAAAATAAAACAATATTATAATTTAATATCAATAGTTACATGTTATACACTGGAAATACATATGTATCAGCCTTATTAGAAGCAGCACCACTAAATATAGCACTTATCCTTGTATCTCCATTGGCACATTTAGGATCTATATTCGTTGTTTTTTTCTCCATTTAAAATTTTACTAGCTATTGCTAATTTATTTTCTAATGACTCCTCTAAATCTCCTTCTGCTACTGTTTTGGATCGCCATCCATCGTTTCTCTTTAGTTTTGTGATGTCTCCACATCCATCAACAAATCAAGTTGCCGACGTGCGACGCAAGCAATGGCCTACATATTCCTCAGAATTAGCTAAGTTAAGCTACACAGCAATTTTTACAAAAGTATGGTATGCAAGCCAATTAATTAAATTGAACTTTTTCCTTGTTTGTACGATGTGGTGTCTGAGGCTACATACTTTTTATATGATGTTCTCGTATATTCAGTTTATTATTTTCTTCTCCAACAACAAATCGCTTTTGTTTTTGAATCGGGAATTTTGATAATTAGAATTTTGTCCTATTCTTCAATATCTTAAAGTGACATTTTTGTAAACTCATCACAACGACATGCTGTTGCTAAACCGATGATTAGCACAACCTTAATAAAGATTAGAAAAATTAATCTGAAAATAATTAAACATTACAAGTAGATAATACCTTCACCATAAATAATTCTTTATCTAGAAGAATTTTATAGATTTCGATCCCAGAAAAATCTTTGATTTGTTTCCCGCTTTCTCATATCGACTTAAATTTGTTGCCAAATCAAGGAGACAGTAGCGGTTGCAGCTGCATTTATGTCAGGTGGGATGTAATAATCACATTTAGTATTGTTTTCTTCTTCAATTATAGGTACTGATTTATTATCACAATTGGATCGATCACAAGACAATTAATTTTCATAAATGTTTATTTACTATTGATTTTTCTTCATTACCTTGGAGATGTATGCATTATGTTTACATACCTAACTAAGGAACTTGATTATAAAAACATTTTTAAATGTTAATAATAACTATCATTTTACGTCCGGTTAGTATTTTAACAAGACTCGCAGTCTTCTACTCATTCTGTAAAAGAACTTCTACTGGAAAATAATTATTATTTCAAAGAGAACAAGTGAGATTATCGTTCCTGGGTCTATCTTCCACCAGTATAAATCGACTTATGATTTTTGAAGCAAAAAATATTGTACAATCGTTTCAACTAGCCTACAATATTATCTAATGCCACTTTTGTCAGTTCTGTCTACAATTAATTTTCTTCATTTAAAGTATATCTAAATTGTGTGTTTTATTAATCAAATAAAATAAAATCATTTAAAAAAAACAAGCAGTAGACAAAAGACTAGTGTTTTATTTTCTTTTACAAAATTAAAAACTGTTAACAATTATTATATATTTATTAGTCGCAATGTTTCCGCCTCATGTACACTCGGCTACAGAAATAAGGAGCAACATAGTGCACATTTATATAATGTATAATACTTGCAATACGAGATTTTAATTTTGAATGTTTTTCAAGGAGTGGGCATACCTACAGTTTTTATTTAGTTTTCTCGCTACCTCGCCAGTTATCCTTGCAAAACCTTAGCTGCTTTAAGTTTACTATACAACCACCTTAAAATGAAATTGTAATTTGAAACAAATTATATAATAATATTGTGAACGCAAAGTATAATAACAATTTTGTTAAAGTGTTACATCGATAAATGTATTTTTAATTTTATTTCTCTTGGCAACACTGAAATACGTATCTACAATGTTTATTCACAATTCTCCAACAGCACATTTTGTCAGTTTCATTCGTTTAGTGAATATTGAGTGAATACTAAAATTTCCAAAGGTCGGTAAAGTTAAGAACTCATTGCAGATTTAATTGAATATTAAGAGAAGGAGAAAATCCGTAGTGATATGATTACGGTACCAACATAGACGTAGTAAGATATAACGCCATCATTTTAGTTACTTTTATTTATGACGTAAATATATAAACTGATTTAGCAAATTTAGATCATACCTAGACTATTTTTTTAATATGGTACCTACTCTACGTTTATGTACCATTTTAAATTTTTCTGTATCCATCTGCACTATTTCCAAGTGCCGCCACTGTCCAGCATTTTTTATTATTGTTTACTTGAAGTAATCTATGATTGTTTAACAGTGAAACAAAAGTAAATCAACACAATATTAATCACCCTTAATCTTTTTTCTAAAATATTTTTTTATTAAATGTATGAATTTATATGCATGTTATTAACGAATGCAATACAAACATGCATGGAACAAATATAATTATATTTACTTACATATTATTTAAAATACCAAAGAAAAAAATAGATTATGAATGTATCTCATATACTGTTGAATATTTATTTTCACAACAAAGAATTTTTTTGTGCCAAACCCATTAAAAGCAACTTATATATATATATATAATAGGTAATTATAAAAATGAAAATATACATACACTTTTTAAATCTCTTCGAATAAAGAAAAAAATCAAATTTGATGTTTAAGTTCTATTAGTAAATGAAACATAATATAACAGTACAATAGTAGAATTTATTATAATGAAATTATTAGAATATTATCAATATAATATTGTGTACGTACACAATTACCGTATTCTCTAAAAAAATATTACTTATATTATTCTCAAATAATATGGTACCTACATTAAATATCCTGCACTTAACATATTACATTTTTATAGAATTAAATAAATACATATAAAATGAAAATTATTGCAGATATACCTAAATTTTATTCATTGATACCGTACTGTATTCAATGTCTCCATATATAATAATTTTAATTTTGTTCAGCATATTTTATTCTTCAACCAGTGAAATATCACCAGAAAAAGATGATGATTATTTTATAATAAATTGTATAGTTAATATAATAATTGACGATTTTCTGCTTATTTGTAATACTGAAAATGATTTAAATAAAAATATGGACTTTTTATTAAAAAATATAAAAAGTTCTGTAACAATTTTGAACTTAAATTCAACAGGAATAGATTTTGTAAAGAGTGATAAATACCTATATCATTTATTAATGATAAAATATAAAAAGGATTTTATAAATTATCTGAATTTAATGCAAGGAAAATTAGTTTGGAACCCAAGAGGATATTATGTAATATTTTATTACGGAACTGAAGATATTATAGAATTGTTTATTGAAGCCTGGAAAAGATATGTTCTAAATATAAATATTATATCTGTAACTAATCATCCAACAAATATATACACATATTTTCCTTACAACAACAAGGAATGTGGTGAAAACATAAAACCAGAATTTTTAACTCAGTGCACTTTAAATACATCTCTTCAAGATTTATTTCCAAATAAAATTCCTTCACAGCTGCATGGATGCAGTGCTAGAGTAATGGCAAATATAGCAGTTCCATTTGTTAAAGATCCGTTTAGAGTTGACGACAATGTGTTAAAAGCAGGATTAGAATTACCAATTCTCAATAATTTATTTTCGGCATTTAATCTTACACGGAAAACGACTTCAGTAAAAAATTTATTTGGATCTAAAATAGAAAATGGAAGCTATACTGGAATATTAAGTTATTTAGAGAAAAATAAAACAGACATCATTTTTGGAGGTTTATTTCCTAATAAAACATACTTTAATGATTTCGATGTAGTTTTATTTTATTCACAAGTTTCGTTTGCATGGATGGTACCTGCTGCACTTCCGAAAGAAGCATGGACTAACATTATTAACATTTTTACTGGGTTTACATGGATAATGATTTGGTGCTGTCTTGTCTCATTTTCATTTGTTATATGGATTATAAGAAAATATCACGATGATTTAGATTTGTATAAAGAAATTAGTACATGTATACTGTATTGCTTCTTAATATTATTAACAGGATCTGTGAAATTACCAAACACATCATTGTTTAGAGCAACAATAATACTATATATAATACCTGCATTGCTTTTAGTTACGTCTTATCAATCCCAGTTAGTTACTTTTTTGTTAACCACAAGATACAGGCAACAGATTTCTACTAAAGAAGAAATACTAAATTCACCTTTAAGTATTATTCTTATTGCAGACCATTATAGCAGATTAAAGGGATCTGGTAACAAAGTAGATGAAGATTTATCTAGACGAGGTGAAGTAGTTACATTTGATGAATATTTTAAAAATCGTGACAATCCTTCTGACAGTAAAGCACTGATTGTTAATCAAGTAACAATGCGTTATACAATTGCACGTAATTTAAACAGTAACTTTACCAGAGCCGATGGGAATTTAAAGGTTTATATATTTAAAGAAAGCGAATTTGGTAATTCCATTTCTATGATTGTTAGAAAAGGTTATCCATTATTGGATAATTTTAATAAATTCATATATAATCTACAATCGGCAGGATTTATAAGTAAATGGCATCGAGACAGTGAATCTCAAACCATTCAAGCTATAGAAAGTTCTGATAATACCAAGTTTGGAATTATTCATGTGTTACTTCCTTTTTTCATTTTAGTATGTGGTTTATCTTTGTCGTCTATAATTTTTATTATTGAAAGAGTTATGCAGATATATAAATTGAAACAAGCACGATTTTAAGATTATTTAGATATATTTCATTCTATTAATTAAGTACATCTTTTGTTTTTATGAATAAACTGTATTCTCTATACAATAAAAATGTTAAAAATTAATCAATGAACAATATACCTAAAATTTATTACCCACTCACAACATTTTTACACAATTAAAAAACTGTTTTCACAAACCTTAGTTACATTTTTATGTAGGGTCGTCCTAATGGAAACGCACTTCAAGCACAGTGTCTTTAAGAAAAACCCAATCCAAATTGTGCATTCCCTTCAGCTAATGGATAAATCACTTCGCCAGGAGGTGTAAAAAGATTTTACCGGTTTCAGAATATTAAACCTATGTTTACATGCACAAAAGTAGGCTGGTAAGTAAATAATAACTGTATTCTGTACGGTAATATTACCATACTAACTTGTCAAAACAGTCAAGAAAATGAAAATAAAACACAATGATAATATAACACTATTAATACAAACGGAACTCAAAACAACAATAATACAAAGATTACTTCTCTTGCTTATCATAATATATATATATTAAGTTAGCGAACCACTATTTCCATAGAAGACGCTGAATCCGCAAGAATCCCCACACTAGTAGCTGTAGTCATATTTCATTTTTTATGTTGTATTCTCACAATGTAGTTAGTTAAGAATTGACCTCTGTTTTGTAAAGATCTACTTTTAAATGTTTATAATAAATCTTTGTGTGAAATAAATTTTTTAAATACTCGAATCTCAATTCAAGTTTCGTAATGTATATATATATATATATATATTACTCTATCCTAAGGGCTACTCATCATCATCATCTCTGGCGCTACAGCCCAAATCGGGCCTGGGCCTACCGGACTCACCGAGCCGCAGTTTTTTACACTGCCGTACTGCCGGTTTTCGTGGTCTAATGCTACATTATTTAAGGCGTATAAGTGACTAGCTTATAGCGCCCGAGTGTGATAAATACATGTAACTGTATTTTATATTTTACGACAAATCACACATTGTCGACAGGCGGATTCGAACTGACGGACCTTGGTACGGGTGACGGCACAGTATGTTAAAAGATGTACCTTAACACGCTCGGCCACCGCGCCTAAGGGCTACTACTATTCCTAAATATATAAAAAGTAATTAATAAGGTTTTATAATGATTTGCTTATATATCTTTAAACTTTTAGCTGTAAAGAAAAAATTTAGTTATACCTTCATAAAACAAAATTATTATCTTTTAAAAATTTTATTATATTCGCGGGACTCTATACTCCTCGTGCTGACTTACAAGTGACCCGCAGATCGCTAGTTGGACAGCACTGGTATAGAGAGTATTTTCTTCTGTGGAGATAAATATTGAAATTGAAGAGATGTAGATATGAACCGTTGCACTTGCGACAACATTGTCCGATCTGCAGGAGTGAGATGGGACAAATTATAATAATTTTTGTGAGTTCAATTTTCGTATTTGCCCCTAAATCTTTTGCACACGCTAAACCCAGCAACTTGCCGTGTTGCTGTTCTTGGAACCATAGTCTGCTGGCCGAGGGTCTATTTATTAGGGGTTGTAATTTTTTTTACAACGCTGTTATTGTGTATTCAAATATTCGTTGTGTTATCTTTGACTTCCGAAATATCAGATGATATGGGTTTCACATACATTTAAGATTTAGATGAATTTGCCCATAAGTTATTTTGTATAAATTATCTTTTCTTAAAATATTTATTAGATTAGAAACAACAGCAATTAAAATAAATGAACTGTATGCAATATAAATAACAAATAATTTTCAAATTATTTATAGTACAGAAATGAGGAATTGCTTTGCTTAAATAAATATTAAAAAATAACATCAGGTAGATATTACTTATGTATGATTCACACTGTACCGTAGTTCGTAAAGTTTCAATCTGTAACATTATATACTTTTTCTACGATTGCTATGAAAAGTTGACAATTACGGTCTCATTTGTCATCGAAAAGTTGACGTTTTCTGTGGAATAATCGAAAAATATCTTTGTCGAAAAAGATATTAATTGCGTGCTTATTTCAATAGTGACAGGGATATAAACAAAACAGAAACTTGGGGTAGGTGGCTCAGTGGTATCGAGTCGGTCTGTGGATCTTGAGAACCCTGGTTCGATTCCCACAGCCGACAAACAATTTTCACCAATTTAAATCTACCCCTGTGGCTCCCTCAATACTAATATCTTTGAGGGCCGTGATTTGACGGCTGGTAACCGCACTTCACGCGACAAATATATCACTTACCAAGATCTGCTTAGGCAGAGTCCCACACCCAGTAATGGGTAAAAGGCGTGATGATATATTTATTTATTTATTTAGAAACTTGTCATATTGACAGTTGACAAAACGAATTTATTTTCAGTACGTATACGTTTTTTAATCATTTTAAGATGAAATCGTAGAAAAAATTATGTGTGTATTACGAGCGTAAAGTGTTTTTATTTCTCTCACACTATTGCAGCTACCGTGCTCGAGTAACAAAGGATCACTTTACGCTCTTAATACACAAATAACTATTTATTTTTCGCGCGTTGCATTGGAAACGCGCGCATTTAACGTCTTTTTCGCGCGTTGCCATTGAAGACGCACAAAAAAGATATTTTTCGATTGTCAACTTTTCATAGCAATCGTAGAAAAACGATATTTTGTTTGTACCAGATACAGGGCCTAATATTAACATATATATTATAAAAATACAACATAATTCTGTATTTTGGGAAGAAATAATGGTTCCAAAACTAGTACATTTTTATCAAAATTTTTGTTGCACAAATTAGTTGATCCTCGATTTCATTTTTCTTGTTCAGATCACATTTGCTAGAAATATCGTCAGTCTTCAGACTATTTTTGACAAAAATTATTCTGTGACCGTAGTGGTAAAAGTTTATAGTTACCCCGCAAAAGATATATACCTGCTTCCAAACCATTGTAGCTGCGAGGGCACAAGATGCTAGTTTGGTTGCATAGTTTTATACATTTGGGATTTAAAACATGAAAATATGATATAAAAATCGAAAACAAATATACAGTTTTCTCTTGAACGGGTCATTTTTTAAACAAATTTGACTGACAAAAAGTTTTATTTTTTCATAATCTTTAATTTCATATACAAATTGTATATTGATATGCTCTGTAATCTGTGAAAAGTTTGATAATGTCCAAACACAAAAATGACTGTATCTTGTTTATTATAAACTTTATCAAAAAACTGACTGACAAATGTTAATATTTTTATATCATCATTATTTATATAAAATTTGAATAAAATTGGTCTGTTAGAAGAGCAGATAAGTTTATAGCATTTTTGAGAGTTTTTGTTTGTACTCCTGAGTGGCCTTAAATTTATTTTCTTATCTCGTATAATAGAGAATGCTAATTTAAATAAATGGATTATTCCGAAAATTAATATAATTATTTTTTTTAATATTTACATGTATATATCGGTTCTTCGCCGAACACAATATCTATGCCCCATATATTTCATATAGTATAGCACAACTCAATAATAAATTTGCATGAATCCAAGTTACCTTCAACTTCAATATTTGTTTTTACAAAAGAAAATACCTTCATAGCTGTCCAACTAGCGATCTACGGATTTTCTTTTATGAAGGTATAATTATATTTTTTTGTTTATAGCTAGAAGTTGAAATACATACAAGTATAATCATTATAAAACTTTACTTATCACTTTATATATATATTTAGGAATTTTAGTCTCCCTTAGGATCAAATCATGAATCAAAATATATAAATGTACCTACAAATGATACGAGATACCACGCCTACCAGGGGAGTGGGGGTAATATATATATATATATATATATATATATATATATATATATATATATATATATATATATATATATATATATATATAATTATACATTATCTACATGAGCCTGGGTTTATATTGCTGAGAGAATTCGTACTAGCACTACTGTGAAAATCAAAATAAAATTTATTCATTTAGCACGTTTATGTGTACCAATAAATATAAACAAGTTATTAATCATTCTAAAAAATATCCTCATGAAAATTAGCCTAAAAATATATCTTGGCATTCAAAGCATTAATTTTTTCATCATAAACTGGAAGACTTTTCAGTGCATTGTTATTACGGAACATTACATTAATTACACAATGTCTGTATCTGCTTGTTGTCCTGTAAATAATGCGTGTATAAATATTCCTACTACTAATTTACTAATTTAAATTTTTTTATTATTACACTTAATTGCCATCTATTGGGTAATAGTTTGAATATGTAACCACTATATTTTGGTTTGGATCTTTGCTAAATCCGCCATTTTAGGTATTTTTATTTTATGATGTTTCATAATTATGCATCTGCATAAAGCTATTAAGTAGTGTTTGAATATTAGAGAGTTGCTTGCGTTCCCCTAATTTCAACTAAATATTAGTTTGCATTTGTAATTGCCCAAGTACTAATTTAATTTAAATTTCGAATGTGTAGCCAACATACGAAACTAAATTATATCTTGTTAGAGGGAAAAATATCAATATATTTTAGATTTACTTGTTATATGCCTCTTATTATTCAAAATATATAGACGAATTCTAAAGAAAAGTAACATTTTAAATGTCTAATTAAATATTCAAATTCCACAGTGTAGAAAAATGCTTTTTGAATTTGTGGGCTATATATTTTGAAACTACACAAATCTGTATAAATAAATTTAAAACATTTACCTTATTAGCAGTTGATTTCCAAAATATTGGTCTAGTTTCATAAATTTGCCTCGCACAAAAAAATTATATTTTATGTTGGTAAATGCAACTAAAGAAATAACCTACAAATTCTAAATTGGCATTTGAAATGTCAATCTTGAAATATAACACACGTGTTTGTATTTAAGATAGATTTTTTTTAATTTGAATTGTTAAATAGTTTAAATAAAATTTAACCATGGCGGAGAGTGCAGGTTTTCATGTAGAGCGTATGATCCCCGAATTAGAACAAATTCGAAGGTTAAATTTATTCAATTCAGAAGAATTAAAGTATGTCTCATTTGTAATATTTTTCAGAAATAATAAACTAGTATTTTATTTTACAGCGAAATAATAAAACGGCGAAAAGACTTTGAACACAAAATAGAACGTTCCAAGAAAGAAAAACAAGATTATTTATCTTACATCAACTATGAAGTTAAATTGCTTAGAATGATTAAATTGCGGAGAGACAAGTTTCGCATTTTCGAGAAGAAAGATGAGATTGAATATGCAGTAACGAAACGAGTGACGAAATTATATAAAATGGCTTTGGCATATTTTAAATCCGATGTTAAACTGTGGATGTCCTATATCAATTTTTGTACTCAAACACGATTTGTAAATGCTGTTTCTGATGCATTCAGGCAAATGTTACAAGTATGTGCTAGGTGCATTGAAATTGAGAATAAATAAACTCAATCAAGTATACTTTGTTTTAGGTTCATGGAGATAAAATTCACTTATGGAAATACGCTTCAAGATGGGAGCTAGAAGAATTAAACAATGTAGATGGGGCTTTAATTGTTTTAAAACAAGGTATACACCACCACCCAGATTCAAAAGAACTGTACACTGAAGCATTTCGACTCGAATTGGAATCAGCCTCACAGCAGAATAAAAACAACAAAACTTCAGATGAAAATCATAATAGTGAAAAAAGTGTACTGAGAGCAGATGTTATGTTTAATACATCAGTTAAAGCTATTGGCGATGATGTAGAATATATTATCTCTTTATTGGAAATAGCAACAACTTTTGATTTCACAAGTACTCTACAAAGAAATATTGTTGAATATCTAATCAAAAATTGTTGGAAAAGTGAACTAATGTGGCACACAATGGCTTTACGAGAACTTCAAGGTTTACATTATGATGAAAATAAAGACAATAAATCTAGAATTCAACTGTGCATAACAGTTTATAAGTCAGCTATACAAGTGGTTCCAACCAGCTTGATGTGGGAGAAATATTTAGATACATTAATAGATTTATATCGGGATAAGAGCAAGAAAAAGAATATGAAATACATTTTATTAAAAGCATTAGAAGAAGCGTACAATTCTGGATTTTTATTAGAAAAACATTATAAAGTGTGGATTGAAATGGAGGAAGATACTAAAAAACAATTGGAAATTTTAGTAATGGCTACCGCTGTCTTGCCACAATCTGTTAATTTATGGATTTTAAGATTGCAACTTCATATTTCTCTGTCACAAGAGGAAAAACTCTACTCAGTTGCACAAGATGCCATAAACACCTTAAAAGAAAAATGTTTACCAGTTTTTAAAGTTTTAATACAGTACAAAAGTTTAAAAAGCAATTTTCTAGAAATGAAAACTTTATTTGAAGAAGGAATAATGAAAGAACCAGAAGTTTCTTTAGAGTTAAGGCCAATGTATATTGAATGGTTGTGTTTAGGTAAAAGTATAAAAATGGCTCGACAAGAATATGATAAAATTGCAAATTATACGCCATATTGTGTTGAACTTCATAAGAAAATGATTCAGTTAGAAATGGGTCGACCAGGCTCCGTATGCATGAATGCTATTAGAAATGTACATAAACTTGCTTGTCACCAATTCGGTAGAGATAGAACTGATGTTTGGTTAGATTATATTAAGTTTGAAATGACTGCTAACCCTGCATTAGTAGCAGACATATACAATTATGCTAAAAATACTTTAAATGAAAATTTTGTTAGTACTTTTATGTCAGAATATGCTTTGTTAAATACTTGCTCAGATTAATAAAATTAATTTTTATCTCTGTGGTCTCTTTTTTTTTAGTTAAAAGTACTTTATTAGTAAGTGCATATTTTATTTATTCCTTATAACCCAACTTTCAGAAAATAGAGATAATATCTGGCAGTCTCGATTTTTTTTATACATCTCTAGTTAAAGCATTTTAATCGTGTTAGTATTAAGACATTAACAACCTGATTCTGAAAAAGGTTTTAACTAATCCTGAACTTTGGTTTAACTAATCTGATTTAAAAAAGTTAATTTCCGAAAATCAAATCGGAACAAAACTGTATTAGAGCGCATTTAAATATTTTTGAGAATATGGTTAACTTTATTTGATTAATTTAAAATTCGTGAGTACTTTACACGTTTTTGAGGATTAGGTTATTAATATTTTGCTGAAATTAGATTAATTCTATCCGAACGTTTCTAATATCAATGCTGTTTCCATCCTCAATGTCTGACTGTCAATTGATTTCAAAATTTTCTATGGAATTCTAGCAATGACAGATTTTCTGTAATATTTATTTTTTTAATGATTAATTAAACAATGAATTTGTAATAATTTTGAAAAAGTTGTCAATTAAACTATTGTTCATTTTAGTTATTACGGATTTTGTAACATACCCACCGTTTTTTAAACAAACCGTTATACAGAAATTTACAGGCGAGAATAAAAAGGTAACAGGCGAGCGCTAGCGAGTCTATTATCTGTGTGAACCTGTAAATTTCAGGCAACGGTCGAGCATTGTACAATGTTTTATGGGCATTTGAATTGCAATATATTCATATTTAATAAAATTAATTGCAGTAGTATAACTCAATAACTAAAATGTTCAATCAAGATAGACTTTGAAAATCTGACAGATTTTGTTTAATCAAAAGATGTCAGACGTTTCAAATCAGATATGTTGTTATGATATCCATGTGAACAGCCCATTATAATTTTTACGTACATTTGAATCGTAATGAACTGTTTACTTAACTCTGTCTCTAGGGGTTACGAGACTTATAACGTGCTAGCCCGTGTAATAGTATATTATTCAATGAGTAAGTAATATAAGCTATTACTCAAGAGAATGAAGTTTGCAACACGAGCCGAAGGTGAGTGTTGTTAATCATTCGAGTGAGTAATAGCTATTACTTGCGAATAGAATACTATACTTTATCTACGACTATATGTTATTATGTAATAAGATTTTACAATTATTTTTTTATGTTACATTATGAATAAGTCAGATTGCTTAAATTTTTTGTTTTTATTTTTATTTAATCAATATTAACACTACTTAATATGGAATAAGTAGCCCATAATGACGATTTTTTATATTTATCAGAAAGTTCGCCAAAATATACTATAAGAACATTTTCCGAAAAGGAATTTACATTTTTGCGTATTCGCCAATCCATAAAAGCTTTATAAACTTGTTCATACTTTTTTTTTATTTTTCGGGCAGTAAATTTAAGAAACGTACGTGTGCGGCTTCTACAATATCTGGTGGAGTACAAATTTCACTTTGTTCGCTTTCAGAATCTGTAACTCACATGTATAATCACACAAATTACAGTATTATTGTAAACAAAAACGTTTTAAACTAATTTTGACAGATAATTAACAATAGCGCGCTTCACTGTTTCATAGCATACTTAACGCGCGGCAATTATCGTTATTTTTTGATTGGCTATAAAAGTGTTAAGTAATGAAAATTCAGACGTGTGATTAGTCGTGAAGTGTTGAGTAATGAATTATTACTTAACACTGTCAATAATGATTAGTATTACTTATCATAAATTTCAAAAGTAATGAATACATTATTTAATAAGAGTAGATAAAATTTATAACTGGCTGTTGACATTGGTTATCATGACAACATATCTAATTTTAAACGTTTGACACTTAAATATTTTTTGATTAAACAAAATCTATCAGATTTTCAAAGTCTACCTTGATTGAACATTTTAGTTATTGCGTTATATATATATATATATATATATATATATATATATATATATATATATATATATATATATATATATTGCAATTAATTTTATTAAATATACATATATTACGATTCAAATGCACATAAAACATTGTACAATGCTAGACCGTTAACTGAAATTTACAGGCTCACACAGATAACAGGCTCGCTGGCGCTCGCCCGTTACCTTTCTATGCTCGCCTGTAAATTTCCGTATAACGGTCTTGCAATGTAAATAACTATTACACGGGCTAGCCAGTTAAGTCAGGTAACGAGCAAAACCTGACTTGTTTGTAGGACATAATATCTTAAAAGAACTTTTTTCACTGTTTTTCAACTGTTTGATGAGGCTTTCGGCGTTATTTTGTTTGTTATTTTTTACTATTGACTACATCTTTTTGGATGTTCTGTATTTTATTTTATCCTGTAACTATTTACACATACTTTTTGCTATGCCCTGATGAAGTTGCGTTTGGCAACGAAACGTTGGCTCAGTAAAAAAACCGTATAATTTCTGACTGGATTCCTGCGTATTATTATTATTTTTCAATTCCTACCCACAGTCGCTTATTTACAAACCTTCCATAATCGATTATGGTACATGGCAATCAACTATAATCTATCGAGTTCAACAGTCGTGGGTTCAAATATTCAAGATTGTACTTTCAGCAGAAATAATCGCCTATCTTGTTTATTACAAGTGCAAGACCATTTAAAATATCAAGTTAATCCCGAGAGTCATAGCTGCTACCACAAGCTTTGTTTTTGGGTGTTTAAAGAGCACGGTTTTAACATGTTAAAGATAGCTAAAACACCCAAATACACGACTTGGAAACTTAATTTCCTAACTTTCAAATATAAGTTACTTTATCACTTACGACAGTACTGCAACCAGTAATGGGTAAAATGCGTGATGATATATTTATTTATTTATAACCTTGAATTTTGCATTACAATTAGGAAATAAAATTCTTTACTCTATTAACTATGTATTACATTTTAAAGGATTTTTTTAATGTTTTAAATAAACAAGAGTTCAAATTATTCAAAAGAATATAATCATTGTTATTTTTCACCTTTACCGTAAAGGAACACACCTAAAAAACATCAACAAATCACGTACTGTAACTGTGTCAAAACTGCGGCTCCGTTACGTCATCTACACCCACATAGTTCCTTCCTAAACACGCTTAGCGAAGATTCGTCTATTTTACATAACCAAACTGACGCTGCCCAGTACCGGTCAATATGCGTTAGAGTGAGACCGCGCGGACCTTCCTACCCTTAGCTAGGCGGAGATAGCTAACCCTGCGTCATCACTTTGCTACAAGACTCCATCTTGTATTAATTTGCAATTAATTTAAAATGAATCTTTGCAAATTTTATAAACATATGCGAATTTGCGGCAATTTATTCAGTAGAATTGGAAATACATCGATCATTGGTCTTTTCATTACCGTAAATTTATTTTATTATAGGAATCAATTCGTAATGATTTTACTTTTTTAATGCAACAACTAATCGGATTTTTAAATACTTAAAGCTTGTACCGATCTATTGATCGATTAAACACACAACTGGTTACACTTCGCGGGATCGATGAATTTGAAAGAACCATGGAGACCATTTCCTATAATGTTCCTAGACAATTGTGTTTTTCTGTTCTCCTAGTTGATCTGTTCGCTTAGCATACTCTTGTGACGTTTTCAAAGCTTTCAATAATTTACAAGCTTCTACGCAGCGAATTTACTTATAACGGTTTCAGATGTCTTTCTACACATGTTAACGATAAATATTTCACTTGACAATTTTCTTTGACAATCGGTGCTCAACTCAAGTGTTCGGGCTATCAAAAATTTACTCTAAAATTTCTAAAGAAAGCCGACGGTTGGCTTAACGGTCCCAATCCGGGTACCTGCATAGCGGGGCGACTAACGCCGGTTTCGGATCGAAATTTGAGTGAAATAATGTTCTTTCGCTTTCTTGTCCACAATTATGTACTATAACAAAAATGGGATTTGTACATCTTCATCTGGTGTTATATATACTTGCCTGCAGATGCTCAATACATGTTCGTATTCTGTGTTCTGCAATCCTATCCGTGGAAAACTTATAGGGGATAAGTACTAATTTTAATTTAAGTTCTTTTAATTGTTGTTCAATTAAATTGTGTGGTATTATTGGGTTTACATTTGATAGAATAAATCGTTTTGCGGGCATGGTATAGTGGCGTATGTTTATTTAGTATTTCTATTGTTCTATTAATTATTATTATTAATTTGTCGATTATTGTTTTGTTGCTTAAAAAGATGCATATTCTTTGCTTAGATATTTTATAAGCAAATAATATATTTTTAGGTTGCACAAATTCTCTTATAGCAGTGATATTATCCTTTATTTTCAATTCCTCCAGAGCTGGCAAGATAATAGCTTGATCTTTTTCTGGAAATGTATTTATTGTAGCGTTGGCGTAAGACTGATTGTGTACTTTTTGGGGTAAATTTGTTTGCTGATTGGTTTGGTCAACAGTCGGAGGTTGTCCATAATAAGAATCTGTTCAATTAAGTTATTAATTTGTTTCTTTCTTTTGTAATTTTTCCTATTTGTTAGCAGATGACGCACGATTTAGTTAACCTTACGTTTAACACGTGCTTTTGTTTTATCTATTATTGCACTCAAGAATTTAGGATATAGGATAGTGAATGTGTGTGTACAATATCTTCCCAGAGGCTGGATCTCCGTCTCTGGGAAATTTTCGGTATACGTGACTAGCACTTTTGGTCGTTGTTTAGAGGCTCTTTATGTACGATGTTGACTCTCAATATTTTATTACCTAGTTCTCTGTCTTTAAGTATTTTCCATAATTTATTTGTCTATTTTATTAATGGTTTTTATCAGATTTATAAAAGTAATAAATATTAATTTATTATGTGATCTTTATTGGCAAATTAGATATCTCAGCGTAAATATGTGGCCCTATGTAGAGAACCCCTTCCTAAATCTGCTTTGCGACTGTATGATAACTCTTCTTTAAGGTTACTTTATAGAACATATTCGTATATTTTAGACCGGGAATAATATAGCTGTTTCCCAATTCTTAGATACTCGTCCTTGATTGGATATTGTATTGAAAATAACAGTTATAATAGTTCTATTCCGGTTTTACTGATATATTTCAATTGTACCATATTGGCCTGCCGCCTGCCGCTTTTCCCAGTCTCAATTTATTTAATGTGGTTTTTATTTTTTGGCTGTTATTACAAATTCGTCTATATTTACTATATTGACCAAGATCTCATTTTCATGAACCTGTTAAATATTGTCCTCTTTATTAACCTCGAGTAGTTCTTCAAAATATTAATTCTTATATATAACAACAAATATTCTACAGTTTATTTTCTGCAACCTATTCTCCATGAATCTCTATCATAGACGTCATCATCTTCGAGATTCCTCTCGCCCATCGCTTCTTTGATTTCATCGTACCATCTTCTCCTAGGTCTACCTCTCTTTCTTCTCTTGTTTAGTGTCTATCCCCATATTTTTTGTGGAAGTCTCTCTTGGCCCATTCTTTTCATGTGGCCATACCATGTCAGTTGTTTCTCTTGTATGACTTCTGTTATCCTTTGGTGTTCTTCCATAGATTCTATAATTTCTTCATTTCCTTTATGGTCCAGGAGTGTATAGCCGCAACATCTTCTCCAAAATACCATTTCCACTGATTGTAGTCTTTGTTTCGTTTTTTTGTTTGTTATCCAATCTTCCGCTCCATATAGTGTACAGCTTTCAAACAATGATTTGTATAAATGCTTTTTTGTATCATTAGAAATCTGTTTGCTCCATAGGATTGAGTGTAGTTGTCTTATTATGGATCTTCCTTGTGTCACCTTTTGTAGCATGTCTCTCTCGTCTGTATCATCTTCCGTTATTTTGACTCCGAGGTACTTGTATTGGTTTGTATTTTTAGTTATTCCTCTTTGGCTGATTATATCTTCTGATGTACCGTTATATCCTATGACCGTATATTGTGTCTTATTAAGGTTTATTTCTAGTTCCCACTGCTCGTACTCATCAATTAGCTTTCTGATCATATAGTCAGCGTCATCTCTATCTTCTGCTACTATTACTTGATCATCCGCGAAGCTCAGTGAATATACATGGTCATTGCCTAAATTGACGCCCATTGGTTTACATTTGTGTATATAAATTTTGCATAGAGTCGGTGACAGACAGCATCCTTGTCTGAGGCCTTTATTTACTACGAATGGTTATGATAGTCATGATTTACTCTTTATACAACTTCTTGTATTGTTGTATAGAAGTTTAATCGCGTTAATATAGTTTGTATGTACACCGCTATTTTTCATTGTAGTTCATTTAAGGGTATGCTGTCGTATGTCTTCTTTAGGTCTATGAAGATAACGTGTAGTTAATTTTCATGTCCTACCATTTTTTCTGCAAGTTGTTTTAGGCAAAACACGTTGTCTGTACAGGATATTTCTATTCTAAATTCACTTTGTTCTTCCATGTCAATTAATTCTTCTTCTATTCTATTTCTTAATATTTGCCCATACAGCTTATCAATAGAGCACAAGACACTTTTTCCTCGATAATTTGAGCAGTCCATTCTGTTACCGTTTTTATAAATGGATGTGCCATTTTGCATTCGCTCGGTACTTCTTCACCCTTCAGGCATTTGTTAAATAATGTTGTTAAAATTTCTATAACTTTCCTTGGTGCTTGTGCATTCATTGTTCTTCATTGCCTGTAGAGCATGTTCAACTTCCTCTACTGTTATTTCCTTTACATCGTCCACGTTTTCTGTTTCATAGTTCACCTTATATCTCGGTCTATTTTCAGTCAGCAGCTCTTTATAGTAGCTCTTTCAGTTTTCTGGATTTATAGCGTCGACAAAGTATTTTTCTACTCTGTTTATCCTCAGGGTTTTTAATACCTTCCACGCATGACTTGATTTTGACACTCCTAGTAGTTCGTCAATTTCATTGGATGTAATTTCCTAAAATGTATTTTTACTTTTATTTACTTCCTTTTTTAAGATATGAGTATCTCATGTAATTTTTACGATCTTCTTTGTCTTTTGTGGCAATCCATTTGGTATATAGTTCTTCCTTTGTCTTCACTAATTCTTCTATCTCTTCAGTTCACGGATCTTTTCTGGTGTTTGTGTTTAGCTTTTCTTTTATTCCTAAAGCTTCATAGGCCGCTTGGTGGAGGCATTCTTTGATTGCATTATACAGCTTCTCTGTTGTTATGTCCCTCATACTCATTTCATTAATTTTATTAGCCATCCTCAATTTGTAATGTTGTAGATTCGTCTTGGAGAGATTTAATGTTATACTATATCTGCTTGGTTTGACTACCTTCTGACTTCGTGGTTAGATTGTTATTGTAAATTGTTTTTATATTCACTTTCCCTTTTAGCAGGAAGCGGTCTGAGCCGCATAACGCTCCCCTGTAAACATGTATGTCTTGAGTTATTATATTTGATTCTTGTCTTACAATTATATAGTTAATTACAGATCTTTAGTTTTTCGTAGGCTGGGACCACGTATAGGTGTGTATATCTTTGTGTTTATAGAACCCGTTCATTATTTTTAAATTGAATTGATCACATACTTCTATTAGCCGCTCTCCGTTATCGTTCCGTATGGCTTCTCCATAGTTTCCAACTATTTTATCCTGGCTTTGTCTTCCAATTCTTTCGTTGAAATCACCTATAAGCACAATTTCTTTTCTATTTGGTATATTATTTAAGACCTGTGTCAAATTGTCAAAAAATTACCTTTCTCTATAGCCGGAGAATCGTCAGTTTTATAACAAAATTATGTCCAGATTATTCCATATTAATTTCTATAATTCTTTCACTGATCGCATAAATTCTTATATTTTATTCATCAAATTATTATAATTTACAGACAATTTTTAAAAATAAAATAAATAAATAAATATATCATCACGCCATTTACCCATCACTGGGTGTGGCACTCTGCCTAAGCAGATCTCGGTAAGTGATATATTTTGTCGCGTGCAGTGCAGTTACCAGCTGTCAAATCACGGCCCTCAAAGATATTAGTGGAGAGGGAGCCACAGGGGTAGATTTTTAAATTGGTGAAAATGTTTGTCGGCTGTGGGGATCGAACCAGGGTTCTCAAGATCCACAGGCCGACTCGAAACCTTTGAGCCACCTACCCCATGTCTTACAATTATATAATCAATTTTAGATCTTTAGTTTTTCGTAGGCCGGGACCACGTATAGGTGTGTATATCTTTGTGTTTATAGAACCCGTTCATTATTTTGAAATTGAATTGATCACATACTTCTATTAGACGCTCTCCGTTATCGTTCCGTATGGCTTCTCCATAGTTTCCAACTATTTTATCCTGGCTTTGTCTTCCAACTCTTCCGTTGACATTATCTATAAGCACAATTTCTTTTCTATTTGGTATATTATCTAAGACCTGTGTCAAATTGTAAAAAAAAGTATCTTTCTCTGTAGCCGGACAATCGTCAATGCGTGCATATACCCCTATTATAAAAAAATTCTGTTCAGATAATTCCATATTAATTTCAATAATTCTTTCATTGATCGCATTCCAGTTCCTAACATTTTTAATTATCTTTTGTGTATACTGATGGCAATCCCTGCTTTGGCTCTCTTGGATTTATCTACACCACTGTAGAAGCATAAGTAGTCTCCTTGTTGCTCATTTCCGGAGTCTTTCCTCTTTGTTTCGGACAGTACGGCTATATCTATTTTGTGTATCTTTACTTCTTCAAATACATCTTAGTGCCCATTCCTTGTACGTTCCAACATCCCATATTCGTTAACCTTTCCCTTTGCTTGATTCGTCTTCCTATATTTCCTTTTTTATTGCAAGGCATGTAGATAGGATCTTTTGCGAGATATATTGATTTTCCGAGTCATGGGCTGCAGGCCCATGGCCTCAACCCCCATACATGGGGGATCTGGATTTTTTTCTGGGTTATCTCCCCTAATCGCGCATAGTTCCGTTTTTCGACTCTTTTCTTAAGGGCATCTGTCCAACGATTTTTGCCCTTCATTCCATCTAGCTGTCATCGATGCTCATACCCCTTGCCTTCTCAGCCTAGCTGTAACGGGTCATTCCTCCTAACATTTGTACTAATCTACTATTACATAGTGATCAACGGTGCCGCCTCGTGAAGGCTGCTAGTGAAGTCTTGAAACATGAGAGGCTATATGTTTTGAGTATTCCGGCGTACCTGCAAATACTCACGCATCATGCGTCCTGCTCTATAGGGAAAATACCCTATAGTCCTTCCGGTCTTCAGGTGTGCCGGCGTGCCTGCACACACCTTATTCCCATCAGGTTCGCTTGGACCAAGAGCGTACTTAGTCCAGCTCTGGGTGATACGCATGTATGAAGTCTTGGTGCACCCATTAATTCTTCCTTTGTTATAATAATTGTATTGTCATCACCTTTATTTCTTTGAGTAGGTACTGTTGTCTAAGCTACATCTACTAGCTATATTTTGTTAACTAAATAGCAAAACTACATAAAAAAAAATTATGTCGAAGTAGCTGTTAGATTTCCAAATTACTTTATTTCGTTGATATATTAGAATCTGCAACAAATAATTATTTTCTGTAGGTTGAACCTGCTGTACAGTAGCTAAGCAACAAAAAGTAACTCTTAACTAAAAAAATATAGTTTTGAGCTACAAAAAATAACCTTAGGTTATGAAACTAGCTTTAAGAAGCAGCTTCAGTTGTTATAACATCATAAAAGGGGAAAAATTAACCGCTATAAATTATCCAGGCCATATTAAAAGTAATTATATATACATATTTATGATGTCATAAACGTAAAGGGCTAAGTGCCATTTTTTCAAAATGAATTTTTGTTCCAGATAGGTTTCACATACCATGTGGTTTCTTCTGCGAAAAGTTATGTGCCATCTATAATATGTATTTATATAGCGTTTTGAAGATGTTACTACCAGTATGTGTTTAAAGAAAGATGATAACTACCAGACACTATTTATTAAACTGTGTTTCGTGGTTAGAGCATAGTTAAAATGAACAGAAATAAATCGCAGAACAAAACAGTGGTACAAGCAGTTGTTATAAACTTAGAGAAAAGTAATTCAAATGTTGTTAAGATAAAAAGTATATTCTCTGAGTAAGCAAAATATAAGGGAATACATTTTTTTTTAATAATCAAACTATATGTGCATTAAAGATTGATGAACTATGCAAACTGACTCCTGAAAATAAGGTATCATCAAATAAAAAAAACTTATTTGCTGTCCATGGCTGAATACTTTAAAAATCTAGAACATAAAGCGTATTATAAGGAAATGTTCAATATGGAATAGGTCCCACTCAAAAATAATCACCCCTTTGGTTAAATCATAGTTACGGCACTTACCCTATCCTCGCATCCATGAACGCTACGGCACTGTCGACTGCCAACCACGAAAATAAATGTAGGGAACTCTGATTCAATTTATATTACAACTAGAACATTACAACTTTTATTAATTTTATTCGATCTACGGTTTAATCCAAGTCGGTTCGGGAATAGATCTGACATTCGATTCGATTCAAAATGAACTCCAATCTAGCCCAAACTGATATTCAATTAGATCCGACTAGTTTTTTTTTATGTAAATTGTATGTTGAAAAGAAATAATAGACGACACATTTTTCTTAACATTATTTAATTTATTTTTCATAAACTGAAATAAAAATTTGGCCTGCGTAAAAAAACTTCAAGTAAAATTTAAAATTTATTGATTGAGTATATTGTTATAATAATGATACATATTTATACTTACCATTTCCAAAGTAAAAAAGCAAATAAAATCTTTTTTTATTTCTTGTTCGCCCGATGTCAAACTTACAATGTTTATGTTCTTTACATTAACTAATCATGAGAAATTGGCAGAATATTATTTATTATATAAAACTAAAATATGATAAATTTTCAATAAGCAGAAAAAATAAAGAAAAAATATTTACATGTTACAACAAATATTATAAAAATTGTATTCAGAGTTTAAGCTGGAAACTAAATATATATAGGTATCAACAGAGAATACCTAGTCAGCAAAATAGTCAAAATCCAATCGGATCTGATTCTAAATCGGATTAAGGATCGGATCAGTTTAGAATTCTCGCTAACTGGATTCGACTCGGATTTACTCCAGAGTTCGGATAAAATTTTCAATACGATATTTGGCTGAAATAGCCGATATGAAAGTTTTAAACATAGCTTTTTAGAAGTACACTCTCAGTAATAAACAAACACATTCCAATTTCACTTATTTATCACATTACAACAAAATTTGGTTTTTAGTTTTTTCACCACAAAATTATTAATTTTGGTTCATCTCACGGTTATTTTTCTTTCGAATATGCAATTTGCAACGTTATGAAATTATGGGATCGGATCGGAATTCAATCGAATCTAAGAAGGAATTTAAGTAGGACAGGATTGGATTTTTAATTGAGTCGGATCAAATTAGATCGGCTATTAAGTTAAAAATGTTGTCAATTAGATGTTAAGATCGTGTTACACGTAACTTTATATTAATAAATTAATTAGATATTGAAGCAAGGCACGAAGCTTGCAATCTGTTTTTAGGACAATTAACAGTACAAAATTTTTGCAACCTTATTGAACACAAATATATTTTATTGTTGTGAATTTGAAAAACATCTTTCAGATACGCAGGAAGTACTCGTAATTGAAATGTTATATATAATTTTTAATTGTTTAATAAATTCTGGCAATAAATCTTTCTATGTTATTGGGAATGTAAAGAATGTAAATGTAATTCAACTGCAAATGGTGAGTTATGTTTGAAATTCATATAATTAAATCACCTATCTCCATAAAAGCCGCTGACCACAACACCTTCCCAGACCCATATTTCACGTCTATAAGCATTTTGTCTTATCGTGTGTCTAATTATATGAATTATTTGTAAGACAGTTATTGTTAGAATGTTGATGAATGCACTTGTATCGAAATTTCTGTAATATTCTTTCATTGTTTTTGTAATCGTAAAATACGTTTACGTTACTTATTCTCATATAATTCGTTCTATTTAGTTTACAGCTGATTCGTTTTTTTAACTGAACTCCTGAACGAATCTTTTTCAAAATACTGAATCAATTCATTTGATTCACTCGTACAAATGAATCGTTCGCTAATAACACATCTCTATTACTTATAATAATAATAAGTACTTTAAGAGGTTATATATCTAGTAACGTAAATGGAACGAATGCTTGTAGAGAAAATGACAGAGGTGATGAATGGGTTTGGAAGACCTATCGAATAAGATGTTGAAGTATGTATAGGAAATGTTATTTAACTGGTTAGTTTATTTATTTGTATTTTGTTAGTAACAGCGTGTGATTTTGGCGATTGGAAAAGTGCTGCCATTAGTCCTTTATTTAAAGGTCAAAATAGTATGTAGGTAGTCCGAGTACATGTACTAATTTTCGTGCGATAAGTTTGCTGAGTATGGGGTTGAGGGAGGTTTAAGTAGCTGGTTAATTTTATATGAATGTGTTGTCGTGAAAGTCGCCCAATGAAATAGATAGTACATTTATTCAGGGGCGTTCCAACCCAGGGTTCTTGGGGTTCCCAGAACCCGGGCGCCAGCATTAAAGGGCGGCAGACGGCAAAAAGTTAAAATAAATATGAGTATATTTTTTTTTTTTTTTTTTTTTTTTTTTTTTTTGGTGGCTTCTTGGCGGACCAACTACTTAGGTCATATGCCGCCATTACGCCCTGATCCGCGTTTTAGGTCTTTTTGTCAACAGCAACGCGGGTTTTTCTCTGGACGGTCACCCATCCAAATACTCCCCGCACGCAACGTTGCTTAACTCGCGTTATCGCTTGGATCAGTATCAACGAGTTGTGCCATGGCCGTTGACATGAGTATATTAAAAGAACACAAATACTACGTCTTAATATTATTTGTAAAATAAATAAAGTAATTAAATGAATACCAAATGTAGGTACCTACTATCGTACTAAGGCTTTTAATTACAAAAGATCGCGAAGTAATGTGATTAATGTTTGAAATATAAAGTGAACTGTCAAGATTTCTTAATATTCACAACAAATCTTGACGGTTATAGTGACAGTGTCTGTTTTTATGACAAAGCTGTCACAAAAAATCATAATTAGTAGGCGATTTTCTCGAACTATTTCATTAATTTCTCTAATTTGTGACATTAAAATGAAGTAATCTGTATGAAATAATATGTGTGGATAGTTCTAGTATGGTCATGTGCAATATTATACCATATTTTTTACCGGACACTTTTTATTTACAAAAACCTTTTTTCCCATGTTATTTCCCTATGCCAACCTTTACGTGAAACGCGCGGTATAGTTATGAGTATTTAAGTATTTTTATTGTAAATTTAATTTACATGTATTGATATGTTATTTTGTTATTTGTATAATTGTTTGTGCTATTATGTGCAATTATAAAATGTAAACTACATAGTTTTAATTAGGTTTAGGCATATTAGAATGTACCTATGTAGTGAACTAATTTTTTTTTGTTTTTTTTTTTGTATTTCTATTTAATTTTATGAGAAACTATATAATAAAATATTTATTTAAAAAATAGTTATTTTTCTAGACAAACAATGTTCTATTATTCTACACTAAGGTGAATAACATATTATTTGTCAGGAGTTTGCTTATTGCTCTAAATCTACACGCAAGTTTCGCATAGTACGGCGTGTCGGCTTACTGCCTTACTCTTTCTGTATCGTAGAGCATAAAATTCCACATATTTTGAGTACCATATCGCATTTTTGTGCTCGGGGCGCCACATTCTGCTTCAGAACCCAGGCGACAAGTACCCCAGATACGCCCCTGCATTTATTGATGGTAGTGTTGTGTCTGTGTTAGCTTATGCGGATGACATTGTAATCTGAGGAGAATACAAGACGGGATCGTGTTCGTAATCTATGAGCCATGATGACATAATGAGTGTGACAGTATAAGATTACGAAGAATGTTATAAGTGATAATTTGCACATGCAAAAGTATGTGGAATATAAAAGGTGTATTTTGGTGAGAGAGATTTTCTAATCGTTCTAGCGATAAATGAATGGAGGAATAAATAAGTTTGTTCGAAAGAAACATTGGTGTGCCAGGATAGACAATTATTAATTATGGAATAAATCATATAAATAAATGTTTAGCGAATGCTCCAAATTTTGTGCTATTCCGTCTGATGTTATGTATGTATGATTTTTCATAAACAAATTACACATGTTACGAATTTTTGTAAACCAATAGAAGTTTTATAAAACTTCCGCACACTAATCTGAAAAATGCCATCTAATAAATTCAAGCGTGGAATTGAAATATAACAGAAAATACTATGGTAGTTTTTAATATGTTGATTGTTGCTTTCATAAATAAGTTAGACCAAACGTGTAAATATTAAAAATGTTAAATATTAAAAATTGCATCACATAAGTATATATATATATATATATATATATATATATATATATATATATATATATATATATATATATATATATATATATATATATATATATATATATATATATATATATTAAAATGTAGTACCATTGAGGTTTAACTAATGTGACCCTGTGTATATTTTTCTATCGTATTTTTTATTTTATCTTAATATTATTGCTTACCTCAATGTAGTGATGTTTATTTTGTCTCAATTGGCCATATTATAATATATTTACTTAGAAAAAATCATATAATTTGTTCTTGTAATACAATTAATATATTGAATATTAATATAGTATTAATGCGTTGCTTTATTGAAGTGTCGTGTAAACTGAAAATGTTTTGAGCACATCACCAAGTTAAATTTAAGGAAATTAGTTGAAATAGAAGGTAAGATACATATATACAAATATTTAGGAATTATATTTAGTGTACTAAATACACAATATTTGTAATTTTTTTAAAAATAAATCAAAATAGAAATATTCTATAACTACAACTTATAGTTATCAAATAAATAATTAAATTTTGTACAAGTTCACAGGTATAGACTATTTTCATTTTATTTTTATCTTACATTTCTGTTTAAAAATCATAAAAAGAAAAATGAATTATAAACCAACATAACTATTTGATTAACATATAATAAATAGTTCTTATGATTCCTAAAAACTGATTAATTTTTATTTAATATTCAATTATTTTAGTTATTATTTTATTCACTGAAATAATACAGAGATTACATATTTAACACTTATTTATTATGTCGTCCATATTGGTTATTATTGACTGTTTTACAGTGATGGATTTAAGTAAATGATGACGGTAAGGAACCAATCTATCCGCTTTGGTCCGTACATTATTCGAAAGAGGTACTGAATGAAGTTATATTGCAATATGAAAGTGGAATGATACTATATATCAATGCAAAATTTACTATACCTAATCCATCTCTGTTTTTTATGAATGATTTTAATTGGTTTTATTTACAAGATGTGAGTTAGTTTCTATATTATAATATGTAAATCATATGTATCAGGGATATACACCTATTAAATAGTAAATCATTTATACATACACAAAAATATATTATTGTTATTTCGTATAGAATGAAATTATAATTAATGATAATGAATGACCAGTATTTCAAATATAGATTCTGTTGTCACTACTTTATTTATTACGCGAATATGACACTAAATAAATTTATAATTGGGCGATAACAACAACAATGGTAACAGCAACAACATTTTAGCAACAACAATGTAACAGTTCGCCGTTTCTTCGGCAGCTCTATAGCTATTTATGTTACGTTAATACGACTTGTATAATGTATTCTACTTCTGTAGATTATAATATACGATTAATCTTCCCACATTCGCCACATGACCGTTGTGATTTGAGCAATGACAAATGAAACAAACTTGCGACGATTTCAATTAATTTGGTGTATGTTGGGTTAAATGTGCACGGTATTCACATGACACTTCAAATATACCTAAATAGATTCCATGAGATGTCAGTTATAAGAGTTTTGTGTGATATTAGTCCAGGTAATCGCTCACAGTTGATAAATTAATGATTTTATTGCGAATATTATTGATTTTTTTTTGCTGTGTGAGTTTTTACAATTGGATTATATTATTCGACTAATGCGATTATTGGTGTTGAAATCCTCTTCTTCTCTCGATTTAGTGTGGATCACAGCACTGTTTCCATCTCTGCGATTTCTGTTCTGCATGGTCTACACAACATACAAATAAATTATTCATATTTTGAAATTATATAGTACAATATTATTTTGATTATGTGTTTCTTTGCAACACATGTAAGTACATCCTTAAATTTAAATACTTAAAATAACTACAATTCTTAAATAATATACATATAAACATATAAAATAAAATATTACATTTTCCAATATTGTGTATATTTTAGTGACTATTATCAGTTTGTATTCTTTGAAAATATGTATATATAGATATGTTACACTACATATATACACTAATTCACCGACAAAAACAAAAGTGGTAGAGGATTTTGGGTATACACCGAAACTTTCCAATTTATTGCGGCTCGATACATTTTCAGTTCGTATGAATTAAGTCTGATATTTTTTTAAGGAATGGTCTGGATTCTACTTATTTAAGTTAAAGATCGTCTCTAGTAATCATCTTTTCTTATTTTTATCATTGCATAGTGTGCAGAATTCCAACCATTTTCTCATAATGAAGTAGGTATATTACATACATTTTTTAAAAGATATATTCAGGCGTAACCGCACTTCACGCGTAAAAATATATCACTTACCGAGATCTGCTTAGGCAGAGTGCCACATCCAGTAATGGGTAAAAGGCGTGATGATATATTTATTTATATTCAGGCGTCTAAGTTAATATGCTCACCATTAGAATCTCAAAAATGGTAAGAGATGTAATATCGGTTAAATTAGGCAAAAGTTGCCTTAGTAGACAAAAAATTTTAGGAGTACTTAAATATTTTCCATGATGTACTGTTTTCGAAAAATATATAGCAACTATTATTATTGATAATCGCAAAAATAAGTTTTGACATGATTCTGAAAGAAAAGTAAAAAATAGTAACCCCAAAAAACAATAAAGGAATAAAATAACGTTTATTTTATAAAATCGTTTTGCAAATGTATTTCAAGCATTTAGTCGGTTAAAGGCTTGAAGCTACTTGTGATTATGATGATTTTTTTATTTGATTCAATGTTTATTTCTTGTGATATTAGATCGTTTTTTACTTTTCTTTCAGAATCATGTCAAAACTTATTTTTGCGATTAGAGCGCCATCTATTCCGAATTGGAAAAAAACGTTTCCGATAAAATTAACTTATTTTTTTTGCAGAATACGAATCTGCAATAAAAAATGGGGGTTCCCATTTAAGGTTTCAAAGTTGCTCCCCGCTCCACCCCCTGGGGGTGGGAGTTGGAATTTGTGTTTGGTGCGCTTAGATAGGTTTTTGCAAAATATGAAACACGTGTTTTTTGGTTTCTTGATTCGATGTGTATTTCTCGAGATACTTCACCGTCCCGGAACCCAGTATTATATATATATATATATATATATATATGTAAAGCAATTAATTTTAGATGTATATATAAGGCTTTACTTTATTTAAATAAATAACAATAATAATATTGAATGTAGAAATAAAATATAAATATATGATATGGAAGATGTTTACAGTATGAAATTTGGAAGAAGAATGAAAATAAATAAATAGTTGACAGAAAAGTAAACATAAACAACAGAGTAATAATAAGAAGTAACTTGGAGACGAAATAATGTAACGTCGCCAAACCACTTGATAGCGACGCTACATTACTCCCCCCTCAAGAAAAGAAAAGAGAGGGAAAAGAAAGGACAATAAAAATGTTGTGCTCAACAACTAAAATGTTAAATTTAATGTGTGAAAGATAAGAATGAAGAGATAGTGCACAATACATTGGATAAATATCATCCAGAAACGAAGAAACCAAAAGAATGATAATTTCAACGGAAAAAGTTAAGTAAAAATTGCTGAAAGGGGTTATTGAGAAGGGATGAAATTATCAAGAATTAATTAAAACATCACTGAAAGAATTTAAGAAGTATTAGTAGCACTAGATTGGCTTTAAACTAAATGTCACACAACACAACATTGATATTGATGAAAATGGAAAGGAAATAGCAAGAAAAAGCACGTAACACATATAGTAATGTAGTGTTTGGTGATGTTCAAAATGTGTTGCAATAATAGTAATAATAAAATTGTATAATCAAGTAAGTCTGATTAGTTGATTGTGTTAGCGTACGTGTAAGTGAATAACTGAATGTGTTACGTGTTGAAAGAAAAGAAATAGAAAAATAGTTATAGTTACATTAAACACTTAACAAAATAATATAAATTAAAATGTTCATATTTCTTGAATATGGATAGACTGGCAGAGCTGGAAGGACTGGTAGAGTTGGGAAGACTGGTAGAATTGGAGAGACTGGTAGAATTGGAGAGACTGGTAGAATTGGAGAGACTGGTAGAATTGGAGAGACTGGTAGAAGTGGGTAGACTGGTAGAAGTGAGTAGACTTGAAGAATATCAGGAAACGTTGGGCACTTTGTTTAGCACTATGACATTCGCGGCACTGAATTTGGATTTTTTTCTTCTTTTCGGGGGTCACCAATGTAAAGCAATTAATTTTAGATGTATATATAAGGCTTTACTTTATTTAAATAAATAACAATAATAATATTGAATGTAGAAATAAAATATAAATATATGATATGGAAGATGTTTACAGTATGAAATTTGGAAGAAGAATGAAAATAAATAAATAGTTGACAGAAAAGTAAACATAAACAACAGAGTAATAATAAGAAGTAACTTGGAGACGAAATAATGTAACGTCGCCAAACCACTTGATAGCGACGCTACATATATATATATATATATATATATATATATATATATATATATAATAACTGCAAAAAGTTAAAGTCCTATTTTATTTTTGCTATTACTTACATATTAATATGAAAAACGATAAAATTTCACAATGTACGTATTTTGTTGAAGTAAACTAAAAATAAATTAATATTTTGAAACAAGATAATAGAATAACAATTACATCTAGGTAGAATAATAACAAAATTTGGTTCTAAAATAGCATAGATTCAGCTCTCTTTAAACAGGATTTTGTAGCTTTTTAAAACTTGCTTATTAGCCTAACGGAGTTCGTTTACGTTATTAAAATTACTCACAAAAATTTTATCTTTCATATATTTCCATAAAATGAAGTCCAGCAGTGTTAAATCAGATAATCTAGTTGGCCATCGAATAGATTCTAATCCAATTGCCAGGAAATTGTGTATTTACATATTCAGAAATTACATGTGAATTATGTGCTGGTGCATAATCCTGTCAAAACATGATATTTTGAATTTTTACCAAATGTAGATTGTCTAACAATTCTTTTACATCATTTCGCAAAAATTCTAAATATCTTTTTGAATTGAGAGTTTAATTTTTTTAAATGGGATCCATTATTCGGGGATTCAACATAATACACCAGACATTTATTCCGAATCATTGTTGATGCCTAGCACTTATAATTAGTTTAGGATTTTTAAAACCCCAAAAATGATAATTATATCTGTTGAATATACCATTACTGTTAAACCTATTTTCATGCGTCCATAAAATAGTTGATGCTAAATTCCTATCATTCTGACATACATTTTGTAACCAACGACAATACACTACCCGCCTCTCGTTTGACTCAAGGTTGAAGTCCTTGAGAAATATAATATTTCTAAGCTTGGTGATATATTTAATTTTTTATATATTAGTTATATTTTTATTTTTAAATAAAATATATAACAGTTCTGATTAATAGTAACGCTAATTAAAGTCAAAAAATCAATTCTTTATTTTAATATCTACTCGTACTATTATTATTTAATTTAAAGTAAATGGTATAATGCGTAAGTTACTTACCGATAAATGTTAGAAGTGGAATCCATAAAATCTGCATTAATTCCTCTTAACCGTGCTTTCGCCATTTCCGTTGCTGTACTCGGCCTGAAATATCCGAAATATAATAAGCAAATCGATTACTGTACAAAAATTTAATTAAGTGACATAACGACAAGTGTGACGTGACATTTAACAAACATTCTCAGCATTAAATTGTTTCACCGTAAATATAGTTCTGTATAATTTATCGTAGATGTAAATACAATATTTTCTATTCAATATTCGTTATGCCAATTAATTTTCGCACAATATGTTTTTATCGTATTTTTTGCAAGTTACTATATTTCAGCTGAAGCATATAATTACCATAAGTAGAGTGGAACTTATGCAATTTATTAATCAACTTTGAATAGTTAATTTAAGAGTTTTTATTTGTAAACATTCGTTAAAAAATAACAAGACTGAATCTAAATGTGTATTTTACCAAACATCTTGCTTCATAAAAAATTGGCTACTTGTCATTGTCAACTAGGTTACTATTATTTTATGCTCGAAAATTTCTACATCAAACTTCAAGATTCCTGAGAAAAAATTCTCTGTAGCATGTGTTTAATTGAATAATTTGTGAAAATTAAGAAAAAATTACAAAAATTTACAAATTTTAAAAACTCAAAAACTTTATTATGCTGTTTATATTAAAATCAATAATGTATATACTCGTATTTATAGAAATTATAAAAATTTATAAAATAGAATTATTCAGTTAAAAATTGTGTTTGATTGACTTTGTATATGCAGCACATGCAATAAGCAGCAATTCTAGCGATTATTTTATATTGTAAACCCTGATAAAAGTAAACATTTGTATTAACCATTTGAGCAAAATTTTCTATCGACATAACACTACCAAGTCTTGCCATTCTTTGTTGAAATCTCATTCTTGTAATGAGAGTAAGAAATAAGTATAATAGAGTGTGAAGCAAAGTTCCACTGCACGTAAGACCGCCGTCAAGACCCATGGCTTGGCTATAAACTAGAGAGAGACAATCAGCGATGAAATTGGTACATTCCTCGCTGAGTTGATTTGTTTTATTTTTTGTTTCATTGCTGTCTTCTGAAGCAAAACTATGTAAGCCAGTACGCGTCCATGCGTCTATAGGCTTAATTATTTGTGTCTGGCGCGCAAGTACATAACAATCATGCAATCCCATCTAACGTCGGTACAACAACTTACTCTGACGCGTCTGAATCGCAATCCAAGCACGATGCCAGACAGAGGACGCCTTGACGACCGCGCCTGCCATGGCAAAAACCATATTCAAAAAAGTCATTGGGGTGTAAAAAAAATAACAGCAATTTCACTCGTGATGATTTTGCGTTTGTTGTTTTGTTGTGGGTTCTGGAACAGCTACCGCTACTACTAAAAGGTTTTTATATCATGTGATTTACCTACAGCAATAAGCAATATGTTCTCCATCTACGTAGCCCTACAATTTAGCATTTGTAAGCAAAAACTTTGGGAAACTCTATTGAACTGCGTAACGAGGACGCACATTTGATTTTCGTAAACGAAAAAAAAAACTATCATATTGTAGATATTTTTAATTTGCATATTCTTTTTTTTTGCTGTATTTAAATTAATATATACGTAATTTTATTATGCAAAAAACTTTAACTGCTAAATTTGAAAATTTCAACTTTTCTGTAAAATTTTAATAATAATCGAGAAATTTATGAATAATTACTTTAAAATATTCCAAAACTTTTCTTCTTGACGAAGTATTTTCCCGACATACTGCTCATTGCTTATCACTGATCAAAAAGTGAGATAAAAGTGTCAAGTTACGAGGGAAGCCAAGTGTGCGGGTCTGGATATTACTGGGGTGAAATCCATGCTCGTGCTGATTATGAATTGCGGTGTAAATCTTACCGTTTCGGTGGCGGTTTGATTCCATGCGATTCCAATTCTTTTTCCAACTGTTTGACTCTCATTTGTGACATGTCGAGTTCGTGTTTCACTTTCCAGAGATGCGTGTCACATATCGGGTCTCGACATCGATGATGTTTCAAAATGTCTTGAGCTTCAAACACCGCTCCTCTGAACGTGAGGCTTTTCCCCATGGACAAACTTACAAGTGCACAACATCCTCCTCTGTCGGATTTGGCTAAATGCTTTCGAACGTATTTAAAATATAAATGCTCCAAAAACAAAAGTAACGTCGCTAGCAAGATACCAGCCATGAGCAGTAGGAAAGCCGACAAGAATTGTTCCAATGCTAACGGATCAGAACTTTTGTGTTCTTTCATACCTGGCTTACAAGTACCTGTCATCCAGTACCTTCTTAATCGTTCGAGATCACCGTTTTCTCTAAAGTCCAACAATCGTTTGTTGAACATCTCTAAATATTTTGAGTTTCTAGAGAATGCAAGACCGTAACCTGTCATTGCGTACCAGGATCCAACTGTCAACAATCTGCAATCTTCGTCTTGTGCGACTAAGTAATCTAATACTGTCCCATCGTAGATAAATGCATCTAAATCACCACTAAGAACTGACTCTATTCCTGATTCTACTGTTGTTTTATTGTATCTTCTCATATAAGAATGCATTTCTTTGAAGTATTTGGCAATAGTTGAGTCTGTATGAGACCAAGGAATTGTTCCAAATTTATACATAGGTTTATGAGAATAAGGCTTTGATAATCTGTGATCATCCACTCCTGAAAATTATTTATTATTTAGTTTAGTAATAAAACAATAAAAATTAAAAATTTATACACGATTTCAAAACATATTTTTTATACTTATAGTAAATTTGAATAATGTAGATCAATAAAAATAATTCAAAGGAATTAAATAGTGCATTATGAAGATATACTTATGTACATTAACGTGTTTACATTGAAACTGAACTAATGATATGATCGATCTTTGATCAATGCTAAAAAAATGAATTTAAAATATACATCATATAGTTGGAAAATTTTTACAATAATACTCGTATATACGAATGAAAGATATGATCAGTCATTTAGATCATTTATTTTTGTTCAAAATTCAGAGAATAATAATTAGTATCTATTAAAATATTTCATACCAGAAAACTCATGGAACTCCTCTCTGGTAATCATAAAAGCAGCTAAATTGGCAGTATAGATGGCAAGGAAGACAACAGCAAACATCGCCCACACGTTAGTCATGAATCTCGCCGTGAAACCTCTCGGTGAATCCACATGCACGGCGGCTTGGAACAGAACCGCCCAGACAAGCCAATATGTCCGGAACAGCGAGAACCGGTGCGACGTGGTCGTGGGCGCCACTTGCTGCAGCGACAGTTTCATATTGAAGCCGCTGGGCGAGAGCCACTCGAACAAGAAGATGGTGAAAGTGGCCGCCTGGATGGCTACCACGCCTACCAACATCCATGAGGCCGTGTCGAACGGTTCGAGAAAAGCGGTGGGTGAGATGATGCCAGTGCGTTTGGCAACGACGATGGCGATACCGGTCTCCATGTAAGGAACGCTAAAGTCCACCTACGAATATAAATTCTCTTTAAAAAACTGGCAGTACTTTATATTACATATAGAAGTGCAAAATAATTATGTGTGGTAAAAATATGTCATTGTGCCTTAAATGAAATTTTAAGATGAAATGAAACCCGTTCGATGATAAATTAGAGCATGCTTGTATAGAATATATTTGATTTTAATTGTGATTAGTTGCTTAAAACGTGAAAATGAAGACAAGTGTACAAAAAATAAATAAAATTGTAAAGTTAAGCATCATTGATATTATAGTACCAAGTGTAATTGCACTAGTATTCAAAGTATAAATGTATACTACATTTATTAAATATGATTAAATCAACACAATAGTTGATATTTTGTGTATTCATATTAATAACTAGTATATTGCGTAACAAGTTTTATAAATGTCTCTTTCTATAGATTTTATAGAAATAGTCACAAACCAAGGATACTAGAATACAAGGATTTCTTAATCGGCTACATTAGCGGTATGAAGAAAGTAAGTTAGAGAAGTTCAATGTATGGATTCGACGTCACTGGCTGTCTGGCAACGTACGCTGTATACAATTTGTATTATTTTAATTTTTTTTTAATAATTTTTATAGTTTATATTTTTTGTTTCGTTTGAGTCTGCTTGTTTATATTTATATATTATGTTCATGAAAAATAATTACGCACAACCCCAGAAGAAATTTTATAACTCAGTTCTACACTTTAGTATGTAGTATTATATTATTTCATTATAAAATTGTCTATAACTTACTTCATATAAACTAAATAGGTAAATGAACAATTTATTGTATATACAATATTTTCAAAATATAAACGTCTAATATGCCCTTGTTTTAAAATTTTAGAATGTCTAAAGTTTAATTCTATTTTTCTATAACCAAATAATATATAACATGTATACTATTTTCATTTTAAACTCGAGGGATCGGCATAAAACGATTAAACGTCCCTGTCCCATATAACTACAATGAAATCCATTACTGCGGCTACCCCATATCGTTTATCGATGGTCAAAATAGGTAAATTTTCAAGGGTCGTATTCAGCCTAAAATTATTCATGTTTTTTCCTATGATTGACCGTACCGGCGAATGGGGCTGTACAACCCTGTGTAAACCTTGTGAAACAAGTTATGACGGATCATATTTTTAGTTCCTTTGTAAACGTAATTGCAGTGCATTTAATCGTTTTATGCCGATCCCTCGAGTTTAAAATGAAAATAGTATAAAACATGTATACTATTTTCATTTTAAACTGGAGGGATCGGCATAAATTATTACGCGTTTTACCCATTTCAGTAATATATATTTATTTTTTATAAATAAGTAAACAAAATTATTTAAAATGTAAAAATTATTATTCTAGAAACAGTTAGAATATTTCCCCGTAATAAATAAATAAAAACAAGACAGTTTTCAATCGTTATATACATAAACATATAACACTCTATCCCATCAAATGGGGTAGCACTAACCCCTAAAACATTTGCAGAACATTCACTCATCAGATTTATCAAAAAATCAGTTTTTCTCCCACTTTCTCATGCTGACACACAGTCCTGCTTCAACCACTCATGTACCCTACATCTAAACTCATTCATTCCTCATACTCTGAATCTTTCATTACGGAACTAACCATCAGTCACATCCATTTATTTGCTCCTATACACCTGTTTATTAGTCTTTCATTTACGCTCACTTCTAAAAGTAAATTTCACACAATTGCAGTTGACACTCTATACGAAGAATTTTAAATAAATCAAAAAGATAAAGACGGAAGGGAGTGTTCCTGTGCTTGTTTTTGAAAGTGAATTCCACAAAATTGCAGTTAAATACTCAATTGTAAAAACAATAAACGAATCAAAAGAAAAGAAAGGAATATAGTTCAGAGCTTATTTTTAAAAGTGAATTTCACGCGTAATAAACACTCTAATAAAATAACATACATACATAATATCATAAATGGAGTAGCATGAACCCCTGAAGCTTTCACAGAACATCCACTAACAGATTCATAAAATAAATAAATGAAAATCAGTCCACATCAACATTCTCATTCTAACACACGATACACGCTTCAGTTCAACGTTCAATCACATCCATCCATTCCTGTACACCTGTTTCATAAATCTTTCACTTACGCCTACCACTCTAACTACGAATCAATAAAGAAATGAAGGGAGCATCGCTTGCGCATGTTTGAAAGTAAATTTTACACATTTGCTTTGAGACACTCTATAGTAAAACTGAAAATAAATCAAAAAGATAAGCAAGGAAGGGAGCATCTCCATGTGCTTGTTTTGAAAGTGAATTCCACACAATTGCAGTGAAACTTTCTATGTAAAAATCAAAAGATTAGAAAGGAAAAGAGTGTCGCTCAGCACTGGTTTTAAAGTCAATTGTAGGTAAACATTCGAAAAATGTAACCAATGAATCTAAAATCAAGAATCATGCACCTGTCCTTATTCATCATATTTATCACTGCAATTAATTTTCACCAAACATTCCTATCCTGACACACCACTTTTGCTACAACCACATTCATAAATCCTTTCATACAAGCTCGTTTGTTCTTCACGCTCGGAATCATTCGTTAACGCAACAACCTTTTAATCATATTTATCCATTTATTCCTAGGTTATCCACGCAAACTTTCACCCTCAATTTCACCAACATACACTTGTTTCACCAATCTTTCATTCGACATACGTTCCACATGACCAAACCATCTTAACTGACTTATTCAAACTCTTGTAACAACATTCTTCCAAATCTCACAATTATCATACACCAATGTATTCCGGACACGGTTTCTTCTAGTATATCCACACACAGACAGGCCCGACGAGAGGAGGGTGGGGGGTAGGTGGGGTAAAATACCCAGGGCCCGTGGAATTCAAAGGGCCCGGATGTGATGCTATTTTATAAATTGCTTTTAATTTTCTACTATTTCACCAATTTTTTATATTCTTTACTAAAACATGTATAACGAAATGTCTGATACACGTTTTCTACAATTTATTACATTGTATAAAGTACTAAATGACGAAATGCTTGATGAAGGGCCGGCCCCAGTTGCAAATTTTAAATAAATTTATACACTATTCAAAAGTACATTATTACATTGTTGCATTTTTGTTTCTTATATTAGTACATTGTATACAGTACACATAGGCAAAGGCTCTATACATTTGTGCGTAGTGCTGTTTTGGTATTCCCTGCATTTATCGAATATGCAACTAGATATTAGATAGTCATACAGTGAGTATACAATACACATCGCTGCACCAATTAACTCAGAATTTTGTATTTAATTTTATTTATATTGTTATAACTTTATTTAGATATTAATAATTCTTATTGTTATCATACATATATTTATAAATATATTTTTTTTGGTATCTTATATTTAATTAATAAATATTCAAAGTTAAAGGAGGCCCGAATTTGTTTTTTCCCGGGGCCCGCTTTTTCTCTCGGCGCCCCTGCACACAGACACCTCGAAAATACTTCATATACACAGCAGTTATACGCCGTTCATGTTTCTTCATCCATACCCAACATTCACTACCATACATTAACGTGGAACTAACACACCATTACAAATACGCAAGAAAAATAAATAACTAAACAACGAATCTAAAATCAAGAATACTGCATTTTTCCTTCTTCATTAGATTCACTCCAGAATTAATCTTTGCCAATCGTTTCTATCCTGAAACACCATTTTCGCTTCAACCACATTCCATTCATACAAGCTCGTTTCTTTCCCACACTCGAAATAATATTTATCAATTTATTCATAGGTCGTCTACATAATCTTTCATCATCAATTTCACCAACGTACACCAATCTTTCATTCGACATACGTTCCACATGCTCGAACCATCGCAACTTACTTATATTTACTCTTTTAACAACATTCTTCTCAATCTCACACTTATACATTCCGGACATGATCTCTTCAAGATTAACTATACTATTTTCATTTTAAACTGGAGGGATCGGCATAAAAACATATACACACATCCCGCAAAAACCTCATTTTCACAGCAGTTATACGCCGTTTATGTATCCTCATTCATATCCAACATTCTCATCATATATCAACGTAGGTACTAACATACCATTATAAATACTCCATCGATCATCTCTAGATACATTCAAGTTTCGAGCTAAGATTCTCAGAGCACACAAAACCTTGCACCAAGTATACAAACCAAATTGTTCTGCTTAAACACTAACACTTTACATTACCAACATTCAATAATAGATTTAAACCTTTTCCTACTTTATTTACATTTAGAATCATTCTTCTCAATTGCTCTTCAGATTCACTCATTACAACATCATCCGCATAAGCTGACGCAGTCACAACACTAACATCAAAACGTACTCCATCCACCCTATTCTGCGCCTTTCGTAACAACACATCCATATACTAATTAAATAGCCACGAAGACATTCCATAACGTTGTTGCACGTCGATATTTATACAAAACCAAACACCCATTCTAACAGCAACTATCACCGCAGCCTCGCCACCATCATACAGCGCACAAAGTCTTCTGATGAACAATATCATATACTTTTTTAAGATTAAGAAAGCCACAGAATATCTTCTTGTTTTTAGGAAGTGCTTCTCAACAATCATACGAAAAGAAAACAATTGATCTACACACCCTCTCTCAGGCAAAAACCAATTTTGAATATTATTCAATTTGGCGATTGTTAAGGGTCATACATTATCTTCCCTTACAATTTCCCTAGTACAGTCACAGCCGTTCAAATCACCACATACGATAATTTTCTCATCTAGGTCACACGAATTAATTACACTATCACACAAATTCCAAAAATCGATCTGCATTAATTTCGGATTCAGTTCTTAAATTAACACAACGAAGTTTCTTTAAAAGCCTACCTTTAATCTCAGCCAAATAATTCTCAATGAAGTACAATCACAATCCCTCACAAACGGTTTCATTTTGTCATTAACAAGCACATCCACATTATGCTTCGCTCGTTCATTTTTAACAACACCCGACCACAAGTAATAGTATATACTATCCACCTTTGTCTCACTCCTGCATTACCTCTTAGTTCGCTATACACAAAACATCTACATTACACACATGCATTACATCCATCAATTCATTTTCTTTACTATTTAAACTCCAAACATTTCACGTACCAAAGCTACATTCATCAAATTTTGCCTATTTGTTCTTCATTTTAACAAAAGATATAGATGTAGGCTTCTCTCGGTAAAAGAATACAGGTTAAAGTAGCTTATCAAGCTCATTATTAATTATATATAAAAAAAATACATGCATACACCTGTCAAATGTTAAACACACCTAAAATATATATATATATATATATATATATATATATAACTCAGCGTTTCTAAGCACGTAAATAATATAAACAAATACCAATAATGAAAGAAAATATACTATAAAAAAAATCTTAAAAGTGTTCTGAACCCTTAAAACAACTCATTAAATTTCAGACGACGGTAAATGGTGTACGCGTTCAAGATAGCATTGACAGCAAACGGAACACTAACCACTGCCTCCCTTTCAGAATTGATCATTAGCGACGTCATGACCATATCCGTTTTCCTGTTGACAAGATCAGCTATCAACCCATTCCACTTTCCGTTTTCGGTCACCGTGCCCCATCGGCCATCTTCCACGCGGACCAGCTCGTACGTGAAGCCTAGTTCTTCGGAAAACTTCTCCAGCAGATCGATGCAGAAGCCGGAGCAACACTGGTAGAAGCTCCCGTTGCGATGCGCTTGACTCATGTCAACCCTGTAAATTGAGGTTAGGTTAATACACACGCTTTCTGCTTTTTTTGGTGCTAGATGGGAGGAGAGCAACTGGTTTTTATGAGAGATGAATAAAGCAAAATGCTGATATGTGGGAAATGGTTTGAGGCATCGTAGAATGTGCTGCTATCTCTGGATAAGTCTCGTTGTTGGTGAAATGTTTATTTTATGTATTTATGTTTTTAGTGGATTATTAAACCGTTGTATACTGTTTTGTGCATGCTTAAATATACTAGTGTGCACACATTTTATGTAATTATGTGTAAATTCTTTTATATATTTTTCACTATGTAATTTAATTTTAACTAAAATGTAATTTATTTTTGTTCTAGTTAGAAAATACTAGCAAATATTCAATTATCTTAAGAAAGTTTTCTGAAACATTAATTAATTTTGTAATAAAATGATACTGATTTAGCGTATATATTTCAATACCTATCTCGTAATATTTAATGAAATTTAAAAATAATTGTTGTTATTTTCTATGGTTTCTATAAACACTTATGTTTTCTTTGAATTTTTTTTTGTTAAAAATTAAACGAACTTCATTTCAAATTAATTTGCAAAAGCACTGTTTTAGTGTTTAGTAGCCAATTAAACTATATTCTTTTTAAGCTATAAATTTTAAGAGTTAAAGTGTAATTAGGTACACCAGTATTTCAGAGAACGCTAGATTAAATTTTAATTTTCGGTAGAATGTTTTACTGCACAATACTGTCGATAAGTAACTTAATTATATAAGTTTTGATTACTACTATTCGTATATTTAAATATGATTTACTATTATTTCTTGTAACGATAAATACAATTTTACAGATTACAAAGCTCAATACTTTAAAATTTTCATACGCTACGATAAACTTGTATATACTTATATTCGTACAAGCAGCTTAGTGCATACAACCGAGATAAAATTCATGTCTGAAGCATGAAATCGTACGTTCATATCTTACTGTCTCTAATTTATATACGATGTAAAATAAAATAGGATTGTGTCCGAATAGTTCATATTATATTACAAGTAATAATATATAAATATGGAGTGAAGTTGCAAAAAAATGTCGGCATAAGTCGATCTTTAGTTTCTTCACGTGTGTAACAAATTGTCATTTAGCACATAAGTTATGTACGTACATCTTTGCACGAGTTTCCAAAATATAATACAGGATCAGTATTTAGATTATGTACCTACCACGCTAGCATGGTATAAGAGAATTATTGTTTCCGCTATACGATATTTCTGTTGCTATAAATACATAGTAGACGAGGATAAAAAATAATCATAAATATTTATCTAATTATACTAACAAAATAGATTTTACGGTTATTATTTTATTAAACAAGTATCTAAAGAAAAATAAAGTACATTACTACCGTTTATAATTTTGAATTTTGTCTCAAGCAGAAGTTTGAACATCGTAAATTCTGAGCACACCGCAGGGAGAACCTCAAACGAGGAATAAAAGTTATTCTTGTGATGCGTTTTGGGGAAATGCGAAATGGGATCCGTATCTGCTATGTTGCTTTGAATTAATTAGGATACCGGCATAGCATAAGGCAAAGTAAGCTGAAGAGAAGTAGCCAGGGTCGGATTGAATTCAAAAGATTAAGGCTAACATTCATGATCCATCATCTTAATGTATGTAGTTGAAGTGTGATTCATCACGTACACTTGGGAAATAAAAATATTAAATTAATATTCCTCGTTATGATAGCGAATTTTAATGGGAGAGAGGAGTTATTTATATATGAAAAAATAACAAAAATAAGTAAATTTTATTTATTTGTTACTTTACACAACAGGAACTTAATCTCAATTACAATACAGGGGGAGGGGGTCTACTGCTTATAGTGGAATCCGAACCACTCAGACACAATTTTTTTTTTATATAAGTAGAAGTTAGCGAGATTTGAACACACGACCTCTTACCTCGGTTTTTATCTATTAGGTTACATTGGTATTAAGGCTTTATGTAACTAATAAGTTACAGCAAAAATGCACGCTGATAGTAAAAGAGGAGGTTAACATTTTTATTCATATTTATATATAAAAAAAAAACATCTTCGGACAAAAATTGCAGCCCCATAGGTTTAGATTTACAAATCTCAAATGTGTTACAGTGATGGTTTGTATATTTATGGAGTTACAAGATTTCTAGATTTATTTACTTTCACAATATCTGACAGAAACATGACTCAATAATCAATTCTAGGTAGCAATTCAATCGGTGTACAGTATTTTCACCACATTTCATTTCACGGTAAGGTTTGATAGATACCGCAATGGACAAACAGTCATGAATGAACTGAGTTTGGCATTATGATGTATGTTGTTGAAGACGATATACTTATTTGCATATTTGATAGAATTTCATTTCACTTAGCGAGGTAAAGCTGTGGTATTGTTTTTCTTTTTTAATTAAAGAGTTTGTTATTATTTTAAGTTGGAATCAGAAAACTAGTTAATTTGAGATAATATAATTTTTTTTTAGGATACAGGTACTCCTATAAATGTAGAGTAGGTAGCACTGTATACCATCAAAACGATGCTAGAACTAGGTAAAATCAGTAAATTGCGCGAATTCTTCTTTCGATGGCACTACAGCCCAAATCGGGCCTTGGCCTCCACCATCTTCCTCTTCCATTCTTCCCTATCCAGAGCCTCGTTTTTCCAATTTCTAAATTGCGCGAATTAAAAAAAATAATTAAGCTTATTTATATCGCGTATTGTTATATTTTCCATAAAATAGCAAAATATGAACGATTATTTTTTAAAGCTAAATCGAATATGGCATATTGCTCTCAAATCTTTTGAAATACTGAAAACATAGTAAATAAAGACTATAAATGTTTAATTACAATTTAAATTTCTGTAATAAATAAAATTGATCTATATTGACTGAATGAACAACATTGTAGAATTTTTAACATTAAGATTTCTAATCCCAACAACCAGCAAATTTAATACATTATTGTAGCTGCATTTAGAAAACAGGTACTAAACTACCAGTAATGTATATTTTGTAATGTTATGCGCTTATAATTAAATTTAAGAATTTATAAAATATTTTAAATATACTCGTAACTTTGGGAGTGTGCATTAAAATTCTTGAACTAGGGGCGAGATTCTCGATTGCCCCAGTCCGGTACTGCTTCTAAACCATGTCTTGAGACAAAATATTTCAGAAGAATTGTTTCTTCTAAAGTTTTCATTCAGGTTATGTTGAGGATAAATCAATTATGACTCCAGCAGACATTTTCTTACACTTGCCAAGACAATTCATAAATACTCATATCAAGTTTAAATGTGATGTGATTTTAATTGCTTGCCGCACTATTAATTAAGAATAATAAACAAAACTTGAACTTTATAACTGATGTTCTTATTTATGTCACATTTATTATTTTGTTTTATAACAACACAAAATGTGTAATAGTTCACACTTGGTTCACCCGAAATTAATGAGTGATAACATTTTTTTTAACAAAAACTTAATTTATATTTATGAATTAAATTCCAGGTCATTCGCCCTATATAAAATTTAGTTAAATTTCACCGCAAAATTGATGAATATATAGTAAACTGTAAAAAATTACAAGACTCCTTATCTCGGTGTTACTTAGTACTTTAAGTATTTTTAAATGTTGTTTACTAAAATTACTAACAATATCTTTGAAATGTAGATAACAAATAAATCTTTTACTATTACAAAATAATTTTTCCTTAAGTACATCCCTGATGTCAAGAGGGCGGAGGGCAAGTGAGATCATGTGGAGCAAAAGCAGGGCACAGTTGACGACGATCAGGCGATCTGGTGATCTGGTGATTGGGGGAGGGGATCCTGATCCCGATCCCCATGTATGTTGCCGCCTTCCAGATCAATAAAGCCGCCCTCCACCGCACCACAGTCGCACATAGCGTGAACGTGCCAATGATGCAAAACCGTCTACAAAATATTGCAATCGAGAATATTTTAAACGAGCATAAAAATGTGTTATCAATGGGGACATTAATAATTATATTGCAAAACTATACGGAAAATAATAATTAATATTTTTTAAATATATAAAATGTTAGCGAAAACAAGTCTGATGTTAGGCATCATATTAAATACGCCTATATTTAAGGATTAAAAAAACAATTAACTTCATAATTATTAATTGTATGAGCGTTATTTTACATGTTAACTGATATTTATTGAAATTTGTAAACAACCCTGTTAACGAATATACCTAATTATAATTGAAGCTAGCTTCTTCTATTGTAATAATACCGTATAACTAAAATTTACCATTAATAAAATAATTCAAAATGAATAAAAATATAGCGAGAAATAACTATTAATTTTAGACCTATAGTTTGTACTAGAAATTTGAGGAGAAATATATTTTGTGCAGACAAATCCAAAACGTAAGTGGTTTATTAGTAAAACTCGAATAACATATTTCAGATTACGAGGTTTGTCTGCACAGAATGCGTTTTGTTTGAGATATAGTAGACAAAATTATTTTAATAGAAAACCATTAAAATAATGTTCATTTATCGCAAATATTAAAGAAAAATGAAAACATATAAGACAAAATAAAAAAAAAATATTTAAAATGACAAAGAAAAATTGTTTGAAATTTTACAATTTACAATGTAAATTTTCATTATTTATTACATGGCAAAAAAGCATGATATTTCGAGTTACATTATGTTATTAAACATAGTTTTAAGAAGAATTTGTCTTTGTCCGATTTTATAAAGGACAGAATAAATTATTGTTCGATTGTCATTTAAACGAATAAATTTTATTTACTTTTGAAATAAATTGATTTGTTGTTTATAAAATCGGCCATAAAAACTATTTTATAGCTTTCAGCAGCACAGGAAAATATAGTTGCTCTGTTTTTATTGTAGTGTTAATCATATTAAATATTGGAATTAAAAGAAAAAATTGTGTAAAAAATTTAAAACTATATCACATATAAAATATTCTGATTTGATTTAGGAAATATGGAAAGCTTCCTGTAATAAAATTATTTACTCCAAATTATTTTCTTTAATTTAATCTTTTAAAAATAATATTCAGTTCGTGGTCTACAATTTATCGGAAATTTGTTTAGAGCATTATTATTCATTTTATTCGTTATAGTTTTATTTATTGTACTATGTGAATTAATGTGTTCTTGCATTTCTTTACCCTGCATAATTTAATAATTTCAAACATTGCATAAATATATTAATTTATTTGTTCGTCCATATTTCTGTTATGTTAGTCCATTTTACCTCATGTACAGTTAGAAATCTAGAAATTGAGCGAACTGTGCATGTACAGCGAACACTATAATATAGTACAAAGCAAACAATTCAGCAAGTGAAATTAACTGCAAGCTTAGAAGATGACCTGCATAGTGGACGACCAAAATCTGTCACCACACAAGAAATTATTGTGAAAGTGCACGACATGATATTAGAGGATCGCCGATCGCCGATATCAGGTGGACGAGTATTTCACATTTTAACGGAGGAATTATGCATGAATAAATTATGTGCAAGATAGGTGCCGCGGCTCTTGATACCTGATCAAAAACTAATCAGAATGCAAATGTCTGAGCAAGGTTTGGCCCGTTTCCAGAGAAATCCAACTGATTTTATTCGTCGAATAGTGACCAACGATGAAACATGGGACATTACCACTCACCAGAAACGAAACAACAGTCGAAACAATGGAAACATCACAATTCTCCAACTCCAAAGAAAGCTATGTCTGTGAAATCGATTGGAAAGATCATGGCGTCAGTTTTCTGGGATGCTAAAGGTATCCTGTTGATTGACTATCTTCCAACGGGTACAACTATTACGGGAGGATACTGTGCTAACCTTTTGGACCAACTGAAGAGAAATATACGTGAGAAAAGGCCGGGATTATTAAAGATGAAAATCATCTTTTGCCAAGACAATGCTCGTCCTCATACGTGTGTCGTTGCAATGGCGAAAATCAATGAATTGGGGTACGATTTGCTACCTCATCCACCTTATTCCGTGATTTGGCTCCATCCAACTTCCATCTCTTCCCAAAGCTGAAAAATTCCTTGGTGGACAGCGATTTGCATGAAATGAAGAGGTTAAAGTATCAGTTGAGGCGTATTTTGTAAGTCTGGAGGAATCTGACTTTCGTGATGACGTAAAGATTTTGGAATATAGTTGGACAAAATGTGTCAGTATCAAGACAGACTATATGAAAAATAAGAACAATTTTAAAGAGGTGAACTCATATTTTGTACTTCATCCCGAGAACTTCTCAAATGATCCTCGTATACTATTTTCATTTTAAACTCGAGAGATCGGCATAAAATGATTAAACGTCCCTGTCCCATATAACTACAATGAAATCCATTAGTACGGGTACCCCATATCGCTTATCGATGATCAAAATAGGTAAATTTTCAAGGGTTGTATTCAGCCTAAAATTATTCTTGTTTTTTCCTAAGATTGACGGTACCGGCGAATGGGGCTGTACAACCCTGTGTGAACCTTGTGAAACCAGTTATGACGGATCATATTTTGAGTTCCTTTGTAAACGTAATTGCGGTGCATTTAATCGTTTTTTGCCGATCTGTCGAGTTTAAAATGAAAATAGTATACTAATGGATATTTTAGCACTTAATTCTGTTTGCAACCAAACTGAACCTAAAGTACGTAGTAAATAGATTTCCGTATCGCTTGAAATATTTTGTTATGGGTGGTGTACATTGATCTAAGTTCAACTATCAATAATCATGTCGTATATCGATTTTTGATATAGAAAACGAGACCCTGAAGGTGATGTGTATGAAAAGTTTTGCTGGATATTGTGTTTACGATATTTATTGATATTTAACATTTTAAAATAAACTTAATACAATTATTACATCTTTTTTTAATCAGTTGTGTGGAAAACAGTATACGCTATTTGGTTGTCAAAGTGCTAAGAACAGAATCTCAAAAAGTGAACACCTTTCCTCGATTATATTGCACTTATAGTATATCGTAATATACTATATCAAAATGCAAGAAATGTAGGATATATATTTATAATAATAATTTTTGTTTATTTCATGTTTTAATCATTGCTGACCTCTTTTTTATTCTTAATTTTTGTAAATAAAAATTCGTTAGGTGTTAGGTAATGAGCTTATTATATTTCTAGTGTGGTAATAAACTACATTGCTGAACTCAAATGGTTATAAATTAATGATATTATATGTTATCTAAGTAATTGTGGATAAATATAATAGTATATCATTTATTAAATTTAAAAAAAATCAATCTGGATATTGCTTTTGGTTTAACCGGAAATGCATTTCAAGATCCATTTTATACCAGAAAGTGATATTTACGAGTATTTGGCTGTAACTTTGTAATTTAAAATAAACGTCTAAAATTAATAAATTATTCGTCCCAATTTTTTTAATCACTGTATATGAATGGATACAATGGATAAGTAATGAATTGTCGACTAAAACTAGGGCATAGTTTTTGAAGTAAATTTGTGATTCTATACCAATTATAATTAACAAGCATACTATTAATTAGTATTCGTGCTTCGCATAAAGTTTTGCAAAGTAATTTAATATAGTGAAAACTAATTTAGGAAGCTATATTCAGAAAGTCATAGTTTGTTCTGTAATATTAAGTACCTCTTAATGAAAGTATTTAAATTTACTTATGCTTCTGTAATTTATAACAATTTTTTTCGAATAATTATTTATCAAGTAAAGCAGTGTGGTTTCAACTTTTTTCTTGACGTTTCGTATCGCGTTATATTTCTCAAGATTATTGTATAAAACGAATATAAGTAAAAAGCTGTATTTAAAAAAATAAACTTTTGGGTTATTTTGCAAATATAAAAAATTTATATACTGGTACAGAATCGGACTGTGAATGTGAAAACAGGGTTCGATTCCCATAGCCAATTAACAATTTTCTTCTCATTAAAATTACCCACTTCACTAACATATTTGGGGACGGTGGTTTTACAGCTGGTAACCGCATTTCACTTACCGAGATCTGCTACGGCAGAGTGCCACATTTATTTATTATTATAAATTGGCAAGAAATATATATTTTTAGTTAAATGATATAAAAAATGTAACAATTACTGACATAGAAATAAAAATATATTTAAACATTCAAAGATTATACATATAAATAGGTAGAACAAGAAAATGAAAAGTATTCATAAAATGAATAAATTTATTTGAGTAAAATAATATGAGATTTATTCTTTTGGTAAATAAAATCATAAAAGTCTAAAAATTTAATTTATTCTGAGCGTTCTTTACAGCACTTCGCATTATTTCTCTGTCGAGAAATTATATCCTCCATTTTGTATATAAAGTCAGACGTACTCTCTGACACAACCCCGCATAACCTTAGGAGTGCACGTACCTTCGGTTGAGAACCACTGCAGTAAAGGATAAAAACTAACTATCTTCAGGATTGTTTTCGTATTTTTGTAAGAAATGATATGTTATACATTCATTCAATAAATCAGATTTATTGTCATAGTTACAAAGCTAATTTATAATCTGAACGTGACATTTTCTTTGAATATGAAATATAAATATCGAAAGAGAAGTAAGAAAACTAAAACCAATTCAACTTACATAAAACTACCGCAATAACAAATATTTTTCTGTCAAAATCGAACACGAACAGCTTCATATTTTACAAGTTTTTAATACCAACTTTCCAGTTGGTAAACTTATAGGATTTTTACAGCGAAGTAGACTTAAAACTGAAAAAGATTAAAGTAAATAAATCACTACGTAATATATTACTTTGTAATGGATTAAAAGGCGTAATGATATCTTTATTTATCTTTATTGATTTTGTGATACACGAATATGTACGTGTATATAATTTTTTTTGATAATTTCCCTTGACCTGTTTTGTGATTCCATACAAAATTTATTATGTTTTGTAGACTCAACATAAATGTTAACTATGTATATTTAATACGCATAAAAATATATTATTTCTTGATTATAGTAATGAATAATGTTTTAGTTATGAACCTCATTTCTATGTAAATGTAGAAATTTAAAAATCATACGCTATCCGTAGGTTGATATTAAATGGTTAAATTTAGAAAAAAAATATCTGATGTGGACACTACATGACTTCCTTGTACACGTATTACACTATAGATATTTTTTTAATTACACATATTTGACATTAAATCTTTTATTTTTTGTTCTAATCCATAGCAAACTTAATTTACAAAAAAATCAAAAAATATATAATATTTAAATTTAGATATCTCGTTTATGCAAAAAGCTAATTTAAAAATTCTTAATGTGCTAGACGCAGAATTTAATTCTCTAAAACTGTACGTACGTACAGACGGCATGACGAAATTTGTCAAAATGGATTCAGGGAGGGCCAAAACACCTATTTCCGTTGAAATCTGAGAACCGAAAATTTTCGCGATTACAATACTTCCTTTATTTCGTACAAGGAAGTAAAAACAAATTTTTTTTTCACTATGATATATTATATAATTGATTTCAATAAAAAAAAAATTATATAATATCTCGGAAATGAGTCTCACAAAAAAAAAATTCTACTCGATAAGTTGGACTGTATACAGGGTGTTTCACAACTTAGAGCAAAAAATTAAAGGGTATATTCTGTACGACGTGCTGATCATGAAACAAAAAGAATTTTTTTTTAAATCGCAAAATTATTTTCCATGTTTCCCAGTCCAAAATTTTTCGTTGCCACTGCCACTGGGTGGATGATTATGTTAAAGTTATTAATTAAATAAAATTCTATTATAAATAACTGTTAATAATTGAATTGTGTAATTATTCTTTCGTAGTTGATACCTACTTCATTGTTTGTGTTTAATAGGAAAACGAATCCAGTGCAGTACTACAAAAAATGTTTTAGCACGTCGTACAGAATATACCCTTTAATTTTTTGCTCTAAGTTGTTCAAAAATTATTTGAGAAAGAAAAACTTGGCAACTTTTGTCTAATTTAACTGAAGTTATAACTCGTAAAATTTTCGAGATCCCTATGGTATGAATAAAATAAAGAAATTTATCATCACGCCTTTTACCCATTACTGAGTGTGGTACTCTGTCGAAATAGATCTCGGTAATGATATATTTATACACGCGGAAGTGCAGTTAGCAGCCGTCAAATCACGGTCCCCGAGGATGTTAGTGGAGGGGAGCCACAGAGGTAGTATTAATGTGCAGAAAATTGTTTGACGGCTGTGGAAATCGAACCCTAGTTCTCAATTTCACAATCCGACTTGATATCATTGAGCCACCTACCCTACATCCTATTGTTCACCGTCTAAATCTGAACAAGTGAACACACAATAAAGGTGTACTATTATATTTAATTTTAATAACCTAAATCTAGCGGAATGACTCTTTCAGTACTGATGTCATATTTTTGTTGATTTTACAATTCCCATTATAAAATTAAAAATTATTACATGGAAAGTGAATTTAAAAAAAATTAAAATATAAAAAAAATACGTTTTTCCAATTCAATACTTGCTTTGAAACAAAATAAATGAGGATACAAAAATTTTATAAAAAAAAACTACCTTAATGCAGTACATTGAGCAAAAACCGCTTCTATTTTTCCACAAAGTTCGTGGAATTTATATACCAGTATCACGTCATATTCTTTGCGAGAACAAAGTTGTTTAATTTTTACTTTACAATAACAAAATAATCCACAACAAAGCTTGTTGACATTATATTACGGTAACGGCTGGTGGTCCAGTTTCCTACTATTGATTTTGTTAAACGGTCAGTTTACAGTGCTTTGTTGTGCTTGTCGTAAACCGCGATTTAACACGCGACACCGGAAGTTGGTGTAATGTACCGCGGCGATCTTTCTTCAGCGTCAGGCGAAGCTTTCATCTTCCATCTTCCGCTAACCGATGTCTGCAGTTGCGGAAGAACTGCCCTACCGTAGACGTTTTATGGCGGATGTGTGCTTCTGCGCTTGTCATTTATAAACGGGGGTTAGTGTTTATAAAATAAGATTTATAGGCTCTAGTTGCTGATGGTTGTTTTTTACTCAACTATGATGGTTGCAATTCAGTTAATAGTTTTTTAGAGGGCACGATTTATATTGTAAATTTGATGAATAAATTAAAGATCCAAATTTCAAAGTAATAAATATAATATAAACAACTATAAAAATTCAACAGCTTACTAAAGAACCTAAGAAATGTGTGTTCAAGCTTTCACTGACCGACAAAATTAAATTCTAACGTATTTGTATAATTTGATAATTTTTAGATTATTAAATTTGTCAACGGCCATGGCACAACTCGTTGATACTGATCCAAGCGATAACGCGAGTTAAGCAACGTTGCGTGCGGGGAGTATTTGGATGGGTGACCGTCCAGAGAAAAACCCGCGTTGCTGTTGACAAAAAGACCTAAAACGCGGATCAGGGCGTAATGGCGGCATATGACCTAAGTAGTTGGTCCGCCAAGAAGCCACAAAAAAAAAAAAGATTATTAAAAAGATATATGTAATTGAATACATGATAAATTTAAAGTTAAATTTAAGACAGAAAATTTCGGGTAATGCCGGTTTCGAACAAGGGGCCTTCTGTTTGCCGGGCAGAGTTTTTTTTTGTGTGAGAGAATATCTTTATTAATTAAATCATAATATAATGTTACATGTTGTTTTACTATTATCTCGAAATACTGTAATGCAACGCATTGAAAATATTGTGTGTTCTTTTCTTTACAATTGAATGAATCAACGGACGTTAATGATACTGCTCAACTGCTTGTTTTTACCCGTATGGTTTTCAATGATTCTGGCACTACAGAAGAACTGAAGGTTATGATATTGTTAAATGAAAGAATTAGAGGTCTTGCTATATTTATCGTTTTCAAAAATTAAATTACCACTATTTAAACTTGTATGAATAACGACAGATATGGAGTTAGAGCATTGACTGGACATCTTACGGATTTATCGCATTATGCCAAAAAGATGATGAAGTCCTGAAATTTTTTAATCACCAACAAATGTTAGCCAGCAAAATATTAAATACTGAAAGTTTTATGGATATAGCTTTCAAAATTATGAATTCCATCAAAGGAAAATCTCTTCAAAGGAGACTTTTCAAAATATAATTCTATGAAAATGTTTCAGATTTGATCTAGCACACAGAAGTGAGCTAGCTGAGTCGCAGTAAGTTCCTAGAGAGAGTTATAAATTTACTAAATGAAGTAAAAATATTTTTTGAACAAAGGGGAAATAATTATCAACAGCTACAAGATACGGAGTGTTTATGTGAACATATACCAATGTTATTCAGATCTTCATTCATAGTTGTATTAACAACTTTGGATCATCACTGTCAAAATAATAGTTATTTGTATCACTAGTCCAGAAACTATTACTTTGCGAGTGTGAGTATATTTTGAAAGGCCTCGCCTGCGGCTCGTTCTTTCAAAATATACTCGCACTCGCAAAATAGTTTTGGACGTGTAATACACAAGATTTTTCGCGCCGACGTTTTTGTAAATTTAATAAAAAAGTGTAATTTATTACTCACATTCTAAATGTCAGGGAATTTTTTTATGTTGGTAACATTAACATTTCTAATTGTCAGAACTGTATGGGGTAGGTGGCTCAGTGGTATCGAGTCTGCCTGTGGATCTTGAGAACCCTGGTTCGATCCCCACAGCCGACAAACAATTTTCACCAATTTAATAATCTACCCCTGTGGCTCCCTCTCCACTAATATCTTTGAGGGCCGTGATTTGAAGGCTGGTAACCGCATTTCACGCGAAGAAATATATCACTTACCGAGATCTGCTTAGGCAGAGTGCCACACCCAGTAATGGGTAAAAGGCGTGATGATATATTTATTTATATTTATATAGAACTGTACTTTTAATTTTAATCAATTATTTATTGTTCATCAATTTACATCTTCAATAAGTTTAATTACACTGTACACTTTATTTAATAAACATAAAACATAATTCATTTCTTTGTCTATTTCACGACATGTTATTCCAGTATTATAACCTAAAAAATCAACATATTTTATTTGGATTTTACATTGCTAATTCAATTATAATTACTTACAATTTTGTTTAAAATATTTATGTATAAATATTCTGTTTTCTTGTATTGAAAATACTCAACTATGAATATTTTATCATAATATTTTTACGCCAATGCAATATTTTGACATTTCGTACGTTCAAGAGTTCACTATACTTGTGATTCCAACATATAACCATAAAAAGTCATTAATTTTTGCCGGCCTCGGCCGGTAAATACATGGTTTCCGGACGATTTTGAGTTATATAATACTACTAATGCCGGACGGTGGCGCGAAAATAATGTGTCGTCCGCAAACAAATGTATGTATATACTGCAACTATTTAAACAATTAGGTATATTTGAAGATGACAGAAAAATTTGTGTGACGCCTGGATTCGAACCAGGGACTTTCTGCTTGCCGGGCAGAGATGCTAACCGGTACACCACGTTATCTCGGTACGAAGCATAGCGTCAACTGAATTCTTCTGTCATAGTGTCTAACGCAGCATCGATCGTAAGACTTCTATATGATAGGTATTGACAACGAGTTTCGTCTGCATGACACATCTTCTGATCGAATACGTGTTTGAAAAAAATAAATTACTTAATATTACTGAATTATATATTTACGAATTGAAGAGAAAATTTACTGGATTGACATTCATCACTTTGATACGCGTATCGAAATCTATTTTTTCTATTCCCGTTATTTAAATATCATTTAACATACTGGTTTCCTGGTACTAAATAACATATTAATCTTATGTTGACGAACAGTGACTTCGAACGTTTTAGTTACAGCGTGAAGTTAAGAACTGACATATTAAGCACGGACTGCAGTTAGCTTCCTGTATCTGTTATTAATTTAATATTACTTTTCAAATAGTTAATAAAACTTTATATTATTTGTTGTCTTAATTTGCGGTTATAGAAAAAGTATAGTACGTGACTTATTTTATAAACTCATTAGATATTCGTTTTTTATGCACTCATAACTAAAAATACGTTTATAAAATTTGTTACATAATATATTATTATACTCGTATAGGGTATCTTCGGTACGAGGGCTACCATTGGGATCTCGCGAATTCTAAGAGCTATGACTTCGGTTAAATTAGACAAAAGTTGTCACTTTAGCAGGTCAATTTAATGTTTTATTTAAATTTTTATTATTAAATGGTAAACAATAGACAGAAAGAAAAGATTCAAATAAAAATTGTGGATTCCAAAATCTTTGTTGTTAGGTGTAAATTAAATGATTATTAGCATATTTTTTCCCTTTTCAAAACGATACCAGGCTTGCTTTGCTTTTTGATTTTTTTAATTCATTAGTAAATATGTGTAATAGTAATTCATGAAATTTTGCTAATAATTAATGACTTAACTTATCAGCCTTATTGCTTCTTTTTTATATGAATTCACAATACTTTATTTACTTGAGCAAAAAATAATAAAATTCATAGTCTTCTTATTTAACGTATAATAATTTATAATTTATTGATTATGTTAATTAAATTAACTAACTTGGCATTATTTAAAAAGAGAAAAATATATTTTAAATATTTAATTTTCTACTATAAATTTCATTAAAAATATGTCACTTTATGAAATATTACAAAAATGGGCGACTGAAAAAAAAATCTTCATTGTAAATAAAGTACAGGTATCCACAATTTTTATTTAAAACTTTTATCTTTATGTACTATTAGTTTTAAATAAGAATTATTTGAAAAAATATCTATATCCATATTTTTACTCATATCTAGTGACCTAAGCATTTTAAAAGGAAAACAAAAACATCGTTAAATATATTTATTTATTTATGTTACGCTAAATAAAAGGAACTTAATCGCAATTACAGAACAGAGTCCGGACTCATCACATAATTTTTAGTTAAGTGTGATTCGAATTCGGAATTTCTGGATTCGAATTCCGTAACTCTATCGACACTACCGTACTACCTACTACTGTGACAACTTTTGTTTAATATAATATAGTTGTCGAGATCCCAATGGTGGTCCTTATACAGAAGATATCATCTGTACCTAAACCAAACTAAGCAAAGTTAAAAAGTCTCCACATGTTTAGGAGTTGGGAACCGATTGGTATAAAAAACAGTGATAATTCAAATAGCTTCAAGTATAAACTCAGAACTTTCTTAATCTCTTTATGCCACTATACTCTTGGCGAATACTTCGCTTTTTAACTTCTCTCGGATGACATCTTGATCACCACATGTAGTTTACACCATAATATTTGTATTTTGACGTTTTTCATACATGTTAAGTTTGTATAACATCTTTCTTTCTACACACCTATTATATTTTTTTAAACCATATGAATATCGGTAATGATGTGAACTTCACTACATGAAAAATGTACCTTATCCTACTATGACCAAGTAATATCTAATAAACATTTAATAGTATCATTTATTATTATCTTACTCAAGTGTGCAGCAAAGCACTTTGCGACTCATCCGTGCTATAAACTATTACTTTCATCATTAAAAACAACCCAAAACCAAAAAAAGACTAGATGTATAAATAGTTATTATGGGCAGTGATTGCTTTCTAACAGTTGAAAATGATTTTGGAGATCGAGACGAATACATCCGATCAACGCAATAACAAAATTAATATTTAGAATTGTTTGAAAATTATTTTGATATTTAAAAAATTATGCTGTCGGAGTGGTTATTTTTAAGTACGTTTTAACAGTTGTTATTTTAAATTTTTATTTACTTACCAATTGGTAAGCGATTATAAGACGTAATTATTTCGACAAATACAAGAAAGTAGAGCAGATTTTTAAATCAGTACAACAGATTATTTAAAATAAAATGTTAAATAAGATTTTTTTTAGAACCAATAGTTTAATTATAATCAACTTGTTCCTGACTTCATGAAAAGAACATTTACCGATAAAATAAAACTAGAAATTTCAATAGTAATAAATTAACCGTGAAAACCTTTACGAACTTTTGACCAATCCGTGATATACATACAAAGAATTGAAAAAACTTTAAAAAAAGGTAAGCGGTTCAAATGGCCATAAACGTCAATTAATGCTGAAAAACGTTGTTTTTTTGTGGTGCCCATCCGACAAATAAAATTAAGATTTATTATCTCGTACATAAAGCTAATGGTTGCAAATACGTATCATATATTTATTCAACTGAAATAACTTATCGATTACAAAAGTTTCGCGAAACATTTATCTTATTTATATGCAAAGTTTTGCGAGAAAATTGGAATGAATCGAAAAATGGTATTTGCGATTAAATTTGTAAGTTCGTCCCAGAAATAAAAAACTTTGCTTTTGTTTGACGAGTATTTACAAGTTAAATTACTTGAAAATGCTATTCATCCAAGATAAATATTAATCTAGAGTAGCTGAAAATGAAGTCTGTAAGGATATTTCTAAGAAAATTAAATTACATTAAAATACGCCGTACGAAGATTGGATTCTCGTATTGCAAACCTTTCAAGTGTAATTATTTAACTTCAAGAAATCTCAATTGTTTATAAATTATTAATAAATATAAATCTATATCATTTTGGATCATAATTACTTCATGAAATTAAATTAGATTTTTGTTTCAGAAGTATTTTTTATGCGATTGTGTCAAAAACTGACTTTTTTGGTTAGGATATTTCTATGAAAGGATAAATCTTTCTACGATTGAGCAGAAATTAGATATTTCTACTAATTACTATTGAGTGCATAAAGTCGGTGATTATCGCTCTCTCAGTGACAATAAAATTTTGCCGGTCTTCGAGCGATAAAGTAAGAGTGAATCATCGTATTCATAGATACGAGTAAGTGAAAACTGTCTACACTGTGAAATTAATTTCAAAACAGATAAACTGTTTAAAATGATTTTGAATTACTTTTATAGTATTTTTAAATGGCCGTAGACAAAATATTGTATACACCACGAGCAGAAAGTGTCCTTACCGCTCTTGTATGATTGTTGGTCTCAGCAGCACAGATTACTGATTATTTCCTGCGTTCAAGTGTCAACAAAAGAACATTATTGTTTTCGGTTGTCACAAATTAAAAAATGACAGTAAGACAATTGAATCTGCAACAGTTTTTGATATTGGGAAACAAAAGATCTACAAATTAATTAATTTCTTATAGTGTAAAATTCTAAATTGTCGTAGAAGCAATAATATATAATATACGTGTTGAAAGACCATTAGAAAACCTGTGTGAATGGAATACATACACACTTTCCAATTATATTCTATCAACACTTGTATTACAAGATTTAGTTCGATTCCTGTAAAAAGGAAATTACAATCATTCCATTGGATGAACTATGTAAAAACATGTGCATAATGCATACATCTTTTACAATGTACTGTGTGCTATGTACAACTTGTCTACATACGTATGTCATTTGTTCATTCAGACTGTTTATACAAGCTGTCAATAATTACTACAGTTATATGCGAATATAAACTTTCAGGTTTCGTGCATTTTTGAACAACGCAACCGACAAGAAGTAAAATATGTGAACTAAACTATAATTTCATCAGAATCTCTATAAAATATGACAAATTTGATTAATGACAATGAGTAATCTGGCTTGCGTCGGAAGCAGTAAAATGGAAATAGATGTTGTTTCTATGAACTGTCATTTGAATTGTGAAAACATCTTTTTTATTGACTTACATATATAAACAGCAAAGTAAGTACAAAATTATATATTATACTTTTTTTAATGCCTATCAGATATGTTTTAAACGCTTTCTTAGATTTGTTTATTCTCCGTTCGAACAGTGTGCGGGTTGAAGTTTTATTTAATTACTTCCCATCAATTTATCTTAATGAGTGTTATTAAAATACAGATAATACATATACATACGTGTTAACAAATAAATAAAATTATGAGAGTAGAAAAACATAAATTTTATTTTGTTATTATGTTCTATATCACTTCTCGCGATATTTAGCATTCATGAATGCCACTGTATTCTCAAGATGCAATGTAGTAAACATTGTGTTGACTGGAATCTCCTATTTACATGAATCGAACTGTTCTATTGTATAACTAGTGTTCAAAGTGTATCTTTATCCAACTAAAATAATATGACTTTTGTTTAAAAAAGGACTTTTGACATGTATTATACAGACTATTTTTTCTATTCCTGCAAGATAAGGAAGCTAAATAATAAAAAAACGAAGATTTATTTGAATAATTTTGTCATTTATTGTCAATTTCTATCATTCTAGTGCGCTTCTATGACAACATTAAACATTTATTAGTAAAAATAAATAAATAAATATATCATCACGCCTTTTACCCATTACTGGGTATGGTACTCGGTAAGTGATATATTTTTTCGCGTGAAGTGCGGTTAAATCACGGCCCCCAAAGATGTTAGTGGAGGGGGAACCACAGAGGTAGATTTAATTTGGTGAAAATTTGTTGTCGGCTGTGGGGATCGAACCAGGGTTCTCAAGATCCACAGGCCGACTCGATACCACTGAGCCACCTACCCCTAACATTTAATAGTAAACTTTATTAATATGTTACTCAAGTGTGCTGCAAAGTACTTTGGAACAAACCTGTGCTATAAACTGTCATTTTCATCATTAAAAACAATCCGAAAAGAGTAGATATAGAAAAAGCTATTATGGGCAGTTAAAAATTTATGTTGTCAGAGTTGCTATTTTTAAAGTATGTTTTGGTAGTTGCTATGGAGGAATGATTTAACTTTTAGATATTTTAAATATGTTGAAATATATATCTGGTGTTATGAATAATGTATTATTACCATAACAACAATGTCATATATTAATTATTTGCAATAATGTCAATGTCAATTTTTTAAACCCAGCATCTCCTTGGTAACATGATGACATACTTATTGTAGTACTGATGGCAACAAACATATTATTCTAGTTTCGATAATTTTCTACAATTGAAGAAAAAACTGTTTATGACACACGTACAAAACAGCTTTTACGAGCAGTACTCATATGGTTGCCGAACTCGTCTTCGTCTCGTCCAGAAATATCCAGTTTTCGTCTGAAAAATGATATTTTCGATCATTGTGTCAGTATAATTGCACTTTAAAAATGTAGCAATAACAAAACTAATTTAATTTTTTTTTTTTAATACAGTTTTTGGCGAACCGACTGCTGTGGTCATCTGCCGAAGAATTATTATATTAGCCTTTTGTATAAACGAGATATGTAAATTTAAAATTTATATATTTGTTGTTTTTTTTAAAATTAAGTTTGCTATGGATTAGAGCAAAAAAATAAGAAAAAAAATTAAAATTCAAAATCAAATATGTGCAATTAAAAAAATATCTATACGCGTAAAAGGAAGTCATGTGGCGTCCACATCAGATTTTTTTTTTATTTGGTTTGCAGTCATGTAAAGTATTTGTTGCGAGCAATAATATAAATAACAGTATTGTAAATCGAGTAACACACAATCTAATTGAAAAAATGTGTTTACCATTTTGTAATAAATTTTATGCAATTTAATGTCTTTATTCGTTGTTTTGCATATATCGTCACTGTTTTAAGCAATCAATGAATTTTTCGTTTAATCCCTCAACTATTACTAATATTAAGATATGAGACTTTATTGAAAACGCATCGGACTATGGATTTTGGAACCCGAATTCGATTCCCGCAGACACTATGTTAAAATTACTCTTATAGCTGACCCCCTCCCCCACCACTAACAAATTTTGAGACTGATTTAAGAATTTGAGTAAAATTCCCTCAGCCGCCAATTTGAAACAAATCATATTGCGAACAAAATTAACTTTAAAAAATCATAACCGTAAACAATGATTTTCGATAACCAGAACCGGTTTGAAACAATAAATGAGTTAATTTTAGAGAGCAAATAACAATTACAGATTCATAACATTAATATAAACTATGTTCACAATACAAAAACTACAATTTGAATACATAATTCAAATCAGTGGGTCCATGCATATTTAATGTGTCACATTTATAAATGTCGATATCTGTATACAGTACAAGCTGTAACTTGTATATGTGATTGTTCTCTATAAATAGTAATAAAGCAACATGAGTTTGAGTTTCATCTACCAACTTTGGTCATTTATTGTTCTGTTGCGGTGGAATCGGATTGAGTGTGACAGCTCGTGATTTACCTCTTATAATTTAACAAATCGCATTTATATTAGCAGCGATGTTGTTCTGTTACTTTAACACCTGCTAACAGCAAAATGAAAAAAAAGTTGCTATTGTTCAGTTCCATTTAAAACAAAATCGTTTTGTTTCGCGCGGTATTCATGATTTTATTTTGTTTTCAATTTCTGGTCATGATACCTTCGTTATTAGTTTTCCGTCTTTGAGATCTCACAGATGTTGGAAATATAAGAAGAAATTGAATTTTTCTTTTGTTTGATTTATGTTTAGGTTGCTGGAAATATGGTTTTTATTTAGTTTTAGATTTTAGGAGAGGTTTCATTGTCTGCCAGTTGAGTTGTCTGCGAAGATGATGGTATTTTTGTATGGGAGTTGTTGTGTTTATATTGAATGAAAACAAAAAAATTTGCTTGGTAGTGCCTACTATTTACTGGTATAAAATATGAAATATTTTTAAAATAAAGAAGAGATATATATGAGTATATTTGTGTTATAGAAACTAGTTATACAATTTCTATCATAATAACAAAATATTGAAATCCTACATTCCAGTTGTAACTCTGAATTAACAAATTACAGTACATACGAATAGAAATGTTTTATTTTTATATTATTCGCTTTTGATTATACTTTCGTCTTTTGTCATGCTGCTTCATATTCCACTTTAGCTACGCTACTAACAAACAATAATAGGTTATTAATATTTTACCATCCTGTATTCTTGAAAGTTATTATTACTAAAGTAGATATCAAATTATAATAAAAATCTTACTATTGACCAATCTATTTGCATAAGACTTTAAACTAAAATTATAGCTCCCATACACTTACTCTATTAAATATTTACTTTTAGAACAGCGCTCGTAGTTTAGTTAGTTTTAAATGAAATAATATATTGGAGCAATAAGACAACATTGAGCATGTTGAATTATGAATTTTACGTGAATGGAAGCTGAGCCAAAGCAACGATGCAGCAGATTTTCCGAATAGCAGGTAAAATTCCACTGCCACCAGCTTCGAATTCCATTCTCTGTACATCATAAATGTTAAGCTCTTTGAGTTTAGGATGTTGACGTCATATTTATTGGGTCATCGGTATTCATTTATTATAAGGATTCTTTTCATATTGTATTGTCGGTATTATATCAAATCGAGGATATATTTTTACCCGTAAAATGCGATTACCATTAGTCAAATCACTGCCTCCAAATATGTTTGTGGAAAGGATGCCACAGGTGTAATTTTAAATCAATTTCTCAGCTGCGATAACCAAATTCGGATTCTTAAATCCGTAGTCCGACACGTTTACTGAGTAAATGCAAATTTATTGTAGTTTTATGGAACAGACCCATAACTGTTAGTAATAATGAATCTATTTTATTGAAATATAATTTCTTTTAATACTATCATATTTATTTTATATTATTATTCGTATTTTGTGTTTATTCAATGTAGTAACTATTGATGTTTCTTCTCTTGTTTCTCTTATATACTTAGATTTATTGTACCTACGTATTTTTTAGTTTAACAATATTCCTAAATCGAGACACTTTTGACTTTTGATAGCCAATTATTTTCAAAAAATTAGTATACTGTAATATTTACAATATTAATATTCGACTGGGTGGTGTATCAAGTAACAAGTCTAAAAAAATACTTTTCATCGTGGTCCACGGAGTCTAGCTGAGAATCGGCGGAGCCGACCTGATTGCTAGTATTTTATCTAAAATACTTACGTAAATGGAAAAACTGATTTCCAAACATTTTAATTACTATCCTATATAAGTACACAAGTATGTATAATGGAATTTAATATAATATAAATACGCTACAATAGGAAATTATTCCAAATAATTCAACACAAATTACTGCATTCATTAAAGTGGCATCGATTTGCAGTTCGTAAGGAACTTATAATTAACAGTACACAAATTCGTAAACCCCGGATCAAGTTGGACACTGCTGATGCTGTAAGTTTGTATTTTGTAATATAATCAGATCCAATTATTTTCTATAAATGTTAATATAATTTAATTATTTAAGATTCAGTATATCTATAAACAAAATTTCTCTACTCTCGTTATTAAAATATCATCTAATGTATACCGTACTGGTTTCTGTGCTGCTAAATAACATCATATCACATGTTGACAAACCGTGGGTTCGTACGTTCTGGTCACGGCATGAGATATTAACCACGGGGTGAAGTAAGCTAAAGGCATTGTAATTTAACCTAACTTTTAAATAATTCATATAGTTTCAAATTTTTTGTTGTCATAATTTTCGATCGTTAAAAAATATAGTATGTGACTCTTTAGATACTCGGTTTTTATACATCCATATACTAAAAGAGTATATGGGGTAGATGGCTCAGTGGTATCGAGTCGGCCTGTGGATCTTGAGAACCCTGGTTCGATCCCCACAGCCGACAAACAATTTTCATCAATTTAAATATACCCCTGTGGCTCCCTCTCCACTAATATCTTTGAGGGCCGTGATTTGACGGCTGGTAACCGTATTTCACGCGACAAAATATATCACTTACCGAGATCTGCTTAGCGCAGAGTGCCACACCCAGTAATGGGTAAAAGGCGTGATGATATATTTATTTATATTTATTTATATATACTAAAAGAGAAAAAAGGTATATATATATTTATATACAGGGTGTAACAGCGAAACCAACCACCGCCTATATTTTCTTTATTATTATAATTACAAAAAAATATTATAAAGAAAAGTTATAGAAGACCAAGGGGGACATCTGCTTAAAAATAAAATAATTTTTTAAACCAGTGATTCTCAAGTTACAACACAAAGTTATATTTTTTCAAATGGGATTATACATATTTTTTAGGCCTATTCGATAGAGTATTTTTTTCTGAATTCAACCATGTAATCATTTTATATCCTTAGATAACAAAAATATTGAGAAATTTCAATTTAAAATATCGATAAATTTTATTTAACATGACACAAAACAGTAGGCTATGATCACTAGTTCATAACTAAAAACATAAAACTTGTTACATAATATACTATTAAATTATACATTTGGTTGGTATCAAGTATATATATATATATATATATATATATATATATATATATATATATATAAATATATATTTATACTTTATTCTATATATTTTGTTTTAATATACATATATATATATAGTGGTATCGAGTCGGCCTGTGGATCTTGAGAACCCTGGTTCGATCCCCACAGCCGACAAACAATTTTCACCAATTTAAAAAATCTACCCCTGTGGCTCCTCCACCACTAATATCTTTGGAGGCCGTGATTTGACGGCTGGTAACCGCACTTCACGCGAAAAAATATATCACTTACCGAGATCTGCTTAGGCAGAGTGCCACACCCAGTGATGGGTAAAAGGTCCTCGGTTCTCAGATTTCAACGGAAGTAGGTGTTTTGGCCTTCCCTGAATCCATTTTGACTAATTTCGTCATGCCGTCTGTACGTACGTATCTCGCATAACTCAAAAATGGTAAACCGTAGAAAATTGAAACTTTATATTTAGGACTGTTATAACATCTAGTTGTGCACCTCCCTTTTTGGTCATTATACAACTACCGGAAGTGGTACTTTACTTGAAGCCTATAATAGATTTTCATGAAAAACTATATTCAAATATAATTTAAAACTTTCCAAATTTGGTATATAAGACTACTATATCAATGGAAATAACATAATAGATTTTGGTTAAAATAGACTAACCGGAAGTGGCACATTACATGAAGCTGCTAACAGTTTTCCTTGAAAAAAATGGTATTATTTTAATTTTAGAAATGAATGCTGCAAATAAAAGTTTTAGAGAATTAAATTCTGCGTCTAGCACATTAAGAATTTTTAAATTAGCTTTTTGCATAAACGAGATATCTAAATTTAAATATTATATATTTTTTGATTTTTTTGTAAATTAAGTTTGCTATGGATTAGAACAAAAAATAAAAGATTTAATGTCAAATATGTGTAATTAAAAAAATATCTATAGTTTAATACGTGTACAAGGAAGTCATGTGGTGTCCACTTCAGATATTTAATTAAAACAAATAAGGTATATGGGGTAGGTGGCTCAGTGGTATCGAGTCGGCCTGTGGATCTTGAGAACCCTGGTTCGATCCCCACAGCCGACAAACAATTTTCACCAATTTAAAAAATCTACCCCTGTGGCTCCTCCTCCACTAATATCTTTGGAGGCCGTGATTTGACGGCTGGTAACCGCACTTCACGCGAAAAGATATATCACTTACCGAGATCTGCTTAGGCAGAGTGCCACACCCAGTGATGGGTAAAAGGCGTGATGATATATTTATTTATTTACTCGTATTTAAATAAGGTATGACTTTTCAATAAAATTCTTGTTTTCCGAAAGTATCTTGATTACAAAAATTTGAAAATTTCATGTTATTTATAGAACTTCAATCTCTTGTATTTTGGTAACTAGAAGGAATAGGACCTATGTTTATATGATATTTCTGGCTCAAGATGACCTCAGGAATAAGCTGTTAAAGTTTGTTACACTAGTTCTGAAACACCCATATATATATATACCATTACTGCTTTTATATTTGTAGAGAGAATGCTATATTAAATATTTTTGGGGATTTTATTAAAACAAACAAGTAAAATTATTACAAAAAATTAAAGCTCCAGATTATTGTATGCGGATACAGCTCTATTGTTGTCGTCAAGTTATGAAAGTGCTGCGTAAATTGGATTTTTACCTGAAATATTATATAACAAAAAAGATATTACATTGGAACACTGCTTTGTATATTTTGGATATTAAAAGAAAACTCAAATTGGATTTGCTTTTGGCAAATTTAGTATGTATTACAATGCACATATAATAACACTTTTTATACTACGTTTGTAAATATTTACTTCTTAGCAGAGAGAACATTTTAAAAATAAATTTATAATGCGTTTTTCATTATTAAAATTATTAACAAATAAACGCAATTCAAACTCTCGACTAATCTAAATTAAAAACAAAATTATTATTATTTATTGTGTATTTAACAAAATATTTAGGTGCTGCAATATCTTTTGAAATTGAAAATTATTTCTAATAAATAATACGAATTAGTTCAATTAGTTCAAATTACTGTATATTATGTATTTATTATTTAGAGATAGTACAATTCAAACTTGCAAACAACTACTGTCAGTGCAACAGTGCACTGTTGATTCAGAAAGGATAATGCGTGATAACAATAATTTTTTGTGCATTTCATAAATTAATAAATCGTAATATCTAAAATAGCTTAATATCGACCAATCTTCATAAAGATTATCGATGTAGAGTACAATATAGCATTAATTAAATTTTAGCTACATTGGTCACATATTGACATGTAGTACATTTTATTAGTTACAAACATATATTAGTTATAATATACAGTTACTGAAGTCAATATTTAAAACATTATAGAACGAGTCGCATAGCATTAATTTTCTTTGCGTTTCGTTTTCCTACAATAAACTCACAGATAAATGCAATAGAAGCTAAAAGAAGTCCAAAAACTAGAATATAAAAGGGTGTCTGCAAATGATTAATTGATAGCGGCTTGTGGTCGTCGTCACTTGTTTCTTTCCTCACTACAAATTTCATGTCCTCTTCCCATTTATGAATTAGACCATTTTCCATTAAACCCATTATTATTTTATTCATTCGGTCCAACAGAGGAAATCCTTTTACTGTATAAATCCTAAAAAGTATATTTTCATTTAGAACACAGATGCCCCGTTTTATGAAGGGCAGAATGCATTTATTTGTATAGTAAATCTATTTAAATTAATAAACGCGAATCGATATTATTTATTTTATGACATACATAACACTGTAAAATGTTCGACTGTTATTTGAATGAATAAATTTAGTTCATTTTTTGTAGCAAATTAGTCATTTATAAAATCAGCCAAGAATAAAATGTTTGAAATAAAATATCAAACTAAACACTTGTCTAAGTCTCACAAAATTCAGCTTCCAAGTCAACTTATGAGGTCATCGTCTGAGGCTGGCCAGCACAGTTAGTAATCATAGACGCGTTTATGATTACAAACTGTGCTGGCCAGCCTCTGATGATGACCTCATAAGTTGACTTGGAGGCTGAATTTTGTGAGACTTGTGTTTGGTTTGATATTTTATTATTAAACCTAGTTTCACCAAGTGAGCATTCAAAGACAATTAATTTTGTCTTTGTTGTTTTTTATTTAAAATGTTTGTACAAATAAAAAATTCTCTTGCTTGATGAGAACAATAGGTATTTTCCTGAAATAATATAATATTTGTAAAGACAAGTAGAAATACTAGATGATATATTTTACTTCAGAATATTACTAATAATAATTAGGAGTAATATTTATTCACTACTTCTAGCACGCTCCAGACACCGAATAGAACACGAATCGATAATTGTTCCGAACCCGTGTGAATCTGGACCAGAACCCGAACTTTGTTAATTTTGTTGACTTGAACCTGAATCAACTATTTTCTAGTTAAAAAATCGGAGTTGCTCACTTCACATATTTCAATGCTTCTATGTTAAAAAGTTGTAGGCAATTAAAATAAAACGTGTGACATAGTATTTCTGCTCGAATTCCGAAAAACTTTATTTTTTATAAACTGAGGTCTCTAGGGATTGGCACTATATTTTTTTTTACTAATTTAAAAACGTTAAAATTATAAACAAAATTAATGTAATTCATCTATAGTAATAAAATTATAAACTTTCATGACCTACACTTCATTGTCAGATATTCAAATATGCTCATACTTTAAATTTGAAATTAACAAAAATACGATTATTCTATAAGAGCCTATGTAAATGCTAGTTTAGTATTCAAGGCGGTGTATCCAGTAGTGTACTACGCACACTGTAATCAGGTTGCATTTATATATTTAGCATTGCAATTTACTAGTACTTACACAACTATATCTAACATTTTGAAAACAAATTTGCCTAATAAATTTAAAATGTTATTTAAGTTTGTTTCATAAATTATAAACAAATAAATAGACCGACAATATGAACTATATTTAAAATGTAATAAAATATGACAAATATTTCAAAAAATTTAATTAAAATAACAACAAAGACAAAATTAATTGTCATCCAACACTTGGTGAAACAAGGTTTAATAAAAAATATATAAAATAAACACTTTTGTGAAACATAGCCAAGTGTTTATTTTATATATTTTTTATTAAACCTTGTTTCACCAAGTGTTGGATGACAATTAATTTTGTCTTTGTTGTTATTTAAATTACTATTGCGTAGCTTTTCCTTTTTTTCGGTAGATGACATGATCTGCTCCACAGAACTTCTCATGTCATCTTACCTGTTTGTTAGAGATCTTATTCTCTGCTGGTACAGTTCTTCGTCACCAGCTTCTTCACGTGAACTTTGTTCTAGGTGAAGAAGTGAGTTATACCATACTGATGAGCTCTAATATGACCGAAACGCGTCTATGGTTACTAACTGCGCTGGCCAGCCTCTGACGATGCCCTCATAAGATGACTTGGAGGCTGAATTTTGTGAAACATAGCCAAGTGTTTATTTTATATATTTTTTTTTTAAATTTAATTAATCTTAAGAATCTAAATTAAATTATTATAAAAAAATATATGAAAAGTAATGGATCAGTATAATTCTTATTCCTAAAATATTAGTCACTGAAAATGAAAATAAAACATAGCCAATTCAAAAATTGAATAGATTGGTAAGTTGAAACCGAATTATAAAAAAAATCCAAAGTTTATTATACTATATCTTGCACAGGTTAGATATCTAAAAAAAATCATCTAAAATTGGTTATTAATCAATAATACCTTAAAACTTTTACACCAAAGTCATTAATGGATAACTTAATTTTTGACCATTTGACCCAGTATTATATAGCAGAATGGAGTAAAATACATTTTTAAAAGTTGCAAGATCTCGGTGCCACGGTGAAGCCCGGTGGATCCGAATCCTCATTAAATTGTCTGACTCACTCGATAAAAACAGATGAGTATAATTAAAAAATAATAATTATAGTAATTTCTAATTAAAAAAGCTTCAGTTTCCGTTTATAATATTTATATTTTATTTGATGGACGTTTCGAGTTAAAAATTAACTCATATTCAGTACCTTAAATACAATATAATATTTATAATAATATAAAATATACAAATATGAAATTAAAATTACCTATTATAATATGATGTAAAACAATTAACTGTATAATGTTAAAAAATAAAAATACAAAAACATGAAAAATTAAATTATGAAAAACCCAAAATGAAAATAATTAATTAAATATCATGCTGTAAATTTGAAAGTTTCTAAAATTATCTATGATATTTATTTTCCACACTACCAATATTTTTTTGCTTCAGAAAATTTAAAAATATGTCCAGGTTCTTGACGGTGAATAGTTAAAACTTTATAATTTGGATCAAGAAGTTTACACTGATAATTGTGCTGGTATAATCTTTCACATAAAGGTGCAAAAGTATCACCATAAGATTTTGTCCTTCCTGTCACTATAATTAATTAATATTAGAAAAATTTGTAGTAACAATGTTCAAATTACATATACCAAAAATATTTCTAATTCCAGAAATTAATTTATTATCGAAATGAATAACTGCAATAACAGATTTATTTTTATTGTTTGGTAAAACAAATTAATTATATTAGTTAATTTGAGAAGTCTCTTTTTAATATGCTTTATTATAAAAGATGATGGTTAGTCATTTTTAATCAAAATGTCATAAATAACTTATAAATTTTAATTGGAAAAACATGGTCCTGATAATTTAATACATCGATGAATTAAAGAAATTATAACATGTTTCTTATACGAGTATCAACAGCTATTGATCGTAGTAACATATTAAGTAAAGATGATATGATACATAAAATTTTTAAAATTTTGGACCAGTATATTACAGATTAGAAGAAAAATAAACTTTCATATATAAATCAAGAACTATTAAAATGGATTGAAAAGACAAGAAAGTTTGTTAAATTATAAAATAATCAATTAATTATTACAAAATCTGATAAAGTTGCTAAAACTGTTATAATGAATTGTAAAGATTATATTCATAAAGCTAAATTAATATTGGAGAATATTACAACTTATCATAGACTCAGGAAAAATTCTGTACATCTTATTGATTTCAAATATTGAATTATTATTTTTTAAATAATGAATTATTAAATTTAAAATAAAATAAATAAATATATCATCACACCTTTTACCCATTACTGGATGTGACACTCTGCTTAAGCAGATCTCGGTAAATGATATATTTTTTTGCGTGTAATTCCAGCCGTCAAATCACGGCCCCCAAAGATATTAGTGGAGGGGGAGCCACAGGGGTAGATATAAATTGGTGAAAATTGTTTGTCGGCTGTGAGGATCGAACCAAGGTTCTCAAGATCCACAGCCCAACTCGATACCACTGAGCTACTTACCCCATAATTAAATTTAATAATCCAAAATCCCATAATACGAGTAGGATGAAGTATATGCTAGCCAAAATTCATAATCCTGATATCATTATTCTACTACTACACACTTACTTTCAAATTGGCAAGATTTCTTAATAATGTTATTACGAGTAGTAATGTTATATCTGTATCATCTTATTATAAAAAAATATTCTTTTCGATAACTAAATTAATGTTAGACAGCTTATTGTACCATTTGATCAAGATATGTTTTCACTTGATGTTTCAGCCATTTTTCCTAGTATACCACAGGATCGTGTTATTCTTTAACAAGCCTATTCAGAAACAAATATATAAACAGTGTTTAAATTAAACACTGTTTAAAATAGTCAACGTTGATTAAATTTTTGTTCATTCAGAAACAAAGTAACTATGTATTTAAACAGTGTTTAAAATAAATAGGGTTTCAAATAAGAAGGCGAAAAAAATACGAATTGGGACACAAAAACAATGATTCTATCTGTCAATGTCACTTTTGTAGGTAATTTTAAGTGTAATTGCTCATTCTTATATAAAAATAAAAAAATGGACAACAATAAAAAAGAAATAGATCAGATAATTGGAAGTTGGAAGAAGAAAAATATTTGTTAGAATTATGCAAAGAAAAATTCATGTTGGGTTTCAATTTATAAAAATTTTTCAAGAAATTTAAACTACTCTACCACGTTGTTTAAATTTGTATGTTTAAATTGCTATTTAGTTACGATGACTACGGTGAAAATGCGTCTCTGAATGACAAAAATGAGTTTAAACAGGGTAACTTAGGATAAACACTGTCTACATTTAAACAGTGTTTAAATAAAAACAGTGATTAAAAATAAGGAGTCTCTGAATAGAAAAATGAACGAAATGTCAAAATTAAACAGTGTTTAGCTTAAACACTGTTTATATTTTTGTTTCTGAATAGGCGTGTAAGTATTTATACTGACCTATCAAAATCTAAATTTATTGATGGTATTAATCTATATTTTGAATTTCCTGTTTTTTAATTTGAAAAAGAATATTTTCAACAAATTGATGGAACTCCAATGGGATCTTGCCAATTTACAAATTTGGTTTAACTAAAACTTGAAGATTTTATTCCTGATTTAAAGTTTAACATACTCGTTCTATATTATAGAAGATATGTTGATGATTTTTATTTAAAACTGCTTTAAAAATTTAGAAATAATCTTCCATAACTTGAATACCTTTCATCCACGTTTGAAGTTTACATTTGATAATGATTTAAATAATGTACTTAATATTTTGGATTTTGGAAATTAATTATAGTGTTTTATCTCGTCACCATCAAGAAACTGTATATATTTTAAATTTGGAATTATGGAAAATAAATATCATAGATTAATTTTAGAAACTATACATAAAAATTTACATCACGATATTTTTGTTAATTATAAAATAGATGCTTACAATAATTTAAAATATACTAAAAATATTTTAAGAATTTTAAATAATTTTTTTTTGTTTTTCATATGTTACTGTATTTTTTGCATTATACAATTAATTGATTTACGTCATATTATATGAGATTTGTTTTAAATTCATATTTGTATATTTTATATTATATTGTATTTAAGGTGCTGAAGATTAGTTAAATTTTAACTCGAAAGTTCATAATATAAAAAATAAATATTATAAATTTATTCAAGCCTGTTGAATTAATTTTTATAAATAATATATTAGTTCCTTGTAAAAATATGTTTTTGAAAAATAGTAGTTAAAGAAATTCGTTACATCGAAATATAACGTAATTATATATAGTTAAATTATTAATATTAAATTGAGTTTGAAATTTTACTTATTTTAAAGTTTTTTGTAAATTTTAAAACATCTAAATTATATTTTATATTTTGTAGATTCGAAATTCAATATTGGACACAAGCTGTATATTTAATAAGAATTAATAAGGCTTACTTGTGATATAATAAAGTAATAAATAAATGTAATAGACTGTAAGGCAAATGAATCGCACATACTAATCAGCTTAATTCCCAATAGATTCATCTGGATGGCAACCAAAATGTTCGCGGGCCTACAGCTTACATGGATTGAACGATTGTTGTGAGTTTTTTCTAGGATTTCAATAATCTTTTGTGTATTTCAGATTTTAAATAAATATAGTCCGCGTGAAATTAATTAAAAACATAAAAATCTTCAAGGATCACAGAGTGTCACGGAACGCTTGCGTTGCTATACAGTGAAAATTTTCACATGTAACGTTTTGAAAGAATCTTTAGACGAATATTTAAATTTCTAGACAAATAAAAATGAGCGTATATGTTTAGAACTGCAGCAATTGATTTTAAGTTTATTAAAAACCTTTAATACAAACGTCAACTTTGTAAATTACATATATAGTAAAATCAAGTAAAATATCGATAATAATATACTGTAAAACCACGAAACATATGACCGGGGCAATCTACATTTTCAAATAAAGTAACTTGAATAAAAGATGTAAATACCAATAGTTGTTAAATATTTTTGCACACAGTCCTCACATTTCATTTCGATACGGAAATTTATTGTATTGGTTACACATTAAAAATTTATAAATTATAGAGACCAGTGTAGCGCGGAGCGAAACGTTATAAGAGCATTGGGTCCCAGAAAATACGATCTAAATCTCCACGCGGATCGAAGAATTGCGTGTCCCATATAATAGTACTATTGTGCATGAGCAAAGTCTCATTGTAAAATGTAGGGCCCAAAACTGATTTAGTGAAAATTCGTCATCTTATTAAATAGACAAGTATTTATTTGATACACGAACGTTGGATATTTCCTACCGGAAATTGTTTCAAACATAAAGAATTCTGAAACATATCGAGTTTGGTGTCATATGAAAAGGTATGTGCAGAATATGAAATTTTAAGATTGTAATTTGTTTGGTGTCATATGAAAAGGATTTGGAAAAACATACAGATAAAATTTAAAAAAAAAATTTAAATATCCGACCGGAAATTATTATTATTTTATTACTAATCTATTCCATTTTTTCATTCATTGACTATTACTCGTAATATTAAATTTGCATTATTTTCAAAAATTCATAATGTAATTTCTAATTCGCACATTTCTCATGTGCTGCTAATCCATATTTATTCTTATTTTTCTTAATAAATAATTTAAAATTATGACATTGATTTCTGAGAAAATATTCTAAGAAGAGTTGTACATTTGTCCAAACTAGAATGTCAGACATTAATAAAAGATAAATCACAGACTGACCATGATCTATATTCCGTATAAGGTGCACTGTGTTTGTAAGGACTAAGTACTCTATAGACAAGTAGTGTTGAACGCTAGTATACTAAATTGAAACCACAGATTTAATATCTAATGACTGCAACGGAAGTGAATCACATTTAGCGCAAATGTCGACACTTTACGTTGAATGTTCAATGTTAAATCGTTGTACGATAGCGCAAAGACATATAATAACTTTATTATTCGTTAGTTTATTTGAAGCAGATCTCGGTAAATTATATATTTCTTCGCGTGAAATACGGCTACCAGTCGCCAAATCATGCCCCCAAAGATGTTAGTGGAAAGCCACAGGGGAAGATTTAATTTTGGTAAAAATTGTTTGTCGGTTGTGGGAATCGAACGAGGGTTCTGAAATCCATAGGCCGACTCGATACCACCGAGTCACCTATTACGATATTTGTTATGTTTGTTTATATTCTTCGCATACTTAATATTACCAAAATAATTCTGTTATTATTATTTACCGGTTTCAGGATATTAAACCTATGTTTACATGCATAAAAGCAGGCTGGTAAGTAAGTAATGACAGTATTCTGTACGGTAATATTATCATAATAACTTGTCAGAACAGTCAAGAGAATGAAAATAAAACACAATGATAATATAACACTATTAATACAAACGGAACTCAAAATAAAGATTATGTCTCGTGCTTATAATAATACATATATTAATTGTACAGTCTTTCAAATTAGAGATGACCACGTTATGACGTTTAAATACAAATATTATTTATAAATATGATATAAAACAATTGTAACCATGGCGTTAAATAAAAACATACAGACAACAGACTTACTTGACCACCTTCTAAAATGAGGATAATGACGTTATTCATAAAGGAATTTCAAAAAATAATATTTATTAATGCAGATAACGTGTTTATATTCTGAAACCGGTAAGTTATTGAACAAACCACGGAATTTATGAGTCATAACAGACCTTAGATGTCTTAAAATCCTCGCTCTACGAGCTTGGATTTCAAACTGATATCTACGGTTGTAATGATACTCATAACATTCCTAGGTATGTTAATAGCTATAACTTGTGCATTTATTAAAAATAAATTAACCTTCCTATATATTTACTTCTGAAATGTTATGAATTTTAAACTGTCAAATATGTCGAAAAAGGGTACTACTTTAACCATATGGCTGTCCCTCTATCTCTTCATATAGTTAGGAATGATGGACTGCTTATTTCGCTCATCAAAGTGTGGATATAAATAACGTAACGAAAATTAATGTAAATCATAATAAAAGTATATTTTTTTCTTTCACTATTTGTAGATAAAGCTATATTTAGGTATTGCACGAATAAAAATAAAAATTTTGTTCTGATCAGCAACAATAATTGCAAATTTTGAGAAATTATACAAATAAGTTTATATTATAATGATTGAATTTGAACAATTTAAAACAGCAATATATAAATATGAATGTAAATTTTAATAAAAACTTGTTGGATGAATTATAAATCCAAGTGTTAGTACATTGGATTTATAATAAATTGTTAAATTTGACTTATTAATTTTTTTTAAAAATAATATGTAACTTGTCTACCACTGCTTAGATAATGGCCCAATTCCTGTGACCGAAACGTCTACAATAAAGCATTAATTGAAATAAAAAAAATTGCATCCATTCATGAAGTTTTTATGAATGTAATTAGGGTTGAGAAACCAGCAAAACTCTATATGAATGTCTTCAAATGGAATTTAAAATATATAATAACATTTATAATGAAGAAAATCATTTGTTTTACTGTTGTATTATTTGAGGATAGTATAATTTTTCAAAATAAGTTATGCAGTGTGATGTTCTATAATCTATATTAACATGTTCTACTTCAGGTATAATTACATGTATAAAATCAAATTAAATACCTTATTAGTGCCAAATAAGCAGTGACATGCAGTCCATATTTCAGATATTACATGACTAAAATTAATAATATAATATTTAGTTTGGGAAATATAAAAATAGGTATTTATATAACCATGAATACGAACGCGTCGGGCGCATATCGCGCTAACTGTCTGTGCATAGATGAGGTACACAGTGTACACAATAGGCCATACATACTGATCCATAGCTCCATCCACAGATAAACTAAATTTATAAAAGGTAATTGACAATTCATTTACGTGGTTTTATTTTTCATGGTGACTTATAAAGGCTGACAAAAATATCCGAATCCGGTCTAAAGATCGAACAAAATATTCAATTCAAAAGTTTAAAAGTACTTATGTATTACGAAATGATTTAAAGATTGAACAAAATATTCAATTCAAGTACTTATTTATTACGACTGGATTATATATCATTACAGCAAAATTTGTCGGTTTAATTTTTTACAATAAAACTCTTAATTTAGTTTCATCTATTTTTAAAGTTAAATTTTTATTAAATTAAAGTTTTATTTTTATAACGGTAAACGGTACACAAAGTTACAGTAGAAAAATCTTTAAGGATCTAAAGGATGTCAGATATGATGACAGACCGACCGGATGTCGGGTCAAACTTTCGTTTGGATTGGATGTCGGTCGGATTTCGGATCAAATGTCGGATCTGATTTCGACACGAATTTCGAATCGAATGTCATATCGGCTATAAAATTTTTCGAAAATACCAATTTCTCATTACTTCAATGTTTCTTAAATGTTACCTAATCTTATTGGTACTAGATTTATTCTACAATTTAAAATATCTCAAAAACTACTGCGTTTTAAATTTTTAGCAAGAGTACCATTTTGTCTATTCTTGTATTGTATGTAATATTTTGTAAGTAAAAATGGAAAACTGTTTATAGGTAAAAAATTACCATGAAAAAGCATCATTACTTTCTTATATGAAAGGCCTCTGGCTGAGATAGAAACAAAAGTATAAATATGCATCTAAATAAGTAGTATCATTATACTAAGTTTCAATATATTACCGCAACTAGTACTATAGTTATTAATAAAAATGTGTCTCATGAGTTGCATCTTTAAAGGACAGTACTGTTGTAATGAAACAATGCCGGACACACTTTCATGTTAGATTTTCTATTTTATTTTTCGAAATGATATCTCCAACAAACTTTTGACGTTTGGTACATTCATTATAAATCATGGTGAAAATAGGAGTGACAAAAATCATGATTTGTAATAAAACTTATTTATTCACTGAGTTTTCTGAACATATCTTGTAATTTAACAATTCTCGGTAGAGCAAAATTGTCTCTTTGTTAAAGTAACTGGTGAGTTGACTACAACCTGGCAGAATACTATTTTCATCATCTTCGAGTCAAGACAAATAGTGCACAACTTTCACGATAAGTCACTCGGTGAGCCAAGTAATAGGATCCTGATCTTATCCTGTTCTACTTTTCGTGTAGATCGAATTTCTCGTATATTTTTTCAGTATCATACTTGGAGACAGTGGTGCACGCAAAAGGGTCCGGACAAGAAATTAACTAACATTTTATGAAAATCTAATAAATAATGGAAAGGGGCGCAATAGCCTTGACCCTAACAGAGATTAAAGAAATGGTATATATTGTAATTAAATATATCTATGACTGCTGTGAAAAATTAACAATTACGCTTTCATTTGTCATAGTAAAGCTGAAGTTTTCCGTGGAGCAATCGAAATATAAGTTTGTCGTGCATTGCCATTGGAAAGTTATTAAATGCGCGTTTATTTCAATAGGTACCAGGGATACAATGAAAATATAAACTTGTTATATTGACAGGACGAATTTATTTTTAGTACGTATGTATGTGTTTTTTAATAATTCAAAATGTAATCATATAGAAAAGAATATGCGTATAACATGAGCGTAAAAAGGGTCTTTGTTCCTCGCCTTTGGTTCACCTGCAATATTCGTGCGCGAATTATAAAGACTCAATTTACTCGTTAAGGATAATATAAATAATATAAGGCGGATCAGATCAGATCGGGTCTTGAAATTTTACAAGCCGGATTAGACGGTAACAATACCGGGTGTACATAAGAGATTAATATAGAAAATCAGTTTTTCCACAGCCGTTAAAGAAAACTTGTAAAGATAAAACTTTGCATTTATTATCAGGTAAAAAATTTCAATTTACTCATTTAGTAACGACTAACAAGACATAAAAGGTTCCAAAACTTCAGTATATGAATAATCATAGAATTGAACTTGAATTGAATTTTTGTTTGTCAAATAAATATTTTTATCTAAAACTCTTAAATAATACCTTTATTATGTATCTAACCTTAAATATATAAGGTTTCCCATAATACAGTAGTGTAATATGAACGTTTATATTCTACGGCCAATTTAATAGAAATCAAGTATTGTTTCAAGCACGTGGTTTGTCGTTTGTTAATTCAGATATAAATAAGAATAAATAAAAAAAAATTAAATATATCATCACGCCTTTTACCCATTACTGGGTGTGGCACTCTGCCTAAGCAGATCTCGGTAAGTGATATATTTCTTCGCGTGAAGTGCGGTTACGAGCCGTCAAATCACGGCCCCCAAAGATATTAGTGGAGGGGGAGCTACAGGGGTAGATTTAAATTGGTGAAAATTGTTTGTCGCCTGTGGGGATCGAACCAGGGTTCTCAAGATCCACAGGCCGACTCGATACCACTGAGTCACCTACCCCATAAATAAGGTTATGTTTTATTATTTTTATTGCATGTACGAAAATAGTTGTAGAAAGTATAAAATTTGAATTGCGTATAATAGTTATATTCTCAGTAAATCATATAATATATTTTTAAAAATTCGAAAACAGTGACATTATAAATGAAATGTTACCGTTATAGCTACTTTAAAAAAATATATTTCAATCAAGTTGAAATCTAGTTTTTACAGTAACTAATCAAGTGAAATAAAAATTATTAACAGATTTAGATATACAATTTAATTCTCTACAATTATTATTTGGAACATTTTTCTTTGAAATAATTTGGGAGGTCACGGCTACGTAAAAACCGATTTCCCATGTTAATATTCCATGCACGAGGGGGTATTGATAAATAGTTAGTCTTAAAATTTTCCCATAAACCAATCCAAAAGAGCTTACCATAACAACAAATATATTGCTTGACAAATAGTTCCTCTAATTTAGGGGATATAATGCTCAATCGATTACATAGTATGAATTTTTAAAGAAAACATATCAGATAAATATTTCAGTTTTGGTCAAATTGAGAATCGATCAATGATTAAGTTCTTGTTTTTGAAACAGTTGTTCGGCACGTGGATATATTGGATTAATTAAAGGATTATTGCCCTTCACACGCCACCATAAAAATTTGAATTTCAGAATTCAAAAAAAGGAAGAAAACAGGTCAAATATGAATATCATGTTGGGAGACCCGTTCTGTTTATTTAACGAATGGGTTGGTCGTAAATAGTTTGTTCTGTGCAGTTCTCAAAAATATTAAAATATATAAGATACAGTAGCATTTTTAAAAGCTTTTGAATTGTTTTTAAAAGTTTTATAATAAATAAATAAATAAATAAATATATCATCACGCCTTTTATCCATCACTGGTAGTGGCATTTAGCCTAAGCAGATCTCGGTGATATATTTTTTCGCGTGAAGTGCGGTTACCAGACGTTAAATCACGGCCTCCAAAGATATTAGAAGAGGAGGAGCTACAGGGGTAGATTTTTTAAATAGGTGAAAATTGTTTGTCGGCTGTGGGGATCGAACCAGGGTTCTCAAGATCCACAGGCCGGTTTGATACCACTGAGCCACCTACCCCATAATAAATAATAAATATCATAAATATAATAAATATAAAAAATATAATAAATATAATAAATATAATAAATATAATAAATATAATAAATATAATAAATATAATAAATATAATAAATATAATAAATATAATAAATATAATAAATATAATAAATATAATAAATATAATAAATATAATAAATATAATAAATATAATAAATATAATAAATATAATAAATATAATAAATATAATAAATATAATAAATATAATAAATATAATAAATATAATAAATATAATAAATATAATAAATATAATAAATATAATAAATATAATAAATATAATAAATATAATAAATATAATAAATATAATAAATATAATTAATATGGAAAATAAATGCTCTGAGGTATTGTTACTTATAAATATTTCGTTAACATATGAATATTTGTAATTTATCAAAAAGGGTTAATTGATGAGTAAATATTTACCAAGATAATGTCACCATCGAGAATTCATTTACTCCATAAATCATTTTTCGCCCACTAGAATCTGTATATAATCGAGGAATCCAGTATTGAATTTGTTTTGCATTTTTCATAATGGCAAAATCTCTCTTATAGGCTGTTCTATCGACACATTCCATTCCTAGAGAACATGACACATAACCCGTAGCAATTGCCTTCTCAGTATTAATACTTTGATTAAATAATGAAGCAGATATGTTATAAAAACCATATTGGATGCCTGATGTAAGTATATCATCCATTGACTTAATTTGTTTTTCAAAAAATGGATTTGTTAACACACTTATTAATTGCGATTGATACAGTGAATAAATTATTAAACTTCCTAGAGACCAAAGAAATATCAATATCTTCAAACATTTCTCCTTGGGATAATTGACAGAAACTTGAAGAAAAATACTTAAAGAGTTAAACAAGCAGGAATGAAAATTATTCTTTGTGTCCATTTTAGTTATATTCTTGATAATCCAAAATAAGAATCCATGAATTGTAATGGTTCCTAATATGGAAAACCATAATTTGTATCCAAATATTTTGATTAAATTCTTCCATTTTGGTATTTCTTGTGCCGTAGGAACCCACCACATTCCAACATGTCGCCCGTACGTAAATGTATTATCAAATGTGTACGTAAAACTTCCTATACTAAAAATACCTCCCAAAATAAGATCGACTTCTCTGTCTTGCAACATTTTATACATTTTGGTTAGTGTTCCATTGGGAAATACAGCTCCAAAATCAAAGTAAGGGTGAGGAATATTTACATGAGTAAGATTTAATTTCTTCGTGACTGAGTTCAAAATTGTTATTTCATATCCTTGATGATTAGGGTTTTCTTCAGGGTAACTGGCGTTTAATACAAATGGTGGTCTTCTAAATGATAATGATTTTACTTTGCAGCCATTTAGATTTGATGTTATTTTATCAGGAAATAGATTACTAACGGTAAGGCGAATACAATCTCCTAGTAAATAAGGAACATTGTTTGCACATTTTCCATTTTCAAATGGAAAAAATGTAAAAATAGACATGTTGATCATTATATTAATATTGTAAATATTGTTTTCCCAGGCGGTTTTAAATACGTCGTGCAAGTTAATAGTATCTTTGAAGTTTATTAAAAAGTATCCTCTTGAATTCCAAAATGTAAAATGTTTCATATTATTTAATACATTGTTAAGGTCGTTCAAGTTTTGTAGAAAGAATAAAAAAACATTAAATTTACCGTGCAATTCTAATAATTTATAATCTTTAAAAATCGTTTGAATAATAATTGCGGGATATTTAAAATTACTAATTTGTTGTAAACCATTATTTTTATATAGTATTAAAGTCATCGAATTGATAGTAGCACCATACATTTGAGATACACATTGGGTTACAATACGTGTATTGTTATTGTAATTTATTATTATTTCATGTATCTCACTTAGGTTTTTAGAAGCACATAAAACCGATACATTTATCAAAATAGCAAAAATAAAAATCATGATCTGTACATAAATATAACTATATTATTAAATAATAATTTTTGTAAAATCTTAATGTAAATTGTGTGGATATATTTAATACTTTGTTCTTTCTTCCATAACTGTTAAGTATACATGTGTTGCATAATATTGTAAATTCGAATATTTTATATTTAATATGTCAGGTACATTTATTTTATTATACTATTAAATACAAACTGTAAAATTACGATTATAGCAATCACTCAATTAAAAATAATAGTTGTAATATTAGTCAATGTTTGTGTTATGTATAATAATACTAGCAGCAACATTAACTACATTAAAGCATTTATTATAATACTAATGCAGAAATTTGTTATTTCTATTAAAATTTTCAAACAAACCATAATAAAAACATTTCAAAATTCAAACAATAAGCGCGGTTTTAAACTGATAAAATATCATTATAAAGATAAAATTCCGTCGTCAAGTAAATGTATTTATATTCTGTTAATTTCACACAAAATTATTTTGGTTTTGTCTTATGTTGTTAGGTTGACACAAAATTATTTTATTTGTGTCGTGAAATTATTTTACCAAATAACAAGCGACTTCTCTAGATGAAATTTTATTTTTAAACATTCAAATAAATATGTAAATATGTAATCAGGAGGTCTTGTCCTTGTACTTGGGACAATATTACTGACTACATGAATTTTGTAATACTGTAGTAATTATAAAGTGTAGAACTTATGATAAGTTACAAAAAGTTGTCGCAGGTATTTATTATTTGACGTTTAGAGTTTATTACATTGTCAAAATAATAATTATTAAATATCTAAAAATATTTTTGATTGATGGGTAATTATAACAATTGTTCTATTATTACCAATATCAAGAAAACAGTAACTATCATATCTCTCTGATATATTAAAATATATATAATAATAATGAGAAATCGACCAAAGGAAAATAAATATTTCTAATAAACGAATATTGTTAAAACTTTTTTTTTTATTCTGGCTTCCTGGCGGACCAACTGCTAAGGTTATATGCCGCCATTACGCCCTGATCCTGCGTTTTAGGTCTTTCAGTCAACAGCAACGCGGGTTTCACGGGACGGTCACCCATCCAAATACTCCCCGCGCGCAACGTTGCTTAACTCGCGTTATCGCATAGATCAGTTCCAACGAGTTGAGCCATGGCCGTTGACAAAGTTAAAACTTATTTATAAATTTACTATGTAAAACATTAAAATTGCAATCCAAATGTATACAAAATACAATAGGTTGCATTTAGATTAAAAAAGTTAATACCGGTTAAAACAGAAGTATTGCAGTGCTATCCGTTGACTATATTTTTAGTGTGTCCCACGAAAGTTGAGCCAAGGACATTAACATTGGCTGGTAGCACAAGCTCTGTTTTTACCTGTTTTAAGAGCATTTTTTTTTTGGGTCTTTTAGCTATCTCTAATATGTTAAAACAGTGCTCTTAAAACAAACAAAAACAGAGCTTGTGCTACCAGCCATAGTTTTTAAGCAAATAATATCTGTCCGGTAATCAATTATAATGTGATATTGTGAACAGTTCTAGTGTAAGGAACTTTTCATTTATTATAATATCCAGTAGACATTAATTTCATTGTATATATGCAATTATTTTTGAATTTTACATGTATCATGTATTTGTATCCAAATCGATTTTATCCCGGTTCGTAATAAGACAAATATTCCGGTTCAACTTCAAATCGGACAATGATTGTTTTTTTAACATTTCTGTAACGGATTAGAAATTCGTAATAATTACGATAACATAAATAAAAAATATAATATATTTTACAATATAAATAGTTATTTTAATTTTATTGTCTTTGGATAAAGTTTTTTTCCGAAAAGTAGGTAATTAATACATAAATATATCATCTCGCCTCTTACTTATTACTGGGTGTGCCACACAACCTTAGCGGATTTTAGTAAGTACTTTATTTATATGCGTGAAGTACGGTTATCAGCCAATAAATTACGGCCCCAAAAGTTGTCACTGGAGAGAAAGCTTCAGGAGTAATTTTAATGAAGTACAAATTAGTTTATTGGCTTTGAAAATAGAAGTCGGGTTCCCAAATTGTTGCTACTGAACTGTATATAATAAATTATAGTATAAATGTAACTAACAGATAGATCACATTTATTCTGGGAAAGATACGTACAAATTTCTATTAAATTTAAAACTTGTTTCTCTTACAAACAATTACACATGTAGTAATTTGCTTTGTTCTATAACTTTAAACAACAATTTTAGTTGCTTTTTAAATATATAAATTATTAATTAAACAATAACCCCTAAATTATTTTTCGGCTCGGTCTCAGTTTTGATTTAAAACTATGGTAACATTTTCGGTTGAGATTAATTTGCGATTGAGACTTTGAGACTAGTTTTACGTACTAGTATCGTAACTAACTGTTTTAAACGGTTTTTATTGATTGTAAAGGAAACATAATGAAAACAAAATATATGTGAGAATTCACCACACGTCACTGTCAACCAATAGGATCACGAATTTGTTTGAAAATATAAATATATATAAAATATATCATCACGCCTTTTACCCATCACTGGGTGTGGCACTCTGCCTAAGCAGATCTCGGTAAGTGATATATTTTTTCGCGTGAAGTGCGGTTACCAGCCGTCAAATCACGGCCTCCAAAGATATTAGTGGTGGAGGAGCCACAGGGGTAGATTTTTTAAATTGGTGAAAATTGTTTGTCGGCTGTGGGGATCGAACCAGGGTTCTCAAGATCCACAGGCCGACTCGATACCACTGAGCCAATGAAATGTACATTTCGTCGGAAATTCATCACTAGTGAAATTGATATCGGAAATACCACTGTTAATAATATCCTTGGTTAAAAATAAAATAAATAATATTTTCAATATTTTCATAAACGTCAATTCTACATTTGTTCAGTGTACATTTCATATTCAAAATTTTCATCACTGTAATACCTAATTAATAATGTGCAAATAAATACCTAACTATTCTTGTTAATTAACTCTTGTTTGGTAAATTCTCAAGCCGAATACAACTCGTAGTATGAAAATTGACAGATAATATTTTGACATAAATATGCATTCGTTGTTATGTTTCCATTTCCATAACAACTCATAATTTATGTCAAAATGTTTTCAGCAATTTTCATACTACTTGTTATATTATATATGAAAACACCACTTCGCGTTTTGTTAAAACGATGTGAAAATCATAACTTTTTTAACAGACGGATAAAAATGTAATTTCTGGTAAAGTAAGTCGTAGAAAAAGTATATTTTTGAACTTACATGTAAAAACTATTACTTATTCGGGAAAATTATAAGTCACATGTAATTTTCAGACTTAAATTTAATTCATTAACTCAGGTTTACAATGAAGTAAATGGCTATTGAGTATTAAAACAATGAAAAATGACATAAACTAGGATCAAGCACCTTTTAATATCACATCATAATTGTTGGTCGATTTGCCAAAAAACTGTTCCTCTGTTGATGTTCTAAGGTGTAATTTGCATGGGATCAACTGTAAATATTTTGTTTAAATTTGTTTATATACATTATTTTAAATTGTCTTTTAAAATATATATATTATTATAGGAACACAGCGAGTTCTTGTTTTATTTCTAATATAATACGAGTACGCACATTTTTCACAGTAAAAGCTTTGTCGTATTATTTACTGAAGGCTCGTGAAAATTCATATTTGTCAGTACTGGATGCAATAATTTTAATAATATTTTTGTCAGTCAAATTCCTTGCTGTCTCTGTTTACTACAAAATGTCAATAATAGTTATTTGTAGACCAAGAGTTGAGAATCAGATTGAGCGTAACAAGGGTTGCAACTAATCGAGGGTCCGCAAAAATACGTTTAACCAAAGGAGAAAACAAAAAATCCACGATTGGAAATAGAGACTAATTTATGAATTAATTGTAATTGTAAAGCTAACTTTATTTTACTGATTGCAGAAAAATATATTTTTTTACGATCAGTAAAATATTTACTGTGGCTTTCATTACTTTGATGATCATAAGTTTAAACTTGTAAACTTGGTTTAATTTGGCATCGGAGATCTCTCCAGTACTTTTTCCACAACCGGGAGAAAAGTCGGTTTCAATAATACATTTCAATCTGTTGTATAGTAGTTAAGAAAAATTTACTGCGGTTAATAAGAGTGTTTTTTTTCTCTGTTTTGCCTTGTGCTTCAACTTTACACTTTGGTAAAAAAACGTTTTATTCTTTGATGTTCTATTTTATCATACAAAAACTTTATTCTAAGTATATTAATATAAGCAACAACTAAAATGAGTACGACAACTTCACAAATAAAAAAGTTAAATCGGTTGTACAAAATTGAATTTTGTGCCATCGTTTTTGACAAAAACAGTGTCACAAAATTGTCTTTGTATATATTTATGTTATAGGAAAAAAATGTTGTATATATGTTTGGTCTAGACTAAACTAGTCTCGTCTCGGTCTGCAAAAGACTACTTTAGTAAACAAAACATTGTATTCTACCACCAGCATAGTAAGTATATCATTACATCCTTGATAACAGGGATGTAATAACTCATTTACTGCCCCAGGGCTGGATTCTCTAAGACGTTCGCATATTTGCATATACACACGTTGTGAACAGGTCAAATACGTAAATGTAAGGTTTCCATGGTAATATTATATTCTCCAATAAGTTTCGTAAATCCCAAGTGATAAAAATTTAATGGTAACAATATTAAAAATATATACAGGATGGTGAATCGAATTGCGCACCATAGCTTTTCAATGCTATTTTTCAAATGTTCAATTATTGGCTTCCCTAATTATTTTATGCAAAGAAGCTTCAAATAAAAGTTTTAGGACATAAATTTCTGCATCTAAATCAATAAATATAATTTCTATTAATATAATTAAATTAAATAAATAAATGCTTGGCGTTTTATCTGTCAAAACGACAACGTTGGACGTTTTATGTTAATCGTTGACGCAAATAATAATAGATTACCATCCTTCATGTTTTTCGATAATGTTTCGTTAAAAACTGAACCGAATATAGCTGAAGGTTTCGCTAACTTTTTAAAAAGTACCTATATACGTATAATGAAACTAACAATGATGTACGTTTCGACTACACTTTTCAAATTTATCAGATGATTGCGACAGTGTCATCTTATCAGAGATTAGTTTATTTGATATCTCAAAGGCTGTCAAAGCACAAAAGAATATCAAAAGTGTCTGCCCAAACTACATACGAGTTTACATTTATAAAGGTTGCTTGTAATGATTTTTGTATCCACTCTATAAACTATATAATCTAAGTTTGACTAATAAAACTTTTTCAAATGTATGGAAAGAATCAAAAATATATCTCATCTTTAAATTTGGGGGATTAAACGAGATTAAAAATTATAAGATCAATTTCTTGTTTTAATTCAGTGGTAAAATTTATTGAATTTATAGTTTTAAAATATATTTAATTAAAATCTAAAAATTACATTAGTAATAATCAACATGGTTCTGTTAATTGGCGATCTACAACATCTAATTTGCATAACTTTGTACAATAACAATAATAATTACCAAGATAATGACATATACGTAAACTGGTCAACCGTGTAAAGCATTTTCCTTCCATTCGGTTCCGTCCAATATCTGGGAATCCAATAATCCACTTGTTTATTATTCTTCATTATTGCGAAATCTCTCTGAAACGCTGTTCTGTTCACACAATCGATTCCAAACGTGCAAGAAACATGTTCTTCTATTATTTTATTTTCCACGGAAATATTTCTGTTGTACGCATTAACAATAATATCATGAAAACCAAATTCAATTTTTCTATCAAAAACATCATACAATGTTTTTATTTGTTTCTCAAAAATTGGACTGGTTAAAACACTTATCAATTGAGATTGATATAGAGTGTAAATGAGAACACTCCCAATCGACCACATTAAAAATAATCGTTTTAAATGTCCAGATTTTGGAAAATTTACGGAAATTTGTAGCAAGATACTTAAGCTATATAAAAAGTATTTTATAAACTGTTCTGAATCATTTGTCCTATTTGGTAGACTAATAACCCATGAACTTAAGGCGTGAACAAACACAGTCCCAAAAATAGCCATCCATAACCATTTGTTGAAGAGCATTAACAAATTCTGCCATTTGGGAATCTCTTTTGCAATTGGAACATACCACAAAATATTATAAATTCCGTGACAATTAATAAAATCAAACATTTGTACAAGTTGAATGTTGTCAAAAACACCCCCGAATAAAAGCTCTCCCTTTTGCTCGTAAAGCAAATTAAACATCATTGTGACGGTTCCATTTGAAAATATCATTCCAAAATCATTGAACGGGTGATCAATATACAATGGAATAGCGTTCATTTTGGCAGCTAGAGCACTCATCATTGTTACTTCATAACCTTGTATCATGGGATCTTCTTTCGGATGTTTGATATTTAAAATAAAAGGTGGCCTGGGTTGCGAAAATGTTATTACTTTCAGTTTGCATCCATTTAAATCTAAACCAATTTTCTCTGGAAAAAAATTATGAAAAGATTTGTTATCACATCTTGTCAGCAAATATGGAGTTATGTTTTGTCCACATTTTCCATTATCATATGGAAAAATCGTGTAAACATTAATTTTGGTATCTTCTTCTGCGAGAATAATAATATTGTATATGTATAGTTTCCAAACTATTTGAAATGCTACCGTTAAATTTACAGATTCTTTGCATATTACAAGAAACTGTGCTCTTGATTTCCAAAATTTGTAGGTCTTTATGGTGTTTAATAATATTTGTAGATCGTCCAATGCATCTAAATATAATATAAACATATTAAATCTCCCAAAAGGTTCTAGTTTTTTGTAATTAACAATGTTTGTTTCCATAAATAATACCGGAAATGTATAGTTATTGCTCGAATATTTCACATGTTTATAAGTTTTATATAAAACTAAAGAGAGCCAATCTATATCTTGATATATTCTGGATAAACAATTGTTTAATACATTTTCATCCATGGAATGATATATAAATGATGTTTTGGTTTTGTTATTTTCAAACGCAAATATAAAAGTAACACAAACAAAAACTGCTAATATAGTTTTCATGATAAAAAACCTTATTAAACTTATGAAACACGTATTACTTTTACATTTCTTTATACGAAAATATTTTCTGTTATAAAGTTTTCATATTAATATCATACTTCATAAATCATTGCCAGAATCTAAATTCAAGAATATTAAAATCTATTATTATTTGAATAAGTTAGTCCTAATTTTGATTTAATAACAGTTTATAAATATGTATGGGAATATTAGTAATTCTACACATAATTATACAGGTATACACTTTCATGTATATTAAGTTTTGTCTTTCTAGTTTTTATCAAAACCTTAGTTAGGTATTTATTTTGTATTATCTATTTACTGATTCTTGTTTTTAGCAAATCAGTTCTTAGTAACTCATAATGTGGCATGATTTCAAAAAACTATTAGATTAAAAGAAATCTGATAAAACCAAGTGCGTACAAATTATTAATTTAATAACATAATAAAAATTTACTTACACATAATAAATATATTTTACAAAAATTATTAGTTACGAATACACACTGTAGTAAATGTCATATTATAGGTGAAGGTGCAATTCCTGTTTTAACTTTTATGTGAAATGTCAGTAACCCTAATGACTAATTCTAACATTAATATCTAAGAAATATAATAAAACATTAAATATTAATGGCTTCAATTATTATTACAGATGTATGGATCGATTTATTATTTGTAGTATTCATTTCAAATATCATCAACGATGATATATAATTTTAATTCAAAGAAAAGATGTCTGCTGCATAAAATTCATTATATAGAAAAACAATAGTAGTTACTTAATTATTATTCTGATTGCTATTATAAAAATTGTTATTCGGACTACATTAGATAAAATAAAATATGATTATTATGTTCATACTTATTACATATATATATATATATATATATATATATATATATATATATATATATATATATATATATATATATATATATAAAAAATAATAAGAACGTAAGTAAGTATTATCAGTTTTATTTTAAGGTGTTATACATATACGATCTTAGTCGTAACTGCAGGTGAATTATTCCAACGTATAAAAAAAACTAACTGCTTTTGTTTATAAAATAAAATAAATATATCATCACGCCTTTTATCCATTACTGGGCGTGGCACTCTGCCTAAGCAGATCTCGGTAAGTGATATATTTTGTCGCGTGAAGTGCGGCAACCAGCCGTCAAATCATGGCCCTCAAAGATATTAGTGGAGAGGGAGCCACAGGGGTAGATTTTTAAATTGGTGAAAATTGTTTGTCGGCTATGGGGATCGAACCAGGGTTCTCAAGATCCACAGGCCGACTCGATACCACTGAGCCAAAGTAAGTAAACTAGCAAAGAAATTTTCTCGAAATGAAATTTTGTGACAAATGCCAAAATTAATTTTAAACTAGCTCTTGCAAATATATATGTTTAACTAGGAAAAAAAGTAGCAGGTTTCCAGCTGTGGCTACGACTCGTCTATGATATTTTACCCATTTTTAACATTAATATTAATTATGTAATTATTTTCGATATTTTTTATGTTTCCATCTAAATGTTGTTATGCGGATGATCAATGTCGGACTGGTTACTTAAAAACGAAGCTATAGCTACCGCTACTTTTTAAAAATGTAGCAAACTTACAACTACTAACTATATTTTGTGAATCAAAAACTGGCGTAAGCAACAAAAAATTACTTTATTATATAGGTATATTTATTTTAGTTTTTTTATTAAACATTTATTAAAGCTAGTTATTGTATTTGCTAATTTATTTAACGATTCATATATTTAACATATTCATAATTAAAATTAAGTATATGTTTTGCAGTATTGTAGAACCATAGTCGTGATATAAATACTCAAACTTCGACTCCAAATTTTGCGAACATAAATTATTCGAGTTACTATTAAATAAATTTTAAAATGTGTTGATTTATAAATAGAAAGCAGAATCTAAGCTATTTTACTTACACCCAACATTGAAAGCAATATAATTTTACTAGATTTTGTACGTATTAGACAGATTTTTTTGTAATAATATAATATGTGATATAATTTTTATTGCTTTTATTGTCATTTTATCCTTATTTTGAACTTATTTTATCTAGACAGTGGATAGGTTTTAGTTATACATATAACTTTTCTAATGCCTCTTAGTTCAATTACAATTAAAGCCGCTTTTCATCGGAAACGCGAGCATCACTATACTATGTATCTATTTATTTTTGCGTTATACAAAAAAGGTAACATTTTAATTTCGCAATAGATTCATCTTTATACATTTTAGAACAAAAGTTGAAATACCGAAAAAAATATGCATTCCATGAGTCCAAATTTATTAATATAATATGTAACTTTTTGAGATAGATGAAAAATAAAAGTTTCACATTATTACTACTTACAGATCCTATGAAAGATAAAATAAATAGCTTTAACATTTGTATTAACAACTTTGTAAACAAATATTTTTTTAAGGTTCTGGGTGCAAATTTAGGCGAATAATAATTGATTTTTCAAAATTATTTCTATATTCTACGGTCAGATATTAATGTCAACAATTTAATTCTTATACTATTATAACCCAGGGTATCACCAAATGCATCCTAACTTGTTTGTTATAAAGAATTGACCTGTCACTGTAGCGTGTGAAAGATTCTGGGTTCAGAAACACGCGAATGCTCATTGATGTTTAAAAATTATTTTAAAAATAAGAATTAAACATAGGCGACCGTAGCATAGTTGGTTAAAGAACTTGATCAAAATCCACAGATCCCAGGTTAAAATCCTGTCGGTATCCCATTTTTACTTCCTTGTACGAATAAAATATCAAAATAAACACTTGTCTAAGTCTCACAAAATTCAGCCTCCAAGTCACCTTATGAGGGCATCGTCAGAGGCTGGCCAGCACAGTTGGTAACCATAGACGCGTTTCGCTCTTATTAGAGCTCATCAGTATGGTATAACCTACTTCTTCACCTAGAACAAAGTTCACGTGAAGAAGCTGGTGACGAAGGACTGTGCCAGCAGAGAATAAGATCTCTAAAGAACGGTAAGATGACATGAGAAGTTCTATCGAACCAGTAATGCCATCTACTTAAAAAAGCAAAAGCTACGAAATAGCAATTTAAATAAAAAACAACAAAGACAAAATTAATTGTCTTTAAATGCTCATTTGGTGAAACTAGGTTTAATAATAAAATATCAAAATAAACACTTGTCTAAGTCTCACAAAATTCAGCCTCCAAGTCACCTTATGAGGGCATGAGGATGAATTTTGTGAGACTTAGACAAGAGTTTATTTTGATATTTTATTATTAAACCTAGTTTCACCAAGTGAGCATTTAAAGACAATTAATTGTCTTTGTTGTTTTTTATTTAAATTGCTATGAAACGATGACAATTACGCTCTCATTTGTCATCGTAAAGTTGACGTTTTCTGTGGAACAATCGAAAAATATCTTTTTTGCGCGTTTCCAATGGCAACGCGCGAAAAAGATTATTTCAATAGTTACCAGGGATACAAACAAAACAGAAACTTGTCATATTGACAGTTAACAAAACGAATTTAGTTTTAGACGTATACCTACGTTTTTTAATAACTTTAAGATGCAATCGTAGAAAAAATTATGTCTGTATCACGAGCGTAAAGTGTCTTTGTTCCTCTTGCACTATTGCAGCTCTCGCCTTCGGCTCGCGCTGCAATTACCGTGCTCGAGTAACAAAGAATCACTTTACGCTCTTAATACACAAATAACTATTTTAATATAAAATGTTATATTTTTTTACCAACAAAATTTAGCTGTAATTGTTTAGTTAATTTTGCAGATCTTATATTAGAACTTTTTAATCCTAATAAAGAGAAGTATATAACAAATAGTTATTTGTGTATTAAGAGCGTAAAGTGATTCTTTGTTACTAGAACACGGTAATCGCAGCGCGAGCCGAAGACGAGAGCTGCAATAGTGTAAGAGGAACAAAGACACTTTACGCTCGTGATACACACATCATTTTTTCTACGATTGCGCCTTAAAATTATTAAAAAACGTATGCGTACTGAAAATAAATTGATTCTGTCAACCATCAATATGATAACTTTCTGTTTTGTTTGTATCCCTAGTAACTATTGAAATAAGCGCGCATTTAATATCTTTTTTCTACGATTGCTATGAAAAGTTGACAATTATGCTGTCATTTGTCATCGTAAAGTTGACTTTCTCTGTGGAACAATCGAAAAATATCTTTTTCGCGCGTCCCCAATGGCAACGCGCGAAAAAGGCGTTAAATGAGCGCGTTTCCAATGACAACGCGTTAAAAAGATATTAAATGCGCGCTTATTTCAATAGTTACCAGGGATACAAACAAAACAGAAACTTATCATATTGACAGTTCACAGAACGAATTTATTTTCAGTACGTATACGTTTTTTAATAATGGTAAGATGCAATCGTAGAAGAAATTATGTGTGTATCACGAGCGTAAAGTGTCTTTGTTCCTCTTACACTATTGCAGCTCTCGCCTTCAGCTCGCGCAGAAATTACCGTGCTCGAGTAACAAAGAATCACTTTACGCTCTTAATACACAAATAACTATTTCAATGGCAACGCGCGCATTTAACGTCTTTTTCGCGCGTTGTCATTGGAGACACGCAAAAAAGATATTTTTCGATTGTTCCACAGAAAACGTCAATTTTACGATGACAAATGAGAGCGTAATTGTCAACTTTTCATAGCAATAGTAGAAAAAGTACATTTGTATAATATTAATAAATAGCTTCATGAGATTTATGAAGACACATGCAAAAATATAAATAGTTAACTATCATAATGTTTATTATATTGTAAAAATATAGACATGCCCGAAAAAATATACTGAAATATCAGTTATTTTTATATTAATAAATGCTAAAAAAATTAAGATTATAAAATACAAATTATCAAGTTATTGCTGGTGGTAAAAGTTACTTTAAATAACCCTGTTTTATTAAAAAAGAGACATATTTACCAGGACAAAGCCATAAAAACAAATTCATCGACTGCGTATAATAATTTTCTTCCAGTTGAATCAGTCCAATATCTTGCCATCCAATATTCAGTTTGCTTGCTGTTTTTCATAACAGCAAAGTCTCTCTGGAATGCGGTCCTGTTAACACATTCAATTCCAAGCGTGCACGGTACATAATTTTTTAGAATAGTATTTTCTATTGGAATGCTGTCATTGAACAAACCATATACGGAATCATGAAATCCATATTGTAACTTGGAATTAAGGATACCCTTCATTGTTTTGATCTGATGTTCGAAAATTGGATGAGTAAGAACACTTATTAGTTGAGACTGATATGCAGAATAAATCATCAAACTGCCCATAGACCATATTAAGAACAACGCTTTCAATAATTTTCCATTAGGAAAATCAACCGATATATTCAATAGGATACTAAATGAATTTAATATGAAGACTATTAAAGATTTTTTTCCAATTATCCAATAGATTATTGCATGCCCAAAAACTGAACTAAATATAAGAATCCACAGGTAAACACTGAATAACATCAATAAATTTTGCCATTCTGGTATTTGTATTGCCATAGGAACCCACCATATTCCAATGTGTATTCCGTGACAAAATAAATAATCAAAATCATAGTAATAGTCGGTGTCGGCATATGTTCCTCCAAATATCATATTTGTTTCTTTATCATATACCATTTTGTACATTTTAGTGTATGTTCCATTTGGAAACTGTTTACCCCAGTCAGAATGAGGATTTATTAGATAAATAGCAGTAGTATTCATTCTATTTGCAACTTCATTGATCATTGTAACTTCATAGCCTTGTATGGAAGGATTTTCTTGTTTATGCTGAATATTTAATGTAAAAGGTGGTCTTTGTAAAGCTAATAAAGTCATATTACAACCTTGTAAATCTAAATTAATTTTTTGTGGGTAAAAATTTGAGAAAGATGCATTTTCACAATGTGTTAAAATTTTTGGAGTTATATCATTACCACATTTGCTGTTTTCGTATGGGAAATATGTAAAAACTTTTGTAGGTAAATTATCTGGTATAAGAATATTTATATTGTACAAAAAGTAGTTCCAAGATAATTCAAATGTCTTTTTTAAATCTACAATATCTTCAAATATTATTAGAAATTTTGCTCTGGAGTTAAAAAAATTGAATGGCTGTACTGCATCAAGCATATTTTTCAAGTCTTCCAAATGTTTAGCAAATAAAATAAACATGTTATATTTTCCATATAAATGTAATTTTTTAAGGTTCACTATACTTAGTTTCATATTCATTACGGGATTTTTAAAACGGTTCAAAAACTTCAAGCTAGTATTTTGGTAGAGCATCAAAGTAAATGTATACACATCTTCATTAAAAATTTTAATAAAACAATTATTTATGTTTTCTTCAATAGATGAAGTATTCAAGTAAAAATGATTAAAATCTACTGCATGTATTGTAATACAATTTATTATTACCACTAATAAGATTGTCAATGTTTTCATAGTCAGACAATGATTGTCCTTGAAAAAGTTTACTAATGATATTTCTCATATCATAGGTAACGTATCAAATTTCATTATTTTTGGTAATCAGTTCTAGTGTCTATAATTCCATACAACTTCATATAATTGTGAAATCGAAATAGGAATTGAAGCTTTAGCAATATGTAATCTTTTATATATTGAAGATTATACTGACAATGATAAACTTACTACATTAGAAACCTCTATATTTGATAATCAAATAATGATGTCATAAAAAAGTTAAATGAATAATCTCTTTATAATTTTTATAAAGTACGCCAATATTTTAAATGAATTCATTTTATCAATATTTTAATAATATAAAAGCCAATTTTAAATGTAGAGTTTAAATTACAAATAGTAATAATATGATTGTCTTCCTACTTTTTTAATACTTTAATAAACATTACAATATTATTATATTTACGTCTCTATATTTTAATATAATACATGTACAGGATGTTAAAAACTAAGGTATATGCTTTTAGATGTGTCCATTCTCAGTCAAAAAGAATTCAAAATTCGCAACATCTTTTTAGAATTACCAGCCGACACGAAATTGTTTATAAAAATTATATTGAATTTTTAACATATGACTTCGACTGAACGTACAGTAATGAAGATAATTTTAAAGTTAAATTTTTATGAAAGAAAAATTTGGATGACGCCTGGATTCGAACCAGGGACCCTCCGCTTGCCGGGCAGAGATGTTAACTGCTACACCACGTCACCTGTGTCCGAAGTATGGCTTCAACCGAATTCTTCTTTCATAGTGTCTAACGTAGCATCGATCCCAAAGACTCCTATATCTATGATAGGCATTGACAACGGGTTTCGTCTACAGCGACACAGTTCTGATTTTAGGGAATCATTCCACGAACTAATTTTTAACATATGACTTCGACTGAACGTACAGTAATGAAGATAATTTTAAAGTTAAATTTTTATGAAAGAAAAATTCGGATGACGTCTGGATTCGAACCAGGGACCCTCCGCTTGCCGGGCAGAGATGTTAACCGCTACACCACGTCACCTGTGTCCGAAGTATGGCTTCAACCGAATTCTTCTTTCATAGTGTCTAACGTAGCATCGATCCCAAAGACTCCTATATCTATGATAGGCATTGACAACGGGTTTCGTCTACAGCGACACAGTTCTGATTTATAGGGAATCATTCCACGAACTAATTTTTAACATATGACTTCGACTGAACGTACAGTAATGAAGATAATTTTAAAGTTAAATTTTTATGAAAGAACTATCAGAAAGAGCGGACGGGCGAATATTAGATATCTTCAGTGTAATGTACGCGTTCTGTATTGGGAAGAATAAATCTTTTGGTGTATAAACATTTGAGTATCTCCTTATATTACCTTCAGGGTAGCATAATAAGAAAGCCAAAGACTTAATAAAAAAATATAAATATACATAATTTTGTGTGCAGTTTTAAATTTTACTTTTACACTACATAGTTTATATAGTTAAATTTATATGTAAATCTATACACGTGTTTTCTGAATTAGTCTCACTCAATGATCTTATTTATTATAGAAAAAATGGTAAACAGAAAAATAATCGAGCTAAAAAGTTGAAATTTTTTTGAATAGTGAATATATAGTGAAATATTGTTTTTTAGATTGTTTGCATAATTTTTATCCATTAATGTCCATTTTTTAAGCAATATTATTAAAAATAGAGGAGTAGTTAATATTTAATTATCGAAAATTGTTATTTTCATTTCAAAATATATTGATTAGAATAATGTGATTTCATTTTTCTTTTTTCTCATTAAATAAATAATAGCACTATCTTGAAATTAAGTGTTCCACGTTTCTTCCTTGTTCTGCTAGAATATTTTGTACAGTGTGTTGCCCTTTTTAGCATATTCGATCCAACCTTATAAAACATTATTATTCTGAATTTTAAATTTCTGTTTTATAAATCCTATATATTTAAAAACCCCACACATAAAAATCCAAAGATGAAAAATTCAGTTATTTATTTATTTATGTTACTCTGTACAATAGGAATTTAATCCCAATTACAGTACAGGGCTCGCACTCACCGCCGCAGTGTGGTAGTTCATATAATTTTTAGCTTGAGTGAGAATCGAACTCGGGATCTCCGGATTCGAATTCCATATTGCTATCCACAGCACCGTACTGATGGATAGTTATGCCAAGTATCCCAAACGAAACTTTGTCCGAAAGTGTTATTTAAATAATTTTGTACAATTACGCAAATGTAAAGTGGTGTCCCATCTTTTAGAAAGATTAAATTTTGAAGCATATTTACGGACAGATTTTCATAGTTCGTACAGTTTTATTGCCGAAAAGTTCAAATACCTAACCCTTATTTAAATTTCCGTTAAGAAAAAAAGCCCAATTACATAATTCTGCACTATCCCACTTCATATAATTATATAAAACCTCTCTGAAAACGTACTTCCCGTGTTTGACGAGAATTATTATACATACTCTATATAAGAGTTATGTACAAAAAGTTCCACTCTGCAAGTGAACATCGTTTAAAAATTATAAACTGGTTTAATTTTTAAAAGTTTGTACTAGTACTCATGTAAAATTTTTAAAACTGATTTCGTACAAATATTAAACTAAGAAACAGCATCTCGGACTAAATTTTGATGTTCTAGTTAAAATAAAATAAAACTGCAACTTCATTTTCTTCAATTATTAAATTTGCTACTCCAATCTCTCGCGGACTTCATAAAACATTTTTAAAATATTCTTCATCTCTTTTATTAAAAACATACCTATACCGGCAGTACGGTAGTGTGGGTAGCGTTACGATATGTATACTATAATTGGAATTAAGTTTCTGTTCTACGAAAGATTTGTATGGGATAGATCAATTTTATATTGATGCAGGAAATATTAAGTTATGAATTTATTTTTATTTATTTATTTAGTATTCTGGCCAATAGAAAGTCCGAATGTGGTCTACAGCTTAGAGTGGATTTTGAGTCATTCGGGCACAAAAGTATTTTTTATGCAAGTTTAATCTCGGTTTTAACCAATGGCTGTGATTACCTATATTATATAATTATGGTCATTTCTTAATAATTAACAAATAGTACATAAAATGAAGAATACATATATAAATACCCCAATAATGAATGTGATGATAACTCCGAAAATGATTGCATCATTGGTCGTCCATTTGACTGAGTCCAAAGTTTTGGCATCGTGTAATAAGCTTGCCTGTCATTCTTTTTCGTTATGAAATCTCTCTGATACGCCGTTCTGTTTAAACATTCGATGTCCATAGAACAGGTAACGTAGTTATTTATTATATACTTATGATCCGGCTTATTGGCATCAAATATATTTTGAAATCCTGGATGAAATCCAAATTTCAATCCAGAAGTTACAACATCTGCAATCGACTCAATTGATCGCTCATAAATTGGTTGAGTTAGTACACTCAATAATTGAGAAAAATATACATTTGATACTATTATAGCCGAAAAAATAAAAATCATAAAATTCAACTTCAGAATTACAGAATATGGCAATTTTGAAGGGACTAACAATACTATTGCCCAAGTATGTAAGAAACAATAACTAAAGTTATCATTTTGACTAGATATCCACCAAATTATTGTATTAATAGCAACAGTTACAATTAGCAAAATCCAAAGATACCATTGGAAAATAACCAGCAAATTTTGCCATTCTGGTATAGTTGCAGGAGAAGGAACAAACCATAAACCTTTTGCATAAATATATGGTTCAGAAAATGCAAAATACGAGTAATAGGTTATACTGCAATACATGGCTCCAAACATAATATCAGCTTCGTCATTTTCCAACATTCCAAACATCTTATCAAAAGATCCGTTTGGGAAACGAATACCCCAATCATTGTGAGGATTGTAAACTATTTGTGGAGTGAAATTCATTTTCTTGGCAATGAAATACATGGTAGTTGCTTCAAATCCTTGCTTCACAGGATCTTCTTTAAAATAGTTGTAATTCAAAACAAATGGAGGTCTTTTAAATGTTAGTATCCTATAATGACATCCTGATAATGTATTGCCAATTTTCGTAGGAAAATAGTTATGTAATTTATCTCTGATACAGGTTCCTAAGTTATGTGGAATAATATTTTTGCCACAATCAGAATTTATAGTATATGGAAAATAGGTAAAGAGACTAAATCCATAATTGTAGCTTTTCAATACTATTATATTGATTATATAATATTTCCAAAGATTTTGTAAGACTTTTTTTAAATTTATATTGTCTTCAAACAAAAAAATATATTTTGCTTGAGGATTCCAGGATTGTATTTTTTTCAAGGATATCAGTAGTATTTCTATGTCTTCATAACATTGAAGAAATATTATATACATATTAATATTTATTTTATTTATTTGATGAAAATATAAGTGTGAATTTGACCAAAATAATGGCTGATTTAGGAGTCTGTTAAAATTCGTTACATCAAATGTATAATTTTTATTAATAATGAAACTGGTATAAACACCGTTTTTTGTAATTATTTCATTTAAACAACTATTTAAATTCTCCATATTTTCTTTAACAGTTAAATTAATATGCAAGAAATCACTTCGAAAAAATAGAAGTAAAATGAATATATTTTTAGAAATCATTATTCCGACTTTTATAATAATTTTACAGAACATATAGTTTTAATATATACTGAAACACTGATCGTTTATATATCGTTTATTTCTATCGTAATACATTATTCAAGAATTAATCATGTAAGTAACATGGTTTTCGAAATTTTAAGTGCAGTGTGCATAGTAATATAAAAACACAAAAATTATTAGTATACGACTACGTTGTCTAAAGTCAACGACTCAATTCAATCAAATTAATAAATTTTATTTATAACAATTTTATTTATTATATCAAATAATAATAAAAAAATATATTGAATAAAATATAACAGGTCATTGAGTATGCAAGGAACTCTGTCACAATTTGACTTTATATTCTGAATCACTTATAAAATTACGAATAGTGATGTCATTCATTTAGCAGGTAGTTGAAGTATTGTTCGGGGAAGCGATCTATATCTGATTTTTTAAACGAATACAAACAGTTAGATAAGTTTTTTTTTTTTAATAGTATATTATATACCACGGGACTGAAGTGCATAATTTAATTCTAAAGTTAAAACTGTAGGCTAGGGCAATAATCATACTATTTTTTGCACTTCCAGCCCTCGTTTCAGCCATACATTTTAAATAATGATTAATTTTAAACGGTTTAATAATACATAAAATTCACAAATTGTCAATGTATTACTTTAATAACAACGATAGCATTATGTATTTTTTTAGGTTATGTATAATTTCCTGATTTGAATAAGCCACAGTGGAATTACTGGCAGTAAAATCTAGAAAGATATATGCAAAACAATACGAACCTCTACAGGACTGTCAAATATTTATTGAATATGGTTCTGACTGTAAATGCATTTTAATGAAAATATATCGATAGCAAAGCATGAGATATATTGGAATACATTAAAATTAATGTATGGAAAATTATTTTTTGCACTAAACCTCAATACAACTGATAAATATGTACAGTTTATGTCTCAGACTCGAAAATAAGAAGAGCATATTAAACTATATGAAAAGTAAGATAAAAAAAATATATATTTTTATATTATTCAAAAGGGAATAAATTTATTTAACTAGATGGATTTCAAATATATATTAGTTTTTTGTACAATATGAAGATAATAAATGTAAAGTGCATGATATTGTTCATCGAGATACTCTGTGGGATGTACTAGAGTACGGTATAAATGGTAATTTCTTAGAAGCGAATTGAGATTGAGTGATTGGTTTTGTATAGATGTTGGAGTGAAACAAGGTTGTGAAATGTCTCCGTGGTTGTTTAATTTGTATATGGATATGTTGTTGCTAAAATTGCTGAATGGGGTGGATGGTGAACGTTTTGGTGGTAGTGTAGTTCCTGCGTTAGCTTATGCGGATGATGCAGTTGTAATGGGTGAATCTGAAGAACAATTGAAAATAATGATTCTAAGTATAAATGAAGTAGGAAAAGGTTTTAATCTATTACTGAATGTTGATAAATGTAAAGTATTAGTGTTTGCGAATGTTTCGGTGAATGGTGTGAGATTGGATCGGTTTCGAGGAATGGACGTATTGATCAAGAGATTGAAAGAAGAGTATCTGCAGGATGCAAGATATTGGGTGCTCTGGGAACCTTTACTCGGAACGTGCATGTATCCAGAGATGTTCTATTTTGTGTTTATACTGGTGTGTTAGTGCCTACGCTGATGTATGGTAGTGAATGTTGGGTGCGGATAAGGAACGGCGTATAACTACTGTGGAAATGAGATATTTTCAGGGTGTGTGTGGATATACTGAAAAAAATCGTGTCCGGAATACATTGGTGTATGATGAATGTGAGATTGGGAAGAATGTTGTTAGCAAAGTGGGAATAAGTCAGTTGAGATGGTTTGGTCATGTGAAACATATGTCGAATTGAAGATTGGCGAAACAGGTGTATGTTGATGAAATTTAGGATGAAAGTTTGCGTTGACGACCTAGGAACAAATGGATAAATATGATTAAAGGGTTGTTGTGTGAACGAAATATTCCGAGAATGAAGAACAAACGAGCTTGTATGAAAGGAATTATGAATGTGGTTAATGCAAAAGTGTGTAATGATTTTCTTCACCACCACCCGCCCTGCTTGCCTGCAACTCAAGTAGCAGATCTACGATTCAATTTTTTTGCTGGATTATTTCTGTAGTTCATTTTTTTGTCACGAGAGAGAGATGAGTTTTTTTTTTGGCTGGCTGTCAAACGAGATTCTGCTTCGAGAGTTCATCGACGACGGTCGATCCAGATTCTGCTTCGAGAGTTCAGCGACGACGGTCGATCCAGATTCTGCTTCGAGATTTCATCGAAGACGGTCGATCAAGGGTTCTGCCTTCAGACTTCGTCGTGATCGGTTGATTTTGTGGATTCTGTCCGAGATCTTATTTTGTTGTCGGCCATGTTGGCTTGAGTTTTTTGATTTTGTGAAGATAACGACGAATCCATGAATATCACCGTGCTGACTGCATCTTGAGAGTAAGTGTTTAAGCTAAGATTTTACTGATTTGAAGTTTATTAGTTGAAACGATTTATTTTTGATATTTGATTTCATTTATTTTGTTTTGTGGAGCACATGTTCGTGTCTCTTTTGTTAGGTTAAATTTAACGTAGCGTCAATCATCTTAGTAAAATTTTAGACTCAGAAGCTTATGATCAATTGTAGTATTTAGATCGATTGAACTCTGGCAGAATCGCACTTTTTGTATAACTTAGCTAGATTACCAGTTCGTGTATGAAGTCATGTTCTGTCCACATGCACTTGTCATTTTTGTAGCATATCATTTCAGTAATTCTGTATAAACATTCTGGGGGGGGTTTTGCTATTGTTTGGATTTAAATTTTAGTTTTTGTGAAATACATGCTTCACGTGTATTTGAACCACGTGTTGGTTGGTTCATTTTTGTTTCTGACTTTCATTTCCGGCCACCATCTTTGTATCCCTTCTCCCTTCATATCATGTCCGTTCATCATCATTCATTGAGAACATGTGTGTGAGAATGTGTTGAGACCCGACTGTTTTTTTTGGACAATTTAGGAATTTACAGGCGTTTTTGTTTTTTTGAGAACTTTTCTACTCAGTTAGAAAAGCTGCCTCATCTTCTTTGAAACATACTTGGCGGGCTTTGTGCTTTTTGATTAGATATTAAGTTTGTGATATTTAATTTAAGTTTTGTTTGGTCTGGTTTGACTTTTTGGTTGCTGATTAGCACATTTGTGATTTTGGATAATTTTGAGTCAAAACCAACCACCACAAAGCCGCGAAGCCTGTTTATTGAGTAAGTAGAGACTTACTTCCTGTCCAACGTCCCTGTCTCAACAACCCCGTCATTCATTATCCATCTCTTCACCTTTCTCATTATTTTCACCGTCATTTTCTTATGTGCTGGCGTAACGTAAAGTTATTGATGAAACATTTTGTACTTTTTGATAATTTTGATTATGAACCTTTGTTTGATTTTGTATTTAAGTTTTGCTTTGTAACCCGTAGTTTGTTAATTAACTTGAGCTTTGTTAACGATTTCGATTTGGAACCTTTGCTTTGTCATTCTTGCTTTTTACGCTTTGCGCTTTTGTATGTACATTTGTGGTATGGTTTGCTGCTGGTTTACACCCTGTTTTAGGTGCAATCAGTAAGGGATTTTAGTCTGAGCTACCTAAGAGAGGAGAGGCTTGGAGAAGTGACCTATATTAACCTTCTGAAGACGATTGTCGAGACAAGCAGAGTACTGAGTGGCCTCACGCACTTTACCAAGGACCAACACATCTTTTTACGTCCGGAAGCTCACCATACTTGATCTCCAGTCGAGAACATCGGTCTACTTCAACTCTTCGTCTCCGTCCTCCTCTCCAGGAGTCTCAGAAGAAGAGGATTAGATAGTCCAACCTACCATTTTTTTGCAGCGTACGTCTGACACAGTCTTAGTTGAATAGCAGATTCCACCGCTCAGTTAAGTTACCTTTTAGTCTCTGTTTTTTGATTTAGTTTGTTGATTTGGTTACAAAGATTAGATTAAAGTTTAACTTGTATTTTAGTTGCGATTTTGATTTATTATGTTATGCACATCATACCTTTTGTGTCACTAGTTCCTAGCTCACTAGAGTGTCCCTTCTTTTTTTCGAGCTAGGTGGCGCCTCCGGAATCTACGCCCAGCACCGCTGAACATAGTTAGCCAGGTATTGTATATGTGGTGCTTCCTTTGATTTTGTTGTGTAAGCCGAAAGGCCTTGGTTTTGTGTGTAGCGCGCCAAAAGTAGAAGAAGCATTACATATATAAGTTTTGGCGCCCAACGTGGGGCCGTAATTTTGTTAATTTTTGCTTTGTTAGTTGCTCACTGGAGTAAAGTAAAGTTAAATAGCAGTACAGCGGCACTGGAGTTTGTCTTTCTCTTATCATCTTTATTTCACGTCATTATCATTTTCTCATCTTTGTTTCACCCACTAATCCAGTTTAAATTTTTGTTTCAATATCCCTGGCCATGGAGAATATTCATCACTTGTTAGAGGACGAGCTAGAGTACGAGCTTAATATCAGAGGAATAGTTAACCACGGACCAAATTTTGACATGACCGAGACATTACGAGGATTATTACGAATGGAAAGTATATCTGGATCATTCACTCAAAACATTACCATACCTGTTGACCCTCGATCCGAGTATGAAATTTGCAAGGAAAAACTCAGGAAAATCTATGGTGAGTTATCATTCCATCTTTGCCCACCATCACTTCATTCTAAATGTACCACACGATTAGGATATTTACAAAAACGAATTTCGCGTATTACGACTCTTGAATACCGTTCTCAGCTTTTAATAGATTTAGCTACAGTTAGTGAATTATTAGCTTCACATTGTAAAAATACCGAGGATTTATTAGATTTGGAGAATAATTTAGTTTCATCCCCACCTTCTCTGGTAGCTTCACGACCTTTACTTGCTATGATTCCACCGGCGAATAGTGTTCATCAGCTTCCACAAGATTCTGTAAGACAAGTTGTGCGACCTGACTTCTCGCATAGCACTCAAATACTTCCGTCACCCACCACCAATCCCTTTTTGCCAAGTTCAAGAACTTTTTGGATTAGCAAACTCAATATTACATTTGACGGTCATGGTAGTTTAATGACTTTTCTTGACCGAATTCAAGAAGTTGCCTTAGCTCGAGGAATTACGAATCATCAGCTCTTTCAACAAGCTTCTGATCTCTTCACCGGATCTGCTCTAATTTGGTTTAGATCAATAAGACCATCTGTTAATTCTTGGGATGCCTTAGTGCTCCGTTTAAAAGCAGCTTTCCTACCTACGGATTATGAAATGCGTCTATGGGATGAAATTCGTCACCGAACACAAGGACCCGACGAAAAAGTTGAAATTTACGTGGCAATCATGCGAAATCTCTTCAGCCATCTTTTATCACCTCCTGCAGAACTAACTCAAATTATGTTCATTATTGGCAACCTACAACCTTATTTTCAGAGAGATCGCTCTCTATTTAATTCTCAAACTTTTGATGCCTTAATTTCAAACCTCCGTCAGATTGAAGACGCCCGTTCTAGAATCCTGCTCTTTAAAAATCCACCGGTTAGATCTTCTACTACATTAGAACCTGAATTATCATATCGTCGTGAACATTTGCCCTTGCGACAAGTTTCTGAAGTCACTAACGATCATTCTGTTCTTGCTTTTACCAATTCTCGAGTTCGATCCTGCTGGAATTGCGGACAAAAAGACCACCTATCAGCGTCTTGCACCCAACCGCGTCGTAAACATTGTTTTACGTGTGGCACACCAAATGTAACTCGTGCTACTTGCCCGCGTTGTTTGCGTAAGCCTTCAAAAAACGATTTGGCCGGTCTCGAACCATCAGCACTCGAAACCGTCGGCCAAACACCTGTGCTGAACGACTTCGTTGGACACAATGGCTCAACAAAATAAATAACTTTATGAATGCTTCAATATCACCTGTTTTTCGAAATGTGGGACATGATCAACGACCTTATATCGACGTTACTATCAATACTAAGCACGTGACCGCTTTACTTGATTCTGGAGCTAATTTAACCGTCTTAGGAAAACCTGGTTTATCTTTGTTATCTTCTGAGAACTTAAAATTCACCTCTCACGCGACCAGCAATGTCTTCACTGCCGACGGCGTTTCACAACCAATCCTAGGATATGTTTTGTTACCGATCACCCTAAATGGAACCACCAAGTTAGTTAACACGGCTGTTGTCCCTTCATTGCGCCATAAACTTATTCTTGGCGTTGATTTCTGTCGACAGTTTCGTTTGCCTCTCTATTTTTCCAATAACACTTGTCGACAGCGTCGTCCTAGAAAAAGAAAAGTCGTCCCTGATGCATTGTCTAGAGCTCCTGTTGAACTAGCGTTACTCGACATCTCTTCTGACACTCCGGATAAATGGTACACTAATTTGCGTACTAAGATCTGTACTCAGCCCAATTCGTACCCTGATTGGCGTTTGGAGAACAACATTCTTTATAAACACATTCCTCGCAGTAGCGCAATGCCTACTAACTTGTCTGAGTGGAAACTTGTTGTTCCTCATGAACAAAGATCCGAAATTTTACGTCTATGTCACGACTCTCCTGCTGGCGCTCATCTTGGTGTGCAGAAAACCTTCCTACGAGTTGCCGAACAATATTACTGGCCTCAAATGCGTTCTTATGTGCACAAGTATGTCACTCGCTGTGCTATTTGTTTAGCTAACAAAACTTCTCACTTGCGTCCTGCTGGCTTAATGGGAACAGAAAAGAAAGTTCGCTTTCCCTGGCAGTGTATTGCCTGCGATCTTATTGGACCCCTACCTCGTTCTACGACTGGACATACTTACATCCTTGTCATATCTGACTGGTTCACGAAATTCACACTTACGTTTCCTTTGCGTTCTGGTACCGTTTCCAAAATTTGCGATTACCTGGAAAAAGACGTTTTTCTCATGCACGGCGTTCCGCAAATTATTCTGGTTGATAATGCGACTCAGTTTCGTAGTAAAGTATTTAGCAGTCTGTTATCTAAGTACGATATACCTAAGTTATGGTATAACGCTAAGTATCATCCTCAAGTAAATTTTGTTGAACGTTGCAACCGTGTCATCAAAACCGCTATCCGCTGTTTTATCAACAAGAATCAACGACACTGGGATGTCCACTTACCTGCCTTGTCACAAGCTATTCGTACCGCTACTCATGAAGTGACTGGATACAGTCCTGCTTTTCTAAATTTTGGTCGCCATGTTCCTGTCTCCGGAAAATTCTACGGTACTCCTGCGGATCAACTTGAACTTGGTTCACGTGAAGAATATGCTCAACAACTAGCTAAATTTTCCGATATTTACAAAGAAGTCGTCCACAAGTTATCTGCGGCTCATCATCGTAATACTCGTACTTACAATCTGCGCCGTCGCCCACTTCAATTTAATGTTGGAGATACTGTTTGGAAGCGCAATTATGTCTTGTCTAATGCAGCTAATTATTTTTCTTCAAAGCTGGCACCCAAATATATTCGCTGTTTAGTTTCCAAGAAAATTTCACCTTTGGTTTATCAACTCACTGATCTCGATGGTAACCAACTTGGAAGATGGCATGTCAAGGATCTTAAGACTAATCCTGACTCTGACGAAACATCTAAGTCTGAGTAGTACTTGACCTAGAAAAAAAAAAATTCTAAGCTGTAGCTTATTCATTTTTTTTTGGGAGAGAAAGGAGGAAGTGTAATGATTTTCTTCACCACCACCCGCCCTGCTTGCCTGCAACTCAAGTAGCAGATCTACGATTCAATTTTTTTGCTGGATTATTTCTGTAGTTCATTTTTTTGTCACGAGAGAGAGATGAGTTTTTTTTTTGGCTGGCTGTCAAACGAGATTCTGCTTCGAGAGTTCATCGACGACGGTCGATCCAGATTCTGCTTCGAGAGTTCAGCGACGACGGTCGATCCAGATTCTGCTTCGAGATTTCATCGAAGACGGTCGATCAAGGGTTCTGCCTTCAGACTTCGTCGTGATCGGTTGATTTTGTGGATTCTGTCCGAGATCTTATTTTGTTGTCGGCCATGTTGGCTTGAGTTTTTTGATTTTGTGAAGATAACGACGAATCCATGAATATCACCGTGCTGACTGCATCTTGAGAGTAAGTGTTCAAGCTAAGATTTTACTGATTTGAAGTTTATTAGTTGAAACGATTTATTTTTGATATTTGATTTCATTTATTTTGTTTTGTGGAGCACATGTTCGTGTCTCTTTTGTTAGGTTAAATTTAACGTAGCGTCAATCATCTTAGTAAAATTTTAGACTCAGAAGCTTATGATCAATTGTAGTATTTAGATCGATTGAACTCTGGCAGAATCGCACTTTTTGTATAACTTAGCTAGATTACCAGTTCGTGTATGAAGTCATGTTCTGTCCACATGCACTTGTCATTTTTGTAGCATATCATTTCAGTAATTCTGTATAAACATTCTGGGGGGGGTTTTGCTATTGTTTGGATTTAAATTTTAGTTTTTGTGAAATACATGCTTCACGTGTATTTGAACCACGTGTTGGTTGGTTCATTTTTGTTTCTGACTTTCATTTCCGGCCACCATCTTTGTATCCCTTCTCCCTTCATATCATGTCCGTTCATCATCATTCATTGAGAACATGTGTGTGAGAATGTGTTGAGACCCGACTGTTTTTTTTGGACAATTTAGGAATTTACAGGCGTTTTTGTTTTTTTGAGAACTTTTCTACTCAGTTAGAAAAGCTGCCTCATCTTCTTTGAAACATACTTGGCGGGCTTTGTGCTTTTTGATTAGATATTAAGTTTGTGATATTTAATTTAAGTTTTGTTTGGTCTGGTTTGACTTTTTGGTTGCTGATTAGCACATTTGTGATTTTGGATAATTTTGAGTCAAAACCAACCACCACAAAGCCGCGAAGCCTGTTTATTGAGTAAGTAGAGACTTACTTCCTGTCCAACGTCCCTGTCTCAACAACCCCGTCATTCATTATCCATCTCTTCACCTTTCTCATTATTTTCACCGTCATTTTCTTATGTGCTGGCGTAACGTAAAGTTATTGATGAAACATTTTGTACTTTTTGATAATTTTGATTATGAACCTTTGTTTGATTTTGTATTTAAGTTTTGCTTTGTAACCCGTAGTTTGTTAATTAACTTGAGCTTTGTTAACGATTTCGATTTGGAACCTTTGCTTTGTCATTCTTGCTTTTTACGCTTTGCGCTTTTGTATGTACATTTGTGGTATGGTTTGCTGCTGGTTTACACCCTGTTTTAGGTGCAATCAGTAAGGGATTTTAGTCTGAGCTACCTAAGAGAGGAGAGGCTTGGAGAAGTGACCTATATTAACCTTCTGAAGACGATTGTCGAGACAAGCAGAGTACTGAGTGGCCTCACGCACTTTACCAAGGACCAACACATCTTTTTACGTCCGGAAGCTCACCATACTTGATCTCCAGTCGAGAACATCGGTCTACTTCAACTCTTCGTCTCCGTCCTCCTCTCCAGGAGTCTCAGAAGAAGAGGATTAGATAGTCCAACCTACCATTTTTTTGCAGCGTACGTCTGACACAGTCTTAGTTGAATAGCAGATTCCACCGCTCAGTTAAGTTACCTTTTAGTCTCTGTTTTTTGATTTAGTTTGTTGATTTGGTTACAAAGATTAGATTAAAGTTTAACTTGTATTTTAGTTGCGATTTTGATTTATTATGTTATGCACATCATACCTTTTGTGTCACTAGTTCCTAGCTCACTAGAGTGTCCCTTCTTTTTTTCGAGCTAGGTGGCGCCTCCGGAATCTACGCCCAGCACCGCTGAACATAGTTAGCCAGGTATTGTATATGTGGTGCTTCCTTTGATTTTGTTGTGTAAGCCGAAAGGCCTTGGTTTTGTGTGTAGCGCGCCAAAAGTAGAAGAAGCATTACAAGTGGTGTGTCAGGATAGAAATGTTTGGCGAAGATTAATTGCGGGATAAATGTGATGAATAAGGACAAGCGCATGATTCTTGATTTTAGATTCATTAGTTAGATTTTTCAAGTGTTTATCTCCATTTGTGTGAAATTCACTTTCAAACAAACGTTGGAAACACTCCCTTCTTTTCTTATCTTTTGATACCTTTACTGTTCTTACATAGAGTGTTTCACTGCAATTGGGTGGAATTTAGTTTAAAACAAGCGCAGGCTGATGTTCTCTTCCTTCCTTATCTTTTTAATGCTGCCTTCATTTCTTTATAGATTCGTTGTTAGAGAAGTGGGCGTAAGTGAAGATTTATGAAACAGGTGTACAGAAGCGAATGGATGGATGTGAATGTAGGTTTGTTGCGTGATGATGGATTTTGGTTGTGAGGACTGAAAGAGCTCGTATGGAGGAAGCGTTAATGTGGTTGAAGTGAGTATCGTGTGTCAAGATGAGAATGTTGACGTGGGCTGATTTTTTATTTTGTGAATGTTTCAGGGATTCGTGCTACCCCATTTAATGGGATATAGCGTATGAATAAACAAAAGACAACGCAAAAGGATTTTAAGAATAAACCCCGACAAATGAAACCTACTCAAATAGAAACAGATGAAGTTAAAAGAAGAGTTAAGGATAATAGTAGTATATGTAACTTTAGATATAGCCAGGAAGATTTAAAGAAATGATTACAAAACTATCAAGATGTAAATATATGTTGCTAAAATCCAGGAGACCAGATGGAGTGGCGAGTTAATTATTAATAAAACCAATTATGTTGTGTAATACTCGGAGATAAAAAACAAAGACAATACAGAGTGGCACTTATTATTTTAAATGATTTAAAAAAAAAGTATTTCATCTTGGGCCAATAAACGAGCAAAAGGCTTATTGCAACCTTAAATACAGAGGTAGGATGATAAGTAGTGCAAGTAGCAATGAACAAAATTTTATATTTATTTTTCGGTGTAATCACCTCCTATCACAACACACTTGGTCCAACGATATTCAATATTTTGGATACCCTCCATAAAATAACTCTTGTCCGAGCTCTCAAAATAAGCTTTTACTGACTTTATTATCTGACGCGAATATCTTGGTAGCTAAAATTTTTTAGGTTGGACAAGAGATGGTAGTCTGAAGGCGCTATGTCCAGAGAATAAGAGGGTTTTCAAACCATTTCGAACTTTAATTCCTTCAAATTTTGCCGCAACTTCGATACTGGTCCTTCCTCTCTTGAATTCTTTCGCCCAATAACAAATAGTTGCATATGAAGGGGCATCTTCACTCAACATATTTACCATATCTTCATAGATTTTCTTTGCCGACTTTTTCTTTCAAAACACTTTTTATAACAGAACGATATTCACTACTTTCCATTAAACAAAAAACTACACCGCCTTAACTTATTAACTTCCCGTATTAGATATTGTCTCCAAGAATTCTAAAAGGGTCACAAGTATAGCAGGGAAAGTTATTGAACAATATAAAAGTGGTTTTACCAAAGAAAGTTCAACAACAGACGCGATACATACAGTAAAACAAATAAAATATAAAAATCTCGTCATCAGTTTCAAACAAGCAGTTGATTCTATTAAAAGAAAAAATTAATTTTGGCCGTAAATATATTAAAAATACTAGCAAAATTGAGATGAATACTAATGACAACAATGAGGAAAACAACAATTATTGTCAAGACAAAGTGATCCTAGAATATGTAATGAAGAAAATAATAAAAAAGGAAAACTCTAAACAAGAGGAGGACAAATAGTTTCATGACAAAAGAAAATAGGAAGATAATGGAAGACGTGTTACAAAAAATTATAGCAAAAGGATTCTAAATGTGGCTAAAAATAAATGAAATAAAAACCTCAATAAATGAACACACATTTGAGAAAGTTGATAGATTTTAACATATAGGTATTATACTAACAAGTAGAAGGCAAAGAAAAGCAGAAGATAAAAAAAGATAATAGCAACAACAAAAATACTAAAAAGCAAAATTCTAACAAAAGCTCAAAAATGAGAATATATGTATAAAACGATAAAAGACTAATAACAATGCACGCTGCTGAAACAATGACAATGACAAAAAAAGATGGACTATATTTAATGATAATGGAACGAAAAATAATAGAGCAATATTAGGTCCAGGGATGTGCGTGTAGTCTACTGCAAGTAATCTACGCAATTCTCTACGTGTAAACAATCATGTAGTCTACGTCTTCATTTTTCATGTATACAATGTACACTATGTAGACAATGAAAACACCTGTGTTCACTTAAGTCATATTAAAATTTTATCCCTAGAACTACGGAATTTTAAATGTTGGTAGAGATTTTTATTTTTATTCTAGGGATTACATGAAAAAAAAATGAGTTGTGCAGGGCAAAACGTTCAAAATTTGTCTACTGGTTACTGTTAAAAATAGCGCCAAAGAAAACTCCGTCTGGTGAGATGGCGATTTTAAAAATATGACAGTTCGCCCAAGACCCATACAGACATTCGTCTAGTAATGTACGAGCACTTGCTTTATTAGTTTTATTATATAAAGACTGATAATGACCCGAGCTCACGAATACGAATACATGTAATAGTTACAAAGGAATAAATTTAGGTTATGTTGAATTTTACAACTGTCAGATGCATTATCTACATTGTTTACATTGTCTACGTCGCTAGAATTGTCGACGTATTGTCTACGTGTAGATGTAGACAATTAAAGATTACACGTAGATGCACATCTCTGATTAGGTCTAATAAAGACACCAGAAAACGAATACCGAACACGAATTAACTATGAAATAGATCAAGAATTGGAGGCAGAAGTATCAAAGGAAATAAAACAAAAGATAATCAGGTGATTTAGACATGTATGGAGGTTAGAAGAAAAAGGATCAATACAATCAATAGTAGGAAAAAAAATAAATGCAGATCCAGATCAACATGAATACGTGAAATAGAAGAGGATTTAAGAGCAGCAGGAATTTAAAATGGCAAGTTAAACAAAGAACAAAAGACGTGAAGATAGCTAATTTAAAAAGTTGAAAGAAAAAGTAAACAAAACGGAGAATGTACCACTGCAATAAAAGGATTCAGAAAACTTCGCAAGAAGCGACGCAACTCTATAGAGGTGTTAAGCCACTATGTATAGAATAACAAATGCGCGATTTCTATCAAATATTTTCACATACAAGTTTTTCATTATTTAATTTACATGTCAAAATATTTGGCAACAAAACTTGATGCATTTGTTTGTTATTTTGTTTTTATTCCCTGGCTAATATTATTAATTTGTAAATTTTAATATTTAATTTTTGCCGTTATGGAAATGTTATAGTTTACTGATTTAGACAATGTTAAGCTCTATAACTTTTATTTGAAGCATTTTTGTTCAAATTAACTTAGAAAGTAATGCGCACGAAAAATATTGTTTTTACATATTAACCACCTTTTCGTGACACATAATGTATACAGGCTGTTATATTTTAAGAGGCCCAGCAAATATCTCGCTTATTTATCAATTTAGCAATACCTTTCATATAACATGATTTATACAGCAACATGAAGGCTACTTGATGAAGGATGTACATTCATGATATCATTTCCGGTTTATTAGTAATTAATATCAACTTTGAATTTTCAAATAGAACATACTATATTTTTTTACAAATTTGAAAAGTGCATCAAATTTGCTTTACAATCATGTAAAATAATCCATATGTTACATTATTAAAAAGTAAAATGGCGGGCACTTTAATATACACCTAATCGGAAATAGTGAGCCATGACTGTGGCTTGAAATAAAACAATTAAATCAAACAATTGTAATTATTATTATTAAACGAAATAATATTTTTTTGTCATAATAATACAGAGAATAAGAATAAGGACCACTTAAAAACAACAAAATGATTTAATAACTAATAGTCAAGATGGCTTTCAACCTCTTGCATTTTTTCCCGATATGGACCACTTGATTTTTGTATGGAGTTACGTGAAAGATTTTGTTTGTAATGAACAAGTAAACACAGTAAACGGACTGAAGAATAAAAATGAAGCAGCAATTGAATCTTTATCTGCTAACCAAATAGAAAGGGATACTTATTCTGTTTCAAAACGATGTGCAAAATGTATTGAAGAGACTGGGAGCCATTTTGAATATTAGTTATAAAATCATTTTGTTGTTATTAAGTGTTCCTTATTCTTATTTTCTGTATTATTATGACAAAATCCTATTATTTCGTTTAATAATAATAATTAAAATTGTTTTAGTTAATTGTTTTATTTCAATCCACAGTCATGGCTCACTATTCTCTCTCCGATTAGGTGTATATTAAAGTGCCCGCCATTTTACTTTTTAATAATGTAACAGTCAACGGCCATGGCACAACTCGTTGATACTGATCCAAGCGATAACGCGAGTTAAGCAACGTTGCGTGCGGGGAGTATTTGGATGGGTGACCGTCCAGAGAAAAACCCGCGTTGCTGTTGACAAAGACCTAAAACGCGGATCAGGGCGTAATGGCGGCATATGACCTAAGTAGTTGGTCCGCCAAGAAGCCACAAAAAAAAAAAAATAATGTAACATTTTACATGATTGTAAAGCAAATTTGATGCACTTTTCAAATTTGTAAAAAAATATAGTATGTTCCATTTGAAATTTCAAAGTTGATATTAATAACTAATAAACCGGAAATGATATCATGAATGTACATCCGTCATCAAGTAGCCTTCATGTTGCTGTATAAATCATGTTATATGAAAGATATTGCTAAGTTGATAAATAAGCGAGATATTTGCTGGGTCTCTTAAAATATAACACCCTGTATATTGTAAGCTAAATGTAAATTCCAATTTTTTTTATTCCAAAATTGATAAAATTTGGGGTATATAAATCTTATTCTAATAATGACGGGGCTAAATACAGAACACGCGGAGCAGGCAGCGCACACCCTCTCCTACTTTTAATTATATATTTAAGTACTACATAATATTATTATGTAATACAAATTAGTAGATGTTTTGCATTATAATATATATAATCTCGGTTTTACATTTTATTAAATTTGTTGAAGTTCAAATATAAAGCATATGGGAAACGCGTCGATGTAAGTTGTAAAAGAATATATGAAATACATATTTATTTCTGTGTTAACTTATTTATGATGTTTCTTTTTTCTTATTTTTATATTCTGCGCCCTATATTTGATATAGATTCCGTAGAGTTTTACTAAGTAGCGTTCAATTTACTGAATTAAATGTAACATACCCAATTAAAGAAGAAATAACATAGTCCATAACAGGATAAATCATCAGCCTTCCATTTGAATTGGTCCATTGAGACGGAATAGAATATTTCACTTGTCGATCATTCTTCATTATTGCAAAATCTCTTTGGAACGCAGTTCTATCAACACATTCATTCAAAGCAGAACAAGTAACAAAATTATCCAAAATATATCGATCTCTTTTGATACTCGGATTATAAACATGAACGTATAATGGATGAAAACCAAATTTTAATTTTCTTTCTATAACTTCATCGATAGTTTTGATTTGACTTTCATAAAGAGGTTTTGTTAATATACTAATTAATTGAGAAACGTACAAAGTTGTTAGTATTAAACCAGAAAAAATCCAGAAGAGAAGTTGGAATTTTAAAACTCTTGGTTTAGGAAATTTTATTGCAATCATAACCAACATTCCTAAACTATTAATAATGCTAGGTGAAAAATCTTTTCTTTCTCGTAACCACCAGGCAAATCCATTAATTATAATTGAAATTAATATAATAAACCAAATTTCAGTTTTAAATATCTTAATTAAATTCATCCAGACTGGTAACTGTATTGCTGCAGGTACCCACCAATATCCTTTGGCAATTAAGCCTTCAAATAACATATCAAAATCCCAAAATACACTCGAATTTAAATAGAATCCATTTACTAAAATGTCCGTTTCTTTTCTGTACAGCATGCCGAACATCAAGAGATATGTTCCATTTGAATGTCTATATCCCCAATCTGGATAAGGATGATAAAGATATTTCTCCTGATAATTCATTCTTTCTGCTACGGTATGAAGAATTGTAACTTCTATTCCTGATTCGCTGGGATACTTTCCAGAATAATTTAAACTTATTTGGTAAGGTGCTCGTATGAGTGTCGCCAGAGTTACTTCACATCCATTTAAATCTAGACCAACTTTTTCAGGAAAGTAGTTTTCACTTTGATTTGGTAATTGATAAGAAGTGATATTCTTTCCACAGTTATTATTTTCATAAGGAAAGTATGTGTAGAAGTTTGGTTCTCCTGAAGATCTAATTTTTATTGTAATAATATTATATACGTAGTACGTCCATAGCACTTTGAATAATTCTGTCAAGTTAATTTCGAATTCATATACAATGATAAATTTTGCTCTTGGGTTCCAATATTTAAATGTATTCATTATTTGTAACAAACTTTTTATGTCATCTTGTATTTCTAATGTTATGACGAACATATCTATTTTAAATGTATCCATTACTTCAAATTTATTTCTTGATGAATATAAAATTATTGGATATTTTACTTTTAGTTCAAATTGATGGTTATAATTTAAAACTAAAGTTATGTAGGAATGATGCATTTTCATAATTATATTTAGATATTTATTTACATCAAATTTGAAACTATTATTTTTTAATGATAACATTTCCGAATATACAAATTTATCTTTTAATAATAACAACAATATTAATATAATAAAACATTTTTCTTCTGGCATTTTAAACATTATTATTTTTTTTAATAATTACGAGTATGTTTCTAACTTGATATAGTAAACTATGTACAATATGTAATTCATTGTTATTTATAACATTTCAGTGAAATAATTTTTGCATATAAATTTGTTTACGAGTATAAATGAATTATAATATAAATTCTAGTTTATTTACAAATTCATTTGCATATCATAAATATTAAGGCTACATAAAAATTATATTACGTAAAACGAATGATAATGTTAAAATAATATCATATTTTGAAGTATATAATAATATAAGTATGTATTCCTAGCATTCATATAAAATCAAAAAGAGACACATGAAATTATAAAAATATACCAACAATTTCTGAATATTAAAAATGGTTATATTGTTTGTAGTTACTATATTATTTATAAAACTTGAGATTGTATTTATCACTGATTTCAATTTACTATATGTACTTGATGCATTCTACTGGCAAAACAACCGGCCTGATATGTTAAAAAGTTGATATAATAGTAACTTGTAAGTAACTTTGATATTAATTTCTTAGCAAGCATTGGTTTAATCCCCCAGTATTTTTTAAAGAACTTTATAGTAACTCCTTTACGCCTGTACGAAACAACGAAAGTAATTTTTTCTACGATTGTTATGAAAAGTTGACAATTACGCTCTTATTTGTCATCGTAAAGTTGACATTTTCTGTGGAACAATCGAAAAATATCTTTTTTGTGCGTCTCCAATGGCAACGCGCGAAAAAGATTGTAAATGCGCGCTTATTTCAATAATTACCAGGGATACAAACAAAACAGAAACTTGTCATATTGACAGTTGACAGAATGAATTTATTTTCAGTACGTATATGTTTTTAAATAATTTAAGATGCAATCGTAGAAAAAATTATATGTGTATCACGAGTGTAAAGTGTCTCTGTTCCTCATGCACTATTGAAGCTCTGGCCTTCGGCTCGCGCTGCAATTACCGTGCTCGAGCAACAAAGAATCATTTTACGCTCTTAATACATAAATAACTATATTTTTCATATTCTACCATAGAATCAGATGTTCGACTGAAATATAAACTATTTCAAATTATATGTCACTTTATATTTCATATTTTCCTTCACGAAACTTTACTTTTATGTCTTCAGGTCGAACTGAAAATTTTAATTCTGTTATGAGCATTTATTTACATATGAAATATTTTGTAATCAGGTGCCTGAAACTATAATTTTCTATTCATATCTTCACTAATATATAGGATTTATAATTTAAAATAGTCACGAATTTAACGATGGCAGCAAAGAATATGACTAAATATGTTTAGGATCCCTCTACTGAACAACAAAATAACAATATAATCTTAACCAGAATTGTGCTGTTTAATGAATTATTTTGTTATACATCTCATAATATATGCATAATTATATAATAATTTCATGATTATCGAAAAATAAATATAGAGATTAGATTATAACATGCCATACCATGCGAGTACTGTATATTAAATACACGCGAATAAGAATTAACTATATACTATTACTATTTTGTCTTATAGTACACGTATTATTTTAAAGTAGTAATATTTTACTTATTATTAGAATTTTGGCACTGACATATTCATGTCGGCATAGTAATATTCATTTTTCAATGTTCTCAAATTGATTTTGTCCGAAGAATACCTATGTGATATCACTGGTGAAATTTTATAGTGCATTTAACCGTCTCTCATTCGAAGAAAAATTTTCTTTAACCATCAAGGTAAAAATCTGCTATTGCCCCACAGTACTTGATATAGTTTGTATAACATTTTAAAAAATAATTGTCGATCGGTTAAAAGTAATGTTTTATATTTCTGCTAGAATTCTGTGCAAAAGAGCTTTAATTTGATATTAAATTCGGCTTAATTGTAATGAATTTTGAAAAAAAAAAATTAATATTCGCTTTATTATCATTTTTAACACTTACTAGAATTTTCCGCTCGAGAGCTTTTCGTTGATATCAAACTCGGTATATTTTAAATAAGTTTTGAAAGAAGAATTGGCAAAAACGTAAATGCCATTTTTGACACTTAACTATGAATCATGAGAATTCTAATTTTATTATTACTTGTAACAAATGAGTCAATAATAATATCCAAAAATATTTTAAAACAAATTCGGAGCTCATTTTAGTTATTACGATTTGATGGCTGGTAACCGCACTTCACGCGAAGAAATATATCACTCACCGAGATCTGCTACGGTGGAGTACCACACCCAGTAATGGGTAAAAGGCGTGATGATATATTTATATATTTATTTATTTACGTATTTTGTGATAAACACGACAATTTACAAAATAAATATAAAAATATATATTTTACTAGAAATAGCTATGTATTTTGTAATTATAGAATTATTTGTATTTAAAAATAATATGTATTAATGTGTCCGTCTGTGTAAATGTATTCGTAATCTTGATGTTTGGTTTGCATTAGGTTCAAAAGTCTTCTAAAGAATTCCGGAGCTGTATACTATTTATGGTAGGTGATTGACAGTTCTACAATGTACTGATGTTCGTGAATTTTCCAAGGCGAGCATTATTTACATAGTTATATTCAAGGATCGGGATTATTGTTTTTATATCGTCTATTATATTTTCAAATATTTGTTCTATTTTGCTGGATTTCTAAGGTATTTTCTTAAAGAATATACTGAAATTTGGATGGATAAGTGTATTGGTTGACTGATGAGATAAGATAAGGTTAGGTATTTACTTCTAAGAAGAAGGAGATAGTGGTTTGATTCTATTAGGAAATAGGTCATTGGGCTTTGTCGTAACGCTCCTGTTATTATTATCAATGCTATTTTATATACTAGATCAATCAATTTGAGATGTTTTACATGCTAGTAGGCGTTACAACCGTAGTTGTTCTTTGATAATATTACAGCCGTACATGATTTTAGTAGTACCTATTTGTCCGCTCCCCATTGATTGTGTGGCATAATTTTGAAAATGTACAATCTTATATGCATTTCTCCTTTCAGTTGTTGCAAGTATGGTTTCCATGTAAGTTTTTTATCAAGGATCAGTCCTAGCAATATAAAGTTTACTAAGTTTGTAATGTTGTTGCCATTATAGTATAGAGAGGGTGGTGTATGAGGTTGCTTTTTGTTTGTGAATTGAAGATTTCGTTTTGGATGGCGAAATTCTAAATCCATTGTTATCTGCAGTGGCGGATCCAGGGGAGGGGTCATGGGGGTCATGATCCCCCTCCCCCAAGCATGGACTTTTTTATTTTGTTGGCCCTAATAGTTAATTGGCCCTAATACATAATAATGATTATTTACGATAACTCAATTTGTTAAACAAATTAAATAGAAAATATTATCTAAGAACGTACAATTCTAAGATAATTAAGAACTATTGTTTGATTTATTATTCTAATAAATAGCCAAAAACCAATATTTTGTTTGGATATTATTTCAACCCGCAGATGGCAGAGGTATTCTATTTAAGACCTAGTCAAGTATGTGACATTTGCACTTAGAAAATCAACCTCTAATTCAATAATTTTTGTATTCTATCGAAGAACCGTTTAGATATTGAAACTTTATGATTTAAAAAGTGTTGGCGTTCTTAGGGGAAATTTTTGAAATGAAAAAAACATCACTTTTCCTCATCACGTTTATAATTGTTTATAGAAAAGTAATTTTGCTTAAAGCTACACATTCTCCTACACCTAAAACATATTGTTAGTTAACGGCAGACAGTCGATACCGCCTTTATGATTCTGAGTTCAGCCAATTCCGTTAAAACTGTGTTTCAGCGGATGTGAGCCTATTGCCAGATTGACGTCGATAAAATCATCACTAAATTTGCAAAAAGCAAACGACGAATTGATTTTGTTATCTAAGTATATTCTAAAGATGATTTAATGTGAATTAATGTGATTCCAAAGATGATTTAATGTGATTCCAAAGACGATTTAATGTGATTGTAAAAATTATTTAAAGCAGGAATATAATATGAGCAAATAGAAATGTTTTTTATATTTAGAAGATGGGCAATACCCCCACCCCCTCCGAGACAAAATTCACTCCATGACCCCTCCCTAATTCGAAGTCTAGATCCGCCCCTGGTTATCTGTCCATGATTTTGTTATATAGAGCTATTATTAGGTGTTCTTTAATTTTAAGTTTACTCTCTTGGAATGGATGTATAAATCATTTGCAAGGAGGAATGGTTTTATTGGTGTAAGAATTGTAACTATGCATTTTTGGATTGAAATTTGGAACAGTACTAAGCACTAAGCCTTGCGGGAACCTATTCTCCAGTTTTTTTACTTCCTTGTACAAAGTAAAGGAAGTATTGTAATCGTGAAAATTTTCGGTTCTCAGATTTCAACGGAAATAGGTATTTTGGCCCTCCCTGAATCCATTTTGGCTAATTTCGTCGTGCCGTCTGTACGTACGTATGTACGTACGTACGTATCTCGTATAACTAAAAAACGGTAAGTCGTAGAAAATTTAAACTTTATATTTACTTACTTTACTTACTTTAGTCCTCTTGGCTCCGTTCGGAGCATAGGGCTTCGACAAGACTCTTCCACTCTTTCCTATCTTTTGCAACTGCTTTCGCTTGTCTCCATGTTATCTCTACTGTTTCTAATTCCTTGTTTGTACTTCTTTTCCACGTTTCTGCTGGTCTGCCCTGCTTCCTTTTACCTGTTGGTTGGTAATCCAGTGCTTGTTTTGTTATGTCATTAGCATCTTTCCTCAGAACATGTCCAATGTATTTCCACTTTCTTCTTTTGATGGTTGTACTTATTGGTTCTTGGCTGGGTTTTGCCCAAAGTTCTTTATTCGATATACGTTCTGGCCAGTATATCTTCAATATTTTCCGTAAACACTTGTTAATAAAAGTCTAAATTTTCTGTATAGTTCCTTTACCTAATGTCCACGTTTCTGAAGCGTATAAAATTATACTTTTAACGTTTGTGTTGAATATTCTAAGTTTTGTGTTTACTGAAAGTTCATTGGACCCCCATATTTTTTTCAACATGTAAAACGCATTTTGAGCCTTACTAATTCTCGATTTAACCTCTTTTTCCATTTCTCCTTGTTTATTTAGTATGCTCCCCAAGTAACTAAACTCTTCGACGTTCTCTATTTCTTTTCCACTTGTAAATATTCCCATTTCACGTTCCGTGTTTATTTTAATCATTTTTGATTTCTTCACATTTATCTCTAATCCTATTTTCTTCGCTTCTTTTGTTAATTTCTTCTGCATGTGCTGTCTCTTTTCAGAAATCAAACATATGTCATCGGCAAACTCTAGGTCTTCCAATTGTCCAAAAGCATTCCACCTAATTCCCGTTTTATTTTTTATCGTTTTCTTCATAATCCAGTCCACTATCAGTAAAAATATGGTTGGTGATAGTATACAGCCTTGTCATACACCACTTTCTATACTTATTTCTCTTGTCAATTTCCCATTGTGCACGACTTGCGCTGTATAGTTCTCATAAAATAGCTTCATTACTCTAATAAATTTATCTGGAATTCCATAGCTCTTTAATATTTTCCACATTTTTGCTCTATTTAGTCGGGCGAACGCTTCTTTGAAGTCTATAAAGTTTAAGTATACTTTATTTTGCCATTCTAGTGTTTGCTCGATTATAATTCTGATTGTAGTGATGTGGTCTGTGCTTGTTCTATTGTTTCTGAATCCTGCTTGGTTCGGTCTTAGTTGTTTATCTATCTCTTCTTTCATTCTTTCTAATATCATTTTTGACATTACCTTGCTTATGATTCCCAATAACGTAATTGCTCTCCAATTTTCACATTTCGTTTGATCACCTTTTTTTGGTATCTTAATTATTACTCCTTTTTTCCAATCTTCGGGCATCTGCTCCTCTTCCCATATCTTATTTATTACTAGGTATAAGATGTCTGTTGATGTCTCTAAATCTGCTTTTAGCAATTCAGCCGTGATATCATCATTTCCTGCAGCTTTTCCTCTTTTTAGGGATCTAATCGCTTTATCTATTTCTTCGCGTGTGAACTTCGTCATTGTTAGGTTTAGTTCCTCTTGTGCTTCATCTACTTCAACCGTTTCTTCTTCTTCTTCCCTAGTTTGTTCCGCATATACTTCACTGAAGTGTTCTACCCATCGTTCCATGATTTCCTTTTCATTCTATAGTATTTTTCCACTTTTATTTTTGACATGTGTTATATTTACCTTCCCATTTTGGCCAAGAATTTTTGTATTTTTGTATAGCGTTCGGAGATCATTGTTCCTTTATATTTAGGACTGTTTTAACATCTAGTTGTGCACCTCCCTTTTTGGTCATTATACAACTACCGGAAGTAGTACTTTACTTGAAGCCTATAATAGATTTTCATGAAAAACTATATTCAAATATAATTTAAAACTTTCCAAATTTGGTATATAAGACTACTATATCAATTAAAATAACATAATAGATTTTGGTTAACATAGACTAACCGGAAGTGACACATTACATGAAGCTGCTAACAGTTTTCCATGAAAAAAAATGGTATTATTTTAATTTTAGAAATAAATGCTGCAAATAAAAGTTTTATAGAATTAAATTCTGCGTCTAGTATATTAAGAATTTTTAAATTAGCCTTTTGCATAAGCGATATATCTAAATTTAAATATTATATTTTTTTTTAAAATTAAGTTTGCTATGGATTAGAACAAAAAATAAAAAATAAAAGATTTTATGTAAAATATGTGCAATTAAAAAAATATCTATAGTTTAATACGCGTACAAGGAAGTTATGTGGTGTCCACATCAGAATTTTTATTTTCGGTGTAATATTAATTGAATTTTACATTAAATGTTTTATTTGATAAAAAGTTCGGTATAAAATGTAGCATTTGGTCCTCAATTTTATATTCTTTTAGAGTTTCTAATATATTTTAGAGCCAAGTTGTAGTGTAGGTTTTTTCCATGTCAAAAAATATTGCTAGACCATCTTGCCAGTACTTGAATCCTTTTTATATATCTATGGTAATCCTTAATTTTGGTTCACAGTAGAGTTGCCTTTCTTAAACTCACGATGGACAAGTACAATTGATACCATAAAGCCTCTCTATAAATATTTACCTGAAATTTATGATGTGTTATATCAAATTTATCGACAACTAATCTAAATAAATAAAAAAAATGTATATCATCGCGTCTTTTACCCATTATTGGGTGTGATACTTTGACATAGCAGATCTCGGTAAGTGATATATTTCATCGCGTGCAGTTCCCAATCCTCAAATCACGGCCCCCAAAGATGTTAGTGAAGGAGGAGTCACAGTTTTAATGTGGTGAAAATTATTTGTCTGCGGTGGGAATCGAATAAACTAAATACCAAGCAAAGGTCTAATAGTAAAAAATTAATTATTTACATTTATCTACTGAGTTAAAGTGTGATATGATATTATAATCAAATTTGCAATTTATTTTAGATACCCAAAGTGGTCTATACCGGCCCTCAGGGGTCGACGACAACTTGCAAGGGGTTCATGTCAGTGGAAAAAAATGGGGGTCTATGAGATGTAAATGTCCACGATAGTAGATCTCATTTAAGCAATAAATGCAATAATCCACATACACAGATATATTTTTGCAATACACTACGATCTTGTATACAAACTTATTTTCGCAATTATAATATTAGTAGCGAAGTAGGAATTTTATAATGCAATATTTTATTCTATTCAATTATACATTAATTAAATTTAATTAATTACGTAGTAATTAATTTAGTATATGTGATAAAATTGTATAAGTATAAGTTAGGCTATTCGCTTTATGGTCACTTTGAACTTGTAAAAAATTGCACATAATGATACCAATATCAGAAAGTTACGATGTACGCGCAGTAGAAATTCTTGTTCATTCTTGTCTCAGTTTCGCAAAGACAGCGTAGGAAGACACATATTTACACTGACGTGTTCAATTCGTCAATGAATACAAACACGTCTATTTGTTTCTGAAGCTTTGAAAAGAAAGTACCTATTATAAAAATATTTTCAAAAATATAAACTGGTAGTTAGGCACATATAAATTAAAATGAATTAAAGTTAAAGTATATCAATGTTATTTTGTTTGGGAGTACTGGAGAAAAGTAAGTACATTATTTTTTATAAAATTTTAGTTTTGTACTAATAGTTAGAAAAGATAGATAAATTACGCCGTTCATGACTTGAGTTATTAGTAGTTTAATATTCAAATTATAAATTCATAACTACACGCGTATTCCTCAATAGTTTCCTTTTTTAAAGTTTTAGAAATCGGTATTTATAATACTTTTCTATCTGTAAAAACATATTGCGGTACCTACATGATTCATCTCTTTACCTTCGTGATGACGAGTAGCGACGGGCTTCTAGAGCAAGAACCGTTGCTACAATATTAATGAGAGTTGATAATTTTTTGTTGTACAAGTTTTTTAGTTTTACTAGTGTATCATGAATTCGTAACGATGTTAAGAATATTTTTATATTATATATCTTTCTGAAAAAGAAAGAGTTTCTTGATACAGAATAAATCTCTATCTTTGTCCTTAACAGACGACCCGGTACCGTATATTGAAAATAATATTAAGTTGGTTTGGAAAATACAATTACAAAACTACATTTAGTCGTTCCGCAGACGACGGGCTTTTTTGTCCGTTGGATACAATCCGCGGTCTTCTTGTAAACACGAAAAGTTGAATTTAGTTTAATTGTTCGTATATTTTTTGAGGACCAAAACTAAATTCAACCTTTTGCGTTTTTAATAATATCAATAAGAAGAGACAAAAATATTCGCTGGAATGTTGTCCTTTGTTTTCTCAGCGCCTTTTTCCCAAAAGTTTTAGAATATGTTCCATTGGAGGAGTTATGTATGCCCCATAGAAGCCCCAACAATTTGTATAGCTACATAAATTGATTGTTTCATATCCAATAATTTAAATTTAATTAAAATAAGGTATTACATACGGAATAGTTTTTATTATTGCTATGTTTTATTTAAATAGCTTAATTTTGTATACATATAACTGATAATAAATATAGCCGAATCTAAAAAGAAATGTAGACGGTACAATGTTGATTATTTGAAGTTTGGCTTCATTCCTCCATGATCGGACAAACAATTGCCTATGTGCCTTTTATGCAACAAAGTTGTAAGCAATGATGCTATGAAACCATCAAAGCTGAAGGATCATCTGAGAAGATGCCACCCTGATAAAACACAAAGAAACGATGATAGTTTGCTAGCGTTTTACAATATCTCGTTACTTATAGCAAAAACCGGAAAATCGCAAACTATCGGAGAAAAGTTAATTTTGCCGGTCGTTGAAGAAGTTTTAAAAACTGTTTTACAGAAACCTGCATATGATAACATTAAAAGAATTCCTTTAAGCAATAACACAGTTCAAAGACATACTGTTGAAATGAGTTATGATATTGAAAGCTTCTTGTGTAATTATTTGCATACAACCCATTTCTCTATACAGCTGGACGAGTCAACTTTACTTGATAATGAAGCATTATTATTGACATATGTTTTATTATGGATTAAGAAATCTACGCAGAAATACTCTTCGCGAGAACTTTGATAACGACACTAAAGGCAAATCAATATTTAAAGTTTTCAAGGATTACTTATTGGAAAAAGCAACCCCTTTATCAAATATAATATCAGTAGCAACAGCTGGAACACCTGACTTGGTTGGGAGCTATCGTAGATTTATAAGCCATTGAAAACAAAATGTATCCGTGGTATTCGCAATACACTGCGTCATCTATTCACAACATTTAGTAGCTAAAAATCTGACTAGTAGATTGCATGAATTTCTTCAATTAGTCATTAACGCAGTAAACCGAATCCGAAACAACGCGTTGAATACGTGGTTATCTACGCAGTTGTGTGAAGAAAATGACAAGAACTTTAATCATTTACTTATTCATACTGGATTTTTTTGCTCTTTTTGAGACTACTTTAGAGTTTTTGGATAAAGATCCAATTTTAAAAGAAAATTTAATCAAGCGGAAACATTGCCTATTTAACAAATTTGTTTACTAAATTTAATGATTTTAGGACGTCTATTCGTGATTTTCATTTAATATTTATAATAGAAAATAACGTAGCTTTACATGGAAAGTAAGAGATTTATTTCCCTCACTCATTGCAATTCTTGCTGTGCTCAGACTAGAAATCATACTCGGTAAAGTAAACCTTACTGCCCTTATATAAAGTAAAATACTATTAAAGTATATTCACTAGCAATTCAAAAACTTGAAAATTTTATTGCATCATTTCAATTACTTTTTGCTCTTCTAAATAAATATATATATCATCACGCCTTTTACCCATTACTAGGTGTAGCACTCTGCCGTAGCAGATCTCGGTAAGTGATATATTTCTTCGCGTGAAGTGCGGTTACCAGCCGTCAAATTACGGCCCCCAAAGATATTAGTGGAGGGGGATCCACAGGGGTAGATTTAAAATGGTGAAAATTGTTTGTCGGCTGCGGGGATCGAACCAGGGTTCTCAAGATCCACAATCCGATTTGATACCACTGAGCCACCAACTAAAACATCTTCATCAACTTTACCTCAATATAATATATTTGCTCCTAGTAAGGTCATTAAAACTTTGTGCTGTTAACTCCCATATAAAGAAAAGATATAGGCTTTGGAATTTGTTTCAATATCTGATAAAATTAACACGTTTTTAATGACTAATTATCAAAGTCTTCCACCTTTTTTTTGATACTGTAATAGGAGTGAGTAAGTAATCTACTGCTTTATTTTTTTAACCCTATACCTAATAAGAAGTTGTCATATATTTTGTTAGTATTGTTTTTTCTTTCTAAATACCATACCTGCGTCTCTTGTACAAATTTAAAAAAAATAATTGCGACCCACAACCTCTGGGGAATATTATTGAGATTTAGCATAAACTTATACATTTTAAATCGATTAATTGCAACAACCTCTTTTTGGTTCTCAATATTTCAATAATGAGCCAAAATAATGATATACTCTTTATAATATAAATGTTATTATATAATTAAAGAAGGAGAAATAAATAATTGTAAATACCCAATAAGTGAAGTAATAACATATTCTAGAACGGGATGTATCAACTTTCTTCCATTTGGCATGGTCCAATATCTTGAAATCAAATTCAAGATTTGTTTATCATTCTTCATAACCGCAAAATCCCTTTGAAATGCAGCTCTATCAACGCATTCATTATGAGCAGAACAAGTAATAAAATTCTTTAAAATATAATCTTCCTTGGGAATACTAGCATTGTATAACATAATAAAGCCAGGATGAAATCCAAATTTCAAGCCAATCCTCAAAATATCATCAACAGAATTAATTTGTTTCTCGTAGTATGGAGTAGTAAGTACACTTATAAGTTGTGACACATAAACCGCTGTCAATATGAAGCAACAAATTAACCAAATGTAGAAATGTAATTTCATTATCTTTCTTTTAGGAAGCTTATTAGGTATTTGAAGTAGTAGAGCCCAAGAATATAACATATAATAGGATAATTTCTCTTCTCTTTCAACGGCCCACCAAAATAATCCATTAATTAAAAATGAAAATAAAATAGCTATCCAAAGGTTAATTTGAAACATCAAGACAATATTTTCCCGAACTGGGGACTGTATAGCTGCAGGAACCCACCAATAGCCTTTAGCAATTGCTGTTGGGTACGAAAAATCGAAATCCCAAAATAATGAAGCATTGTACATCATTGCATTGAAAGTTAGATGTACTTGTTTGTCGTGCACCATCTTGTACATCATTATGAAGGATCCATTTTGGGATAAGTATCCCCAATCAGAAAAGGGGTGATGTATATATTTAACATTAAAGTTCATTTTTTGAGCAATTGTATGTATAATTGTTACTTCGAAACCTGCTTGTTTAGGATCGAATACGGAAGTGTTGATACTTATCACGTAAGGAGGCCTCTTTAAAGTTATAACTTTTATGTCACAGTTATTTAAATTGTTGATGATCTTTTCTGGAAAGTAAGTTTGTAATGAATCATTACAGTTTCCTAATATTTGTGGTATGATATTATCTCCACAATTTGAATCTTTCTCGTAAGGAAAATAAGTATACAGATTCAGTTCCGAAGTACCGTTATGTATCATGATTATATTATAAATATAGTATTTCCAAAATATTTCAAAAGCTTGTTTTATATTTATTATTATTTTGAATGTTACTATGAATCTTGATCTTGAGTTCCATAATTTAAAACTGTTTAATTTGAGAATTAAATTTTCTATATCTTGAGTAGAATCAAAATATAAAATATACATGTCAAATACAAATTTCTTCCCTGCATTTAAACTTGATATTGACGAATAAAGAACAATTGGATATTCTAATTTTATGTCTTGTTTACAATTGTATTTTACAACAAAAACATTTTCGATGTAACTTGTTGAAATAATTTTATTTACACATTTATTTATATCATTCATTTTATATTTTTTTACCGATTTTATTACTTTCAATTCACACATTTGGATTATGATTAATATTACTGTTATTATATAAATGGACATTATGTTAAAATTAGTTGATTTGACGATTATGTAATATTACAAATTTTAGTTTCAAGTGAATATTGTAATATAAGTGTGTCAATTTATATTGAAAATACTACTATTCTAATAAGCTATAATGTACTAATTTTATGATATTTATTAGTCAGAAAAATATAAATACCTAATAAATGATAAAGTTATTTTCTTTTGCCGCAGTACTATAATTTTAGCTTATTAATTTAATATGTTTCTATTATCGGCCAAATAAAAAAAAACATTTTAATAAAATGAAATATTATTAAATAAATAAACATATATGATACATAAATATACAAAAAAAACTTATATATTTTACGCAGCACGCAACGGAACATGACTACAGACGAATGGTATCAGGAAAATTGAAAATTTATTTTTCTAATGATCAGTTTGCTGTCAAATAAGTAATTAAATGTAGTCTATGAAAGGTATACTTAAGACCGGCTGATTAAAGTGAAGTTTATTATTAGCTATCAACATGCTACAAGTTGTAATAGTAATTATACTGTAAAAATTTTGTAATTTTTTATATAATAATTGTCTAATTAAAATGCTTATTATTACGGATACGCTAATAGGAAGTGGAATCACAGACGCATTGATCTAATGGTGATTTTTTAAATATAAAGCTTGTCCCAGAAAAAATTGTAGCTTAGATTTCGGCCTTTTCGTATACTGCCTTTATAGATATATAAATTTTTATGTGATGCGTTTTTATTAGTTGGCTATGCATTATACAAAAACAATTAGTTGACAACTTTCATACTTAATTCTACAAAGATATCATCGAAACACGAAGAATTACGCGAAAATATTTTGTAAAAATGTGTTCAAAATAGGCATGTATCCACAAGAAAAGTAGCTTTAGAGTTAAAATCTACAACAAGGACTGTTCAAAGGGTATTAAGAAGATATAATTAAATGGGTAATACACAAAAAAAATGTGGAAGTGGATGCAAACCTGGATTTGTAGATTAAAATATTGAGAAAATGTCTTGAAGGTTGAAGGCTTTGTGTAAAAATAAACATCTTTCTTTGAGAGATTTGGCTACGAAATCAGAAAATTAAGCTAAAGAATTCTATAAAGTCATTTAAAAACACAAAAGTGCCTAACAGGAATGCTAAGCAAGAAACTAACACAAAATCAAGATCAAGAAAACTTTACTTTAAAGTGATATAAAAAAAATATGTATATATATAAATCACACAGTCACGGATTCATCCCGCAGTCTTATGTCACATCAACATATATACAAAAATAATTACTCAATCTCCCATCAACTCCTACAGCAACCACGCTACCTTCAACATCGCACGAATCGCTGTCAATAAATTAAATTAATACTATACTCCAGAAGTACATCCCACAAAGTTTCTCGATGAACATTATAATATACATTTTTGAAGATCAAGAAAGTCAGGGAACACATTCTAGTTGTTAGCAAATGATGGAAAACAATTGATCTACACACCATTTCTTAGGCAAAATACACCTTGCATATTACTCAATTTAGAGATTGTTAAGGTTCATACTTCTTGAATAAGTATCTTTGCGTACAATTCCCTACCACACTCAACAGACTTCTCATAGGGAAATTAGTACATTTATTTGGACAACCTTTGGCCTTAAATAAAGACAAATTACAGCATGTTTCCAATCATCAGAAACCACACACCGTATCAAACAAATAAACCAGTCAAATAACCTTTCACCTCCATATTTCAATATCTCATTCGATATATCATTTAAACCGGAAGCCTTTTCATTCTTCAGACGCAACAATTCGTTTTGCATCACATCACTTTCATCTATATCTCATTCATCACCTCTTACATTTTCTCTTGCATTTTCAGTACAATCGTTCGGTCCATTTATGCTACCATATAAACTCCTACAGTACTGACACCAACTATTCCTAATATCTGATTCATTTCACAATATCATCATGCGCACTCTTAATTCCTTTCATCGCCGTTACATTACCACCTCTCAATCTCTTTACACTCAACCAAAACATTCCTTTATTTATATTAAAACCATTCGCCAATCTTTCATTCATCAAGTCATCAAAACGCGCTTTATTTTCTTTCACTCCAGCAAGCATTCATCACGTCAATTTCCAACTACATTTTTCACATTTAGATATCGCAAATACGCTCTCTTCTTCTCCTCAATCACTTCTCTCACTTCATTATTCAAACATGCATTTCTTGGACAATAGCCTAGTATACATTACCATAAACTTCTTTTGCACAATTACGGACTGTATCCTTAAATTTCAACTAAACAACATGTATGCTGTAGTTATAAAATTAGGCTCTTATACGGGCAAAGATTAATTTATTTTCTCAATAAATATATTTATCACCTCCTAATTTTGTAGTACACTGGATTTCACACGAAATATTTTTACGATATCTTTCAACTCGCCAACATTTATCCAGACTTACGCGCGACACCACCAAATAATAGACATTAGTATCTAATTCAACACCACTTTACATACACGTATCCACGAAAATTTAAGACAAGATACAAATTAACTATTTCTTATTTCGTCTCTCGAAATCATTAGTCATTAAACAATAGGTTTTTGATTAACCAGTTCGTAGATGCTATCCTCCTGTGAGTATGGTTTACAAAATTGATCCTTAATTAGTTACATTTAGTAATAAGTTAGACAAAATAAAATACCTAGTAAGCATAAGATTGACACTATCCTCGATTGGAACCAACAACTTTCGTCCATTTGGTTGAGTATACCATTTTGACATCCAGTAATAAGTTTGTCTTTCATTCTTGATTGTAGCAAAATCTCTTTGGTATGCAGTCCTGTTTAAACATTCCATTCCCACAGAACAAGTTTCATGATTCTTTAATATAAGTAAATCTCTCGCATCGCTTCTGTTAAACAATGATTTTAATTCATGAAAGAAACCATATTTCATTTTATATTCAAGTATTTCATCTAGTGTTGATATTTGATGGTCATAAATCGAATGTGTAAGAAAACTTAACAGTTGGGAAAAATATACAGTTGATAAAAAAAAACTTATTACTACCCAAAGATATATTATTATTCTTACAGAATTCGAATTTGGCAACTTTATACAAACCAAAAATAATATGCTCCAAGTATTTAGAAAACAAATGGATAAAGAAGTAGTTCTATTAATAATTTTCCAGATTACACTTATAATAAATATTGACAATAAATCAAAAATCCAAATTGATTTGTGGAAGATTATTATAAAATTTTGCCAAATTGGTATTTCTTTAGCAGCAGGCATCCACCATAATAGTTTCTAGATCATATAAATATGAGATTGATCAAAATGAAGCAGAAGACTAGCATTACCATAAACTGCTCCAATCATCAAATCGGCTTCTCTGTAATGCAGTTTTTGAAACATCTTAGTATAAGTTCCATTTGGAAGTCGAAATCCCCAGGCTTTATCAGGATTTTTTACGTAAACTGGTTTAAAATTCATTATTGTTGCTATTTTGTACAGAAGAGTAACTTCAAATCCACCTATATTTGGTTCACTTGAAGCTGCTGATGTATTTATTACAAAAGGTGGCCTTATTAAAGCAATTATTTTGACTGGACATCCATTTATGTTTCTCATCTTTTCTGGATAATAATTTATTGAGGAATCGTCACAATTTGTTAAACATTGTACAATAATTTTATTTTCACATTTGTCACTCTGGTATGGATGAAATATGTGCAGATTTATTAAATTATTATTATTATATTCGATGATAATTACATTATAAATATTATATTTCCATGTTATGTGAAATGCTTTTGTCAAATTTTGTTTATTTTCAAACATGATTATAAATTTTGCTCTTGAATTCCAGTTTCGAAGTTGTGTTAATTCTTGTAAAGAAAATAGTAGATCCTTTATTGAATTTAATAACAAAATAATCATATCATATTGGAATATATCTAGAATGTTTAACTTAATTTTCAAATTAAATATTATACATGGAGCGCTAAACTGCAAAAATTCGGAAGATATTGTATTATTATTAACTAATATTAAACTATTTAGTAGGCAATTTAATTTCTGAATCTTTATCAGACATCTTTCAATTTCAACACTATAAGTTAACGTTGATATATTTCCGAAGCACACATAATTTGTCGTTAAAAATAAAATTATAATATTCCTGTATTTAATCATCTTATTAATGTTCTTTCCATTAACTGAATGCTTTCTTTTTAAGTAAATTTCCTTTATTATGAACATGTCATTAAATATAATTGTAAATGTATGTTAAAGAATCGTGACTCGGGTAAGTACTTTTAAAAGAATTTTAGTGTGAACGACATGAATTATTTAGTACAAAGTTGTAATGACTATGTACCGACGTCAATAGCTTCTGTGAAAAATTTACTCGCTGTATACCAAGTATCTTATGTCCAAAGAAATATGAGAAATAAGTTTCCTGCTATCGTTTGCTTCCCTAGATATTATAATAAAGAAATATTCTGATTAAAGGGTTTAAATGAAATCTAAAGCAATAGATAACTAACTTTTATATTTCTGCTTTGAATTACTTAAAATACTCTACCTCTAGCAAATCAGAAGTCAGCGTTTTTTTAACCTGGAAGACGGTCATCTGATATTCTAATAATTGATGATTGTTATGTCAGATCTGTACATATACTTGGTGTTACATAAAAATGGATCGCACTTTCAATTAGAATTCATAAACCTGTATATGATAAATGAAGAGTGTTAATTTGAAAAAGGACATATCTACCAAAATTTATTTAAAAAAAACGCAAAAACCTGATAGCACAATTGCTTGTTAGTTAAAATTATTAAAAAATAAAGATGTAAAGTATAGTTGAATGAGATAATATTAATGGTCTGACCAGTTAGATGACTAAACTGGCGGATTCTACATAATCGCAGATAAACTTTGGATATGAATGTGTTCGGTACTTACCGCCATTTATTTAGATACACCCCTACCACCAACTACCCCTACCATCATTTTCACCACCCCCACTATGTTAAGGATTCAGTTTTAGGTAATAAGAAAAATTATCTCTCTGTAACCAACTGTCGTACAGTAAACATCACCTATTCATCCATGTAAACTCAGATCATTTGTGTGAATGTGAATAAAGTGGTTAACATACAGACATCAAAATCATTTCCGTGTGATCACACACGGTGGTCCTTCGAAGTCCTCAACAGAATGCTTTTGCATGAAGATTTTCAAAATGTACATCATTACAACAACAAAAATAAATAGGTATTAAATAATCTCAAATATCTAAGGCATGGTCACTTTCTAAGCAATCACAAAACTCTTCCGTGCCAACCTGTAATAATAGATTTGTAAATGTTTAATCTTGACAAATCATACCCCCCAATTAAGTAGTATCTTTATGGTTAAACAGTTTTTCTAAAATATTTTTTTTGGCAAATGGTATAGAATTATCAATTAATTTAAAAGTTTCTTCGTTACATATTTTTTTAAGTAAATATAATATATATATATATATATATATATATATATATATATATATATATACAATCGAAGAAATTGATTTCCTATAAATTGTAATTTATTTTAGTGGTCATTTATTACATATACTTTTTTATATTCCTGTATTCCTTCGAAAATATAATAGCACACAAATTATACACACACTTTTACAATTACAATCATGTTTTAAGGTTATGAAAACCAATGAAATATCTATATTACTATTAAAATAGACTATATCTTATATAGTGGTAACGTCAGAGATAATCATTTTGTACAATTTTATATTGTAATTGGATATATCTGATATAGTGCACACACTTTCCCATTTTAATTACAATAGGATAGTATACTTTTGACTAGTTTTTAATTCAATATTTGATGGAAACCAACAAAATGCTACTAAAGCAATATTAAAATTATTGTGTAAAAAAGACCGTTCCTCAAATCCTCAAAAGATTTTTACTATTCAATTTACAAATTAATGTCGAAGTTCAAACAAGAGTGTTTAGTATAAATCATCAAAATATCTTGCGTTACTTCTTCATTTATTCAAACCTATTACATTATTTCATTATAAATCCAGATTAAAAGTTGATTATCTTTTGCTTTGCGACATTTACTTAGCTTCTTATTTTACTTTATTATAAATCATTCCTAGCTCTAGTAGACGCTCAACTTTTTACATTACCGATACCTTTCGCTTTTCTTCTTAGTTCCTTCATTATAAATTCAGCTTAATGATATAAGTTAAATAATTCTTTACATTAAATTCTTTTCATTACAGTATTTATAGGGAAGTAATAGTAACAAAAAATTCATCAATATTCTGTGACACGCGTTCAACATTTGAGATATAAATTTTTGCTATTTCTAATATCATTACGGTACCTATCTTTAAGATATCATATAAATTAATATTCTTGGCGTTCGGGCGGGATTCGTACCCGTAGCCTGACAGCAAATTAGATTAAATAATCAATATAAGAAAGTATTTTCAAAATATCGTCTAATAGGTAATAATTTTGTACCGGTTCGTGAAAATGAAAGATTAGTATTTTTATAGTGTAAATAATTAAAATAAATTATTAATGCACAAATAAGCGATAATATCGTAAACGTTACTCGATACAGCATTGGCATTTTTTCTATTGAAGAGATAAAGAGACAGTTATAAAATAACAGTAGGGCCATTTTTTCGAGTAGTTTCAATTAAAAAAAAATTATAATATCATTTGAAAATTATTCAGTCATGAATTTAATTGTGGCGTTTGATATACACAGATAATTATATTTCTCTAATTAACATTTTCAGTATTTTGTCAAGACAACGAATTTCGTATATAATTTCGATGTAATGATTTAAAAAATGACGTAATTGCAAAGTCAGTTGAGGTGGAATATAAATAAGTGAAAGTTAATGTTTGTATTGTTATTAATGCAATGTTGACATGAATTTATGAATAATTATTATCAGCATTTAATTTAAGAGTAAAGAACGTGTTTACTCAATTATTTAAATTTTTATGAAATTGAATTCATTGCACAAAAACAAAAGATAATTGAAATCAGTTAATGAACTATGAATACACAAATTATATAGTGCCAAATTTAATTTGCTACATGAAGCAAAAGAATAACTTCATTACAAATAATGAAAATATTTGTATTTTGTTTTATTCGCAAATACATCAAATGATTAAAATATAATCGCTTAATGAGTTTGCACATGTCGTTATTGAATTGTTATAGTACATTGCGGAAAAAAATAATAATTGTATACTCAGCGCTCATATGAATTAATATTTAATGTAGTTGGAATAATATTAAAAATTTTGCCACATAAATAAAATAATAGGTCCTTGAATTTTTGTGTTACTATGTGTGAAAATATACTAAAACGCATAGATACGATATTTTAAATAAATAAAGTATTATTCCACTCTTCTAGTCTGAAAACTGAAATATAGATTTAGAAACTTTTCTACTTAAGAATTTTGCACTTACAATCTGAATTTACGAATGAAATATTCATGACTTTAAAATTTTAATGTCTTTATTTCATTAAAATACAGTGTTACAAGAGTTCATGAATTTAAATTACGTTGATATATAATAAAAATATGTAGCAATATCCCAGTCATTTGAATTCTATAATAAGCTGCAAAACAAGTAGAGAAGCAAATTAAGACATGTGAAATGGATTCATATTTACGTCAGTTTAGAAATCATAATAGGAAATGATCAACATAATATTGCACCACAAACATATTTAAATACGTAATTATGTAGCCATTTGACATAAGATATAAATAAATAAATTAAAATTTATTTATAATTGTTATGCAAAAGTCGATGAACCAGTAACAAAATAAAAATAAAGTACTCTATATGGTAATTTACCGTAGTAATACATTTTACGCTTGAAGTACGATTATTATTCGTCAAATCACAGCCCTCAGGAAATGTTAGTGAGGGGAGAGCCACAGGGATAATTTTAAATGAGGTGAACATGTTCGTTGTAGAAATCTAAATTGGATTTTCAAATCCAGAGTTTTATAAAAAATATTCAATAGGATAATTTTAAGTAGACAAAATGAAACCAGATATTTTTTTAAAGTTTTAAAGTACAATATGAAAATATGATTCATATTCATATTATAACAAATGTTTTCTTTCTACCAGTTTCCTTGTATTTTATGATAAAAATTGCCTGGCTTCCAGATTTTTAAAATAATGTATGAAATATAATATCATTTCATTTCGTACAAATATGACTAAAATTTAATAGAAATATGTGGTTGAGTTGTCAGCAGCAGTCTGCCCCGCTATAACGAGATTCGGAGTCGAAATGTAATGTGAGTATCAAATTTCCGGTCATGTCCGCAATTCGATTTGCCCCAGATATCTTAAGTGTCATGGCTCTTCTCTAACCAGCATGAAGCAGCGGACTCTAACGCTAAATGTTACATAAAAAGTAATGTAAAATACTCAGCAAATCAGAAGTGTTGTTTTATTTGGACAGTTGAACAGAATACAGATGTTTGCCGACAGAAAGTTTTCATTTGGGGTGGAATTAACATTAAAATATTCCAACTTACTTGCTTAGGTACTTGTTACGAAATTTTATAATTTATTATATTACAAGCAAAAAGTTCAGCAATTTAATATACTTTAGTTAAGAGTACATATAATCGTGTTGTATAAATTGTAGGTAAATGATTATTTAAATTTCGACATAAACATAATTATTCATACATATAAGCAAACCAAGCTACATATATTCTCGTAATCATCAAATGGAGATGCAGATACGTTTTTTTCTATATTATGTAATATAAAATAAAACAATACAACATACAAATTAGAACTTACTTTTTTCTTTAAAATCTATTTAAGACTAATAAAAAGCATGATACTATTTTTCTGTTGCCAGCACCATCTAGGTTAATAATTATCATTAGTTAAATTTGACATATATTTTATTATATACAGTACTGAATGCAAGGACGATACTCTCGAAACAAGCGTCAAATTAATTGACACGTCGCATCATCTTTTCAAACTTAACACAAAATGCAGTGACTGGAAAATGCCATCATCGTCCGGAATATATGTTTTTAAAATGTTTGAACATCAATTAAAAATTTAATTTGTTAATTTTATTGCGGTTTACGATAGATATATAAAATAAATCATATATCATCACGCCTTTTTATCCTATAAAATGTATCAGTCTGCAAGAGCAGATCTCGGTAAATGATATATTTATTTACGATTATCGACCGTCAAATCACACCCCACCAAAGATATTAGTGAAGTGGAAAAACTATTTGTCGATGGATGTAGGAGGTGTAATAGTTGCTACGATGATCGCAGAGTAGCTGGGACGTAACTAGGATTTTTTTCTGGGTGAGCAAAGGTTGGTCTTATACAAAATCTATGTGGGCCATACTTTTATTATAAATATTAATAACTTAACAATTAAAGGTACAAATAATATGTTCTCTTCGAGTGAGTTAGAATGCCTTTTAAATTATTAAAAATGTAAATATTTTCTCGGATTTTTTTTAATTTCTAGCGATATATCTATATTGAATCAGTTTTTCTGGATCAGTGTTATCCTTATACTAACTTCTAAAATCATCAATATTATTACTTTTATTAATAATCATTTGTTCAGTTTAAGTAAGATTGATATTTTGGATTGATATCTGGATTTTAAACAAGCTATGGAAGAGTCAATTACTTAAAAAAAACTATGGTTTAAGTTATTCTAATACATTTTTGCTTTTACTGCAACATTCTTCCAAAATATATTAAAAAATGTGCGTAACTGTGCTAAAGTCCATAAGCGTCATAATCATAACTGTAAATTTATTTCGTGCCCTTATCGAAAAATAAAATGTAATTACTTACCTCTAAGTAATAAAATATATAACAAATATGAATACAAAATACACAGATTTTATGAACACTTGGAACATTTATTGAACGACAAGATCGCACTGTTGCGCAGATGTTCTGGCATATACCAACTTGTCTTATTAACAACATGAATTTCTATTGGTATAAAACGTATACCTAGGCATCGTGATGTTATACAGATACAACCATTGAATATATAAACATTAAGAGTTTATATATTCAATATTTAAAATAAGGTACAGATTTAACAGAAATTAAATAAAAACATTTCTACTATTATTGAACTATTATGTAATTTTCAATAATATTATTGAAGAGGCCGAGCACATCTCTATGAATAACGCTGTCATTATGATATTGAAAATATAAAACTTACGGAGTACTTGTGATAAACATATTTTACTATTACAATTAAAACATAAAAGCTCTTATATTAAAATATATTCATTTCGTTACAGATTTTATCTCCTTTGAAGAAACAAAGTAAGAGTAGTCAAATTTTTGAATGAGAATATAAGTTGTGCGCTAAATATCAACTATTTTCAATCGTCAAGAACAATTGTTGTTAGTTAAAAATCCCGAATTTTTTTTTAAGATAAATACTTACATACACATGTTTGAATATTTAATTCTCTGCATCTTTCATCGAAATATTTTTATCTAATACATTAAAAATGATTGAGAGTAAAACAAAATTGTTATTCCCAAGAACATTTTTTATGTTCAATCGATGCTCCACCATGATTAATATGCGTACTTAACAATAGCATGTGGATTTGGGCTTGTTGACGACCTAACGGAGCACTAATAAATGTCAGTCATTTTTAATATATTTTAACCATTCTTCATTTTTTGTAATCCCCATTACAAAGCCACCAAAAACTGGCTGAATTAAAGAAAAATGTTGCAGTTCGGGTATCACTAAGCTTTTTACAAAATTAGATACAATAATACTGTTTAACGCTTTTCATCATCGCTTGTGAATTAACAATGCGACGAACACTTGTGATAAATTGCTGCGATATACGCAGTAAGGTCCAAGATCAAATGTCGCGCTAGTCTCATGTCGGAACTGCACCTGATTCGCAAATAAATAAGATCGGATACTTTTTGAATAGACCTCGTTGCTAGTATATTGTATATTTTTAGTACATATTTTAAAATATTTTTTATAATGTATAAATAATATATGAAACAGAATAGTAGATGTTCTCCGCTCTTCGAATTAATTAATTAATGAATTAAGTTTACTGCACAATTAAATGCAAATTCAGGACTCAACTTTAAGTAAATGTTATTGTACTTTATATGTAATAAATTACAGGCGCGGTGGCCGAGCGTGTTAAGGCACATCTCTTAACATACTGTGACGTCACCCGAACCAAGGTTCGTCAGTTCGAATCCGCCTGTCGACAATGTGTGATTTGTCGTAAAATATAAAATACAGCTACATGTATTTATCACACTCGGGCACTATAAGCTAGTCACTTATACGCCTTAAATAATGTAGCAGTCGACTACGAAAACCGGCAGTACGGCAGTGTAAAAACTGCGGCTCGGTGTGTCCGGTAGGCCCAGACCCGATTTGGGCTGTAGCGCCACAGATGAGATATGTAATAAAGTTTATAGAGTGTTGAGTTTATTTTGTAAAGGTCAATTTTTCCATTTTAGAATAGAGTTCTCGATAACTATCGACAGGATAATTGAAAAAATATCGCATCGAAAATGAGCATTCAGTATAATTATTACCATTTGTGTTAAAAGCTATGATTTCGATGCGATTTTTTTTATTTATGGAAAAACCTGTTCTTAAAAAATAAATAAATGTTGTGGAATTAAAATATGTCAGTCGGGTTTAGAGTTGAATAACTTAAAGAAAAATCGCAAAAATTTTACAATAATTTGAATTTATATTTTTAAATTATGCCGAGTTTCAAGTCTTCAAATTTATTAATATAAAAATAAAAACAATTATAAATGAAATGAATAAATATTTTAGTATAATGATATAATAATAAAATAATCATCTTTATCTACACATAAAATTAATGTAAAATAATTCATATCAATTTAAATTTAAATTTGTTATTGTCAAATGCCTTTTGAAACGATTTGAGAAGGTTAAGTATATTTGAAATATTGAATTCATTGTTAGAACCAAAAGAGTACAAGTATAAGATCTGTGAAACAAAATAAATAAGATATTTATATATTTAGGTAATACATTTAATATTCATAAGCAGCTTAGAAATATCTGTGTAGATCACACATATAAATAAAAAGACAAAATGTTTTTAATTAAATAAAACAAAAAAATACGTTTCAGGTCTATTAAGTAAAAAATATAAAAAAAATTAAAAAAATTCGTATTCTAAAAATTTAATTATAATTTATCAATTATAAATTAATTTAAATGTTTGACAATATGATAGTGAACGCTATCTGAGTCAATTTAATTTAAACTTTAATTAATAAATAAATTTTACGCCTATTTTAACTGTGGCGAAAAATGACCATTCATCAATCAATGTTTGGTACAAAATCCTGTTATTTTCATGTTAATAAATAAATTAAAAAAACTTAAAATTATAAGAGTGAAATGTTAAAATAATTGTTAATTTATTTATTATACTCGTATTTTTTAATTTATTACTCTAGTCTAAACCTGACTGACCATAATATTGAATTCGATAATAGTAATATTATAAAAGTATATTGACTTGGCTATAATATTTACTCGTATTTATTTATTTGATCGAACGGGAAATTTACTCTTGTACTGCAATTGGTCACATTCGGATTGTCATCCTCAACATGCAAGTGACATGCAACTGGACACTGATCTCCGATCCGTTCAGGTTACGACTATTGTGTTAAATTCCTTTATGTTTCCAGTTTCCAGTAAATTTATATAAACTCAATTTTAATTTAATTCTACATCCGTTACTTTTACGGTTTGATCTGCCTTTTACAATCAAACCAGTCACTCTACCACCATGTAATGATATTAAACTTATACTCACTCAGTGATATCGGCATCGCTGGCAACACGACACAGCACACCGCGATCCATGCTGCACTTGCCAGTGATGGGGTCTGGCGGCGCCAGATTGATGTAGGGTGGCTCTTCTAAGAATGTTATTTTTAAATGGAACTTCTCGGGGACGCCCTGTGGTGGCGTGTGGCTATTGCCCGGCCACACAATATCCTTGATGTCCAGACCTTCTTTCTGCCAGGATTTCCATACGCCGACCTGCAATAAAATCAAATTGTTTGTTATGTAATATTACCTTTCAAATATAAATAATAATCAGACGTTGATAAGTGCAGAAGGGACGTATGAACCGCTGTATCAGTGATACAAAAATTCAAACTAAAAGGGTTCCACTAACCTATCATAATATAAAATATATGAGTTGTTATTGTTTCGAAATTTTTTATTCTCAAATTTTTATTATCAATTTATTTATTTACATATTTCATATATGAGTAGTAGTAAATTGGATTATCTAAACTCACCACTCTCTTATTCCGATTATATTTTTAAGGGGGGAGAACAGTTGATACAGGGTCTTCCACGAGTACAGTGTAAAAACAATTTAATATAAATTGATTGAACAAGACACAAATGGGAAATTGTTTTATTATTAATCTAATAAAAAAATTACTGTTCTTATTAGTTTTTGATTATCTCTAAATTACCAAAAACGTGTAAATATTACATTTTTAGTTCGTTTACTTAAGAGAAGAGTTTAAGTGATCGGTTGTGTGACTATAAAATCGACAATACTTTAAAAAATCAGATAGAGTCCCTACGAACTTTACTTTTATTTAGATGAATCTATGTATTTCTTTCATTCGGTCGTTAGCATTTTTTTGGTCTCTCAAATTCTAAATTCCTTCTGATATTTTCAACTGATTTGATTTTTTTTTCTATACATATTAAGTTAGATCTATAATCGTAGATCCTGGAAACATTTTATATTTTTTAAATTTTCAATATTTGGCGAATTAATATACCTGCATTAATCTGAGCGCTGAATATATGGGTTATATTAAACAATAGACAAAAATTATTAAATGTTTATTTGTTAAATAAATATTATATTAAAATGTACTTATTCATCATATACATATTTAATTAATTCGTATGGTTAATACTAATCATGTAAATTTAAACATTTTCTCAATACATTTTAAATTTTATATTTTAAAATATATTATGTAGAACTAAAATAATGAGAATGTATTAAAAGTAAATAAAAATGGTTTTACTGCTCAAATCAAACAATAGTTTTTTTCATTAGCTTGATAGTTATTTATTTACTTTATGTATCTATTATCTTGTTGTAAGTAAATAAATTATTATTAATGTTATTATTTCAATTATAGTATGTAGCTAGTTGTACGCTTATTATTTAATTATTATATAAAGTAGACCATAAATAATGGATATATTTTTACTAAACTAAAAATCTGAGTAATTTTTTAAATCAAACTTTTCATTTACATAATGCTACTCTAAATTAACATGGGAAACAAAATAATTTCTCATTTTAAATTTTTAGTAAGTTTAGTAATTACCGAAAGAGAAATTATTCATAAATCAGAAAATTAACTAAAATGCAATGGAAATAATAATAAAAAACCATATGTCATAATTACAAGTTATATTATTACTTCTTACTTCTTTTTCAAAATTATGAATAAAATGCAAAAGACTCAACATTTTTCAACGTACCCTACAATTTCCTTCATCCATACTTCATATTGACAAATGGTCCAATCGCTTTATTCTAGAATTGCATTTCGCATAACACTGATGACTGATAAGGAGAATCCTGGCTTGGATACGAACACGAACAGGACTTGTGACGATCAGGAACATAAGCCACAGTTCATGTCTCCCATGGGAACTAGAACGCGTGGACCAGGATTGGAATTACCGCGGGTCAACGAGATACAGTGATAACGATGACCGAGTGTCTGAACGAGGTTTTATCGGCTGGATTGATGTCAGTTTTATGATGGGTTTTAATAGTTTCTGAAGATTAGCTGTTTGGTACTGTCTTAATATTATAGAACTGAATACAATGCTATAAGATAATGATTTTTGTTATGATCTAAAGATAAAAAATTGGTACGTATGCAAATATTAAAAAAATAGCGGAAAACTTGGAAATCAATTTTAAAAGTTATTAAAGTAACTTATGGGGTAGGTGACTCAGTGGTATCGAGTCAGCCTGTGGATTTGAGAATCCTGGTTTGATTCCCAGCGTCGATAAACTATTTGCACCACATTAAAACTACCCCTGTAGGTCCCCTTCCACTAACATATTTGGGGAGCATAATTTGACGGCTGGTAACCGCACTTCACGCGAAGAAATATATTTGCTTCGATAGAATGCCACACCCAGTAATGGGTAAAAGGCGTGATGATATATTTATTTATTAAATTAGCTTGCGATCCACTTGTTCTACAAATATTGTATGAGAAGTTTCGCGATTAAGCAATTAAAAGTATATTACATTTTAATATTCACATCAATACGACCTATTTTCTGAATGCAAGAGAAAAATGGCGGTCGGCGTATGTTGGTTAGAGGAACAAAATAATAAAAGTAAATCAAAATTATATGTCATAACGTATATTGATATTGTCGCTAAATATTCAATATTTTTTTATTTATTTAAACTAAGTTTTAAGAAAATCAGTTTTATTGGTGCAACTGATTATAAATAGTAATCTTATTTTGAGTATTTGTTTTTTATTACTTTAATTAGATGTTATATTATGAAAGTAAATAATAGTTATTTACGTAAGAAGTCGGGAGAGCATTTAATTACAGGATGAGTAAATAGTTTCATGCCGTGCGATAGCGAGGTTTGAAACAGCTTACGAATCCTGTATAACGCTTTACTGACATGTTACGTATAACATTTTACCTGAAACTTATAAACAAATAATACATATTTTAAATTAATTTAAATAAAAAGAAATATTTGGCTTACATATTCAGTCAGTATTTTATGTTGCTAAGTAACAAAATAACAAAATTCGTGTTCCATTACCTGTCTAGGCAGGCAATATGTTATTTTCCTGCCTAGGCATGCAAAGCAAAGGTTTCCTGATTCTTAAAAGACAGGCAAATGTTAATGTTCCTGTCAGTTTCAGGTAAAATATATTATTATACACTTTAAAATACAATTAAAATACGACTGAATAATACGAATATGTAAATCTAACACAACATAATATATTTTGTTCTTCTTGCACTCGTACGTTTAGAGAATGAGTCTACCTTCCTAATTATTTCTGTCTAGCACGCACTTCCTGCCGAATGTTGTATCACAATATTTTTTAAAACATTCGATGTTACACTATTCTTTAGGAATATGTCTCAATGTATGTCTCAGATCATCTAGATCTAGATGGCAACGGCTTCATAAAAATCATTAATTAATATGTCAAAAATTATAATAGTATATTATTTTATAAAGAGCTGAAATGGTATTTTTGTGGCGAATATGTATATTTGGCGGATGAGCACAGCTCATCCTGCAATTATTGATGAGCCACAAACTCACTTTAGCACGGCATAAAATATATCATTTTTTCTCCAAACGTAGGAGTAAAATTAAAATAAACAAATCTAGTTAATATTTTTATTACCTTTGTTACTTTAATAACAAAATCAAATAACAAAAAAATGTCAATATTTTTCACATCGGTTGTGATTGTTATTTTATATGATTTTGTGAGTATTATCTTCTTATTTTTGTATAATATTGATGTTTAAAGTTGAATTTGTTGCAGATTACGTCATGTCGGATGCATACTTTCATCGTACGCCACCTGAGGTTGCGAAAATCGCCAAAGAAGCTGAATATAATTAGATGCCAACGAAGTCGAACAATCTTTATGAATCTGTTTATCTAAGATTTATTAGATGGTGCAGTGCAGAAAACATCAAGATTTATTCTGAACATGTAATGTAATAAAGAGTTCGACATTGTGATAGAAGATTTGAAGAAATAGAACAAAGGCTATACTCCCAAAATATCTAAAGTATTTGAAAGGTTTCTGAATGAAGCTTTGGATGAACAGTATTTGGGAAGTAAGGTAAGTTTTAGGTGTAATATAAACATAAACTATAATGTTGTAATACTTATGTCATTTTTTAGATCGTTTTGATAACTGGAATATCTGGGGCATGCTGATGCGATGATATAGTATAAATGCGAATTGATCACGTACAAGATTTTGGATCTATGTTTCATATAACAATTCGTCATAGTAAAATACGATCATTTACAATTGGCGAAAATTACAAAAAGTTTTATGGAAAATATTTATCTTTACGTTCAAAAGGTATGAACGATCGACGTTTTTTACTTCCTTGTACGAAGTAAAGGAAGTATTGTAATCGCGAAAATTTTCGGTTCTCAGATTTCAACGGAAATAGGTGTTTTGGCCCTCCCTGAATCCATTTTGACTAATTTCGTCATGCCGTCTGTACGTACGTACGTACGTATCTCGCATAACTCAAAAACGGTAAGCCGTAGAAAATTGAAACTTTATATTTAGGACTGTTATAACATCTAGTTGTGCACCTCCCTTTTTGGTCATTATACAACTACTGGAAGTGGTACTTTACTTGAAGACTATAATAGATTTTCATGAAAAACTATATTCAAATATAATTTAAAACTTTCCAAATTTGGTATATAAGACTACTATATCAATGGAAATAACATAATAGATTTTGGTTAAAATAGACTAACCGGAAGTGGCACATTACATGAAGCTGCTAACAGTTTTCCTTGAAAAAAATGGTATTATTTTAATTTTAGAAAGGAATGCTGCAAATAAAAGTTTTAGAGAATTAAATTCTGCGTCTAGCACATTAAGAATTTTTAAATTAGCTTTTTGCATAAACGAGATATCTAAATTTAAATATTATATATTTTTTGATTTTTTTAAAAATTAAGTTTGCTATGGATTAGAACAAAAAATAAAAGATTTAATGTCAAATATGTGCAATTAAAAAAATTTCTATAGTTTAATACGTGTACACGGAAGTCATGTGGTGTCCACATCAGATATTTTTTATATACAAACGGAAAGTGCTATACAATGGTAATGGACATTCATATAACTGACAGAGTTGCCAAACACATTGCTACTTTTTTGAAACTACCAAATGCGAATGAGTACACAAAACATGGGTTAAGGCGAATTTCAGTTACATTGCTCGTAGATGGTGCAGCCAATATCACGTGTTTAAAACATGATAGAGGCTGGATATCGAACAGTGTAACTGGAGAATACATTGAGAAATCTAAATAATAAAACCGTAATTGCAAGAAAAAGTATATTACCAAATGCAGAATTGACTAATAGCAACTGCAGAATCGATTCAGAATTAGAATGTTCATTGAAGAAATGTGCAACTACAAATTGTAATATATAGGTAAATTCTCTTGTGAGTTCCTTTTTGAATAGAAGTGATTTTAATTTAAGTATCACAATAAGTAATTGTACTTTAATTTGACCTTTAATAGTGATAAATAAAATATATTTGGTATATTCATTAAAGATTTGATTAATATTTTACCTTTGCTTCCGCTCACGAGTAGCAGCAAAAGTACTTGTTAGAAAAATCAAATTTTAACTGTTTTTTTAGAGGTCTAAAATATCATCTTTTTTGACGTTTGAAGAAAATAAGTAATTGTACTATTAATTTGATCTTTAATAATGATAAATAAAATATTTATGATATGTATGTACTGATTTGATTTATATTTAAATTTTGCCTCCGCTTGCGAGTGGCAGCAAATGTACTTGTCAGAAAAATCACACTTTAACTGTTTCCATGGAGTTCTAAAATATCATGTTTTTGACGTGAGAAAAACATAATTATTTTTAAAACTGGTATATCTTTTGAATTTCGTGGTGCCACTCATCTGTCTTCCATGACGAATCATTAATGGTAATAATCCATTAACCGAAATTGTAGTTTATGAAATATTTGATAGAATTACGGTTTAATGGCAATTTTTGATATTAGATATATCTGTCAAATATTTAATACCACAATTTTCTTTACTTGGCCACATTTTAGAATAATAAAAAAAGTTATTGTGAAAATTTCAATTAAACTGTAGTTTCTTAAAAAAACCAAAATGTAAAATGTTATACATATTAAATAAATTATTTTAAAATTGTAATATTTGGTGGGCTTTAGTCTGAGGTTATGTTCATATCAATGTATTTATTATGTCAAGCTGTTGGAACTATGATTAGCTGTTTCATCGAAACTGTACAATGATAAACAATGAGTACATACATCATGTAAACAAAAACAGAGCAATTATTAAGCAAAATAAACAGCGCTCCTCATAATCAGTACCGAGTAAATATGTTAAGATCGCCAACGGGTTCAAAGATATTTACGACTTCGATATTTACGGGACAATACTATGAATCAGGTGAAGCGGCAGCGTCGGCCCTCATATCTCAGAGGTACCAACATAAGATATCGTTTATTTTCAAATTAAATTCATAATGCGTTTATAAATTAATACAGGAAATAATCATAAACTATCAAATCGCAGCAATACAACAAAACTCAATACGATTAATTACGTTTTTGCGCAAAATAAATGTAATATCCTATATTAAGAACAATATTCGTGACTTCGTTCTTTTGCATTTTAGCAAAACAAATTTAAGCAACTTGAATTCAATCACAGAAATTTCAATCAGTTTTAAAATAATATATAAATTAAATCTTAAAAGGAATTCAGATTTCTGTCAGTATAGTTTATGGTATATTAGTTGGTCTGCGAACATTAAAAATTTACTATATAATATTTTTATTTGATATTTTTGAATAATATAATAGTTGGCGGAGCAGATATCCCTAAAGCATTACCGCTTCAGGCCTTAAAAAATGTAAGATCGGTTCTGATAATAATATTAATCATCAATCATTTTCATTCATTTTTATATCGACAATAAAAACAAAGTCAATATAAACATTAATATATCATCACACTTTTTAACTATTACTGGATGTGGCACTCTATCGTAGCAGATCTCGGTAAGTGATATATTTCCTCGCTTGAAATGCGGTTACTAGCCGTCAAATTACGGCCCCCAAAGATATTAGTGGTGGAGGAGTCACAGGGCTAGTTTTAATATGGTGAAAATTGTTTGTCGGTTGTGGGAATTGAACCCGGGTTCTCAAATTCATTCACAGGCCAACTTAATACCACAGAGCCACCTACCTATAAACATTGAGTCAAGAATTTATAAAAATCTTAAATAAAACTGGTGGAAAACACGTGGTCAAAACATAGTCAGAAAACATGTGGTAAAGTTAACCACAGAACAGAGGCATATATGTTACAATGGTATTGAATTTATTTTTTAATTATTGACATATTCTTGTGTCACATTATTTCCTGGGTCCAAATACCGACCTTCTAATTAAAATTATTTCAAAATACACAAATCACGGCCCCCAAAGATGTTAGTGGTGGGGGAGCCACAGAGGTATATTTAATTTGGTGAAAATTGTTTGTCGGCTGTGGGGATTGAACCAGAGTTCTTAAGATCCACAGGCCGACCCAATATATATAAATATATATAATTTTTAATCGAAAAAAATTACGATGCATAAGTTTATCGTGATTGCTTTACTGTAATTATAATAAATCGGTTTAAAAGATTTAATTTTATTTGTTCATTTTACGAATATTATGTAATTTAAATTCTTATTTATTCGTACACTGTTTGTTTCAAATAGGAAAGTAAACGAATCTAGTGGTACTAAATAAAATAAACTGTAGGTAAAGTGCCTTTAATTTTTCGATTATTATATTTTTTATATCCGTAATCAGCATATCAAATAATATATACTCTTAAGCTTCCTTAGCTGCAATCTGGTAACATCTGATGGGGTTTCCAAGAATTAAATTTAATGCAAAAGTCCAGCAATAAAGAAAACAGCTTGAGGCAGATTTGTTGTATAAGCTTCTTAAAATTATTATTTAATGAAAATAATTTAAATATTTATGTTCCTAATATACATTATTACAAGGCACTGAAACATTTGTTTATTTACGTTACTCTGTATAATAGGAACTTAATCCCAATTGCAGTACAGAATCCGGAGTTACTGAGCCACATTGTGGTAGTTCAAATATTTTTAATTTGAGTGGGGATCGAACGTGGGATTTCCAAAATAAAATGCTGTAACGTTAATCATACTACCATAATGCTGGCGGACATATATTATTACATATTTATGCGAACGAATTTTTTCAGTACTCTTATACGTAAAATTAAAACAGAAATATACCAAAAGTTGAAGCAGATTTGAGAGTGCAAATTAAGCCAAACATTTTTGAACTTGACACAGTTATCATCCTTCATAATAATTAAAAATTTATGTTGTTTCATTATAAGCACAGTTTAATCGTTTTGTTGATATACATTATTTTCTCATAAAACCTGTTTGTTTTTAAGTATTCCATGTACCGATTCTACAATCCTCTCCACATTTCCACAGACATCCATGATATTATTTAGATTAAAATAGGTCTTCTGTATTTATAAGATTGAGGACCTCTGAACTAATTAAATTTAGTGGTTTTCGAAACCATAATCTGATTTAAAATTAAAATACACCTGTATACTTGTTTCACGAAAAATACATGTTTATTAATATAATAGATTTGCAGGTTTTTTTTTCTCTCACTAGTTCATTTATCATTTTATAGTGAAACTACGCTTAAATAAACTACAGCTGTAAATGAACTTCGATAAGGGATAAATTCAAGACAGCATGCTATTCATAATATTGAAAAATAGTCTTAGGGTGTATCGACTTGTAATCAGATAGCTGATATAAATTACAAGTTGTTCGATTCGATCTAATGGAGTGATTATGATAAATGAATGTGCAGCACAGTCTGCTTCGTTTGAAGCAAGCGCATTCGGCTGTGAGAAAAATTAATTTCATCTTTTATGTTCTCACGACAAATACGTTTTTTGTTCTTCGAGTCTTTAGTACGTGATAATGAATGTATATTGTGTTTTTTTCTGACTTGGTCTCTTCTTTTCTTTTGATGTTGTTTATGAATTATGAAACAAAAGATAAATAATGAAGTTATGCTGATAATTAATGAATACCGATTGACGGAATATTATACAGTGTGTCCCAGAACGCACCAGCAATATTTTATGTATCAGTTAGGTCACTCATGTCGAGTAAAAAAATCCAGATAAATGTATATCCGAAACTCAACTGTTAAGTAGTTATTCTGAAGTTTTATAATTTTTCGGATTAACATCACCTAGACCATAAATGCATGTATTACATAATATTTAAATTTGTCAACTTATAAAAAGGTTAACTGGTTACAATTGTTGCCTGGCTGTTGTGTCCTTATATTTTCGAACGAGGCATATAACGATATTACGAATTATATGTTAGAGTACAACAAGCTGTAGATACTATTCGTGCATCGATTGCAATGGGTTAATTTAGTACATTTGATAATGATTGTGTAACTATTAAAAACCAATTAAAATTTTTATTTCATAAATACATTTTTATGGATAATAAATTATAATATATATTATAATTAAACGTTGAGTGTAGGATATAAATTTTTATTGGACTTTTTGATACCAAATAAATTACCCAATTGAAGCCTAAAATATTGCTGTTCCGTTTTGTGACACCCTGTATTTTGTACATATTATGAAATAAAGATTATACAAAAAAGGAACAAAGTGAACAAATAAATGTGAGAAATACTCAATAAAAATATACGTAGTTAATTTTTTTTTTGGATACGACTACAAAACTAGTGTTAATTTGTAATCAGAAAACAATTTATACTTTTTCAAAATCCGTAGTTTATTTACATATTTACGAGTCGAATAGATTTTATTTTGTATATGATACTAATGTGTGTTGATGCTGAAACGCGATATTCTCATAATTAAACAAATATTTTGAATGAATTGAAATATGTTTCATTTGTTCATTTTGTCCTTTCTCTCTACAGGTAATTGCAGTTACTGTGACAATGTTTGTTGTTTTGAATGATAATAATTGAAAACGATTTCCATTGTAATAATTGTAAGAACTCCAAGCGGTCATATTGTGTCAAAAAATTGGGATATGTGCAGGAAAATATTTTAATCGATGTGACATTATTTGTTTTATTGATTTATTGTAAGGATAGTAATCTGGAATTGCCAACTACCTTAAGAAAATATATTTATAAGAAATTTTATTTTTATAAATAGTTGGAACTATGGATAATTTTATATAGATAAGACGTGCTTACATATTGATTCATTTTAGTTTTAGTAATTTAAGTAAGAAATAATAGTATGAAATTCAAAATAGAGAAAATTTTGCTCGACTCAGCAGATTTACTAGTTTAATAAACTGTATTATAGTAATTTATGCAAGGATAAGGTTGCGTGAAAGGAGTGGGCGTTATATATACAGGGTGTTTCAGGGCTAGTGTAACAAACTTCAACAGCTTATTCCTGAGGTCATTTTGAGCCAAAAATGTCATATGAACATAGATCCTTTTCCTTCTAATTACCAAAATACAAGAGGTTGAAGTTCTATAAATAACACGAAATTTTCAAATTTTTTTAATCAAGATACTTTCGGAAAACAAGAGTTTTATTGAAAAGCCATACCTTATTTGTCTTCATTAATTTTATTTATTAATATTTGCATGCCTACAAGGCTCTCATTTTGAACACTTGCATGCTGGAATTTTTTAAAAATTTGTTATCTTATTTCATATTTTGTTAACCTATTCCATGTTTGGTTATGTTGTTCTGTGTCTATTTAATTGTGTCATTTTATGTTTTGTTCTCTAAATCGTATTCGTTAATATTAATAAATAAAATTAATTAAGATAAATAAGGTATGACGATTCAATAAAACTCATGTTTTCCGAAAGTATTTTGATTACAAAAATTTGAAAATTTCGTGTTATTTATAGAACTTCAACCTCTTTTATTTTGGTAACTAGAAGGAATAGGACCTATGTTCGTATGACATTTTTGGCTCAAAATGACCTCAGGAATAAGCTGTTAAAGTTTGTTACACTAGTCTTGAAACACCCTGTATATATATATATATATATATATATATATATATATATATATATATATATATATATACAGGGTGTTAATTAAAAATCTGGCCATAGGCGTTTAACATGGGAAATCAGTTTTTCCTTGCGCGTTGCTTCCCAATTGATTTTAGACAAAAATGCTTCAAATAAAAGTTGTCAAGCTTAAAATTCTGCATGTAATCCACTTATCAGATTTTATTTGTGGCATTTCATAACCGAGAAAATAAATATTAAAGATTTTTGAAAATTGCTAATTTGTAGCGATAGCCATGGAACTCAAACAAAATTACAAGCAATTGTATGACATTGTAACTGTCAAAAAAGTTTGTGTTTTGTGATTTTCGTTTAATAGAAGTTAAATATGCAGACAATTAAATTGAATTATGGCCAGTTATACAGCCAAAAATTTAAATTTAGTTTAAATAAAATAAGGGCAAATCGAATGTTTACAAAGAATTATAATTTAAATTTTTATGCCTAACTCAATTGATGTACCTACGTGTAAAACAAATCTGTTTCCTAAATACATTGTTTTAATTTTAGAATACCTACATAGCTCTCAACACATACAAAATAAAACAGAAATGAAGACAAGAATAATGTATTTATTTAATAAACAGAAAACAAGGATGCATATAATTTTATATTAAATGTTCGAATAACCCTCCATTTTTCGCTAAACAGTACCCAAGTCTATTATAAAAGCCGTCTCTAACATTATGCAGCTGCCTGGCATTTATTTTTCTACATTCATTGGAAATTGCATCTTTAAGTTGTTCAATATTTTCAAATCTTTCTCTGTTTACAACATTTTTCAAGTGTCCCCACAAAAAAAAGTCGCACGGTGTTAAATCGGGTGACCGTGCAGGCCAATTAATTGTTCCTCGTCTGCCAATCCAACTGTTCGGGAATGTATCATTTAAATACTGTCGTACTACATGAGCATTATGTGCAGGACATCCATCATGTTGAAACCACACATTTTCCAAATTTAAAGTAGCAATCTCTGGTCCCACCTTCTCGATAAGAAGTTCTAAGTATTTGTCAGAATTGATTTTTTCAATAAAAAACGGTCCAATTATATGGCTACCAAGTATACCAGCCCACACATTTACCCTTTGTATGTACTGACAATTAGTTTCTAAGATGTTGTGCGGATTATGCTGTGACCAATACCGACAATTATGTAGATTTGGCTTTTTGTTTAAAGTAAACGTACATTCGTCCGTAAAACAAATATATTTTATAAAATTTCTATTCTCATTTGCCTTTTCCATAATAATTTCGCAAAAGTTGGCACGATTTTCATAATCATTTGGAAGAAGTTCATGGTGGCAGTGAAATTTGTATGGATAGTATTTATATTTCTTAAAAATATTGTATACTGATACATGGCTAATTCCGACTTCGGTAGCGATTTACCTTAAACTAAGGGTAGGGTTTGCTTCAATTATGGCCAAGACATTTTCTTCATTATTATTAGACACATGATTAATTTCTTGATTCTTAAAATTGAATGTTCCAGTCTTTTCAAATTTTTTAATAAAAGTTTCTATTGTGGTTTTACTTGGAATTCGTCGATGTGTCCAGACTACACTTATTAAATCACGTATTTTTCTGTACCTTTGTCCAGAGTAGCACCATTTTATGATCTGAAGCTTTTCTTCATGAGAAAACTGTTCCATACTTTCAAAAATATTTGTTTTTAAACGAAAATCACAAAACACAAACTTTTTTTTGACAATTACAATGTCATACAATTGCTTGTAATTTTGTTTGAGTTCCATGGCTATCGCTACAAATAAGCAATTTTCAAAAATCTTTAAAATTTATTTTCTCGGTTATGAAATGCCACAAATAAAATCTGATTAGTGGTTTACATGCAGAATTTTAAGCTTGACAACTTTTATTTGAAGCATTTTTGTCTAAAATCAATTGGGAAGCAACGCGCAAGGAAAAACTGATTTCCCATGTTAAACGCCTATGGCCAGATTTTTAATTAACACCCTGTATATATATATATATATATATAGACAGGGTGTTTCATAACTTCAGGTACATACGTTAATGGTATATGTTATTTGATATGCTGATTACGAATCAAAAAGATTATAACTTTTAAATCGCAAAATTATTATCCATGTTTCCCAGTCCAAAATTTTTCGTTGCCACTGCCACTGGGTGAATGATTATGTTAAAGTTATTAATTAAATAAAATTATATTATAAATAACTGCTAATAATTGAATTGTGTAATTATTCTTTCGTAGTACGTCAGTAGGTCAATTTATTGTTTCTTTTGCGAATGATACATACATAACTGTGTAAAAGAATTGGTGATTTGTTTTAAAAATGGTTAACGCGAACGTATTTAGTGATAATGAATTAGTGGACATAGTGCTAGCATATGGAGAGGCGAGACAAAATGCGAGACTAGCAGAGCGTATTTGTGCGGAACGTTTTTCTCAAAGACGGCATCCTAACCACCGTATGTTTGTTGGAATTACACAACGCCTGCGTGACACAGGATCTTTGCGACCTAATCGTGGTAGAGAGGGAGGCCCTCGGCCAAGTCAGAAATCGTCACATTGTTGAAGATGCAATTTTAAACGCCGTCCATGCTGACCCTACAGTTAGCACAAGAAGAATATCACGACTTTTACATGTTCCACATTCCAGTGTTTGGAGAACTATTCGGAATCATGGTTATCATCCGTACTATTTTCAAAGAGTGCATGGACTACTACAAAAAGACCATCCAGCTCGGGTAAATTTTTGTGAGTGGCTTCTACAACAACATGCCCTAAATCAAAATGTCACCTCGCACATAATCTTCTCTGATGAAGCAAATTTTACGAGAGACGGAGTTTATAATTTTCATAATTCACATCACTGGGCGATTGAAAATCCGCATGTTATTGTAAGAAACAATTTCCAGCAGCGATTTTCTTTGAATATCTGGGCTGGAATCATAAATGGCACGTTATACTTGGTCCCTATGTTCTACCTAATAGAATGAATGGTGCAAATTATTTATCTTTCTTGCAAAATAATTTGTCGGAGTTATTGGAAGATATGCCCTTAAGTGTTCGGCAGCATGCATGGTTCCAGCATGACGGTGCACCACCGCACTTTACACGTAATATGCAACAATACTTAACTCAAACCTTTGAAGATAGGTGGATAGGACGTGGTGGTCCTGTACAATGGCCTCCTAGATCTTAGGATCTAAATCCATTAGATTTTTATTTTTGGAGCTATTTCAAATCATTAGTTTATGATAACCAGGAAGCTCCTGAAACTCTGGAACAACTGAGGGAACGGGTTGAAAACGCTGCTAATTTTATAAGACATCATAATTCGTTCAACGAAGCTTGCAGCATGTCTTTAATTCATCGTGCTGCATTATATATGGCAGAGAATGGGAATAATTTTGAACAATTTTTGTAAAAATTATTCGAATTGTATGTGTTTTATTTATTTTGACATGTCAATTATTTTGAATACATAATAAACTATAATTATCGTTTCATTAAAAATAATGAAATTTTGTTTGTTTATTTTACAAGTATTATGTAATTTAAATTATGAATTACCTACTTCATTGTTTGTATTTAATAGGAAAGCGAATCCAGTGCAGTACTACAAAAAATGTTTTAGGTAAACAACCCTTAATTTTTCGAATAAAAAAAATCTATATATATATATACGGAGGGTATCTGTACTTCGGGAAAAAAATAAAGGGTATATTCTATAAGACGTACTGATCATGGAATAAAAAGAATATTTTTAAAAATCTCAAAAATATTTGCATCGTATTTAAAGACAACATTTTGTTAGCCACTGGTTGATAGCTATTTTTAATAATTTTATTTAAATCTTCATACAAGTACTTCTTTACACAACATGAAATAAATGTCTGATGTTGTGTAATTAATAATTTAATTTAGTTAAATGCAGCAAGTGAAGCAATATAGTATGCTAATCTAGTGGCCAGCCCTAATTTAGCGAATTTTAAAAACGTAATTTTGTTCCATTATCAGTACGTTTTATAGTATATACCTTATTATATATATATATATATTCAATTAAATATTTGCGATCGAAAAAAAAACATTATACTACATGCAAGAGTTTCTAAAGCCTTTGCATATGATAGTAAAGACGATATGGTCCAGCATACTCTTTTGGTCAAAACAATTTCCAACCGTATAATATCAAACACGAAAATTTGCCAAAAAAAAACAAATCTCGATTAAGGAAATAACTCATTACAGAGTGTTTCGTTTTAGAGTGGCAGAACACATTTATAACATCACACTTTATTTCATCTTGCCATACAATAGCAGAACTGTGGGAACAAGAAATTTAGATAACATAATTGCTCTTCAATAATCATTAAATTACTACATTCATTTGTACAGCAGATAACTGAATAAAAATAAATGTAATAGACCTATCCCTACTATGTTTATTATTTATTTGATCTCATTAATTCTAAAAAGTAGAAAAAAAAAATAAATTTAGTTAATGTAGGTAGAATTCAAGCGAAAATAAAGTTATTACAAATTGAAATGGAATAAACGACTGAAAGGAGTTGTAATAACGTTTGAAATATATAGGACTTCAGTCAATATAAAACGTTTATTAATTTATGACTAACATTACGCTGCCAAGTGCAGGTTCATCACCACTACTTTGGCCGTTAAATATCTATAACAATTTAATGTCCAACGTAGTGTACAAGGTATAATAATTGCCACTGCTGTTATATAGGTCAGATGAAAATATATTTTAAAGTCTGGATGCAGGAACACCTACATAGATTACGAGGGAATCCAATCACCGGAATGTATGTCATCCTATAACACCATATTGACACGTCGCACTGTTTCGTCTTCAATAATGTACAAATTTTACATCGTGCGGCATACTTACCAAAATGACTGAGATGCTCTACATACAGAAGTTTAAAAACAGCATGAACTACAGGACTGATATCCAAGATCTCAACGCAATTTACAATCAGATTATCGGTCACAATAAACATCCTGGTGCTCACACGACGATAACTAGCTGATCCTGCCACCTTCTCACACTGCCGACAACTGCCGAAGAAAACTTAAGGAGAATGACGGCATGTTTAACTACCTCAACTGTTCAGTCCACGTATTACAATTGAGATGTCTGACGCCATTTTCGATTTACAAAATCTTTTTTATTTGTTAGACGATCTTTACATTATTTTCCAAGAAGAAAAGTAAAATTTTAATCCGTAAAACGAATAATCAACTATATTAATGTTGTTTCTCAAACTTAAATTTGTTACTGTCTGTATAAAATGTTATTTTTGTTTATTAATGATTGTACTATTTTACCATATTCTAATCTTGTGTTGTAAATTTGTTTGTAGTATCACCTTGATGAAGCTGCACTTGAAAGCGAAACGTTGGTCATAAGTTAATAAACGCTCTATATTTACTAAAGTCCTGTATATTCCAAAAGCAGTATTTTTTTAAACTACTTACTAAAATATGTGGTAGAACATATTATAAACAACTTAACACTATTTAAGATTCATGATATGCAGCTGAATGAATGCCAACAGACTTTCAAAGTTATTTAGAATTGTGGCCACGTAACAAATTTAAAAGAGCATGTTGGCACTTTTCTCAAACGAATTTCGCCATTCAACTGACCAAAATAGGAGGATGTGTGAAATGTTGTTGTATTTCGTACCCAAACGTTTAGGGAAAATGAAAAATTAGAAGGTTTGTTCTTAAAATGCTACCACGTCATATATAAATTCCTGAGTCAGAAACCATATTCGCATATCTTACGAAAGACAATATATGTTTTTGTTTGTTTTAAATTTTGTGATATTCACGTAATTACTTTTCGAATCAAGAAATAACGAAGAAATATATCTATCATTGTCATTTACTGATTACGCTTGAATATTGACTTTCGTCGGTTATCCTAATTTAATTTATAAACGCGGTGGTATTTTGGATTGAAATTTTAAATTTAAACTTTAAGTGAAAAACTGAGATTAAGTTTGTTAATATATATAACCAATGGAACCACAAATTTATTGATGAATCGTTTTAATTTTATATGTTTATTTCGTAAACGATAGTGATTAACAAAAAATACGTAACAACTAAAATGGATCTTAATTTGATTGAAACATTTTTTACTAAAACATGTTTCGAAATTATTATCTCAGTTCATTTGTTCTCGTAAGTAGTAACATTTTAATAATTTTGAAAATTGTATTGTATATCAAGTGAAGTATAAAAATGATCATATTCGTAATATAAAATTAGAGTCCCCGTAACTAGTTGATGGTGAAAAATTACATTCAAACGTTTGTAAAGTTTGTTCATGTTATTCTAATTAGCAGGGCCATTCCGACCCGGCGGTGCAAAGCGTGCGGTTCACAAGGGCGGCAAGCCATACATTTAGTTTTTTTTTAAAAAAAAAAACAAATAACTATTGTCAAAACTAATTTCCTAGTAAAATAATTAATTTAAAATTACGTATATTATATTTATACATTTAAAAACTATTTTATGTATCAAGTTACTGAAATTAAACATCGCAACTTCGCGCGTTGCCTCCCTTCGCAATCTATTGGGAAATATGATTTTGTTTTGTCAACAAGTCGCGTCGCTCCGTGGTCGCCAGACTATACGTGCAAGATTTTGCAGGAAATAACTTGATCTTTTACATACGCACCGGACAGGACGATATTTTATTTTAAATTAGTAATTTTCAGACTCAGTAACTTTAAAAAATTGTTTTTTGGTCATTAATTTTTGTGTTCGATTTTGTGATCATTGTTTGGGCAACTGAAAATTTAATAAAGGTAAATACACATTATGATAAATTTTATAAAAATTGCAGTTAATAACAGGGGGAGGGGGCAAAATTATTCTCGCACACGGGCGGCACATGCCCTAGAAACGTCACTGCTGACTAATATAAAAGTAATCTCTTATGGAGGCAAATTATCTAAATTTGTGTTCGAGAAAGTACGGTTTCATTATATTAATTAAGTTCACGTTCAAATTTTTACATGATTTATAATCCGATTATTCTATGAATGTATAAAGATCAGATAGAATTAGTTGATTACTGATTAAAATTTCTTATATTAAATATTTAAAAAATATCACCGGGCGCAAATCGCACTACAAGAAATAATTCGGTGAATGACAGGTCCGCAGTCATCATGAACATTCTTTGTTAGTGAACATCGTGTAGGGGTGTAGGCGGCCATGGTGGATGGACAGACCAGTGACAAGTGACTGTCGTGAGCGTGAACGAATGTCCTCGCGTCCTAGTATCTAAGGATGCATGAAATTACTCTTTTGTCACGCGCTGGCTCAGCCAACTGTCTTGTGGAAAATTCAATAACCCGCAAAGTAACGGATGCGGAACAATGACTAAGAACACTTTAGCTAGGCATTTACGCAAGAATAAATTCTTGTTTAGTGGTTTGTGCTGCGCCCAAACAAGAAAATTTAATTTTATGATTTATTTTTATTAAATTTATTCAAAAAAACACTATTTACGTTTTTCAATTTTATTTATACAGGGCGATACAGCAAATATCTTGTTTATTTATCGATATGGCGAATTATCCCTTTAACATGATTAATATTACAATACTTGTATGTAGTGCAAATAATGGCGGATGTGAAATCTAATATTTAAATGGAATAAATATAACTTCTATGTAGTATTATAAAATGATTTAGCAGCCATTGGAAATATACCATAAAACATATTAAAATAGTAGGCCTTGCAATAAATTCATTGTTAAATGCAGTACAGAATTAGTAATGTTAATATTATTATGATAATTAAACTTAAATTACACGCGTCCTAATTTTGTAATGAGTGTATTGCAGTTACTACTACTCCTTACTATGTATTTTAGATTACTTTCAGGCATATTTGAAATGTTTTTTATTAAAATTTTTGTAGTATGATAGTGAAATAAATTTAATATATTTTCAAATTTGAAAAAACAAGTTATTGTTAATATCTAGAATTTACATTACTATATCAGTGATTCTAGATCTTTTCTTTATTACGGACCCCTTTTAACAATATTTTTTGCCGCGGATCACACCTCTTAAACTACATCAAATATTTAATTATGGTTTGTTATAAAGGGTTTTCATGCCCGGAGTGAAGGAAAAAAAGTTAACACCCTACTATTATAATAATTTTACTGGAATTTTTCTGTATCTATACTAATATTGTACAATGTACAACTAATTTCATTATTTGTTTCTAATTCGATTGTAAACTGTAAATTTTGATTAGATTTATTAAAATACTTGAAAATCGTTTCATTAGAAGGTATGGAACAAATTATGGCAACATATTTTTTAATGAATTGAGTATCAAAAGGTTAAATAGAAATAATTAAAAAAAAATGATCTATAACTAAATTTGGAAGAATAAGAGAAAACATAGATCCCATTGCTACTTCCAATTTTTGTTTATTATTAAATAAAAAATGCCTTCCTTATAACTAAACTCTATTAAGTTTTCTATTGGAATGCTAGTAAATAGTTTAATAAAATCATTAGATAAATAATAAATAGTGTCAGCCAATGGTACTAAAAATGTACACTTTTAGAATCTTAATTTTCATTTTAGAATTAGAACATTGTATAATAAATAAATATATCATCACGCCGTTTACCCATTACTGGATGTGGCACTCTACCATAGTAGATCTCGGTAAGTGATATATTTCTTCGCGTGAAGTGCAGTTACCAGCCGTCAAATCACAGCCCTCAAAGATGTTAGTGGCGGGGGAGCCACAGGGGTAGATTTAATTTGGTAAAAATTGTTTGTCAGTTGTGGGGATATATACCGCAAAATTTCAGAAGTATAAAAGCACCGTGTATAATCATTTTTATACTCGGTTTCTATAAAAAAAGCATTTTAATTGGTTTAAAATTTGAAGAGGACACTAATCAAAATCATTTTTAAAGCTAAATTTTAGATCAAAATTTTACAGGAATTAAATTATTTACAAAGCTTTATTTAAATGTAATAGATGCAACAAAAATCTAATTTAATAAATTAAAATTTAATAAAACAATAAATTTAAAAAGAAGTATTACTTACCTATGGAACATTGTTACATAGGGTGTAATGAACCCTGTGTAACAAAATCTAACGGTATATAATATTGGATGCACTAATCATGAATCAAAAAGAATTTTGTTGAAAATAGTAAAATTAATAGTAATTTGCAAAACAATAACATTTTGGATACCAGTGATTGTCACATTCCGATACGAAATAAAGAAACAAATTAACTATAATCAAATCTTACTACGACACTACCCAAGATTAACCGACAGAATAAATAACAACATTATTAACCCATTTGTTTAGACCTTTTTTCAATTTCCGAATTTCAACAAAATTGTTTTTGATTCATAATCAGTGCGTCTAAACGATATACCTTTTAATTTTGTCACATGGGTTTAGTTACATCTGTATTCGAACTACTATACAGTTCGGCTCGTTGAGTCCGACCGGACTCTGTACTACGAGTATGTTTGGGATTAGGTTCCTGTTGTACAGAGTAACATAAATAAATAAATAATACTGTAGCACCTAAGAATGATGATAATATATTTATTTATTTAAAGATTTTTGCAATTCAATAAAATATTAGCGAATTTTCAGAAAACTTAAATATATATATATATACAAGTTTACGAAACCAAATCTCTCGAAATTGTTTGCATTTTGATTTTAGAAAAAATGCAATATAAATGCTAAACATGGACAGCGACACTTTTTCAGACGTATGCATAATATATTCCTGTATCTTTTTTTGTACAGACATACATATTAATATTTTGAATCTAGAGACAAAAGAAGAAAAAATGTAAATATGTTATATTATGCACATACGATTTTCATAAAAACTTTAATAGACTTTAACTAAGTTTAGTATTTCTAGAAAGCGCTATAAATAGTTCTACTTTAAATTCAGCTGTTTTTATTTCATTGATTGATATCTGTGTAAAATGATGGCATAACTTCCATAAAAGTTAGAGAACTAACACTCGCATAGAGAACTAATTAATTTACGATTTTGTTATCGAAATCGAAGAATCTTGGGATCTATATTGTACTTCGAAAGTTTTTCGCGCTTTTGCTAAAAGAGTGCATAGTACATTCACCAGGGATCTGTAGAGCTGCAGAACCTAACTTTCAAGTCACACCAACTTTTTTACTTTCAGCGATTTCTATTGAATGCCTGATTCGTTTTTTTTTGTCGAATTGTGTGGTTTCTTTAAACACACATTGAAGTTAGAAAATTGTCTACTTTTATTTAACAGATCGTTGTTTAAACAAAAAGTACTATTTTTGTTAGTCTAATAAGCAAAAATTTGCAAAAATGAATACACGGATTTTTAACAATAATATCTTAAGTATAGGTAATTTTTCGATTATTTTGATATACTCGTATAGCAAGAATGCATGTTACTATGTACACTGCATTAGTGCGCAGTAAAATTGAAAACACATATGATATTCAAAGTGATTATTTCCCGAATCTGAATTGCCGTATTGAACAAATAATTTTTTTTGCAAATTATGGAAAAATACATCATAGGTCAAGTCAATAAAATAATAACTAATAATGAACAAATAATGGAAAAGTAATATTTCCAAGAACTACTGGACGCGACAAACAATGAAAACGAAACTGGACGATTGTATAACACGAGGAATTGTTTTAAACAATAAGAATAATTAAATATATGGTTTGTAAAATTGTGTTAATTATGAATATTTAAAATTTTAAGTAGCGATAAAATTATGCTATCTGTTATTTTAGCTCATTCAGGCAGTTGTGGTGTAATATTGTTCTCACAGTTCGGTGTCTAATAAATTGAGTTTTGTCTCTTTCTATGTTTAATACTACACTGGAATTTTGTTTCACTCATTTATTTATGAGAGAAATTATTTATAACTTAAATTCCATTAAAATGCGATTTTTTATCCTTTTTTTACCTACTGTAACATAAATGTCGAAAATAATCATGTAAATTTTTAATGTACATCAGGCAAATTGAATAAAATAACTTAGCGCATTAAAACGACAGTTTAAGATCCGACTGATTTTATTTCATTTCGCAATACGTTTTTCAGGACAACTGCAAGTAAATAGGTAATATGGAAGCAGACAAACAAACTTTTAAATTCGCAAATTTGCTAGCCTATTGATATTACTAACTGCAAGGAAATATTTTTGTAGCAAATTTTGTGCTCTTTAATTATTATTTTATTTAAGATTTAGTTCTTACTACGTTCAAGGAATTTCCTATTTTAGTTATATATAAGAAAATTGCTATCATTTGACAGAATAATAAATATCATTTTGAATTACAATTCAAAGAAATGTTAATTTCAAGTAAAAATTCCATTATTTCTTTAAGATGTTTAAAATTGCTAGGAAATGATATGGCTTCTTCTTATTTTGAAGAAAAATCATTAAAAGAAAAGATACTGCCTACAAACTATATTATGGACCACATTTATTTGCAGCATTTTTTGACATGTTGATATATGATTATTTAATTTTCTAAAATGTTCAAAAGGGTTTATAAATATCTTTTATGCCTAATTACATCAAAAATATGTATGATTTATTTTTATGCCTTAAATTGTATGACTAATGTAAACTTTTCTATATAATATGTAATTTTAATTCACATTTATTTATTTAAAGTTAAAACTTATGTTTTGTTGGTGAAATGGCCATAAGATAATAAAACTCAAGGTTATAACATTTGATATGCTTGATCAATGAGCTCCAGACCTCTAAAACTTCAAGCAAGCGCAATTTCTCCACTATAATTTTATTTTCAGCCATCCAATGACGTCATTCGCACAAGATGCACTAAAGCATATAGACGATATATGACATATCTGCAGTGAACGTCACTCGATAGCTTCGCTATTAGACCCCTTTGCTCATTCCACACACCGCCACTGGCGGCTCCTGTGCTGCAATATTCGATATGACGTATGTCCGACGCTTATTATGGCACTATGCCGGCAGCTGTCAACAGACGGACGTCGGCGACGCGGCGCCTTTGATGGTGTGAGGCATAAGGCGGGATTTACTGTCACTTTTCCCGGCAAAGCAGAAATATATTAGACTCCTACTTCCTGCACACACCAGCTGTGAAAAAAAATTGCCGTGTCCTACGTCAAATGACGTGTTAACATGACAGCAATTCTTTAAAAAAAGTGTTTTTATTTGGTCGCGACAACATATTTCTGTTCATTTAAGGTGTTTTATTGTGTGTTTTTTTTTGTTGAGAAACGTATGTTTTTTGCAAAGAATATGAGAATCTAGAATTTGTAGCAAAATATAAAGACAGTTTTTTGTTTGCTTATTTTTTAAGGAGATGACATATTGTGTTCAAAAAATTAAATTTTTATTCAATTTACTTAATTGCAAGGTTAAATGGTAGCGTTAAATATTTGTATATTATTCGAACAACTGCTACTGGAGAGTAAAACTGAAAATTATGGATAAATTTAAGTATCTTATAGTCAGTTAATATTTAAATTTTAACTGATATTATTGTAATCTTAAAATCTAAATATTAAAACAAACATGTGTACTCCGCATATTTATGCACAACCTTGCATCAATAATATATTTTCATAGTCATTATTTTCATCCTTTGGATATAACTGTTTATAAGATTATTATTAGGTTGCTTATTATAGAATGAATAAATAAATAATTATATATTGTACCCACCCACATTTTCATTGTTATCTAATTTTATTCACTAAAATATTAAAAATAGGTTTGGTAATAATAATAAATTCATTTTGTACTAATTCATTCATTTATCGAGAAATAAACATGCTTTTAAAATTAAAATGAATTTTTCTTTATCTATTATGTTTATTGACTACTATCGTTTTCGACTCCAGACCAGTATATTCAGTGATTATATGTTAAATGTGCATATCTTTTACCCTTCTTTTTTTGTTATTCCAAGAATAACTATGTTCCGTTTTTACATTTCCGCTATTAATTCATATTCTTTTCCATTTATATTTCTTACATTCCTATTTTTCTATTTAATTTTTTTGTTTTAATATTGTCCTTATTCTTTGCGGTTTTCCGTTTTATATCCAGGGGTTCCTTCGTTGGTTAAGAGTTTTTTGGGTCAGTTACTTCGACTACACCTTTTTTTTATTATTCCATTCGTAAGGTGTTCCTTGAATAGTCACTTTTTTATATCCCATTTTCACAGTTTTCCTATTTAATTTCTCTGCCTTTGATAATTTGGCTATCTTAGATTGCATTATTCTTTTCATAACTGTTACGTAATTTTCTATGTACACTTCTATCTATTTGCTCTTAAGTTCGATCTATTTCCGCATTATTAATATTTTTTCTTCATAGTTTTCCATTTCCATTAGAATTATTTTTTTTCCTTGTTTCTGTTAATTAGACTAACTTTTGTTTATTTTTGACTAGATAGCTAAATTAAGTCTAAAAAATTTCATACAGATTCTACATTTTCCATAACCTCACTTCATTTTCCTTTTATAACGATGTAATTTTTTCATCTTTATCCTTTTTCTCTATTTTGTATTCTATTTTCTCAATTCTATTAATCAATTATTCTTTTCTTGGCACTTTTCGTCTCTGTTTCTCATATTTTTGCTACTATTGAAAATAGATTGGACAATAGACAATAACCACGAGTTTTGTGTAATCATAGCATATTAACCTAATAAAGTCGAAGAAGCAGCAAACAAAGGTCATATTTTTAATGAAATACAAAAATTAATAGATTTGAACGGTAGAGTAGGTAAATATAATTCGGGAATAAAAAGGAAAAGAAGCTAAAGAAGCCAGAAATAGCAATGGCCTATGAATCATAGGCATAGAAAATGACCTTATAATAAATACTTCCTACACATATAAATACACCAGAGAATAATCTACAAAGAACTAAAAGTCAATAATAGACTTTCTGCGTAATAAGAGCAACCAGAAAATAGTGAAGGATATAAGAGCATACAGAGGACCACAGATCAACAGTGACCATTATTTGGTAAATATGACATTAAATTAAGAAAGGAAAAAGATATGTATAAAGAGAAACTATACTAATAGAAAAAGTAAAATCAGACAAGCTATCGGAGGAAAACTACAGAATAGAGTATCAAAAAGACTAGCAGAAAAATTTTAAGACACGAAAAGGAGAGCTAATATAACACAAATAAGGCAGACATTTGAGGCATCCTCAATAGAAACAGAAAAATAGGCTTATAGTATGACAAAATAATGGAATAAATAAATAAAGATAAACTCATGGTGGACATTAGAGTTAAAATCTAAGATTCGCCAAAAGAAAGAAGCATAAAAAACTACCTAAGAACAAGAAACAACGAAAACTACAAAGAATAAAAGGAAGACACAACGAAGGTTAAAAATTAAATCAAAAAACAAAACAAGAAGAGTGGATAAAATTCGGAAATAAACTGGAAGAGGATAAGCAAAATCAGAAATTCTTTTACTGGGCAATCAAGAACATGCGAAAAGAGAAGGCTGTAATACTAAAGAGCTACTAACGAAGGAAGAAAAAATCATGGAAAGATGGAGAGATTATTTTGTAGAACTGCTTATTGAAGACTATTAAAGGGAGGAAGAGAACACAGAAAATAGTATGGAGAATACTGCAGAACACACAAAGGAAATGGTAAACTACGCTACTTGGAAGAATTTAATTATGCATTCAGAAAACTAAAAGTAGATAAAACTCCTTGTTAGGATTGCATCACAGTACAAATAATTAAATATGTTGGAGAAACTGAAATAGAATATTTACTAAAAGTTTTAAATCACGTATTTGAAACTAAGACAGTTAAGAAGACTGGAAAATAGGAATGATAACATCGATATACAAAAAAGTAACAGTAAGGAATGGCAAAATTTTAGAGACCTGACATTATTAGTGAACTTGATAACATATGTATAAGCACGAATGCTAGAGGTCAAAATAAGGAAAACTGTGCAAGATATTCCTTACAAATTACATTGCGGATCATATGTTAACATTAAGACAAATCACAGTGAAAGCAATGTTGACAAGTAGAGAAATACAAGCATACTTTACCGACCTCGAAAAAGCCTTTGACATAGTAGAAAGAAGATAAGTTTGGGAATCTTTTGTGAAACGAGGTGAAGAGAGTGAAGTATGTTAAAAGCCTGTACAAAACTAATAAATACTACATATGTTAAGTATAATAAACAACACATCAGTTTCATTCAATACAGAGATGGGCATAAAACAAGGCTCTACTCTGAGTCCGCTTCTCTTCATCATATATTTAGACGAGATATTCAACAATATAAGAAAAAAAATATATCTTATAAAGTAGGCCACTGGAAGATAAAATAGTGGAACTGACAAATATATGTTTTGGAGACGACATAGTAATTATCGTAGAAAATGAAACATATTTATAAGAGGGTAACTCAGTAACAAATTAAAAAATGAAATATGAAGATTAATAAACGGAAGATAAAATCAATGATAATTTACAGAAGAGAGAGAACACATAATATAGAGCTATAGAGCAAGAAAAATTGGAGTAAGTAAAAACATTTAAATTCTTAGAAGTGATAAGGGGACGACTGATGAAAAAATAACAAAAAGGGCACAAAACATGGAAAGAGTTTTCAATGTTCTTAAAACCAAATTTTTAGAAAAGAAAAAGATACTAACAGAGACTATAATAGAAGTATTCAAAAATATTGCAGTCATAGTACGAATATACAGCAGCAGAATCTGGATAACTACGGATAAACATCAAAAAGAAGAATAATGAATATAGATATAGAAGAGAAAGAACACATAATATAGAGATAGAGCAAGAAAAATTGGAGTAAGTAAAAACATTTAAATTCTTAGAAGTGATAAGGGAACGACTGATGAAAAAATAACAATAAGGGTATAAAACATGGAAAGAGTTTTCAATGTACTTAAAACCAAATATTTAGAAAAGAAAAAAATACTAACAGAGACTATAATAGAAGTACCTATTCAAAAATATTGCAGTCCTAGTACGAATATACAGCAGCAGATTCTGGATAACTACGGATAAAAGAAGAATAATGAATATTGCGATTCCTTTGAAAAATAGAGGGAAAAACTAAAATGGACAGAATAAGGAACAGATAATACAGAAAGAATCTAGGAATAAAAACAATATAACAAACCATACAAACAAAGGCAGTTAAGATGGACTGGACATCTTCACGGAATGGACGACGTCCGTTTGACAAAACAAGTTTTGGAAGCGAAATCATATAAAAAAAACAAAAAGGGGAAGGTCAGTGAACATATGGGAAAAGAAGATGGAAAGGCGGCAAAAATTCAGAGGTCTGTCCTGGACTAATACAAGACAGGGAAGCTTGGAAGGAAGTATGAGAGAGGAAGAACTTGCACAGCCTGCAAAAGAAGAAACAAACACCAATCTACCGTACACTGCAAGGTAGAAAGTCATAGGAATAAATAAGTAAGTTAAAATAGATATAAAATGCTACTCCAATAAACACAAGTTAATGTAAAATCACGTTTTGAACGTGTTTTTATACTTTTTGCAACTCGCACATTAAACTTGTTGAATTAGGCTTAGGTCAAGTATTATCATTTGAGTCGCTACGTCACAAGAATTAAATACAGTGAGGCAGTTGTTCAGGCGTCCTCAACATTAGACATGCTCAGGTCACTCATCCGACTTTTATTAAAATATGAAGTTGAAATTATATAGTCGGAGTATTATGGAGAGTACAACAGCAGATGAGAATATTGATTTAGCTGTTACTTCCAGAAGCCAAACAGAATATCGTAATATTTTTGAATAATGTCATACAGAAGATTCTTGCGGAATTTCTTTAAAAAAAAAGCAAAATTTGAGCTTCCACTTGACTCGGTAAAATTAAGTTAATCGGTTACGTGAAAAATATAATACCGTATTTAAAACTAAATTGTGCGATCTATCAGATAGATTAAATGATTTAGATCAATACAGTCGATTTAATAATGTTCTTATTCAAAACATATCGGAAACTAAAACCAAAAATGTTGGTAAATAAATAAATTAAATAAATATATCATTACGTCATTCACTCATAGCTGGGTGTGGCACTCTGCCGTAAGCAGATCTCGGTAAGTGATATTTCTTCGCGTGAAGTGCGGTTACCAGCCGCCAAATCGCGGCCCCCAAAGATGTTAAATTACGAGATACATTATAAACAAATTACTTCTGGGTGCTGTTCATCCTTTACCATCTAAAGTTAAGAATAAACTGCAAGTGATTATTAGCGAAATTTAACACGTGCATCACTAAAGATAATTTTTTGCGGTAAAACGCGTGAATCTTTTCACGCCAAGGAATTTAAATATACATGCACAAAAAATTGCATGAAAGGATTATAATTAATGTATTTTAACTATTTGTAATAAAGATAATCTTCGCAAATTATAATCTGCTAGAAATTATTACGAACTTAACGGTATAATATCAGCACGATCCTGATCTCAATAACGAACGATATTCGTGTTAATTCTTATGAATGCGGTTTCGACATAATTTGTGTAACTTATATTTTTATAAACAACTCTATTTTTGACGACAACATGTTATCAAACGAATATAATATAGTGAGCCGAGACCGATCTTCTACGATGCCTGACTTGTTGCGTGCGAACGGCGTGCTGATTTGTGTCAGTAATCGGTTTTCCTACGAAGAACTGAGTGGATGGTGTTCGAATGCTATGGACGTGCGGATAAATTTAAATTTACACAACCATTCCTAAATTTATATTTGTTGAGTATATACTCTACCGAGCATTCTTCACAGTATATCTAATGGTACATTCTTACTAGGTACCTATATGGGAATTTTAATCTTCCATACCTGAACTGGCAACGTATTAATAAGAGAAACTATTTAAACCTATCCAATATCTACAATGCAACTTCATCTGATTTTATTGATGTATTATTTTTCTGTGACGAAACAATTTATCTGCATTCAATATCCGAATAACTGAATTTTTGATTTAATTCTTAGTAGTGTTGATATTGTCCATGTCACAAAGAGTGAAATCCTGCTAAGTAAAGTTTATATGGAACAAAACCGCACTTTCGAGATAGTTATTGATTTACATAATCCAAGAATGTTAAATATTATACCGAGATATTCTACAAATTTTAATTTATAGGTTATGATGCTATTAATACACATCTCAATAATATTAATTGGGTAGTTGCATTTGATGATTGTCGAAGGATATGGTTTCTATTTCTATATTTTATAATAAATTTCGGTTAACCATTAATTTTGTCCTGGAGTTCATATCCTCCATGGTACTCATATGGTCTTATCAAGTGTATAAAAGACATAAACCTTATACAATGTTAAATACATTAACTTATTATAGCATATATTCTCTTCTTAGGAGGTGAATGAAGAATCTGATTATGTCAATGATATTGAGGGTAAAACTATTAACAATAATATTTTATAACCTTATTTGTTATTGATGCACTGGAGGATAACAGTTCTATTTTACATTATAAGCATATTTTTTCATCTCATTGTCTATCTACGGTCCAAATTAATTAGAATGCAGTGTTGGAATTGTTATCTAAACTTGATATTAAAAAGGGTGCAGGTCCTGACGAAATACCCAGTATTTCTACAAACAAATGTGTACCTCTAAGTTTAAACTTTAATAAGTTCTGCAAGAAAGTCACTGTTAAAATATTTAAAAAATTTAAAAACTTATCATTCTATCGAATCCGCTAATGATTGTAATAGACTCCAATCAGATATAAAAAAGAAACTCTCTGTTAATGAAGTGCTGCAACATTAATTTCACCAGTATGAAAAATCCATTTCATTACAATGATTACTATAATGAAAAAAGTATGCCTCGTGTTTACTTGGTTAATGATCCATGTATAACTTCAAAAGAAAAATTAATTTTTTATATATAAAGTGATAATGCTGTGAAAATAAGTATACAAATCGCTGGGATTCTTAATTTGTACAGCGAAAAACTTCAATAACCCACATTAAACTACCATATCACTATATTTTTGTCTTGTGTAAAGTTAGTTGAATTTAATTAAATTTCATGGCCACTATCTTATGTTTTATATATGAGTAAATTGGGAAACTCAAGTTTTTAATATTTTTTTGTATCGAAATTTCCGAATTTTCATAAAAATTATTTTTAGAGAACAAAAGAATAGTATTATATTTTATTTCTATTTAAACTCGCGAAAGATATTATTGATTCTTCAAGTATTCTTAGCCGATTTTCCTTTAATATTCCGTCACACTCTATAAGAATACGTAATCTTAATCATATCAAAAAGATCTAGCAACTAAATCAGTCATGAACTATTCAATCAACAGATTATCATTTTTATACAATAATCTTCATTAATCAATGAAGATTATTCTCCACCTGTCGTCAGTATGATTTTAATAAATTTTAAACGAACAATGATATCAAAATTGTGAAACCATATAACTTCACTTAGTTTGTAATATCTACATTTTTATAATATTATCTATATTTTAATTCTTATTTCTATCTTCTCTTTCTAAAACAGCCTTAATATGCTATCCTGTTACTGAAACTATATCCTGTTGGGTAGCATAAATTGGATAAATAAAATAAAGTATTTATTTTTCATAGGCTTTACTAAATTATGTTTTAATATTTGAATCTTTATTAATTGTATTGCAATATATATATCACTATTTAATCATTTTAGTTATTTTTGTCCTACAATTGGACTTCCTATTGGACACTACTATTTAAAAAATGTAATATTAAATAGATATTTTTGTATATCTAATTGGTCTATTGCGTCACAGTTCTTTTTTTAATACATTAAAGATTAAAAAGTATTCATACAAAACTTTATCAAGTCGTATCTTTCTAACAGGATACAGATAGTAATTTACCATAACAATAATAATAAATCAGAGTTTCAACGCGTCCCAACATAATTATAATAATTAAATTTTTATTTCCTGTTGCCAAAATATTGTAATCAACATATATTCATGTTTATGTGAAAAGTATAATAATTAGACAAAGATACTAGATATAAATAGTAAACATTTTATGGAAGATTACCTCAAATTTATATTATTATTTTACATTATTTTTGTTGCAGTGACAATATGTATCAAAAGTTTAATATAATTTTATACATTTTTGTTATTTTCTCTGGATATATAATAACGGTTTCTGATAATAAACAGGTAAATATGAATACATTGTCATTTATATAAAAATTAAATAAATAAAATGTATAGGGTCGTAGATTGGCTCGAGTTGATCGGATATATGAGTGTCATAGTAGTCCAGAAGTATCGGTGGTAATACATGATATACAAATCCAAAATCCTGCGGGTGAAAATGCTGTTATCTACATTAAAGCTGAGCTTCTTCGAAAATTACGTCATGAACCAAAAGTAAAGAAACTTAAACGCTAGTATGACTACTTTTCTTTTTTCGCTATTATTGAATTCTCAACATGTTGTAGAGAAATGCGTTGATTAAAGTAAAAGTTGTAGAAATTTTAGTAGTCAATATTGGCATGTAATTATAAAATAAATTAGGAAAGTATAACAGCGACAAAATGTAGTAAATCTCCCTTAATCGGTGTCAAACTTAGAGATCAGGTTAAGAGTTGTGTCTTTGTAGATCGAGATACATGTAACACGGTGCTTACACAAAGAGTCCCTGGATACCTGTGAGACATTTAAAGAGTTAAAGACAGGGTCTACTTGCAGTTTTCTTGCCATGGGACACATGGCGTGGTCTGATTTTACTAATGCTTTTCATCCCTCTTTAAAATGTCCATTCCAAATAGTACGTATAACCTAGTTTCTTCTCCTTATAATATATCTGTACTTTTATACACCTATTTTGAAGACTAGAATCTCTACTTAGATGAAGAGCCCGCGGCAAATCGATTATCTCATTTTTATTACAAAAGTTGCACGTTTCACATCCTGTATTTAAATTCTTGTTTGCCTGTCTATGTCTAAGTATTTGGAAAAGGCTCTTAACGATTTTGACGAAATGTCGTGTTCTAATGTTTTTTGGTCTCAGAAAATGATCTAGCTACATCGAAAAATGCATATGGTACGTCATTTTGAAAGATAATTTAAGAAAAAATTCACGAAAATATGGGCATGTGAATACTTCAAGGCAATCCAAAAAATCGATAGAGAAAAAAATCAACTCGATATCGTCAACTGTTCTTGAGATATGAACGAAAATTCGAATGAAAATTCGGTAGAAAAGTTGTTTCTTTTATATATTTCTTGGTTTCTCACAGACAAATAGGAAATATATATATATATATATATATATATATATATATATATATATATATATATATATATATATATATATATATATATACCGGGTGGAACATCATACCTTTCTACATAGGCCATTAACATGAAAAAACAGTTTTTCTGTGCGCATTGCTCCCCAAATTATTTTAGTCAAAAATGCTTCAAATAAATGTTGTAGAGCATAAAATTCTGCATCTAAATCAATAAACAGAATTACATTTACATGCGTTATAACGACAGAAATTAAATAAAAAATATTAAAAATTAAGTTAAAAATATCAAATAGCCATGGAAATGAAACAAAAATAGATAGATGCTTGACGTTTGACAGATCTCCTGATTCAACACCTAGCAATTTTTTTTATGGCGTCATCTTAAATGTAAAATTTATAAGCAACGCCACCCAAATATTAATTCTTTGAGAGAAGCTATCGTGGATAAGTGCGCCTTAATCACAAATAGGCAGCTCGCTAATGTACGACATTCCTTCTACAATAGACTTGGTTATTGCTTGGCTGAAAATGGAGGTTTATTTGAATATTTATTGTAATAATAAATTGTAGTGATTATTTTATTGAGAGAATTATTGTTTGATATTTGAATTATAATAGATAGGTTATAATTTTTAAATGACCAACTCTATAAGAAATAAACGTTTCATTGAAATGTACAATTGTTTATTTATTATTAAATTGTAATCATAGGTATGGAGTTTTTTGTGTGAATTTTATTGAATGATTAATTTGTCGGGGGTAAAATATCAAATAGACAGAAAAACGTCAAGAATTTATCTATTTTTGTTTCACTTCCATGGCTAATTGATATTTTGAACGTAATTTTTAATATTTTTTTATTTAATTTCTGTCGTTACAACGCATGTAAATGTAATTCTGTTTATTGATTTAGATGCAGAATTTTATGCTCTACAACATTTATTTGAAGCATTTTTGGCTAAAATAATTTGGGGAGCAATGCGCACGGAAAAACTGTTTTTTCATGTTAATCGCCTATGTACACAGGTATGATGTTCCACCCGGTATATAATACCCATTTAAAAAAACACAAAAAAATACAATAATATAAATGTTATTGTCTTCATTTATTTAACATTTCTCCTCTTAAGAAGGCACCCGATTCGATTAGCCTGAATTTTCTTTTTATAACGTTCATCTAATATTTTATCATTTGACGAACATATGTTTCATAATCAAAATGGGGTAATAGATACGCCGCGGACTCTTGGACTAGAGCTATAACTAGTCAAAGATGTTTGTGAAAAGTTAGCCATAGTACTAGGTAATATTATATTTTCCTCTATATTAAATAACTACACTTGAAGGTATTAACTGACTGCAATTATTTTAGGGGACATATGAACTAATAAATGGAACATTCAACTTGGATTTATTTAAATTATTTCCATTAGACAATTTCTACTGGAAAGCTAAATTAAATTTTATTGAAGATGAGGATTTTTTTTCAGTTTGCGTTGAATTTCGAACAATGAATATTTATATTTAATAGCTATTTATATAGCAAGGGCTTTATAAAAATGTTTATACTCGAGAGTTTTCAAGTTCTTTAGTTTCCGGCCTATGGTATATAAACATTAAGCGATGCACTCCATGATGCATACAATATTTTGTCTCACTATAGTTTCCTAATAACCTAAATAATTAACAGAAAGTTAATTAAATAAAGTATTTCATCACACATTTACCCATTACTAAAAATGGCACTCTACCAAAGTAGATCTCTGTAAATATATTTTGCACGTAAAGTGCAGTTACTAGCCGTTGTATCACGGCCCCCAAATATGTTAAAGGAGAGAAAGCAACAAGGATAATCTGAATGCGGAGAAAAATTTGTCGGCTGCGGAAATCGAACATTTGTTCTCAAATCCACAGGCCAACGGAATTCCATTGAGCTCTCTACCCTGTAATAAAACTTACGAACCATGGATGCGGTATCTAGGAGATATACAAGGTTTTTGTATAAGTTTAGTACCAATATTGCTATAGTAAGTAATGAGGGTAATACCAAATAATATCTCTTGTTGTACCCAACTTATTAATAAATAATAATGTAAGACAAATACTATTGATTAAAAAATGAAACTATATTATAATGAAATGTTTTATAAAACTTCTGTAGCAACTTGGATAACAATTAAATTTGTGCACAATAATTATTTTGTTTTAATGAATGCTCTCTCACTAATAATTCAGGAATTGAGATATAAAACAATGTCATATTTTGTCAAGGTGGACCACAGGGAACAGTTAACAATAAAACACTTTATTTCTACGATCATTTTCATATATATATATATATATATATATATATATATATATATATATATATATATATATATATATATATATATGTATATATATATGTATATATATATATATATATATATATATATATATATATATATATATATATATATTAATGTCAATAAATGATCTCGCCGAATTAAACTCGAGCATTTTATTTCGACAAATCAACCTTGGACTCAAAAAACTGTTTTAAAATAAAATCACTCCACCTGCAGTACCGTGATTTTATTAAAACAGTATATTGCAGTATATTTTACCATAATTTGACTTCCTATTAGACACTACTATTTAAAAAATGTAATATTAAGTAGATATTTTTGTATATCCAATTGGTCTATTGCGTCACAGTTCTTTTTGTAATACATTAAAGAGCCAAAGATTAAAAAGTATTCATACAAAACCATATCAAGTCGTATCTTTCTATCAGGACACAGATAGTAATTTACCATATCAATAATAATAAATTAGAGTTTCAACGCGTCCGAACATAATTATAATACTTAAATTTTTATTTCCTGTTGCCAAATTATTGTAATCAGCATAAATTCATGTTTAAGTGAAAAGTATAATAATTAGACAAGGATACTAGAATAGAAAACATTTTATGCAAGGTTATCTCAAATTTATATTATTATTTTACATTATTTTTGTCGCTGTAACGATATGTATCAAAAGTTTAATATAATTTTATACATTTTTGTTATTTTCTCTGGATATATAATAACGGTTTCTGATAATAAACAGGTAAATATGAATACATTGTCATTTATATAAAAATTAAATAAATAAAATGTATAGGGTCATAGATTGGCCCGAGTTGATCGGATGTATGAGTATGATAATAGTCCAGAACCAGTGGTGGTAATACATGATATAAAAATCAAAAATCCTGCGGGTGAAAATGCTGTTATCTACATTAAAGCTGAGCTTCTTCGAGAATTACGTCATGAACCAAAAGTATAGAAACTTAAGCGCTAGTATGAACACTGATTAAGAGTAACTACTTTTATTTTTTCGCTATTATTAAATTGCAGTGAAATGCGTTGATTAAAGAAATTTTAGTAATCAATATTATCATGTAATTATAAAATAAATTAGGAAGGTATAACAGCGACAAAATGTAGTAAATCTCCCTTAATCGGTGTCAAACCTAGAGATCAGGTTAAGAGTTGTGTCTTTGTAGATGGGGGTACATGTAACACGGTGCCTAAACAAAGAGTCCCTGGATACCTGTGAGTCATTTAAAGAGTTAAAGGCAGGGACAACTTACAGTCTTATTGCCATGGCAAACATGTCGTGGTCTGATTTTATTAATGCTGTTCATCCCCCTTTAAAATGCCCATTCCAAATAGTACGTATAAACTTGTTTCTTCTCCTTATAATATATCTGTACTTATTGTTATTATACACCTATTTTGAAGACTAGAATCTCTACTTAGATGAAGAGCCCGCGGCAAATCGGTTACCTCATTTTTATTACAAAAGTTGCACGTTTCACATTATGTATTTAAATTCTTGTTTGCCTGTCTATGTCAAAGTCTTTGGAAAAGGCTCTTATCGATTTTGACGAAATGTAGTGTAGCTAGATCATATACTTCGAAAAATGCATATGGTACGTCGTTTTGAAAGATAATTTAAGAGAGAATTCACCACACGGCACTGTCAACCAATAGGATCACGAATTTGTTTGAAAATGAACCAATGAAATGTACATTTCGTCGGAAATTCATCACTAGTGAAATTGATATCGGAAATACCACTGTTAATAATATCCTTGGTTACGAATAAAATAAATGATATTTTCAATATTTTCATAAACGTCAATTCTACATTTGTTCAGTGTACATTTAATATTCAAAATTTTCATCACTGTAATACTTAATTAATAATGTGCAAATAAATACCTAATTATTCTTGTTAATTAACTCTTGTTTGGTAAATTCTCAAGCCGAATACAACTCGTAGTATGAAAATTGACAGATAATATTTTGACATAAATATACATTCGTTGTTACGGAAATAGGAAACATAACAACTCATAATTTATGTCAAAATATTTTCAGCAATTTTCATACTACTTGTTATATTATATATGAAAATTCACGAAAATATGGGCATGTGAATACTTCAAGGCAATCCAAAAAATCGATAGAGACCAAAATCAACTCGATGTCATTAACTGTTCTCGAGATATTTACAATTAAAAACACAATAAAAAACAATAATATAAATGTTATTGTCATCATTTATTTAACATTTTTCTCTTAAGAAGGCACTCGATTCGATTAGCTTGAATTTACTTTTTATAACGTTTATCTAATATTTTTTCATTTGACAAACATATATTTCATAATAAAATTGTGGTAATAGATACGCCGCGGTCTGTTGGACTAGTGCTATATCTAGTG